>LR990173.1:12500-1281785 GCA_905147325.1 Notodonta dromedarius | reverse complement strand
GGCATGGGTCAAGCAAGGTGAGCTCTTTGGGCGTTATGATAACCTAGTACTTTGGAAGACGAAGGATCACAATTTGTTTCAGAGTTTTATAAAGAAGGTAGCAACGATGTATACTCTTTTGAGCTATGTCAGCCTAGTACTTGTCCCGCTGCTCGGTACAGGCCTCTCATCGATACAAGTGGAATCTAGGCAGTAAACATAAGCTGATTGTTTTAGGGAAACCTGGGGAGCCACCTAAAATGAAAGACGAAAAAGAATTGAAGCCAGTTTCCATGAGAGTTCGCGATGCAGCCGAATCTTTGCTCATGCTAATTTTGGAACAGGTAATTTGTCCATTCATCCATTATGAACTGGAATTTGACTGATTCCTGATATATCCAATAAAGGTGGGTTTTGTTGCAATGTACAGCAAGTAGGTGAAGGTGGTAATGGATCGTCGTGGTGTCGTCTCGACGAGAGATGGCTCGCGGCGTTGGGGCACGGTCGGCTACGACATTTTGTAGCCGATGGAAATATATTATTGTCCCTGTTGGAAGAACCGCTTAGTAACAGCCAGGAACCTCAACCCACGCTTGTTGGTGAGTACTTCAGATACTGTTTATTTTAACCATCTAAAGATCCCAAAACATTAAGGTAATAATACTTGGCTGTGATCATTTTACCAATATTATAAATACACAAGTGTGTAATTTTGTTTGGAAGTCTGAATCATTACGCAAGGTAATTCTAAGGTTGTTTTTTTCCATTTATAATTTACAAGTTACTTACCTTTTTTATATTCATACTAGCTGAGCCCGCGACTTCGTCCGCGTGGAATTTAACTTAACAAAAAAGCCCGCTCCCGCGTTCTAAGCCCGCGACACAGGACCCATTTTTTTAAATTTAGTTTTTCTAAAATAAAAGTAGCCTAAATTACTGATTATAACATCAGCTACCTACCAGTGAAAGTCCCGTCAAAATCGGTCCATCCGTTTCGGAGATACTCTTTGATTTCATGTGTTTTAATTTTTTTACGCGGAACCCTAATTGTTTTTCTAAAATTAAAGTAGCCTTAGTTACTCCTTAAAACATCAGCTATCTGCCAGTGAAAGTCCCGTCAAAATCGGTCCAGCCGTTTCGGAGATTACCCGGAACAAACACAGACAGTCAGACCAAATTTTTTTAAGTCGCGTTTTTGTTATAGGTGTCGTATGTACTTTCATATGTATTTAGTGAAAAGGTGTTATTTTGATATTACAAACAGACACTGCAATTTTATTTATTTGTATAGATAGGACATAGATAGGAAAGCAGTGCGACTGCACGGATTTGGGTTATTATCGGAAATCGATACACTTCTGTATCGCGTCGCGTCACGAGTAAATAAAGTGCCTTATTAAACATACATAGAGGCCAGTGGGCTTACTCTGTTTCGGCGTTAATCTGTCAAAACGCTGAAATGAGGATGTTTATTAGATAGCTCAGAAGCTTGCTATATAACTGTCGCGTAGAGTTGGCAAGAGCAAGTGTGCAAGGCGGTTGTGTCGTCGCAGTGATAATCCGGTGCGGGTGGGGCCGCTTCGCGTGGTCGCTGAGTAGCCGCGGCGCGGCGCGGAGCGCGACGCGCGGGGCGGGCGGCGCGTGCGCGCGCCCTGTGGACATGCGCGAGCCGCGCGCCGCGCACCCGCCCGCCTGCCGCGCGCTGCCCGCCGCGCCGCCCTGCGCCGTGTGAGTGATCCACGCGCACGCGCACACCCACTGTATACTACACACTACTCACTTCACACTACACACTACTCACTTCACACTACACACTTTACACCACACACTACAAACTACTCACTTTACACTTCACACTACACACTAAACACTACACACTACACACTACACACTTCACACTACACACTACACACTACTCACTTCACACTACACACTACATACTTCACACTACACACTACACACTTCACACTACACACTATACACTACTCACTACTCACTTCACACTACACACTTTACACCATACACTACAAACTACTCACTTTACACTACACACTAAACACTACACACTTCACACTTCACACTACTCACTTCATACTACACACTACATACTTCACACTACACACTACAAACTACACACTACACACTACACACTTCACACTATAAACTACTCACTTTACACTACACACTAGACACTACTCACTTCACACTACACACTTCACACTACACACTACTCACTACTCACTTCACACTACACACTTTACATCACACACTACAAACTACTCACTTTACATTTTACACTACACACTAAACACTACACACTTCACACTACTCACTTCATACTACACACTACATACTTCACACTACACACTACAAACTACACACTACTCACTTCATACTACACACTACATACTTCACACTACACACTACACACTACAAACTACACACTTCACACTACACACTTCACACTACACACTTCACACTACACACTACAAACTACTCACTTTACACTACACACTACACACGACACACTACACACTACAAACTACTCACTTTACACTACACACTACTCACTTCACACTACACACTACACACTACAGGCTATATACAAACGCGACACAATACACACACGTATACTAGAAGTAGGCGTCGCAAAAACGAGCCTGTTTTAAACCCGTTTTTAGGTAATAGGACTATTTTACGTCTTTATTTTTGTCTTTGTTTCACAAACTGCTTTGAATTTTGGTACGTGATCTTGGATGAAAATAAAGTCGTGAGTGCAATGACTCATCCGTGGCACTCATTGCGAATCTTCATTCAATTCAAGTAAATACAACGACAAAAACTATGTGTATCCATACAGCGATTCAGCTTTCCCCACGTTGGACGCAGTGCTGCGTCAACTGAACGACCCGGAAGCGTCGACACTGTTCAAGCTGCTTGAACAACAAGCCGCCATTGAGAAACGCGTGCGAGAGAGCGAGGACAATGTAGTAAGTATTATTGGAGTTATAAAAAACATCTGGTCACTGGGGGCTACCACTGAAAGCTAGCGCTGGGTTGCGGCTTGGGTTGCGCCCCGGCATATCAAACTGACTGGGAGCTCCATTTCATACAGACGACGTGCATATAGGTGTTTATGATTACAACAATTTATTATTGTGTTTATGTGTGTGTCTGTTTCGAAATAAATATTTTACCAATGGCCCGGTATTACATGTAACGCAGCGGTAAATATTTAAGAATCGAAAATTCTTCTTCAACTAGGATATTATATAACTTTTTC
The DNA here is from genome assembly GCA_905147325.1 of Notodonta dromedarius. Classification (NCBI taxonomy): domain Eukaryota; kingdom Metazoa; phylum Arthropoda; class Insecta; order Lepidoptera; family Notodontidae; genus Notodonta; species Notodonta dromedarius. Next base: position 1,278,523 of record LR990173.1, on the reverse strand, counting down.
ATTACTCAACTATTAATTGAAGAATATATGTTTTTAAATTACTTAATTATATAAGTTTCAACAATTTCTATAAAATATCATAGATTTGGGCAAAATATTTAAAGATGAAAATGATAAATAATGGCTAAATAGTGAAGTTGGCCGGCCAACGAAAAAAACACCAAATTGACGGCAATCCGATCTTCATTTGTTTTTTCGTAGAGTATTGTTCATACTTCCTTGTATTATTTATTTAGCTAATTCCTGTTTTTATTTTTTCTTTCCTTGTATTCGTAATGAAAAGCACAGTGTTTACCTCGGGTAAAAGACTTATTTTGTCCCTCGAACTATTGGCGCCCTCGCTACGCTCAGGCGCCAAACCACGTCTCGGCCCAAAATAAGTTACATTCACCCCTTGTTTAACAATGTACTAATCATTGCCCATTTGCGGTACGGACCACATTTATGAATAGTTACTAGCTACATTATCTGTAATTATTATAGGTGCCCGATGAATATGTGCCTCCTGAACCAGTGACCGAGTTCCAGACTGCAAGATTGTTCCTATCACATTTTGGGTATCTGAACATCGGTGGTGATAAAAAGGTACATTTTCCTCGGAATTAATTATTCTTTGATTCTTAGCTCTTCTTTTACAATAATAATGGATTATCCGTTTCTAATACTTAAAGCGATTATCGGTTTTGTTATTTACGTTTACATCGTAGGGCCTTGAGCATTTCTCAATTGTATTGTAAAGCTTAAATCAAATCTGCCGATGTCGCTGATTTTGGTGCGCGATGTTTGCCACTATACAGTAATTTTTTGTTCAACGTTTAACTTGAATTACAATTTACTTAAAATTTACGAGAGCTCAGAGTAAAGCAGTCTATAGCGGTGATTATACTTAAGTCGAATTAAGTACATATTTACTGTTTTACCCGAAATCAGTATTAATGAAAAACGACAATAATATCACAATAATAATAGAAACTTAACAAAATTTGTTAATTGCATTTAAGACTCCATATCGAGTATGAGTTTAGTATGGAGAACATACGTGTGTGAAGGGCGCGCTGCCCCGGCTGATCAGCCTGGACTCCGCGGCGGCGGGGTTCCAGCGCGCGCTGCGGCTGGTGGACGCGTGCGGCGCGCGCGGCGCGGTCACGGTGCACGTGTTCTGCGCGCGCGCCGGGCAGCTGGCGGCGCGCGACATCGTCGCCAACGCCGCTGCCAACCCCGCGCGAGTGCCGCCCGCCTTCGTGCGCATGCTGCGCGGGTATACCGACATCATCATCACTTCACACCGCACACTTTCTCTTATTTATTTTTTAGCACGCACTGACCGACATGGAACCGATTTCGCGAGACCGGAATGTCTTTTTTATTCGGAAACCAACGTTTTATTCTTCAAAAAATGTGAGCTGAATAGGTATTTTTAACCCCCGACGAAAAACGAGGGGTGTTATAAGTTTAACATGTGTATCTGTGTATCTGTGTATCTGTGTGTCTGTCTATCGCCACGTAGCGCCCAAGCTGATGAACCGATTTCAATTTTGTTTCTTTTGTTAGATAGGTATTCTGATCGAGAGTGTTCTTAGCTATGTTTCTTGAAAATCGGTTCAGCCGTTTGAAGATCATCAGCTCTTTTGTAGGTTAAAAAAGCCACATTCACGGCCAAAACCAATTCCCACGGCTCGAATCCATTCGAAATTTGTGATTATTGGATTTCGATTTATTATATTTTTAAATGATCGTAATAGTCTGAACTGGCTTTTTACAATATTATAAATTTGAAAAGCTTCCCTGATTCTGGAAAAAATGTATATTTTATCAATTTTTATATGAGATTTGTGTATGAACTAAAGACGTTCCATAAGTCACGTTTCAAATGATGGATACGCGCATGCGTAAAATTTTGTTTGTTTTGTTAATGGTCATGGAATATTACGCTATAATAATTCTAGAGGGCGCTGCTCCGCCATTGAGAAAACATATAAAAAAAAAACAAATCTAATTTAAAATAATTTTAGCGTTATTGAAAATTCTTCCCCTGGGCTGCTCCCGTCCGCCTCAACCAGAGTTATTACATCAAATTGAATCATAATTGATAATATTTTACTAGGAATTAAACCTCCGTGGCATCAATATTTAGATTCGTTGTCTATTCTAATGTCATAACAAAATAATGTCTCATACTTTTACACAGATTTTCTGTTGATTATTGTACATCAGATTATAAATGAGGAAGCCAAAACAAATTATGTAAATGGCGCTTTCATAATCTGGCATCGAAACTAGTTGTACCAGATGAATTTGCGAGATGAGTTATGGATACTGAGCTACGGGAGCTACGCAAATCGCGCTAACTTCATTATTTGGAAGAACTAGGTAAATTATACATTTGATGAATAGGTCGTCGCATCGGGGGTTTTTAAATTTTCAATTTAGAGTTATTCCAATAGACTATCAACGCGAGCAGAGTAGATATTTTCTCCTCTAGACTAGGTATTTTCTCCTCTAGACTAGGTATTACAGAAGGCAGTCATGATGTTTAATTTTGGAAAACGATTATTTCGTAGTGCTGCCTCTTTCACCATCTATGCCACTCTCTTAATTTTTATGATTGCCAATCCCTATTTGTAGCTATCTACGGTCAGACAATCATTATTTGTTTAGGCGGCAAATTGTAGTATCGATAAAATTAAGTCATTTAACACTTTGCACGGAAAAAATATCACCATAAACAATATTCTAACTATATTTGTCGTGTTCCGGTATCCAGGCTGGGAACCCCAGTCCGAGTCCGTGGACACCCAGGTTGGACTGGCCACGTGGCCACCAGCTACGACACGCACGCCTACCCCGAACACCCGCCGCCCCCCACCACCGACAATAGGGGGCCCGCCATTTACGACGGGAGGGAACAGGTGACGAATTTATTATCTTCCAACTTGCATTGTATGTCCTCATTGCTGAGGGCCATGACCTCTTTCCAGAGCGAATTAAATATGTATATCGATTAGGCCATAGAAAATATACTTTACAATTGGTTTATTTGTTTAGTGTGTCGTAAGTTATTAGTAGAATTAGGCTCGGGGGGCGTTATCATCGCAGTTCAGACTCTGCGTAGCGAGACGGGGTGCTCTAACAACCCCTGCCTTCGTCAACATGTACGGTCATATTGTTTCAAGGTCATTTTTTTGGAATCTATTTCCCAAAGTAGATTATTTTATGCCGAAATGTTTTTTTAATAATGTTTGTCCCATAGATAAAGTAATTTGGTTAGTAGAATCCTTGTCAGATAAGTATGTTTTTCTTTTAATTCACAATGTTTGTTGTATTTGGAACATTACATTTAGGTGCTGTACTGGTCGGACTCCACGAACGAGATCGCGTTCGTGGTTCCATCGGGCTACGAGATATCCGAATCCGAGGACCGACAGAACGACAGCATCAAGTCGGACGTCGACGGCTCGTGCATGTCTGCCAGGTGAACCGACTTGCTTTTAGGATAATTCACGATAGTTGTACCAGGAGTTCAGATGTTAATAAGGTCATGCATATTACTTACTACTTGTAAAACTTGGATTTAGCTTTAAATCTCATTAATACAGTACAATTGAATAGCTATATACGATATGATCCGATATCTGATAGAAAGGGACAGGACTTCTACTAAAAAGTAATTGCCATTGACAAATCAATAGTAATTAACTAGACGCAAAGAGATAAATATAAGTTTTACACATTTGTCGCTGTATTCCATAGTAGCCCCTGAACAGATGAACCAATAACAACACAGCTTTTTTAATTTCATAGCTAGACCTATCAATAAACATATCAAGATCGTACTCATAATTGTTCGATATCGGTATTGCCGTTTGGGAGATATCGACCTCAAGTCTGAGAACGGTCTTGAGCAAGCTTTTGACATGTCATTTTGTACTGATATGACATAAGAATGGAATTGACAAGATCGTTCTCATACTTGAGATAGATTTATCAATAGGGTTTAAGATCATTTGGATCCCGTGTACCAGGAGCTCAGAGAAGGCGGCGGGTTCGTGCTGGGACGTGTCGAGCAACAGCTCGGGCGCGCCGTCCTACGAGCGCAGCATCAGCGAGTCCGACAAGGGCGAGCGGGCGCGCGCCAGTCTCAACGAGAAAGTACGCGCCCTCTCCTTGGAGCTGGACAAACAGCCCACTAGTGGGCTTACAGGTAATAACTTGTTGTGCTAAATGTTAAACAATGTTCTACTATTAACTACTTATTTGTTTCCATAGCTCTTCTTAGACTTCGTTTTTAATTAGGGTGTTGGCGATGAATCTTTCGACGGTCGTTCGATTGGTGTGGGAACGCCATTATTAACGCAACGGTATATTATGGGAACTAATTCACACAACTTAGGTTTTTTCGATATCGCAAAGTACTGTTTCGAAAAGAATCTACCAGGAGTTCAGAGCAATAAAAGAGTCCTTTCTACTTTTTTACTTAATTGTTGTTATTTGTCAATAGGTAGTGGCAGGCGGAATCGAGACTTCACCACAAAGATACTCATCATATGGTTAGAGGACTTTGAGGATCATCTCAATTTGCCAATCGGTGAGTTCATGTTTAATATGTAACACATCATTACAAAAACAACTTTCGAATATTCCTGTTTTTCTCGCTATATTATCAGTATTGGTGTGATGTTTTGTTTTAAAATACATCAAAAAAGTCTAAGCAATGTTTTGAGCTAGTCTAAGTAAGTTTTATTGCTACTTTATTAATTGATACTTTATTTTTTCTTAACGAAGTAGTTTGATTTTGTTCTCGGGAACATATACTAGCTGATTTTAAAAATAGAAGCTTTTCGATCGTGTTTTATTTTCATTAAAATAAAAGCTAATTATTTTTTCATTACTCATACTTGGAAATTAGGTATCAAGTTGCCTGAGGAGCGGGTTTAAAGTAATACTTTTCAGCCCTAGGGAGAATCGCTTTCAACTGACAGCTGTCAAATTAATTAAAAAAAAACTAGTTCTGTTTTTACAATTCTATTAAACCATATTCCAACTTTCTCTACAGTCACTCAATTACAGCGCGAAGTAAAATTGAAATAACATAAAGTTAAGTATTAATTAAAGAATATATATTTTTTAATTACTTTATTATCATTTAGTTTCAACTATTTCTTTAAAATAACATAGATTTGGGAAAAATATTCACCATTTTTTCAATGATGAAAATGAATAATAATGGCTGAATAATGAAGCTGACCGGCCAACGGAAAAAAAAACAAAATAGGCGGCAATCCGATCTCCATTTGTTTTTTTAGAGTTGTAGAGTATTGTTCATACTTCCTGGTTCACTCATTTTTAACCCCCGACGAAAAAAGAGGGGTGTTATAAGTTTAACATGTGTATCTGTGTATCTGTGTGTCTGTGTATCTGTGTATCTGTGTATCTGTGTATCTGTGTGTCTGTCTGTGGCAACGTAGCGCCCAAGCTGATGAACCGATTTCAATTTTGTTTCTTTTGTTAGATAGGTATTGTGATTGAGAGTGTTCTTAGCTATGTTTCATGAAAATCGGTTCAGCCGTTTGAAGATCATCAGCTCTTTTGTAGGTAAAAAAGCCACATTCGCGGCCAAAATGAACTTCCACGGCTCGAATCCGTTCGAAATTTGGGCTCATTGGAATAATATCTTTGCATCACTTGAGAACGGCTGAAACGATTTCGCTTTATTATATTTTTAAATGATCGTAATAGTCTGAACTGGCTTTTTACAATATTATACATTTGAAAAGTTTCCCGTATTCTGGAAAAAAATGATATTTTATCAATTTTTATATGAGATTTGTGTATGAACTAAAGACGTTCCATAAGTCAAGTTTGAAATGATGGATACGCGCATGCGTTAAATTTCATGGAATATTACGCAATAATTATTCTAGAGGTCGCTGCTCCGCCATTGAGAAAAAATACAGAAAAACAAATCCAATTTAAAATAATTTTAGCGTTATTGAAAATTCTTCCCCTGGGCTGCTCCCGTCCACCTCAACCAGAGTTATTACATCAAATTCAATCATAATTGATAATCTTTTACTAGGAATTAAACCTCCGTGGCATCAATATTTAGATTCGTTGTCTATTCTAATGTCAATGATTATAATGTCATAACAAGATAATGTCTCATACTTTTACACAGATTTTCTGTTGACTATTGTACATTGCATTCGTTATCTTAGATTGTAAATGAGGAAGCCAAAACGACTGATGTAAATGGCGCTTTCATAATCTGGCATCGAAACTAGTTGTACCAGATGAATTTGCGAGATGAGCTAGGAATACTGAGCTACGGGAGCTACGCAAATCTCGCTCACTTATATATTATTAAGGAAGAACTACTAGGTAAAGTATACATTTGATGAAAAGATCGTCGCATCGGGGGTTTTTAAATTTTCAATTTAGAGTTATGTCTTTAGTTAATTCCTGTTTTTATTTTTACTTTCCTTGTATTCGTACTGAAAAGCACAGTGTTTACCTCGGGTGAAAGACTTAATTAGTCCCGAGACGGAGATTGACCGAGCGTAGCGAGGGCGCCAATAGTTCGAGGGTTACTTTCATTCCTAGGGTAACAATGTACTATTTCTCGATTTCATATGTTTTCGTTGCTTTTTTGATGTGTGTATACAACGTGGTCTGTGTGTGGGGGCGGCTTGCAGACGATCTGCTGCGGTACTGCGAGACGGGCGTGGCGTGGCGGCGGCACGAGGTGACCGCGCTGTGCGTGGGGGCCTGCCGCGGCGGCCTGGTGCGCCTGCACTGCGCCGGCGCCGCGGGGGGCGCGGGGGGCGCGGCGGGCGCGCTGCCGGGCGGCGCGCTGCTGGCGCCGCGCCTGCTGCCCGACTGCCTGCGCCGCGCCGCGCTCGACGCCGCGCGCCGCAGCCGCCTCAACACAGACCTGTCAGTACAGTGCCCGCCCGATACCTAGGTTCACTGTGCATCGTGAAGAAAACTGCATGTCTTGTAAAATCTTACCAATTTTCGAAAGATATGTGAATTCCGCACTCAAATCAAAAACAACCTCCACTGGACAAGCATGGTGGATTATGGCTTGAATCCCCGTCGTATTACGGGGAGACTCGTGTCCAAAAGTGGGACATTAAAAGGACAAAATTTTAATTATTATAGCAAAGTTGTTACGGGTTATCGTCGTGGAAATAAGATGTCTCCTGTGACAGTATTTATGATTTAATTTCCTTAGCACCTACAACTTATACAGCACTACGGGTTCTAGCGTTTACTAATTACTTATCTATGCATGCAACTAAATCTAAGCTAATACTAATTTATGGACGCCAGGAGAGTTTTTGTCCTTAATTTGGTGTGGAACTCTGCCAAAACCAAGCCACGGCTGCTGATCGGGTGCTTCGTTTTGTTTCCCTCAATCGGGCACTTCCAACGTAATTAAGGGGCGTTTCTATATGCTACAACAAAAAACACATTTCTATCTACGGGATTTCTACTTGTATTTATAAGCTCCAAGTACTCTAAGAAATAATTAATTCACTTACCCCCCTTGCACGCAAAACTCAAGTATGGTGATATCTAATTAGACATCCAATAGAAGTTTGCTATGATTTATAATTCCAACGCCACTATCTGACCAGTCTCCCCGTTTTTATTTAACTTAACTCAATGCTTGGAAGTAAATTTTAGATCTCACAATAATTACAAAAATTATGCACTTGGTGAGATTTGAACCCGCGCCTTGTAGTTTGTATCCTTAGCCGTTCCCCGCTGAGCTACTTGTACCTTGTTACGCTACTCGAAATTATGAACTTATATCCAAACATAATATTCCCCCAACGAAGGAAAGAAATAAAATGTATACTCTTTATATTTTATTTCTTACACCTGACTGTATCCACTATACAGGGGTTTTATATCTTTCGCGTGCCAAACACCAATCAACTTACCATACGCGTTATTTAATAAAAATACATTTTCTGACAATTTCTTTACTATGATGGCTTTCTCAAATTTAGGTGCTAGTTTGGCCATAAACTTATTTCCTGCGTTAGAGAGACATTTTGTCCTTTTCCACACTACGTCACCAATCTGGAAGTCAGCCACTCTTCGCTTTTCGTTGTAAAATCTACTGCTTTTGTCATGTGCGGCTTGGAGTTTCAAGGCTACTTTTTTATAAAGATCTTGCTTTGACTGTTGATCTGAATGATATTCTCGAGTATCAATCGTCACGGAATGATCATGATCAAAGGAATTAACATTTATTTCACTATCGCTAACGATAGCTGGGATAGACGTTTCTCTTCCAAAAAATAGAAAAGACGGCGTATATTCCGTTGTTTCATGAACTGACGTCCGAATGGCATGAGCTAATTTCTGCAGATGAATATCCCATTCATTATGTTTCTTGGAGCTAATGTAGGACGATATCATTGTGCCAATAACTCTGTTAACACGCTCTGTAGGATTACTTTGGGGGTGGTAATTTGGTGTGTACCAAATATGGCTGTTGTATTTTTGTGCCAGGTCTCTGAATAAGTGTGACTCAAATTGTTTACCATTATCACAAATTATTGCGTGAGGTATACCAAATAGTAAAAACTGATTCTCCAGAATTTCGCAAATTTTATCAGCTTTACCAGTTCTCAGTGGGAATAATAGTGTAAACTTACTAAATAAACATGATATAACTAAGAGCATTGTGTTACAACTTTTACTTTTAGGAAATGGTCCCATAAGATCCAAAGAGATTATTTGCCATGGTCTCGTTACTATTCTACTCTTGCCCATTAGGCCCAGTGGCAGTTTTTGTGATACTTTCACTTTTGCACATGTTTCACAATTTCCCACATATTGCTTTACATCTGTCAACATGTCAGGCCAGAAGTAGAATTGTTTAATCCTAAACAAGGTTTTACGAACCCCTAAGTGACCAGCAGTAATGTCGGCATGATAACGTTTTAAAATGTCTGTTCTAAGTGCAATTGGAATGAACAACTTCCAGTCATTGGTTCTGTCCGGGTATTGTTTTAGACATATTTTCTTGTAAAGCAAACCTTGTTGAACTTGCCAATCTGGGTTGAAATCATTTGTACTTGTAATTTTCGCAACCTTATCTTTATACCAATCATCTTTATGTTTGTCCAATATCCGTATGTTAAAATTGTTATCCGATAGTGCATTAATAGATCTGGATAAGGCATCTGGCACAACGTTACATCTACCGGGTCTATGGATTATGTCGAAGCTAAACTGTTGTAACTTCATAGCCCATCTTGCCAGCCTACCATGCGGGTCCTTCATCTTGTCTAGTGTCTTAAGGGCGCTGTGATCAGTTACAATCGTGAATTGTGCACCATCTATGTATGGCCTAAATTTCTCTACGGCGTGGACTATACTTAAAAGTTCCCTTTCAGAGGTCGAATAGCGTTGTTCTCGATCATTTAGTTTTCTACTTAAGTATGATATAGGTTGCTCAATGTTGTCGAACTTCTGGCATAACACGGCTCCAATCCCTTTGTTTGATGCATCACACTGAATTTAAAATGGTTTGGTAAAATCTGGACATGACATGACTGGAGTGGAAGTAAGCAAGGTTTTAAGGTCAACAAATGCTTTATCTGCTTCCTCCGTCCATACAAACTTTTTACTTCTTTTGCCCTTCGTTAAGTGATGCAGTGGAGCTGCTATGGTGGCAAAATCTTTAACAAACCTCCTATACCAGCTAGCAACACCTATAAATCTCTTCAATTCTGTTATGTTTTTTGGTCTTGGAAAATTCATTATAGCTGAAACTTTATCGGGATCAGTGCGTAATCCGTCTTTATCGATAATAAATCCCAAAAACCGCAAGCTAGGTCGAGCAAACTTACACTTATCTACATTTATCGTTAAACCTGCATGCTTTAGAGTTTTTGTGACTGTTCTTAAGAGTTCTAAATGTTCATTAAAGGTTGCCGAACACACAACAATGTCATCAAGATAGGCCCAAACTTTACCTTCCAACACATGAAATAAAATATCCATTAGTCTCTGTTGCGATTGCGAAGCATTGACCAGGCCAAAGGGCATAACTTTAAATTGAAATAATCCCCTACCCGGCACTGCAAAAGCCGTTTTTTCTTTGCTAGATTCCTCCAGTTCAATTTGCCAAAATGCTGATTTGAGGTCAATTGTGCTAAGGAATTTAGCGTTTCGTAAATTGTCTAAAATTGAAGAAACTCTTGGCAAAGGGTAAGTGTCTCTTTTAGTTATTTTATTTAGTTGTCTGCTGTCCAAACAAAGTCTATTGTTACCATTAGGTTTCTTCACTATGACTATCGGGGAACACCAAGGACTATAAGATGGCTCAACTACATCTTTTTCTAACATGTCATCTAATTCTCGTTCTATTTCTTTCCTAATAACTGGCGAAAAGTTATACTGCTTTTGATATGTGGGTTTGCTATCTCCTGTGTCTATGGTGTGTTTAATTATTTTTGTTCTTCCTAGCCCTATCCCAATATTTTCCCTTATTTCTGCAATAATATTTGAAAGTTTTATCTGTTCATCTTTATTTAAATCCTCTTGACTCATAATCGCTGTTGACTGACGAGACATAGAACTAATTTCCGGGGTACACTGTGAAGGATTATCATTAAATTTGAATGATATACCGAATTTGTCAAAGAAGTCCTTACCTAAAATCAGTGGTTGAGCAAGGCCTGGCATGAGTAGCATTGGCATGATATGAAACTGGTTATTGAATTGCACGGGGACGTCAAATCTTTTCGTAATATTATGACTGGTACCATCTGCAGTGGATATATTCATGGGTTTTAGTTTCTGTGTTTTCACACCGAGACGTTTCAAAGTGTCTGCAATTTCCGAATTTAGAACTGTACGAGTGGCACCCGAATCCAATAACCCACTGCAGCTATGATCTAAAATGTTAAGACGTATATATGGCCTGTTATCGCATTCTTTCTTATATGTTAATGGTGTCAACCTGTTGCATGCCATAAAGTTCTTCACATAATTTAACCAGTCCTGCCATTCTTTACTGCGTCTATCGAGGGGAAAGCTCAGTTGGCAGGTTTCGTGCTCTCCCCAAGGGCGTTTCCCTTGCAAGTGCAGTCTTTTGAAGTGACGCCAAAACGGCCGCATTTGTAGCAAAATAACCGCTGCTTGGGTGCTGAGCATGACCTGAATAAGTGGCCAGATTCACGACAATTCCAGCACCTCATTTTAGTCCGAATGTTGTTGTTTGTCACTACATTTTTTATTTCCAGTACCTCCGTATTTTTATCTGGAATTGGAGTGACCTTGTACGCTAAGTCTGGCTCTAAGGAATTCATAGAAGTTTTAGGTTCCTTAAAGTTATCGCAATTTACCTTAGTTCGTTCGATGATCCTCATGACATTGATGAGGTCAGAAATTGATGTAAAAATATCCCTACACACTGCTCTCTGATAATATGGCTGTAGATTTTTCATTATTATCATGATTTTTTCTAATTCAGTAATCTTATTAGGAAGTCTGTTGAAAAGATTCTGCATCACTGCAATAAATATTAGTACTGGTTCATTTTTGCCCTGAGTTCTTGCCTTAGCTTCGGTCAATAGTTCTTCTTGATAGTATGGAGACTGAAATGTACGTTTTAATAATACCACTAACTCATTCCAATTGCTTACATACTCTCTGTTAGCCCGAAACCAAATCAAGGCATCACCTTTGAAAAAATCAATGGCATGCCGCCATAAATCTGATTCGGTAGCATTTCTAGCGTCCTTAATTTCATCCACCCTTTCAATAAAAGCATTCACACTATAACTGTTGTCACCAGAAAAATTAACTCCCCATTGGCTAATCGGAACTAATTTATATTTCCTAGAAGATTGTTCCTCTTCACATGTCGTGGAATTAAACAGTTGTGCAAGTTTTTCATTACGAAATGACTGTATATTATCAAGATCGTCTTGAGCAAAACTCACCCTCTTGTGTTCAAGTTGTTTTTTTGGAGAAATCACCTTGTGAATATTTGGTTTTAATTCGGAAGTGGATGGAGACCCAGCATCTACAATAGCATTATTATCAATCATGTTTAAAATTTTCTTGCTATCTTCACCTAATGAGTTATGTAATGCCTCTTGCATTTCTGGTGTTATTTCATCACCATCTTCCAATTCATCCTTGTCTTCCAAATCTTTTAATAATAACTCTGTTTTGTTTAATAGTACTTTTTTTTTGTCTTTCTCTAATTCATCCGCAGTAACAATCAGTTGTAATCTATTAACCACGTGAATTAGGCGTGATATTAAGCGTTTGTAGAGTGGCCTATCTGGTTTTTCATTTAATTCAGAAATGTAACAAACTATGGTATTTAATTTATTGGCACAAATGTCTAATTCCTCACTAGGGCTATCGATACATGACTGTGGAGGTTTAATCACATAGGTTACTTGCTGCAAACTTTCTACCTGCATCATTTTTTTTAGAATTCTCTTTAATGCTGAAACCAAACCTGGCTGGTTGTACCCACGAGACGCCAGTTCAAATTCCACCTCATCTTTTAGCAAATATTGAGGGTCCATTGTAAAAAGATAACTGTATTTAATTTGAACCAAGTAATTAATGTACAAGGGTGGTAATGGTCACGTCCTGGTATATAAATATTTTAACCAGGCTTTAGTACTTGCAGATTATAACAAGATTATAATATGTACATACATCGGTAGGTATATAGTTTTATATTTAAGTAGTTGTTTTTATTTGTAACATATGGTGTTACTGTATATATATTTATAAAACGAATGTTAAAAGCAACTACCATCAATTTATTTAAAATCAGCCCGTATCACGCTGTATGTCTTAGTATATTACAACCGACAAGTAAAATAAAGTCCAAAAACTGACATGAGCCGTTTGTACACTTTAAACATACATAGGTACAAGCTAAATACCTTTATGATTCATGTGATGTCGTGAGTTGCATCTAAATCTGCTTCATCATACTCAAAACATCCACTTAAGACAAGATAAATATCGTTAATACTTTAATAATGATGGAGGTAGACAAAAGAGAATAAAAATTATAACTACCTGCTTACCTACTTATCTACTAATTAATGCATAAATACTTAACCCGTTTTTTATTTTAACGTTGGGCGCTATTTTGTTACGGGTTATCGTCGTGGAAATAAGATGTCTCCTGTGACAGTATTTATGATTTAATTTCCTTAGCACCTACAACTTATACAGCACTACGGGTTCTAGGGTTTACTAATTACTTATCTATGCATGCAACTAAATCTAAGCTAATACTAATTTATGGACGCCAGGAGAGTTTTTGTCCTTAATTTGGTGTGGAACTCTGCCAAAACCAAGCCACGGCTGCTGATCGGGTGCTTCGTTTTGTTTCCCTCAATCGGGCACTTCCAACGTAATTAAGGGGCGTTTCTATATGCTACAACAAAAAACACATTTCTATCTACGGGATTTCTACTTGTATTTATAAGCTCCAAGTACTCTAAGAAATAATTAATTCACTTACCCCCCTTGCACGCAAAACTCAAGTATGGTGATATCTAATTAGACATCCAATAGAAGTTTGCTATGATTTATAATTTCAACGGCATTCTCAATGATCACCACAATATTACAATGACAATATTCTAATGACGGTACTTTTAGCACGCACTGGGATGATTGTGTTGACACGTCCACCTCACGCCACTATCTGACCAGTCTCCCCGTTTTTATTTAACTTAACTCAATGCTTGGAAGTAAATTTTAGATCTCACAATAATTACAAAAATTATGCACTTGGTGAGATTTGAACCCGCGCCTTGTAGTTTGTATCCTTAGCCGTTCCCCGCTGAGCTACTTGTACCTTGTTACGCTACTCGAAATTATGAACTTATATCCAAACATAATAAAGTAAAAAAAAAAATACACTATAAAAAAAACTCAGGATATTCAAGAAGTCGACAGTTCCTCTTCAAATCGTGAATGTAATTAAATATCACAAACATTTCAGATATCAGCCGCCGCACGTGAGACGGCGCCATTTGATACAAGAGCTGGCGCAGCAGTACAAGAAGGATTTGACCGAGCCCGAGTTATTGGAGTCCTTGTTTAGAACACCAGTTTAGGTATACACACAGGTGTAACAAACTGACCGCATGCCTCTGTTCGGGACGCACGTAGACCAGCCGCCCACGACAAAATGTAAGAAAATATAATTATATTTTATATCGTACCGCAGTGTGTGTGGTCATATGACGTTTTATAAAAAAGGTGCTTATTGTCACGATATTATAATATTTAAATCTATTTATTTATTAATAATCCGGATCCTGGACATCCGGATCTAAGGTATTTTATGAAATTTTATAAAACAAACAGAAGAGTGTACTTTCTGTTTTTTTCTGGCGGATCTACTTGTCTTAACAATACTATAAATAGTTGGCACATTTAAGATACTTAAATAATATAATTTTTCAATAGGTAAATTATATAAATATGTATATTATTTTTATGTAGTAGGTAGGTTATTAATGTCCATCAAAACTATGCTAGTGCAGAACAGCAACGATGAAAAATCAACCAATAGAGAGCAATGAAAATGTAGCTCTCTTATTGGTGGAGATTTATTTCCGCCTACTTGCATAGCTTGTCAATGCTACTTACGTATTAATTTAAGACTGAAATATTTAAACCAATGAAATTGTTTTAACATTCCGATATTTTACAGTATTCTCATTTCGCACGATGTACTTAATGTTATCGTTTTATTGTAATAAATGTTATCAATGAATAATCCCTTTTATTTTCTTTGTTACAAAAATTATAGTTTAATTAACCTAGATTTATACCGTAGCTACTTATAGTGGTGTACAATTTTACTTATTGAATGACTTTAAAATCAATAGGAACTTATTGTTGACACCATAATAAAGAGTCTCAGATGTCGAGGAGAACGACACACGCACACTCCCCACCAGACACCGACCTCGCCGGCGAGTTCGACGAACCACCGCTTCCGCTAGAAGGTGCGTCTACTTACCTAGACGCACCTTGGCACCCGACAAGCCCGCTGAGTTTCTTGCCGGATCTTCTCAGTCAAGGTCGCGTGCCGATCCGGTGGTAGATTTACCCTCGCCACCTCTTCTGGCAGCGGCCCAAGCCGAGGTCGTGTCCCTTGTGGCGCCCTTGAGCTAGCTGCCCCCCTGCCCCTCTGGCTGGGCCCTCTGTCCGGGTGAAGTTGTTATGGCCACCCTGGCCAACAACATATAGTCATATAAAAAAAAACCCATAATAAAGAAACGGCATTACACAGACCAGAGATATGTTTAAATATTGTATTCTCTTTGGTTTAAATGGTCTAAGACACAGACAAGTTATAACTTTGTGCGGCATCACGACTAAATTTAGAATTATTTTATTGTATTATTGATGATGAATTGGATTACAAAATTTGAAAATATCTAAGAATGACTGAATTTCGTACAAAGTTGTGGAGTAAAAGTATTTTAGCCCTATTACACGCAATCAGCGTGCTTAATTTACTCACACCCCAGTTTATCAATCGCGTCTGTATCACGCTATAGTTTCCATACAAAGTCTTTGAATACTCAAATCGTGGAATTAAATATGTATGATGTACACTATGATGCAGGCTGGCACAGGCGCACAGATATGATACGCTAAGCCTTGGCTAAACGAATCATTCTTTTGAGTATGGGAGCACCCAATCGTAGTGTTATCAAAGAAAGAATCTTGGACTAGACCTCATTTGTAAAATCAATAAATATTCTATTTCTTCGTGTAAAACTCTATGGTGAAAAACGAATGTCCATAACACTATTCAAACTATTTACCAAAAAGCGCGGACTGGCTACAGAACCACTCGATAATCATTTCCAAATTCAAACCACTTGACATTTAAATTCTATTCCCATTCGTATTTTTTGGAAATGGCGATATAAAATTTACAATATATAAAACGATTTTGTCATTTTGTGTTTTGTAGGCATATTATATACTATTTTGCATATTAAACTTACAATATTTTTTTCAATTTATAAAGTTAAATCCATGTGTTAACAGTCATGTTAATAAGTCATGTGCCCGATAGTGAAGGGGGGGCGGGGGAGGGGCGGGAGAGGACCGAGGCTCAGCAGGATCACTCGCACGAGTATCAGACCGCCAGTGAACTCTTCGAATTGATGGCGAAGAACCAAACCTTTAGTTCCACTGGTTAGTACTGAAACGCCCGTATATAAGCTTCAAACTGCAATTTTGTCCTTGATTAACATAAAAGCTTGTAATGTTTTTCATGGCACAAATGAATTTTATTTCAGATGTGGAATCCCTTACGACCAGAGACTTGGTGCTCCTATACAAAAACATTGATTTGGGCACGAAACTAATGAGCGACGCGAACGACTTCAAACTACCGAAACACAATCAGTACGTGGAGACGGTCGTTTACAACGAAGACCCCGAGTCCGACTGCTCCGACATCAGCGAAATCTACAGCAACGAAGATTTGCACAACGTCGTATTGATTAACAAGGAAAGAATAGATCTACTGAACCAACCGTCTCTTGAGAACACCCTTTGTCATAAACTCGGCGATTTAAAAATACAATCTTCAGACATAAATGGAGAATACGACAGGCATTTCCTGTTCAAAGATCCATACATAAAAGAACAACTAAGAAGTTTAAATTTAATAGCTCATTCCAATGAATTCGAAGGCACCGTACTCCCGGCGTCTCTGTTAGACTACATTTGCTGCAAACGTTTGGAGGACAATTACAATTTTTACATGGATAACATTATACGATATGTAAAACATACAATCGAACAACTGAAACGTATTAGCAATGGGGATTATTTAACGGACAAAGCCAAAGAAAAGTGGAGGGAAGTCGAAGGCAGCCAAGATATTGACGATAGTGGTAACAGTAAAATTCTAGCGACGTCGACTAGCATCCCGTTGCACGTGGAGCACAAAGCGGGCGGCTTGCTGTCGACATGGGACGATTTAGTTCACTCAGAGGTGGACGTTAGGTCTTTATCCAAAATATTAGAAAAGAAAATAATCTTGGAAGTCCCAAAACTGATTTGTGGATCGTATAAGCTGCTGAGTAAATGTTGTGCTGAAAACGTAATAATAAGTTGTCAGAAGGAAAAGTTACCGGTTGAGAAGGCGAACGGAGGGTCGCGAGTAAACGTCGTGTTCCAGCTGCAGCGTTCCAATTCGGGCCAAGTTGTGAGCAATATCAGCTCCATTATGATTCTACAAACCACGACAACGCAATCTGGTAAGTTATTAAATTACAATATGAATGTTGCAACAATAGCACAAAAAATTAATTGTCCACTATTTTTCAGATTCGCTAATTCCAGATTCTCTACCCCTGACATACGATATACCTACCAAGACGAATAATTCCGAGCAAAACGTCAAAATTATTGAATTAGAAAATGATCAGAACAGTGTTAATATAAAAGCTTTATCTCCAATAAAAGACTGTGGTTTCAAAGATTACAACTCCGATGACTTGGGTACTGATGAATCTTTTCTAGATAGCCTCGACTATCCGTGCAGTGACTATGGCAATATATCGCATATAGACAACAGCTGCCAAGACTCCACTACATCCAGTTACGTGTTAAGGGAGATGATAGACAAGAGGGTTGTACAGAACGAAGCGTCCTTCAATATCGTGTCTCCTGACGAATTACGGATAAGTATGCAAAGGTTAAGTATGCAGAGCACTTTACCAGAAGAGAGCGGAGAAGATTTATTATCACCGGGTGTAATAAAAAAAAAATCTGCAACAAGAGTCCGGATAAAGTCTCCATATGAGAATAAATCACACGTTATGGAAGAGAAGAAAAGGAGGAAGCTGCTGGAGATTAGAGAGAGGCGGGAGAAGAAGAAAATGGCTTTAGCGGAGAACTGTAAAGTAACTAAAAACAAATTCGCCAAAAGCGCTATAATGCCTCAGCCGTCTAGTTCTGTTACCAAGCTTTCAATAACTAATAAGTCTTTTTATAATTCTATTTACGGACAAAGCGTAAACCATGATAAGCAAGGCAAAGGCAAAAATCGTAAGGGGTTGAAGAAAGATGTTGTTGAGCTCGACGCTGGGGATGCCGAAGGTGACAGCGAGCCGCTGACACCGGACCTTAATAGCAAAAAATATACAAACAGGAGCTACTATCTGGATGATGCTGTGACCGAGATGATGTATATGGATATGAAGAGTGGTGAGAAGAAGGAAGATACGTTTTCGGCATCCACTTCTGAAGTGTCTAACGACTTTCGTACTAATATGAATTTGCTATCGCAATTGATTAGACCGTCAGTCACAGATTTTGGTAATGTAAGGGATGCAGAAATTAAAAATGAAGCTAAAACGGAACAGTGAGTTAAACTTGATAGAATTTTTTTTTCAGAAATTAATAATTGTGTATCTATCTATTATGTGTCTATCTAATTCCTATCAATTTTGTTGCGTAGATTTACGGAAACAGTCCGCATTGAAGACAAAAATCATTTAAGGGACTTGACCACTTCTCAGAGCATAAACAACATAGTTCCTGTAGCTACTCCAACAACTAATAACATTGAACCTAAGAAATCATCGTCTTCAGTTGAATGCAGACGAAGTATTGACAAAATATACGACTTGATGAATAAGCTAGGAAAGCAACGACCGGAAAACAAAGATGTCCGTGTTCTGAGCCCTGGAACAAAACCGTCGAAAATCAGATTGCCGACAGAAATAGGGAACTTTAACATCGCGGGTGGCAGGGGCAGTTCGACAATCCAGGGCAGCGACAGCGGCACCAGCTTAAAACATCATCTAATATCATCCAATCCTAGTTGTTTTAGCTTCGAAAACAACATGATCAATGGAGGGAAAGTACCATTTACACAGAACACACAGACCGACACTCCGATAGCTGTTGTACCTAAAGTGATAATCAGTTCAAAGTCGCAAATCCCTAAGCTCGATATGGAGAAAAATAAAAAAGAGCACAAAAAGTTGGTAATTAATAACCTAACTAAAGTGCCAGATAACCCATTGCAAGCAATATCGCAACTGCTGCAGGAGTTCGAGAATGTACAAAAGATAAGACAAAAGTCTGCTATCGAACAAAAGAGGAAACCAGACGTTATTTTAAGCACTGAACCAAAGAATATTTCCCGTCCGAATCCCACAAAGAGACGTTCGCGTTTAGACCAGCATATTAAGGAAAGCGCCGTGCAAAAAGATAAGTCTCCTAAAAACACTGTACTGCAGAAGAAGCCAAAAACGCCTATGGAACTCCAGAAGAATACCTTCCCACTAACCGTCATCGATGAAAAGCATATTGATAAAATTACCAAGAAGAAAATTGTTGATATCATGGACGAAGTTAAAGAAGCGAGAGGCGAGGCGGTTCGGGGGCCTTCTAAGATAAACTCTAGATTGAACTCGCTTGCACAGCCGAAGAAATCGTACGTCCAAGCGCATAGTGTGGAATACCAGTTCAAGTATGGGAAGACTCTGATGGCTGATCGGCTCCAGCGGTTGGCTGCGGCTCAGCCTGTGACGGCCGTCGATAAGAACGTACCTCCGAGCGCCAAGAGCAGGCTTAAACGCGGCCCTGAGCCGGTGTCGACCGTGTCTGTCAAACTGTCACCTCCCACAGTGCCACCTATAGGTGTGTAAAGGTGAATTTTGTTTCACTTCTTAGGCTCATATTAATAAATGTATCTCAAGTCTGGGAGCGGTCTTCACCACGCTTTTGTCATGCCATTTTGTACTAGTATGACATTTCCAAGATCGCTCTCAGTAAAGTAAGTTGGTGACGCCAATTTTTGTTTCAAATCTAAATGTGTAGCACCATTTCATTTTTATATCTTCCTTAAGTTAATAAAAATACGACAAGGGCAGTTTCATGCAATACTGCTTAATTGGTGTCAATGACTTCCATCTTGAGACCGATTAAGTTGGTTCATAATGTCTAGGTGACGTTTTTCATTTTCAGAGAGAGGTGCGAGGATTCGACGTTCAACCAGCAGCGGTCCTGGGGAGACGCCAGCACAGTCGCCAGGCCGGGGGCCGTCCAGCAAACAAAATAACGTGCCGGACATGCCCGAAACATTGTAAGAAACTTTTCAAGTTATCTTAAAGCATATTTTAGTAAATAATACTCCCAGATCACTGATTGTAGTACAGTATAGACGATATTGGGGCAGTTACTAAATTTTACTAAACTAAACTCTATGTGATGCAGGAAGAAAATGGTGGCAGTTGAATCGTACGTAAAAAGTCATTTTGGATGTCCCCCGGGCGCGGGCGCGGCCGCCGCGTGCGCGCCGCTGCAGAGCGTGAACATGTCGCGGGTCCCTCTCTTGCCGATTGATCTCGAACTAGGTAATCACGGCCCCTATTGATAAATTGATCTCAAGTCCGAGAGCGATCTTGGAAATTTCATTCTTATGTATTAACAGTACCTACACAATTACATGTCAAATGCGTACTTAAGACCTTTCTCAGACTTGAGATAGATTATGAATACAGGCCTAAATATATGTGACATGTGCGTTTTACGTCTTTTCGAAACCCATTTTTTTGGGTTTTAATGGTTTTTTGATTGTTTAGAATCTTTGACATCATCCCCAACCCCGACGGAAGCGGCCACAGCAATAGGGAGCAAACTGCACCGCATCATCGACACGATGATCAACACGCCGTCGCACGGCCTGGGCGTGCTCACCGAGTGCCCCGAATCCAATTCTAAGATCATCAAAGAAAACGCTGATGACAATTCCCTCACCGACACGTTATCTAGGTGTGACGAACATATATCGACAGACTCTGAATACAACGTCGATATATTCGAAGACAAGAATGTACATACGGCCGTCGAGAATGTTGAAAATGTCACCAGAAAAGACAATTATGAATATGTTGAGGAAGAATACGATTCGAACCATGTGATGCATATGAATTCCGCCACGCAGTTGGAAACTCTGGAGAATGCGTTGTACCGCCGTATGTCGGTGGGCACGTTTCAAAAACGTTTGCGGATTAAAAAGTTGACATTGTCGCCGAAGCAATCGATGCAGCAGGTTGTGCTGTTGCAGTCTGGCGACGCGGGCTCGCTAGTCATCAAGTCCACCCCACCGCCGAGCCTGAAGATGAACGGCACGACAACCGACAGTTTACAGCATTTAAACGCTTTGCCCGTGCTGACGAGGTCTCAATTAGATTGGGGCTTTGGTAAATTCCCCATGCAGGTCGCGACCGTTGGTTACGCCTTCCCTCAATATCAATCTTTGCCATTTAGACCCAAAACTATACAACTATTGGATGAAGTTTCTAAACCTACAGCAAAGGAAGCCCCTGTGGAATGTGACGTGAAGAATAATAAAGATAGTCAATGTTTTAAAGGAGAACATCGATCTCTATCACAAGATGTCGCACAGACCGTCGAGCCGAAGCACGTATTACCTGAAGTGACAAATATTGTTCATGCTGCGCCTCTAATACCGAAGGAAGACGGCACAGAAATAACCGCAGCTGATAAAAATAACCACGCTGATGTTAATTCTGATGTACATTCCGATGCCAAGGAAGTATTGGACATATCTTCTGTCGATGAAACATCGCCAACAATTACAGCAGATAGTAAGAATATTGATGATCCACAAAATTCAGAACCTATCGACTACACCACGTCTCTTGACGTGCTCGTGGGACTCCTGAACGAGATCAAGAAAATCACGACATGCCAAACCCATATGACTGCCCCAACCGAACAAAATACTTGTAACCCTGATTATAAAGAACTGGAAACAATTCTCAATAACGCTGCTACTATAGAAAATTCTATGCATAGCAGTCCCCGAGAGATCGTTTCGATAACGTCTCTCGACAAACTTCGTCAACTGGAGTCGAATCCGAGTCTTTACTCGTTTTACTTGTCCGACAATGATGACCAAGAGAGATGTTTTAGTACAATTAATCTGCGTGCGGAAATACCGCGAAGTATCAACCTTCCGTGTACCAAAGCGGCTTGCGAGGACAAACAAGTCGGCGTCGATTTATTGGAGCGAGAGTTTGTGAACGCGTTCACCAATGTGCCTTCGCAGTTCCTTCCTATCGGCGTGAACCACAGCACGAACGTGACGAGCTCTCTCATCGGAGTGATCAGCGAGCCGTCTACACAATCGCTGTTATCCATCGCTGAGTATCACACGGTATTTTCCAATACGTCAGCTTTGAATGCCCACAAAAATATAATAGAGCTACAGATCGCTACTGAAAATTTACAAGAGCCCTCAAACCTAGATAGAGTAGAAAAACATAATATGAATGTAGGAGAACAATTGGTGAATAAGAAAATTGAAGTCGTCGCAAAAAGCGCTATTATAGAGAAGAAACTAAAACTACAATTAAGCCGTAGTAGACGCTGTTTGCTAACTTCAGATCTTGATCCAATCATGAAAATGAAGAGAGACGTCCTAGTGACTGTGTATTCTCTTTTGGTATTCACGGTATTTGCAGCATTGTCGTTTCCCGAGGCTTGGTATCATTTTTAGGGTTCGTGTCGTATAATTTTAGTCACATTGGTTGTGTTTAAACATTTTGTAAAGTCTGTTATTATGTAGAATTCTAAAGATTATTTGGTGTAAAGTGTTATTTATTTTTTAGTTAAAAATTATAATTGCTCAAAACTCATTTCGTCTTATTACTAAGCCTATTTTAGCTGCCACCTCTTATGCAGAATTGTGCAGAACCTACTACCGAGTTGATATAATTTTGTCCTTGGATTTTGTCAACTAAATTCCCAAAGAATACCTATGAAACTCTGTAGAATCAACACTAATTAGAAATCTGAACACGGACCATAGCCATGGACTTGCGTTTTGATCTTAGACCAAGAAGCTTACAATACCACTGGAGATATCACGTAGAACTATGGAGTGAAGACAGGTTTTTTTACATACATACATATGCTCTGACCCTCTCACACTTCATCTGAAATTGCCATGATAAACACAAAAAAATACCCAAACTAACGTGTGATGAGCCAAGATTTCGCAAGTCCATGGTTTTCGTGTCTGTTTTTTTTATGGATTTTATTTACATATTACATATGCGTCAATTTGAGAATCCTCTTTTGACTTCAGTATTTATTTTTATATAGAAAACCAAAAAATATATCAACCGTTCACTTTCCTGATTGTCGGTAGCTGTTATTTTAATAATTTAGCAACACTGATAGAACACTCAATTTGACACTATGGTCAAACTGTCAAAGATTTTCAAGCACTTCGCATTTTTTAATTAGTTTAATGCTTGAATAAAAGTGTATTCTTGTAATTTAAACGATGTATTGTGTTGTGCAAAATTGCAGAAGTGTATGGATACCAAACTCAAACATTAAGTTACACGGGTAATTGTATTTTACGCTAATCACCGTCTTTAACCATATTTATATTATTTTTAATGGGAGACATAATAAAACATCAATAAATGATTATTATTAGTATTGTGTGGCTATTGATTAATGATATAACAGTTTATGTTGTACTTTACGTACTATATTCATTTAGTTTTTTTACATGAACATTTGACCTAAGAAGGGTGACCATCATCTCACTGTATTTCAGATTTTCTGAGTAAGGAAGGATACATAAGTATTATACTAATCATATGTTCCAAAGTCAAAAATATCATCTTATTACACTTATATGAGTACCCACCATATATTGTGATTGTGCTAAGTTTATAAGTACCACAATCACAATGGGTACCTATTTTATGACGGGTGCGTATACATAACTTTGCCCCCTGCACACTTCGACCCTAGGCAGGAGCCGAGCCGGCGCGGCGTTCGGCTCGCATACGTGCTCGCACTGGTACCGCGCTGTGAGTTAGTGACAGTTAGACCGTCACGCAGAGAACGCGCGTAAGCTCGAATGCCGGTTGGGTTATTTATACAAACAAAAACAAATAAAATTTGAGTGCCTGTTTGTAATATCAAAATAACACCTTTTCACTAAATCCATATGCAAGTACATACTCGTACAGTACATAGTTAACAAAAAAGCGGGTTGAAGCGGTTTGTTCCGGGTAATCTCCAAAACGGCTGGACCGATTTTGACGGGACTTCCACAGATAGCTGAAATATATTAGCTGATACATACCGCATATTTATATTTTTAAATTTTAAGTAATTTTGGAAATGGTTTCACTGGCTTGTTTCATTTTTTTTTTCTTGTTTATGATGAGTGAGTTTGTAACGCGTATCAACATATGTGATGTGACTTAAATGGTTGTATCTTTTGATTGCGGTGACTTGGAAGCTTTATAAATTATTGATTCTTCTTCTTTCTTTAAAAATATGTTCCAGTAATAGCAATAACAAACACATTTAATAACAACGTCTAGAGACGCCCGAAAGAAGCGAAGCTTTGCAGTAGATATTAGATATATTATAAGTGGCGTGCATAGGGTTTTGAAACAGGGTAGGCAGAGTGTAACATAAAAAAATACTTTATTCAGAACCTTTATCAACAAAGGCCATAGCATGTTGGGTTCTCGTCCGATCACCAAAGTTAAGCAACGTCGGGCGCGGTCAGTACTAAGATGGGTGAACGCTTAATGGACACGCGAAATTGTGAAGTATTCTTAATTTTTAGATATATTTAAATTATTACCAATGTTCTATCTAACCTTCAAGCGATATTTAGTATAAAGCTTAGGGCGCCGCAGCTCTGACGTCATCGTGTAACGCGTAACGCCTTTCACCGTTTTAGTGGCCGGGAAGCGAGCGCCCCGAACGTCCGTAAAGAAGCTTCGCTTCAATACAATACAAAAATCAGGTGTGATGTGATTAAGATTAGAAAAGTCATGATAACATGACTATTCATTATCATCAAACAATCTATTTACTATTCTAATAAGTTTTGTGGTAGCTTCACTTCCACTGGGATTGGGATCACCACTGTTGCACAAGCAATCAATAGCATCAGCGACAGAAGAACTGAGTGTCTGCGCTGCAAGACGTACATATATGTATTTATTTCTATACTATGATAGTTGACATGTCCACCTGTAACTTTTTGTACAATTTTAACCCTTCTTTCAATTGCACCATGTGAAGTTCTTTAATAAATTTAAATGACATTTCCGTCCGGCGTTGTTAATGTGACCGCAATGAGAACCAAAAGGGCAAACCTTTATGAACTAGATCGACGTCGACTGCAACCAGCTACAACCTTCCGGGGAGTTTTTACAGGGCGGTTCACCGTGTTATGATATTAGGCGGGAGTTTTGCAATCCTCATAAGATGAAGGTGATACAACACAGATGGTGACGGAGTGGGACCCACAGAGCCAGTGCCGCGCCGCGTCGTGTGACTGCACTCGTACCATTGTGCCATTGTATCGCGTCAGGAATTGAAGAATGCTAAATATTAAATTATTCATTATATATATTCATTTATCCATATTGTATGTGCGTACTAGTGACGCTGCTCCTGCTAGTGACGCTGCTCCTGCTAGTGACGCTGCTCCTGCTGCCGCACCTGTCGTGTATGGACATTCAATTCAATATCTAATTTGGTTTACGTACACTACCCGTCAACACTTGTGAGTTCACAAAATGAGAGTGAGTTATCCCATCGTTCATGTTATACTGCCATTGTAATCTTCCAGTGTACCTGTATGTAATTGTATAATAAGACAACATGCATGACATACGAATCATTATTGAAATGATCTGATTTAGAGATACAATTGTTATTATTATTAGATTTATGTTTAAATTGTACTCTACCTATAATCAGACATTTCTAGTAAGCTTTAAAATATGCGTAGCATCTAATAAGCAGTGTACATTGTTAACACATATGTTTTGTAGCGATCTTGACTGCGCTTTTGATATGTCATTTTGTACTGGTATGACATAAGAAACATTGACATTTCTAAGATCGCTCTCTCAGACTTGAGATCGATTTATTAATATGGGCCCGAAACCGTCAGTCCTAAACTTGAGATCCGATGTTGTCACCCTAAAGAGAGAAGCAACAAACACGTGACGTTATTCAAGGTCAAATTTCTTTGCTTCGAAACATTGTTCGTGTTAAAACATCCAGTGTTATGTATAAAGTTCTTGTCTTAGACCTTTTAACTATGGACGAGTTTTACATGATCATTCCCCTCTGCCAAGGTATAAGACCAAGAAGGTCTAACACGTTTATAAAAACTGTTTACGGAATCGATTTTATCAAAGTCAACATCGTTTTCGCGGTGTAAGGAGCTCCGTAAAAAATGCCGATCCGTGCTGTTAACCTGTGCAAGAAAAGGTCAAACACCTATTATCTACAAAAAGACACAGTAACGTTTCATATGTAAGTGTTTTTGGTGTAATTAATCCCTTTTTTCTAATAAAATAATTAAACTATAAAATGTGATAAAAATCGAAAACATTATCGATTAAACAATCGAGTACGAAATAATTGAAAAGTGTAGTATGGTATCTCGAGTTCGCCATTTTGAATAGTGCTGTGGCAGGGATAATTTATGATTGCGGACGGGTATCGATAAAATTATATTTTTTAGAGATTTATTATATATTTGTTTTAAATTATATATATGTAACGGATGCGCGGCATTATTCAAAATTTACTCAATTAAAACCTACATTGACTCCTCTCTAGGAGTTTATTTGATTATTGGCGCATGCGCGAGAAATCCATGACCATCGAGAGTGGTCTTCCCGCGCGCGCCGCGTTCAATTGTGATGTCGGATTTTTGGTTATAATTTGTAAATATCGTCTTGATTCTGTATAACCCTTGTTTAAGTTTATTGTCATTTTATGTATTGATTAAAACACTGTGAAATAAACTCTGGTGTGATTCATTCTTTACATATAGTAAAAATATAATTACTTATTGTTATTTTTTTAACTTATCATTATTCCACTATTTTTCCTGATTTCCCAAAGATCCTCAATTAAAACCAAATGGGAAAATCTTGCAATAGAAAGAGGGGTTGGGAACCTACTCGCACAAGTATTATTTGTTCGGTACACTTTGTTTCGTCGCAATTCCAATGTTTATCTAATAAACGACGAAAATTAGTAGATAATGCCGTACCAATATTATTTTTTAGCTGATGCCGTAAGTATTTTATTTATACTTCTACTGACATGATTCTAAAAAAATATTTCACTGAAATAATATATACGTGAAGTGTTTGTGGTGTGTGTAATATTTTGTGTAGAAATATTTGTGACTAGACTATGTAGTAGAAGTTTCACCTTGTATATTGTTGTAAAATATTATTTATTTTAAACGTTTCATTCCCACAGCGAGGGGATGTTTTTTTAAAGTAATGCATAAACGATGGATCATCGTACTGTATAAAATACCATCATATACAAAATAATTCATATTTTGTATTAGATGAAGAAATGCACACATCTATGCAATACTTTTGTGATGATGAGCAAGTGAAACTATCGATATATCTAATTAGAAATATCGATATTGGTATCTCCCTATTGCACTTAGTGTCTTACACTCGTAAATTCTTGCATGTTGACGTATTTGACCGATTAGTGTGCATAAAAGTTACTAGTGTTGAATATTTATTTAAGTGTGCATTCATAATGACACAATTTGTTTTTTAGTAATTGTGCATCATTTCGTTGTAGTGGTTACCTCGTCCCCCCCAAAATCTGACAGAAAATTTGATTCGTAAAATGTAGTACGTCACTTATCCATTGGTTCATTAATCTAAGGTTTTGATTGATTATTACCTCGGGAAAAATTATTTAATCATTTATAACCCTGTGTTTAATTCAGTTGATATCTTCAAGAGAATTTGTATAGAGAAAAGAAAAATAATTATGTAGGCATTTCTTTTTTGTTATCTGATATTGGCTTAATGATCAAATACGATCGCGTAAAATACCCATGGCTGACTGGACTGATGAACTACTTGCCCGTTATGTAATGTCAGTGTCAGTCACTCACTGTGAAGGCGGTAGCTTGCTACATATCTCTAATCTGTGGAAGGCGGCGGAGCTTGATTTGACATTTCTCTAATCTGTGATTTGTTTACTGTTTGTTTTCTATGGAAATTTCGTTCGAATCGAATTGTTTTGATTTAATCTACGAGTTCATGAATTCAATCAATTCATATAATACGTAAACTCCATAATATTGGTTTATAAGTTTTAGAAATACAACATGGATGCCGTAGACAGTAAGATGGAAATAAAAAAGGTAAACAAAATAATGCATGGTGCTCTCAAATAGTTTAAAAACTTAGGTTATGTTGGGAGACTTCCTCGCCGTTATCTGAATATTTGCCCAAAAATAGTTAAAAACTGCCAAGAAAGTTAATACCCATATAAAATTTATTACAGAAAAGAACAGAAGCAACATTCATAGCTGACAACCTAGACAACACAGCTACACCAGAGAAAATCGTTGAGTTTCTGCAAGCTACACACAGAAAAAATAAAGTAGCCACACTGTACTGCCAAACTGTGCGACAGAGACACACAACTATCCACAGATACCTAAATACTAAACATTTTCTACTAGTCGGACACCCTTTAAATGCTTTTAGTGAGGACTGGGATGGAGGTCTCCCATCCGGGTACTTTGAAGAGTTCTCACACAAGAGTATGTTACCAAAAATGATCTCAAATGTAAGGAATATAGAAAGGAAAGATCCTGTTACTGAGTATATGAATAATAAGATACTGTGGAAAGATACTTTGGCTGATTACAGGAGGATTATGAGTGAGTAACTATGGGTTTAGTTATAGCAATTATAAATCAACAGTACTAATTCTGATGGCAATATAATAAATATATCTGTCCATCTCAAGGTTTTATTAAGTAAGGCAGTAATCTTTTTAGTTAACACAAATTTAGTTTAAATCTACAACTATAATATGTGTTCCAGTTTTATCTATACAAATAAATAAAATTGGAGTGTCTGTTTGTAATATCAAAATAACACCTTTTCCCTAAATGCATATGAAAGTACATACGACACCTATAACAAAAACGCGATAAAAAAAAAATTGTCTGTCTATCTGTCTGTGTGTTTGTTCCGGGTAATCTCCGAAACGGCTGGACCGATTTGGATGGGACTTTCACTGGCAGATTGCTGATGTTTTAAGGAGTAACTTAGGCGACTTTAATTTTAGAAAAACAATTAGGGTTCCGCGTAAAAAAATAAAAACACATGAAATCAAAGAGTATCTCCGAAACGGCTGGACCGATTTTGACGGGACTTTCACTGGTTGTTATGAGCAGTAACTTAGGCTTCTTTTATTTCATAAAAAAATGGGTCCTGTCGCGCGGGCTCAGAACGCGGGAGCGGGCTTTTTTTTAAGTTAAATTCCACGCGGACGAAGTCGCAGGCTCAGCTAGTCTACATATAAAATTTCAAGGCCCTGGCTTTTGATATATGTCCAAGCAACAAAGTTTCCTTTGCACATGCAATAATACAGTAAAATGTCACAAGTGCATTGTGTCAGCACTATTTGGAATATGGATTACAAGTTACGTGAATAGAATTTCTGGTTGGAGTGTAGCCTTAGGGGCGCTATGACTTAGGTTTAGGTTTAGGTTAGGTTAGGTTAGAACAGTGACCAAAACGCGCGAGCCGAGCGAGCGAAGCGAGCGTGCCGCGGCAGCGGCCGGCGAAGCGCCAGAATCCGAATGTGTCATTAGGTTATGTTAGTTCCCAGTAAGGGGGGCTATGGAGCCAGCACTTAGACGAATTTTCGAGAATATTTTTTTTTCGTTTTGATCACTAACCTAAACCTAAACCTAAACCTAACCTAACCTAAGTCATAGCGCCCCTAAGGCTACACAATGACCGAATTTCTATAATTACAACTAGCTGTTGCCTGCGGCTTAGCCCATGTGGTAATTTGATAAAACGAAAATAGCCTAAGTAACTTCTTGTAACATCAGCTATATGCCAGTGAAAGTCACGTCTAAATTAATACGGCTGTTTCGAAGATTTGCCGGAACTAAAAGACGCAAATAATTTAAAAATTGTTCTGTGTTATGTTCTGTACCTATCATGTGTGCATATAATTTTATGTGTTTTAGCATGGCGAAAATTTATTTGCATTGATTTGACAAGTAATTATTTTTTCCATCATATTCTTAGGTCATTGTAAAATTCTTTTTCAGCTTTAATGAGTAGAAAAAGGACATACAGATGGATCAATGATGAAGTGCTGTATTGTCCGAAGCAACTGGTCCACATCGCCGAGCTGTACGAGCAGAACCCTGACCCATACTTCGACAGCAGTTACAACTGGTACTACGCCGGCAGTGGGAACCTACAGTTGGTTGAAATTAGTGGATTTGATTATTTATTACAAAGTGAATTTAATTATTTACGTAAGTATTTATCACTGATAAATATTAGAAAAACTAGTTATAATGACAAAGTAGCGTTTTATTTCTATAACTATCTTGGGACAAGTTACAACACTTAAGCAAATAATACAAAAAATAACTTACCTATTCTCTCTCTTTTCAGACGTGTTACACTTTTCAAAATACGATTTGAAGGTAGACTATGACACTATCGCTGCGATATTTGAATGTGACGATAATATTCACGAAACAACCGCAATGCAAAACATTGTAGCACTCAGGACCAAGAATAAGATTTACATTTTGAAGCTTGTTGATTCCGATAACGAGATACACATAGAGAAACTCAAGGAATTAAATTCAAAGCTACCATTCACCGGTATATCCTTTGACGAATTCCATAAAAACATTTTGTACGTAACAACACTGGATTACAAGTTAACGATAGTGAACATAGACAGGATGGCGGGGCGCAGCAGGCAGCTGAGAGGCAACGTTACCAGTTTAGTCGACAATTGGAGCACTGTTATCGGCTCCGAAAGAGGGTACTTCACACACGTATCCAAACACGCCCTCACTCTATACGACAAAAGGACAAACAAAGCCTTTCAGAGATGGAAGAGTCTTAGGAAAATTACAGATGACAAGGAATGCAATGACATCAGTGTTGCCAGACATTGTAAAGCCAAACCTTTTCTATACTTTGGCACAGATCATCACTTGTTTCTAATGGATATGCGCTACAATAAAACTAAAGATAATAAGCTGAAGGCAGTACAGAGGTGGACCCACGGTATGCAGTGCCTACCCACTTATATGACAATATGCGATAAGTTCGAATATAATAAAGATCTAATCTGTTTGAGCAGTCAGTGGTGCGAGGATATGTGCGTTGTCAGCAACTACGCCGATAGACCGACGAGGGAATGCGACGTCCGGAGCGTGGCGTTGCCGTACAGACCTCCCAATATTCTCCAAGCGTTGAATGACGCCAAACAAAAAATTCTCTGCTGTGATCTACACAACCCTATCGACAACAGGTTATGTACTTCAATCACTGGTTTGTCCGTTATCGGCGAAGACGACAAGTATCATATACTGATGTTGAATTCTCTGGGCGATATATCGGCGCACACGCTGTTCCCGTTGCATATGACCGCTTTCTTCCACGACACGAGCGCTGAACTCTTGAATGAGTGGAGTAAAGGTTACAAGAAAACATCAAAGGATCTAGAAGTATCGGCCATTAGAGATATCAGCAAGTTTTGGAGACAGTTGAAGAGGATACCGGACGATTACGAGTTCGGCGACAAAAATGCGCGAAAAGCTCACAAATTCGATGAAAGAGAAATATATGATACCTTCGACAAAGAGGAGTTAGAATCGGGACTGTTAGATACTTGGACTAAAACATCTGCTGAACATGTGGATACTAAAGATGAATCGACATTTCACCTGTTCTTCGAGGAAGATGACGATTAAACACAGACAAGTGAGCCTAAGAGACGCCGCTTACTTCCATTACTATATACGAGAATGAAATCTTCAATATTTTGAAGGGAATTGCTAAAGATGGCGAATTATGGCCTCCGCCGGCGCTTCCGGCTCCCTCACTTACTACTTTACGCCGATCTTTTGTGAGAAGATGCTACTACTACCCTGGTCGAGGTGCATATGAACACTGAGTGTGTCGGTTTATACTGCCTGCAAGGAATACGTTGAACTGACGACCGCTTGGCGCAGTGGTTCAAGTGTAGGCCGCTCGGTTCACTACACATGGTGGTTGCGGGTTCGATTCCCGCTGGGGTAATTTTCGGAAATGTCCTTTTCATAATTTGCCCTGATCTGGGTGTCACTGGGATCGCCCCCAGTCCACTTTACGGTACCCATAGTACAAGCGTTGCTTAGTTTGGGACCATACAGTTGGTGTGTCAGTCTGGCGATATTTATTTAATTATCAGTAATCCTTATAAAGCTATATAAGCTAGGGGAGCACTTGCCTGTGCGATTGAATGAAACAAACATTTTAATATAAACAACTATATTTCCTATCTATATGACTGAGTTTTTACAAACGACCTCGCACACATCCAATCAAACGCGCAACATATACACATTAAAATTAATTCATTAACATCACAGGGACGTAATTTTAAACTTTATGTACGTTAAGTAAAGTTTAAAATTACGTTTACAGAAAAACAAGTTCGGGAACTATTAACCAGCGACTGTAAATCTTCAATGCATATGACCCGCTTCTAAATATCAACCATAAGTTGCTGCCCACGATTTTGTCCGCGTAGTATTTAACTTAACAAAAAAATCGGGATTATCGGGATAAAAAGTATCCTATGTGTTAATCCCGGTTATAAACTATCTGTGTTCCAAATTTCATCCAAATCCGTTCAGTAGTTTTTGCGTGAAGGAGTAACAAACACACATCCACACTCACGAACTTTCGCATTTATAATATTAGTTCCTACAACACATCCTTGTGTTGAAGCAGATCGTCAAATAAATCCATGGATTTGTTGCTCGACTGATCGTGTCAGTTGGAAGCGAGCCTCGTTACATACTAGCTCTAATTTTAATGTTATTTATTACATATTCTACTTACAATGCATGTAAATGTAAGGTTGGTTATGGCTCGCGCACAATTGGGCTTGTGGCATCGCTTAAAACTTGAAATACTGGTTGGAACAAAACATAAATTCGGTTGTAATTTGTCCATTACAGTGTACTGACAAGCGACTTTATATTTCATTTCGGCTGAGTGGAATATCGTAGTTTCGTATAAAATAAATATACGTTGCGTACGGCTCGTCCGGTGTGATACGACTTAGAAGCTTAGATTTTGACTATAATTAGCATCAGAAGGTTATTCGCCGAGGTAAGTTCAGTCTTCCGATGATTACGTCCACAACTGCAAAAATAGAAACTTACGTAAGGTACAGTTCACACCTGCCGACTATTTTTTATGGCCTCAACAAGCCTAAGACCGTGGAGACAACATGGGGGTTCGCCCACTAGTTGGAAGCACGGGCTAGTTATTTTTTGTTTCATCCTTTAATTATTTCCACGTTTTTCATAAAAATCATTATTTATCACGAAGATTGTAGAGATTTTATACATCTTATCAATTTATATTCAACTAGTTTCTGCCCGCGACTTCGTCCGCGTAGTCTTAAGTAAAGTATTCTATGCGTTAATCCAGGTTATAAACTATCTGTATTCCAAATTTCATCCAAATCCGTTCAGAAGTTTTTGCGTGAAAGAGTAACAAACATACATCCACAGTCCACACTCACAAAGTTTCGCATTTATAATATTAGTAGGATACAATAGTATAATAATTCAGGAGATATCATGTCAAATTCATTTAAATACTATGAATCTTTGTCTTTGGAATATATGTATAAATTAAGCCGGTTTTAATAAATCCATCTCAAGTCTGAGAGCGATCCGTGAGCGGCTGGTCGGGCGCCTTGGTGTCGCGCTCGCGCTCCTCCAGCTGCTCCATGAGCCGGCGCTGGTTCTGGTTCTGGTTCTGGTATGCGGTGTACCTACAGTGTGAGTGCTAGCGGCGGGTGAAGGTGCGCAGCCAGCTGCGCGTGAGCGGCTGGTCGGGCGCCTTGGTGTCGCGCTCGCGCTCCTCCAGCTGCTCCACGAGCCGGCGCTGGTTCTGGTTCTGGTTCTGGTTCTGGTATGCGGTGTACCTACAGTGTGAGTGCTAGCGGCGGGTGAAGGTGCGCAGCCAGCTGCGCGTGAGCGGCTGGTCGGGCGCCTTGGTGTCGCGCTCGCGCTCCTCCAGCTGCTCCACGAGCCGGCGCTGGTTCTGGTTCTGGTTCTGGTTCTGGTATGCGGTGTACCTACAGTGTGAGTGCTAGCGGCGGGTGAAGGTGCGCAGCCAGCTGCGCGTGAGCGGCTGGTCGGGCGCCTTGGTGTCGCGCTCGCGCTCCTCCAGCTGCTCCACGAGCCGGCGCTGGTTCTGGTTCTGGTTCTGGTTCTGGTTCTGGTATGCGGTGTACCTACAGTGTGAGTGCTAGCGGCGGGTGAAGGTGCGCAGCCAGCTGCGCGTGAGCGGCTGGTCGGGCGCCTTGGTGTCGCGCTCGCGCTCCTCCAGCTGCTCCACGAGCCGGCGCTGGTTCTGGTTCTGGTTCTGGTTCTGGTATGCGGTGTACCTACAGTGTGAGTGCTAGCGGCGGGTGAAGGTGCGCAGCCAGCTGCGCGTGAGCGGCTGGTCGGGCGCCTTGGTGTCGCGCTCGCGCTCCTCCAGCTGCTCCACGAGCCGGCGCTGGTTCTGGTTCTGGTTCTGGTTCTGGTATGCGGTGTACCTACAGTGTGAGTGCTAGCGGCGGGTGAAGGTGCGCAGCCAGCTGCGCGTGAGCGGCTGGTCGGGCGCCTTGGTGTCGCGCTCGCGCTCCTCCAGCTGCTCCACGAGCCGGCGCTGGTTCTGGTTCTGGTTCTGGTTCTGGTATGCGGTGTACCTACAGTGTGAGTGCTAGCGGCGGGTGAAGGTGCGCAGCCAGCTGCGCGTGAGCGGCTGGTCGGGCGCCTTGGTGTCGCGCTCGCGCTCCTCCAGCTGCTCCACGAGCCGGCGCTGGTTCTGGTTCTGGTTCTGGTTCTGGTATGCGGTGTACCTACAGTGTGAGTGCTAGCGGCGGGTGAAGGTGCGCAGCCAGCTGCGCGTGAGCGGCTGGTCGGGCGCCTTGGTGTCGCGCTCGCGCTCCTCCAGCTGCTCCATGAGCCGGCGCTGGTTCTCGCGGAAGGCCGCGATGGGGTCGTCGAACTGGCTGTAGTACGTCAGCACCTCGCGCACGTCGATCACGTCCGACATCGCTATCGCTGAGGAAAATCGATTCGGGTATTCAAATTCAGTGATCGGTGGCAGTATCAGAGATGGTAGAAATAATTAGGCGGATTTTTCAGACCCTTTTTTCTATGTGTTTTGAACGATGGCTTATGTCTAAGGCTGCTTATAATTTTATGGAAAACAGTTGAGCCCGCGACTTAGTCCGCGTGGAATTTAACTTAACAAAAAAGCCCGCTCCCGCGTTCTGAGCCCGCGTGACAGGACCCCTTATTTTTAATTTTGTTTTTCTAAAATAAAAGTAGCCTAAGTTACTGCTTATAACAACAGCTATCTACCAGTGAAAGTCCCGTCAAAATCGGTCCAGCCGTTTCGGAGATACTCATTTTTTCATGTGTTTTTATTTTTTTACGCGGAACCCTAATTGTTTTTCTAAAATGAAAGTAGCCTAAGTTACTCCTTAAAACATCAGCTATCTGCCAGTGAAAGTCCCGTCAAAATCAGTCCAGCCGTTTCGGAGATTACCCGGAACAAACACACACAGACAAAAAATAAATAAATCGTGTTTTTGCTATAGGTGTCGTATGTACTTGCATCTGCATTTAGTGAAAAGGTGTTCGTTTTGATATTACAAACAGACACTCCAATTTTATTTATTTGTTGTAATAGAAAAATAAATAGTATAAAAATAAACAATAAAATAAAATTTGAGTACTGAGTTAAACAATATTACGGTAATATATTGTAAAAATGTCCGTAAAAGTCAAAGGCGTAGTGGCCATTATGCTTTCTGCTTTATCCGTGATAATGTGTAAGGTAATATAGGCGGTGTGTTCATGACCTCAACAACTGGTTATAAATGTACTCTAGTCATCTTACGGCTAAATACTCACTCTGCAATAGGTTGGCAAGGTCCAGCAGCGCTGTGTCGTCATCGGCGCCCTTCCACTTCTTTAGTATGAGCGAGTTCTGTGGGTGGGACTGTGTCGCCGCTTTGTTCCAGTCCACCACTATCACCTGGGAAATCACAAAAAAACTACAATCTAGATACCCTTTCTTCATTGGGTTGGAACTGGGGTTTTTAGGGTTCCGCACCAATTGGAAACTATACTTCTAGTTTTAATTGTATTCAGTTACTTCACAGTTGGGGGGATACTAGTATGTGACGTAAAAGGTAGGGGGTGAAAAATTAAACTTATATGCAAACTTTTTGTTGAATTTAATAACTAATGAATAATATAAATTATTTAATTTCATTATTTTCAACATAAATACCTACCACCACGATTCACTTCTATCTTTCTTCCACCTTTATTCTTATTAGGGTTCCGGACCTTAAAAGGAAAAACCGGAACCCTTATAGGATCACTTTGTTGTCCGTCCGTCTGTCTGTCTGTCTGTCAAGACCTTTTTTCTCAGAAACGGGTAGAGTTATCAAGTTGTAATTAATACCAAATATCAAATGCTATGGTCCCTTGTAGGTGTAAAAAAATTAGGCTTCTAAGTCAACGCAATCAAAAGATACGGTGATTTATGTCACATATTTTGATACTTTTCGCAAATTCACTTATCAATACAAACGAATCAACGCACAGCCCAAACCGCTGGTGTTAGAATCATGAAATTTTGACAGCAGGTACCTTATATACCGCAAGTATCCACTAAGAAAGGATTTTGGAAAATTCCACCCCTAAGTGCATAACATAGGGGGTGAAAGTTTGTATAGGGTAAAAAAAATAAATGAACCTAGAGACATGAAAATAAGTATTGAGGCTACTTATAACAAATAAAAAATATTAATTTCAGCGTTTTGTAAAATTCCACCCCTAAGTGTGTAAAATAAGAGTTTGTATTAATTTTTATTCAGTTTGGTTGCAGTTTGTATTGGGTTCCCGAATTTGTTTAAGCATTTTTGGGAAGTTTAAGCTATTTATTATTAAAATATCTTGCCGGTATCGATATTGGAAACCAGGAATGGAAAAACTATCTAAAATCATAATAAAATGTTGGACGGAACCCTCAGGGCGCGAGTTCCACTCGCACTTGTCCGGTTTTATTCCAAACGAATTTGTAGAGTTTTATCATTCGTTCTTTGTGCAAAATTGTTCACTGCTCCAACACTATATAACATTATCGAAGCGACTCAGATTTCTAGGCATATAAAATGCTTTGAACGTTCAAGTTTCTGAATAAAATATTTTTTTACAATAATTGAAAGCTCTCAATACTTTAGACACTCATAGATTACAAGAAAATCCAAATCATTTCGGCAGTATAACCCTGTAGAAGCCATTACGCGTCTCCCATTGACCGTTTAAATTTACATAGTTCGCCAAACCATACCTTAGATAGATCCCTGTTGAGTCCTTCCAAGTTCTTAACGTGCACTCCGTCGACGAAGTGCGTGGAGTCCCTGAAGAGGCGGTATGTGATGAACTTGTTCTCGGGGTCCAGCTTGTCCAGCACTGGCCAGATCATGAACGCGTTCTCACTTGTGAAGATCACCACCTCGTAGTTGGAGTTGGCCACCGTCTGCAGAAACTGGTCGACGCCGGGTCGCTTTTTGAACCTGCAATATTCGACATGTTAGAAGACTGCTTGAACACGGGTTACCTGGTCAAATAATGAGATTTCCAGATGTCCCTGACCTTTCAGTAAATTTCCTGACATTGTTGAAAGGTTTTTATTTCTTCTTTAACTCCTCACAATTTCCTCTTTCTATTCCAAAAAATCATTGATATTACATCACATATTCACAGATTTTACCTGTTACCTTGACAGAGAGCCAAAATTCCAAATATGTTAAAAAAAAAATCTTCATCCGGTAATCCTAGTTTGGAATGTTCTTAGCCAGTGGCAATCACTCACTGTGCCTAAATAGTTGGCTATCCCTATTGTAAACTCAGAGTTCTTGTCGTGGAAACATCGTATAGTAGAAGAACAAATGGTCTCACCTCCAACCGGTCTGGTAGGACCAGTCAGGGTGTACCAGCACGTCAGTGAACTCCAGCACCAGCGTGTAGGCGGGCTGGTATGGCGGCGGCAGCGGGTCCGGCAGCAGCTTCTCGCGGGACGGTTCTTTGATCATCTGCAGTAACACACCAACACTTTGTATAGTACTCATAGATTCCACCTCGCGACTATCTAAGCCGAAGCCATCATGCCGCGTAATGCCGAAGGATGGGAGTTAATATACCTGCTAATGTATTTGTTGTTGTATTTGTGTGTGTGTTTTATGTTTGTATTTTCTGAATAATCCATGTGGATTAGAGGGTTGTTTTGAGTAGGTACGGCAACTGCGCCAGATTTATCTGTTCTGTTAGTGAGGTTTGTGAATACTAGCCGCGTGCGGGTGACGGCGGTAATTAGAAGTTTCCTATGTTTATAACACATACCACACATACACAAGATAAAATAATAGGCAGGTAATTCTTGTGCTTTTTTTAAAGTAATAACCAAATGATATGCATGTTTGTAATGCCCTACCTTTTCATAGAATGTGAGTTCCTTCCAGGTGCGCCTTAGGTACTGGAGCACAGTGGGCAGGTGAGAGAACTCGTCCTGGATTATGTCGCCGCTGTCGTCACGCCGCGGCGCGCCCATCTCGAACACCAGGCACCCACCAGCCATTACCAGCGCGCCGCCGAACACCGCGAAACTGGGACCAGAAATTTTAATCTGTGATGACTATGAAGGAATTTACAATGGAGTTGGGAACATGATTGATCCATTATTGTTTTTCTGTAGCTTTTGGCGCTCTGCATTCACACTAAAATGAATATGCAAAGATACACAACATACATCAAGTCCATGCTCCTTTTTCTGAGCGCAACCTTTTCCAAAATGCATTCATACATCCATCAGACAGAAGAAGCCACTTTTTGACATAGGATATACAATAGGCACATCACCTATAACATTGAGACATGTTACCGCTGGCAAATTGTTAGCAAACATGAATTATATTTTTTTGACCAAACATCATTATTTTTTAGGTCTAAAACCTGGTGGTACCCTATTCAATAATCTGGTAATTTTCATACCCCATCTTCATCCGTCTCCAACTCTTTTCATTCTCTTCTGTCTTCTCCTTGTTTTCTTTTTCGAATT
The DNA here is from genome assembly GCA_905147325.1 of Notodonta dromedarius. Taxonomy (NCBI): domain Eukaryota; kingdom Metazoa; phylum Arthropoda; class Insecta; order Lepidoptera; family Notodontidae; genus Notodonta; species Notodonta dromedarius. Next base: position 1,239,179 of record LR990173.1, on the reverse strand, counting down.
TCTCCTGTTCCTTCTTGATGGCTTGTGCGTCATCTATGTTCCTGGGGTTCTGTGGGAAGAACCGGCCCAGGATATCCACCTTCTCACCAGGCTTTACAGTTTTGTTTTTATCTGCTGTAGCGATAAATAATAGGAAGTGTTTAGTTGTCAGCTAACTGGATGAACAAACTTCATAACTAATATTTGTTTTGACCATCCATTGTTGGATATTGCAGATAAGGCTCACTAAGACAGTGTTATCAATCAATAATAATCCAGTTAGTAAAGGAATTATTATTAATTAATTGCCATTTAGCAGATTGCTTGCAACAGCCAAAATAATAACTAGTAACCTTTTGGTGTTCATTCAGCTAAAAGAACACAAGACAAGTATTGAGAAAGTGTTACAGTGGTGCATGGAGGGATGGTGAAATATCTCTCATCTCAATGCAGGTAGAATAAAATAACATTGTATTATGAATTGTTGAGACAGAACTTTGCTATTATATGCTTATTATATTCGAAATGCAGGTCATAACGCATTGATGATACAATGGTGATGGTGTGCTTTTCAGGCAACGGAACTCCTGGGTCCTGTGAAGCTAGAGCCTAACTATATCTTATAGGCCATCATACCAATATAAAATGAGAAAATTCTTGCTGAAATTGCATATGTCTATTCTGAGAGGGGGTAAATATTTTGTTATATGGGTATTTGCGGTTATCTATTTAAATTATTCGCGGGTGATAGATAGAACGAGAATAAAAACTAACCTATATTTTCGGCTGAATAAAACCTATGAGAGTTCGCAGTGAGTAAACATATTTTCTGTCTTGAAAAATTTTTCGAATGGAGATTTGCAGTTCTGCAGCACTCAGCTTTTGTTAGAAAAAGTATTTTTCGAAAAGACATTATATTATTTGATGAAAAAAATCACATTCACACAATATTTCACAACAATTGAATAAATGTCAGCTGACTGACAGACAGGTAGCTCTCTGGACATCTGTCAATGTTTTTCGATGACATTTGTGACACTGACAGTTTTGTTAAAAAAAAAATCCGTTGTTTTTTTTTTCTTCGCTCCTTGTGGAGCAGGCTAAAGTCAATATGACCATACTGCCTCGTCTTACGTTTTCCTCATAGATGTGATAATATAACATTCAACTTCATTTCGCGTTCCGATCCGGTGGTAGATTTACCCTCGCCACATCTTCTGGCAGCGGCCCAAGCCGAGGTCGTGTCCGGTGTCCCTTGTGGCGCCCTTGAGCTAGCTGCCCCCCTGCCCCTCTGGCTGGAGCGCACTCGCGCTCGCCCTCTGTCCGGGTGAAGTTGTTATGGCCACTCTGGCCAACAACATATAGTCAATTCAAAAAAAATAATATTAAAAAAAAAAAAAAAACAACTTGGTATAAAAAAATCCGTTGTAAATTTTGTATATAATTTGTACTATTTTACACAAGAAGATTATATTAATATTTTTGGGTTTGCACTAGAATTTTATATATCTACTTGTATCAGCTTCTTGGGTTCGTATTATTCATGGAGATGGAGTTAGCAAATTCCTCTGTGCAAAGAGTTTGTAACGTGCCTCTGTGGGTAGCAAGGTGGTCATAGATCTCTTTTATATACTCTTTGGTCATAGAGGAATAAGTTTAGTTTTTTTTTCGCGAATTATTATTCAACCGCGTATTTTTATGGAATTTATTTTATAATAATACTTAGCGTAGTGTAATAATGTCTTTGCTTTTGTGTATGTAGTTTTAAGGTAAATAACGAATGAAACATCATTATGTCGACATCCAATAAACAGTCGTCTTTGATGAACTTTTTAAAAAAACCTGGTAAAAACTCGCCGAGCTGCTCAAGGTTGGTATAAAGCTTTTATTTATATTCATAATATGTTCGATCCACAGCCTTACAGACGTGAAGTTATATTCTAATTTATATGAATAAAACTTTTTTTAACACTTACAATTTCTCTTTTTAAACTGGAAAGTGAGCTAATAACTAGCTAGTAACTAGAGCCTGCTTCCAGTAACTAAATCGTGGCTTTGAGCAGGGTCTAACACCGGACCTGGGACTGTGGTCGAGTGTGCGAGAGCACTGGCCACTCTCACAGGTTTGGCCTGGAAGCAGCCACTCAAAACGCTCAGTATGTGCCGATATCATACCAAATGTAAAAATAATTCCTGCCGCACCTTGTGACCGCTAGTAATGGCTTGGCTGTGGGCACTTCTAATGACCTAGTATGCAGAAGTGTGTACATAATGTGGTTTTTTTTTTTTCAGTGAAAATAATATTAATAAGACTGCTGAGACCAAATCTAAGTTTGTATTCAAATCAAAATCAAATAATAGTACCTCATGTGAGTATAAATTATAATTTATATTTATTATTGAATAAATATTTGGTTTGCCTATTGAGGCAAACCCCTTCTTGGGATAGAGGTGTGATGGTGTACATCTACTATATAAAAATAAGTCGGGTTTTCCTTCCTGACGCTATAACTCCAGTACGCACGAACCGATTTCCACGGTTTTGCATTCGTTGGAAAGGTCTCGGGCTCCGTGAGGTTTATAGCAAAGAAAATTCAGGAAAAAATTCAACAGAACGCGGACGGAGTCGCGGGGCACAGCTAGTTATTTATAAATAATAAACAGTTTAAATTCATATTTTATGTATTTTCTGGTTAAATTTTTATTTCAGGGACTCCACCATTCAAGAAAAATGATGAAGCTAGTCCTGCTCAAATAGAAACTGTAAGTTTCTATTTAATATTGTATATAAGTTATATACAATTTCCTATTTCCACCTTTTGACTTAGTTCTTATTATCTGATAGGATTGCTTTAAACAAAATTACAATAAAAAAATGACCCACCTGATGTTTTAGTGCAAAAAAAAATTTTTGGTTTTGGTATACATATAAGTTCGATACACATTTTTTTTCTTATTAACTAAAATACATTTTCAGGAATCCAGATCAAGCTTTAAAGGATCACCATCTGTGCTAACCAATTCTAATAAATTATCTAATAGCAAGGTTGGTGCTGTCGCCCAGAGCCTCAGCATTGCTGACAACCAAAGCAATGACATGATTGGGATGGATGTGGTGAGTACAGTACAGTACACTGTATTTGTTATTGTTGCCTTGGTACCCCAATGGAATTGTATGTGAAATAATAATTGTTTTAGGATGACATGCATGACTTTCCATCAGCATTCAATGCTATTAAAACACCAGAAGTATCAAATACATCAATAAGAGTAAGTTCAACACCAAGTCCCCCACACAAGAGCTCAAATAGCACAAATATGAAGAAACTAAAAACTCCAGACAAAACTCCAAGGAAAGATAGAGATCCATTGAAGAGTATAAAGTTGGATGAGTCTCTGTTGGGATTCTTGGATATGGTGTCCAAACATCCAGCTTTGACGAAGGTAAGTGGATTGTAGTAATAGTTTCCATTATGATTAAAACATACTACACATAATGTAACAGACATTGGAAAGATTATGATGTAATAGTATAAACCTATTGACCTATATACTGTCAGCTATTGTGCAGAATTTATTAACACACAGCCTATACTTAGACTGGAATTACACACACTGGGATTCACAAAACATGCACTGCAATTGCGACCAGGCTATCACGGTAGTTATTTCGTTTTTCCTTTCAAGGACTCCAACATAGAACCAAAAGAGAGAGAGCAATGTAAGACAATGTACATACAACTACTTGAAAAAATATTTGACTCCTTCGACAGAATACCTAACTGCATAAAAGAAAAATTCCCAGGATATGACAAAAAGGTGTATGCTAAAGTGAAACAAACGAAATGTAAATTAAAAAATGTATTAGTTGAAAAATCGGATAGTTTAAGCGCACAAGTAACGGAATCACTTCATATTGATAGTAAAGTCAATGATAATTCAGGAAGTCCTTCAGTACTAAATACATATTGTGATACTGATCTAGACGATTTTGATCTTGAATCCAGTGGCATAACACGCAAGAAATCTGAAAATGACATAAATAGGTTTTCCAATGTAGATACATCAACACCAGATTTCTTAAAAAACGGACCAACGAAAAATATTTATTCAAATCTTGCCTCAAAGAAATCTCTTTCCTTCGACGCGTTTTCACCACTCAACGATTCGTCTAAAGATGTTAACCGATCAGAAACAGAGAACTTAGATACATCAGCAAAGAGTAAAGGCAAATTCGTATTTAAAAAGCCTTCAAGACTTACTATGGAGGAGAATAAAACACCCGTCAGAGATATACAGTCCAGTACAGCCGAGAGAATAAGGAATGCTTCAGATAAACTTAAACCTTTAGCAGATAAAGAGCCGCCGAAAATAGCACCGATGGCAAACAGTTCAGTAGAATTTCAACCACCACAGTTCAGCAAAAGTTCGTTATTTAACGTCAACAAACCCTGCACAGTAGTGTCGCCTATAATTACAGACAATGATGAAGACAGTGAACCATATGATTACGAAATTCCTATAGACATGGATGACGATGCTGACATTCTTGCAGACACACAAGTTATAAACATTAGTGATTCAATACCTAGTACCGGTGATGTTAATAATAAAGATATACCGATTGATGAGGATGGCTGGCCGGAGTATAGACCGGAAGATTTCGAGGACATGGAGGAGTTGAAAGATCCCAGTGTGATCAACCTGATGGATGAGTCGATATTGACTAATAAGTCGCCGAAGTATGAGGGCATGGGTGATTTTCATGCGGGTACTAAGAATGATGGAATCACAGGTGGGTGGATGTCATTATAAACATCGATCTTTGTTTATTTTATTTTATTTATTTTATTTTATTACTGTTGTAGAAGGCTAACAGACAAATAAAAAAAGACCATGTTTAACTTACACAAAATTAACAAAAATTGCTTATTACAAGCCTCCATATATAGGTTTGAACTATTACTTGTATAACTAAAATAGGTAAGTACATGAGATAAACAATATTAAATATAAAGAAAAAAAAACAAAGAACGATAAAGATTAGATAAGGCTAAAACTAACACTAAGTGCCACAAGCTGTAGGGTCAAAGTCAGAGTGCAGAAAAAAAATATTTTTGTTATAACTAGGTATGTTGTATGTGATGGCTAAACCATTATTATTTGGCGACGCAAGAGATTTGGGATTTCCAAGGCTTGTCTATTCTTAAAATATATAATCAATATTTGGTCCAACACACACTTCATATTACCCACGATACGATACGTCCTTTTACTATCCAAGTATCATGGCCCAAATTAAAAAAAAAATATAGTTCAACATAATTAGGGGTACCTACTCATTCACGCATTTTGTGATTACAGAACCATCTAAACCAATATATCTCTCGTTTCACAGGTGAATTCGACGGGATGGACTACCCGCACTCCATTCCCATGATGGAGGTGTTCAAGGAGAAGTTTGGGCTGAAGTCGTTCCGCCCGAACCAGCTGCAGGTGATCAACGCCACGCTGCTGGGGCACGACTGCTTCGTGCTCATGCCCACCGGAGGCGGTCAGTTTTCAATGCCTATGTTTGCGTTTAAAACGTTAGCAGCGCCGTATAGTGGAGCGATTATTACACAGAATTTTAAACCTTATCTACATTGGTAAGATACATGGTTTTGCTTGAGACTTAAAGTCCTCTCAATAAAAGAAGCAGATGCGGTTGAAATTACTTTTAAAAAATCTTTTCGCTGTTCGCGCTACTGTTTTAGAGTTAATTACAGATGCTCGCTTAAATAAATAAGTTATTATTACAGACTGATGACTTGCGAAGCTTTTGACCAAAATTTTAGTTTGTTTTGTTGGCAGGTAAATCTCTTTGTTACCAATTGCCGGCGTTACTGACTCCGGGTGTAACCATCGTCATATCTCCGCTCAAGTCGCTCATATTGGACCAAGTCAACAAACTGCTGTCACTTGACGTAAGCGCCTACTTTAGTTTTGTAACACACCTAAGAAATACCAACGGACTGATTTAAATATAACTAGTGTCAGCCCGCGACTTCGTCCGCGTAGTCTTAAGTAAAGTATTCTATGTGTTAATCCAGGTTATAAACTATCTGTGTTCTAAATTTCATCCAAATCCGTTCAGTGGTTTTTGCGTGAATGAGTAACAAACATACATCTACACTCACAAACTTTCGCATTTATAATATTAGTAGGATGTTATTTTTTTACACTCATATTATTATTTCTTTAAAAATATGGCCCACCCAGTTTAAAGCTCGCACAAACACATTCGAAAAATATAATTTACCGTAGAGTCACATTCGCAAAATGTCACATACGCATATTGTCATATTCGCACAATGTCACATTCATACAATGTCACATCCGCACAATGTTACCATCGCACTAGGCGCTGGATATTTTGCCATACAAATATGTTAAGTACACACTAGCGTCTAGTGACCCAAAAACGTGCTAAGCTCACGGTATAGAGCAACGTGTTTGGTATAATCGTGACTTTATAAATAACCAGCGACATGACATGACGGTGCGACACCTACCAGTTATCAATCGAAAAGTTTGATATGTTCATAATTAATTATGAAACCCATCCGTAGATACCGGCGGGCCACCTGTCAGGCGAAATGTCCCTGGCGGCCTGCGACGAGATATACCACAAGCTGTCGATGAAGGAGCCGCTCCTGAAGCTGCTGTACGTGACCCCGGAGAAGGTCAGCAACTCGCCCAAGTTCCAGGCCATGCTGGACGCGCTGTACTCGCGTGGCAAGATCGCCAGGTCAGCACCGCACAACTGCCAGGAGCCGCGGCTCTAATTATGCCGTGGCCTAAATTATGCCGCGGCCTAAATTATACCGCGGCTTAAATTATGCTACGCGGCTCAAATTAAGAGGACGCCTCGGAAAATATAGTGATTTTCAATTCGACATATTTCTTTCATTTTATCGATTATGAAGCTTATTTTCCGATATGTGTTATTAAAGAACATTATCTAGGATTTCATAAAAGGAAAACACGATTAAATGAAATTTACTCGCTAGGAAAAAAATCAAAAGTTGGCTCTTATTGTTTTTTATTTTCGTTGCATCCATGATATTATCACGATTTTTTTTCTAAAACATAGTAAATGATAATATCCAGGTTCGCATAAAAGGAAATTGTAATCCATTAACTAGTTTTGTTAAAAACCAAATAAATATTATTTTCATTACTCATACTCGGAAAGTAGGTTTGAAGTTACCTGAGGAGCGGGTTGAAAGTAATACTTTTCAGCCCTAGGGAGAATTGCTTTCAACTGACAGCTGTCAAATTATTAAAAAGAAACTAGTTCTATTTTCACATTTCTATTGAACCAGGCCTGCCAACGGAAAAAACAAAATAGGCGGCCATCCGATCTTCATTTGTTTTTTCGAGTTGTCGAGTATTGTTCATACTTCCTTGTATTATTTCTTTAGCTAATTCCTGTTTTTATTTTTACTTTCCTTGTATTTTACTTTCATTGAATGAAAAGCACAGTGTTTACCTCGGGTGAATGACTTATTTTGACCCGCGAACTATTGGCGCCTTAGCTACGCTCGGGCGCCACACCCCGTCTCGGGACTAATTAAGTTACTTTCATCCCTAGGATAACAATGTAGGTACTATTAGCGCTTATGTGGTTTACTTCTGAGCGCGTGTCATCTCATATTTTCTATACATGAAGTAAGTGCATCACTGTTATAATCTAAATAGCTCCGTCATCTGCGGACTTCAATCGAGGTCGCCGATTTTATTTCCGATCCGAATTTAAGTAACCTATACGTAAACGAAGAGAGTGGAATCGCCTTTGAATCGCCTTTAGTCAAATAAAAAACCTGTTAAGTGCGAGTCGGATACTACATGTAGGTCCTTGTAATATAGTAGTAATGTGGCAGATTTTAAGAGTTTAAAAAACATTAATTATTCATTCGTAATCTAATTTCTAACATATATTTTCACTTGCTGAATGGCGAGTTAGTAGTTAGATCTTTATAATTACGCAACGGAATTTGATGCGGTTTTTTATCATAGATAGAGTGATTCCAGAGGAAGGTTTATATGTGAAATACATACATAATAATAATTATAGTAGAGAAACATTGATAAAAAATACCCGTGCGAAGCCGGGGCGGGTCGCTAGTTGTTAAATATAGAAGTGATCGCCGCGACCGGTTAGGTCGAATGTTCCGTACATTAGTCGAAATGTCCAGGTTCGTGATAGACGAGGCGCACTGCGTGTCGCAGTGGGGCCACGACTTCCGGCCCGACTACAAGCGGCTGTCGCTGCTGCGCGCGCGCTGCCCCGCCGCGCCGCTGCTGGCGCTGACCGCCACGGCCGCGCCGCGCGTGCGCGTGGACATCCTGCACCAGCTGCGCGTGCAGGACTGCAAGTGGTTCCTCTGCAGCTTCGACCGGCCCAACCTCGCCTACCGCGTGCTCGACAAGAAGCCCAAGGGGATCAATCAGGATGTCGCTAAGATGATTAAGGAAAACTTTTTCAGGTGAGCTTCCTCTTTTAAACTAAAACTCTAATTTGTTCATATAAGCCAACAAATCATTTATGAATAGTCAGAATCTACCACCGCGACCGGTTCGGAATGCTGCTTCGACGAAGAAGATCCTGCAAGAATTTCTCAGGAAAATCAACAGAATCCGAACAGGCAACATCATAGTCACTATATAAGTAACTAGTGTCACTCAGGTTTAGGTATTTCAATTATAAAGCTAGTTTAGTGAGGTGTGCCTACCTACTCACACTTTACATCAATTTCAATAATTAGGGTTCCGGACTTTAAAAGGAAAAACGGAACCCTTATAGGATCACTTTGTTGTCCGTATGTCTGTCTGTTTGTCTGTCAAGATTTTTTTTCTCAGAAGCGGATAGAGATATCAAGTTGGAATTAATATCAAATATCAAACGCTATGGTCCCTTGTAGATGTAAAAAAATTAGGCTTCTAAGACAACGCAATCAAAAGATGCGGCCCTTTATGTCGCATATTTTGGTACTTTTTGCAAATTCACTAATCAAAACAAAGGAATCAACGCACAGCCGAAACCGCTGGTGTTAGAATCTTGAAATTTGGGCAGTAGGTACCTTTCATACCGTAAATATCCACTAAGGAAGGATTTTGTAAAATCCCCCCCCCCCCCCCCCCCCCAAGTGTATAAAATAGGGGATGAAAGTTTGTATGGATAAAAATAAAATCTCAACTTAGAGCCATGAAAATTAGTATTAAGGTTACTCATTACAAATAAAAAATGTAATTTTCAGCGTTTTATAAAACTCCACCCCTAAGTGTGTGAAATAAGTGGAGTTTGTGGAGCGGGTCACCCTCTTCCCTCTATTATGGTTGAGGAGAGTGATGCCGCTTTTCAAGTCATGCTCGTGCGCGGGCGCTGCTTGCGGGGATTGGTCCACTCACTTTCCTCTTAACAACATTGTCGTTAAATACTATTTATTTACTTAGCATGGAAGGCATCACACCAAAGCAATTATCATATAATCCACCCCTATTTTATTAATTATTATTTTGGTTCCTAAACGTTTAATTTGATGTAAGTATGAGTAGGTATGCACATCACACTAAACTAGCATTCTCATTTTATTTAAATTATTACATATATGATTATTATTTACTTACTAGCTGAGCCCGCGACTTCGTCCGCGTCGAATTTAACCTAACAAAAAAGCCCGCTGCCGCGTTCTGAGCCCGCACGACAGAACCCATTTTTTCATTTTTTATCATTTTGTTTTACTAAAATAAAAGTAGCCTAAGTTACTGCTCATAACATAAGCTACCTACCAGTGAAAGTCCCGTCAAAATCGGTCCACCCGTTTCGGAGATACTCTTTGATTTCATGTGTTTTAATTTTTTTACGCGGAGCCCTAATTGTTTTTCAAAAATTAAAGTAGCCTAAGTTACTCCCTATTACAACAGCTATCTGCCAGTGAAAGTCCCGTCAAAATCGGTCCAGCCGTTTCGGAGATACTCTTTGATTTCATGTGTTTTAATTTTTTTACGCGGAACCCTAATTGTTTTTCAAAAATTAAAGTAGCCTAAGTTACTCCCTATTACAACAGCTATCTGCCAGTGAAAGTCCCGTCAAAATCGGTCCAGCCGTTTCGGAGATTACCCGGAACAAACACACAGACAGACAGACAAAAAATTTTTAAATCGCGTTTTAGCTATAGGTGTCGTATGTACTTTCATATGCATTTAGTGAAAAGGTGTTATTTTGATATTACAAACAGACACTCCAATTTTATTTATTTGTATAGATTAGCTATTTAGTGGCAATGGTGTTGCCTGCTCATATTATTTTTTTATGCTGTTCCTGAGAATGTACACCATCTTTCATTCATTGAAAAGAGTAACCATTGAGTTTCTTGCCGGCTCTTCTCAGTGGAAGCAGCATTCCGAACCGGTGGTAGATTCTGACTATTCATAAATGCTTTGTTGGCTTACATGAATAAAAACAATTTTGAATTTTGAATTTAAGGGTAAACAGTTTGTATTGGGGTCTCGAATTTGTTTAAGCTGGAAACGTGGCTTTAGGTAAATCTTACTGTACAAACTTGAAACACTGTGCAGAAAATCTAGAAAAAATTAGGACACTAGCACATGACACTACATTGCAATTAAAATTATAACCGGAGAAATGGGTTCACTTAATCACGAGCTACAGCCGACCAAGTTAAAGTGAAGTTAATTCCCCGTCGTTTCTGAATAAACTCAATACTGAGACTGAAAAATGAACCGCAAATACAACTTTGTTTCTTGTGTTTCACTACTTTGGTTATAGATACGAGAAATCTTCGCTATTGAAATGGGTTCGGAAGCCTGCATTGTGCATGTCCTGATGTGCACTTGCCCGGTTTTTTTTAGCTGAATTGCGAGTCGAACGGTGTGGTAGAGTGCGAGACTTCTGGTCGTAAGACGTATTCTCCCTTGAGGACCTTACGAAAAAAGGACGTTTCTATCGATCACGTCAGTTATAAGGCTCCGATCACAATGGGACGGGCGGTCGCGGGAACTGGCGGGGTCGCATATGCGATGGATTTTTTATGATATACTAGCTGTGCCCGCGACTTCGTCCGCGTGGAATAGTGTCTTTGGGTAGCATTTTTAATTATTTTACAAATAAGACACATACGTATAAATACTTTAATGAGCTATTTGTAGTGTTTCACTGCAAATAGCTGTATTTCCATACAAACTTTCATTTATTCCCTATTGTTATTTAACACACCTGAGGGTAAAACTTTTGCAAACTTTGAATCTCATATTTATTTATATCGAATCAACAGCCTAAAAAACATGTTCCAAGCTTCTAGCTCTAAAAAGGACCCCTTACAACCCTTTATTCGCATTAAAAAGTAGCCTATGTCCTTTCTCAGGCTCTATACTATCGGTGTACGAATATTCATTTAAATCGGGTCAGCAGTTTTGGCGTGAAAGCGCGACAGACAGACAGACAGAGTTACTTTCGCATTTATAATATTAGTAAGGATTTGGGGTCGCGGGGGGTTTGTGTATCGCTGGTAACGGCCGGCTCGCTGCGCAGGCAGTCCGGCATCGTGTACTGCCTGTCGCGCAAGGAGTGCGAGGCGCTGGCGGGCGAGCTGCGGCGCGCCGGCCTGCAGGCGGCCGCCTACCACGCGGGGCTCGCCGACAGGAAGCGCGAGGAGGTGCAGGCGGGCTGGCTCGCCGACAGGTATAACGTGGTGAGTACTGCGGCGCGCCGGCCTGCAGGCGGCCGCCTACCACGCGGGGCTCGCCGACAGGAAGCGCGAGGAGGTGCAGGCGGGCTGGCTCGCCGACAGGTATAACGTGGTGAGTACTGCGGCGCGCCGGCCTGCAGGCGGCCGCCTACCACGCGGGGCTCGCCGACAGGAAGCGCGAGGAGGTGCAGGCGGGCTGGCTCGCCGACAGGTATAACGTGGTGAGTACTGCGGCGCGCCGGCCTGCAGGCGGCCGCCTACCACGCGGGGCTCGCCGACAGGAAGCGCGAGGAGGTGCAGGCGGGCTGGCTCGCCGACAGGTATAACGTGGTGAGTACTGCGGCGCGCCGGCCTGCAGGCGGCCGCCTACCACGCGGGGCTCGCCGACAGGAAGCGCGAGGAGGTGCAGGCGGGCTGGCTCGCCGACAGGTATAACGTGGTGAGTACTGCGGCGCGCCGGCCTGCAGGCGGCCGCCTACCACGCGGGGCTCGCCGACAGGAAGCGCGAGGAGGTGCAGGCGGGCTGGCTCGCCGACAGGTATAACGTGGTGAGTACTGCGGCGCGCCGGCCTGCAGGCGGCCGCCTACCACGCGGGGCTCGCCGACAGGAAGCGCGAGGAGGTGCAGGCGGGCTGGCTCGCCGACAGGTATAACGTGGTGAGTACTGCGGCGCGCCGGCCTGCAGGCGGCCGCCTACCACGCGGGGCTCGCCGACAGGAAGCGCGAGGAGGTGCAGGCGGGCTGGCTCGCCGACAGGTATAACGTGGTGAGTACTGCGGCGCGCCGGCCTGCAGGCGGCCGCCTACCACGCGGGGCTCGCCGACAGGAAGCGCGAGGAGGTGCAGGCGGGCTGGCTCGCCGACAGGTATAACGTGGTGAGTACTGCGGCGCGCCGGCCTGCAGGCGGCCGCCTACCACGCGGGGCTCGCCGACAGGAAGCGCGAGGAGGTGCAGGCGGGCTGGCTCGCCGACAGGTATAACGTGGTGAGTACTGCGGCGCGCCGGCCTGCAGGCGGCCGCCTACCACGCGGGGCTCGCCGACAGGAAGCGCGAGGAGGTGCAGGCGGGCTGGCTCGCCGACAGGTATAACGTGGTGAGTACTGCGGCGCGCCGGCCTGCAGGCGGCCGCCTACCACGCGGGGCTCGCCGACAGGAAGCGCGAGGAGGTGCAGGCGGGCTGGCTCGCCGACAGGTATAACGTGGTGAGTACTGCGGCGCGCCGGCCTGCAGGCGGCCGCCTACCACGCGGGGCTCGCCGACAGGAAGCGCGAGGAGGTGCAGGCGGGCTGGCTCGCCGACAGGTATAACGTGGTGAGTACTGCGGCGCGCCGGCCTGCAGGCGGCCGCCTACCACGCGGGGCTCGCCGACAGGAAGCGCGAGGAGGTGCAGGCGGGCTGGCTCGCCGACAGGTATAACGTGGTGAGTACTGCGGCGCGCCGGCCTGCAGGCGGCCGCCTACCACGCGGGGCTCGCCGACAGGAAGCGCGAGGAGGTGCAGGCGGGCTGGCTCGCCGACAGGTATAACGTGGTGAGTACTGCGGCGCGCCGGCCTGCAGGCGGCCGCCTACCACGCGGGGCTCGCCGACAGGAAGCGCGAGGAGGTGCAGGCGGGCTGGCTCGCCGACAGGTATAACGTGGTGAGTACTGCGGAGGTAGATCAAAAAAATAAATTATATCGACTTCAAAAAACCTCGGTGCACTAAAAAGCTAGAAAAAACCTTGTGGGTTAAAATATTTATGTTTTAGTAATAAAGTACATGCATATTGAATTTCTGGTTACCGTTAATAATTCACATCTCGCAAACTGCTATACCGATTTTAATGAAATTCCTATGGAGAGTATAAGTACCCCCTTTCAAACAAAAACATTTTTCAAATCTGTCAACAATTGACTGTGAAGTCGGTGAACATAATATATAACAAAAAAAAAAAAAAAAAAACATACCTCCACCTTTTTAAAGTTTGTTAAAAATGCCTGTCCGGACGCTATACGGCTCTGCTCGCGAGCAATCCCATCTCTGATGTGCCGATCAAAAACCTTATAGTAGTGGAATATTCATTGTAGACTGAATTTTATGTTATTACCCTTACGATCCTTACCATTGGGGTTACGTAATTGATACTAATGTATGACCGCACCAATCAACCCTGGCCGTGTTCTGGATACCCTGTCAACTTTTGACGAAAACATTCTCATTCAAAAGTAGACGTAAAAACGTCTTGGCTTGTTGGTCTATGGTCTCGGCATACTTAGCCTCCCAAGCGGGCGCTCTCCGGCAGATCTGCGCGACGATAGCGTTCGGCATGGGCGTGGACAAGGCGGACGTGCGCTACGTGATCCACCACAGCCTGCCCAAGTCCGTGGAGGGGTACTACCAGGAGGCGGGCCGCGCCGGCCGCGACGGCGAGCCGGCCGTGTGCTGCCTGTACTACTCCTACTGCGACGTCGTCAGATACCGCCGGCTGCTCGACAGTCAGTACCACTTACACACTTATCAGTTCACACTATATGACTCTGCTTTTTACTTAGAACTGTACAATTCCCTTACAGGACACTATATTTGTGTGTACTAAAAATTAAAACTGTTTAAGGATCTCTAATGTCTGTTCTCATGTAAAAATTTTACTATTAAGCAGCTGTTTGTTTTCCACGTGAAATAATAGTACAATGTTACCCTAGGGGTGAAGGTAACTTATTTAGTCCCGATACTACGCTCGTGCGCCAATAGTTCGAGGGACAAAATAAGTCTTTCACCCGAGGTAAACGTTGTGCTTTTCATTACGAATACAGGGAAAGTAAAAATAAAAACAGGAATTAGCTAAAGAAGTTGCCTGAGGAGCGGGTTGAAAGTTATACTTTTCAGCCCTAGGGAGAATCGCTTACATCTGACAGCTGTCAAATTATTAAAAAAAAACTAGTTATATTTTGACATTTCTATTGAACCAGGTCTGCCAACGGAAAAAAAGAAAATAGGCGGCAATCCGATTTTCATTTGTTTTTTTGAGTTGTAGAGTACTGTTCATACTTCGTTGTTCACTCATTTTTTTTTTTAGCTAATTCCTGTTTTTATATTTACTTTCCTTGTATTCGTAATGAAAAGCGCAGTGTTAACCTCGGGTGAAAGACTTATTTTGTCCCTCGAACTCGTCTCAGGACTAAATAAGTAACTTTCATCCCTAGGGTCACAATGTATTATTGTCTGAGGCTGTAAACTAATAGCGCCCCAGGCTAAAAAACTATCTTTATGGTCTCCCAATCTGAGCAATGCTTGTACTAAGCGACTCGTAGATTGGACGTTATGACACCCCCCCCCCCCCCCCCCCTCCAGTGGAGCGCAACGCCACCCCCGAGGCCAAGCGCGTGCACGTGGAGAACCTGCTGCGCATGGTGGAGGTGTGCGAGAGCGTCACGGAGTGCCGCCGCGCGCAGGTGCTGGCCTACCTGGGCGAGCGCTACGACCGCGCCCGCTGCCTGCGCGCGCGCCCCGCCGCCTGCGACAACTGCCTGCGCGAGCACGACTACAAGGTGCGCGGCAGCCGGGGCCGGGCCGGACACTTGCTGTTGGACATGTTTGTGATGCGATGTATCTGTCCCGTCGGCCAGCCCGTGGACGTGACGGAGGAGTGCAAGCTGGTGGTGCGCTGCGTGCGCGAGTGGAACAGCGGCGCGCGCGCGCCCTACACGCTGCTGCACGTGGCGGACGCGCTGCGCGGCAGCATGCAGCAGCGCCTGCACGCGCTGCACAACTCGCCGATACATGGCCGGTGAGTACTACCTACACGCTGCTGCACGTGGCGGACGCGCTGCGCGGCAGCATGCAGCAGCGCCTGCACGCGCTGCACAACTCGCCGATACATGGCCGGTGAGTACTACCTACACGCTGCTGCACGTGGCGGACGCGCTGCGCGGCAGCATGCAGCAGCGCCTGCACGCGCTGCACAACTCGCCGATACATGGCCGGTGAGTACTACCTACACGCTGCTGCACGTGGCGGACGCGCTGCGCGGCAGCATGCAGCAGCGCCTGCACGCGCTGCACAACTCGCCGATACATGGCCGGTGAGTACTACCTACACGCTGCTGCACGTGGCGGACGCGCTGCGCGGCAGCATGCAGCAGCGCCTGCACGCGCTGCACAACTCGCCGATACATGGCCGGTGAGTACTACCTACACGCTGCTGCACGTGGCGGACGCGCTGCGCGGCAGCATGCAGCAGCGCCTGCACGCGCTGCACGTGCATATAATAGTATATTATAGGATAGCGTTGAACTAGGGTTGTGTGTTGTGCGTGTGCAGATGCAAGTCGTGGCACCGCGGGGACCCGGCGCGGCTGCTGCGGCAGCTGGTGGTGCGCGGGCTGCTGGCCGAGAAGCTCGTCGTCACCAACGACATCGCCAGCGCCTACGTCGTGCTCGGACCGAACGTCGACAAGTTAGTAATACACACGGATTTTGTACGTCTGTACTAGGAATAAATTGTATCACAATTATTCCAAATTAGTTTCGGGGAGCGGAGTCTATTCATATTTAATGGTCTTTTGTATTTATTTTATGTGTCAAACATTTATGGAAAAACATGGTCTGGAATTTCATGTTAAGAAGTATAGGGGAGACCTTCGCCCAGGAGTTGGACAGTTAGCTTTAATAAAAATACATCATGAATTATTTATTTATAATTAATCATTAATTAATACATTTATTTATGTTCAGGCATCGCAGGCCCATAGATAAATACCTTATAAACTAGCATACATATTAATAAAACAAATAAAAAAACATTTGTCCGATTATTTTTGTTTATAGTGAGTGACATTTTGGTTTAGCCGAGAAATAGCAATACAAATTTATATGCTGTTAAGTATTTCTGTATTGCTTTATAACCACGAAAAGGATGGCGGAGACACGCCTCTGACGATCTATTAGCTGAGCTAGTTGTCATCCCCGCAGGCTGATGTGCGGCGGTTTAAAGATAGTGTTCCCGATGAAAGTGGAGCGCAAGGCGTCGCTGGTGGCGGCGCCCGCGGCGGCCGCGCACGCGCAGGTCGCGCAGGACGCGCCCATCACCGCGCTGCTCAAGCGCATCGAAGAGCGCTGCTACGCCGACTTGGTGGAGGCTTGCCGGTAGGCTCGGACACCCTCTCCATCACTCTCATATTTGTAGTGACACCAATAGAATGACGGACGTATTTACGGTGGTAGAGCCGAACTGTAGCTATTGTTGATTCAATTTACATAGACGCGTGCTACGTGTGATTTCTATAACGCTGGCCATTTTAAATAATTCACGCGTCTTCGTGAGATCAACTGACTACAGCGAAAAATATGAGCTGACTTGCCTGGGGTAGGATCACCCTCTAACAGAAGGACTGGTTCCCCTCCCTCTGTCCTGTTTTGTAAAGTAATGCTTTTCGCCTGACGTCTCGTAATTAACTTTGCATTACTCATACTCTGAAAGTAGGTCTGAAGTCCCTGAGGAGCGGGTTGAAAGTAATACTTTTCCGGCCCGGGAGAATCGCTTTCAACTGACAGCTGTCAAATTATTAAAAAAAAAACTAGTTCCATTTTCACATTTCTATGGAACCATGTTCAAACTTTTTCTACAGTCACTCAATTACAGCACGATATAAAATTGAAATAACATAAAGTTAAGTATTAAGGTGATGGGGGCGGTCGTGTTCTCCATACATATTTCATTCCGAATTTATACGAGACACACAAAGTTTGTCCTTAAAACAATGGATTTTATCACTTCTAAATAAATTATTGTATTCGCATCTAATGATTTCAGGCATTTAAAAATAGATTAACATAATCAAAATCGATCGTAAAATTTGTTAAATTTTACGCCTGTGTGTGTGAATTTGTCAGCGCCATCTGACTAAATTAGGCCATTATTAACATAAAATTTGTACTTTGAGTAAACTGCGTGCTCATAGTGTACTAGTTGAAATGACAGATGGTGATGACCAAATTTTTATTGCAAATATGTATATCCCTATATTGCGCCATCTATATTAATAATTCCGTCAAAGGGTACGGTAGACTCGATTGAAACGTTACCAGAATAATAAAACTTAAAAAAATAATGATTTTGAGTCGACAACATATATCCGCAAAATTCGGATTGTCGTGATAAACAATGTTATAATTATAATATTCGGCACAGTACCGCCATATTTTCTGTGGACGCATGTCAGTCAGTGTCAGTGATGACAGTGCCAGTTAGTTGGTGGGCCATATTTTTAAAGAAAGAAGAAGAAGTGCATTTATTGATTGAGCTGTCAGAACAAACAAATTCAGTGTTCAATGTTCATGATGTTTCCGTACGAGTATTCATTTCATTTAGTTTTGCTTTGCATAGTGATTAACTTTCATCATCATCATCATCAGCCTATGCTTGTCCACTGCTGGACATAGGCCTCCCCTAATGAGCGCCATAGCGCCCTGTCTTCAGCTTGCCGCATCCAGCATCTGCCTGCAGTCTTTCGCAAATCGTCATCCCACCTGGTCGGAGGGCGTCCTACACTACGCTTGCCGAGTCGAGGTCTCCACTCAAGAACATGTTTAACCCAGCGGTTGTCGGTTCTTCGCGAGATATAGCCAGCCCACTGCCACTTCAGCTTGCTAATTCTTTGAGCTATGTCGATAACTTTGGTTCTCTGTCGGATGTATTTGTATTTCTATTAACTTTGTTTGGATGTAAACACATCATGCCGAAAATTGTAATGAGTCACATTTCACCCGAGCGAAGCCGGGTTTTCATCTTTTATTATCATAATAATAACATTCAATAAAAAAATGAAGTAACGAGCTAAGTATTTTTAATATTTTCCGGACATAATACAATACTAAGTTTCTAATAAATAAATTAATGTATCGCTGACATGATAGGTATCAGATAAATAAATAAATATCGCCAGACTTACTCATCAACTATATGGTGCCAAACTAAGCAACGCTTGTACTATGGCTACCATACATTAAACTGGTGGCGATCCCAGTGACACCCAGACCTGGGCAAATTACGAAAAGGCCGTTTCAGAAAATTTCCTTTGTCGGGAATCGAACCCGCAACCATCCGATGTTGTGAGCCGAGCGGCCAACGCTCAAACTACAGCACCAAGCGGTCGTCAATTCGCCACACGAGGTACTACGTTGTTGCAGACGCGACGTTGTCAATTGGTAGAGAGCGGCGACTTGACAACGTCGGATGTCTATTATAAAAGCGTTTGTTGTCGGAAATATTTTTTTCGTTTAGTGTATTATAGGTAGGATCACAGATATAGATTTACATAGATAACGCAAGTATCACGATTTGTATTGAACCAAGCGTGCCAAATTATTAACACTTACTGTGACGTCATAGATGGCGGGAAATCCAAACCGATTCAAAGACACCGATGCCGCTGATGCCCCTCCGCCCGCTACGATTCTCTCGAGTGATTATCTCGCTCATACTCATATTTTTATATCTGTAGTCGTGAAGGACTGTAAGTTATAGGCGACCAACCTTGACGCTTGGTCGGGGTTTTCCGACACGCTAAGTACATACATTTGCGTTATCTATGTAAATCCATATATGTGGGTAGGATAGTGTTGCCGCTGGCTTAGGATTACCGTATAGGTACATAAAAATGAAAATTTACTGTATTTGCCAAATAAATACCGAACCTGGTATATACAAACCATAGATACTACTGTACTATCTATACAAATAAATAAAATTGGAGTGTCTGTTTGTAATATCAAAATAACACTTTTTCACTAAGTGCATATCAAAGTACATACGACGACCTATAGCAAAAACGCGATTAAAAAATTTTTTGTCTGTCTGTCTGTGTGTTTGTTCCGGGTAATCTCCGAAATGGCTGGACCGATTTTGACGGGACTTTCACTGGCAGATAGCTGATGATAAAAGGAGTAATTTAGGCTACTTTAATTTCGGAAAAACAATTAGGGTTCCGCGTAAAAAAATAAAAACACATGAAATCAAAGAGTATCTCCGAAACGGGTGGACCGATTTTGACGGGACTTTCACTGGTAGATAGCTGATGTTATAAGCAGTAACTTAGGCTACATTTATTTTAGAAAAACGAAATTTAAAAAAATGAGTCTTGTCGCGCGGGCTCAGAACGCGGGAGCGGGCTTTAGTTAAATTCCACGCGGACGAAGTCGCGGGCTCAGCTAGTATTATATATGTACACATGTACTAGGTAAGTCCTACTAATATTATAAATGCGAAAGTTTGTGAGTGTGGATGTATGTATGTATGTATGTATGTATGTATGTATGATTAGATTAGATTAGATTAAATTAGATAACTCTTTATTCATCCACCACTAGAAAACAAAACATAACAAAATCCTACTAATATTATAAATGCGAAAGTTTGTGAGTGTGGATGTATGTATGTATGTATGTATGTATGTATGTATGTATGTATGTATGTATGTATGTTTGTTACTCCTTCACGCAAAAACTACTGAACGGATTTGGATGAAATTTGGAACACAGATAGATTATAACCGGGATTAACATATAGGATACTTTTTAACCCAATACTACGCGGATGAAGTCGCGGGGCACAGCTAGTATTACATAATTTACACAGAAAGTGGAAAATGGGCGGCCTTATCACTAAAAGTGATCTCTACCAGGCAACCTTAGGATGGAGAGGAACTAAAGTATGTATGTTTGTTACTCTTTCACGCAAAAACTACTGAACGGATTTAGATGAAATTTGGAACACAGATAGATTATAACCGGGATTAACATATAGGATACTTTTTAACCCAATAATCCAATACTACGCGGATGAAGTGGCGGGGCACAGCTAGTATGTAATAAATATTGGAATGAAGTTCCTTATCGCGCGTTGCGAAAGGGGGCTAGACGGAAAAAATTAAGACCAAAAAATGTGTAACGACACTTTTTTCGCTATATGTGCGGCGTGCGCGTGTTTCTGTCTGTCTCTCTCTCTCCCTTATAGAAAGCAAGCCAGTTATTATTTTTTTCGTATCGTCTTTCTATTTCGCATTGAACAGTGTGGTGTCGCGACTAACTTTTCCTTTTCCTTTTCCTTTTCCTTTTCCTTTTCCTTTTCCTTTTCCTTTACCTTTACTTTTACTTTTACTTTTACTACCATCGACGATTGACGACCGCTTGGCGCAGTGGTTTGAGCATAGGCCGCTCGGCTCACTACACCGGGTGGTGGCGGGTTTGATTCCCTTCACGGTAAATTTCGGAATTGGCCTTTCCGTAATTTGCCCTGGTCTTGGTGTCACTGGCATCGCCCCCAGTCCATTGTACGGTATCCATTGTCCAAGCCTTGCTTAGTTTGGGACCATACAGTTGGTATGTTTGTCTGGCGATATTTGTTTATTTATTAGTATTATTTTGATTGAGCTGAAGCTGTGATAGCCGATTGCTGAAAGCACGCGTCTTGCACCAGGTACTGGGTTCAAACCCCGGCTCGCACATCTGGATTTTTCGAAATCTATGTGTGACTCATAATTTCTATATGATTATCACTAGCTTACGGTGAAGGAAAACATCGTGAGGAAACCTGTATGTCTTAGAAGATCTAACCAATTTTCGTAAGACATGTGAAATCCGCCAACCCACACTGGGCCAGCGTGGTGGATTATGGCCTGAATCCTCCTCATATTGAGGGGAGGCCCGTGCCCAGGAGTGGGACGTCAAAAGGGCTAAATTAATATAGTTATTACTAGCTGTGCCCCGCGACTCCGTCCGCGTTCTGCTGAAATTTTTCCTGAATTTTCTTTGCTATAAACCTCACGGAGCCCGAGACCTTTCCAACGAATGCAAAACCGTGGAAATCGGTTCGTGCGTTCTGGAGTTATAGCGTCAGGAAGGAAAACCCGACTTATTTTTATATAGTAGAAGACTAGCTGTGCCCCGCGACTCCGTCCGAGTTCTGTTGAAATTTTTCCTGAATTTTCTTTGCTATAAACCTCACGGAGCCCGAGACCTTTCCAACGAATGCAAAACCGTGGAAATCGGTTCGTGCGTTCTGGAGTTATAGCGTCAGGAAGGAAAACCCGACTTATTTTTATATAGTAGAAGACTAGCTGTGCCCCGCGACTCCGTCCGAGTTCTGTTGAAATTTTTCCTGAATTTTCTTTGCTATAAACCTCACGGAGCCCGAGACCTTTCCAACGAATGCAAAACCGTGGAAATCGGTTCGTGCGTTCTGGAGTTATAGCGTCAGGAAGGAAAACCCGACTTATTTTTATATAGTAGATTATCTTTGTTGCAACCTACGTAGTGGAAATCATCAAAGAACTGGCCTGTTAATAATTAGTTTTTAAATTCCGTGTAATTTATATTGACATTTGTTTTTACATAGAATGTATTCTCTTTGCATAGAATTCTATTCTGTCTGTCAAAATACGCTGTACATTAAATATCTTGTCTGGCCTCCGTATATGTTTTTATTTAATCTGCTACTCAGAACAGTCGTCGTCAAAGGTACAACCACAGCAAACTGTCTTTAGTAGCTCTTCAACAGCAGTGGGTGCCAACACAACGTTGAGCTTCGCAAAATTAAAGGGAAGCGTCAACTACGCGGCTTGGAGCTTCGCCATGAAGATGTACTTGATCGACAGCGAACTATGGGACTGCGTCATGAAGCCTGCGGAGGAAGTTGACGGCTTTCAACGCAAAGATGCCAAAGATCCAAGATTTGCTTGAGTCTAAGCGAACATCTATATCTCATCGTCATGACAGCTGAAACTTCGAAGGAAACATGGAAGCGACTTCGGGAAGCCTACGCTGACAGCGGGCTTGCTCGACGCTTACAACTTATGAAGAAATAGCTTGGTACTAAACTTGTATTGTACACGAACATAGAAGCCTATGTGAATGACATGCGTGCAACAACAACTGATTGCCAATCAAGCTGGTCTGGAAGATGAACTTGTTGGTGTGATTATGCTGGCAGGACTCAAGGACAGCTACAGCCAATGGTGATGGCAATAGAGCATTCCGGCACCTCGATATCTACAGACTCGGTTGCATCGATCCTGCTGAAGGAAGAACGCCGAGATGCCTCTGCTACATCTAGTGCCTTTTCGTCGTCTAGTGTAAATAGTGTGCCTAAGGTGTCGTGTACATATTGCAAAAAAGTAGGCCATGTAGTGTCTCAATGTAGGAAACACTACTAACGCTACTCTGTATAGGACTCTAGGTCCTTTAATTTTGATAGAGACACGATTTTTATGTTGATTTCTTGTAATTATTGTTGTTGTTATAAATAAAAATATGTTCACATGGAAAACCACATCTATTTCTCAGTAATGTGTCTTATATGTTAGAAAATACACCAACAAGTGTATTACAGTTATATTTTCACTATATTTAGTAACATCTAAATATATTACTCAAAGGTGACTGACTGACTGACTGACATACTGATCTATCAACGCACAGCCCAAACCACTGGACGGATCGGGCTGAAATTTGGCATGCAGATGTTATGACGTAGGCATCCGCTAAGAAAGGATTTTGATTAATTTTACCCCAAAGGGATAAAAGAGGGGATGAATAATCCCGAAATTTTTGTTAAGTTAAATTACACGCGGACTAAGTCGCGGGCACAGCTAGTCAGACAATAAAATTATTCTATAACAGATGTATATTTTTTATCGTTTTTTTAGAATGATGAATACGCATACAATAATGAATTTTACAATAGCAAAAATATAATATATTCGCTATTTATTATTTATTTATTTATTTATTTATTTATTTATGGAAAACCAACAGCTACATACAAATTATTAAGCATTAATTCTAGTAATAGAAAGCCAATTAAAGGTTTTCACGTATAGCAGTAGAGAAGTACAATAGAGTCTTAAGCAAACACTTAATAGCACACATCACCTAGAGATACCAGAACTAATTAGAGAAAATATAAGAACATTACAGAATTTATTGGAAGAACTTAAGGTTTAGCTGCTTTCTTGCTTGTTTACTACTAGTAACAAAGGGATCAAAAGAGCAGTCCTTGCACAGTTTATTAAAGTCTCTGCTTGCTCGCACCAAATATGAATTTTGCCTATAGTTAGAGGAAGAAAAAGGGATTGAGATCGGTGGATTATGTCTAATCGATCTATTCGGTACATTAAAGTATAATTTGTGAAGTATATCAGGACAATCAATTTCATTTGCTAGAATCTTAAACATGAGAGTACAATCTGCAATTTGACGACGATTCATAAGTGGCTGAATATGAAATTTCTTACACAGGGAAAGGTATCTATCAGAGCTATAAGGAATTTTAAGTTTATAGCAAAGGAAACGTAGGAATCGTTTTTGAATGTTTTCAAGCCTGTTTGTATATTTATCGTAGCACGGATTCCAGATCTGAGAGGCGTACTCTAAGTGGCTCCTCACATACGTACAATAGAGAATCTTAAAAGTTTTGGCTTGTTTAAAGCAGCAAGACATTCTCATAATAAAGCCAAGCGACTTAGACGCCTTAGCCACTATTTTGTCAATATGAGCGTTGAATAAAAGTTTGGAATCATGATAAACACCCAAATCACGCACAACGTCACACCTTGGAATTGCTTGGTTTATAAGGCTATAAGTGGCTACCATCGGATTAATTTTCCTGCTAAACGAAATAACCAAGCACTTATTAGGATTAAGATCAAGCTTATTACTTCGACAGTAATGATCAAGACGCGCCAAATCAGACCGCAATGACTCCACGTCCTCGGACGACGATACTGAAGAATAAATCTTCATATCGTCGGCAAAGCATAGTAGATGTGAATTTTGAACGCAGGTGCCGATGTCATTTACATAGATAATAAACAGCAGGGGACCCATCAGAGAACCCTGCGGGACGCCACTTGGGATTGGAACCCAACTAGATATATAATTACTAACAACAACTGCCTGTGATCTGTTATCAAGATATGAAGAAAACCACCTGAAGAGATTGCCCCTAATACCACTATCATGCAGCTTAATTTTGAGTATTTCATGATCAATACGGTCAAAGGCTTTACTATAGTCCGTATACACGACATCAACCTGGGCACCATTATCCATTTCACGTGTTAAATAATCGTTTAGAAGCAGTAAGTTGGTAACAGTAGATCTACCTTTAAGAAAACCGTGTTGTGAGGAGCTAAATGAACTCTTTAATGCGGCGTAGACCTGGTCATACACTATTCTTTCAAATATTTTGGCTAAAATACATAATTTGGATATGGGCCTATAATTTTCAATTTCAGTTTTTATACCTTTCTTGTGGACTGGGGTTACAAAGGCGGATTTCCAGACTGGAGGCACCGTGCACGTAGAAATAGATTTTTTGAACAGTAAAGAGATTGGTAAGGCTATAGTCTTAGCACATCTGATGAGAAACTTGGGCGATAAATGGTCAGGTCCTGCTGATTTGTACGGGTCTAGGTGACTCAATAGTTTTTCTACTGATTCCAAATTTACCTCAATTGAATGAATGTGTGATGACCAATTTGAAGTAGCACTACTAGATGCACAATTAGCCTGATTACTAGAGGATACGTTAATAGTATTATGTGAATTTAAAAAAGCAGTTTGAAAGTGCATAGAAAAAGCATTACAAATAGTTTCACCAGTAGTTAGGGTTGCCCCACTATAGTTAAAGTTATTAGGTATCATATTAGATTTTAAACGATGTTTTACAAAGCCCCAAAATCGCTTTGGATCATTTTCAATAGCTAGTTCAGTACCTGCTAGATAATTTATGTAGCAATCAGCTTCAACAGCCTTAACCCTATCCCGTAGAAGCTTAAAAGTAGCTTGGTCAGAAAGTCTGCCATACGTTCTGAATTTACGTAAATATTTAAACTTTTCCTTTATTAAACGTTTGAGGTCCGAAGAATACCAGATTGGATAAGTGTTGAGCTTAGTCTTTCTAGATGGAATATACTTCGTTTGAATGTCAGCTATTGTAGAATAAAAGTAATCAACGGCATCATTCAATGAACGCGAATCAAATTCCCTACACCAATCAACGGATAAAATTTCATTGTTGATAGTAGTATAATCACCTAGATAGTAGTTAAATTGGGTAAAAGACGCTGGTTTTAAGTAATTATATATGGAAAAATCAGTCACAATAGCGAGGGCAGGATGGTAGCTGTCAACGGGAATTAATGGGTCGAAACACTCAGATACGGAAACCTTTTCATTGCATAAGACAAGGTCTAAGAGTTTATCTTGTTTGTTTAATATTCCGTTATACTGGCTAAGGTTTAAAAGGCGAAGTTCGTCAATCAACAAATACTCATCTGTGCTGCAATTGTCAGAAGGTTGATAAGTACCGTCAATAGTGTTAAAAAGCCAATTTATTCCGCTCATATTAAAGTCTCCGATTATCAAAAATTTATCATTCGGATATTTTAACACTGTCTCACTTAACTTCGACAAAAAATTTGACAATTGATTTGAAAATGAACCACCTAGGTTTTGTTTACATAAATAAATAGCACAAATGTGCAGTTTAATTGAATGGCAACCATTATTTTGAGGCATACATACAGTCAACCATAAGTCCTCAGCTGAAGAGTAGAACAATGGCTGAGCAGTAGCTGATAAGGGCTTACGAACAGCAATCAATACACCTCCTCCTCGGAGCTGACCAGTCAAGCAATAGTTTCGATCACGACGCCACACAATATAATTATCATCAAACAATTCCGAATTAGAGAAGTCATCGCTTAGCCATGTTTCCGTTAATATGATTATATCATATGAATTTAAACATATTTGACGGTAAAAAACATCCGTTTTAGTACGAAGTCCACGTACATTTTGATAGTAGATATTAAGTTTTTTATTATTATCATTGCTATCCATGGTTACTTAAAGCAGCAATTATTGAATACATATATAAGTATAATTGATTTATAATTAGCCACACTAAAATATACCTATAGAAATATAATTTACTAAAGCATAATACATTATTCAAAATGTAGGTAGGACTTGGAAAAATTGTCAGTAAAAGATAGTCGTCGTAAAGAATAAACGAACAAATGAACGTGAGAAAAGGAAAGGAATAGGTTAAAATCCCCGTAGGTGCGAGCAAGTTAGACATAATTTTATGCATTGCGCGATCACAGCTGCAGTATAGAACAATAGTGCGTACAATAATACAATAGCGAGGTGTTAATGCTTCGTGCAAGAAAGCGGAGCTAAACCTTGGGCACATTTTTAAACAGGTAAAAATTATTAATAATAAATGAACAGGCCATGTTAAATCAATATAAGAACTACGCATATGGGCAAACATAGTCTTCTGAAAAATACAATTGACTATGCTAAGATGTTTAAATCTTTTTCACTACCAATTAGAAAAACATGAGATCCGTCCTGCTTACGGACGTGAATCTTGCCATGCTTCACCCAAACATATTTGAAGTCCTTATCTTTAGCCAGGGACTTGGTTTTATTTAGTAGCTTTTTGGAATCCGGGCTTAGATGGTCGTTGATGAACACTCGATGCATTGGACCCTGGATTCCTATATCATGGGTAGATAACGTCTTGAATGAACGCGCAGCCGCTACAAAATCTTCTTTAACATATCTATTAAGGAAGCTCACAATAATAGATTTATCGTTCGAGTTAAACAGGGGAATTCTGGATAGATAATTTATTTGGGTTTTAGGGAATGAAAAATTTACTTTTGTGCTTATGGCCTCCAAAATCGAAAAAAGGTTTTCATCTTTTTTAACAGGAACTCCTTTTATTTCCACATTGTTCAGTCTGGACCTCTGATCACTAGCCAGCAATTCCGTCTTGACTGTGTCAATTTCAGTCTGGAGAGAGCAAACGGTTTCCTTGAGACGATCAAATCCCACAATCTTAGATTCGAAGCCAGCGAGCTTTTTTGAAAAATCTTCCATTTGGGCACTATTGAACTCACAGGCATTTTTTAGATCTTTCAGCTCCTCTTTAATACATCGAATATCTTCAGTAAGAGCCGGCAAACCTGTCAACTTATCCTTGATTTCCCGAATCTCGTTGAGAACTAGCTCCAGGGAGACGGGGTCTGGTAATGGTGATCGGCAGGGAGACTGAGGGATAACTCGGCAAGGTGGACATTTCCATAGGGCTCTTCTGTCAGTTCCCAGTTTTCTCCATCCAGCCTCAGAAATATTTGCACAAGCAAAATCAAGGTGTTTCTTGCATGCACCACATTGGACACCGTCATTGAAACTATCATTACAGATGGCACACTTCATTTTAATTAAATAAAAGACGTCGCTTAAAATTTTAGAAAAGGTTTAGGACCACTGGTCTAAGGGTCAAGCGTGACTGCGTGCTACTTTGTCGAGCGTATGCGCGTAACTGCCTATAAAATAAAAAGGCCGCAATAAATATAAAAGTACGCCCTCTAGTGGCTAGTGGCTAAAATACACCTTTTGTCAATGTGTGCGTGTATGTATTACAATAAAAAGTGACAGAAGTTTTTCATCGGAAAACGCTTAGATTATGAATTATTTTAGGTTGATATGATTGCGTATGTCAATGCAGTATAATAAGTCTTAATCGCAAACAATAGTATTATATCTTAGAAATGCTCAAATTTTGCGTAAAAAATAAATAAGTAGAATCTGTTGACTACAGCGTCATCTTGAGAGAAACTGCAATAAACCCGACCGACGCTTCAACCTTAATTAAATAATATATATTTTTAAATGACTTAATTATAATTTAGTTTCAAGAATTTCTTTAAAATAACATAGATTTGGGCAAAATATTTAAAGATGAAAATGTAAAATAATGGCTAAATAATGAAGTTGGCCTGCCAACGAAAAAAAAAAAATAGGCGCAATCCGATCTTTTTTTTTTTGACTTGTAGAGTATTGTTTATACTTCCTTGTATTATTTCTTTAGCCAATTCCTGTTTTTATTTTTACTTTCCTTGTATTCGTAATGAAAAGCACAGTGTTTACCTCGGGTGAAAGACTTATTTTGTCCCTCGAACTATTAGCCAAACCCCGTCTCGGGACTAAATAAGTCACTTTCACCACTCGTGAAACAATGTACTATTGATCCTGGTGCCACTAGGATTGCTTCCATTCCATTGTACCACACTGTTGGTGTGTTGGTAAAAACAAAAGATGCGGTCAGCCCAGTCCAATAAAGCGCAATCTGGTGAGTTGGAGTCTTTAAAACACAATGGAAAATGACAAGCCCGCTGAGTTTCTTGCCGGGTCTTCTCATTCGAAGTCACGTTCCGCTTCGGTTGTACATTTAAGAAAAAATATGTGAAGATGACAATTTGTAAGTGCCCTCGTAGGCTTAACTTTGACGTTTGATGTGTGTTGTAATCCGTGCGTGTGGTGCGCAGCTCGCTGGGAGCCGCGCGCGGCGCGTCGCTGGCGTCGGTGCTGCCGCAGGCGGCGCTGAAGGCGCTGGCGGCGCGCCTGCCCGACTGCGCGCCCGACATGCTGGCCGTGCCGCACGTCACGCGCGCCAACTACGACAAGTACGGCGCGCAGCTGCTCGCCATCACCGCCGCATACGCCATCGAGAAGATGGGTGAGCGCGTTCACTTACCCAGTAAATACACCGACATGCTGGCCGTGCCGCACGTCACGCGCGCCAACTACGACAAGTACGGCGCGCAGCTGCTCGCCATCACCGCCGCATACGCCATCGAGAAGATGGGTGAGCGCGTTCACTTACCCAGTAAATACACCGACATGCTGGCCGTGCCGCACGTCACGCGCGCCAACTACGACAAGTACGGCGCGCAGCTGC
Source organism: Notodonta dromedarius (assembly GCA_905147325.1). Taxonomy (NCBI): domain Eukaryota; kingdom Metazoa; phylum Arthropoda; class Insecta; order Lepidoptera; family Notodontidae; genus Notodonta; species Notodonta dromedarius. The sequence goes on along the minus strand of LR990173.1, from coordinate 1,209,655 downwards.
TCGCCATCACCGCCGCATACGCCATCGAGAAGATGGGTGAGCGCGTTCACTTACCCAGTAAATACACCGACATGCTGGCCGTGCCGCACGTCACGCGCGCCAACTACGACAAGTACGGCGCGCAGCTGCTCGCCATCACCGCCGCATACGCCATCGAGAAGATGGGTGAGCGCGTTCACTTACCCAGTAAATACACCGACATGCTGGCCGTGCCGCACGTCACGCGCGCCAACTACGACAAGTACGGCGCGCAGCTGCTCGCCATCACCGCCGCATACGCCATCGAGAAGATGGGTGAGCGCGTTCACTTACCCAGTAAATACACCGACATGCTGGCCGTGCCGCACGTCACGCGCGCCAACTACGACAAGTACGGCGCGCAGCTGCTCGCCATCACCGCCGCATACGCCATCGAGAAGATGGGTGAGCGCGTTCACTTACCCAGTAAATACACCGACATGCTGGCCGTGCCGCACGTCACGCGCGCCAACTACGACAAGTACGGCGCGCAGCTGCTCGCCATCACCGCCGCATACGCCATCGAGAAGATGGGTGAGCGCGTTCACTTACCCAGTAAATACACCGACATGCTGGCCGTGCCGCACGTCACGCGCGCCAACTACGACAAGTACGGCGCGCAGCTGCTCGCCATCACCGCCGCATACGCCATCGAGAAGATGGGTGAGCGCGTTCACTTACCCAGTAAATACACCGACATGCTGGCCGTGCCGCACGTCACGCGCGCCAACTACGACAAGTACGGCGCGCAGCTGCTCGCCATCACCGCCGCATACGCCATCGAGAAGATGGGTGAGCGCGTTCACTTACCCAGTAAATACACCGACATGCTGGCCGTGCCGCACGTCACGCGCGCCAACTACGACAAGTACGGCGCGCAGCTGCTCGCCATCACCGCCGCATACGCCATCGAGAAGATGGGTGAGCGCGTTCACTTACCCAGTAAATACACCGACATGCTGGCCGTGCCGCACGTCACGCGCGCCAACTACGACAAGTACGGCGCGCAGCTGCTCGCCATCACCGCCGCATACGCCATCGAGAAGATGGGTGAGCGCGTTCACTTACCCAGTAAATACACCGACATGCTGGCCGTGCCGCACGTCACGCGCGCCAACTACGACAAGTACGGCGCGCAGCTGCTCGCCATCACCGCCGCATACGCCATCGAGAAGATGGGTGAGCGCGTTCACTTACCCAGTAAATACACCGACATGCTGGCCGTGCCGCACGTCACGCGCGCCAACTACGACAAGTACGGCGCGCAGCTGCTCGCCATCACCGCCGCATACGCCATCGAGAAGATGGGTGAGCGCGTTCACTTACCCAGTAAATACACCGACATGCTGGCCGTGCCGCACGTCACGCGCGCCAACTACGACAAGTACGGCGCGCAGCTGCTCGCCATCACCGCCGCATACGCCATCGAGAAGATGGGTGAGCGCGTTCACTTACCCAGTAAATACACCGACATGCTGGCCGTGCCGCACGTCACGCGCGCCAACTACGACAAGTACGGCGCGCAGCTGCTCGCCATCACCGCCGCATACGCCATCGAGAAGATGGGTGAGCGCGTTCACTTACCCAGTAAATACACCGACATGCTGGCCGTGCCGCACGTCACGCGCGCCAACTACGACAAGTACGGCGCGCAGCTGCTCGCCATCACCGCCGCATACGCCATCGAGAAGATGGGTGAGCGCGTTCACTTACCCAGTAAATACACCGACATGCTGGCCGTGCCGCACGTCACGCGCGCCAACTACGACAAGTACGGCGCGCAGCTGCTCGCCATCACCGCCGCATACGCCATCGAGAAGATGGGTGAGCGCGTTCACTTAGCTCGCAAATACAGGATCTTTGTTATCGATTATCCTAATGTCACTATTAGGAGTCACCTCCTCTGACCGTTGTTAACCTGTAAATCAATACGGGGTAAAATTTAGAACATGCGACAAATAGTAATTGAAAGTGCAGTGCCAACATTTTTATTGTGTTAAACATGTAAATAAAGTTATAGTTATACAAAACTAGCTGTGCCCCGCGACTCCGTCCGCGTTCTGTTGAATGTTTTCCTGAATTTTCTTTGCTATAAACCTCACGGAGCCCGAGACCTTTCCAACGAATGCAAAACCGTGGAAATCGGTTCGTGCGTTCTGGAGTTATAGCGTCAGGAAGGAAAACCCGACTTATTTTTATATAGTAGATTATGAAGTGTCCACAAAATCTCAAGGTTCAATCCGCCGACCAACGTCAATTATATTATCAGTACTCGTATTAGTGCGCGCCGGCACTCAACACTCGGTCTTATTAAGATTGGTCAAACTTAGGGATATTGACCATCTTATTAACAAAAGTGATCAAATATCCCTGTATGTCTATTTATCAATACTCTCTAATTATTACATGTTTGTAATTAATATTACTTTATTTCAAAAATGATTAAATACATATATCAATGATCTGCCTTAAATCTTGTATAACAGACGAGAAAGAATCACCAGTTGAAGTATATGACTTCACCATGTATTAACGAGACCACACTGTGCAGGTTTGCTGATGCAGTACCAGGATGAGCTGGAGCAGGAGCAGGTGCAGGAGCAGGCTCAGGAGCAGGTCAAGGAGAACGACTTCCAGGAGTCGGGCTCGGGCTCCGACACGGACTGGGGCTCGCTGGCGCGGGGCGCCGCCTCCCCCGCCGCCGGGGGAGGGCGGAGGACCTACCGGGGAGGGGTTAGGAAGAGGTACGTACCGGTTTGCGTTGCATCTTTTACGGGTGAAGATCTATAGGAAAATGTTTGATGGAAATTTAGGTTGATTCTTTTCTTTTGGCCGACTCTGGGTTGCTATTCTTAATAACGATAATCGATATATCGTGACATTCGTATTGTCTAATCTCTTTTTTGCCGTCGTATATCGTCTGAACGAACGATAATTTTGTATTGTTCTTTCAGTAATCGATACGACAGTTAAAAAGATGGAATTTAGAGTAGGATTCGACAATACAAATGACACGATATATCGATTATCGTTACTAAAAGTAGCATCCCTGGTGTCAGAGGGTTCAGGCCGCTCGAAGCGCCAACGGAAGCGCTTTGTCGTAAATGCCACTAGAGGTCGCCTATCCAGGTGTTTACAGCCCCGAGTGCTTATGTTTTGAACGTGGTATGCTCACATAGGTTTCTTCGTTGATGTATATTAAACTAGCTGTGGCCCGCGACTTCATTCGGGATTATTGGGATGAGAATGATGTGGTACGCGGTAACACAGACTGATGTTGAAATATTTTCTTCGAAATAAGGTATAAGAAACGGAAATCAAACTCGGCGACGAAGAAGGCAGCTCGCGGCGCGTACGCAGCGCGAGCCCGCGGCGCCGCGCGGGGCTCCGCCCGCACCGCCGCCGCCGGTAACTTGTTCACACATTCAACTATATTCATGCCAAATTCGATGCATAATGTTTATCAACAATTTCTAAGGCTAATACACCGCCCCTTGCTAACTAACAATTTAACACGCATGCGGTTAGACTCTAGGGAATGTATAGATCCATGGTAGAGTTACTGAAATTTTGTTTGCCATATATCATTACTTCCGAGAATGTGATCCTTATTAGCAATACTATCGATTGGTGTAATAATACAGTGTGTATTTTTTTTCAAAATCAACGCATTTGATTCCTGACTAGGAATATATTGATTTTCCCAAAATACATTAATATAATTTCAGTTTTCATCAAAATCGGGCTCGAGACTAATTTGAGTATATTTTGCTATTCCCCATAGTTTCGGATCTGGCCATCCACGCCCTCCGGTACTTGGAAAATTCAACCTGTACCTATACGAGTATATAATATAATGTGTGTGTGTCGGCAGCGGGCGGCAGCAAGCTAGGCAGCATGCCGCTGCCGCGCGCCGCCGCGCCGCGCCCCGGGGTCTTCAAGCCTTCCCGCCTCAACCAGCTGTGAACGCGCCGCGCCCCGGGGTCTTCAAGCCTTCCCGCCTCAACCAGCTGTGAACGCGCCGCGCCCCGGGGTCTTCAAGCCTTCCCGCCTCAACCAGCTGTGAACGCGCCGCGCCCCGGGGTCTTCAAGCCTTCCCGCCTCAACCAGCTGTGAACGCGCCGCGCCCCGGGGTCTTCAAGCCTTCCCGCCTCAACCAGCTGTGAACGCGCCGCGCCCCGGGGTCTTCAAGCCTTCCCGCCTCAACCAGCTGTGAACGCGCCGCGCCCCGGGGTCTTCAAGCCTTCCCGCTTCAACCAGCTGTGAACGCGCCGCGCCCCGGGGTCTTCAAGCCTTCCCGCTTCAACCAGCTGTGAACGCGCCGCGCCCCGGGGTCTTCAAGCCTTCCCGCTTCAACCAGCTGTGAACGCGCCGCGCCCCGGGGTCTTCAAGCCTTCCCGCCTCAACCAGCTGTGAACGCGCCGCGCCCCGGGGTCTTCAAGCCTTCCCGCCTCAACCAGCTGTGAACGCGCCGCGCCCCGGGGTCTTCAAGCCTTCCCGCCTCAACCAGCTGTGAACGCGCCGCGCCCCGGGGTCTTCAAGCCTTCCCGCCTCAACCAGCTGTGAACGCGCCGCGCCCCGGGGTCTTCAAGCCTTCCCGCCTCAACCAGCTGTGAACGCGCCGCGCCCCGGGGTCTTCAAGCCTTCCCGCCTCAACCAGCTGTGAACGCGCCGCGCCCCGGGGTCTTCAAGCCTTCCCGCCTCAACCAGCTGTGAACGCGCCGCGCCCCGGGGTCTTCAAGCCTTCCCGCCTCAACCAGCTGTGAACGCGCCGCGCCCCGGGGTCTTCAAGCCTTCCCGCCTCAACCAGCTGTGAACGCGCCGCGCCCCGGGGTCTTCAAGCCTTCCCGCCTCAACCAGCTGTGAACGCGCCGCGCCCCGGGGTCTTCAAGCCTTCCCGCCTCAACCAGCTGTGAACGCGCCGCGCCCCGGGGTCTTCAAGCCTTCCCGCCTCAACCAGCTGTGAACGCGCCGCGCCCCGGGGTCTTCAAGCCTTCCCGCCTCAACCAGCTGTGAACGCGCCGCGCCCCGGGGTCTTCAAGCCTTCCCGCCTCAACCAGCTGTGAACGCGCCGCGCCCCGGGGTCTTCAAGCCTTCCCGCCTCAACCAGCTGTGAACGCGCCGCGCCCCGGGGTCTTCAAGCCTTCCCGCCTCAACCAGCTGTGAACGCGCCGCGCCCCGGGGTCTTCAAGCCTTCCCGCCTCAACCAGCTGTGAACGCGCCGCGCCCCGGGGTCTTCAAGCCTTCCCGCCTCAACCAGCTGTGAACGCGCCGCGCCCCGGGGTCTTCAAGCCTTCCCGCCTCAACCAGCTGTGAACGCGCCGCGCCCCGGGGTCTTCAAGCCTTCCCGCCTCAACCAGCTGTGAACGCGCCGCGCCCCGGGGTCTTCAAGCCTTCCCGCCTCAACCAGCTGTGAACGCGCCGCGCCCCGGGGTCTTCAAGCCTTCCCGCCTCAACCAGCTGTGAACGCACCGCGCCCCGGGGTCTTCAAGCCTTCCCGCCTCAACCAGCTGTGAACGCGCCGCGCCCCGGGGTCTTCAAGCCTTCCCGCCTCAACCAGCTGTGAACGCGCCGCGCCCCGGGGTCTTCAAGCCTTCCCGCCTCAACCAGCTGTGAACGCGCCGCGCCCCGGGGTCTTCAAGCCTTCCCGCCTCAACCAGCTGTGAACGCGCCGCGCCCCGGGGTCTTCAAGCCTTCCCGCCTCAACCAGCTGTGAACGCGCCGCGCCCCGGGGTCTTCAAGCCTTCCCGCCTCAACCAGCTGTGAACGCGCCGCGCCCCGGGGTCTTCAAGCCTTCCCGCCTCAACCAGCTGTGAACGCGCCGCGCCCCGGGGTCTTCAAGCCTTCCCGCCTCAACCAGCTGTGAACGTTCCGCGCCCCGGGGTCTTCAAGCCTTCCCGCCTCAACCAGCTGTGAACGCGCCGCGCCCCGGGGTCTTCAAGCCTTCCCGCCTCAACCAGCTGTGAACGCGCCGCGCCCCGGGGTCTTCAAGCCTTCCCGCCTCAACCAGCTGTGAACGCGCCGCGCCCCGGGGTCTTCAAGCCTTCCCGCCTCAACCAGCTGTGAACGCGCCGCGCCCCGGGGTCTTCAAGCCTTCCCGCCTCAACCAGCTGTGAACGCGCCGCGCCCCGGGGTCTTCAAGCCTTCCCGCCTCAACCAGCTGTGAACGCGCCGCGCCCCGGGGTCTTCAAGCCTTCCCGCCTCAACCAGCTGTGAGCGCGCCGCGCCCCGGGGTCTTCAAGCCTTCCCGCTTCAACCAGCTGTGAACGCGCCGCGCCGCACCGGGCCGTGCTGCCATACCTTATATAATATCTAAACATCTTAAAATATTCCCTGTTTCCATTGACGCCACATTTACACGCATTTATGTTGCCGTCTCAATGTTTTGTCAGTTCAAAATAGAGGAAGCGCGGGTACGGGATTTTGTTCGGGGGAATTTTCTGTGATTGAACCTGTTACTATGATCTTCTTGAAAATCATTCGATCCCGAAATAACAAAAATAATATAAATCTGTGTAAGTGTTGCGTCAATGCAAACGAGAGGGAGAAGAGATTCTGTTGTCTAAAAACTATCTTTCTCATGCATTATGGTCATGACAAGGATGTCAATATGGTTTAGTCACTGTCCCAACAGAATCATCACCATTGTAGTTAAGTAATTATTGGCTGAGCAAACATTGTGATTCATTAATCTATACGAAGCAATAAAATAAGTAACAGTTGCAATTTATTCAGTGTGAGCAAGATTTGATAGGTATTTGTAAATAAATTGTTAATGAATTTAAGAAATGTTTTATTATTAACTAGCTGACCCGACAGACGTTGAATATTGAATTCGATTTGTTGCGCTCAACTTTCTTATTTTTTTCTGTCATAAGAACCTTCCCATGACAACAAAAAAGAATTGCGATATCGTTCCATCCGTTCACGCGTGATGAGATGCCCAAGGAAATACAGATTCATTTATATATATATACATTATAGATTATTTCAGATTCTCAAAAATACTGTAATTAGTAACTTTTATGATTTTATCGATTTCCATTAGAAAGATCTCAATTAAGTTCTAAATATTTATAGGGTAGTTTTAAATTATGTAAGAGTATTTTCTATCTACCCCCCGATCTCTCGCTTTGGCAGTTGAAAGTCACTGACGCGTGGTGTCGGACGTTCGTCGGTGTCGCTCGTGTGTGATTTAATACTACAAAATGTTTATTAAACCTTGTGAATTGTGATATGACTAAGTGCGTGGATATAATTTCTCTCTCCCAGTGGTATTACCAAGTGAACTAGTATCTTTTGTGCGTGTTGTGTAGTGTCGGCGACGTGATGAGTGCAAGCATAATGGCCGATCACACATCATTTCATCGCAGCGGTATGTACTATTTACTAAACTCCTTTGATTTTGCCTTCCCCTATTAAGGCTAAAGCGCCCATCTAGCCCGCGAAGTTCAAATTTATTGAGTTCTTTTAGATTTTTTTCAAAATCTGACAATAATAAAAGACAAATTTTGTAATTCGCGAAAAAGACCGTGTGCAGTGCATTTATTAATATATACAACTTACTCTAAAACATTTCAAGAACGACAGCTCCAGATAATCCGGCAATTTTTGTATATTTAGTGATTTACTAGTATCATATCCACCGTGATAATATTTAGAGTAAAATAAATGTGTCTTTTTCGCGAATTACAAAATTTGTCTTTTATTATTGTCAGATTTTGAAAAATTTATAAAAGAACTCAAAAAATTTAAACTTCGCGGGCTAGACAGGCGCCTTCACCTTAAGAATTGACCATGTCATTTGCAGTGGGGTGTATTCAAAGTTGACGGAAAGTTCCCGAATGAAATGAATTAGAAGAAGGTAGTAGTAGGAAATCGATCTAAAATTAAATATTTTTGGAGTTATACATAACCCAGGTCTCTACCGATTTTTTATTATTTTTAGTGTACCTATAAATTCTTACATCCTACCGTCCAACGATAAAATCTATGGAAATGAGGAACACGTGATTTGTAGAAACGCATGCAGCGTATCGTGGGTAGGGCTTGAGGCAATAAAAACGATTACTTTTGAACATGTATAATGATCTTCATTGCATCGCCGCTCTTGGCCAGATCTAGGGCCTCCTTGGTCTTGGCGAGCGGGAAGTGGTGCGTGATGAACTTCTTTAAGGCTATAGCGCCGCTCGACACCGCAGCCAGGGCCGGCGGGTACCTGGAGATCAAACATTGAACTATATACACTACTAGATCTCGGAACGGAAATTACATACAAACGCTGCCATCCCCTATCTTACCCCTACAAGTTTTATTTTCACGACAATACGTAGCCTATGTCCTTATCCAAGGTCAAATATATTTCTATACCAAAATTCTTCGAAATTGGTTTAGCAGTTTTGGCGTGAAAACGTCACAAACAGACGAGTTATTTTCGCATTTATAATATAGTAAGGATAGGGTATATACCCATACTATTGGTACTATTGGTATATAACTATTTAAGAGATTATTCGGGAGGAGCTACACAAAAATTTGTCGTCGTTATTATATTTTCTCAGTGTATGCTCACGTGTTGACTATCCTGCAGGAGCCGCGCACGTCAACCTCGCGCAGTAGCGCCTGCGACAGCGGCACCTCCACCATGTTACCGCCGATGCCGACCACCAGCACCACGCCGCCGGTCTTCGTCACCTGACAAGTAAGTGGGTAGAATAAGGACCGTATGAATAAATCGATGCCAAGTCTGAGAGCGTCTTGGAAATGTCATTCTTATGTTATCATCATCATCAACTTAAGAGCGATGCTCTTGTCGGTGGAGTTTTTTCCATTCACTGCGACTTTCTCCAAGTTCCTTGACCATTTGATACGACACGACATTCACTTTTTCCTATGTTTGTTTGTTTTTTCATTCTTATGTCATACCAGTACGAAATGACATGTCAAATTCGTACTCAAGACCGCTATCAAACTTGAGATCGATTTATTAATACGGGCTTAAGTCACAGAAGTGCCAGAATAGGTCTGCGTCACATGGAACTTATTTGATAACAGGCCATATATGGGTTTTTATATAGTGTTCTCATAGTTTATAGCGCCATACCTGAGTGTACTCTATCTTGCTTTGTACAATTTGGTGATGTAATAACATAACATCACATAATTACGATTTCAATATATAGAGGAGGTACCTAGAAACGTAAGTGTATCTCTACCACAACCAAAGCAGACTATTAAATTACTGTACTAGTTAGAGTCTGTTAGAGTTACCTAAAAGGATTTACTTATGCACGACTCATCAGTCCACTTGTAGGTATTTCTTGTTCGGCCCTAAATTAAGCAATGCTTGTACTATGAGTACCGCATAATGGACTAGGGGCGATCCAAGTGAAACCCGGATCCGGGAAAATTTCGAAAACGTCATTATTTTATGTTACAAAGTCGGCAATCAAGCTTACAATCTGCCTGGGATGCTACTCTTAGCAATGATAATCGATATATCGTGACATTCGTATTGTAAAATACTCTAAATTCCATATTTTTTGCCGTCATATCGATTACTGAATAAACAATACAAAATTATCGTTCGTTCAGATCGATTATCGTTGCTAAGAGTAGCACCCCCGATCTTAAGCAGTTCTCGTAGTCTAGGCTTGCAAGAAGGGGAGTGGGAATGACGGAGGGGAATGGGCGTGGGGTTGGCTACCGACTCTCTCACTCATACTTTACGCCCATCTTCTGTGAGAGGGTGGCATTACCCGGGCCGAGCCAGCCCGTATATGAGCTGTAGTCAAGTGGCTACAGCCTGGCTCTACTACTAATAAAAATGAAAGGGCGCATACAAGCGGGCCAACATGTTAATCGTACCGTCATGGCGACGCGCTGCGCGGACGCGAACCCGCACGCATCGATGGTGACGTCAGGCTGCGCGCCCAGCTGCGCCTGGACGCTGTCCACCACGTCCTGGTCCGAGTACTCCTTCTTCACGAGCAGCGTGTAGTCCGCGCACAACTCGCGAGCCGTGTCCAGTCTAGATTGTACCACGTCTGTGTACACAACAAAATATATTTCACATAGGAAGACCCGCGGAAAAATACGGAACTAAATTGTATACAGTGTAAATTGTATTTCCAACACGCGACTACAGCGCCGCATCTGCGGGACACAACATTATTGTTCAGCGATTAGTTTTTCGGTCTTACTGCTTTTATATCATATTTTGTTCGACGAGCTTACGGTTGTTTTACAGAGTGAATTAAATTCTAAGTAACAAACATTGCATCTCACCAATGGAATACACTTACTAATAAAATAATCGATATTTTTATAGTAATCTATGCTTACGATCCTGTATCCACAAAATAATTCTTGCAAGCCTCTCTTCGCTGTGCCAAAAGTTTTATGTCAAAGACGGTCTTATGTTTCCCTGGAATCTCCTGGATGAAGGACTTAAAGATTGCACTTTTGATCGATATCAGCGCCTTCAGTGAAAGCGAAACTGTTTTAACGCGAGGGCATAGTGGCCTGAAGTCTTACTCTATTAACCGATGGCATTTCGATCGACTCACACTCCATTCGCAATACGTTTAAACTGACGCATCGCGTATATGAACACGTCAGCTTTGACAGAATTTCTATAGGAAAACTGTCAAAACCGACGTATTCAGATACGTGTGTTGGTGTTACCGGTGACGAGTATCTTGCTGGCGCCCATGGCCCGGGCCGTCATGCCGCACAGGATGCCGATGGGCCCCGCGCCCAGGATCACCAGGTTGGCGCCCAGCTTGATGTTGGCGCGGTTGCACGCGTGCATCGCGATCGCGAGCGGCTGGACCGCCGCCCCCTCTTCCATAGTTATATTGTCGGGCATCCTAAAATATTGCAAACATGACGTAAATTTGCAATAGTCGTAACAAGCCCTCTTCGTTCTCGATAGGGTACCTACATCGGACAATAGTAGTTGTGATAAGCCAAAAAGAAACCTTAACAATTTTGACGGTAGGTATCCCGTTTCTGTTCTGTCGGCCAAACAGAACCCTTGTTTGTGGTTGCAGGTACAGATCGTACTCGCTATTAACTACCCTTAGTCGTTTCTCAGCCAAAGTAGGGTGGACTGGAAGTAGACCGGTCTCAAGACAAGAGTTGGGAAAACTACTAGTGGCAGAAGCACTTACCAATGGCAAGAGTAACTTACTTTGGGTTATGGGAGAAGCACTCACTTGTGGCAAAAGTCGGCGACGTGCTTGTAGTACCGGCAGATGTTCCCGGGCGCGCCCATGGAGGAGCAGTAGTGCGGCGCCACGCACAGGTTGTATCGGCCCACCTTGCAGTACTCGCAGCCGCGGCACGGCTGCGTCGGCTCGATGGCCACGCGGTCGCCCACTTTTAGGCTCGACACTTTTGAACCCACCTATACCACGGGACAGAATATAGAATTAACCTCGAATGTACAAAAATGCCGCTTGAAGTTTAGCGAGCTCAGCGCAGGCACCGGCCTTACTTGAACTCGCACATTATTACCATTTCGTATCGCTATGTTATATATCGTTAGCCATGATATAGTAGATAGATTAAAAGGGTAGGGTACCTTGACAACTGATAGTCCGGTCAATTTAGACCAAAAAATGAGAGTGAAGTTACATAAAGTCCCAACAAGCTGAAAATCAGTGAAATTGTTCAAAACATAATTATAAACAATGTTTAAAAGTTCCCTATCATTCCCGTGTATGGAAAACTAGGGCTTAATTATTATTATATTATTTATATATATTATAATATATAATATTTATATAACAACTCTAGAGATGTATATACGTGGCGTACTCATGCATATTATGACGATAACAACTTTTACAACTTTTTGAATCGTTATATCTCAGAAACGGTGGCTCGTAAGAAAAAAGTATTGATACATTTTTATAGATAATTTTATGATCTACAATTTTTGTCTGAGGTACTTTTATGATAAAACTTACCGTTATGCTGAAAATCGCGAAAAACTCATTTTTTTGACCTTTGACCTTGAATAAAAAAAAATCCATACACGGGAATGATGGGGAACTTCTAGACATTGTTTATATAAAAATAAGTCGGGTTTTCCTTCCTGACGCTATAACTCCAGAACGCACGAACCGATTTCCACGGTTTTGCATTCGTTGGAAAGGTCTCGGGCTCCGTGAGGTTTATAGCAAAGAAAATTCAGGAAAAATTTCAACAGAACGCGGACGGAGTCGCGGGGCACAGCTAGTTGTTTATAATTATATTTTGAACAATTTCACTGATTTTCAGCTTGTTGGGACTTTATGTAACTTCGAATGTCTAAATTGACCGGTTTATGAGTTTGGAGACGAGTTGTTAAAGAGGATATTTTATTATTCTCTAACCACTTGCGATGGAAGAGGGATATGGTTACCAACAACGAATTTCTATGATAGTCTGATAGTGATAGAGTCTGTTCCTTAGACCGCTACTATAGTTCACCTCCAAAGTCCCATCCAATCGTCCACCAATCTGTGCCTCTCATTCTCACACAATGCCACGTCATAAGAGAGTGAGAGACGGGGTTACCTTGGCAACAACGCCAGCGCCCTCATGGCCTATGACGATAGGTTCAGTGATGTTGTCCATGCCGCAAGAGCCGGTGGTGTACAACTTCACGTCGGAGCCGCAGATGCCGACACACTCTATCTTTATCAGCACCTCTGTAACATGTAGCTATATGAAATGACAATCAATGGCTCATTTTAGTAGTAAGTACCTAGAATAAAGTGATCTGCTGTTTCCTAACATCCAACAATAGTTGTTACGAGCTAGTTTCTGGGTTCCGAGATCCTAGAATATATTTCCAGTAGCTACGTAGTATTTAGATGTCTGTGCCGTAGCATATCGCTCATTTAAGGTGAAGGCGCCTGTCTAGCCCGCGATATTCAAAATTATCGAGTATTTTTATAGTTTATCCAAAATCTGAAAACATTTAAGACAACATTTTGTGATTTGCGACAAACACAGTATGCAGTGCGTTTATTAATACATTTATTTTAATCTAAATATTATCACGGTGGATATGATACTAGTAAATCACTAAATATACAAAAATTGCCAGATTATCTGGATAGCTGTCGTTCTTGAAATGTTTTAGAGTAAGTTGGATATATTAATAAATGCACTGCACACGGTCTTTTTCGCGAATTACAAAATGTGCCTTTTATTATTGTCAGATTTTGAAAAATTTCTAAAAAACCTCAAAAAGTTTGAACTTCGCGGGTTAGGTGGGCGCTTTAGCCTTAAGGGTGTGCCGTCCTACTCATATGACAGATCTCATAAATAAGAATCACAGTGACAGTATGCTTTCTCTGTGACGATACGATGACAGCATACAACTACATATGTGTGCTCACTCGTGAAAAAAAGTTTCTATACACACACACACACTAAATACACATCGGACTTCGGACACAATAGCCACGCTTATGGCCCAAAGCTTTGGTGAATGTATGCCTATATGTAGGTTATCGTTCCACGTACCATTATCCGTGATGTCCGGTGTCGGCCATTGTTCCTGAAACAAGAGTTGTTAAATAGTTAGGCCCCTTTGTCAATTGTCAACCCAAAAAGAAAACGAGACTTAATTTCGTTGGTAATTAATACTTTGACACCAATCGCTAATAGTTGTGAACTTGGTATTTCAGTAGTTACAAGAGATACAATACACAATTTCCTGGCTTTCTTGTTTTACTTTCGGGTCGAAGAATTATTTAAATTTGCTTTCCCAAAGCTCGTCAACGCGTTGCAATTGCCATTATTTTCATGCATACTTAGTATTTACTTAGGCCATTCACGTTTATTTATGAGGTATTAATTATTGACTTACAATCCTAACGTCGTAGGGGCCATGCAGCACAGCGGCGCGGTTGTCAATCATGTCGCCTGGTCCGTGTCTGAATGATACTGGAGCCGTTCGCTCCTACATTACATAACACTCGCTATAAATCTTTTTGTTTTTACATCTCTGCAATGTAAACATCCATGATAATTAACTTAAAAGATCAAGCGAGTAAATAAATGTAGATAATTATAGTAACTACATACATTCATCTACAACTTATAAATGTATGAGCTTCGCTCTTGTTGATAGAGTTTCTTCAATTCTCTCTTTTTCTCGCTAGGCCCTTGACCATGGGACATTGTTGACTTGACTCGACATTCTTTTTTTCCTTTATTGGTTTGAATAGTTTCTCATCATTATATTATTACAACAATCAATTGGAATTTGAACTGTCGACGTGTCTGCTTGTTCTTAGGTCCTTTGCTTCGAAACTTGTCGTCAAGTGAAATAGTGCCTATAATACTCTATCTTCTCATATTGTAATTTCGGCATCACCTGCTTTACTATATATTTCATATTATATATATTATAAATTGATTACATAGGGGTGTAAATCATGTTGTGATCGAATCCAGGTTTCTGTGTTTTAAGACTAGGATTCTATCTTGGTGTTATCATCCAGTATATTTTTTTATTGATAGAACAGTATAGAGCAGTGTATTATTTGTAACTTTTTGCCATACATTGTTTTAGAAGCACGTCTATTATATTATAGTATATTTCTTTCTATTCTATTTTGCACTACGGATAAACCCCCAGACCGATAGGTATAATGAATATTTTATATTTGTAAGCAGTTGCCCAGCAATGTCAATGTTTACTAATAATTATAATATTATAATGTACCAAACTAATCGCGTAGATAAAATAACGACCACAGGTCACTTGTTACAAAGATGTTTTGTTTTTAATTAAAAGTAATAAATTGGGTAATTTACCATTTAAATTCCAATTATTATAATAGGTAGGTAGGTATTATAATCTATGTGCGAATCATAATTTATATATGATTATCACTTGCTTACGGTGAAGGAAAACATCGTGAGGAAACCTGCATGTCTTAGAAGATCTAACCAATTTTCGAAAGACATGTGAAATCCGCCAACCCGCACTGGGCCAGCGTGGTGGATTATGGCCTGAATCCCCCTCATGTTGAGGGGAGGCCCGTGCCCAGCAGTGGGACGTCTAATGCGTAAATAGATGAGAATTATTTTATTTTGTGGTAGTAACGACAGGAATAAAATTTAAATTAACTCTTGAAGCCATTATTAAATTTGGAAACAAAAATCTACTTACTAATTTCTAAACCATTGACTGTCATAACAGTTACAGTTTAACAATAGTCATTCTCATTTACATTAATGATTGTAAATTATAACTATTTGCATATTGTTCTAATCAGAATGTTTCAGATAACATAATTATGTCTCATAACTGACGCGGTCACGAGTTTGATGTGTAATCATAGTAATATCATAGATGAACTACATACAAGCCCTTATCAGATTTTCCTATATACGGAGATTACATTATTTCAGAACTCAGATGTGTACATCGCGGATGTAGGTAAATGTAAATTTAGTAGTTATCGATATTGATCGCGCCGATTACACATGGTAACAGTGCCACCATTACTTATATAACTAATGGTGGTGGCAGACATGAGCCAGGACATTATAATCTTGTTTTAAAAACTGACATGCAGAGCTTTTCCGTAGTTCGAAATAATACCTACTCGGTTGTTTTGATGAATATGTATAAAAAAATAATTGGAATCAATTCATCATTGGAAAGATCACGTTTCGATGATTTATTTACGACAATTTTTAAATACTGTCATATCTCAAGTACCTACCTAGTATATGATGCAAAATGTATACAAACTTTTTCTTGAATATTGGTGGCTGCTTCTAGTAAATGATGTGTTCCCAGGCCACGACATAAGAGTTGTTGTAAATATTCACACAAATAATGATAGTTACGTGTAGCTTCTACATATCGCTACTGTATACGTATTTATATACCTTTAATATTATTTTGAACTTTTGATACAGCCTGTAGGTCGGGTGAAACGCTCAATAGCGATGGATATCTCATCTATTTTAAGCGTGCTGGACTGGTAGCATAGCTAAGAGGTTCTTTCAGGCAGTTGGTTGCTAAATCGGATACTACATCCGTACTCAAATGTACTTAACTGTTTGAGACCCATTCGATTTTTTGAAAGCAGCTCTGAAAAATTGATTGGCTTTCGAGTATTTGATGATAAGTATTACCGCCGTACACACACCCCTTCAAAAACTATCCGTTGTCGGGCCCTAATGATTTAAATTAGGTATCTGATTTGCTTTAATATTTTTCTGATTATTTAGATTGTTAGTAGACAGCTAACAATCTAAATAATCAGAACCTGTGTCAAATAAAAAGCAGAATGTTGTATCCTCAAAGTTAAAAATAAGAGAAGGGTAGCGACTGCTATTTATTTGTTAAAAGAAAACGAATGCGTTACAAAATTATTATGTTTATTTAAATATAAAAATAAATCCATATTGCTTTGTACTTATTTCACTGCAATTAGAAGCTTATAATTTGAATTTACAATATAATAAATGTAGGAAAATAAATTCGGGAAGATGCCTTAATTAATAAAAACGAAGTTAGTAAGTAATTCATACTTATTCCTAACTACAAATAATAACACACATATAAATCTGTTCTTGTATTGAATAACAACTTGATCGAGCCTTTATGGCGTAAAATTATTTAATATCTTACATTAATGATCAAAGGACAACATAATTATTAAGGGCTGCTTTTCCCTCTGGTCTAAAAATTGGTCTGAAATGTTTTAAACATGTTTCTGTAACAATCACAGCCTGTAACGATGGAACATTCTCGAGTATCTTTACGGTGCGTTCTAGAACTTTTGCGGGTTGTTAGTGTCTCTGGGCTGGACGTGGATGATGACCTTGATGCCGGCTCCCTGCCGCGCCAGCTCGTACGCCTCGACGGTCTCCTCCATGCTGAAGTGGTGGGAAACTAGGGGCTTCACATTGATCTTGCCGCTGGCTACCATGGACAATGCGATGGGGTATCTGTAATGAGGCAAAAAAAATCAATTCCTCAGGTATCGCTTGATAGGACGGGGGTGACGTCATCTGACAGTTCATTTCCGTCAGTACTCGTATCACTAGAAACACTATCGCGCATAATAATTGCATGCTACCGCGAGGTCGGAAAGAGAGAAGAGACACTTATATTCGGTAGGTAGTCGATAGATTAGGCATATCATAACGTAATTATCCATAAGTTAATTTATAACTTTCCTTAATTTGTATGTAGAACATTTGCGCAACAATATTTAGCCCCATAATCTAGCTCAAGGAAGTTACGAGTTCATGGTTCAAGTTCATGATCTAGCTAGATTCACAATTAACTATTATATCAACGACAGTCTAAAATAAAGATAATATAAGCTACTCACTCGTTGACGTATCGGAAGATGCCGCGGATGTCGACCTCCCGCGCGAGCGCGCCCGCCAGCGGCACGCTCTGCTCCGGCGCGCCCATGCCCACCAGCACCGCCACGCCGCCAGACTTCGTAGCCTTATTCACAACCACATCATCATAGAACAAGGATGCCAGGAAATGTAATATAGCGTATCCCCGTAAGGATCACCAATATGCAAAAATACCTATTAAAGCAAAGCTAATTATTTTTGAATTACTTTTAGAGCACAGAATCAAATATCGATATACTGATTATACTTCATTCTGATAATTAATATGCAAATGCACCAAAACCATTGAAAGTTATATTGTTTGGCATCGAAAAATTGGTGTCGGTTAAATTAAAAATCGATATACATACCTACTGAGCAAGACATCAAAAATATACTTAGGTAATCTAACCGGGTGCATTTAAAAAGGGGGCTCATTACTTTTACGCAAAGGTAAGCGCGTGTATCTCTTTTTTGCAGCTGCCAAAATGCTCGCAGCGTCTCTATCTTGATATTTTTTCTATGTTGAAACGTACCAATAGCGACAGTCTAACGGTGGCCTGCGCGCCGCTGGCGTCGAAGGACACGTCGGGGTGGTTCCCGAGCAGCTCGTGCACCTTCTTCACGAGATCCGCCTCGTTGGAGTCACGGCCTACCAGCAGGGTGAAGTCGGCGCCGATACTCTTCGCGAAGTCCAATCTCGATTGGAGAATGTCTGAAAGGAATTGCCAACGTTTTGTACTTTACTATTCCAGTACCTACCATTAATTTTTTTTTTAATTGATGTAATTAGGTTAAGGAAGATACCACAGTCCGGATAAATAGAATCAGTATTTTTGGGGTAGTTAGATACGCAATCTTTAGCACTTAAACGACATACAAAATGGCGAGCATTATTAAAAACCTTTACATACCAACATGATGAGCAGTCATTTGGCATCATTAACTCAATTATAGTAAAAATCTGGCTTAGCCTCTTCCTCGTTGCCTCTATTCGAGTCTACTCTACCAAGGCTCCTTGAAAATTGATCGCTATTATCTACCTGTGATGAGAACTTTGCTGGCGCCCATTGCCTTAGCCGTGAGCATGGTGAGCAGGCCGATGGGCCCGGCGCCCAGCACCAGCACCACGTCGCCCGCCGTCACGCCGCCGCGCCGGCACGCGTGGATGGCCACCGACAGCGGCTCCAGGAGGGCGCCTTCCTCCATTGTCACGTGGTCGGGCAATCTGAATACACATGCTGATTTAAAGCCACTCACGCCGTTAACTGTTGCTCCTGTTACCCAGGATCGCAGTCCAGAGAAGAAAAGCTAAATTGTCTCAGAGCCTGCACGAATTAAATATACTAAAAGAGAGAATAAATGAGGTGGATGAATATATAGTTCATCAAAGATAAATGGCAAGAGATGGCTATCGAAAACTCCAGAGACAGTCTGCTGTATGTACATCATCGAATCCGAAGATTAATTACTTTTCTCGACGGTTATATCAATTCTTAGAAAAGTTTCTGATGATTTTCGGTGGTTATCTAGCTACCGCTAGAAAAATTGTCTAAAAGAATGTCGGAAGTTTAGTAGTGCAGGGCGTACTTGTAGCAGAAGTCAGCAGCGTGCTTGTAGTACCGGACCAGGTTGCCGTGGTAGGGCGGCGTGGCGCAGAAGGCCATGTCGGGGCACAGGTGGTAGCGGCCCGTCTTACAGAACTCGCAGTACCGGCACGGCACGCCAGGCTCGATGGCCACGCGGTCACCGACCTTCAGGTTCTTCACCTTAGCTCCAGTCTAGAACGAAGAAAGGGGAGTGATAAGGCTTTTTTAGAAAAAAAAAATCGCCTGACTGACACACCAACCATATGGCCCCAAACTAAGCTGTACTATGGGTACATGGTAATGGATTGGTGGCGATCTTAGTGATACTGAGACCTGGTCTAATTACGAAAAGGCTATTTCCGAAATTTGCCCCGACGAGGTCATCGTCGCTAACTGTAACTGACTGACTTGGTATATTGTTTTCTCATATTTACGCGAATACTATACATTGAAATAAAACTATTATACGGATTTTATCGCGTTTATTTACTTTTTTATGTTCCCGACGTTTCGGTTGCTTTACAGCAGCCATGGCCACGGGGGGACTGAGGTGTTAGACGTCCTGATGTCATAGTTAGTAACTGGGTACCCTCATATTTAGTTGTTGTTCGCGGTCCAATCCACGCAGAAAGTGCTCACAGTATCTCGAGGTCTTGCAATGGTACACTTGGTTTTGGATTTAATTATATTAATTACTGGATCCCAAGTTGGTGGTAGCACCCAGCCATCTTCCCTATTGAAATTAGGATGTTTTTTAATTTCAATGGCCTCACGTATCATCCTTGGTCGGAATCGGTGTTCTTTTGCGAGAATCTGTGGTAGACCTACGTTAAAATGTTACAATAGTTTATTACCCTCAAATTGAACCAAATTTTCTATATACCTACCTAGTACCTAGGTACTTCGGAATACACGCTATCGATTTGGTAGAAGGCACGTAAGCTTTTTAATTTACATAAGTAAGTACCTACATAGTAATAAATAATTATTCAAATCAACATTTTCTTTGTAAATAGGTAGTTAGGCTCACCTAACTACCTATTTACAAAGAAAATGTTGACTCATACCTACTTATTAAAACAAATTGCATAACGTCGCCTACTGCAATATTTTAATTATCTTTATAGGTATCCTCGAGTTGTAAAAGTTTATATTACTCAAATAAACTGTTATCATATACCTACTTACTTCATGATAAATAAAATATAATTACATACATATTTAAATAATAACTATAGCAACTACTTTTATATAGGTACTCGGCCGTGACCATAACCTTGATGGCACCTGGCGAGAAGAACCGTCTGAACAAACAATTTGGTTTCTTTACATTATAATAGATGTAGATGGAGTATAGGATATTAATATTAAGCATTCTGTGAGAAAGCTGCTTCTAAAGCAACCAGCCACACCCTCTTTTCAATTTTACTTATTATGAATATCAGGTATTTTTCTGTAACTCATACAGATTGTTTAAAAAATTAGAAACAATGGGTACTTTTTGGGATTACCCATAGTTTTCGTAGAATTAATAGGCATTAAAAAATAAATTGATATTTTAACATAAAAAAATAGGTACATTTTTTTTGTTTAAAATGTCATAATCTCTGGGCAATAAACGTACCTACGCATCTACGAAAGATTTATAAGAACTTTTTAAAATATGACCAATTATTGTAAAGAACTCGCGTCCAACATGCAATAATGTGTTGGTTTACAAGCAGTTACCGTCAACGCGGTGTCCGATAAGACAGATTAAGGTCAAACAACATAATATCGCGGCGATAAACCGCATTTGACTGACACTATGTTATTAATTAAATAAATAATAATGTGGCTGACGCACGTGGGGTGAATTTGATTTACAACGTGATCTTGAACTACAAACAAACCGTTCGCAGAAATTATAAATACCTGATCTGTAAAAAAAAGAACAAACCCTGAGGTACATCGGTAAATCATGGAAGTTTTAAGTAAATATTTTGCCAGTGCAAACTCACGGTGACACCGGTGCCATAATAAGGGAATAGACAGCTATGATGTTCATCAATGTAAATGAGAATCACTTGTGGAGCGTCTCGATATAGCCTTACGAGACATATTCATCATTATCAGCCGGAAGACGTCCACTGCTTAACATAGGCCTCCCGCATAGAACGCCACAATGGACGGTTGCCCGCTATCTGCATCCAACGGCTCCCCGCGACTCTCACCAGATCGTCGGTCCATCTAGTGGGGGGCCGTCCAACTCTGCGTCTTCCGGTTCGAGGTCGCCACTCGAGAACCTTTCTTCCCCAACGGTTGTCGTTTCTACGAGCGATGTGGCCTGCCCATTGCCACTTCAGCTTGCTGATTCGAAACATATTACTACATGATAATGTGAGCGGGGAGGGGACCGACGCAGTAGGTTGCAGTTCTTATAGGTAGATAGTATGTAACGGTCATAATATAAACGCAAAAAATGGCGGAATCAGACGATCCTTGGTGTAGTGGTTAGGGCGTAGCACACTGCACCAAATGCTGCGGTTTCGATTCCCGTCAGTAAATTTGGGTAATGGCCTTTTAATAATTTGTCTTGGTGGCCCCGAAGGCTGTTATTATAAAATCGATTTAAAACTACATTAATATAGACATTTAATATTATCCACGTAAATTATTTATCGTAAGTCAGCATAAGTGGACCGCTTTGAGTCCATTGTAATTTGTACCCATAGTGCAAGAATTGTTTTGTTTGGGACCATGCATTTGGTGCGTTATTATGGCAATATTTTTTGACGACCGCTTGGCGCAGTGGTTCGAGCGTAGGCCGCTCGGCTCACTGCATCGGGTAGTTGCGGGTTCGATTCCCGTCAGGGTAAATTTCGGAAATGGCCTTTTCGTAATTTTCCCTGGTCTGGGTGTCACTGGGATCGCCCCCAGTCCATTGTACGGTATCCATAGTACAAGCGTTGCTTAGTTTGGGACCATACAGTTGGTGTGTTCGTCTGGCGATATTTATTTACTATTTATTTATTACTAGCTGAGCCCGCGACTTCGTCCGCGTGGAATTTAACTTAACAAAAAGCCCGCTCCCACGTTCTGAGCCCGCGGAACAGGACCCATTTTTTTTGTTTTTCTAAAATAAAAGTAACTGCTTATAATATCAGCTATCTGCCAGTGAAAGTCCCGTCAAAATCGGTCCAGCCGTTTCGGAGATTACCCGGAACAAACATACAGACAGACAGACATTTTTTATCGCGTTTTGCTATAGGTGTCGTTTGTACTTTCATATGCATTCAGTGAAAAGGTGTTATTTTGATATTACAAACAGACACTCCAATTTTATTTATTTGTAATTTGTATAGATGTATAGATAAAGTGTACCTATACACGAGTATATTCGAGGGGCGCGACAACAACATGAGTTAGTGAAGTTCAGGGCCGCGCGGTGTCACTGCGAGCGCCAGCCAACGTCACAATTTGGCGGGTGTGTCCACAACATAGTCTAAGCCACAACACTAGGTATTATGTGGTTCACATACCTACGCCTCCGAAAAACTTGTTTGTTGGAAACATGATTGCGAAATGTCAAATAACCGGACCTTAATGAGAATGCGGACAACCTTGGGAGGTAGCGAACTTTCTGATGTGGGGGTTGGAATGCTTGCAATACTTGCTGTTTTAATTTAGGAATTGTTCGACCTGTTTAGATTAGGAGAGTTGACAGATTGCTGAAGTCTATACAACGCATCGAGGTAGCTACGTTATGATAAACAGCTGTGATACACAGATCACATTAAAAACGATTGGTCTGTGATCAACTAGGTAGGTAGCAGTCTATATTTATATATACGTTAACCCGTTCGGTTGGTACATTCAGATGAAAGACAAGACATCATATTGCAAGACATACACGATAGCGCCATAGCGAATTAACGTTAACAAATGTGTTAGGTACTTATCCTAAATTGTATAGTCCGATTCATATTTATTAATATTTCTACCCGTACTGGCTCATTGGGCGCAAGTCTCAACTATCTCTTGAGAAAAAAATACTTCTGTACAAGGAAATACTGAAGCCCGTCTTGACGTATGGAATCCAATTATGGGGAACCGCATCTCACTCTAACATAGAAATCATACAAAGGTTTCAAAACAAAGCAGTGCGTATGGTAACCAACGCTCCTTGGTTTGTGCCCAACGAACAATTACACCGCGACCTTCAAATACCCACTGTGAAACAAGAAATCCTACAAAGAACGCATCGTACAACACCCAAATACTCTGGCTCGACCATTAATGGAAAACCACAACAAAGCGCGTCGATTAAAACGTAAAATACCTCAAGACTTGATCCAATCACTCACAGTAAACATAATTACTGTCTAAACAATGAGGATGTGACACAGGTCACATACCGAGCGCGCCAACAATAGCACCAACCAACCTACTGCTGAATGTCCCATGAAAGGCGACAGATTGCAGTAATTAACGAGGCTAAAATAAATAAAAAAAGAATCTACCGGACATTTGAAGTCGGACAAATGGAAATTTTTTCCGAGTAAGTAGGTACTTTTCTACGTAAGGATTCTTATGCGTTAAAGATGTACCTTTAAGCTATGAATGTGTTGTTAACCTGATTATGTAATAAGTTTATGTCATGTCATGGCATTTGTAAAATGAGGGCAACTTTAAACCGCCTTACTATTGGCATAACGGAAGTAAAAGTAGAGATAAAGCTTACGATTCAACTTTTAGATATAGTTTCAAATATGCCTCTACACTGGTCTATGAACTCTACCCGTGAATAAGGCTGCAACCTAACGTACAACAATACAATAGAGCAAACTATCCACGCACTTAGCGATCGGTTATTTGTTATGCACATTTCATTATAGATAGTACCTACTCACTAAACAACACATAATACGCCTTTTAACAATACCCTGTTAATAATACAACAGTATTGCTAATATGAACCGTCAATTGAAATTACCATATCTGTGGTGATAACAAATTCAATCACTAGGTAGGTAGGTAGGTAGGTACATCAACTGGGGCGTATCGTCGGTCGCGTCGCGGTGGATGCCAGCGTGGACCCGTGGCGCCCAGAGAAGCGGAGGGTGGTACACCGTTGGTTTTTAGTGGGTATATCTGCGCCCTCTTGGAGCTGGGACTCCCACATACCACTAAAGGGACTAGGACTGGGATTCGGACCAGTAAAGGGATTTCTAACGAAAAAGTTAGGTACATCAAACAAATTTAAAATTTAAATATTAAACGGTCAGACATTGCCTGTGACCAACTACTTAACAATTGTCAATTATCATATCGTCATATCATAAATATATAATATAGGTACCTATATCATATCATACAGTGAACATTAATCATAAATTATACACAAAATGGGACAAATTGGAATGTGTCCAACCACTCTGATGCTCGCAATGCCCGCGATTATAACGAAATAGAGACGTATATTTGAAGAGGCCTTTGTCCGTCTAATGCAGTGCAGGCTGATAATGATGATAACGTTATGTAGGCGTGCACTCACCTTGGCCACCACCCCAGAGGCCTCGTGGCCCATGACCATGGGCTCCTTCATGACGAAGTGGCCGCACGCGCCGGACTGCCAGTAGTGCACGTCGGAGCCGCAGATGCCCACACAGTCCATTTGCAGGAGGACCTCTGGATACAAAGTAATAAGAGTTATTGCTGTACTCCTGAGGGGAATCCCTTCCCATTGAGGAGTTTGCCGGGTATAATGGCAATAGGCTCGCCTCACCCCATTACGTTGGTATTGGGACTAAAATATCTTCGAAATATAGTTGTGCCTACTCGTTTTGGGTATAAATCGCAGATGGATTGTAAAATTAGCTATTTTACAAAACCGCTAGTGGTTTTATAAATCAGCTCGGCTCTGCAAAAAAAGCTTACACATTCAGCTGCTTTGCCCAACCTAGATTGTTTAGCGCAGGATTGATGGGTAGTTATAAGAAAAAAGTAACCCTCGCCTAATGTAGGTAAATTTATAATAAAATAAAAATGCAGCAGTTTTACATAACAAAGCTGTTTTGTAAAACAAATATGTAGTTAATCAAACCATCGTTGACATAAACATAATTATAGGTAATAGGTATTGATTGGAGTAATACCTAGTCTTGTATGGGGGAGATGTGGGGATGGTTCCTTGTAGGATAAATGTCTGAAATATTCTTTTCTTAATTTTCTCCGTTCTAGGTGTTACTGGAACCACCCGCAGTACGGTACCGTCCCCGTAATGCAAGTGTTGCCTCATTTACTGGCGTATACAATTTAAATTTCAGGAATCTTAAGTATTTAGTTGGTATATTTGTTTAGGTAAAGTTCAATGATATGCTAAACCAATGATTTTCACACCAAATATGGAGGAAAATAAACATGAAATCGTACTGTTAATGGCACATTAACCATCGTCCTTCAGAAAGATGGTATGGTTCAATGTTAAAGATCATTGAACTGTCTGATATCCGAAAATGTCTAAAAAGACGAATAATGTGTGAGATAAGGTCTTATTAATTGCACAAATTATAATTCTACGTTTTTTTTTAGTTGATAAGTAAGCGTCCGTCGCGTTCCGATCCGGTTGTCAGGGGTCGAAACTGGTCAGTAAAATCAGTAAAAGTCAGTATTTTTAACATTGGTCAGTAAAAGTCAGTTTTTCTGAAAAATGGTCAGTAAAGTCAGTATTTTAGACTTCAAGGAAAGGTTTTTTTTTGTATTCTGTATACTTACCAAATCTACGCTACTTTCACTAAGGATATCTATAGAACCTATCTATACAAATAAATAAAATTGGAGTGTCTGTTTGTAATATCAAAATAACACCTTTTCACTAAATGCATATGAAAGTACATACGCCACCTATAACAAAAACGCGATTTAAAAATTTTTGTCTGTCTGTCTGTCTGTGTGTTTGTTCCGGGTAATCTCCGAAACGGCTGGACCGATTTTGACGGGACTTTCACTGGCAGATAGCTGATGTTTTAAGGAGTAACTTAGGCTACTTTAATTTTTGAAAAACAATTAGGGTTCCGCGTAAAAAAATAAAAACACATGAAATCAAAGAGTATTTCCGAAACGGCTGGACCGATTTTGACGGGACTTTCACTGGTCGATAGCTGATGTTATAATTAGTAACTAAGGCTACATTTATTTTAGAAAAAACAAAATAAAAAAGGGGTTCTGTCGCGCGCGCTCAGAACGCGGGAGCGGGCTTTTTTGTTAAATGAAATTCCACGCGGACGACATCGCGGGCTCAGCTAGTATTTTATAAATACCGACCGCTTGGCGCAGTGATTTGAGCGTAGGCTGCTCTGCTCACTCCACGTGGTGGTTGCGGGTTCGATTCCTGCCGGGGCAAATTTCGGAAATGGCCTTTTCGTAATTTGCCTTGGTCTGGGTGTTACTGGGATCGCCCCCAGTCCATTGTACGGTACCCATCGTACAAAGCGTTGCTTACTTTGGCACCATAGAGTTGGTGTGTCAGTCTGGCAAAATTAATTTATTTATTTTAATATCGCCAGACTGACACACCAACTGCGGAACGCCTACGGAAACCTATAGTATGCGTGGTCCGTCCGACACGCACGTAGTCGGATTTTATAATTAAAGGACCGCCATAATAACACAATGTGGCGGATCTTATCAACGCGGCCGAAGTTGTGGACAAAAGCTAGTGTTTAAGCTTAGGTAAATGCTAGAATTTTTGCCTACTTTTACTTTTTTTTAAATAATTATCTCTAAAAACAGTGTACTTTTGACTTATTAATATTGTCTGTAACCTCTTTGACTTTGAAAGTCAGTAAAAGGTCAGTATTTTCGTGTCTTCAAGTCAGTAAAGTCAGTATTTTTACCATGTCAATCAGTTTCGACCCCTGGGTTGTAGATATAAGAAAAAAAATATGTAAAATTGACAATTTGTAAGTACCCCCGTAGGCCTAAACAAAATAAGCGATTTGAATTTGAATGATAATCTCATAACTAAAAAATCATATCTATAGCTATGAAAGTAATCAACAATCGTTGTTAAATAAATACAGAGTGTTCGATACTTGTAGTAAGAAATAGGGGCAGCGAATAAAAGTAATGCCAGGTTAGTTGTATTTGTTAATGAAAAATATATAATTTACAAGTTACTCACATAAAATGTGTAGGTAGGTAGGTAAATATGTATTAGAGTCATGGTGGCAACTTTCGACACCAGCATTAGTAAACCAATAATGTCTACATGATGACATTATGGCGCTTATCTAATATTTGAACAGAATACTTGCCATCGTCGGCTATTTCTGGTATCGGCGTTTGTACCTGCGGACAGAATATTAACATGTTAGTTTAATTTCGTTCGACGCCTGGCCTTCGTTAGTAAAATTTCATATTTTACTTTCTAACGTATGAAAGTCTTCACGCGCTCACCGATAACATGTTACAGTCTAAATAACGTAGTTAGCATCATTCAAATAATTGATAAATAGGTACCTACTAAGGAGTAATTAAATAGATAGGTATTTTTTGTGAAGGTGACGTTTCCTAATGTTAGCCTAGCATTTGGTTTTGATCTACGATGTTTGAAATATAGGTAAACAAGTGTCTCCTTATAATCTAAATTCATTAAGTCCATTATAAAGTGATATATTTATGTACCATAATCTGTTAGTTACCATTGTCGGGTATGTACCATCAATATATTCTTATTATTTAATCATGCAACTCCGTGTGCATTAAAAGACTAGATAATATATTATTTGTGATTGAAAATAACATTAACAATAACAAATTTCGATAGTTGTGTCTCACACTGTGAGAAAACTAGAAAACACATAGGTAATTCTATGAAACAAATGGAGTCACACGGACATTGGCAAACGTATTGATCGTGGCCTCTACTGATAATATTGGAATAAATAACTACTGACCTATTAAAACAAAAATATAACTAAATAAGAAAACAATTCTCGTGACGAGACGATTTGTAAAGGCGAATTTAAAACTCTGAGCAGATTATAAACTTCATTTTAATATATATCATAATACCTACTTATTAATAGTTTAGAGATCATATTATATTGAGATAAGTAAATATTTTTTCTGTACTCACCAGTTGCAAATCCTTCGGTTTGTATAAAAGAGCGGTTAAATTATCAGTGGCCATTGTGAGCGCGGGCGTTTCGTTCTGTCCCCTCGGCACAACTGAGCGGGAGGAATTCGCTGATAGGTATTAATGAACGCGCCAGCCAGCCGCCATCGCGCCAGCTGAATGGAACCGCCACTAATTACTACAGGAGGTGTGTCTGTCCGTACGGAAATGATCGTTACATAGTAGATGTGGTAATTTATAGCGTAATGTGTCGGTCGTAACAGCTTACAATATGTTAAACAAAAAGTTTTGCTTTATAAATATGATTGTTGTTTATTTACGTTGATCAATATTTTTTAAAATTAACATCACCTATACGTTTTATTCGTGGTGGTTCAATAGTGGTGAAGGTCCTAGTTGTATAAGGAAAATAATATTTTTTAAAGGAAAACGTGTGATTCAAGGAATTACAATTTTATTAACAACTAGCGGCCCGCCCCGGCTTCGCACGGGTACATTACGGTTACATTATTGGAGTTTTAGTAAGGATCCCTCATTTTTTTTTAAATATAATATGGCTTATGTCACCCGGGGATAGTGTAGCTTCCCAACAGTGAAATAATTTTTCAAATCGGTTCAGTAGTTTCGGAGCCTATTCATTACAATCAAACAAACAAAGTTTTCCTCTTTATAATATTAGTATGATTTTAGCGGCAACGCGAAGGTTTTCTTCCCAAGCGGGTTTCATTCCATGCAGTTCCGACCACTATGCCCCGGAGGTTACGAATGCAGACGTGCCTCGATAATCTTGAAATCGTGTTTCAGACTTCTACGAAGATTTTGAAAATGTAAGAAGCGTTGCATTCAGCGCCACCTGTTGCCAGGCGTTGTGAATGTGATTTCACTGCGTGATTTGGGGTCGCTACAAATTGATGTAAACCTGGATACATAAATGGACATAGTCCTAATATGCTTAGGGGTCAATAGATTGCAATTGACTGCTATCGGCCGGTCACAGGCGCAGCCGCCTCTGGTATCTTGAAATAATTTCTACAATTAAAGCGAAGGTCAATACTTGTGGAGTTTTATAAAAACTACTCAAACTCTGATTTCTGATCTCATTCAACTGACCAATACTATTTGAAGAAGACAGAATAGATCGTGGAATCTGGAATTTCAGATTTTTGTTGTTGTAGATTGTTGACTAACAATACATTAGCGTTCAGATATTGATTGGGCGTGAAATTGATTTCAAATAATTTTGAATATTCATTAAACAAGCAATTTAAGGTTTCACCTACAGTAAGAACAGTGGGTAGGAGGGTACCTACATCCAGATAAAAAACCTAAATAACACCCCGAGCTTTTTTTTTTTTTTTTTGAATGGACTATATGTTGTTGGCCAGAGTGGCCATAACAACTTCACCCGGACAGAGGGCGAGCGCGAGTGCGCTCCAGCCAGAGGGGCAGGGGGGCAGCTAGCTCAAGGGCGCCACAAGGGACACGACCTCGGCTTGGGCCGCTGCCAGAAGAGGTGGCGAGGGTAAATCTACCACCGGATCGGAACGCGAACACCCCGAGCGTTCCACACCCCGAGCGTTCCACGCCCAGGGAGGTATTCAAATTATTCAATCTTGGCCTTAGGTATCTCGATTACAATATTATCGTAACTAAGGTATCTATCACTTATCATGACTAGTTATAATACTATAAGCTCCCTAGCGATGTTATTTTCCGCTTTTATGTAATCTTATCTGTAATAATTGGTGTTCTACGTAATTTAGTGTAACTTACGCTAAATTCTTGTGTCAAGGTGCTAGGGAATGTTTGGATAACGTCATGTCAGTATGATTGTATGTATTGTTTTGTTCGTCTGAGGTGGTGATTTCGTTTGTTTTGAAGTTTTAGGTCAAACTAGAAGGCTCTTTCAGCAAAATAATTTACCAATTTTTATAAATTTACGAGACTGAGACCAACGCTGAAATCTTAATCCCGTGTGTTAATAATTAAGACAGCTCAGCTAATGCTGGGAATGGCCGAGTGAGACAGCTACCTACATCTACTTTCGGATCGGACCACAAGCTGATAAAACACGAGCGAATCATATTTTTATAATAAGTAGGTACCTACCTACCAACCCGTTTCCCCTGGACGATTAAATACAGCGATAGATTATCTCATTATAATGATATTAAAAAATCATTAAGTGTGCAAATTACCTACCTACTAATGCAGATAAGTACCTACATTACTACAGATAGATAGATATCAAAATTACTGTGAATGGTTATAATCAAACATGGCTCATGATCATGGCTTCGTTTGTTATCCACAATAACTTAAGTCCTTTCATTCAAGACCACTAGCTGCGGCGGGATTGCTCCCAAAAAATATTTGAAATGAAAGCACGACAACCGCCACCCACTGCCTACATGGTTACCGAATCCGGAAGAAGAGCTTCCTGACATGGGCCTCAAGCCACGAGCCGACCGTCACAACCTACCCGCTGATTTTATTCCCCGTATAGCATGGCTGGTTACCACCAGGGAACTATCTCCCGTAACAAACCTACAAACTCGAGAACAAAACAACTAAATTACACATTCGTACTCAATACCGAAAAATTACAGCACGCATTCATTTGCCTGACTAACCGCAACTAAATCACTTGAATATTTTCCCCACTCATCATCTCTCAACCATGATGTTTAAAACAATTTTGTTTTTATCGCACATTCTGTTAGCGCACAGTTCTCTGGCGCCCACTCACCTGTCTGTGACAAGGGTTGGGCCCTGCTATGATGGGCCCGAGACCATAGTGAGGGTGTCCGAGATGAGCGTCACCACGCAGAGTTATGACTCCTCGTTGAGCGGCGAGCTGAATATTTCTGAAGGTGTGAGCAATGGGTGGAAGGTTCAGGTAGGAATTATCTATAGGTACCTACTAGACATAAAGTTTTACGACGACTTCACACAAATGCGTACACCTCTCGGCTCTTGGCTCAGGTGTTCGTGAGTTTTATTCCCGTCGAGACTAATTTTATTTGAGACTAGCTGCTCGCGTCTCTGCCCTCGTTATAATCGCGCGAAAATCGGTCCAGCCGTTTCGGAAATTAGCCGGAACGAACAGACAGACAGACAAAAATTCTTAAAATTGTTATATTTTTTATAATTGCCGTATGTAGGTAATTGCATATGCATTTACTAAAAAGCTATTATTTTGATATTACAAACAGACACTTCAATTTTATTTGTTGAACTTTTGAAATGTGTCCTGCTGCAGTGGTGTCCGCGAAGGCGCGGTGGATGATTTTCTTAGCGTGGTAATATTTCAGGCGACGATGCAGAAATGCGTGGACATCCGCAACATCGACTCGTGCGACTACTTCAAGTCGTTCTTCGTGGTGAGCAACGGCTGCAGCGAGGAGGACGACGACGAGCAGGAGATGTACAGCATGCTGTTCCACTACGCCAATCCCATGTTAGAGATCCTCTAATCTTTGATAAGTTAAGGAATAAAAAACTGAATTAGGAATGTTTATTAACAAATGTATAGTGTGTTTGATGAGATTTTTTTGTTATTTTTGGGTTTTGGTCTGATATAAATGGGGAATATTTATTAAAAAATAATATATCGCTAACAGATCGTTAACATGCTTGTCATTGCTCGGTGAAGTTTCTACTTAAAAATAGTACATAGTTACACGAGTGGTGAAAGTGACTTATTTAGTCCCGAGACGGGGTTTGGCGCCCGAGCGTAGCGAGGGCGCTAATACTTCGAGGGACAAAATAAGTCTTTCACCCGAGGTAAACACTGTGCTTTTCATTACGAATACGAGGAAAGTAAAAATAAAAACAGGAATTGGCTAAAGAAATAATACAAGGAAGTATGAAAAATACTCTGCAACTCGAAAAAAAAAGATCGGATTGCCGCCTATTTTGTTTTTTTTTCGTTGGCCGGCCAACTTCATTATTTAGAAATTACTTTTCATTTTCATCTCTAAATATTTTGCCCAAATCTATGTTATTTTAAAGAAATTCTTGAAACTAAATTATAATTAAGTCATTTAAAAATATATATTCTTCAATTAATACTTAACTTTATGTTATTTCAATTTTACATCGTGTTGTACTTGAGTGACTGTAGAAAAAGTTTGAACATGGTTCCATAGAAATGTGAAAATGGAACTAGTTTTTTTTTATAATTTGACAGCTGTCAGTTGAAAGCGATTCTCCCGGGCCGGAAAAGTATTACTTTCAACCCGCTCCTCAGGCAACTTCAGACCTACTTTCAGAGTATGAGTAATGAAAAATATTAAATTGATAAACATTATCTATGTTGGACCGGTGTTGTTTGCTTATCTCACGATTGTCTTATCAACTCGCGTTATTATTAAGTCAAAACATTTTTGTAGAAACCCAAAGTCATGCTTAATAGGTTTTAGATAATTGGGAATTCGAAAAAAAAAATGTGTTAAATGGCAAGATCATATATAAGTTTTATAACAAAACATTTAGATTTTTTTTATTATCGCAATAATTCAAAAGTTATTTCAAAATAAAAAAATATTTTTTGAATCCAGTACCGAAGACACGCCGACAGCTCCCGAACAAACCCGAGCACGTGTGACGTCATAATGTTAGTTTTCCCTCATTGCAGTTCATATAGAAATAATAAGTACAGTGGTTTGATCTATTTAATTTTGTTGTCATTGTTAAATATTCAAATATTTATATTGAAAATGTCGACCCTCAAAAGTTATCGTTCTTGTTTTGTACCATTATGCATGAATACTACAAAAACAACTCCTGAAAAAATTATTTTAAATGTTCCCCAAGATGACAAACGTCGAAATAAATGGTATAAAATTGGTTATCATAAATATATCCACATCAGGAATATTATCAGACTTTGCCTTAATAAATCCTTTATCACACATAGCTAATCATAACCAACTAACAACTTTTTTAGGAATAAATTTTCAATATTATTGTCTAGTCACGTGTAATAGCCCTAAACGCTGTACTGATTATGACGTCACAACTATAACGTGACCAAGCATGGCGCGTTTATAGTCACGTGATCTTTTTTTATATTCTATCAGTTTTTAATTGAAAAAAAAAAATATCAATTAAAGCTTTAAATATCAATATTATTATTAATAAAGTTTCAAAATACATAACAAAAATCTTATTTTTTTTCAAATTCCCAATTCCTTGGTTAAATTGCTTCTGTAATTTGTTACATTACTATACCTATTATAAGAGAGTAGACATACCGACCCCATAGATACAATATTAGGTCTCCCTGCCCCACAAACAAAGCCGATTGTGTCCAATCCTTGTATGCACAGATAGATCACATTTAAGCCATTTTCGCACGAAGAGCTGGTTATAGCCCAGCGTATGACGTTTATAGATATGTTTGTTGCAGATTAGAATGTCCAATACAAGCGGGAGTCTACAAGATACTAAACTATCCCTTCTTCACGGAGGACAACTACTTCACTGTACACGAGTCCAAGATATCAACCAGCGTCTTTGGTTACACCTTCAGGTTGGACGGCTTCACTGTGGACCATCGGAAGGTAGATCCGCCACATAATTGGGTTTCTAGAAAAGTACTAGGGCCTTATAACTATTGAGAGCATTTTGTCAACTGTTTGTCTACAGTAGGCTACCGTCAAAAAACATAATTTCTAGGGACATATTTTCCCTTGTTTTTGCTTAAAATCTAATCATTGGTTAGTAACCGGACGGTAGTAGGAGAGCAGAATCATAAAAGAGTATACCATTTAATGGGGGGAGGCAGAGGAATGTTTGATGTCTCTTATTACTTGTCGTAAAGATTAGTGCGTACTGTGTGGCATCAGCGAAAACTTTTTACATGAAAGATAACGTACAATAAGACATGTCTCTTATCTAAATGATTTGTATTTAAGTAACACTTACATGTTTATTACTACAATATTATGCGCTCTAGATGTTTTTTAAGTAATAATATCTCTGGAATATTTCTGGGTTCCTTAGGCCGAGTAATGTGGGATATTTCCAAATGAATAAGGGGAATTTGAAATTAAAAGCCTGATACTGCAGAACCGAATTTCATAACACATAGCTTAAAGAACCAATCTAAGGAATGTTAGCTATAAAAATAAGCTTGCAGTCAGTGTATCCATTTGGGAGCTATCAAGCTTCAAATAACGGGTGAAACTTAGCATCACCCTTCTAAGCCGTCGGAGGTTAAAGAATCGGACGTCTTTGAAAGGACTGTAGGTACCATGAATGTAATAACAAATGTAACAAGCCCTACTAATTGTATATTTTAGATATTCTGTGTGGAAGCTTATCTGCA
This sequence comes from Notodonta dromedarius, assembly GCA_905147325.1. Lineage (NCBI taxonomy): Eukaryota > Metazoa > Arthropoda > Insecta > Lepidoptera > Notodontidae > Notodonta > Notodonta dromedarius. The sequence goes on along the minus strand of LR990173.1, from coordinate 1,175,211 downwards.
GCTGCTGTACATGAGGGAGCATAATTGGATCAAGAATACTGATGTCACGCGCTCGACCGCGAGCCCCGACCAGAGCGACACAGATGATGATATCGGCAGCCTTGCGAACTCCGAGAGCGACGAGTACACATAACAGAACTAATTAATTACCGACTACAATGCAGCTATATATCTTAAATAATTTCACAAAAAAGCTAGCCAGACCTAGATTGAACCTTCGAACTTGGAGATGTGGGGAAAGAGTTTAATTTTAATTTTAATGAGATACCTTGCGATCTCTCGAAAATGATCCCCTTTTTTGACACGTACCTACGGTATAGTGCCACTGACTAAAAAGGAAAGCGAAGGCAAAACGAAACAATAGGTTTATAAGCACTTTCCTTTCACTATGTTCATTTAAAAAGTCGACTTTATTAATGTTATAAACTGGACAAACTCATATTCACCTCATCTTAAATATCAAATGACTTAGTAAAGTAAAAGAGTAAATAAAAAATAAATTAAACATAGACAAACATTTATTCATCCCATCCCCACAAGCCGTGACTCTCTCTAATAGTCTCTCTGTTATCCCTCCTCACCCTGGTGACCGCGCTCGCTTCCCCCTTTACTATCGCCTTCTTCCTATCCAGCTTCTTCTGCTTCTGATCTAGATTCTTCTTAACTTGCTGTTTAACTACCTCCGGGGCTATGGTGCTAGCAGAGGTATACGACCTCATCGATCTCACATCGGACAAAGCCTTCTCTATCATCGCTAGTCTGTACTTCTGCGAGTTTCTGTCTAACTCTGCGATGTTCTCTTCTGCTTCTTGTTGTACGAGTGTGGGGATTTCTTCTTCTTGGGCATCGTCTTCTGGTTCCGTTTCTTTGTCGGCTATGTTTAGGGTGACTGTTTTAGATGTGATCTGCTGGATGGTGCTTCCGTCATTCTTTATTGACGCGTCCACCTGGAAAAATTAAATGATATGTGATACATTCTGTATTTGTTTTCATTCAGATACACTAATGTAGATACTTCTCTCTAATCAGCCTTTCGAGTCTCATCGATTGATTTCGAACACAGTAGATAGCTATAATGGTGCAAATTAATAAGTATCTATGAAATCTAAATAATAATTATCCAGATATTATATTACCTCTTTCCTTAGTTCGTCTAATTCATGTTCTGAGTATTTAGTGTTTGTATCTTCATTGCCGCCATCTTCCTCTCCGTCGGATACTTCGTCATCACTCACTTGGAGGCCGATGCCCATTTCCTGAAGGAAAAAAGTCCTTTATAACCTAAAATTCTGATGTGTGATCTTCAAAATCGCTGAACCAATTTACATTAAACATAGGTTCGGGAGATACGATACCATGGGGTAACATTAATAACTCTTTGCTTTGCAATGGGGGAGAGGTAAAACAATGGTAAACAATGGTAAATGGTACAGACCGTTTGAAATAAGAATTGGACTGGAGCCGTGAAAAAAAAAGTCGATTCTGTAGGGCATTATAACCGATGGTTAAGATCGATATCAAACACTACATCGATCTCAGACTCCAAAAAATATGATAGATTCACGTAACCACATAATAATATGATAATTATAATCTAGAGATCCACGATTTTTCGCTCACCGTGCAAAAAATTCTGAAGTTGTTTACCTACGCGGTTCTCAATCTGATTTAAGGAATGGAACACCTTGCTGGCGTCTTTTTTCCCGGTTGACTATAACCTGGATGTTTTCAAGTCGAGAATGAACAAGTACCTTCTAGGCAAGTATGCACCACCGGAGACCACATCGTCACTTACCAACAGGTGAGATTGTGGTCAAATATTTGTCTATAACGTAATAAAAAATAATTATTTGAATCCTATTCTTTACTGGTTCACATATTGTTTTTTTATATTTACGTGAATACTACTATTGAAATGAAACTATTTTACGGGATCCAGTAATTAATAATAATTAAATCCAACCAAGCGTACCATTGCAAGACCTCGAGACACAGTGAGCACTCTCTGCGTGGATCGGACCGCGAACAACAACTAAATATGAGGGTACCCAGTTATTAACTATGACATCAGGACGTCTAACACCTCAGTCCCCCCGTGACCATGGTTGCTGTAAAGCGGCCGAAACGTCGGGAACATAAAAAAGTAAATAAACGCGATAGAATCCGTGTGCAATATGCGAGAGCGCGCGGGAACAACCAATAAAACCCGTAGCTGGGAATGCACTGATGTATTCGAGGCATGTTTCGGACACAAGCTTTCGCGCTATGACATAGGTACCTATATAGGTAGGTAAGTATAAATATAATTACCTATACTAGGTGAAACAAAAAGGGTATACAATTTTTTTTGCAACTTAACTTTGTAAATCTCAAACTATCGGCTTTGTGGGACAGTTGAAGTACTTAAGGTTTTGTAGACTTGTGAAATCGGTCAACAGCTGTATTCCTATAACACCTTTTGTTTTTCAAGTTCCCTCCAAAGCTGATGGTTTAAGAATTACAAAGTTAAGCTTTGAAAAAAAAGTATACCCATTATGTTTCACCTTGTATATACATATAGAACAATCCGTAAAATAGTTTTATTTGAATCCTACTGTTATTTGAAACGCCGTGTACCTCGAGCAGCTCGTTGTCCACGTCCCTGGTGCGCTTGTACCCGGAGCAGGCCACCTCGGTGTCGAGCTGGTCGTCGCGCGCCAGGTCCGCGAACCGCGGGAACGCCGCGCCCTCGAACCCGAAGCGCTTCTTGAAGAACTCGCGCACGCACTTCACGTCGCGGTCGAAGTAACTGGGACAAACATAAATCCCACTTATATTATAAACTAGCTGAGCCCGCGACTTCGTCCGCGTGGAATTTAACTTAGCAAAAAAGCCCGCTCCCGCGTTCTGAGCCCGCACGACAGAACCCATTTTTTCATTTTTAAATTGTGTTTTTCTAAAATAAAAGTAGCCTAAGTTACTGCTTATAACATCAGCTATCTACCAGTGAAAGTCCCGTCAAAATCGGTCCACCCGTTTCGGAAATACTCATTGATTTCATGTGGTTTTTTTTACGCGGAACCCTAATTGTTTTCCAAAAATTAAAATAGCCTAAGTTACTCCCTATTACATCAGCTATCTGCCAGTGAAAATCCCGTCAAAATCGGTCCAGCCGTTTCGGAGATTACCCGGAACAAACACACAGACAGACAGACAGACAGACAGACAAAAATTTTTTAAATCGCGTTTTTGCTATAGGTGTCGTATGTACTTTCATATGCATTTAGTGAAAAGGTGTTATTTTGATATTACAAACAGACACTCCAATTTTATTTATTTGTATAGATGTATAGAAGATGCGAAAGTTTGTGAGTGTGGGTGTTTGTTACTCTTTCAGGCAAAAACTACTGAACGGATTTGGATGAAATTTGGAACACAGATAGTTTATAACCGGGATTGACACATAGGATACTTTTTAGCCCGATAATCCCGATTTTTTTTTTTAAGTTAAATACTACGCGGACGAAGTCGCGAGCACAGGTAGTAATAAATAATGAAACCCTTTTGACGTTCCACTCCTGGGCACGGGCCTCCCCTCAACACGAGGGGTATTCAGGCCATAATTCACCACCCTGGCCCAGTGCGAGTTGGCGGATTTCACATGTCTTTCGAAAACTGGTTAGATCTTCTAAGACATGCAGGTTTCCTCACGATGTTTTCCTTCAACGTAAGCAAATGATAATCATATAGAAATTATGATTCGCACATAGATCTCGAAAAATCCAGAGGTGCGAGCCGGGGTTTGAACCCAAGACCTGGGACAATATGAGTGAAAATCCTATGCCTTATGTTTAGCGTTCCAGCCCCCCCTAGCTAAGTGGCTTCGTCTACAAGCGTTTTTACAACACGCTACGCTTAAATGTATGTTAATGACATTGCAAGTCGATAAGTAGATCACGTGACCTATGTCATTTCGATACATGAAGCGTAGCGATTTGTGGAAACGAATGTAGACGAAGCCATTTGGCTAGAGGGACAGTTGTAACATTACAATTTGATCACACCCACACCTTTATGGGTAAAATGTGGCTGGAAATTGCCGAGTAAAGGCTCGAAGAGAAAAGGCCAGGAGCGAGACAGTCTTCAAATATTTTTATGTTTCTTGTTAATTAACTGTCTGTTCTGACCTTTGATAAAAGAAGTAAAGGATACCGCATGTTAGTACACGCAATGTTCCACCAAAAAATACGCATGATTCAAAATTCGCGCAGTCGCCCGCTAGTCTACAATCGACCATTGACACAAGAGCTGTCAAAACCGCGGCGTATAATATTGAAAAAATACCGTTTTGCATCATTAAAACATGTAAAAGTGAGAACTGGAAGCATAAGAAAGCGAATGGCATTTCATTTTATCAGTGAGTCCCCCTTAAAATACAATATTTTACAAGAAAAAGTAAAATTTATATTTTCATACATTCTATGTAGTTGGATAATGTGGATACGACTTCTATAAAATTATATTGTTTCGTATTAAAATGCCGTTTTCGTAGAAAACGGTTTATTGCGCTCTCCACAACCTAACTTATACGCACTAGTAGGTACAGTAATATTTGTTACACACAAAACTTCCAAATCACATAGCAGTCGCACAGTCGTCCAATATAGTCGCTTACCTAAGGGTCGTCGTATATTCCTCTATCATTGCTTTCTTAACACATGTTCAATGTCGCTTCCGATGACAATATATTTTTAGGGTACTTTTCTCGACAGTTTAAACTCGAAAAGTTTTTTTATTATCAGGGCAATTTAAGACATTTAATTTGAGATACGACAGTGAATTCAACATTTTCCCATAGATTTCCTCAATCTATAGAGAGGCGTGAAAAATGGACTAATGCCATACTTTTTACGAGAGCACCCGATTGGAGACCGACAAAACGTACCTGTTTTTGTTCATTATATTTTGATGAATCGGATTTTTACACAAGTAACAAAGGCCACCGGATGTTAAAGAAAACTGGTTAAATATATTGGTTTATATTTGAGTAATCGGCGGTTATGCTCAATACCGCACCTGCTATAATATCGCCAGACTGACACACCAACTATGGTCCCAAACTAAGCAACGCGTGTACTATGTACCGATATCATACTTGGTACCGTACAATGGACTGGGGGCAATCCCGGTGACAACCAGACCAGGGCGAATTACAGAAAGGCCATTTCCGAAATTTCCTGGGACGCAAATCGAACTCGCCACCACCCGGTACAGTGAGCCCAGTGGTATACGTGCAAACCACTGTGCCAAACAGTCGTCACGATACCAAGCCAAGCGATACTGCGCCAAGCAATATAATGAACACTTCCATCACTTGTCTTTGCTTGTGTATAACTTCTTACATTTTTTACCAGGCTGCTTCTCTAATACTGTTTAACTTAACACTGTACACATCATAAGGACGTCGTGCTACTTATAATTAAATGTCACATTTTATTTTTAAAGTCCCAGTTTTTTTTAAATCTCATGTATTTATTATTTAAGGTATTTTTTTGTGGACCGATAAAATAAAAAAAAGTATTTCCATATTTGCTTAATACTTTTTCTCTTACGAAAACGGTATTTTGAATATAACCCGCCACGTTATAATATTTTTATGTAATTGACTTGAAATCGTGAGGCGTATCCATAGTTTTGACGTCGGTTTGCACAGTTTTGACACTGGGCCCCGCGCGCCGGCGCGCTTTACACACAATCTCATTGCCGCGAGATCGCATTTGAATAATAATGAAGTATGAAGTACTGTATCCATTCCTTCCTTTATCAAAGGTTCTGACACATTTATTCCGGTTCACTCATTCACTGTACTAAACGAAATTTTAATAGCTACTTTAGGCCGATCTTTTGTGAGAGGCTGGTACTACCCCGGTCGAGCCAGTCTGCATGTGCGCTGTAGTCAATTGGCTACAGCTTCGCTCTACCACCATGAAACGTGGCTTGAGAAGTATCATACACAAGCAATACTCACAGCTCAGCATTAGGATGCGATGTGGACACCATCTGCGGGAAGTCTATGACAATAGGGTGGTTCTCTTCGTCGATCATGATGTTGAACTCGTTGAAGTCGCCGTGGATGACGCCGCAGTTACCCAGGCGCACGATCAGGTTCATCAGCTCGTCGTACAGCCCTTCCGGGTCCGCTACAGCGGTCACGTGGGTCCTGGGGCAATTAATGTAACTTGAGTAATCCTAATTGTACTTCCTTGTTGTGATATACCATCCCATCTGATAGGATAAGACTGAAAATAATTATAAGGACCTTTTTATACAGTGTTACTGGTAAACAAGAAGATTAAACAGCCCTCCTGACTATTGCACTCTCTTTGTAATAATTGGGTGTCTTTTGTAGCGAGGGCGCGCTATAAGTCCTTGACTGCATCCATCTACCATATTTATGAAAATCTACTTATACATATTTTTACAGTTCAGTCCTTAGATGATGAAGTTGCTCAGCTTGCCAGCTGAACTACCCAATAGTAGCCTTTACAATAGTAGGCAATATAATCTTTGTACAAAAAATAGTAATAGTTATGTTCCAACACCATTATAGATTGTCAGAAAAATATATTGTAGATACACATAGGCCTAAATAAACAAACAGTTTGACTTTGACTTTGCAGCCCTTATAAATTTAACAAGATATACCGGCCTTCGCGACGTAAAGGAGGGCATTGTGTTTATAACTACAATTAAAGGTTACATACAATGGTCCTCCGTGCACCAGCTGCATCACGACACAGTGTCTGTTGAAGTCCACGGGCCTGGGGACGGGGAAGCCTCGCTCGTGGAGCGCCTTCATGTAGGCGAACTCCTTGGTGGCGGATATCCGCGACAGGTACAGCCACGAGGCGCGGTTGCGGTGCGCGTGGTAGTCGCGCTTGTCTTTCACATTGCGGAAACAGGTGCGACCCAATCTGTAGTCATTAACTCATTAATTTATTACAAGTTTTTTTTTTATAGAACAAAGTCAGCACAAATAAATAAATGAATATCGCCAGACTGACACACCAACTGCATGGTCCCAAACTAAGCAAAGCTTGTACTATGGGTACCGTACAATGGACTGGGGGCGATCCCAGTGACACCCAGACCTGGGCAAATTACTAAGATGCCATTTCCGAAATTTGCCCTGGCGAATCGAACCCACAACCACCATGTGCAGTGAGCCGACCTGCCCACGCTCGAAGCACTGCGCCAAGCGGTCGTCAAAAGCCTATTAATTGAATTATTTAAGCCTAAATATTCTTATTTCCTACCTCTAAGGTAATATGCAAATACAATTCTAAGATCAACATGATCGGCGCAGCACATTCTCTTCTTCCATTCAAGCCTATCATCCGTCATCTCTGCACTCACTATACTATACTATATACTAGTATAGTATATACTAGTATACTATATACTAGTATACTATATACTAGTATACTATATACTAGTATAGCCATCAACATTCTCTCTTAAATAAAATTAATCATAACATTGGTATGGTTTTGTTAATAATTAAGAGAAATTTGTATTACTTTTGGTTGGACAAATTATTATTATAATTAAGTGGTTACTTTATGCTGTACCCTATATGTAGATGATTTCAATATTGTTGCATGATTGATTTATTAAATTTGTTGTTTTTAACATAGTTTTGAGTGTTTGTAGAAAACAGATGAGGGGACATTTGCCAGGTTTGATACCAACCTGTGAAGCTTCAAACACAGAGGGTTCCTGTCCTCATCGGCAACAGTGTAAATGTTGGACTCCTTGCCCACTCCGATCTGGTTGCCAAATGATGCTATTACTTTCCTGTTGGTGAGGGCTTTGAGGGCCAAGTAGTCATAACCAGAATTTGTGAGGCGGTAACCATCATCTGAAAGAAATTATATAATATGTTAATATTGGTTAATCTTCAATTCTCTCTTCCAAAATCTTCCCTTTGTGATACAAGATTATAGTGTTTTTTATAGAACTTTTAATAATGATGATATTAAAAAACAAGCAATAGGAAGGCACTCTGTATTGTTTTACGCACTCCCATTGGGTGAAATGAATTGTCACGCTGCCAATATGCCTGCCTGCTTGTTAATAGCATTGTAAGTTCTAAGATCCTATGTAAATATTAAGTTTCAAGCACATAAATAGGAGAGTGGAAACAGGATAACATACCACATTATTGTACTTTTGACCAGTAGTAAGGGAGAAGGAACATCTTTCTCCTATCATGCAGGCCTAATATCATGAAATAGGGAATATGTCTCGGTGGTCTACTTACAGTGCTTTCCTCGTTCATAAGTCAACAACCTATGTTTACACAGGTCCTTCATTAATTTGTGGACCCCACCGTGACGCAGGTTGGCTATAGACGCCACCAGCGACCCTGGCACTAGCTCATGGTTCTTCATGCCCATTTCAACCTAAAATATGTATACAATTAAGAATGTGTTGAGGTTACAATAACATGTTTTCGTAGTAAATAAAGGCACTCACCGCAGTCAAAACCCTAAAGTCTTCACCAGTTAGGTAACGTAATATAGCTACGTCTAGCTTGCCCATATTTATTTATTTCGCTCACACAGTTTCTATTTAATTTTAACTCGTAATAATCAACGCGACAACGTGACCAAATCACAGATTAGAGATATCAAAAATAAATTGATTGGAGTGACAGCTCACTCAGCTGGCTGTTTGACTGTTTGCTGTCCACAAATGTTTTGACTCTATCTATCCGCGTCTTTTACATACAATACTGTAGAAATAGCAAATATGCCTATGCTAGAAATGTACAATCTGAAATCGAAATGGAACAAACAACCACTATCATTGCTTGTGCTGTCAAACAAAAATGTCAATGTCAATAATAAATTTCCAAAACGCAGCTTAATTGTTATTTCTACAAAATTATTTCTGTATGTGATAATAATTCTCATGTTATGTTAAAGTAAAATCGCCTGAATTAATCGAAGCAATGTGCCTTATAAACCTAGCGCGTCGCCTTTCCAGTTAGCTTTCATATTTTTATAATAATTAAAATCTTGTTCGTATTTTGTCTTTACTTGGTCAGAGCCTTATTTTATAATATTAAAACATGCCTATCGGCTTCAGAAACGGTTCTATAAGGCTAGACGACATTGGCGGCGTGTTTTATTCGGGTCAAATTATATCCGGCTGTGTTGTTTTTGACTTGGACCAACCTCTGACTTTTTCGGGTGAGTATCAATCAAGTACCTAAGCACTTTATAGGTAACTAGCTGTACCCCGCGACTTCATCCGCGTAGTATTGGATTATTGGGTTAAAAAGTATCCTATATGTTAATCCCGGTTATAATCTATCTGTGTTCCAAATTTCATCCAAATCCGTTCAGTAGTTTTTGCGTGAAGGAGTAACAAACATACATACATACATACATACATACATACATCCACACTCACAAACTTTCGCATTTATAATATTAGTAGGATATAGGTATTATCACGGACCTACCATCCCTTGAGTGCCTTGGACTCTGCAATCTAGAACAAAAGTTTTCATCCGAAACACATAATATGCGTAATAAGGTTTATAAAATTAGCATTCAACCAATCACTATTCGTTTTTTTTTTAATAGCCTGGTAAACTATAATGCGTTGCCTCCGTTCCCAACCAATCACAAAGCGATAATCTTTGCTCGCGCCCCATAAAATTTTTCGGGATTAGATTTTTTTGCTAGTTATTTATATTGCCGAGTCCAAAATTAAGCTAAATTAAGGTTATCTTTCTTTCAAAGTGTTGTTGGTCTGTAGATGATGCTACTTGCACATAAGTGGAATAATAAACATATCAACTGTTCACAATTGTGGTTTTATTTTTAATGAACATTTCAGTTTTATCTGTCAGCTACCATGGAGAGGCCGAGGTGCTGTGGACGGAGACTGAAACCGAGGTGGTAAATGACAGGGAACGGGAGTACACCGTGAACTACATTGGACATGAGGTCTACTTCAATTACACAGAGAACCTTATAGGAGGAGCTGGTAAATATTACAACTAGATAATTAATGCTATTTGACCATCCAAAGTTTTTGGGATAATAGAATGTTAAATTTCATATTATCTTCTAAATTATTGCATGTTCTCTCAAGTGCAGTAGAATATACATATCCAACAAATGTTATATGGCAATATTTTTACAGTCTAAGAAGTTAGGGACAGAGCCTACATAAGGTCATATCAATGTTTTTTTTTTAACCAACGGGGCCATTTAGGTATTTAAAAATGGGTAACTTTCTTTTGTACCTATGTTTGGGACTATTCATTATATATTATTATTATTAATTATTTATGTTATGTTCTTTGATTTCTTTCCTTTATCAAAGGTTATTTTGTATATTTCGGGTGGACCTCAAGGATATAGCGATGGGTCTATAATTATCAAAACAATCCAAATATAGGAGAATGAACACATATAGTTTTATACCACAATGCTTTTGAAGTTCTCATCACAATTTATTTACAGGTACATCACAGTTACCACCAGGCTCTCATGCTATCCCTTTCAAATACCGGATTCCATCTTTATCTCCATCCTCTTTCAAAGGATCTAAAGGCGAGGTCTCTTACCATATGAATGCACACATGACGTATCTGGACCCGTTGTCGTCTAAAGATGAGCTGAGCAAGGCTTTTGAAGTTATTGCACCATTCGATCTGAATGTAGGAGACCCGTCTATAAGGGTGAGTAGAACTTCGCAACTGCTAATTGATCTAGTTGTAAGCTCAGCAAGCCACTCACTTCATTAGGTGAGGCTTTGATAGGCTTTATGTTTAGTAATGTAAAGTATGCATTATTATGTACAAGTGTCAAGATGGATATTAATTCTTTAGGAGTCTTCAATGGTAGTTTATTTACCATTTGGAACTATTTTATATTAAGGAACTAAACTCCCTCTACTATAACTCTTAAATTATCTTAATTGTGACCAAAATAGCACCGGCACTCATTCCGAGAATAAAGGAGGGATTATCGCTCACACAAACAGTTTATGCATTCCTTACGAATCTATTTCGTCCGAATTCCAATTTGTATGGAGTTGGTACTAACAATTCGTGGCAGGCGTGATGGTGTACGTTCTTGTCATGGTAAACAGCAACCGATCAACTTGGAGTTCGAGGAGGTGTACGGGTGCTTGTGCGCGTGCGGCGCGAGCCCCGTGGCGGTGCGCGCGCGCCTGCCCGCCGCCGGGTACTGCCCCGGGCAGCGCGTGCCCGTCGCGCTGGACGTGCAGAACGACAGCAGCCTCGAAATCACCAAGATGAAGTTTGAAATTATAACCGTAAGTTTATGTTTACTTGTACAATGTGGTATTTAAATAATCACACATACCCGACCTTTTTTTCGTGTTATAAACTGATATCGCGCTCCCTAGCAAAATTTATTTGTCATAGTTGTGTTCTTTGTTCAATTAATGAAAAAGTTGTAAAAACGTAATGGAGAATATCGATTGGTAGAAAAATCGCTTGAGTCTTTGAATCAATGGGGTTTTACTAATACTTTTTTGTTTAGTCCAGAGTCAGATGAAATAGTTGTGCAGTTACATAGATTTATAAGAAGTATATTTTCATTGCATTGGTCTTCGTGTTCACACAATTTGGCAGAATATATAATTTTTTTTCGGATCGCCGCGTACATTCGGCTTCGTTTAACCTAGACCTATGACGTCACATCACAGTACACAACTAGCTATTGGACATATTGACAGTAATTAAACTATTTTCTTCAAAAATAACTATATTTTTAGCTAGAAATAAATAATCATGCATATTCCCTATTCCACAGAGAGAATGCTACCGCAGCAGCCAGCCGGCTTCAGAGTTCATCCCGCCGGAGAAGGTGGTCGCGGTCGCCAAATCGGGCGCCGTGATGGCCAACAGCAGCCGCAGCTTCACCTGCCACCTGCTCGTGCCCGAGATGATCGCGCCCTACTTGGAGAACTGCAGCCTCATCGACGTCATGTACTTCTTCAGGGTGAGTGACGTCATACATCCATACCCCACTCTGCGTACGCGCAGAGTAAAAAATAATACAGATACCGAAAGGAACACGCATACGAACCGACCAACTGGTTGGTTCTGTCAATTGGCTTAGTCCGCTTGGTCCACTGCTCGTAGTGGTTGCGGGTTCGATTTCCGCCGGGGAAATTTCGGATATGGCCTTTTCGTATTTTGCTCTAGTCTTGGTGTCACATTCAGAAATCTGATTTTGGGTTGTATACCCCACTTTTGGATTTATTACAGTCTATTTAGATTTCCGAGAAGTAAATTGTACACAGTGTACATTGTATTACCGACATGCGACTGCAGCGCGGTGTCTACGATACTTCGTATCTGCTGAAATGGACGTTGTTTGGCAAAATGGAACCAACCCACACACACTTCCGAAAACTAAAACCAACCAAAAGCCACTAACACAAGGTTGGTTTTCGTCTACAGCAGTACATGTGGGTTATTCCATTCTGCAAAACTATATCCAAATAGACTGTACACAGTGCACGGCCCGAGTACCGGATTCACAACTTCATTATTAAAATACCTCTTTCAGATAACAATAAAAGTATCAGGTTGTAACGAAGAAATGCAAGACGAATCAGAGATATACATCGGATTGGTGCCTATTAAGGAGATCACGGAAGGCGAGTACGTTCACCCTCTGAACAGTAACCTGCCCAACGGCCCTATCCCAGTAATAACCAGCCTACCAGCTGTTAGTCCTCAATACATACAACCAGCAATGGCCAATGTAAACCAGTTCGGTCAGCTGCAATCCGCACCGTACCCGAACTACGGAACTCCATACCCAACCAATAATCCACCTTATCCTACAGAGAATAAATTGGAAACTCAGTCGGTAGAGATGAAGCCATTTAGAGATTATGAAATAGGTTTCAAAGCGCCGGAAAGTGTATCCAATTCACCTTATCCCAATATTAATCCGGCTCGGAAACCAGATCCACCCTATCCAAGGGATAATTTGATGCCAAGCGTCTCACCACCCTATCCGAGAGATAATTTGATGCCAAGTGCCTTAGCACCGGCACCGTATCCTACGGACAATATGATGCCGCAAGTGAATCCGCCTTATATTAACGGCTCTTACACTCCGTCGGCGCCACCGCCGCAGTGATAAAGTGGGTGAGTTATAGTTCACTGAATGATAATAATTTACACATGTTCAAATATTCGCATTTTTTGATAATTTTACAGAACTTTTTATAATTTTATATTGACATTATAATATGTTACTTTCTGATTTAAACTAAGCAAAGAATGTTGTATTTTGTAATTAAGCATAATATATTACATGCGTGCGAGTAATGCGTATGGTATTACAAACATACGAGGGATGCCTTTTAAGTTTTGTCGTTTGAAGAAAAAAACACAACTAGAACCTTATAGTACTTTTTATTGTTTTTCAAAGTATTCACCACGTAGCTTAATACACTTTTCCATTCGCTCAAACCAGTTATTATAACATTTATTCCACTCTAAAGTGGGGGTGTTCAAAATGGCTGACTTGAAAGCGTCGACTGCTTCTTCACTGGACTGGAACCTTTGACCACGAAGACTTTTCTTAATTTTAGGAAATGTAAAAAAATCGTTAGGGCTTAGGTCAGGACTGTATGGAGGAAGGTCAAGAATTTCTACTTTTTCCTGCTTCAAATACTCAATCGTTTGACGAGCGCTGTGTGAACTTGCATTGTCGTGGTGCAGGATGATGCGTCGCTTTGAGTTAGATTTTCGAAGTTCGGCGATGACTTGTGGTAAACAAACTGTGGTATACCACTCTGCGTTAACCGTTCTACGATCATCAAGTGCAATAGTCGCAACATGGCCGGTTTTTCTAACGAACGTGGCCACCATCTTCTTTGAAGTGCTTCGAGAACGAACAACTTTAGTCGGCTTTGGCTCGTCTTGAAAGACCCAGATTGTAGATTGTTGTTTGGAATCAGGATCGTAGGCATAGATCCAAGATTCGTCACCACTGATGATGTCGTAGACGTGATTTGACTCTCCTCGGTTGAACCTTTGCAGAGTTTTCTTACACCATCTGACGCGGGCCGCCTTGTGATCGTCGGAAAGCAGATGCGGTATCCAACGGCAAACTAGCTTTCTTACATCAAGCGCTTCATGCAAGATCTTCTGAATGGTTGTCCCTGAGATGCCTAATAGAGCCTCTATCTCTCGATACGTCACATGACGATCTTCGAGAATTAGTTGTCTCACTCCAATGATGTTATCTTCAGTGAATGCAGATTTTGGGCGACCTTCGCGAGATTTGTCACTAACACTAGTATGTACACGCTGGAATTCTAAATACCAGCGTTCGACAGTCCGCAGACATGGGGCTTCATCCCTGAACACAGATATTAGCTCTTCAAAACACTGAAGCCGTGTCAGGCCTCTTCTAAAGTTGTAGAAAATTATTGCACGAACATTTTCCTTAGAAAGATTCATTTTCGTACGTAACCTGACAGATTGTAATCGACGCTGTGACTAAACAATAACATTAATCCTAATACATTCAACTGTTTTGAGATTCGAAATTTAAACACATTCGAATATAGAACAGTTCCAAATTCAAAATTGCCGGGAATTATGGAAACGACAGAACTTAAAAGGCATGCCTCGTATATAGGCTACAGTCACTAATTAACATCAGGTGGGTCATACGCTTGTTGATGTGAAAAAGCAAAATGCAATAACACAATTGTGTAAAAGGATACTGCTATTGATATTACGTCCCTAGAGCGGTGACGTAATAATTGTAAACCTTCGATTATTTATAAAGATATAAATGGTTTAAAGAATGTTGAGGAATGATAAGACTGGATGTTTAAAGAATTTAATATAAATGTTGTAAGTGTTAATTGGCGCTTTGTATAAAACGAACAGTGATCGGCACAGATCTGCGGTGATATTTTTTTCAATGGGACTGGTCCCGCCACACCCTCCTCCCACCACTGTTACTCCTGTAAGCCAGGATCGACAATGGTGAGCAATAATGACGTCGAGGTTTGACCCTCGACGAGTCCCGGGGAAAGGTTAAATTGTCTTGGAACCCGCACGAATTTAATCAAAATAAATAATAGGAGTTGGAAGAAAAAATCTCCACTTCCCTCCTGTGCAAAGCGGGAGACAAAAATAGCTGGTATGAGCTGATTGCCATAGAAGCAAGACCGTTACAGCTGATCTGCAGTGAATGTGCAGAGGGTTTAAGGGCAGTTTGTTAGTGTCATGGTCTTTTGCCGAGCGGCCAAGTTCTGTGCCGGCTACTGTACTAATTAGATTTAATGACTACTTATTTAATGGTGCTTTGTTGATAAGTAATACTAATAGTATATTACTGCGGCGCCCGGTAATTATGTATTTAGCCGAGGCATGCCTACTAACTTGTATGATGCTTTTCTCAAACATGCGCGGATATGCATGTAAGTTTGTATAACATTTTATTTGAAAGTTGATGTTTCGTTCGGAGTTCATCTTAGAGTTATTTAATTCCAATGAATTAACAAAAACAAAACGGCAATTTATGCTAAAAAAGGTTCTTGAAACAATAATCGAATATTCAAGCATTTTTGAGAAAAATATTATATTTAAATGCTTTCAAATTCCCCATCTACAGCGTGTTGGTTACTTCCTCGCGCGAAGTCCGGCGAGTAGTATTGTATAAGTCAAAGTGCCATTATACGTTATAAATGTAGATATGTATATCCAATTAAGTAGGTAGCTATGTATATTTAATTTTGTACCTTTATGTTCTCTATCTCAACGTGAAAAAACACTTATGGCAATAAGCTTCGATGTTGTCATAGTGTTTGTCACATTCACCCCATCGATTATTCTAAAACACCTACCTAATTGCAATGATATCTTCCTAATTGTTAGACAATTACGCGTCCCAAAACAAATTGCTAGAGCAAATTCAACTTAAACACTGTACTATTATCGTTAACTTCTAAAGTTCAATGAATGTGTTAATAAGGTATTGAGGTATGGTCATTACGAAAATTTAAAATTTTAACTACTTATACTAATGTAAGGATCAGTTATTTTTTATATACTAATCTTTGATACTAGTTATTTATGAAAATAAAATATTGTTACTCTAAACTCAAATATTTATTTTAATTGCGAGGTAGTCTGAAGTTTATATTAAAATATTTCACACGGTTTCAAATGCTACCTATAGTCTATGTTTCATACTAAGGGCATTTTGCACTGCGCCCGATCCGGAGCCGAGAGAAAGATAGCACCGAAATAGTTTGCAGGCCCGAGTTCCGGCATCCCAATTACCTTCAATTCAGAAAATAATTTTGCGAACCGAAGTAACAATAGTATTGCTCCATTTTGGTTTTCCAAAGTGGACGGTCTCATTTTTGTATTCTATTGTTATTACATGTGTTTGTATTGCTATTTGTTACTTGACACTGGCGAAATACCTATTAAACTGGGTGTAACCCTTTATTGAGTCCAAAGCCAAACTTACTGCAATAAAGCTAGGCATCCTGGGGAAGGTCAGGCGGTACTTCACACCGGGGCAGCTTCTAAACTTATACCAAGCTCAAGTCCGATCGTGTATGGAGGACTGCAGCCATCTCTGGGATGGTTGGTCTGAAGGCTCTGGACTCAATAGATAAGCGGGCAAGAAGGCTCATTGGCAGCGAAACCCTAGTACAGGCTAAGTTGCAGAGCCTGGAACACCGACGCAGGGTTGCCAGCCTATCAGTTTTCTACAGAATACATTTCGGGGAGTGTGCGATGGAATTACACGAGTTAATTCCCCATCTCCATTCTACCATCGGACGACAAGACGCACGGATACAATGCATCCATACACCGTGGACATTCCTTCGGTTCGTACTAAGCGTTTCGCTTCCACTTTTATTGTGCGAACTGCCAAGGAATGGAACACCTTGCCGGCGTCTTTGTTCCCGGTTGACTATAACCTGGATGTTTTCAAGTCGAGAGTGAACAGGTACCTTCTAGGCAAGTATGCACCACCGTAGACCACATCGTCACTTACCATCAGGTGAGATCGTGGTCAAATACTTGCTTATAACGAAATGGGCCATATTTTTAAAGAAAGAAGAACATTAGTCTTATAATGTATGAACGCTATCACACCAAGACTGATTCAAATCGGAGCAGTCACACAGCGGCATTGAGTGGTGAGTTGATCCTGGTACAAGTATTTATACAAAAATTTTGCCATGGGAATGGCAATAAAAATAATTACACACAATTTAAACATTTGATCAATGTAAATAATAAAGATGCGAAGAGGGCGATAAATTAAATAATTCACGATATATCGGTAAATTGTCTTTATTAAATATATCCAAAACATGAATAAGGCTGTTCTTTTTCCCCCCCTTTGTATTGAGGGGAAGCCCGTGCCCAAAAGTGGGACGTTAAAAGGGCTAAATCATTATTATAATCATGACACACAATATTTGAGTCATATCATTTAAAAAAAATTAAATTGTATTATAATCTGAGATTGAATCTGAGATGTTTGTTGCTTCTTAATCTTACATATAAAATAAAAATATAAAAGCTAATACTAACAGCATTGTGAGGAACCAGCTCATTCTTCTAGTAAAAGGTATAAAAATTGTACTTATGTTTATTTCTAAAATACCCATATGGCCAAAATAAGGTATTTTGTACATTATATAAAATTATATTTCAATGACTAGTAAGAATAGAAACATACAAAAGTTATACAATAGTAGGTAGACGTGGATAGTGAATTTAATGCATTGATGGAAATAAACTTAAGACAGAGTGGACTAAGGCGTATGGTACCTTACAGCGATAGATAAAATAACTTTAATATTATGTTTTAATTAAGTAATTTTTAAGTAAAAGTTAGCACCAATTGAAGTGTTAGCACCATTTTTATTTAAACCTGCCGAGGTCACCGGTGGCCGCGTATAATGTTTTATAAAAATATAACATTTTATTATAATGAAATAACGTTTATAAATCTTATTACTAACTTATTATTATTTTATTTCAATCATAATATTCAGTAAAAATATGTAAAATTCTAAACCTAAATGCAATATAACTTCGTATTTTGAAGTTATATTGCATACGGTGGAAATATTCTTAATCTGGACAAAAGTTTTCATAAAATAAGTAATGTTTCGAAGGTAGTATTCTATGTTATCTTTATTTATTACTCGATTCTTTTTTGCTCGTTCACAAAGTCTGGATTGTATGGCGGATTTATATTTTCAGTGGGTGACATAGCCGTGGGTGACATAGGGTTTTCTGAAAATGAATTCGTTCCTAATTAACTTACAACGCAGTTATTTACACGCATGGGGGGATTATCAATGTTTAATTTGGTTATAAACTAGGTTAAATACTAGGTTAGCTATAGGCAACTGAAATTCCTTTCTGCATTAAGATGCAGAATTCATATTATGTTTCGATGGTCAGAACTGCATAGAATTTACAAATTGATGCTTCCTTTCTTATTATTACCTATAGGCACACTGACAGACTGTCCACCTGATGGTAAGTGGTAGCCGTCACTAAGCTCATTCTGATTTGTTAATTTCTTAATTCTACATTTTATATTTAGATTATGAATCGCGCCTATCAAGTCCAGCTTTACGGGGACAGAGTTGAATATAGCACAACACTAACAGATGTTGACAAGTCATACTCACTGTCGACACTGTCCGGGGTTGCAGGCTGCGGGGCGGACGCACTGGCGTACGGGCTGGCAGGCCTCAAGGGCTGAAATTCATAGGAATTATTTTCAAGAAGAACCAGTTTAAAACAAACACTTGCGGTATGAAATTTGTACAAATCGCAGTCATTTTATTGCATGTTGGCATTCACCATTATCTAAATTCCATCCAGTATCCGTTATACTTGGTTTTCGTACACTTCCAATTTAGAAACAAGAAAACTATTGGGATTAAATAACGACGGAAGAGTAGTCCCTTGACAAGACTAGATTGACAGTCTAGTGACTTTAGTTGCTATTTCATCCCGAAAAAAGGGATGATGACATAGTAAAGCTGAAATAATACTGCTACGCATGGAATGGATTCGCAAATTTCTCCTACAAATGTGAGCACACTCACTGCGATAAATGGGGTGACTTAGTTCGAATACCTGAATTGCATAACATTCAGATTAAAATAATATTGC
This sequence comes from Notodonta dromedarius, assembly GCA_905147325.1. NCBI lineage: Eukaryota > Metazoa > Arthropoda > Insecta > Lepidoptera > Notodontidae > Notodonta > Notodonta dromedarius. Next base: position 1,155,974 of record LR990173.1, on the reverse strand, counting down.
GGACACAAGTATAATAACGTTATGATAACCTTACTTACATAAGGTACATTGGCTCCCGGTGGCAGTAAAGGTGTAGAAACCCCATCTCCACCTGGCATCGTGAAACCTATCGTCCCAGTCTTCACCAGATTCGATGAAGTCACTCCCCGATTATCGGGGTATGGTGGCACAGGACTCTGAGTTCTTCCAAGTTGAGGGGGGGCCGGACTGTTTCCCGGGTAAGCTGAGTTAACAAGAGGATAAGATTGATTTTCTTGAGGGTATGGTGAAACATTCTGATTAGGAGTACCAGGATAGCCTTGGTTATTTTGAGGATATGGTGAGGTATTTTGGTTTGGAATATTACCAGGGTAGGGCTGGTTGGTTGGGGAGTAAGGCGAGCTGTTCTGATTAGGAGTACCAGGATAGCCTTGGATATTTTGAGGATACGGTGAGGTATTATGGTTAGGATTACCAGGGTAAGGATTGGGTTGCGGGTAAGGCGAACTGTTCTGATTACCCGCTGGGTATGGGGAAACGGGGATAACGTTGGGATAAGGTTGGTTGACAGGTGTATTGGGGTAAGCCGGGACGGCACTAATATTGGGTGTAGTCGGGTAAGGTGCGTTAACCGCAGGGTAAGGCGTGGAGTTCGGGTAAGGTTGGTTCATGATAGGCTGGGGAGAGTTAGCGACTTGCTGTATTTGTTTTGGCATTTGGTCGTGCAGTGGGTTCTGCACATTATCTTGGTAGCCGACTAGGGGAATGGTACCGATAATTATCGGTTCGGATTCATCTTGGTCCTCGTGGCAGCCACTTGTTTCTGTTGAGACCTGTTAATAAATATCAATGGTAAAACACCAATGTAAGGGAAACATTAGACAGTCGTGATGGACTTAAATTTTACTCATTTATTTTAAGGTTCTAGATTTTTATTAAGCTTGCCTTCTAGCCTCGTCACTTAAAAATCCAACTTACTTGACTACAGACTACTACATTCATAGAAGAATCTCCTAGCTTTGTTTCCGACGCTAACTAAGAACTCGACTTATGGCGCTGTTACATTTCACTGACCTTAAAATGATAATTGACGTTAATAAACTGACATGTTTCCAGATTGTGCACGTCTATCGCGGGCACTTCCATCTCCACGGTCCAGTTCCTGGTGGTGTTCCCGGGGACGGGGCCCTTCTTGATCTGCGCCACCTTCTCCTCCTCTTTCCGCGTGTCCGGGGCCGATATTGCGATGTACCGGGTTACCTGGACTCACAGAACACCATCATACAAGGGAACCTGTGATATCTAAGTCAATACAATATCATGGGCGTACCCAGATTTTGACATAGGGAGCGCAAATCAGAGTAATTTTTGGCCTAGCCTGGTATTTTTTCTACATAAGCTTTTTCACATTTTTGGTAGTGATTTTCAGATTATCCCTGATGTGGCTCATATTTTCACTGAGCGAATGCCTGGGCAGATCTCCCTGACCTGTGGACTACTAGTAACCTAAGGAACCTTTTTGGAACTATTTAGGCTTATTTCTGGCCCCTAGGGGGTAGAAATAAGCCTAAATAGTTCCTCAAAGGGCTACATTTTTCCAAGATCCTCTATTAGAAGTTGTAAAGATTATTACCTTTTTGATACTCAATTTGATTTCCGATATTTCCACACTGCTCTCGTTCTTGCAGCTGACTTCAATGGGTATGATCTGGCCGGGACAGTAGCCTCCCACAGGCAGTTTCACCCTCACCTCTGACGACCCAGAATTGAAACACCAGCAGCAGTACGATTGGAATATCTCGAATTCTATTGGTTCCTGAGAACAATTGTCCATGTTGAAGACAAATATCGGTAAACAAAAAGACAAATTGCAAGCGCCCAATGGTACGAACGTGTATCTGATTTGGATAAAGGTTTCATTTAAAGGCGAGGTGTCTAAATCTGTGGCGTAGGAAGAGCATACATGCGTTTTGTCTGACATTTGTATTTACAATGCGGGATTCCATTAAGGTAAGTAGAATTCAGGACTGTTGGCCGCTTTGTGACTACATAAAACCATTCACATGATCGCCACGGACATATGAATTGTAAATGTACTTGGACTAGCAGTCAAAATAATAATTTAGCAGCAAACATTTCGTCGCGTCTAGGAAGTTTTATAACTTCCTATATTGTTGTTGAATTTAGCGATAATTGTGTATGAGGATGACGTCATAGGCCATGGATCTCAGTCACTAAACTAAAAACCGACTAAGTGCAAGTCAGACTCGCACATTCAGGGTTCCGTTATATGGCATCCGTAGAATAAGTGCAATAAACAAAGTATTTAGGCCATTTGCTTTATGGCTATCCCCTTAAAATATTTTTTTACAAATGTTTAGGAGATAGAAACCCGTCAAACAGACGGATGAACAAATTTTCGGCCCTATTCACAAACAATACTTGTGTAAATAAGGGACCAACTATAAGTGGCCGTGTGACCTCAAAGCAATTTTAGTGAACGTATTATAAATTCTGCTAGCGTTTACGTTTAAGTACCTAAATGTTACCAAAACAGCAGCGCTCCGTTTAGAGTCTCGGGATACGGCACTCTAAAATATATTTTATTCAATTCAATGGTGCGGATATTGAATCTCAATTAGGCCATAGCTCACGCTGTCTCGCCTAATCTTGAATTGCGAGCATATTGTATTACGAAGCGGTAACGTAAACGTTTCCTATCCCGCTCCTGTCCTGATGATTTCTGATTTCGTAAATAAGATTGAAAGAAACAACATGCTATCTCGATCGCGATATGATTTTGTTCGCAGGGGTACGAGTTTTACCTTGCAATACGGGTCGAGGTTTAAATCCGTTGGGGCTACCACTCTCACGGGCTGAAATAACTCCTTATTTGATGAGAACATGCCCTTAGTGAGCATGACTGCTTTGATCCGGTATCTAATGTGGCCCTCCGTGCCCTCGAATGACGAGGGACAGTTGGCTGGTATGTGGAAGGAGAAATCGAACACATGCCGACCGGCCTCTAGGTTGTGATTTCCTGAAAAGTGATCACTAATGTAAGTACCATTGACAATGTCTTTAAAAAAAATTTCGCATGACAAAACTAACTTTAACTCTACGTCGTCGTTGGGTTGCAACACCTTGTTAAAAGATTTTTGAAGCGTGGACGTTCAGGCCGCTCGCCGCGCGGTCACTCTATCCGTGCTAAGCGTCAGACGTCAGTAGCGTTACACGATATATATATAGGTATATAGAGGTATAGAGTGGCAGCTGCGGCGCCCTACGCTTTATCTATACAAATAAATAAAATTGGAGTGTCTGCTTGTAATATCAAAATAACACCTTTTCACAAAATGCATATGAAAGTGCATACGGTACTTATAAAAAAAACGCGATTTCAAAAAAAATTGTCTGTCTGTGTGTTTGTTCCGGGTAATCTCCGAAACGGCTGGACCGATTTTGACGGGATTTTCACTAACAGATAGCTGATGTTATAAGGAGTAACTTAGGCTACTTCAATTTTAGTAGAAACAACTAGGGTTCCGCGTAAAAAAATTAAAAAGCCATGAAATCCAAAACTATCTCCGTAACGGCTCGACCAATTATGATGGGATTTTCACTGGCAGATAGCTGATGTTATAAGCAGTAACTTAGGCTACCTTATTTTAGAAAAACAAAAAAAAAACAAATGCTGCCTGTGGCGCGGGCACAGAACGCGCGAGCGGGCTTTTGCGATAGTACGTATATAAAACACGAAACATCGACTCGCAAATGTTAAATTAAATTTTTGTTAAGTTAAGTTCCACGCGGACAAAGTCGCGGGCACAGCTAGTACCTACTATAAAGCTTCGCTTCTTTCGGGCGTCCCTAGACGGCACTGTTTTTAGGTGCTTTGTACTAGTCCGATAAAAGTGCTATACAAGTCATATAAGTCAACTAGCTGTGCCTGCGACTTCGTCCGCGTGGAATTTAATTGACAAAGTTTCATACAAACTTTCATCCCCTATTTTATCCCCTTGGGGGTAGAATTAATCAAAATCCTTTCTTAGCAGATGCCTACGTCATAAGATCTACCTGCATGCCTAATTTCAGCCTCATCCGTCCAGTGGTTTGGGCTGTGCGTTGATAGATCACTATGTCAGTCAGTCAGTCACCTTTGAGTTATATATATTTAGATGGCTCTCCAACTTTGTTCACAATGATGTCACCAGGCCATATAATAATAATACATAACAACAGAGTAATAAAACACAAAATACCCGAAGGCTCTCGTAAGTTATTTTTGTCCGTCTGGGAATCAAACATTCCGGAGTTTATATTAAGTACTAGCTGAGCCCGCGACTTCGTCCGCGTGGAATTTAACGGATTTGGATTAAATTTGGAACAAATATAGTTTATAACCTGGATTAACACATAGAATACTCTAGTACTTAAGTCTACGCGGACGAAGTCGCGGGCAGAAACTAGTTGTATTATTATTAGATACCTATCTATGCGTTAATAGCCACCGATATATATAGTAAAACTGATGTTTGCCACAACTGCCACGGAGTGCTATTTTTTAATAGACAAGGTCACCTCACAATTAAACTATATGTACTTATTATTTCGATGAAGTGAATACATTGCTTGCTCATTTTAAAGCCGGTTTTAACGTCCAGACAATATGATTCACATTTGGTTAGATAACACCAAATGAGTTTTAGTGCATTGGTCTCTTGCATGGTATCGAAACGAATTGACATTGTTTGTTCATTGTTTTTGAACTCAGAAGGTGAAACAAAACAAAGTTTAAATAGGTATACAGACAAAACAAAAACCAGCATACCTATTTATCTACGCTTTTTTTTCTTTTTCTAATAGGGTTTGGTCTTGATAAGAACACGTCACCCTCTTAATTATACTTACACTAACTGAGCCTTAACCATATTGTCATAAACTAACATGTTGACCATAGACACATGCTTACAATTTTAATAGCCTACTAGCGACCCGCCCAGGCTTTGCACGGGTATTTTTTATCAGTGTTTATCTACTATATTATGCATGTACTATTACATATAAACCTTCCTTTTGAATATCTAATATTCTATCTATTAAAAAAACCGCATCAAAATCCGTTGCGTAGTTTTAAACATCTAAGTATACATAGGGGCAGACAGACAGCGGGAAGCGACTTTGTTTTATACTATGTAGTGATACACAATCACATTCATATAATCTTTACTTCGGACTACACCAACCTGTGCAGAATCCTGGCTTCTGACGACTAAAGGCATGCCAGGACCCTATTACACCATCCCACATCCAGGGGTACACCTGGGGTACTTATATAATTTTCTTCTTATATTCTCTCGTTCTGGACACACTCCACCAAAACATGAAGAATGTCTTCCACTACGTCACACTGGGTACAATTGGGAGAAGGTTTACAGGAACAAGGAATATGGTAAAATTATTACTTAAACTTACCATCAGCATGTCCACATACAAAGACTTTCTCCTTTACATACTCTTCATATGAATTGTGATCTACTGTGTAGTATTCAGTGCGGTCATTCACGCGCCGAGACTTGCGGGTTGTCCAGTGGACTTTGCAGAACCCTTTCAAGCCCACATATATGCCTGGAGAGAGATAACAGTAGTTTAACACTTGCGCAACAATTAGATACTGCTTTGGAACTAATCTCAGTATAAGTATAAGTATACCAATATCGAAAATCACAGCGTCCAGGGAACCAGCTACTCCAAGCCATTATCGACAGGAAACTTCTCAGGTCATTTTCGCATAGTAATACTATCGAATAAATTGCTATGACTAACTGCACAGTTAAAGGTTAATAAAGATACCTACATTATCACATCCATTGCCTCGCCCAGCAATCGCTTGCAGCGGATAGGCTAGGCATATCTATAGAAATAAATAAAATTGAAAAGTCTGTTTATGATGTCAAAATAACAGCTTTTTACTAAATGTATAAATATTAAAGTACAGTACTTATAAAAAATCAATAATTTTTAAACATTTTTCTGTCTGTCTGTTCCGGCTAATCTCTGAAACGGCTGGACTGATTTTGACGGAAATTTCACTGGCAGACAGCTAGTATTATACGGAGTAACTTAAGTTATGTTAATTAAAAAAGTATCATGCGTGCAGAGCTGCGGGCAACAGCTAGTGCATAATAAAATTTATAAGTAAGCATGTCTTAACAAGATATATATTGCGTGCATGGAAGTACATTAAAATGACTATCACCAGACTGACGCACCGACTGTATGCTCCCAAACTAAGTAACATTTGTACTATGGGTACCGTACAATGGACTGAGGGCGATCTCAGTGGCACCCAGACCTGGGCAAATTACGAAAATCATTTTATTTCCAAAATTTGCCCCGACGGGAATTGAACCCGCATCCGCACATACAAAGTTTGAGCGTAGGCTGCTCGGCTTTGAGTCTCAAACCACTGCGCCAAACGGTCGTCAAGAAATATAGGTAGGTACTTACTACTCAGGTAATTAAAACTTACCATGAATCGTTTTGTCTTTCCCCTGCTCGAATTCAATTCTCCCATTTATAGTTTGTCCGGCGAAATAAGTACAATTTTCATGGTCAATTAGTATGCGACCCTCATCAAATCCCATTTTTAAAAAATATTTTATATGAAAACCAATCCAAATACGGCGAATCACAGAAAAAAATAGGTACTCGCTGCGGCGGCGGAACCAAGGCGGAACCACGGTCGCATAAAGAAAATAAAATACAATACTACGTAAGACACGGCCGGTCTGACCAAATCTGACAGACTGTCAGATAGAAGCAAGCAACACAACCACAAAAATATACAATGCTGCGTTCAGAGACTATACTCCAAGGGCGAATTATCCATTCGACTAACGTTCGATTTTGGTTCGGTCCAGTCTAGCCTCGGCAATATTGTTCCTTACCTTGAATAACTTTATTCGCTATATAACGTGGCATAAGAATTTTATGTAACCGTACGTGAACCGTACCCACAGACTGCAGACCGGTGGCTCAGTCGCAGATCCACATTGTATTCTCTATGTATCAAAGACTACAATCCCTAAAACTAGAATGTCAAGATCAAACGAAGCCAAGCGCCAAGCGTAGCACTAGCAACATTCTAGGCATGGCACATTTCATTGGTAGCTTGTTAAAATTCATATGAATTTGGTTTTCATGCTTCACATATGCTACTAACAGATATAGTAACAGTGAAAAATGAAATCATAAAATTTTCACACGTCATCACGAGTCACGGCCGCACCGCGTCGTGCCGGCCGGCCGAATGAAATTTCATACAGATCGCTGTGTCGAGTCGACGTCACACGACGATGAAGTAGCTTGCTTTATCCCTTGCGCGCAGGCGCGTCACGGGGTGGCGGCCGCGGGCCGCGGGCTGTTAGAGTAGTAACGAATGAGTATAATAATCTAACTTTAGCACGTGCGTGAAAAAGATAAATGCATTTCCGATGCGTCGTGCTTTATTTTGACTGAGTGAAATAGTTCGCCGCATGTACTTGCAAAATAATAAATAAAGGCCCTGTGGAGTCTGTTTCCATTTGACCTAAATTAATTTCCTATTATTATTTATTGGGATATAATAAAATGAAGGAAATTTAAGTAGGTATAAATAAAATACACCACAATGCTTCTTTTTCCCGAAGGGACTGACAGAGGTCTACTCTGTAATGCACCCATACTTTGTAGAAGGCATTTAGATTAGCTATTTAATTCATCATTGATCTACATACTATGTTTTAAAAGATATAGATAAATAGGTAAAGCTATATGCCTATCATACCTAACTCAGTTATTTTATTATCAGCTTATTTAAGTACTAATACTACTATTTATTTACATATTAACTAAAACTAATAATTATGCGTGCGCCACTTTTTAGTCGGATTCTATGTTTGGTAGATATTTGAATACATATTGGGTAATAGATAATCGATTAATGGAAATTTATTTTTATTTAAGAGAACAGGACATTTTGGGTACAATGGGAACAAACGCTAAAACTGACCTATGTCCTTGGTTAGCATATAGAAGTGCAATTCAAACTAAACCTTAATATAAGGACATAACGCTTTAATTTCCTTGATGTCTTGTTTGTTGACGTTGCTTGCTACAAAATTATGCAATATTTATTATTATTATTTGCTAATTCCTATTTCACTTGTCGTTCTAATCTCGCGAAAGACACCTGTTTGCTTTCAATTTTCGTATTATTTAAAAGTAGTGAAAAGGAATCATTTATTATTACTTTTATCAAGTATTCACAATGACATAAAATGTCATAAAATGGTAGGTATTAATTAGAATAATATAGGCACCTCAAGTTTGCGGAAATAATTAATATACAGAAATTGCTGCCTCCACCAGCGCCGTTTCATGAAAAACATTAACGCACATGAACAATACTCAATTAATTAAGCTATAAAATAAACTAAATATACTATTTCATAAAGATTAAAGAAAAACGAAATAAAATTTTGTTTATGTAGGGATTCGAACCTACGGAATCCGTATCTTACAGTCGTCTTCTACCACTAGGTCATTCCGACTTAATTTTGTTTGGCAAAATTATCAACTATATGAATATTTATAATCCGTAAACTCGTTCATCAACCAATAATAGAAATAGTAGGGAAAATTCATTGTGGCCTAAAATCATTTGTTATGAAAATTCACAGGTATGAACAGAGTGAAAAAAATAATAATATCATCATATGAAAATGAATTTAAAGTAGCAATCATTTCCATGCCTACAACATTCAGTTTAGTTGTCAAAATTGAACTCGCGTGAGGTGGTCGTTTTTGCGCGTCTGCTGCAGCGTGCCTTATAAATTATTATTCTCCGCTTCATATTTATCCTAATACTGACATAGAATAAAATATTTTAGATATTAATTTTAACCTACCGAGTATTTTACCCACTTAAAAACATATATTGAAGGCAGTGCATCCAGACTAGTGCCTTTACGTTCGAATTAAAAAGTCAGACGCTCCTGAATAAATATTATGATGTCTTAAGAACTTAAAAATCTTTAAAATGAGTTCACCGCAAAAATATATAGAGCTGAGCCCTGTAAAGCCGGAGCCCAATACGAGCAGTGCTCCAGAGCAGTTGCCCTTACCGGTAAACGATGAAGAAGACGTAATTATCGGAAGGTTTCGAAAAATAAGTTCCGCTAAGTCTATGGCAGCTACGAACGGGAATATACAGTATCCTAGCGAGGTCCCAGCGAGGAATGATGACGTTGAATCAGGGCTTCAGTTCAGGACGAAGGAGCCGAGTGAGACAGACCGTTTATTGTCTGATTTGATGACTAATGGCGGGGTGATAGTCCCGCCGAGCTCGCAGGTCACTAAGAGCAGCTTCCGTGATATGGAGAAGCCATCGAGGTTCAAGGATCAGCCGTCAGCCACAAGGTTTCAGGTGAGAAATAGCCATTAGATTATTTTGTTGATGGCAGATGCATTTGTTTATTTCCCATTGTGAATGGGTACAAAATAATAATAGAGTAATAAAAAGCGCAGTAACATTTACTGCGCTGCTACACTGTTTTTAATTACAGTTATATTTACATAAGAAAGTAATGATATTCAGACACCTAAGGCTGTAGGAAAACTTGTGGTAACAGACAAGTTTTAAAACTCCAATTGAATAAATTGTATTTTATTTAATCACTGTGTTGCTTCAGCATATTTTTGGAAGTTCAGTGGAATGCAATTAAAAAAATTACAATTGGTTTTGCATGGTACTCTATATGTTTTTGTTTTGTTTACTAGAAAAACCTTACTGTGTTTTATATTTTATTTTCCTATATAAATAGTACTCATCAGTACTGCACATAAAGTACAGAGTACTACAATCCATACTGATTCCATTGAAATAAAACTATAACAAGGTCATCATGATGTTGAAACAATTCCGGGGAAGATAGCATCTATTCCATATATTCACTATATTTGTTAAGCTTTCAATGCATTGGGACTTCATTCATGAGTATTTCCGACTTCATTGTTCTTAAATTAGTATGCCGGATAGTTTTCTACCTCCTGCATATGTAGGCAGTTACAAGTTCTTAAATAGTCCTAAATCATAAGTTAATTGCGTCAGAAATTAGAGAATTAGATGCCCAAGAGTGGTAGTTGATTATGTGAATGGTAGACTAAGACGGTAGATAGTAGAGCAGATGCTGTGATTTGGTCCTTGTGGATAAAAATGTGTGACTAGGCAATATACCTGTGGAAATGTAAGGAGAAGCCTTTGACCAGCAGTGGGACACAATTTTCCGATTCATTTTTCGTCTTTTATTATTTCGTAGTTCAACCGCCTCGTGTCATGTTTGACACGAGGCGGTTGAACATTTCTTTCAATAGGCTACAAGTTCCTATGTCGATTAAAAATACCTACTTTTTTAAACTTTCTCAATTACAATTTATTTTATATCTCAAAATAGAATAAAACAAAGTCTTTATCCACGTCTGTCTGTTCACGTTGTTCTTCTAAACTACGCAACGGATTTTGTTTCAGATTTCACTATTATTTAATGAATTTATTTCGGAAGGTTTTTATGTATAATACATTCTAATTACATTTATAGACGTAGAGCAGAACCTTGCGATGCCTGGGTGGATCGCTAGTATAATATAAAATACGGTACTTATGTAGGTTTGCATGAGTAAACGCGACGAAGGAATACTATGTAGGTATGTACCTACATCGTTTAGACGAGGCATAGCTGCGCGAACCTTGAATGAAAATAACTCCCGGTAGGAGACTGGTCCCGTGGTTAACTTGAAATCAATAAAGAACTAGTTCAGTCTGGTATTGAAGACTTGAGCTAGAATACGAGCGGAACGGACGTAGGTATAGAGGAATCTAGCTTGAAATAACAACTAGGTAAACTAAGATTTGAAACAAGTTGCTGAACTTGTCTTGTCCGGCAACAGGTTGGTCAACGACGCACAAGATTAAAAAATTAGGCATATATATATTTGGTAGAATGCTTTTCTCAAAATAGAGCATGGATCGATTGTGATCGATAACGAATTGGAAACACCCAGAACGAGTGTCTGGCCACGCAACATTGTTTTTGCGACAGAGAAACCGTTCTCCAAGTTCGTACCAAAAATTGTTGCCACTATAATGAATCCCGACGACACCTTAATGTAAATGACTTAAATATTAATAATCGTAATACTCGATGAAGGAAAACATCGTGACGAAACCTGCATGTCTTAGAAAGGCCAACAAAATTTCGAAAGGCATGTAAACGACATTGCTTGGTGGATTATGGCCTGAATCCCCCTCACATTGCGGGTAGGCCCGCACTCAGGAAGGACATGAAAAGAGCAAATTATTATTTTTATTCACGATGTTACTAGATTGAATGTTAAAGTTTAAATATCCCATTAATACATTAGACTTGGCGAAATATATCTATGCCTGGCGACTAACCGCAACCGCAACGCTGCTGTCGGTCTAGGTCAGAGGCGCTTGCTGGTGCCGGCCAATAAATCATAATAGCGGTAAATTGGATAAGTGCACGGTCAACGCTGAGCTTCCTACAGCCTCGCTGTCTTATGGGCCCCGGCGAGTACTTGAGCATGTCTCCCATAAAAAACTGTAGATAGAATCATTAGAGCGATTCATATTTCTTTACCCTTATTTCTCAATAGGAATAACATAGGTCCCACACAAGAAAATCTTTTCGGTAGGCATGATAACGTCTTGATAACCAAGGATTTTAAATTGACGGGTAGTTATTGAGATGTTCTTCAAATTGGTAAGTAGGTACTTCTCTTAAAATGTTGAATGTTGTAAGTACGTACCTTCGGCGTACTTAATTTTATATACTGCACAATATTTCAATATTAACAGCAACCGCTCTACTAAGTTAAACAGTTCTCGCAATGTTGTTGTTGAAATTCACAGTATTCACAATCATGTTCTGTTCTATTCAAAGAAATGTAGACAATTTGTTAACAACGTCCAATATTTATAGCAAGGACTTATTATCGCAGATTTCCCCGAAGGCAATTTTACAAAAGTTTCGTAGGTACTTTTTCTGTTTAAGGGGTTTAACAGTTTATAATCATTCATCAACTCTTGTCTGAATGGGTTCAGAGCACTGATTCACATTACAAGATACATCCTCTTAATGCAGTCTAAAAATAACTACAAAACCATTCACTTTAGCGCGATGTCGTGGGTGGAGGAGCTAATTTTAGATGAGGATAACTTGATGGAATAAATCTGGACTTTATTATGTTATGTACAGGATTGATATTAGAATGACGCTTTTGCTGAAGAAGAATCACTAGTTGGGGAATATGTGTAGAACTGCCCTAACTGTTCTAAGGTCTACCTAGAGATACTGTAGTATTGTAGGATTTGGATAAAAAGGCAACTGGGTGAGTCAGATCTCTTCAATGTAAATCCGTCTTATCTTTGAATTCTTGGTTCATCTCAGTCGAACTTTGACTGAGATGAACCAACCTCTTTCACTTCAACCTCAATTTATCTCTTGTCCAAGACAATATTGTTTCTTACCACAGAGATACGTAGTATTTAGAAGTCTGGGAGGCCCCTGTCTAGCCCGCGAAATTCAAAATTTTCGAGTTTATCCAAAATGTGAAAATATTTAAGACAACATTTTGTAATTGTCGAGAAAGACCGTATGCAATGCATTTATTAATATATCCAACTTACTCTAAAACATTTCAAGAACGACAGATAACCAGAAAAACTGGCAATTTTTGTATATTTAGTGATTTACTAGTATCATATCCACCGTGATAATATTTAGAGTAAAATAAATGTATTAATAAACGCACTGCATACTGTGTTTGTCGAAAATCATAAAATGTTGTCTTAAATGTTTTCAGATTTTGGATAAACTATAAAAATACTCGATTTTTTTTAACTTCGCGGGCTAGACTGGCGCCTCCACCTTAACAACAATTGTCTGGGCGTTACCTCCTTTGATTGTTTATAAGCCTTTGGTTTAAGTAGCTAATTTGAATGTCGCAAGCGAAGGGCTTCTTATTAAGGAAATGTAGACACTCTGTTTGGATGTACGAGTAATGTACCGCTATGAAGACCCTTTCATTAGTTCTACTTAACATTTAATGACTCATTTCCGGTGTACTGTATAGGAGTTTTGACGTGACTTGAAGATATAGATTTCATTAGTTATCTGCCAGATTTGTAATGCAACCATTGTAATCATAAGTAATGGCCACTTTATTCAGTTAAAAATGTCATTGTTAAGCCTTCTATACTAGTTTATATCGATCGAGTATCGATACTGTAGGGCGATGAGTAAGTTTTGTCAAAACTTTTAAGCTATCCACAGAGTTGCTTTTACCGTATGTTCGCACTGGACGAAACATGTATGCGAAACATGTTGTTGTCCTTATTTTATGAAAACAAAAAATGGAGACAGCACCTTGTTTCGTGTACATGCTTCGTCCAGTGCGAACGTAGGGTACATTTAAATCTTCGACTGTCCGTTGTTTGATTTTACTCCATATTGCTTATTTAGTTACGTATCGATCAATAATAAAACCATTTTAAAAAGGAAAGAAGCCATTTGCAGCCCAAATTTTGATAATTATCCTTAAAGATTTGAATGTCCTACGAAGTGATTTCTTGCAATCGAGCCAACTGGAAACGCTGAACATATATTATAATGACCATGAAATAATACGCATCCTAATATATTGAAGAGACAAAAAAACATGATCTTATATTTAGCATTTCATAACTTTGATGTAAAACATAAAGTCATGATAAAGGTAATATTATGCCCTTGAATGTTTGTGATAAAAAGTATTAGTTACTTTACAACGGTCGGTAGGCGTGACTGAAATTTGATCGTTAAATTGTATATTTGTAACAACTGTCTAAAGCAGTTAACACATTGCACTGTCAATTTCGGCATTTGAAAAAAATCTAAATTTTAACATTAAGGTCTCGGCAAGCCTCCATTTTGGTTTTCCAAAGTGGACGGTCACATTTTTGTATTGTATCGTTATCACATGTGTTTGTATTGCTATTTGTAACTTGACACTGGCGAAATACCTATTAAACTAGGTGGGCCATATTTTTAAAGACAGAAGAAGAAGGTCTCGGCACGCCCTTATCTTGTTTTAAACATTAAAACGTTCTTATTATGAGGTTGATAAAGTTGATAGAGGGCACGTTGCTCAGCTGGCTCTGTATTCGTCATGTTCATAGTTCATCGTGTTTTGGTTGATTAAATATTCGTTACGATTTAATGTGGAATCTTGCGTGACGTTGCAACTGTTTGTTTGATTTGGTATTTTACCTAATAACTTGGTCTATTATTTTTGTGATCGTTACGCATGTTTCTAGCCAGGATGATAATTTAAACCACAGAAAAAGATTACTGTCAAAAATAACGGAGATTCAGTAGATTTGGTCATCCATACGAAGTAGGACTAAAGATGAAGGCTAAATTAACCAAGTCCAGTACATCCGTTCTCATCCAATTTCAACCGGCAAGGCCTCCGCTTACAACTGCCGGCATAGACGCATATGAGACACGCAAATTTCGAGATAGTGTGCTAGTAAATTGCGCAAATGGTCAGAAACGAAAAATTACATATTCGGAGTACGTAACCATTTTACCAGTATAAATAAACATAATGTGCCTGATTTTTATATGACAAAGTCGGCAAACAAGCGTTCGACCCGTCTGATGTTAAGGTGAAGGCGCCTGTCTAGCCCGCGAAATTCAAAATTTTCGAGTATTTTTATAGTTTATCCAAAATCTAAAAACATTTAAGACAACATTTTGCGATTTGCGACAAACACAGTATGCAGTCCGTTTATTAATACATTTATTTTACTCTAAATATTATCACGGTGGATATGATACTAGTAAAGCACTAAATATACAAAAATTGCCAGATTATCTGGATAGCTGTCGTTCTTGAAATGTTTTAGAGTAAGTTGGATATATTAATAAATGCACTGCACACGGTCTTTTTCGCGAATTACAAAATGTGCCTTTTATTATTGTCAGATTTTGAAAAATTTCTAAAATACCTCAAAAAATTTGAACTTCGCGGGCTAGATGGGCGCTTTAGCCTTAAGCGATTATCTTGCAATACCATAGACATCGGAATGCGTGTGAACGAATGTGTAAAATGAAAGTAATTGAGTAAAGGTCTAATTTCCAGATGGAGGAGGATAACAATGAAGAGCACACCGAAGACTCCGGCGGCTCCGGAGTGGACAGCGACGATCCTCTCACTGTCACCGACACTAAATATGGGAAAAGCTTCAGGTACTGTGGACATTTGATTTTCGACTCTATCAGGTACGCCTAAAGTATTTATTGAATGGTTGTAGGTGCCAATTTCCAGTTTGATAGGTGTCGGGCCTGTAGTCATCTACGTACTTCTAGACTTCCTTATAAGGTATTAACACACTTTGCATGAGCCGGAAATTATACTTAGGATTTTTGATCAGGTCACAATCTTGGACTGACATAGTTTTTCTTGTCTGACATATTATTATTATTTGATTACAAGTGTTTATGCCTTGAACGGCAAAAAAAAATCTTAATTATTTCACAGGCATTTCACAAGAGAAGCGTTACCACGACTGGACAACTACAGAAACGTCTTGTCTCTACACGCTGCGCCGCGACCGACCCTAGATGAGCTCCACAACGCTTCCCTGTCTAGGAAAGTAAGTATCTTCTGAAGTTGGTTTTTCTACTAAGTACGAGAAACCAGACGTCGAATGTATCAAGGGCCATCAGAATAACTTTTAAGTTCTCAATCGTGACTAAAAAATAATAATATGTGGGCCAACAAAGTACTTATGAATAGTCAAAACCTACCACCGGTTCTGAATGCTGCTTTCACTGAGAAGATCCGGCAACAAATTCTATGGTTACTCTTTTCAAAATACACTACGCCGATCACCTGATGAACTTTAACCCATAACAGTCACTCAAGCGGCTAATTGCGGTAATTGCAACCAGAGGTACTACTGATCGGTCACGTTGACAGCCACGGGACCTCGTGCAAACATGCTGATTGTTGGATTGGATTGGGCTGTTCCTTAACTCACCATTATCGTATGTTCACCACAGGCGATCTGACGAAATTTGAAACGATTATTCATTTCGATATTGGTTAAGCACGCATCTTGCGGGTGCCCACCTGTGGGTTTTACGAAATCTATGTGCGAATCATAATTTCTGTATGATTATCACTTGCTTACGGTGAAGGGAAACATCGTGAGGAAACCTACATGTGTTAGAATATCTAACAAATTTTCGAAAAGTCATGTGAAATCCGCCAACCCGCACTGAGCCAGCGTGGTGGATTACGGCCTGAATCCCCCTCGTAGTGAAGGGAGGCCCGTGCCCAGGAGTGGGACGTTAAAAGGGCAAAATTATTAAAATTATTATTTACTAGCTGAGCCCGCGACTTCGTCCGCGTGGAATTTAACTTAACAATAAAGCCCACTCCCGCGTTCTGAGCCCGCGCGACAGTCCCCATTTTTGAAAATGTTGTTTTTCTAAAATAAAAGTAGCATAAGTTACTGCTTATAACAACAGCTATCTACCAGTGAAAGTCCCGTCAAAATCGGTCCAGCCGTTTCGGAGATTACCCGGAACAAACACACAGACAGACAATTTTTTTTTAAATCGCGTTTTTGTTATAGGTGTCGTATATACTTTCATATGCATTTAGTGAAAAGGTGTTATTTTGATATTACAAACAGACACTCCAATTTTATTTATTTGTATAGATTTCATGAAAATTACTTTTGTTCACGTTTCATAGGGCAATATGTCATAAGTGCTATTTTACCGTAGCATCACATGCAACCTTGCACAATTACTTGACCCTAGTTCAAGGGCCACCTGCATGATTGTCGTAGGTGTTTTCACTCCATTAGATAAGTGTCATCGTGCTTGATGATCTACCGACCTCTCCATTAACCGAGCGTGAATGATGACTAAGTAATTGTTAATTGGAATTAATTGTAATTAACATTTTGTATTGGTTGTTAGAAGTAAGGAATTTTTACCTTTTAAGATATAAACATTAGGAAAATGCTACAATAGTGTGGTAGGTCGTATAGTCAGTGGGGAGCGATCATCTGCTCTCCCCGGATGAGCTACCATTGGGAGCGCACATAATGGCACCGGTGCGATCTGTTAGGACATCCCGAAGCCTACGTGCTGAAGGTGGCCACCAGTGAGGTTTAAGTCAGTGGGTAAGAATCCCACATAACCCAGGCCTCTCCCACAAGAGGTCTGGGCCTTTATTAAGTTAGCTACTTAAAACGCGATAGAAAAGCTTTCAAACGCGAATTACCTTACAAACGCGATCGTTCAAACGCGAATTAGCTATCAAAGCGAGCGTTCAAACGCTCGAACGCGACCTTTTGAAAGCTTTTCTATCGCGTTTTAAGTAGCTAACGTAATAAGGGACCTGGGCATTTTTCGAAAAATGTTAACACATATTTTCGCGTCGTTTTGCGCGGGTGGTGCGAGCTGCTGACCCTTAAATCGATTCCCTTTAGGTGGCTTGTAATCGACAGCCTATTCCCTGTTCCAGCCAGGTCAAACCCTGGAGAAGGACCTGGTGACTCCTACGATAGTGTCCCCCAACGTCAAGTTCGGCTGGATCAAGGGCGTGCTGATGAGATGTCTCCTCAACATATGGGGGGTGATGCTCTTCCTGCGTCTGTCGTGGGTGGTGGGGCAGGCCGGAGTGGGTCAGTATCTAGACACGAATTTAAATGAACTCACAAGCGAGGGCTTCGATCTTTCTCCTTGTTTGCTAGGCGAACTAATTAAGTTAACATTTTAATTAGCTAATCTTTTGATCTGTTACTTAATTTGTGTCATCGCTCTGTGCAGCAGATTAGATCCTTACATCTTATCATTGGAATTTTAACGTTTATTATCTTAGAAAAAATAGATGAAGGCACGGTGCTGGACTGTGATAAAGAATTTAAATTACACTATACATGGTTTGAACTGAAAGGCGAGCTGCGGACATATCTTGCTGTTTTAAATTTGTTCGGTTGTATACTAGCGGTATAAAAGGGGTCATAAGGTCATCAAGATAAAAATCATAAACATAAACACCCTTATTAATAAACACGGTTTAGTGGATATACAGTTAAACCATACTTTGTCTTATTTCAACACAAACTCAATTCAAAATTGTTTTTATTTATGTAAGCCAACGAAGCATTTATGAATAGTCAGAATCTACCACCGGTTCGGAATGCTGCTTCCACTGAGAAGAGTTGGCAAGAAACTTCTTTCGAATATCAAATTACTGATGACAGAATGAGATATTTCGGTGTTTAACCATTCCCGCGCTATACCACGTTTATTATTAAGGGGGGCAATGAGGAAGAAGTAAGAGGAATAAGAGCAATGTTCCCTGACAGCGCAGTCCATGATGCTGATATTGACGACGGCGGTGGTGACCACCATCACTGCGCTCTCCATGTCCGCGATAAGCACCAATGGCGACATCAAGGGAGGTAACTTGATTCTTCACTATTTTGTGACCCATCTGCTAAGTTAAGTTAAAATTACCCTTAAGATAAATAAGTAAAAATAAATATCGCCAGACTGACATACCAACTGTATGGTCCCAAACTAAGCAACGCTTGTACTATGGGTAACGTACAATGAACTGGGGGCGATCTCAGTGACACCCAGACCAGGGCAAATTACGAAAAGGCCATTTCCGAAACTTGCCCCGGCGGGAATCGAACCCGCAACCACCATGTGCTGTTAGCCGAGCGGCCTAAGCTCGAACCTCTGCGCCAGCGGTCGTAGATGCTTCTCAGTTCTCCAAGAACCCTTTGGTGTCGGTTACAAAGTACTGACACCGATCCAAGAACAAATATCAGATCACTGTCACGTCACGTGGTCGGGTAGTACCCGAAAATATATCTTTAAAGATTTCAGAAAATTTCTTAAAAGAGATGTCAAGAGAGCCTTGTTTTTACATGTCATTGTGATCACATAGAGAGTATTCAAAGGTCTCTATAACCTTGTTTTATGTAGGTGGTACGTATTACATGATATCCCGGTCCCTGGGGCCTGAGTTCGGCGGCTCCATCGGGCTGATCTTCTCGATGGCGAACGCTGTCGCCTGCGCCATGTACGTGGTAGGGTTCGGGGAGTCGCTCATCACGCTCATTCCGGAGTCTGCTTATATGGTCAGCAAGAGTTGGGTACGTAGCACACGTATTGTTAACCGACTTCCAAAAAAGGAGGAGGTTCTATGTATGTTTTTATTTTTTTATTAAAAAAAAATTGATTATAAACAAGTGATACTTACAAAGACGGGATGGTTTTAATAAACGAGACAAAATAGCACCCAGTCTACCCAGTATTTTTAGATTTGTTGTAAAACAGTATGGATCATAGTGATGTAATGTATTCTCCAGGATCAAGCGATCTACGGCTGCATAACCATAGTCCTCCTCACTGGTATAGTGATAGTGGGCATGGAGTGGGAGGCGAAGGCGCAGATAGTGCTGCTGATAGTGCTGCTGGCGGCCATCGTGGACTTCTGCGTCGGCGCCGCCATCGGGCCCAAGAGCCTGCAGGAGGTGGCGCAGGGGTTCGTCGGGTTTAACAGTGAGTACACGTGTCTCAGGTATTAATAAATTGGTCTCTCTAAGTGCGGCTTTGGAAATACCATTCTTATGCTAATTACTTTCCACACAAAACGGCAGAGATTTAGATGCCTTCGAGATGGGTGTGGTCGTGGGAAAGCGAAAAATAAAACTAAATTTGCATCATTCGATTTTTGAAAAATCTATAGACCTAACCAGGTGTCGAAACTGCTGATTTTGGGAGAAAAACACACACATACACTGTACCATTACACCATTCGATAGTGTCACTAATAAGTATCAAAAATTCACCCTGTGTATATAAGTAGTATATTATAACTTAACCCTAATTAACTTGTTCCGTTATTTCTCAGTGTCGGTTCTGCAAAGCAACATGGGATCGGACTACAGGCTCTTCGAGGGTGTCGAACACAATTTCTTCTCCGTGTTCGCGATATTCTTCCCCGCGGCCACCGGGATACTGGCGGGCGCCAACATATCTGGCGATTTGAAGGTGACGATTCCTTATTAACCACAATTGCCCACAGAAGTGTTTGATTCCATATATACTATTTGTTATTAAATTATTTGATAAAAGTATGGACGGTAATATCTTTTTAATTTTCTTTATTATACTATCAAGGAATTACATTGTTTTATTATAAATATTAATCATGTAACCGAGCTATCAATCAGCCGACAAGTTCGCAGCTCACCACGATAGATGGCGCTACTCATTCAGGGGCTGGCTTGACTGGGGTAGTACCACAGAAGATTATTCGCAGGAAATTGGCGTAAAGTAGCTACTATGGCTGGGTTCCGTATGATGAGTGAGAGAGCCTGAAGAATTAATCTTGAAAAATTGTCAAAAAACCTCATAATGATTTTAAAATACCGATTTAACGATGCCTCACCCGCTGGGGAGAGAAAAAATATTCCTCCCTTCTCAAGTACGGGAGATACCTTAGAATATTTTTGTTTTCAATATTTAAATACTCAGTTTTGTAGCGGTACATAAACTCTATTTATGTGCCAATTTGCAGCCTTATCGTATCGTATATTAATAGTATCTGAATACAATGACTTTGACTTCGGACGGACGGACAGAGGGTCATGACGAAACTATAAGAGGTTCTAGTTTGACTATGTGACCCTAGAAAAGGATCAGAAACTTTCCTATGATCGTGCATAACTCCCCCCCAGGACCCCCAAAAGGCGATCCCCAAGGGCACGCTGCTGGCCATCCTGCTGACGACGCTGTCGTACCTGGTGATCGCGCTGCTGGCCGCCTGCGCCGTGCTGCGCGACGCGTCCGGGGAGCTGCCGGACAGCAGCGGGGGCCCGCCCGCCTGCGTCGCCAGCGGCTCCTGCCGCTACGGCCTGCACAACAGCAACGATGTCAGTATGCTCATACTTTACTGCTCTGCTGGTCATACAAAGACAGCTACACTCTGATATAGATTTATCCTCTTCCTTTGATATAAAGAGATACATTAAGGTTAGCTGATTTACGTTAAAAACACCTAGAGCAATAAGTTGAATACATTAGCTTAGGCCCATATTAATAAGTCAATCTCGAGTCTGATAATTATGTGATTCATACTAGAACAAAATCACATATCAAAAGCGTACTTAAAATCACTCTCAAATTGAAAGATTAATTGATCCGGGTGTTAGTCACGATTCCAGGAAATATGTCTTTTTATTTTTTTTGTAAAAACTAAATTTAAATTGTATCTACTTACGTGTTTATTTTAAAGAAAATTATGCGGAACCCTAGAAAGAGGCTTCCTAACAAAGCAAGATATATGTATATAATGTCATATTTAATTGATGCACAATACAAAATGACACCCTTAGTCACCCCTAAATAAACCTTTCTTTCTAACAGTAGATCTTTGATCCTTGATTAAATCACTCGATACACACAAGCAAAAGATACTTATAAATACGATAAGTATTATTTGCGTTACGCAATCATCTTTTCATTTAGTAAGGCACCATGCAAAATATCGTGCATTAATATTATAAAATAATGAGATCTTATAAAACATTCGTAAGATGTGACATTAATAGATTCGTGTACTGTGTCCGCAGGTGATCCGGCTGGTGTCGGCCTTCGGTCCGCTGATCTACGGCGGTTGCTTCGCGGCGACGCTCTCCTCAGCGCTCGCTTCACTTGTGTCCGCGCCCAAAGTCTTTCAGGTAACATCATTTTCAAATAATAATTTCACACACTATACGACAAAAAAGCTTAGTTACTTATTTATCACGGGCGTGTTTTCCTAAAGGCAAATGGACCTAGCACCTAATACACCCCATTCAGGAGGGGGGCTTAGGTCTGAAACAATATAACAGCGGCGGCCCAGGCTAATATGTATACAAAATTGGGGTGTGGCCATTCTTACAAATATTTGCCCGGCCTATAAAATTTAGAAATGATGATTTAAAAGATTTTTTTTTAAATAACAATATCGTCAAACAACGTATGATCCGCCTTATATTATCTGGTTTATAGATGCTTGCAATACCAAAGGCATTGCTCGTACGTTGCCGACCTGAAATAGATTGGGGAAAGAGGGAGAGGGAGGGGGGGGGGGGTGTTCCTCCAGCTCTTGTGTCTCTCTCACTCATAGTACTTGCTCCATCGATAAGGCATCACACCAAAGCAATTATCTTCTTATCCATCTCTGTTTTATTAATTATTATTTCGGTTTGTAAACGTTTAAATTAATGTAAAGTGTGAGTAGGTATGTACACCTCACTAAACTAGCTTTCTCATATTATTTAAATACCTAAATCTGAGTGAGATTTTATTACTTTTTTACTTATTTAGTGACAATGGTGTTGCCTGCTCATATTCTGTTGCTGTTGCTACTTTTATTCATTGAAAAGAGTAACCATTAAGTTTCATGCCGGATCTTCTCAGTGGAAGCAGCATTCCGAACCGGTGGTAGATTCTGACTATTCATAAATCATTTCTTGGCTTACATTGATAAAAACAATTTTGAGTTAGAGTATGAGTTTGATATTATATGACGGGGTGGGACTACCGTGGGCGTGTCGGCCCGTATATAAGCTGTAGTAAACTGGTTACAGCTAGCGTCCACCATTTACAAGGTATTCGGTGATAATATTGCATGTGTGTGTGTGTGGTGTATTGAACAGGCGCTGTGCCAGGACAAGCTGTACCCGTACCTGGAGTTCTTCGCGAAAGGCTACGGCCCCAACAACGAGCCGGTCCGGGGCTACGTGCTCACCTTCATTATCGCCACCGCATTTATACTTATGGGTGAGTTGTATACTTAAAGAAATCTAACGAAAATAATATCTGCCACTCTATCTATATATATATAACTCAAAGGTGACTGACTGACTGAGTGATCTATCAACGCACAGCCCAAACCACTGGACGGATCGGGCTGAAATTTGGCATGCAGGTAGATGTTATGACGTAGGCATCCGCTAAGAAAGGATTTTGATTCTACCTCCAAGGGGATAAAATAGGGGATGAAAGTTTGTATGAAACTTTGTCAATTTTAAAAAGAGCGGGCTGAGACTTCGCATGCATAAAGCTACTATGACGTAGACATCCCCTAAGAAAGGATCAAAATTCCACGCGGACGAAGTCGCGGGCTCAGCTTAGTATAATATATAATTTAGCCTTTTTGACGTCCCACCCCTGGGCACGGGCCTCCCCTCACTACGAGGGGGATTCATGCCGTTATCCACCACACTGGCCCAGTGCAGGTTGGCGGATTTCACAGGCCTTTCGAAAATTGGTTAATTTTCTAAGATCTGATAGCACGCGTTTTGCGGGCACTAGGTCCTGGTTTCAAACCCTGGCTCGCTCTGGGTTTTCCGAAATCTATGTGCGAAACATAGTTTCTATATGATTATCACTTGCTTACGGTGAAGGAAAACATCGTGAGGAAACCTGCATGTCTGAGAAATTTGCCACATTCCCTACTAATAAAGTATGAATTTAAATTCAGCTTTATTAACTTTTATATGCGTTTGAATTTTGTGTAACGATATAAAATCACACTGCGCGGCTCGAAGCGGCGCGAAGCGCGATCGAGAGGCCGTATGTCAAAGTGGATAAAGTTGAATTTACATTGAGTGAGGCGCTTCGCAATCACTGTCAATGTGCGCTGACGTTAAGGTAAGCTATTGAATGCCCTTAGGAAGCTCTCCTATAAATATACCAACGCGTTCTCCCCTTTGGTGTCTCTCCTTTTGCACTGCTCATCTTTCGTCATGCTGTCAATTTTACTTTATCACTTCTATAGACAAGTAAAATAGACCTTAAAGTAAGGCAATAAAGTTAAATATCATCAAGTAAAATTTAGTGCTTTAATCCAGTGACGTGATCCACGGCATTGTATTGTTAGTTCAAAATCAAATGACCATTATAATATAATCTTCTCTGTGGTGTGGCAGGCGGGTTGCGAATTTACAAAGGCTATACTATTTGAGTCACGAGTCAGACTCTAATAGATGAGCTTTTGTTTATGCATATTAATCGACAATACCTAATCTATCTCAATAAAAAAATTGACTCAAATGGATTAGCTTTTTGCCTTGATCTTTTCAAAGAAAATGCACGGACAAAACCTAGTACTGTATTATATATATTCACTCAAATAGATAAGCTTTTATCCAGATATTTTCAAACATTACGTACGAACAAAACCTAGTCGAATACGGACCTATAAATTTGATAAAAGTGTCTACTTGTGTTACTCTATTATAAGGCTCTTTTTCCACCATAAGCAATGCGTTTACTTACAAGTATAGTATGTATATGTAGGGGCGCTATGAATTAGGTTTAGGTTTAGGTTAGGTTAGAACAGTGACCAAAACGCGCGAGCCGAGCGAGCGAAGCGAGCGTGCCGCGGCAGCGGCCGGCGAAGCTCCAGAATCCGAATGTGTCATTAGGTTATGTTAGTTCCCAGTTAGGGGGGCTATGGAGCCAGACTTAAACGAATTTTGGAGACAAAATATTTTTTCGTTTTGATCACTGTTCTAACCTAACCTAAACCTAACCTAACCTAAGTCATAGCGCCCCTAAGGCTACACAATGACCCTTTTTTTTGTCAATCAAATACAGATACAATTTGCATATCGGTATCAAATTGAATAGCATTTGTTGCTGCAATGTTAGAATGAATTTATCTAACAAAGTCTACGCGATTTCGGTCAGTTTCTGTACTAGAATAGATTAGGGTTTCGTCAAGTTTTTGTCAAACAAAAGCTAAGCCAGTTCAGTTTGCACTTTCACTCTAATGGTATAGCCTTTGTAAATTCGCAGGCGGGTTGAACCAGATCGCGCCGCTGATCTCCAACTTCTTCCTGGCTGCGTACGCGCTCATCAATTTTTCAACATTCCACGCGAGTCTGGCCAAGCCCGTCGGGTGGCGCCCCACCTTCAGAGTAAGTCCACAGGCAAACTACTGGTAGAATCTTACAATATTTAAATCCTTACTAATAATAATATAATAATAATATTATAACTGCGAAAGTAACTCTGTCTCACCGTCTGTCTTTCTGTCGTGCTTTCACGCCAAAACTACTGAACCGATTTAAATTAAATTTGGTACACAGATAGTCTAGAGCCTGAGAAAGGACATAGGCTACTTTTTGAGCCTTTGTAAGCCAGCTTTTGTAAGGGGTTGAAAGGGGGGCATGAAAAGTTGTATGGAAGTATCGTCATTTTTAGAGCTAGAAGCTTGGAGCGCGGCGTGGTATTTACGGCGCGGTGTACGTGGGGAAAAGACACTATTTCACGCGGACGAAGTCGCGGGCACAGCTAGTCTATTATAATATTTACGGCGGTAGACCTAAGCTGTGGCTAATTGAGTACAGTTCATATAGTTTTTTTTTTAATAGCGTAGCTTTGTTTGGAATTTTGCAATTGGTATGTTAGTTCCGTATTAATAAATCGATCTCAAGTCTGAGAGCGGTTTTGAGTATGCTTTTGACATTTAATTTTGTACTGGTTTGTCGACGACCGCTTGGCGCAGTGGTTAGGCCGCTCGTCTCACTGCAGATGGTGGTTGCGGGTTCGATTCCCGCCGGTGCAAATTTCGGAAATGGCCTTCTCGTAATTTGCTCTGCTATGGGTGTCACTGGAATCGCCCCCGGTCCATTGTACGGTACTCATAGTACAAGTGTGGTTTAGTTTGGGACCATGCAGTTGGTGTATCAGTCTGGCGATATTTATTTATTTATAAGAATGGCGTTTACAAGATCGCTCTCAGACTTGAGATCCATTTATTAATGCGGGCCCTAGTCTGGTGATTGGATATTTGATATTGGATATGTATGTTTATTATAATTGATGTGATGTCGGGTCCAGTTCTACAACATGTGGCTGTCGCTGGGCGGCGCGATGGTGTGCGTGGCGATCATGTTCGTGATCTCGTGGCTCACGGCGCTCGTCACCATCGCCTGCCTGCTGGCGCTCTACCTGCTCGTCTCCTACAGGAAGCCAGGTGCACTGCCTCTCACTTACATATATTATGTGGCAGAGAGATCCCCGCTGCCACGCCGTTGTATAATGATTAGAAACAATTTGAGCGCACGAAATGGCCCGAAACATCACACTTTGGCTGAACTCTTCAGTAGCGGGCAGGTTAATATACCTGTTTGAATATTTATTAAAAAAAGTACTTTATAACTTTATTAGAAAATTAAACGGTTACATATTGGCATTGTAAAAACTTACAAATGTATATAAATATTGTTCTGTTGATTTAAAACCTTTATAGTAAGTGTGCCTGATTTTAGAAAGCGTGTATACACGTCCAGTATTTGCTAAATGTCGTGAGGAATCCTGCACGTCTCTTCAAAGACGTGCAGGATTCCTGAAATTGGCCAACTTGGCCAACTATGGCCCGTATCCCCCTCGCATAGAGGGGGAACATGCCCGGGGAAAAAAAGCAATTATCTTCATGAATAATCCGCGAAAATTTAATTTATATAATTCTTTTATAATGAAAATAACTTGAGATGTCTGAGGTTTTGGGCTATTTCATCAACACGTTGTATAGAGCAGTGTGTTCACGCGGCTGTTGGTTCCAGACGTGAACTGGGGCTCCACCACGCAGGCGCAGACGTACAAGACGGCGCTCACCGGCGTCTACGCACTGAACAGTGTCACTGAACACGTTAAAAATTACAGGTGACATTTATTTTGTATTTCTATAGTGTTTTACATCACTACATACTACTACATAGTATAAAACAAAGTCGCTTCCCCCAATGTATGCTTAGATCTTTAAAACTACGCAACTGATTTTGATGTTTTTTGTTTCATAGATAGAGTGATTCAAAAGGGAGGTTTATATGTATAATACATGCATAATATAGTAGAGAAACACTGATAAAAAAATACCCGTGCGAAGCCGGGCCGGGTCGCTAGTAGATCAATAATACAAGACACCACTTTACCGGGTACCCCTGCTCGCCTAACATACGAGTATATACATTGCCACGGCATTTGATATTAATTTTTTTTTGTCCCCAGACCACAAATCCTAGTGTTGACCGGTTTCCCTGGCGAGCGGCCCATACTGACGGACTTCACTTATCTACTCACCAAGGGACTGTCGCTCATGCTCTGCGGTCATATAATACAGGTACTTAAGTTAACATTTCAGCAGACCTACCACCGCTGTTTATGACAAGACGATAAATAGCATTCGCCTTATTCTTACCTATCCATTAAGAAAGAGACAAAACAACTCGGTGCGAAATAATCCGTGAATAAAGTTGCGTCCGAGCTCTGCTGTAATTTCAAGATAGATAATATAAATAATAAATAAATATCGCCAGACTGACACACCAACTGCATGATCCCAAATTAGCAACCCTTGTACTATGGGTACCGTACAATGGACTGGGGGCGATCCCAGTGACACCCAAACCAGGGCAAATTTTGAAAAGGCTATATCCGAAATTTGCCCCGGCGGGAATCAAACCCGCAACCACCATGTGCAGTGAGCCGAGCGGCCTACGCTCGAACCACTGCGCCAAGCGGTCGTCATACAATATTGCTATGCGCTTATAAAAGTGTATCTATATCCGGTCGAACTGCGGTGCGTGTGGTCGCCTGCGCGGTGAGGTGCTAGTGTGATTATGTTATTGACTTCTACAAAAAATCATGAAGCGTATCTATAGTTTTCACACAAACTGCCATTGTCGCGAGATCGCATTTGTAGTCTGAAGTACTGTATCCTTTTCTTCTTTTATCAAAGTTATGGTTAGGATAACATATGGCACTGAAGCTTGGTCGATAACTATAAGCCTCATAAGAAGGCTCAAGGTCACTCACAGAGCAATGGAGAGGGCTATGCTCGGAGGTTCGCTGCGACATCGAATCAGAAATTAGGATATTCGTAGTCGAACAAAGGTCACCGACATAGCCCTACGTATTATTAGGCTGAAGTGTCAGTGGGCGGGGCTCATAGCCTGAAGAAGCGATGGCCGATGGGACGGAAAGGTTCTGTAATGGCGACCACGCACCGGATGACGCAGCGTTGGTTGGCCCTCCGCAAGGTGGACCCGATCTAGTGAAGGTTAAGGGTAACCGCTGGATGCGAGCAGCACAGGACCGATCGCTGTGGAAAACTATGGGGGAGGCCTATGTTCAGCAGTGGACCTATTTCTGCTGAAATTATGATGAGGATGTGTTGAAGCATGATAACCGATTGGTTAAACACGTTTCTTGCGGACACAACCTGGGTTCAAACCTCGGCTCACACCTCTGGGTTCTTCGAAATCTATGCACGAATCATAATTTACACTCGTTTACGGTGATGGAAAACATCGGAGGAAAACCAGGAGTGCTACTGTTAGCAACGATAATCGATATATCGTGACATTAGTCGTGTCGAATCCTACTCTAAATCCCATCTCTTTTGCCGTCGTATATCGTCTGAACGAATGCTTTCGTTCAATAATCGATACGACGGCAAAAAGTATGGAATTTAGAGTAGGATTCGATACTACAAATGTCACGATATATCGGTTATCGTTGCAAAGAGTAGCACCCCTGCATGGCTTACAAGTTACAATATCTAACCAATTGTCAGCCATCCCGCACTGAAGCAGCGTGGTGGACTATGGGCTAAATCTCCCGAGTATTAAGGGGAGGCCCGTGGCCGGGAGAGGGGAGCATGACAAGCGCTGCATGTGGTGTGCAGGGCGGGCTGAGCCACCGCGGCCGCCAGGCGCTGGGCGCGCGCGCCGCGCAGTGGCTGGCGCGGCGCCGGGTCAAGGCCTTCTACTCCATCATCGACGACGCCGGGTTCAAGGACGGCGCCAACGCTCTGATACAGGTTCATTCATCTTCATCATTAGTATTTGTGTGTAGATCGGCTGCTGTTTCATTAGCTGCCACGCCTCTCGTACCGCGAAATTATCGAGGGAACTGACTCTGTTTCATTTCAATTTCGACAAGTATTCATCTGGGGCGAATTAGTCCATCCATCAGAAGCTAACTTGTTCCACCATCTTTGCGCCTATCAAATTGTCTTGTACTGCTCTTTCGCCTCAAGCACACAGGCCATAAGTAGATAGTAAAGTACGATTATAATAGTTTTTAACTTGTTGGTAGGCAAGCGGTCTCGGCAAACTCACGCCGAACATATTAATGATGGGCTTCAAAGAGAACTGGCAGACGTGCGAGAGAAGCGAAATAGTTGACTATGTTGAAGTTATGCAGTAAGTCCTATAATGTTTATATATATATCCTATAATGTGTTTTATTATTTTATATAGTGTTTTATTATTTTATCTATAGTATTGAAAATTTGTTTTCTGTTTTGAAAAAGTTTGTTCAGTATGCGTGCACGCATATGCAACAAAAAAGATTACAATCAATTAGTGTTTCAAATATTCTTCTGCTTATCAACTTGATATGCACCGATTTGAAAAGTACAGCGGTCCCTTATGCAAGGTGGATCAGACAGAGTGAACAATGTTTTTGTAACATAACTTTGTACCTCTAAAATTTTGCGGATTTGGAAGAATGTTGACGGACCAATTCATCCCATGAGCGGGTTAAGTCGGGGTTGAACGTTCGTATGGAAGTTCGACCGGGAAATGTATAAAACCTCAGCAAGGCGCTGGACGTGCACATGGCGATCGCGCTGCTGCGCGTGGCGGGCGGCTCCGGGGGGGGCGCGCTGGACGCGGACCTGGCCGCCTACCTGCGCGACGTCAACGCCAAGGACCTCGCCGCCTTCTCACGTGAGCCCTCGCGCCATCTTCTTGTTGCTGGTGCCCTCATAATCGTGTTGATGTTTTGTGAATCTGATCAATGAGGTTAAATGCCTGGGGAGCTATTTTTCTTATAATTTAACAATTAAATTTGTATAATATGTGATAGAGGCCTGGGGAATGCGGGATTGTTACTCATAACATTTTCTCCTGTGGTCTCCTCCACCACCTCCGAGGGGCTCTGGAATTCCAAGCAGAACACACCAGTACAGTGTCATTTCTGCCTACTTTACTTACTCATAATGTGAAAAGATCCAGACAAAAATATCAATCACTAGCTGACCCGACAGACGATGTCCTGTTTTAACTTTGAATATTTAATTCGAATTGTTCCTCTCAACTTTCTTATTTTTTTCTTTCATAAGAACCTACTCCTGACAATAATAAACATAACAAAAAAAGAATTAGCGAAATCGTTCCATCTGTTCACGCGTGATGCGATGACCCAGGAAATAGATATTCATTTATATATATATAGATAATGATCTTAAGATAAACGATTATGAGTACTAGGGGCGATTCTGGCAACATGCAAAGTATGAAAATAACAATTACGTAAATATCGCATAACCCTCGAGGAACTCAAGAACTCACGACCACGTAAACCAAGGGATTAAGCAGTCCACGATGACAGGATCTTCGATATCAAGCACCGTAACCACTAACACATATTTACATCACCTGCTTCCACATTGTGTGTCGCTTCAGTAACGTTCTCGGTCACGCGCAACTCGCCCGCTGTTCCGCAGGGTCCATGGGCGACAACAAGGAGTCCAAGTCCACGGAGAGTCTCAATACGCACTCTAGAGGTGAGTGCCTAACTGCCTACTGCAGGTGTATCGTATAACTTGTCTATGATCCAGAGAATTTGGACCGTCCCCCCCGATGCGATTCTAAAGGAAGTGGTTACAAACTCAAATCACCAATGAATTGCCATAATGGTATTTCAATGGCGGTTTGTAGATGACGCCACCGATTATAAACTAGTTAGTAACTGGAATGAAAATAATAAGTTGGATAGAGCTAGTACAATTATTAAGTGAAAGCACAGAAAGTAATACCAAAAAGCATCAATGCAGTAGTATTATTTTTTTTTTTACAGGATAAAT
This sequence comes from Notodonta dromedarius, assembly GCA_905147325.1. Taxonomy (NCBI): domain Eukaryota; kingdom Metazoa; phylum Arthropoda; class Insecta; order Lepidoptera; family Notodontidae; genus Notodonta; species Notodonta dromedarius. Next base: position 1,124,915 of record LR990173.1, on the reverse strand, counting down.
ACAATTATATTTTTATGTGATTAAGGCCCGTATTAATAAATCGATCTTAAGTCTGAGAGCGATCTTCGAAATGTAATTTTAACGTTATCCCAATTATGTGTTAAAATCGTCTCGCATCAATCAAGATCGCTCTGAGACTTGAGATAGACTTCTTAATACGCCTTAGACATACGCTACTGATCTACTGAGAATATCTGGCATAAAACAAAACGGGCTTGTCTTTTTTATAAAAATATTATTATCATTTTTTTAGATAGTCTATTGCTTATTTTTAAGAGATACACTACCGTGAAACTCTGCCTATATCTTGGGGATTCGTGATAGTGTGTGTGGGGGTATGTGGGGGTGTGTTGATATGAGGTATGTGTGTGCAGGCAGCAGCATGTCGGACGTGTCGATGGGATCCCCGCAGCTGCGGCGCGCCGTGTCGCGCGACCCCGCCGCCGGCAGCAAGGACCACAAGCAGAAACAAGACGACAAGGACAGGTACGCACGCTGCTCCAGTGAAGATTGGCATACTTGTCTTTACGACGCCAATACGAGTCACGCCGCTCTCGTAATTCGTAGGCGCTGGACCAGGTAGATACTTCGACGCGAATATACCAACGTTCAAGCGTCATTATTACTTGATAATTTCAATGTTAATGTTTTTATGAAAGCTACAAGTTATATGTATTTATTTACTTTTATCACAACCACAGGGCAGCTTTTTCTTATTTCATGCGACTCCAGACTCAAGCGACTAGCGACCAGCCAGCGACTAGATCGCGATCAGCCCGCTACTCTACTGATTTCACGCACACATGGGTACACGTCTATGGACCGCATGTTGCGTACGTTGTACGTACATGTGACGCACTTGTTCATTGTATTGAGTGTCCGAGGTCTGAACCCCAAGTCTGCTATTTACATACCTTTCCATTCCATCCGAAAACTATTTGTTATTTCACCTCGTATATGGAGTTTGACCTGAATATCTATACGTAGTAGTGTCTCTGGCCACAGCGGCACGGGTATCGGTGGCGCGGTGCGGCGCGTGCTGGGCACCGCGGGGGGAGTGGGGGGCGCCGGGGGAGCGGGGGGAGCCGGGGGAGCCGGGGGAGCCGGGGGCGCCGGGGGAGCGGAGGGCGCGGCGCGGCGCGCGTCCTCCCTCACGTCGGTGGAGCAGTTCACGCGCCGCCACGCCGGCACCGTCGACGTCTGGTGGCTCTACGACGACGGAGGTCAGCTCCACTCGTTTACGCCCACCAACCATCGATATTAATAACCAATCCTTTACACAATACGCATTGGCACGCGGGTAGGAAATCGATCAAACAATACGCAGCAATCCAAGATAGTTTTTAATCTTGGATATGAGTACGAAGTATGTTATTAATTTTGGAAATTGGAGCAGCATCATGCTGAGGCAGAGTCATATTTGTTTCCACATTTAATGACACTGTTATATTGCCACGCTTTTTCAATCTAGATGTGTTACAAATAAATATATTTTCTTTCTTTATTGTCGACGGTGGTTCGAGCGTAGGCCGCTCGGCCCACTGTACATGGTGGTTGCAGGTCCAATTCCCGCCGGGGTGAATTTCGGAAATGGCCTTTTCGTAACTTGTCCAGGTCTGGGTGTCACTGGGATTGCCCCCAGTCCATTGTACGGTACCCATAGTAAAAGCGTTGATTAGTTTGGGACCATACAGTTGGTGTGTCAGTCTGGCGATATTTATTTATTATCTATATTTCTCCGTTTGCTGTACGTCCGACACGAGTCGTGTCATGAGACTACTCGGCTATCTTAACAATTTAGGATAAAACCGAAAGAACCCTGTTGTGTATGCGACCTGTGTACAGCATAAGTCCCTATTGTATTCTATGATTATGACGGATGTCAGTAGTAAATGACATGAGTGCAAATAGGATGGCGTTTCAATAATTACCTATCACACTGGCCAAAATCTCCAGTGCATACCGTGTATTTACCTCACTTGACATTGGCAGAATTGTAATACGGACAGAGCCATGAAAAAACAAACTTTTCTCCGTATTTATTATTGGCGTGGAAATTATGGCAATCTCAGCCCCTGGTCTAGGTTCAAATCCACAGCAAACTCAAATGTAGGTCCTAAGCTAACAATGCCTATATGACGGTGATCCATCCGTGCAGGCCTCACCCTGCTCCTTCCGTACATATTGTCGACGCGGCGCGCGTGGTCGTCGTGTCCGCTGCGAGTGTTCACGCTCGCCAACAAGAACACTGAACTCGAGATTGAAGAGAGGAAGTAAGTGCACCTACAACCATGTTTACAAATAAGAAAAGAAAATTATAATGAACCCAGTGTAAGTACTGTGTAGGAATAATTATACGACGTGGCGGGGTTCCGGGCGATAAAATTTGTATTATTTTGTAGAATGAAATATGTTGATTTGACATTTTGTTATGACTTCGTTAAGGGCTAAGAGCAAAGTTGTAGCCAATTGATAACAGCTCATATACGCGATGGCCCCGCCAGGGTAGTACCCTCTCACAAGATCCTGGAGTGGGAGTCCGGAAGCCCAACCCCACCCGCCTCTCCCCACCCTCTGTCCCAATCCCCCCTCTCCTTCAGGTCAGCAACGTGCGAGCAATGCCATTGGTATTGCAGGCTACGGCAACTGCTTCATTTCAGCCGGGCCGTACGCTTATTTGCCGACTTTATTATATACTAGCTGTGCCCGCGACTTCGTCCGCGTGGAATTTAACTTAATAATCATCCCCTATTTTATCCCCATGGGAGTACAATAAATCAAAATCCTTTCTTAGCGGATGCCTACGTCATAACATCTACCTGCTTTCCAAATTTCAGCCCGATCCGTCCAGTGGTTTGGGCTGTGCGTTGATAGATCACTATGTCAGTCAGTCAGTCGCCTTTGAGTTATATATATTTAGATTTATATCTACTCGTATATATTAATACGTGAAGGAGTGCAGAATGCTAATATTTTTATAATATAATACTTAGAAATACATGAAAATCAATAAATAAATATATAATAATGTGCGAATCATAATTTCTATATGATTATCACTTGCTTACGGTGAAGGAAAACATCGTGAGGAAACCTGCATGTCTTAGAAGATCTAACTAATTTTCGAAGACATGTGAAATCCGCCAACCCGCACTGGCCCAGCGTGGTGGATTATGGCCTGAATCCCTCTCGTGTTGAGGGGAGGCCCGTGCCCAGGAGTGGGACGTTAAAAAGGATAAATTATTATTTCATTAAATAAAACATTACACACACTACCAAGAATTGACACACATATATTTGTAACCTCCACACCGACTGACCGTCTGACTGACAAACGGTGACAGTTTTTAGAGGGTGGGACTTCCCTAGTGCATCTGCGTGCCAGTATCCTAAATATAAATAATAAAACCTAAATGACATTTAAGATTAAAATTCAAATGAATTATGGTCGAATTTCTACCATTACAACGGGAATACTAGTATATAAAAAAGTTACTGAACCTCGCATGTCAATTTAACCATCGTATACAAACTGTTCAAGTTCTTAATGAATATTTCCCAACAGCATGGCGTCCCTGCTGTCCAAGTTCCGGATAGACTACTCCGCGCTGAAGATGGTGCCCGACATCACGAAGCGGCCCAAGGACTCGACGCTGGCGTACTTCGACAAGCTGATAGCGCCCTTCATGACCAACGATGACAATGATCCAAGTGCGTATACACTATAAAAATATAATCAGACTACACGCTCGCTGTATGGCCCCAAACTAAGCAACGCTTGTATTATGTCCTCCTATCCTAGTCACACCCAGCGAATTACGAGCGAAGGTTACCTCGGGCGGGCCGTTTTACGTGACAGAAAAACAAGCCGACGAAATAATCTAATAACGGGCTTTTGTGGACAATAGTTCAATAATTTATTCGTATCTTCTACTGTACGGCTAGGAACCGGTCCAAAATAATAACATTGTCATGGATTACGTCGTCAGCCATTCTCAGTCGAGGTCGCGTTCCGATCCAGTTGTAGACTAAATAAAAATATGTAGGAAAATAATATGCACAACTTGTAAGTGCCCTGTAGGCCTAAACAAAATAAACGATTTGACTTTGATTTGGACTGAGTCCCTGTCTTCTTTAATTTATGGGAGAGAATGTAACAATTCATTTATTTCACATTTTATCTCGTCACTACCGCCCGTGCTTGGGCTGCTGGTCTTCATTTCTCTTGCGATACCGTCGATACTGGTTGTCAGTTACATAAGATTATAAATAATACTAGCGACCCGACCCGGCTTTGCACTGGTGCAATGCTGATACTAAATATACTACAGAATGTCGCCGGCCGGTACCGCCGCAACCGCTATGTCCCTGCATTTTAAATCTGTAATATCTTCTAAAATATTCATTTAAATTACATGCTGTAAAGGGCTATATTGATCTATATTAAATACACAATGTATTTACTTAATTGGATACGGATTAATCCTGTATTGATTAAAATCACTTCGTAAATAAGCCATTACTTCTCGTAAAAAGTAAAGGATAAAAAATGGTTATTGTGGGTTATCCCTAAGAGATAGACATACTCGTATACCATTACGGACTTTTTTGTAGACCTTTTAAGGTGAACAATACTGTAGTATATTATTTTAATCTATCTCGTAGGGTTCAGCCAGCGTTTGCAATGTAAGCGCAAAAAATGTGTTTATTTACGACATCACATTAGAAACCTCTAAAATTATCAGAGACAGGGGGTAGAAGCGACTTTCTTTTATACTATGTAGTGAAGATACAGAACTGTCGAACGGTTCGGTGCGACGCTCCACACGAGCGGATCTGTTCGGCACCGCACCGAATTCGTCGTGCTAGCGATATTTGTTCGATGTCCTGGGGTGCCACTCTTAGAAACGATAATTTATATATGCTGACATTTTATTTGTAGTGTCGAATCGATCACTATACGAACGATACGAAATCATCGTTCGTTCAGACGATAAACCATGCCAAAATATATTGAATTTAGAGTAAAATTCGACACTATAAATGTCACGATATATCGATTATCGTTGCTAAGCACCCCAGGTCAGCGAACAATTATCGCTAGCACGACGAATTCGGTGCGGTGCCGAACAGATACGCTCGTGTGGAGCGTCGCACCGAACCGTTCGACAGTTCTGTATCCTATTATTTATAATCTTATGTGACTGATAAGCTTGCCAGTACTTAGCACGCTTGAGCGGTACACTATCGAATATGGTCCGGGCGCATCATATTGTATCGTGTGCTCCAGCCGGCATCACGGCGGGCGCGCTGGCGGCGGCGCGGTCGCGCACGCACCGGCACCTGCGGCTGCGCGAGCTGATCGGCGCGCAGTCGGCGGGCGCGCGGCTGGTCTGCGCCACGCTGCCGCTGCCGCGCCGCCGCGGCGTGCTGCCGCCGCCGCTCTACGCCGCCTGGCTGCACGCCATCGCCACCGCCGCCGACCGCACGCTGCTCGTGCGCGGGAACCACGCCGCCGTGCTCACCTTCTACTCCTAGTCCAGCCGCGGCGCCGCCCGCGCTGCCTGGACAATGCCCCATCCTGTCTGGACTATGCCCCATCCTGCCTGGACAGTGCCCCATCCTGCCTGGACAGTGCCCCATCCTGTCTGGACTATGCCCCATCCTGCCTGGACAGTGCCCCATCCTGCCTGGACAGTGCCCTATCCTGTCTGGACTATGCCCCATCCTGCCTGGACAGTGCCCCATCCTGTATGGACAATGCCCCATTCTGTTGGGGCATAAATATTCTTAAATAGCGAACATGAGCTATAAGATGTAATGTGTATATGACTGCCCTTGGGCTTATCGGGCAGGGGAGCAAGGAAGGCAACCCCCTGTACTTTCATTATTAATTAACTCACTGACACTATCCATTCCTGTAAGTACAAATATGATTGTATAATTTATTGTTCTTTTTTGCCATTATTATTTAATGAGCTAGGTACTTGTTTCAATCTGACGTTAATTTGATGCATTGAAATCTCAGTACAGTACAAATAATGTAATCATCTATTATGACAGTTATATATTTCGCAAATGTATGGGGACTTTGCTTGAGTAGGTATCATTTTTTTTATATTACTTGCTAATCGATACTTGCAAGTAGACATATCGATATATCGTGTGAAATCGATATTTATTTTGAAAACGAAACAGGTTCCCTATTGTGTGATCTTTAGCCTAGTGACGTATTTTTATAAACTTTTAATAATATTTTCTTATATAAAACTACAGTAGGTAAGTAATATACATATTTGCCGCATATTTTCTTATAACTCTTGTGTATAAAATTTGCCTTACAGTATAGACAGTGCCTAAAAATTGTATACTTAATTTATTAGTGAAACTTTTAATGAATTCAGATAGTTTTTAAACTGAAGACAGCATTTACGCAGCTGACTAGACAGCGCAGATGATAAGTATATATACTTATTATACACATTTTGTATCGATATTGAATGTGGGATATTTGTATAAAAATTTACTTAAGTATTTATTATAACTTTTAATTGACGAGGCTAATATATAGTGTGACTGTGTGGTATAATTTATGGTGAATATCTGCCATACCTGTTGTCCTAGCAATATTGCCAGGGAAAAGTAGACTCCACCGTAACCACAATAGGGCATGTAGCTCGTTACGTATGACTCCCGTCTCATTATTTCCTGGCATCGCAGTTCTGCTTGATAGCTGATATAACCACGTATGATTCTCAATGTGTAAACCTTATTTGTTTTGCCAGTTTTAAGATCATACAGGCATCAGGGGCTTTGGAAAAGTTTTGGTGGATATTCAACCTTATAGACCGCCTATATAGATAATTTGTATGTGAATTGTACCAAAGATACAATAATAATTAGTATCGGAAACATAATGGTTAATGGTGTCAAATGTAATTTAGTTGTAGTTTAAAGACAGAAGAACCGGCCTCATTGTATGTTTTATCTGTTTTGTGTTGTCGGTGCCTATTTTATAGCTAATTTATGTAACGTATGATCATGTGCAATTAATTTATTAACGTTTTAGACAGATCTGACGCAACCTCGTAATTTATTGTAGTGATTAAATGGATTGATGATTTATTTTTTATTTTTTATTTTCTGGCCGTTAATGTAGAGTATACTCTATTGCGCAATGGATATTGTTCAGCAAGGAGCATACCTACCTACATATTAAACTCTCGGACTAAACAAATTGGTTATAAAAAGCGTTCGCCTAATCTTTGTTCGAAGTATTCTGTTTACAATCTAAATATATATAACTCAAAGGTGACTGACTGACTGACTGACTGACATAGTGATCTATCAACGCCCAGCCCAAACCACTGGACGGATCGGGCTGAAATTTGGCATGCAGGTAGATGTTATGACGTAGGCATCCGCTAAGAAAGGATTTTGATTAATTCTACCCCCAAGGGGATAAAATAGGGGATGAAAGTTCGTATGAAACTTTGTCAATTAAATTCCACGCGGACTAAGTCGCGGGCACAGCTAGTATTATTATAAAAAAACAAAATTGAAGTAGGACGACTTGATGATGTTTCTTAGGTATTTAGTTTAGAAGTGGCAAAGGCTGCTGACAGCAAAGTCTTTTTATTCTCGTTTTAAAGTGTCAAAAGTTATAATGCGAAACAGCCGACTTCATCGGATGCTGAAGTAACCTCCACGGTTTTTTCTCAGCGTACTAACAGCGCACCAACTGACCTTTTATTGCAAATTGACCAAGACCACTCGGCCGGACTGCACGGTGTTAGCAAATACACCGTATCTATGCGATTTATTCGTTTTCTAATACCGCCTGGCAGAATGCAACGATTATCTTTGCGTCTCCTCGACTCTTGTTCGGCGACGACCCGCGGGCGAGCCAGTCAGTTCGCGCGCGCGCTCAATAACGCACGCGTTTTCCCGCCAACGGACATACGAAATACCACGAAATACGCCCCTGTTTTTATTACAAAAGTGTTTTTAAACTATTTGGTGTTAATAAACTGAGTGTTGTGTGCTCGTGTTGGTTTATTTCAATTGTGCTATCCGGATCTAAGGGAGGGCCCGTCGAGGTAAACACGTGATAATGTTTTTAATTTATTTTTTAAGCACGTTCAACTTGATATTGCTTTTTTTTTGTTTCCAAGCGAACGACTGAATGGAATTAACGTTGTAAATTCGTATAATCTGTTTGCATGTTACCTATATGTTGTTTATAAAAAAAAAATCTCCAGGGAAATCCGCTTCGTAGAAACTTTAGATTTGAAAGGATTTACTACTTACCTTGAAAGTTAAAAGTTAGCGGCGGCCGATTGCTTGTTTCGTTTAGTTAGACATTACTTTGGGCTTGCTTGGAGTTGGCATAAGGAAATATTAATGTTTATTCAAAGAAGTAGAAGCAAACTGCACTAAAGAATAAATGAATGCACTTTAGAAATAAATAAATTGGTATTTATGGAAGCAGACTAAGGTGTCTTTGTACCTACGAGTATTTGGCCTGGACACGCGATAACTGTGGATAAACTTTTGAATTAATCTTCAATTAGTAGGAAGTAAGTAATCATTGACATATTAGATGACCTACCTTACTACCTACTTTATGATACCTCCTTAATTTTAATTAAGTATTTGGTGAGCGCTTGCAATTGATATTGCACCTACTGTACCTACATCGTCACTGGCATCTTACATCTAAATAAAGATTATATTTGAAAAGTTTGTCGAAGGATGACTTGGTGGACGGACTTACACACGATATTTTTTTTAAGTTATACGAGTAATATTATAAAAGTTTTTTTGCCTGTGATATTATTGCAAAATGTTAAGAGTTATATTCACTACTATTGTGATTGTAATTAGCTTAATAATCTATTACCTATTTTATTAATAACAGACTGGGTACAACCACTGTAGGTACAACTAATTATAAAATATGATTTATTTGTTCATCGTGTACAATCGATAATAGTAGGTACAATCTGAATAGTAAGGGATAGGTACCAAGATTGACCTATCACGGCACCGGTGAATGAATCTCGGTCTCGGCAAATGAAGTTGGGAAACACGTAATTGGGCGTGCGCGCATAAACGCTGTGAACTTTAATAAAACGGCTTGTTGGTGGCTATAATTTGTGGTGTAGGTACGGATTGTTATTACGGGCTCAAGCCTGAAATTAATGATCAATCCTGATCGAATTTTTGCTATTTGAGATTGTTATTACAAACATTTTTTTTGTTGTGATCCTTCGCGTTGGCACGCGGGTAGGAGATCGATCACGCGATATACGGCAATTCAAGTGTGGTTTTAGTTTTACGTACGGGATAGGTTCATTATTAACTTTGGACATAAACCATTTAAAACGCGGTAACTGCATGCAGTTATAACTGATAGGTTATTACTTACTAGAAAGAAGATCTGGGATTTTCGAATTTAATTTGCAAATCTTCTTTCCAACAAAAGATAGAAATCACTGTTCGTTGGAGGAGAACATCGCGAGAAAAAATTGGTCGTAAATCCAAAGACGTGTAAAGGTCTAACCTGAAATGGTTCAGCGTGGTCACTATCTGGAGGACCAGCATCTGATAGAAAATTTTATCTGGATATAAAAAGGATTAAAACACTTGTTCATAAAAAGTGTGTCAAATCGTCCACTCGGATAGTCTCGCGGATCCAACTCGCACAAAAGTGTACCGCAGTGATGTGCAGCATCCGATACCTACTGTCATGGTCGGTGATCTGTTCCGGGGTTCGGTTCCGTTATGTCCAATTAAACGCACGCGTTCTGATGCATCTTGTGTTCGTTTCAGATATTAATTTCATGTTGGTTTTTTACCGATTTCGGTTGCGTAAAACCTGGCGGATTAAGCTACCATTATACTTTTTGTAGTATCATTGGTTACCTAAATAGCTATACCTGCTAACGTAAAGTTATTCTACCTATTTACGTGAAGAAATCGATGTCTATGGTTATCAAAAAGAATTATGAAAAAATAACTAATAAAGCGCCGCGGTAGACCTAGAGAGAGATGCGTGACTATCTTGACGCCCTTTAATCAAGAAGGACTGTCAAAAAGTCGCTATGAGGACAGAGATCAATGTAGCCGAATGGGGGAGACCTTTGCTCAACAGTAGAACGCAATTAGTTAAATCAAAGAAAAATAATAGGTATATACCTACCTACGTCAATCAATCAAATGAAAGTTTATTTAGCATCTTGATACGGAAGAGCTTATCATTTCAACGTAAAGTTATCTCTACCATGCCGTCTTTATGTAGAACTAGCTGAGCCCGCGACTTCGTCCGCGTGGAATTTAACTTAACCGCTCCCGCTCCCGCGTTCTCAGCCCGCGCGACAGAACACAATTGATTTTCTTTATGTTTTTCTAAAATAAAAGTAGCCTTAGTTACTGCTTATAACATCAGCTATCTGCCAGTGAAAGTCCCGTCAAAATCGATCCAGCCGTTTCGGAGATACTCTTTGATTTCATGTGTTTTAATTTTTTTACGCGGAACCCTAATTGTTTTTCTAAAATTAAAGTAGCCTAAGTTACTCCCTATAATACCAGCTATCTACCAGTGAAAGTCCCGTCAAAATCGGTCCAGCCGTTTCGGAGATTACCCGGAACAAACACACAGACAGACAGACAGACAGACAAAAAATTTTTAAATCGCGTTTTTGCTATAGGTGTCGTATGTACTTTCATATGCATTCAGTGAAAAGGTGTTATTTTGATATTACAAACAGACACTCCAATTTTATTTATTTGTATAGATTCAATAGATAAGCAGTAGATAACGGCTTTCCCACGATAATATTTTAAGGAAACATTTTGTGTTGGGTCGCGTGTCGGTAAATCAAAGACAGTCTCGTTTTCAGTTTAACTTTCGACTGACTTGCCAGAAGTACTCAGTTTCTGCTTTTCCTCTAACACGGCTAACGTATGATCACTTATGAACGTATCATGCAGTTAATTCGTTGCATTCGTAATATCCGTGCTAACGTCCGGGATCTCGCAACAAGCCGCCACTCAGAGTAACAAGACGATTAAGTCTTATGTTAATAATACTAACTACAAACTAAAATGTTAATCTGCAGCTAATTGACTACAGGTCCGACCTATACGGGTTGGCTGTACCAGAGTAGTACCATCTTCTCATAGAAGATCAGCGAAAAATAGCTATTACCCCTGCGTTTCGTAAGATGAGTGAAATAGCTGGAAGCCCAACCTCCCTCTCATCCCCCCTGTGTCCCATTCCCCTTCATGACCCTTTACCTACCCTTTGTATATATAGCATGTATATAATGCTTACTATCAGGCAAGTCGTACTCTTGTTTGTCGGCTTTGTTAGATTACCTATATATTTTAAAAAAGTAACACATAATTTAAAAAAATGTAACCATGTATTTTTTACACATAACTGTACATAAGAATGGCTTTCCGAATAATAACTGTTTTCCTATTTGTTTACGTTTCCCTTTACTCTAGTTCTATTAATGCAAATGACCTGCAATTCAATTGCCTCAATTAAACAGTTTACAATCACAATAATAGGTACCTATTTAAAATCTACTATTTACTCGCCCTACTATTTTTTAGATGCTTGTTGTCCACGCTAATAAATATGAAATAGCCGCAAGTAATTCTTAAGTAACCAATTGTCAACAAAACTAATTGAAGTTTCCAATTACGCCCTAAAAACATTGTTGCATTATCTAGGTCTGTTTGTTAGAATACGATCTACTTTCGCAACGAATCGTTTAACATTGGCTAATATCTAATTTCATGTAAGATGTCAAACTCTACCATTCGCTGAGTAGGTAAGCGGAGTACGTAAATTTGCAAGTACAAAGGTCCGTAGTCACAAATTTGTTTTAATAACAATACAAAATAATAATATGGTTCTTGAAGAATTGTGACTTTTAATTCCAACGTTGATAATTTGATGATAGAAACTATTAAAAACCAGATCTCAGGAAACACAATCGCCATGCTTATGGTCAATGGCTTTGGCTGGAGAGTCCAGGCTAATTGTGTGCGGTTATATGTAGCTAACATATTGGATTCTAAAAGTATTAAACACTTCCATTAGGTCAATAGGCAGACCCTACGTTGGTTGTACGCGCTATGTTATTGGCTCACAGGGGTATGTAACAATTTGTTCCTTTTTTAAAAGCAATTTATTGTACTAACTTGATTTTATGCCAGGCCTGATAATATTGTTTCGTAATTTCAATTTTACGCTGTTACCCTTGCACAAGTATGGGCCGTGGATAGTGGCCTAAATTACTCGTGTCTCGCTATAGTGTGCTGTAATAAAGATTTATTATTTACACTGGCGTGAGGTTTACCATGTAAATGGGAACGTCTGCAGTAAGCTTTGTACGAGCCTGCTTCTAAGCAGTCACAAGCATCAAGCATCTCATCATCTCATATTTCAAAGGCAGTAATCGCACGTTGCTGTACTGAAGGGGAGTGGGTGAGTGGTAGTACCTTCCCCGGTCGAGTGAGTCCGCTTATGAGCCAGTCAGTCGGCTACTTAACCACCCAGAATCTCTACCTATCGTGAGATTCGCTCGCTACGAAACGCTAAACACAATCTCTATCTACTCACAATGCTCTCCACAGTATAATAAATAAGCATTACTTAGGTTGTCGCCACACGATGGTTAATTTTGAATTCATGTACACGAAGCTGAGATACCGACAAGAGATTAAAACACGTGGGTCCTACCTAGATCTTTGGTATGTCGAAATTTGCCAAATGATTATATTGGTTTACATTTAGGACCACTAAATCCTACTAATATTATAAACGCGAAAGTTTGTGAGTCTGGATGTATGTTTGTTACTCCTTCACGCAAAAACTACTGAACGGATTTGGATGAAATTTGGAACACAGATAGTTTATAACCCGGATTAACACATAGGATTTTTATCCCGATAATCCCGAAATTGTTGTTAAGTTAAATACTAGGCGGACGAAGTCGTGGGCAGCAACTAGTCTAAACTAATCGTGGATACCACAGTATTTTATACACTAACGTTCAACCTGTAATACTTGGTAAGTTTGTATGTTATATCCACATTAAAGTTAAGATTTAATAAGGTCTTTGGTTTGAATGCAACGTCAATGGACCATAAAGAAAATAAATGGTATAAAACTTTCCGCATCATAGAAGGTACCTTGTTGTAGGTATATTTGTGTTACGTCTTGCCAAGTCTATTTACTCTAGTAATAAGGCGTGACAATATCTAACAGTTTCGAATTCGGAACTAATGATGAAGTAAACTAATTTCTGAACCGAAGTGGAAATTAAATTATAATAATACTAGCTGTGCCCCGCGACTTCATCCGCTTAGTATTGGATTATTGGGTTAAAAAGTATCCTATATGTTAATCCCGGTTATAATCTATCTGTGTTCCAAATTTCATCCAAATCCGTTCAGTAGTTTTTGCGTGAAGGAGTAACAAACATACATACATACATACATACATCCACACTCACAAACTTTCGCATTTATAATATTAGTAGGATATTTGGACATCGATTTGTAGAACAGAACTAAACCACATATATCTTTGCAAACTAAAACCAACCCTAGTGCAAGTGTCTGTAGGTTAGCTTCAGTTTGTAGAAGTAAGTATGTGTATTGGTTCCATTTTGCAAAACTATGTTCACTTAACACCTATAAGTATCGACCGATAGTATTTATTCTGTTGGCTACAAATTTCGACTTAACTACATTAAATTTGCTACAACTAAAATTTTGCTGTCTTACTCATAAATCACTGTGGTAGAGTCAAACTGTATCTAACTGACTACAGCTCATATACGGGCTGGCTCGATAGGGGTAGTACCACCCTATTCACAGAAGATTGACGTAAAGCACCTATTATTGCTGTATTTATAGTATATCCTTTAAGTATATCCTATAACTATTTCATCATATTGTGTTTAAAAGATTGGCACTTATGTATAATTATACTCAATATTAGTCGACTTGCCCGCTATAAACTCCCATGAACGAAGGAAAACCCACTGTCAAGGTTTTATATCGGACGAGTTTTTGATTTCTTTTAAAATAACCAAAGAAAATAATCTTTACATGTTGAAGCAAGCTGCACGTTTCCATAAAAAATAAAACGAACTAAGTAATAAAATAAATACGTTTATCTATACTTAATTTTTCACATAAGCATACTTATTTACTTATTATATATCTACCTTGATAGGTATCGCGTAAGTAACAAAAATAGATCGAATGTGAGCATTGGAACTGGCTCTCTTCTTCCCATTAAGATTCTTAACACGTTTCGCGAACACATTTCGTGCAATCGAACGTGTATATCGATTAAGTGTTGATGACTACTCGTAAAAACTTGTTTTAAAATTTAAATTGGCAGCGTTTATCTATCCTGCGTCTACTTTATGTCACTTTATTGAAACCATTGTTTTAATTTGTTTCAAATTTATTTTGTTGTTACTTATTTTTTATAAATTAGTAACTCGGTCTGACATGCATCGCTTAACCATCAATACTCTATTCAGTAGTTTTTGAATTTAGGTGTGAAAAGCAAGAAAAAATAAGGTTTTTGTTTTGGCGGTTTTAAGCAAATAGGAAGTTATTTATTTACCAATAGGAAGTATTGCGATAAAATTTAAAATTAGATCCAAAGGTTGCAGGCTTTTGACAGTGAGACCAACAATTGCGCGAAAGAGATCGCTAATTATTTAAGGTATTCGACAGGCAATCAGTAAGTCCATAGTTTTAGTTTCTTGTTAGTAAATGTTTAATCAAAAGTAGAGGTATCTACTGTGACTTAACATTATAATTTACACATTTTCTCTTTAAGACAAGGTGGCGCTTTATTGGTCACGAGGTCCATTGTGTAAGAATTTGTAGTCAGTGTGCAAATGATATCCTATTAAACGCAATCGTTACGCTAATTTCGTTACATTAAATAGCTAATACGAAATTTGGCTTTTTTTATAACCAGCTCCAAAGGTTGTGTGCAACTGGTCAAGGGGCCCATTGTGCGCAGATACAGTTCGCAATTGATATTCTATTATAATAGCGGTTGGGGCAATTTGGTTGCTTTTTATGTGCCCGAGTGTAATAGTAACATTGGGTTACATCATGTTATGGACCAAATATGTTGCCTAAACATTGTGCCCTTATAAGGCAGGCAGCTAGGCACTAGGTTTATTTTATAATAGTTGGTATAAATTTTATCGTGGTATCGTGCGGAGATTATACTTAGTAAATAGGTAGAGTTTTGGTTAGGTAGGCACGTTCCACAAAACAAGAAAATAAAACTTAAACATATAAAATTAGGAAATGGTTCGACTATCACAATATTAATAAGGAATAAATCAAAATCGTAAACATGGTTTGTTGATAAACATTCTATATCGAGTCTGGCTTTAATATTGTCAACCAATTTCAATATCTAAACCAAATACAAAATTATTCAACATTTTGCTAATATAAAAACCGGTGCTCATCGTCGATTGAGTCACTAGTGTTGCGCAAATTGGGTATCGATGTCGAATCGATTCGAGCTGGCCGAGATTCAGTATCGTGATCTTGGATGTGCGTGGAGCCATCGACTTCCGTTGCTATCGTGTTTTGGGTAACACGGAAACAAAAGTGTAACGATGTAAAAATGGATTATAATATTTCTCGATCGAGAGTAAAAACATCACATATGATAAGGAAACCTTTGAGGATTTATCAGTCAGTAAAATTGTGAGTAATAATTCGATTAACCCATTAGATGTTGAGACAAGTTTGAATGGGTTATAAGATTATTTGAAGATAACGTTAAATAAAATTATAGCGAAAGTTACCTCACTGAAGAATTAGGAACACTCGCACATTATTACCTATGTGTAAGATGAATCTGTGAATAATAAATGTAGCTCAGACGCAGTCTATTTTTATGATGAAGAATCCTAGAGTAAATTATCTACTTTACATGGATAAAAATTAACAATAATTAGACATAAGTAATTCTTTCAATTCGATATAGTACATGAATAATATTGTTTGTATAATTACGTATCAATGTCAATAAGGCGATGGATAGCCATCGGTCTTACGACGTGAGTATTATTGAATTGATTTAACAACCTGCCGTGAATAAATAATTTGATGCGTCGTACGTAACGCACACGTGGTTTAAATTAACTCTTTACAATAAATACAACTGCTACATTTGATGCACAGTATGGTGCGATTAGAAGTGTGTTTTGCGTAATTCGGCAAAAACAAAACATACTTACTTTAATACGTGTTAGGGATCATTATGATTCATGATAACGCAAATATTTTTAAATACGCCATCAGAAGTGCCACCACTAGAGTGGATAGATACTAGTTATAGTCATAAAATTGTCTTGTCTGTAAACTAAATCTACCTAATTATGAATAGATTGAACATCTTACTGTCTTGTTCATAAATAATGACCACAAGAATAACTGCATTTAGGTACATTTAGTTTAGACAAGTTTAGTTTTGTACAACCAACAGAATTAGCGCAATCGTATTACTTAAACTAATCTTGTCACTAAACACATAAGTCGGTCATCAATATCAAAAAGACGTCCTTTTCGTACCCTCACTCAAGTAAAAGGGCTATTTTGATGTCATTGACATTGGTAATGCAGCTTTAGAAAGATTTCAACGCGTTATTGTCATAGTGAAGAGGCTGTTATAGATAATGATTAAAGTTTATTTCTTTGAAATTGAAGTTTTTGATCATTTTAATTGTTCGTGTAGTTCATGGTACAGAATATTTGAAATATTTACCTACAGTTAGCATGGGGACTGAATGTAGGTACCTAAGTATCCTATTGTTTGCTGCGTTTAGGAAGATAAATTGATCACAGTTTATTGTTACACTACATGAAACATACCTCTACAATGTATAGTCTACATAATACAATACATAATATACTATCATGTAGAATCTACATCCTACTAAGTGTGGATGTATGTATGTATGTATGTATGTATGTTTGTTACTCCTTCACGCAAAAACTACTGAACGGATTTGGATGAAATTTGGAACACAGATAGATTATAACCGGGATTAACATATAGGATACTTTTCAACCCAATAATCCAATACTACGCGGATGAAGTCGCGGGGCACAGCTAGTTATAATATGCTACCTACATCGTCGCAATGGCTATAATGGTTAACCTTTGAATGGAGTCGTTTTAAAGAGTGTTTAATACGTACTTAATACTCGTAATATAATGTATTTACTATTTTCTCATCAAATCTAATAGACTATATATTATAATAGAACAATAGATAAAACATAGACAAGTCGCCACGACCTTGACTTGTCAACACGCATACCTATGTATTGCACAACACACATGTAAGTATCTACAAATGAACTGCAATTTACGATGACCGCGGCTGGGAAAACCATTGTACTCTTACAAGGATGAGAAATTAACACTCATTAAAAGAGGCTTGTATGAAGATGTTAGAGACTTGTTTATTTATGAATAAATATGCCCTAAGGTTATATTTAGACGTACTGCATCTGCTCTGTAATCCTGACTGCAAAATAGCGATTGAGCTGTGGTTTAGGTTCACTTGAATATCAAAACCCTGCGTATCAAAACCCATCTAAACTGCAATCAAAACCCGTCTAAACTGCGATGACCGCTTGGCGCAGTGGTTTGAGCGTAGGCCGCTCGGCTCACTGCATCGGGTGGTTGCGGGTTCTATTCCCGTCAGGGTAAATTTGGGAAATGGTCTTTTCTTCATTTTCCCTGGTCTGGGTGTCACTGGAATCGCCCCCAGTTCATTGTACGGTACCCATAGTGCGCGTTGCAACTAAGCGTTGCTTAGTTTGGGACCATACAGTTGGTGTGTTCTTCTGGCGATATTTATTTATTTATTTCGCAGTCAGCTTGCTGTCCCGATGCGGCTCTTTTGAATATACCTTTAGTATATTATAACGAAATGAGAGACCCTGACTTAAGATCAACGAAACATTCATGTGACGACGGGACTACCCTCCCTCCCTCTACCCGCTCTCCCCTACCTCCCGCTCAAATTCAAATTCAAATTCAAATCGTTTATTTTGTTTAGGCCTACGGGGGCACTTACAAATTGTCAATTTTACATTATTTTTTTCTTATATCTACAACCGGATCGGAACGCGACCTCGACTGAGAAGATCCGGCAAGAAACTCAGCGGGCTTGTCTTTTTACATGTAATTATATTTTATTTTTATCGCCAGTTGCTTATAATCAATAATTACAAAGGGTAGTAGATATATAAATATTATAATAGCTCCAGTGTGTTGCCTTTTGATATTACCAAGAATTACAAATACACTCTCTACACATATAGTCAGCGTAGAGTAGCTGTTGCAATTGCGTTTCATACGAGGAGTGATAGAGCTGGAGGACCAATCCACCTCCCCTTCCCCTCGTGCGAGCGATGCTATTGGTATTGCAAGCATCTATATAGGCTATACTGTAACTGCTTAACATCAGGCGAGTTAAACGCATGCTTGCCGACTTTGTTACATAAAAAAATGGATTCTAGTCGAGCCACAAGCAAAAGATATTCAATTTTTTCCTGTTCCTTATGCTTTTTGTTCGTGCATCGATTCAAGTGTGTCGCCGCTGTGACTTTTTACACGATAATAAATCTATGGTCGTATAAAATAAATTGAACAAACTTCGTTACTTATGAGTACCTACTAATGTTCTTAAACGACCTTCTCGTATACATCCATTGCATCGTATTAATCTATAAAACAGACGACAGTGTTGTTTATCTGCGGCACGGGCCGGCGCACGCGCACGCCTGGCGACGTCTGCAGCTGTGTTCGATAACCACGTTGACTCAGGTCAGGCATCGAAAATGAATAATAAAACATGTGGTATAATTTGATTGGATATCCACCCAGGGCTGCAGATTTTACAATCCAATCATCTCAAAGAAGTGATTCAGCAACGCGCGGTGGGTAAGTTTGGTAGACTAACTCAAGCTGTAGCGTACAGCTCACATCCGGGTTAGCATGACCGGGGTATTACCACACTCTCACAGAAGATCGACATCAAGTAACTATCTATTATAGCTGCGTTTAGAACAATAAGTGAGAGAGCAAAAAATCCCTC
Organism: Notodonta dromedarius; assembly: GCA_905147325.1. Lineage (NCBI taxonomy): Eukaryota > Metazoa > Arthropoda > Insecta > Lepidoptera > Notodontidae > Notodonta > Notodonta dromedarius. Next base: position 1,105,725 of record LR990173.1, on the reverse strand, counting down.
TCCCTCCCATTCCCCCTTCCGTCCCACTCCTTTTTAGGTCCATTACGTGTGAGCAATTAGCTAAGGTAAATGCTTAACATCATGCGGGGCGTACGCTTATTTGCCGAGTTAGTTCTATAAAAAAAACCCTTGCATTGCATTCTGAATTGGGAGTGTGCGAAGTCACACGGTTCAAAGGCTCGCCCTCTATTGGTAAGATGTACCATCAGCGTAATGTCAGTTAACTGCAGCGTACGTTACCCCTTTGAGGAATACAATAATAAAGTAACAAATTCTTTGAAAACTTGAGTAATAAAATAACTTTCTCTTTTTTAACAAATCCACCATTTCTAATTAATTATACGGCGATAACGATGAACTTTTAATCTTTGATTGTGACACCGACCATTGGAGCGGATATTAACAGAACAAAGGAAATTATTATTGACAATTTACTGTCTCACTGGTTCGTTTAACTTCAAGGTTAAATTATGAAATGTTACAAAAAATGAAGGTTGCCATAGATTTATTTTCTAGATTTGACCACACACTCCTGTCAGAGATGCTGTGGGCAGAGGCTGCGGGTGATCGGTAGTCGGCATAGTATAATAGTTCCGTTGCCTCGGACCTATGTCTCTTGAGATTTAGGCGATGATTTTTACATTTTAAGTATGAAAAAATAAATTTACAAAATTGACGTCTATAAATTAACATTTTATCAACTCGTCAACGAAACCAGGAAAGCAATCAATTGAGTTTAAGTTTTTGTTGCAAAAGTTAAATTACTAAGAACTTCTATTGAAATCCTATTCAATAACAATGGCGAATTTCCGCAAACTGATAGTCTTCCGATTATCGTAACTTCTGATTCAATCATTATCATTATTTCAATGGACGATAGGTACCTACCAACATATTAAATCCATTAAGTTAATAATAAGCAGCAATAAAAATAAGTAACGTGTCTCCCTACAAAGATGGTATCTACATCGTACTAGATTGATCTTCTCAGGTCGCGGTCGCGTTCCGATCCGGTGGTAGATTTACCCTCGCCACCTCTCCTGGCAGCGGCCCAAGCCGAGGTCGTGTCCCTTGTGGCGCCCTTGAGCTAGCTGCCCCCCTGCCCCTCTGGCTGGAGCGCGCTTGCGCTCGCCCTCTGTCCGGGTGAAGTTGTTATGGCCACTCTGGCCAACAACATATAGTCAAATAAAAAAAAAAAAAAAATCGTACTAGATTGAAAGTGGCGAGACACCGTGAGGCGAACAACATCTGCCCCGGAAAACAATAAATGACGACCACGACCGCTCTGTCAAGAGCGTAACGACTTAGAACAGAGAGATTGAAAGTCCAGAAGAATCATCCCTTTGATAGATCCATTAAATGTTTTGTTATCACATCAATAGATTAATCGATTGTAGAATTAAATGAGTCGACGACGACGTAGTCCTATTGAATGTATGTATAGAGCAACGTCCGATCTATCCCCTTTAGCTTACGTGAAGTGTTGACGTATTGGTTCTACTAAAACCTCAACACAGTGGAACAGCGGGATTAGCTCTCAGCTTATAATCCATATCGCTTGCAGCAAAAAACAACCTAAGAAATTGGACGTAACCACACAATGTCGAGCCGCTCGCGTGGATCGAGATTTCCCAATTAACCAAATAAGATATGATGAAAAACTATTTTTGGTACGAAGCTGATCAGCGGACCGTACTGTCTTGTTCGAAGCCACTGAGCAGTCATCAACGCAGCCCCCGTGAAGGTGATGAAACGAAGGACTCTTTTTATTGACACTACGTGAGGTACGTAAACCCTATTTAAGTGATTTTTGATGGGTTGTACTGGTCAGTAATTGAAAAGATGTAATCTTTGACGACCGCTTGGCGCAGTGGTTCGAGCGTAGGCCGCTCGGCTCACTGCACATGGTGGTTGCGGGTTCGATTCCCGCTGGGGTAAATTTCGGAAATGGCCTTTTCGTCATTTGCCCTGGTCTGTGTGTCACTGGGATCGCCCCCAGTCCATTGTACGGTACCCATAGTACAAGCTTTGCTTAGTTTGGGACCGTACAGTTGGTGTGTCAGTCTGGCGATATTATTATTATTATTTTAATTATTTGTACGATTTTTGTGTAGACTTAGTTGCACCTCAGTGGAGAGTTACAAATGGACTGGCGGAGCATACCTTATAAAAGAAAATTCTTAAGACATTTGAGTAGCAACGGCGTATGACGGCGTTGTAATGGTATTTTAGTAACATTTGCGTTTGCATCATAAGTTACATTACCACTGTAACGAATTTTGAATAAAAGGACTTTGTGAAACATTATCATATTGAAGGCGGTGAGAAGTAGATCTCGCGGAGACGGGAGCGGGGGGCATCTAGAGGTGTTTACCCGGCTCCGCGATCTAGCCCTGCCCCAATGGATGTCGTCCGAATCTTGAATAGCCACGATGCTTGCGAACTGTAATATCGTGATTCAGGTTTCTATGAAGAATCGCACATATTACCTATTGAGAAGTCGCATTCAGTATTGAGATGTCGTATTTAGCGCCATCTATCCGTCAGCGTCGTGAATCGTGGTTACATCTTGAAGTCTACATTTCTTTGTATGCATATTTGCATGTTCGTTGCATACAATAGTTTCGACCGTTATCAGTGTTTAAACAAGGTGACCAGGTCTTTGTCCCAGCATCAGCCTTCCAAACCGTTGTGCTCACATATTGACGATACTCCAATGAATCACATCGGTCCGTTTCGGGCACAGTGGGTCAGCGAGCGCCGGGAATCGAACCGGTTCCGTACACCTACGTGTTTCCAGTCAATGATGCACTCACTTTGGGTAATTGTGGTTTGTAATTAACATGTCTGCGGTACAAGAAACATTTTGTATTAAATAAAATAAATATCGCCAAACACACCAACTGTGTGTACGGTCCCAAACAAAACACCGCTTCTACCGTAAAAAATTAAAAATACTTTACTTTATTATCCCTAAGTCGGCACAAGTTAACGACCCGCCTGATGTTAAGCAGTTATCTTAGCCTATTAATGTTCAGAATACCAAGGGGATTACTGGCACGTTGCTGATCTGAAGGGGAGTGAGTCAGTCAAGATAATCACCTTATTCTCCTTTAAATTATTCGCCGCCTATAGGTACAAGAGGTACAGTTTTTGACTCTACATTTGCAATTAAAATAAATTGGTTGTAACAGCTTTTTCGCAAGAAACCGTAAAGGACCTTTGTTTTCGCACTGCAGGTGACGTGTGATCTATTTTTGGAGATATACCTACATAATAATATAATGGGAACCATATGACGTAATTCGAAAGAGCCAATAGCGGCTTGCAAAATATATCATTGAAGAATTCTTGTGTCAGTAATTGGTCCACTAAACGCCTTGGAATGCCTTGATATAGTTTACACAATAGCACTGGGGATCACACGTTTTTGCTCGTTCGCGATGTCCAATCAGAACGTTGCAACTGTCACCATATTCACTGGCATAGTGAACTTTAATTGTTCAAGTTTAATGTTTAAATTAAGTTGTTCTTTCACGTCGGTTAGTTTGAAATTGATTTGTTGTTGTTATTGTGAATGGTACATGTAATTAGCGATTATGTTGGTATTAATTATGTATTAACAATCAACAGCGACAGTGAAGACAGAGATAATCGCTTTGGAAAGAAGTAGCGCTAGATTCTTCAACTATGACGTATAGCGAATATTAATAAGAAACGAAATTGTAAGGCCACCCGAGTCCGAGGTACTAATAACGATATATACAATATTTAACCTAGACTCTAGCGACTCTAGCAAACGTTTAAACAAACCCATGGTAGAGCTACTGAGCATATAATTTGTTATAACTTTTCTACACGATTGGATCAACCGCTCAACAGAGAGAGGAGGATCTATAATAAGAAATGAGATGCATAACAACTGTCGTACTCCGTCTCTCTTTCTTGACCCGAACGCGTAGAAGAAATTTGCCTATAGTTCCGTAGGTACTTGTTATGTGTGTAGTGACACAGATATGAACCGTTCATTTATCCATTTGTCCGTCTGTGCTATAAATATCGGGGCATTATGCGAGCGCGCAGCCGGCGAACGCCTGACCTCTGTGTCAAATTCATTCAACGCTGTGTGCTGGACGTGTTTTCCTCGAAGGTAATGTACATGTACGGAGATTGGTAGGTGCCGTACAATGGACTGGAATCGATCCCAGTGACAACCAGGGCCACTGGGACCGAGGAACAGTGGCCCAACTCTTAAAACTGCTGTCGCTCGACTCGACGCGCTATATGTCAAAACTGACGTATCGCGTAAATGAATAAGTCAGTTATTACATTTTTCTATGGAAAAACTGTCAAAAATGAATTTAACAATATTGGGTCCCAGGAAAAAATACGAACAGGCCATTTTCTAACGAGACTCGAATCGAGCGGCTTAAGTTCAAGTCTGGCCCGTTACTATAAAATAGTATTTACTCGTTCTTAAGTAATGTATTTGCTAAAGTCACTAATTTTATTTTATAGTTCAGAAAATTCAAACTTATTTTTTTACCAAGTGATGATCGTCATTGTCGTCACTGAAGCAATATAGGCAATACATGACTCGGTTTGACGGTTGCATTATTTGTCCATCGATTTTATTCACTTTGTCTATAGATTATTCGAAGTACCTTATTCACTTAGCTAAGAAAGTACTTAAGAACAAGAAATGAATTGTTTATAGATAAGGGGTTCTGGGGTGCTACTCTTTAGCAACGGTAATCGATACATGATGAGTCGTGACATTTGAATTCTATTCTAAATTCCATATTTTTTGCCGTCAATCGATGTATAAGCTTGGTAGGTGTGAACATTATGAAAACCCCACTTAAAAATCAAATGATAGTGAAATCACTTCCAAGATAGGTAGTGATGATGATAGATTCGTAATGGCGTTTTCACTATATCGCCACCGTACATTACTGGGAAAGCGAATTATATTAATGGTAATAATAAATGGGTGTTTTCTAACGACGAAGCTTCGGCAGTTTTTATGGATAAATAACTATCGCAAGATCCTGGTACATTTTCGCAATTTGGATATGTAATACTCAGAGGGGTTAGTATGAGTTTTTAGCGTATTCAAATACCGATCTCGTGATCGAATGTCTCCAGACATTAACGAGCCTACTTCTTCAGAACATACCAATAAATAAATCTATGGAGCATGACATGTAGGATGGTGTAGAGCCAAAAGTAACAAAAAACCCCATCAATAGATGTATAAAATGAATTCCTCACGAAACTAATTTATGTTACAACTAGCTGTGCCCCGCGACTCCGTCCACGTTCTGTTGAATTTTTTTCTGAATTTTCTTTGCTATAAACCTCACGGAGCCCGAGACCTTTCCAACGAATGCAAAACCGTGGAAATCGGTTCGTGCGTTCTGGAGTTATATCGTCAGGAAGGAAAACCCGACTTATTTTTATATAGTAGATATTACAAAATATCGTAATCCAAAAAAAAAATATTTCAGAATATCATTGCAGATGCTACCATTAATTTACGAAATAAAATTGTTCCATAGCTTGATCTATTTAAAAAATACGCCACGTCCGTCACGACAATGGTAAACAAAACATAATTTCGGCAGCTGGTATTTCACGGTCGTTTGTACCGGAGCGGAGAGGGCACAAGGTTACCATTGCAGTAGGTAGTCGGTTCATAGCATAAAGTTACCAAGTAAGAAAAAAAAAATAAGTCTATAGTTCAAAGTTGGCGGGTAAATTTGAAACGTCTTGCAACCTACTGCTATCCTGGTACTTTTTAGGCCAGGGCTAGAGAGTTTGCTGGACCTATTTTATGAATCATCGTGTCTATAATTAATATTATTATATTATTATGGCGTCAGAGCAAAGATTTTATTTTTCTTATTCAAAGGGCCTAGCTAGGTTGTTATGAATTCCATCAACATAAAAGGGATTTACATAAGTTTAAAAATATATCATGAATGGCTCTCTTTTTCCTAACAATTCTATACTAAATTTACTAGTAAATCAACTAATTAAGTATTTCCGTAGATATCAATTAAAACGTGTAGGTATCGAACAGATATAATCAACGTTTATTCTTATTTTATTTTAAAATCATGATATCATGATATATCAAATTAAATGGTTCTATCCAATTAATTTGATATAAATCTTATCAACTGCATAACATTAACAATATATTAGGCGCCAACAATTGATCTTGCCGATAGACTTCAGTATGAGAGTCCTCTCCGATTTTCATACATAAGTGAATTCTAATGATATTTCATACCCGCCGATGTATTCACTTTTCATCGCCTACGCCAATGAAATCAGAGATGAAAAAGTTGCCGCCAAAATCCCAACAGTAATTTATACCAAATACACAGCACAGAGAAAGCCATAGAGCTATAAATATGCATAACTCGCCAACTTGATTTCTCCGGTTGCACGCTAAGATGCGCGCGAGTATTTGCTTCCACGAAAACATCGCGGCCAGTAGTATTGAGTAATCGTTTTATTTATTTTTTTGTGTAATTTATTGCAATAATGATTATTTGTTTTATTGCAACTATAAATCTTGCTGATTCATGGTTTAGTGAAACATATAGAAAAACTAGTTACAGTCTTTATAGTGTAAGAAATCATAATCAGAATATCAAGTTCTATGAGTAATAACATACAAGGCGAAACATAATGGGTATACTTTTTTTTCAAAACTTAACTTTGTAAATCTAATACTAGCAGCTTTGGAGGAAACTTGAAAAACAAAAGGTGTTATAGGAATACAGCTGTTGACAGACTTCACAAGTCTACAAAACCTTTAGTACTTCAACTGTCCCACAAAGCCGATAGTTTGAGATTTACAAACTTAAGTTGCAAAAAAATTGTATACCCTTTTTGTTTCACCTAGTATACATATTATTATTAATATAGATAGAATAACAATTATGAAGCCTTAACTCCAATAAACATTTAAAAAGTCGAATGCTATTGTATTTAAATGCCTACTCTAAATTCGATGCTTTTTGTGTAATTAAATTTATTTTCTTTACTTACCTACATGCAATAGTGGTAATCTAAGATTGACAGGCTATTGTGCACTTTTGGCTTTCCTAATTTAGACAAAAAATATTTGATTTGCTCCGTTAAAAAGTGTTTTAAAAGTAAATTCAATTTTAAGAGAGGCATTTTTTATTACTTTGTATTTAATACTTGGCAAATGATGCCTTGTTTTTGTTGACATTTCGAGTTCTGTTTGCTTGATTTCAACAAGTTAATTGTTTCGGGGTGTTGAGATGTAACTGACATCAATTTTAATTTCGCATAAACTATCGGAGAACCATGCAATTATATTGCTGTTGTGTAATTTTGTGTTAAAGTCTATATTGCTACGCAGCGACTTGCAATAAAATTTATAAGTAGGTGCATTGTTCCCCTGCAGTGGTTAACCTTTAAATGTTACGTTGCGTGTAAACAGTATTGAGATAGGTGAGCAAACTTGTTATTCTTTACATGTTTTATCTCTGGAGGTAAAATTCGAAAATAATAAAAAAGTATTTTATTACGTAATGTTCATTAACATTGACGATGTGTGTCTAGAACTTTTAAAGTAAAGCTTGCGTATATTGTAATACCTATAGTAGGTATTTTATTTTTTTACAATAAACCACGTGTGTGTAAATTTAAGAATTATGAAATTCTAATGATGACCAAGAGTACAATTGAAGAATAAAGAAACGTCCAATTAAAACCAACAGCAGTAATGTTATTTCGAAACGAGCGAGGCTCGACTGAGCGTGACCGCTTCACGGTCGATCGAGCGCCGACTGATGCTGCGGCTGCGGTGGGCTGCGGCTCTGAGTGTTCACTTACTGATGCGAATCCTTGCCTGCTTTGGTTTAAATTCACCATTAACGTCAAACATGTGATAGGAACTAGATCACTAAAATAATATAAGGTCTTGCTTTTGCCTAACCAGTCCTATGAGGTCACAGCACACAGATGAAGTCAATGTGTTGAAAAGTATATACCTCGAAAACTATTGGATATCGAAATAATTTCAGCATAGTATTTACCTACATTCAAATTGATACAAGAGGATTTTTCGTATCAATCTTTACGTACCTAGTTAGCAAAAATATATTTATATAGTCCATAATAGCAAGTGAGCTGTGTGAAGGACACACTGTCCACAAATGTATACGTCATAAATGCTTGTTACTTGCATATGTAAATATATACATCAACTTTAGATGTTTTTATATAAAAACTGCGGTTTGACAAGGTGAATAAAAAATGGCAATCGCTAGACTTTTTTTATGGCGTCTTTCCATTGAGTCAGGATTAAAAATGATGCTGCCAATTTCAACGTATTGCTCAACTTGATAATAAGTATTCACTTGACATTGAGCCTTGAGCGATGCGATGTAACTAATTTATTATCGTTCTTTTGGTAAGTAATGCAAATTGCGAATGAAATAGATCAAACTAATAACTACTTATATTTAAGCCATGCTTAATGAAGAAATGCTTAATAACAAACCTTTGCGTAGTATTGAACCAATGTCGAGCCCATGTTAACAATCTGTTAGGACTAATGAAAATATTTTGTAATATAATAGGTATGAATTTATTGTTTGTATCAAATCTAAAACAATAGAAAACACCCAAAATATTGTAGTAATAACTACATTTTCTTGATGAACATCGATATCGAGAATGGCTTTATATTTTGAAAAATAATTTGCTTTATTTTAATAAAAATAAATTTTATAATAGTACATTGTTATACGAGTGGTGAAAGTGACTTATTTAGTCCCGAGACGCGGTTTGGCGCCCGAGCATAGCGAGGGCGCTAATAGTTCGAGGGACAAAATAAGTCTTTCACCCGTGGTAAACACTGTGCTTTTCATTACGAATACAAGGAAAGTAAAAATAAAAACACGAATCGGCTAAAGAAATAATACAAGGAAGTATAAACAATACTCTACAACTGGAAAAAAAAAGATCGGATTGCCGCCTATTTTGTTTTTTTTTCGTTGGCCGGTCAACTTCATTATTTAGCCATTATTTTTCATTTTCATCTTTAAATATTTTGCCCAAATATATGTTATTTTAAAGAAATTGTTGGAACTAAATTATAATTAAGTCATTTAAAAATATTACTTAACTTTATGTTAGTTCAATTTTAAATCGTGCTGTAATTGAGTGACTGTAGAAAAAGTTTGAACATGGTTCCATAGAAATGTGAAAATGGAACTAGTTTTTTTTTTTGACTGCTGTCAGTTGAAAGCGATTCTTTTTTTTTTTTTTTTTTTTTTTTTTTTTTTTTTTTTTTTTTGAATTGACTATATGTTGTTGGCCAGAGTGGCCATAACAACTTCACCCGGACAGAGGGCGAGCGCAAGTGCGCTCCAGCCAGAGGGGCAGGGGGGCAGCTAGCTCAAGGGCGCCACAAGGGACACGACCTCGGCTTGGGCCGCTGCCAGGAGAGGTGGCGAGGGTAAATCTACCACCGGATCGGAACGCGACCTCGACTGAGAAGAAAGCGATTCTCCCGGGCCGGAAAAGTATTACTTTCAACCCGCTCCTCAGGCAACTTCAGACCTACTTTCAGAGTATGAGTAATGAAAAATAATTAGCCTTTATACGACGAGTGAGAGAGTCATCGGTTACGGCAAGTTCTTAATTACCAGACGGGACGTACGCTTCTTTGCGTGATTATTTAGTATTAATTATCAGTATGTTTGAGAAGCCCTGTCTAACGGCGCATCGGTCTGTGGCCGGTCGTGTTTAGACAACAAATAGCCAATCTTGACCCACTAGTATTATGTGAATGCTTAACAGTCTTGATCTATACAATTTAGTAACAGATCTGAATACATTAACAGAGTATTATCATTATTATTTATACCTATTTCATAATGTCGCAAACATCTGGTTTTTTCTCCCATAGTTGCGTAAAGTTTCGCCCGTTATTTAAAGAGAAAAAAATAAAAAATGTGAACTTTAAATTAAATTTGGTATTCATGAAATGAGTTACACTCAAGCGAAGTAAATGCTGTTTTACTTGTATAAAGAGGACCTATAAAATATAAAAATACATTATCGCATAGGTAGAAATGCGCCTGTGTGTGGATCATTATGACTCCAATCCCTCTCGCATGAAGGGGGGAGTGTGCCGCCGGCATAATGGCAAAAGGCTGGGCCCTTATAACATTAGAACCATAATACCAACGAAAGCTTTAAGAGCAGTTTATGAGCTGGTTCGTTTTATAGACCTTATGTACGCCAGCGCAGCGAACACGAAGCAGTCGGCCTCCGATCTCATTCCGGGTGCGGTGCACAAGCGGTGCACGCTTCTGTGTCCCGTTAATAATTCAAATATTAACTATTTGTATTACACATATGTAACGGATGCGCGTCAATATTTAAAATTTACTTAATTAAAACCTACATTGACTCCTCTCTAGGAGTTTCTTTGATTATTTGCGCATGCGCGAGAACTCCATGACCGACCATCGAGAGAGGTCTTCCCGCGCGCGCCGCGTTCAATTGTGTTGTCGGGTTTTTGGTTGTAATTTGTAAATATCGTCTTGATTCTGTGTAACCCTTGTTTATAAGTTTATTGTCATTTTATGTATTGATTAAAACACTGTGAAATAAACTCTGGTGTGATTCATTCTTTACATTGACATTCTTTACACATATTAATTGAGAATTCGCTTATTTTATCACATTTATCATTCATTAATTGAATTGAGATTAATAATAATTACTTAGCAATTTTTAATCTTTACACAAGCACCCATACAATGCGAGTGCGATTCGGGCCATAGTCCACCACGCTGGCACTGAGCGGTATGGCGTAGTTGCTCTTCAAAAACTGGTTTGTTCTCTCAGATGTTGGTTTCCTAACGATATAGTTACATCAATACATTATTTTGCGGGTAACACGTAATAAACTAATGTTTAACTGAACGGTAATCCCGGAGGTGTGAGTTGGGAATCGACTGGTCTATTTTCAAATCCAACAAAGTTATATCTGTTATTATCCAAAGCTTCTAATTACAATTTAATTATCTTATTTCGTTGCGTTGGCATCATTTTTATCTTAGCTTTTTATAGGTACCTCGGCGCCTAATTGCATCGGAATTACCCAACCTAACCTGTCTAACGACTGGTACCTATACTACCTATATTACACAACTCCTGGCGATTAATGTTAGCTTGGTAACTGGCACTTTTTGAATATATATAATGTAATGTGAGATATTCAATGGTTTCAGTAGATAAATAGTAATTAATCATACTGATGATAAGTTAATAAGCATTTGCATGGACAGTTTAAACAATGTTTTCAATACAAAATGGACGATAATCGCGTGTCGTTAAATATCTTCATTATTCATTTGAAACTAAGCACTTCACTACATAGTATAAACAAAGTCGCTTCCCGCTGTCTGTATGTCCCTATGTATGCTTAGATCTTTAAAACTACGCAACGGATTTTGATGCGGCGTTTTTTTAGTAGATAGAGTGATTCAAGAGGACGGTTCACTGATAATTTTAGAGCCGGACGTAGCCGGGGCGGGTCGCTAGTTCCCTATAAAACACGGACACGAGGCAATTAGGGACATCATAATAACACTATGATCAATTGAACATAATTCAATGCCGTTGACCGGTTAAAAAAAAGTTCAATCACCCTTGATAATTGACCACCCCTTTGTCTATAAAGCCCTAACAAACCAAAACGTACTCTATGTTGTGGGGTACAAGACTTAAATTCTCATCAAAGGGTGGACTACCCATTTTAAGCGGATCTATGAATTTGTGTTGCTATAGAAGGAATTAAGGTCAGTTTTGACTGGTTGATAATGGGGTATATGTCCCGAATGTTAACTGTTACACGCGATAATCGAGGTGGAAGCACTAATTGACGTGCTCACGTGTGGAAATATAACAAAGCTTCTGCCCGCGACTAGCTTTGCAAAGAAAATGGAAACTCATAGAAAATTTTACACCATAGTATTACAGTTCGTTCTGCTGTTTTGATTCATTGATAATGTTTAACAATTATTAGAAATAGAAGGAAGTAACTTGGGTTTGCAAATTGTTTCAGGGACCTTAATTCGGTCAACTTGGCAAACAATGGGCCAAACAGGAAAACTTGTTGTCTACCTTTATGTAAATTACTTTTTTGAGATGTTGTATGAATAATTCATTTTTTTTGTTTCAGAATGCGTGTTGAAGAGTAGAATAGAACAAAGGTAATTAATTGTAGGAGGTTCTTTGTTAAGAGGAATTTCTTCAAGAAATGAGGAAAGATCTGCCTAACGCCATATTGCTTGGTTATTTAGGAAAAATCAACCAACATACCTAATAAATAAACAACAGGCAGAAACAAAAAAAACGAACACTAGCTAGAAGTAAAACGATAAGTAGGTACTAGGAATACATAGACGTAGGCAGGTAGTTTACACTGAAAATCTTTTTAAATGCCACGCGTCACATTGTACCAGCGTGTCACAATTTCAAAAGTACCAGGTAAACATAAGAACACAGAGTATGTGAGCCACATGTCGTGACTGCGGAGGAATGGGCTGGAGAAAGCGTAGAGCGGTCCGCTGGACCGAGACCCGCGCTCCGTTCATCACACGATAGGGGTGTCCCGTCGATGTATGTATGTATTAGCATAAGCATTCTTAAGCTTTCCTTATGAGCATTGTACACGCATTTTTACCTACCTGTCTTCTACTTTATGGTAATAAATGGATGTAATTGCCACGCCAGTTTCCACTTAGTTTCCTGATTTTAGTTGCTTTAGGTCCATACCATTTTCCCTTTGTCCTTTTATTCGTTATCACTCTTGCAAATGGCAGTGCGATCAAACTTTGATTACTGCAAAAAAATAAACTTTTGTCAAACCAGCTGTAGTAGGTATTTTTTTTCCATTTCCACAAAAGGGTCAACCCTATCCCCAGTTCCAGCGTGTTGTTCGTGAGCGACAGTCATTATGCACCCCTATGCTTTCCCAATTACACGTGGAATTGGTGTGTGTTGATAGAAGCTATATATTCGTGTTCGTGATGCATCCGATTATATCGATTGTACACAAGTGAAACGATTATTCCATTTACATTGTTTTGATAGCGTAATATTCACATCCCTTGCTACTACAGTATTACACGAAAAACAAATATAACTCTAAATTGAAAAATTAAAAAAACCTTGATGCAACTACCCTTTTATCAAATGTATACTTTACCTATTTCTTCCAAATAATCCGTCAACATGTCGGTAGGGAAAGACAATTAAGTTTACGTGATTTTCGTAGCTCCCGTAGCTCAATACACATAGCTCATCTCGAAAATTCTTCTGCTACGTCTAGTTTCGATACCAGAGCGTGAAAGGGCCATTTTGGCTCCCTCATTTATAATCTAAGATAACCGCTGAATTAAGGTTGCATTTTGTGTGCTGTGACCAGCAGCCACCTGCGGCTAGCATGGTCATAAAAATAATTTAAACAAATGGCTTTCCAAAAAAAGGGCTTTTGTCTCATCGGAAACTTTTCGTCTCATTGGACAACAACATAATGGGCGAGGCAACCTATGATTACTGCCTGCATGCGAAAAGTGTTAAAAACTGATCAAGCGTCTACTTTGTTGATGGTACAATAATCAACAGAAAATCTGTGTAAGTGTTTAACATGATTTTTGGGCGGTACGGTCCCACAGACAGGCACGCAGATACAATACACATGTTAAACTTAAAACACCCCTTTTTTTCGTCGGGGGTTAAAAATGGCTCGAGTTTTATAACTTGGTGCATATAACTATTGCAAGTCATTAAACAAGTCATTCAAGCACATATAATCCTTTTCCGTATTCCTGACTCACCAATCACCTTTGATCTTGTCTCCACACCCGGCATTAAACCATAACCTTTACTGATGAAACATTTACACCGATTTATGAAGTCTCAGTTTGTGTTGTCAAAAAATTAAGTCAACAAACATCGGTGTAATGGTTTCCCCATGCAAACTCACGGTTATATTACCTGTCCATAATGTATGTTCCGGTTACATTAGCTACTCATTAAAAGTGGGTTATTGTTATTGTCGTCTTCCGCACACATTTGACTGGGATAATGTCTTGTTATTTGGCAATCGTGCATTATTCATACGACATGTTACGCTCAGTTTCAAGCGATTGCGAAATAATGGCATTAAGCTCTGGGTAGTGTTGAAGGCAATTCTTGAAATGGTATACATATTATAATGCCAGTTTGTTTGATGATGACTTTAGCTTGAAACTTTATCCCGTTTGCTTTATTCCAGTTAAGAATTTTTTTTTTATATTTCATGTAAGTATGTTTATAGAAATATGAACCAATTGTGCATCCTTGGGAACACCTATTCTAATACTTGATTGGTTTGCTGAGGCGTAAAAAGGGGAGGCCTTTGCATAAACATAAAATAGGATACTAAAAAAAATGATCACTTTAATCGTAGGCTATTTGATATTTAAACAAGTGCGAGTAGAACTCGCGCCCTGAGGGTTCCGTCCAACATTTTATTATGATTTTAGATAGTTTTTCCATTTCTGGATTCCAATATCGATACCGGCAAGATTTTTTAATAATAAATAGCTTAAACTTCCCAAAAATGCTTAAACAAATTCGGGAACCCAATACAAACTGCAACCAAACTGAATACAAACTACAATACAAAACCTTATTTTACACACTTAGGGGTGGAATTTTACAAAACGCTGAAATTAATATTTTTTATTTGTAATAAGTAGCCTCAATACTTATTTTCATGTCTCTAGGTTCATTTAATTTTTTTACCCCATACAAACTTTCACCCCCTATTTTATGCACTTACGGGTGGAATTTTCCAAAATCCTATCTTAGTGGATACTTGCGGTATATAAGGTACTTACTGTCAAAATTTCATGATTCTAACACCAGCTGTTTGGGCTGTGCGTTGATTCCTTTGTATTGATAAGTGAATATGCGAAAAGTATCAAAATATGTGACACAAATCACCGTATCTTTTGATTGCGTTGACTTAGAAGCCTAATTTTTTTACACCCACAAGGGACCATAGCATTTGATATTTGGTATTAATTTCAACTTGATAACTCTACCCGTTTCTGAGAAAAAAGGTCTTGACAGACAGACAGGCAGACAGACAGACGGACAACAAAGTGATCCTATAAGGGTTCCGGTTATCCTTTTAAGGTCCGGAACCCTAAAAATATATATTCCTAGCATTTGCCAGGTGTTTGCAAATTAATTTGAATTTACAAACTATGCATGATAATTTAAAATATATAAATAGCCAACTACAGCTTAATATCTTGTTAGTCGTAGCTCAACCGTTTGAAACTTGTTTTTTATAAACATTATAAATATTACGCAATATTAAGTAGTCGATGGCTGTAATATTAAAAGTTGTAAATTTATCAAGATTTTTCAAAGCAGTTTCATATTCATTTTTAAGCCCCGACGAAAAAATGGGGGTGGGTGTTATAATGTGTATCTGTATGGTATGTCTGTGGCATCGTAGCGCCCAAGGGAATGAACCGATTTTAATGTTCTTTTCTTTGTTAGAAAGTTATTCTGATCGAGAACGTTCTTAGCTATGTTTCATGAAAATCGGTTCAGCCGTTTGAAAATTATTAGCTCTTTTGTAGCTTAAAAAGTCATCGCATCGGAGGTATTATAAATTTTCATTTTATTTTATTGCAACACTACTCATCACTGTCAAATCACTTGTCAACTCAGCGCGTCAACGCGACAACAATCTAACTGATTCTTATTATTGTTTTAGTTATCGGTTAAGTAGATCAAAGGACCCTCTGCCTCAACCACTTCACTGGCCATATTCTTATCTAAACTTTAAATGCACCTAAGTTTATGACACTAGCATCACGGACACTGGCAGAATTGTGGCAAATAGCTACAAACGCCACTAACAAAGAAGAAGAAGAAGAAGATTCTTGTTATACTATTAGTGGTACTACCACTTGGTAGCCAAGCTGTAGCCAATCGACTACATCTCATGTACGGCCTCTGGCTCGACCGGGGTAGTACCACCTCTCACAGAAGATGCGTGTAAAATAACTATTATATAGTTGCGTTTTCTACGATGACTGAGAGAGATGAAAGTCCAACTCCCTTGCACCCTTAGCCTCTGTCTGTCCCACTCCCCTTCAGTCAGCAATGCCTTTGGTATTGCAAGCATGCATAGGCCACGGGAACTGCTTAACATCAGGCGGATCGTGCGCTTGTTTGCCGACTTTGTTCTATAACAATAATAAGTTTCAGTACAATCTAAAAAAAATAAGCTTTTGTTGAAGATTCTACTCGAGTTTTGGATCGTTTCTAGTCTATTGAGCAATAATTCAGTATATACTTATACTTATTCATGCATATCAAAAGTATACAACAAATACTTAGTTAAATCCATGCCCGGTATACAATGGAAAGTGAATCACGACCGTTCTAGACTCGTTCTGGAGTGACGTCATTTGTGTCAGGCGTTGCTCTGACGACCACAGATAACTAGACCAGAGCATATGGCACGAGATAATTATCCACGACCTGAGATGATATTTTGTTATTGAATGAGAGGAATGTTTTATGAGTGTAGTGTAGTATTGGTTTCACGAAGAAGACTATGACTCTTATGACACTGGGGAATTATTGCAGCCTAATATAATAATAATTAAGCTCTTTTGGCGTCCCACTCCTGAACACGGGCCTCCCCCCACTACGAGGGCGATTCAGGCCGTAACCCAGCACTCTGGCCCAGGGGGGCTTGGAGGATTTCACATGCCTTTCGAAAATTTGTTAAATTTTCTAAGACATGCAGGTTTCCTCGCGATGTTTTCCTTCACTGTAAGCAAGTAATAATCATATAGAAATTATGATTCGCACATAGATTTCGATAAATCTAGAGGTGCAAGCCGGAGTTCGAACCCAGGACCTGGAGCCCGCAAGACGCGTGCTTAACCAATGGGCTATCACAGCCTATCTTTATAAAAAACGTACATTAATACAAGCATAATTTTACCGTTGTTTAGAATCGCTAATTCTTAAAACATTATTGTCAAGTGAAGTAAGTAATGATAATGATTAAAGTTTTATGCAATACGAGCAATCAGTTTCGTCCCGCCAGCAAAGTGAGTCCATCGATTGGCCACATTGATCTGACCTGCCAATTGTTTTTGTTACCATCGCTAAAGGAGTTACATAACTGCCGTCAGACCCTAGAGCTTTATTATTGTCGATGATTGAAAGGAAACAGTATTTATTGTAATGCGTCTATGTCTAGGTCTTCTGTTTAACATGGAGATTGTTCTTTTATATACATATGCCTATTTGCCCTAAGGACTTTTATTATAAGGGAACCTCTTGAACGAATCTATAATAGGTAAGAATAGGTTATCCCTATGTTTTGTCTGCATCAATGTCTAGTAGACACTTGATTCTCAAAAATGTATTGAACTTAAGACTCTATCTCGATGCCACTTGGAAAGAAAACATTTGGGAGTCTTGGTGAACTATACTATATTTTGAGGGTCTTAACTATTCTTTGTTAGGTTACGGATCTCTCTGATAATCTTAAAGCGCTTCGCTCCGGGCAGAATCTGCGCCAATACTGTTCCTCTTTCTTATCACAAGCACCTAAATGTTTTCAGAGTCTCCCTCTACAATTCACCTAAATGATTCTTGATCGTTCTTCAAACATCATCTGGTCAATAGTGCCATCGCTTGCGCAAGCCAGCGCCTCACAATTCGTCATTTCCTTATTAGTTTCATCGGCACGATTCTTTTTATTGAATGGGCTTTCCATTGGAATATTACTTCTGATATTTTTATTTGTTCAGTTTTTATTGGTATGTGTAGTGCCACGATGGTCTCATGAAACATAAATCATCTTATTGCTTCTAAAAATGTCGTCACTGATGATGAGATTAGCGTAAAGTAGCTATTATAGCTGTGTTTCGTACGAGTAGCGAAAGAGCCGGAAGCCCAACCAAGTCCCTCCATTCTTCTCCCCTTGAACCGCTCCCCTTCAGTTCGGTAATGTGCGAGCAAGCCTTTGGTATCCCAAGCATCTATAGATTACGGTAAACTATTATTTTTTTCAAAAATCGTCTGAACATTTGTCTAGTTTGTGTTTTTTTGCATAAGTAGTGGCCTGAATCACATTGTCGTTTGTTATTTACAAAAAGTTATCGGCATCTATGTATCTAATTTATTGTGATCTAGTAATGTGTGGTATGTTTGGGTTGAACGACCTCTTCAGCGACATAAACAAGTTCAAAGTTGAAAACCTGATTTAAACAGACCTTATTTCTGTACAATGGTTTATATTGAGGAAAGCCGCAAATATCTGTGGCTTATGGTTCAGGCACTTTCTCTGACGCGCCATTGTGTTGTGGCTCTTTGTTGAACAAGTGTTTAGTATTATGGCTACGGGGTTATGATCTCCTGGTAGTTCATTCTTTTAGACAACAAACTGGTTCGTTGTCATTCGTCTGGTTCCCAACATAATGATGATTGCTCGTCATTATCGTCTCTTTCAGGTCTAATGATATATTTACCGAGGAAGAAAGCAGCAGTTAAGGTTACTGAAACACACGGCAAGTGTTATTATGATTTGTGGGTAAGCGGCCATTCATAAGATGAAATCGACATTGATGTTTCCATTTTTAACGAATAATGGCCGTATTTGGCGTCTGTGTCGGGTTTACCGTGTGAATGACCGCTAAGGTTACAAAGTTGAAATAATTCAATTATTATGCGTGAAATGGATTGATCGTTTACTTGAATTAAAATTTCTGACTTCTCATACAACGTGCTTTTAATTTTAAAGGATATAATTACAATCTTAGGTTAGAAACACTTTAAAACATTAAAATAAACCTTGACCGCGTGGGATGGTGCCAAGAATGCTGGCTGCATTTGCGTGAAATTGCTGGTTTCTTTACCTAAAATTATTATTTCTATAATGTTAACACCCTCTTAAACAGTTCCATTAATATTTATTTTAAATTATTATTAGTAACCTATTTATTTACTGTTCTAGAAAAGGCGAAATTAAATTATAGGTATAAATACAGCTCTCAAACAACCACAACTTTGTCACTCTTTACAAAAACTTCCATAGAATTTTATTGACGCAATTGAGTATTTCCAAATGTTCATCTGGTTCAATTGATGATGCACATTGTCAGGGTTTATCTCGAACACCAGATGCCGACACTCGATACTGGTACGCCCACTGTTATTCTGCAATTTAATCAATATTGAGTCAGAAGGTAGGTATATTTATTTATATATTGGGATGTGTCAACTAGAGCTAACGAATTCGTACTTCTATGATAAAACTCTTCATCAAGGTATTTTTGGTTAATTGCAGCATCATACATCATACTCGCAGTAAGTATGGGATGTTAAGCCCTTAATACGAAACTTAATCTTTCATAAACCGTAATTAAATTTCGCTCAAAAACAATTTTTACTTTCAATATTACTATGGTGCTGCCTATTATTCGTTACTATTACTGTAATTATGTATACTCTATGTCTCTTTTATACACAACATAGAGTCATTACTTTCGCTTAATTATTATTAAGTTTTGGAATTCAAATGAAAGTGAAAATGATATCGTAATTTGTAGTTAACAGACCGGAGAGGCGATTGTACTTTGGTCAGCTTTGGAGATGTATTGCTTGCATTGTTTGAGATATGGTCCATGTTACACACAACTTAATGTTTATTGGTACCTATAACGAACGATAGAGTTGATTTTAATGAAACCCTGCCCCAATTGAAATAAAGTCTATGAGGAAAGAGAACAGTCGTGGCTAGTACTATATAGTGCTTATGAATCGTCAAATGTTAGAAAATGAATGCTATTCTTATCCTTATATATCAAACTAGCTGTGCCCGCGACTTCGTCCGCGTGGAATTTAATTGACAAAGTTTCAAACAAACTTTCATCCCCTATTTTATCCCCTTGGGGGTAGAATTAATCAAAATCCTCTCTTAGCGGATCCCTACGTCATAACATCTACCTGCATGGCAAATTTCAGCCCGATCCGTCCAGTGGTTTGGGATGTGCGTTGATAGATCACTATGTCAGTCAGTCAGTCAGTCAGTCAGTCAGTCAGTCACCTTTGAGTTATATATATATAGATTCCGGTGTGTGTGTCTTCATAATTATTTTCTTAAACGGCTCGATCGATTTTGGTGTTTTTTTCTGTAGTTATGTGATCACCTGGATTGTTCTTATCTATAGTTGTATCCGGTAGGTGGCACCGTATCCAGAAAACTCGCTATCAAAATATGTAAAAGCTATAGTATTCATATGAAAAATAATGTTCAGAACACTGCATGGCAACTCTTTTGAAGGATATTTTTAAATTGCAATCTTATTTATTACTTAACAATTTGATAATACTGAACTGCAATAATATTTCATTTTCTCCACTTTAATATTATTTCAATGTCACACCGGGTCGTTAACACAGAAACTAAAACTAATTGCCCACAAATATTGCTAAGCGCTTACTCCATGAAATCTAGCCAGAAAAATCTAGACAGGCTGTATTTTTTAATATCTCTCCATTTCAAAATTTCTAGGTAGAATTTAACGCATAATTGCCGAGTCAAATCAGCGAAACTGAAATATTAAGGCGTTTATTATATTGTAGATTGTATAAATACTTGTTTCGCTTAATTTTAAACAATTTAATATTTTAACTCCAGATGAAAATCATCGTACGAAACGCGGCTATAATAGCTATTTTACGCCGACCTTTTGTGAGAGGATGGTACTGCCCCGGTCGAGCAAGCTCGTATATACCAATTGGCTACAGCTAGGCTCTGACACCAAGAATATGATCCAAAAGATATAATCATCTCAATCTTACTTCAGGTACTGTGAGGGGACATGCAAAAGATGCTGAAGATTTATGCATTTCTTACGCCGTAATTAAACGAAAAAAAAATCTCCCGATAGGCATAGGATTGCAAAGATTGATTGCCAAGAGGGATTGGAAGCAAATCTCTCCTTATCTATACAATAATTATCAACAAACCATTAAGATCAAGCAAGCGTTACAGAGCCTTTACAAAAAAACTTCATTAATTTCTGCCATAGACGAGCTAGCTCGTGATTGCTTCTAAAGATTTCTAAGGCCTTGACAGAGCGGTTGCGTCAGTACAGCGGTTGTTCAATAGTTTGTGTGTAAGGGCATGAGACTATCAAACGTAAGTACGTTGATTAAATAATATAGGAGTATAGTCGACGATAAAAGTGGTTGGAAGGGGCCCATATTTTGTGCCAATGGCGGCAAAAGGTGGCATTCATTTTGAGACCCAATAATCCTGATTATTCTAGTCTACTAAATTGAGTTTAATAATGAAATGTGTCCACTATCATTTGTAAAGGTGGCACTGCACATGGCTTATTTGAATAAATATTTGCGTCATTCGGACAAAACAAAATAAACCCACATTATCTTGGTTTAGCATGATATGGCGAATATTTGTACGGTTACGCCGTTTGAAGTGCCATAGGTTATTCAGCAGTTAAAAACTATGCACATGTACTCTTTCCGAGGCTAAATACGATAGGAGCGACACTGTGGTCGATCTAGCTTAACGTTATTATTTATATCGCTATTTTTAAATCACGATTTTATATAGCTTTTGGTATTACGTCACGATTCGTTTTTTTTTCATAAGAAATGATGATCCCAGGTATTACCAAGCAACGATCTTGAAAGTGCATTGCATACAAATTACACATTGTTTATCGTCAAGTTCAAATCTTTAACATCATAACAAAAGACATCGACGCGTCGGCGTCGTGTTTCTCGGAGAATGTTTTTTACTCGAATGTACGCGGAGTCCGTTCAGTGAGCTTCCATTAGGATTCGAGTCGCGAGGCGCTAACACGCTTGCTTTATGTCGACGTAATTTCATTCTAGTGATGGGACGTGCTGTGGCTGGTCGATGACCTAATTTTTGAATTTTGTAATCAGGTTTCCTTCGAACAAAATTTATGGAAGTAGCATGCTATGAGATTTTAAATATGCTTCTCTACCTTGACCTGGTGCACCTGTTTAGGATTTGTTTATTGAATTAGGGGTTAATGAAGATGCGCCATGGTTACATATAATTGGCGTTTTTGTAAAAGCGCCAACAAATAAGTTTTTTTTGTAATACTAATGAAAATTTACAATTACTTTTTGCTGGACTCGATTCCCAATTATAATTAAGAAGATCCGTCAGTTTCAAGTACCTAGTGTAGTCATTATTCAACCGAACCTTCGCTTTAACTCGTTTACTAGATGAGTGCACTACCACAGGAGATAGCAGGGTCTATAAAATCGACATTAATTTATCGATAACTTTCTCAACCCTATAAAGTATCAATCGTTCTCAAGCGCATTCTGTCACGATCTTCGTGCCCGCACCCACCTCTTAACAGACACGACTCTATTGCCCATTCCACTTACCATTACCCTCTTTCTTCAATGTCTATATTTTATTAACGTTGTAAAACCGGCAGTGGATGTCGTAATAATTATGATATTAAAATATCAAGGTGACGACTTTATTATGCAGCTACTAGTCTTTTATGTTTGTGAACGATTTGTGACGGATCGTCGTCTCGTAACATAATGGTTCCGGGATCAGTTCCCAATGGAATATGTTGTAAGTTTACTGTCAATCATCGTTATGTAACTTGACATATACTCAGTGTAAATTGATTTCAGAAATTTGGTTGTTTATTTCGCGTTTAATCAAATATTTTGATTGATAGTGCACGTCTTGCGTCTCTAAATGATTTATTTATAAAAGCAAGCGGTTGTGTGTTTCATTTCACGAAAACCCGAGTTATGACTCTTATGACACTGGCATAGGTACTGGTCAATTTTGTAATAATTAACTCGTCTTTGGTTAATGGACTACACCAATAATCAGTGCAACCTTTGTGTGCGTACACACGTAGTATGCAGGTCCTGTGAAATTCCAAATATGAATATATTAACTTTTTTCGTAATAGGTTTACCTACTGGTAGCATTCATAAAGCACGTTCTTTTTACTTACTATTTTAATGACATCGTTCATGTTTCATCGTCATCGTTAATGCTCTGTTGTGCCGTGTGAATTAGAGCTAGATATATATTTATCCGGTTGTCCTGTCATCCAAAATCACAAAATTCAGTATCAGATTAAAGGTACCTTTGAAAATATTAAAAGAAGGATAGACATGGCTGTATTTTTGCGGAAATTGAAATTGTTCAATCAACCTATCTCATTTCCGTTCCAACTCTCCTTTAGCAAGCTTAATTGGTTATGAGTAATAAGTAATTGTTTAACACAAGCCGCCCGTATCGTCGCTTTTGCAACAACAGGAAATAGGTATTTAGTAATTTCTGACATTGGTTAACTTTTTTCATAATAACTGCAGTTTTTGTGAGTTCTTTCGGCTCAAAACTAGTTTGGGCAAATAGCCTTGGTATTGCAGAGACGGCGAAGATATGGTACTACATCTTAGTCGATGCCAATATTCACGACTTACAGCGAATTTAGTATTTTATTAACTCATATGTACCAATTAAAATATATTAATTTTATAAAATATATTAAAATTTATCAAAATTACACAGTTGTAACGCCTTAAACTACACTAGCTAGAACTGTTTTCTAAACTTATGTAGTTTTGCTGACTTAAATATTACTTTAAAAATGATTTAACTAGTAGTAATCGTAGGAGATACCTTATATCATTAGGTACCTATGCAATAAATGTCCATATTTTGTTGACATCAAATCACGAATATAATTTTCTATTGAACTTATGATCTAAAATACATCTTAACGCTCAAGATTTAAACTCACGATGGTGACGACAGGTTTAATGGCATCAAATTCGTTACGCCCGATGCGTTTAGTACTTTTCACCCAGATTCCCATTGTCTTATTATGATCTAAATTGGCTCAGCGGTTTGCGCATCGGGCTATGAAACTGACTGTGGTAGATTAGAGTTCCGTTAGAAATGTTTCGGTATCTTATTTATGTTAGAGATCTCACCATGTCTCAAGAGTAATGTTGACATTTGATGAGTGCACATTAATAAGTTATAAGATTAAGTTGTATAGCAATTAAATAACCTAGGCTGGCTTATGGTTCTTCTATCGAATATTGAAATGCTATTCAAATAAGTCTAACTTTGTTTCTAGTCTATTTAAGTCTAAGTTTGCTGTTTCAAGACGTCGTCGTTATCTTTCATTTTGGCATGGCAACTCAAAATTATTAGCAACTCTCAAATCTGAGTTACGTTAAGTATATCTCAAATCAACAGAATACAAAATCCTTTTGTATGTTATCTACAGATTTGACACTCAATATGGTTACCCTGAAAATGTCCTTATAATTATTCACTTATACAAACAACAAGATTAATATCTTACTGACGCAATGCGCAAATGATGAATGTCTGTAGTTTCGGTAATGACCCGTCTCGTTTGGTGATGATTATGTATGTGGGTCACACGGACTCCATTGAGGTAGTGAGCTCGCTCGTATTCCGAGGCTAGAGGTCACAAGGCTACGGTATATGGACTGAGAATTGAATGAATCCTGCGAGAACGTGGGTAGTAATCCGTACAGTAATTTGTCTAGTAAACATGTATGTACCTACCGGTTGTTCCGCTCCACTACAAGAAATCCTTCCATCGGGTTCCAAGAGTATGTAAAAAGAAAGTCAGCCAGCAAGTACAACGATTCACTTTGTAAAGGTTTTGGACCTGGGAGTAGGAGGTGCCTAAATATTTTTCTTCGCTTGTACCTATTTTAAGGTATGACCTAAAAGTAATTTGGAGTCCGGTTGAACTCATAGAATGTTTTGAAGTTATTTAAGAGCTAAGTGAAATAACAAGAGACGGTCCTGAAGGGATTACTGGAAGCTTATTGAAGGCCTACAGTTCTGAAGAAACCACTAGTTTTTAAGTCCCTGTAAAAATTAACTGAGATTTATTTCTCAATATGTTCAAGGTTTAACTAAATAGCTATCAAAAAGTTTAATCTTAGGTACTTTGGCCCCTTATAAAAAGTAACAAGTAGTCTCATCCCGTTTGTAATAAGGTCAAAAAGGTAACGTACGATATCATCAATTTAAATAATTACTGAGGTGAATCGTGACAGCATAAGCCATGGGAGAATAGTTACATAACGCAACAGAATGGTGTCACGTGATATCGGGTGGCGACACACGTCTTGGAGCATCGCCGAGATTATCATACTATATGATTTTTCATCCTAAGTTGTTAGTTGTATTATTTCTGGTAGAGTTGTCCTTTACGGCTATTACAAACAAATGAAGTTTGATATTTATTTTCCAGGGCGACAATGATAGAGTCGAGGTGATCAGATTTGACTGCCGTATTCCGATTGGAAGCGCAAGATGATTTAAAAAATGGAGTCACCAGTGAGAATATGTTTAGGTGAGTAAAATCAATCATATCAACTGTAAACACCATACAGTATAAGTGAAATAAGTAATACAAACTTGAAACTGACGACCAAGTTTTACAAACAAAGTGGTTGCAGGCAAAATACGCCTGTTAAAAATGCAATTGGCGATTGGCAAAAAGCAGCGTTGCTAGTGATAAAAGTCAGGCGCTGAATACTTCCAATAGCCCGCACTTGCTGTGGAAAATAAATAACATATTAATGTAATATTAGATTGTCAGTGACGGATTTATCAGCAGCCGAAGTAGGCTCGAGCCTAGGGCGGCACATTTGGGGACAAACTACGACGACCTGACGGCAACTTAATTTATTTTATTATTGTTTGTAAGCGCAATACACATAATTTAATTGCGTTTACCGAATGTAGATACATTATTGTTCATGATTGAGCTTTGATTAGCACATAAATATATCCAAAACTGTTTCTTGTGCAACTTCAGCCAAATTGTTGGAGATTTCAAAATTTAACAGCCTATACTTGGGAAATGTGTAAATCCGCCACTGAGATTGCTATAAGATTTATAGATCAAATACAACATAATTGGCATAATATAGTGTATTTTCAGTGGCATACACTTAATATATTAATTTAAAACACATGTTTGGTAACACAAATAATTGTTAGTAGGAAAAGGACGCTACGTAACAAAAATTGTTTCAATTAAATAATATAATGGTTAAAATGAAATTATAATATTTTCAGGTGCAGCATTAGTAGTAAACATACTACTGTTGAGCGGCACATCAGTTAATGGAATCGCTTTACCACACGACACGACACCGACCACTGTCAAAGATGAAAGAGCGCCGCGGTACGCCAGGATCAACGGCACTTGGACCGCCAGGAACAAACCTAAGTCTCCTGACGTCTCTATAAACGAACTGAAACCCAAAGACTCAACATCCGAGGAACACACAGAAAAGAATGCCAAATACAAACACAGAGGAAGGATCAGGTACTTTACACAGTTAAAAACTACCACCGAAAATCCTTTAAGAAGGATCCGATCCACAAAGGTGCCTAAATTAGTTGTAGTAACCCCGACACCTGAAGTAAAGAAACCAGTTGATATTATAGATAGTATGCGCGCTTATAAGAGAACGAAATTGCCACTTATTAGTACTACTACTCCAGTGATAGTAAAGAAGGAAGAAAATAGTGAAGAAGATGCATACGAGGACGAGGAGGATGAAGAGGACAAGGAATCATTTGAGAAATTCTCTTCAAACAAATTTGAGAACTTCTTTACTATTCCTAGCTATAATTATGGAGATGACTTCAACCATGATACAGACAATGAAAGTTCCGATAATAATGTTAATAAGAACGATTACAGTAGTCCAACCTATGGGGGGTTTTCCAGTATATTTCCAGGAGAACCATCCTATGGATATAAAGACACCACACATGATATTTTCAAATCGGAAAGTTTCTTCAGTTTCGACAGCGATTTGACGACACCTAAAAATGATCGATTCGATGAGAAATTCCAAAAGATCACTTCGAGTATTATCAAAAACTTAGACACAATTAAAGTTAAGGCTCCTCCCGTTAACACGACTAATGTTCATAAGATTGTTCAAGAAAAAGTAGATACCGAAAAAATAGGAAATAACACACCCAGTAATAAATCATCAGTATTCATTAGAAATACCAAAGAGATACGCCTATTAGACAATGACGGTGCTAGCAGCGCTAATAAAGAGTTATCTGATGTACACGGTACTAGTATTTATTATGAAATGTCTGTCCTATCCACTGAAACATACGCCATTAATTCTGAAGACGACTGTGATAACGAATCGTTGTCCGCTGAGCCTACAGTCAGTACTTCATCTGAAGAGGAGTTGACGTCTTTGAACGGGAAAAAAGAAAATATTAAGGAGACTGCAATACCAACACTAACAACTTCAAATGTTGATGTTGTAAAGCCTACTAACCCTGATTCAATTACCGAAAGAGTAAAAGCGACATCTAAATCAAAATCTGCCACGAGAACAAAATCACGGTATGACAGGATAAAATCAACATCCTCTGATTTAGTACCTGATACTTATAAACCGAGTTTGTCTACTGAGAGGTTCGAAAGAGTTAGAACTACATCATCCAATGAGAAATTTGGTAGTGCTAGAACGACATCAGCCAGTACAAAACGCGAAAGCGCTAAATCATCATATTCCACACTTAAGGCAGACAGCACGAAATCTTCATTATCTAAATTAGGAACCGAAAGTGTGAAGCCAACGTTATCCGATTCTAGTGCCGAGAGTGCGAAAACCACCCTATCAAGTCTGAGGTTTGAAACTGCAAAACCGACTTCTGATTTCATATTTGAAAGTTTGCCTACAATACCTAACTTAGCGATTGAGACAACTGTAACTCCAACATTCCCAAGCCAAACATTTGAAGCTATTAGGCCGACATACCCTGATCCGAATTCAGAAATCGTGCCAATATTATCGACTAGTATCCTACCTGTATCGACTCTGCTACCTCTATTTAATTCAATAAATTCTGTACCAGTATCTACACAAAACATCATTTCTAGCACTGAAAGGTCTGTCAAAACGTTTTCAACTAGTTACCCTAGAAATAGGAGTTATTCTAAACGTCTCAATACCAACGGAAACAAGGACTCACCTAACAGTGTTACATCAAAACCTGAAGTATCCTCAACTACAAATACGAGATCTTTCACGCGCAAGTTCCAGCACAGCACTCCAAGGACTAAACCAATATGGATTGTGCCGAGAAGAAACGTGACAAAAACTTACGTTAAACCTACTTATCCAACCACTATCTACTCCGAGCACTTCAGCATCAAAGACAAGTATAAAAAGTTAACCACAGTTAGGCCTAAGCAATATAAGACAGTGCTAACAACGATATCTTCAGATATAGACCCTATATTGGAAAATGATGGAGGTGGAACGAAGAAAATCGTGCAATCCCAATCAGTAGCTGACAATACTGTTCCTGGTTTATGGAAGAGAGGCTCAACCAAATTTGGCACATCGACATCAAGCTCCACTGAAGTTGAGACTGATGGGGAGTGGCCGATACCTCCAACATCGGCTGTCTGGGCTCTGGCCAGTTTAAGAAGTCCTCCGCCAACGCCGAACGCTGCGTTGAACGGTACTAGGCCACCAAAGAAGAGTGTCGATGAAAATGAACTACAGAAGGTCGGGGAAGTTATAGGTAAGTGATCCAATAGGTGTAATATAGATATGAATTAAATAAATAATGATAAATTTGTTAGATAGGATTAATTTAAAACCAATGATAATGCCGTCCAACACGCAATAGATAATCATAATCTTTATTATTACTTATATTAACATAACTCTTGGTCATATCTCTATGACTCCAGTATTAGTCGAGTGTTGCATGTGATCATTTTAATAAATTTATTAAGTCACGGTGCGTTAATTGTAATTGACATATTCATTTGGTTTACAATAAATGTAAGTACTGTGTGAAAAAATGTGGATAAAACTAAGATTGAATTTTATTTATCCAGATAAGAAAGAGACTACCATCGCTCCGTTAGTCTCCACAACAGTTAGTTCGATAAGCAACGACATTATACCCAAGGTCACCGAAGTCGTTCAAAATAAACTGCCGTGGCAACCAATATTGGCTCCAAAAACACCAAGCTCTGAAACCCAGACTGAGATACATGAGATAAAATCTGAAACTGTACCAGCGGAGAGTAATATATCATTTCAGAGCAGTGTTGATCCAGCTTCTACTGAGACTATTAATGAGCTAGAAAATCAAACGGGAGCCTGGATTCCTGTAACGTTTGAAACAAAAGATAATAATGAATCCAGTATAAAAACAATTCCACCAGTTAGCAGTACAAAGTCAACCGGTTTTGAATCAATTACTAAACTACCAGCAGATGTCACTACACCTCAAGATGAAACGGTAGCCAGCTCTGACGATAATCAGACTGTAGCTGATGAAAAGTCACAGACAACCACTGATTATACAATAACTACTATAAGATTCTCTTACGTGCCAACAGAAGAGATTGAAACTGAAACACGACCTGCAGAAATTACTCCAACCACGTGGCACCCAGTCTTTCCCACTAGAACTAGACTCACATCAACAAAAAATAGTCCGATTACTACTTACAGACCCACGTATATGACTACAACTGAAATGGGTGATGAATCCACTACAATAATACCTGAAACCACTTCCCGAATAGAAGTTTCTTCACAGGTCTTAGAGAATGCGTCAAAACTGTTACCTGTGACAACAGAAATTAATAAACCGACAACAACTTTACTACCAACTACAATGGAAACTACTCAACCGACAACAACTTTACTACCAACTACAATGGAAACTACTCAACCTTCTACTACAGAAGAAGTTACAAATCATCCGACTACAACCGAAGTTATTACCCAACCTACAACTGTTAGAATAACTACCGAACCGACAACTATGATATTTACAACAGAACCAATAACTACTCAAGCTCAGACGACCCCACCAACTACCACTAAACTCGAAGACACGACAACCATAGTCGTAGAAGTTGTCACTGAAATAAACACAGAAAGAGAACAGATAGTAACATCAACTGTACAACCAGATACGACAGACACCCCACCGAATGAACTTAATGGCGACTGCACTGAAGAAAGTAGCGGTAGCAACGAAATAATAACAGAAACAACACCTGAAACGACTACTACTGAAGCTACAACCGTTAAAATGACAACACCTCCAGTAACAACTACAGAACCGACCACTTTTAGACCAATAACCTATAGAACTACAGCAGAGATGATAGAAGAAACAACTAAAATTGAAGTACCAATTACCGTTTCCAAATTACCAGAAACTACAACAGAATTTATAACAGAAATACGAGAGACTACAAAACCTAATGCTAAGATAAAGGAAACGACTATAGTTGATACAACCACAGATTCTAATTACATAACTAAATCAGTGAATGAGCTTGAAGATGTGAGTGGATATACTGGTGAAGTGACTACTAAAGCTTCATCTATTGTATTGAATGAAGATGACACGGGCTCGGGGGCGGCTGTGGCGATAGCTGTCAGCACTATTGGCGTTATTGCTTTGATACTACTCATTGGATTATTGGTAAGTTATTTTAATGGTTAATTGAACGCTGCCAAAGTAGATTGTAGACAACACGTAATATTCAACTTTAAAAACAATAACGAACTACTTCTCCAGAGAAAATAAAAATAAAATGAATCTATAGATCATAATATATTTATCAGAACACAATAGTGTCTAAAATAATTTCATACATATTTACTTAAATAAAAAACAGAAATAAAACCTAGTAGCATAAGCACTATAGTACAAAAAAATATCGCGACACGGTGAATTGCTTGAATGGGTGAATAGAAATAAATTTTAATTTGTTGTTTATTATATCGTACAGAACTTCCGCATCAATGGTTCAAACTTCTGCTTCTTCACTGAAAATTACATTACG
Source organism: Notodonta dromedarius (assembly GCA_905147325.1). NCBI lineage: Eukaryota > Metazoa > Arthropoda > Insecta > Lepidoptera > Notodontidae > Notodonta > Notodonta dromedarius. The sequence goes on along the minus strand of LR990173.1, from coordinate 1,074,643 downwards.
CTAACAAATTTATTTACAGTTCCTAGTGATATAAAAAATTTGTCTATGTTCCTAGTACTGCCTTTGGTAATTTTTACTAAACGTTTTATAACAAATAACTACAAACATTTACGTAATGTTTCGTATTCGATGTTATTATTCCATCAAATTATTTAGTGGCATTACTAATCAGTTCGTAAACTATACCAAAATATAGAAAAACCATTTGGGTCCGTTATTTGTTTACACAGTGTTGTTTCTACATCTCCTGCTCTTCTATGCTCTTCTCTTCTAGGTCTATTTCCTTCTCCGCTGCAGTCTAGCAGAATGTTCTTACAACATATCCAAAGTAATGAGCATAATATCTATAGTCAGTCTCACGATAATTACGTTCACTACTTTGGAGAACGTTATAGATCACAACATGATGCGCCCTCGCAGCATACCTGAAATGTTTACAACACATTATTGAACAACAGGATTATTTTCAGACACAGAAAATATTAAAATATTGACTCTTTAGGTTATGGAAATACCTATTATCGTCACAAAAATATTTGATATCAAATTATAAAAGTGAAAAATAATAACTACATCAGACAACTAATCAGTAAAGATTTCTCGTAAGTCGCCTCGTTGTAGTGATATCAACTGGTGACATAACTGGCATATTGTATGAAACAGGGGAATTACCCATAATTACACGTGACATAAATTAATTAAAACAATAATGATTATTACCTTGGTCTCCTGTTTTCAAGTCTACGTATTGAACCGGATCTCCTGGAACATAAAAAAAAAGATTTCAGAGTTTAATTTCACCCAAAACTGTAGGGTTTGCTAACTTATACCAGATATTTATTTATTACGATATGATCACATTAAGTATCGTATAACTTTGTTAAATGTAGAAAAAAAATGGTTAAGAAATATTTTTATAATAACTAAGTAACGGCGGAAGTATTTTTTAAAACATTCATTATTTCCTGGAGTTGGTTGCCTAATTCGATAGCATACAATGTTAGCATTAATAAATGAACTTAGTGCTTCATTATCCTCTATTCTTAATCGTGATGCCGTTTTTGTGGACGACAATTAATTAAATGTAGGTATAGGATACCTACCAAATACTCATTAAAATTGAGACTGCTTATGAATATGATTCAAAGATTTTCGTTTAATTTTTGTGAAATATTTAGACTGATTACTTGTCTGCCTAACGTTATTGCTTACTTAGAAAAAGTTCACATCACAAATGTGTTACGTAAAATAACATTTCAACTTTTATTATTTCACATTGGTATCTCTTTAATGAACTTTTAATATAATTGTATAATTAATTATCAATACAAATATCTCGCCAGATTAAAACACCAACTGTAAGATCCCGAACTAAGCTAAGGCTTTTGAGTCCAAATTCGGTGAGTTACTTAAGTACCAGTATAACAAAAATTGCAAGACATAAAATGCTCACCCTGAACACGTAGCGAAAAAAACTCTTTAGAACGTACAGTAAGTAGCCACAGATAATTCTATATCTTTGGAACCGTCAGTCTCGTCCAACAGTGGTCGTATCTGGCGATAAAAATTCCTTCGTTTGCAACTCGAGGCGGTCTAATGTGGTCACCCGACACCAAGATACGGTTATCGTTCGTAACGAGAATTGGCATACTTGGACGGCGGTTACGTATGTCGGTCACAAGTTTGGAGAACGCTTCTGTTGCTATGATTACCTGGTACTATTGAATTTCTAAACCGTGACGCATCGTATATACAACCGGGTGTATATCGACCAATAGATGGCCTTTTGCATCCCCTAATCATTCCTCGAAGTTAAATATAAATTGTGTAAAAAAAAAATCGAGATTTTGGCTAATACAAGACAAAAGCGCGTCAGAATGAAAATATATAGATTTAAAGAAAACTAGGCCAACTGGATTATCTTATGCCTAACGCCTGTCCTGGTTTTAATTGAAAATTGCAGAAAACTAATTTAAATCTATGGGCACCAATCAGTTTCCACAAGCAGCTGAAAATAAAATAAAAAAACACCTGTAAGTAGGTAGGCACAATACATTATAGACACTACAGACGGACAGGCTTAAAACAACCTACACCTAACCTAAACCACCACCCCTTCTCTGCGTCGGGGTAAGGAATATTTAATGTTAAAATTTTAATATATTCCAAAACTCAGTATGTTTACTACCGGTCTATGCGGAACTAGTGTTGTATAACTGAGCTCATACGAGTTACAAAAGGAATAAGTATTGTTACCTGTATTACGAGCCAAGATTCAATTTGAATCGTAACTGAAACATGAATTACCGACAACACAGGCGCAATAACAAACTTTTTTTTTACTTTTACCTCGGAGAGCAGGCAACAAAATTTGTTTTTATTCATAAAAATTGTATGCATTTTCACTTCTCTTATCAGGAAGTCAGAAAGTTTGTACTGTTTGTTTGTTTGTACATAGTGCTCAGTTTGATTGAAATTTCGGTACTATGCATAAAATTAAAGTTATTTGTTCAAGAATAAATAATAAAAAATCAGAAAAAAAAATCCTTACCCGAATATTCTTCAACTCGTAAACACAAAATAAATACAAAATAACTAATTTGGTGACTGTTTACCAAGCAGAGAAGACAAAATTTAAATTTTGTAATGCAAGAAAGAAATCACCGCGGTTGCGCGGGAGCAGAAAGGTCGACCGTCGCGTAATACGTCACTGGTGTATATGAGTACACGCAGAGGCGCGCGCGCAGGGCGCTGGGCGATTACTTGAGGGCCCCGGAGTCATGGTGAGCAAAAACACGTACGGTTGCGAGAAAGTACCTACTTTGTGATTTTATTAGGCTTGATTTAAGCAATGAGGCTCTAAACAAGCCTGTGATCGATAATGGGATGAGATTGCAACCAAGTTAATAAATAAATACATAATATATTATATATTAGGTATAAATATCGATAGACTTACATAACAACTGTATGGCTTAGACGCTACGTTTGTGCGATGGGTACCGTAGAATAAAAGGACATTTCTGATTTCATCTGGCAGTTGCAGCTGTATGTATGTGTGTGTATGTATATTTATGATAAGCCCTACAGACCCTTAAACTATTAATAACTTATAACTACGGTCACCGTTGTCCCACTACATCACGGCCAACGAGAAGCGATACGAAAATATTAAATCACTTGCTTTTAACATTATGCCCCGTCGTTTATTTTTAATTTACATTACGGTTTAGTGAAACAGAATTACCATTAATTTATAAAAGGCCGCCCAAATGTTGGCATGCCCGGCGGTGACCGACTTGAACTCGGAAACTATTACCATTTTGTCTAGCATCTGATGCTGTGGTGTAGATTAATCCTGGAGCCCAGACGGCGGCAGGAGCTTCGTGTAAATATCGGCTATCAACCACATAAGGCTTATTTAAAAACCGACTTTAATATCACTGAAAAAAGTTATATATAGGTACCGTAAGCTTTTGGTTCACCTAGTAATATCAATAAAATATACCTGCGATCGTACTTTCTCGTTGCTGTACAGAGTTCACCTATGTTCCTAGTAAGCTGTAGGTGTCGCCGTATCGCGGGCCAGAGGATGTTTTTACAATGCAAATTATAAACAAATCCACGCTGATGACGGACCTTTGGTGCGCGGCTCCACTGCATTGTAGACTTGGAAGTCGATTATAAATTTTGTAGTGCAGATAAAATCTCGTATCGTCAAATCTATATATATAAAAATGAATGTTTGTCTGTATGTCCTTTATAAAATCGTAAAATATGCATTTGATCATGTCATGATCTTCAGAAAAGTGTTGTGTGTGCATGAGCCCACAAAGGTTTCTGAGTTGGTATGACCAATCTTTGACAGATGCGTAGCAAAGCGCGCAGGGTACACCTAGTTATGTTCTAAAAGAATCGATAAGATCGTTCATTTATTTGAATATTATGTAGCCAATGAAACAGCAGTTACATTTATAATTTTCAAAGTCTAATTTTCAATACCTAGTAAAATTTTAAAAGAAAGAACTTTGACGTAACCTAATGTGGTGGTTCCTAAGTAGAGATCCGTTTTCATATGTAACATTTATTTGTTTTCAAGTCGATAGACTATACTATACTACGAGACTCCGGTAATCTAGTAGTTCAGTAGCCATTAAGACTAAAGTCTCAAGTCTCTAGACTAAAGTCTCAATGGCTATTTTCTAAGAGTTACTCAAAAATCTACTAACGAGGACGTACGTCATCCGAATGACGTGTGCAAATGGGCACCAACAAAATCTAGAGCGTACCTCGTAAATTAAGGTCTCAAGTATACGGCCCTTGAAATCGCCACATTTTCACACGTCAAGCTCGCCCCGCCCCGCCCCGACTCGCCCTGACTCGCCCCAGCTCGAGTGCCAACTCTCCGCTCTTCTGAGAAACGCTCCAGAATGCGTTTTGGAACACTTAGAAATTTGCCTTTTTAGCGATAAGTGCGCCTACGCGTTGTGATAAGTAGAGTGTGGTGTAAGGGTTATTTAAGCATTTTAAAAGTGCCCATTTCAATAATGTGTCTTGGAAACAATCACCTACTAGGCTACAATATATACCAAGCAACAACTTTTAAACGTTTAGAACAAACTCGTTTGAAAAAATAATGTCTGTTCATCTTCGTAATGTCTATTGAATAACGACTCTGAAAATTCTTTAACAACTTTTCAATGTTAAAATTTTCACTTAACTTACTATTTTCAATATTTTTACTAAAATTCCTCATGTTTTTTCCCACAAACTCTGAAAATACTTTAACAACTTTTCAATCTTAAATTCATACTGTTTTCAATATTTTTACTAAAACTTCTCATGCTTTTTTCACACAAACAAACAGCTAGTCATTACATCTTATAGATAGGTGCATAATTCAGGACAATAGTAGTACAAAGCTATATTTATCATTCGACATTATGAATGAACTGCTCTGTCTGCTCCCAAACGCTGACGCCGCACTACCGATCAGTCAGCAACATCCTGCTGATAAAACGATTGTTTATACTTACAGTTGACTAGGAGGCCCTGTTCAATGAATGGCTGCGATTTTTGTGAATTAACCAAGATTATATTAAATAAATAAATATCGCCAGACTGACATACCAACAGTACGGTCCCAAACTAAGCAACGCGTGTACTATGGGTACCGTACAATGGACTGGGGGCGATCCCAGTGACACCCAGACCTGGGCAAATTACGAAAAGTCAATTTCCGAAATTTACCCCAGCGGGAATCGAACCCGCAACCACCATGGGCAGTGAGCCGAGCGGCCTACGCTCGTACCACTGCGCCAAGCGGTCGTCAAACCTTATCATAAAACCTTATATTATCTAATTACAATTATTATTAATCTTATCCTATTTTATTTTGTCCGATAGGGTGTGTATAAAATGCAACTTATAAACGGGACTCCATTTTGAATATATAACTATCAAATAAATTCCAAAATTATATAAAAGACACCATTTCAAATTGTGCTTAAAAATACCCATATTTTCCATCGATGAGGCACACTACAAATGTGTCAAATTTAACCCCATCTAGTTGTAATGGTCTCTGAGAAATAATGCTGTATGTTTCCCAATGGAGTCGTAAAACTAAAATACTGTGTGCCTTCTTTTTTAGTTCTCTTCTGTTTTGTATGAAAATTAATCGTGTTTGTATCACGAATTACTTACTATAGGATTTAAGAATGAAAAAGACGTAGTTGAATACGGCGGTAATGATTAGGTATCCCAGACAACAACTGATGCGTGTGGATGCCCGCTCACGTGTAAAGTTCGTATAGCAATGACAAGAGAACCACATAGGTCGTTAGTCATCTTGAACCGTTGTCGTCGTGTGAACGAAGCTGTAACATGGCTGTAAAGATCTAAATAGTTTGAAACCTGACACACTTTCAATTTTTCTCAGACGCCATAACTTTCTCACGTATTTTTTCTTGTTGACCTGCAGTGTCTCGGTTGACTATAATATATTGTAGGATTAAAAATAATTGAATTTATATCATATCTATCTACAGATTGATGAGAATTACCTTTTTCAGGAAACAATGTCTAAATCTTTACAAATTAAATTAAATTTTGACTGAAAGGTAAAAGTAGTAAAAAAGGCTAGTCCCTAAACATCCATTGATAATGCACACTTTAGAAAAATGCCATGTATTGTTATTGCGAATCAATATAAATAAAGAATTGGGGGGTTGGAGTCCTTGTGAAGTGGTATCTTGTTTGTAGTTGGTGGTCCGTCGGCGCGGGCGCCGCGGCGTGTACGCCCAGCGCTGCACCCCGGTGTCTCTGGACGCGTACAGCCTGGACAGTGTGAGCGTGGGCCACAGGAAGGGCAACCAGCGCCTGCGCGCCAGCAAGCGGAGCTACGGCAACCCTGCTTATGATGATGAGGTGACAGCTATATTGTTTTTAATGTTCACTGTTGTAAAGCCAATAATTTGTTACTGCGAAGGCGGAACGACTGCTAGGTTAGACTCCGTAGACTTAGTGTACTGCTTCAACGCCGCGACTACTACTGCTTGGGTAGTGTTGTATGACTTTATACCTGAGTAGTTTTAGCAATCTTTAATAGCGAATAGGTATATTTTACTTAATATTTTTAAAAAATATTAAGTAAAATATAATAATTTTTGAAAAATATTTCACAACATCTTAAAAACAATCGGTACTTATGAATTAATATACAAATATGCTAAATTCATCATTAGTCGTCATGACTATTGTGACGTCACTATTAACTTAATGGCTGCGTCCAGGCCACACCGTGACCGGACACACCATGACCAAAGACAACGTCATCCGGACTCTGAATCGCCAATCTGTTTGCCAGGTGCTTGGTCAGTGTAATCTGGAAGCGCCTTTTGCCTTACTTAATTCTTCTTCACCCAGGTCACCTCCCACCCAATGCAATACGCGGCTCTCGCAAACTTCGCGCTCGACATCGAGTCCATGACTGCGGAGTTCGCGGAGATACCCTCGGTGACAGTGCGGCCCGACGAGGTGCCTCCAGGGTGTGAGGACAAGAACCGGTACTCCAATGTACTGCCGCTGCCCGAGACCAGGGTGCCGCTGAAGAGGATCGGCAACGACCCGACTACGGAGTACATTAACGCCAATTATATTACGGTAAGTTTGTTAAAAATCAATTATTCTTAACGTTTGGGCTTGTAGCCAACTTTGTTATGGGAGTTTTGAAGCCGCCCGTTCTCAGTTTGAATTTGATATAGCTTTATCCACTCATCTATTTATAATAATCACCTGTATAATGTAGGTAATGATCCCCAGGGCCCGGGCAACATCCGTAACTACTACATCGCGTGCCAGGCCCCGCTCTCAAACACCGTCGGGGACTTCTGGCGCATGATCTGGGAGCAGAACTCTAGGCTCATAGTTATGTTGACGGAATACATGGAAAACGGAGTCGTGAGTATATTGTCATAAGCCCCATTTACAAGTGCAATGGTGTTGAGGTTAGAGTGTGGGGTGGCAATTATTTTTTGCCTGTCTTAGTGGTAGTTTTTTAGTTCATAGTTGCATCTAGCAAAGGTTTGTTGAACTAGCGGGAGATAGAATGGGCGATAGTTGTGGGTTGCCAATTATTTTGTGTACCCCGTTTTAGTGGTGATTAAATATATTAGTAATTAGAATATATAGTATTAGTAATTAGAATATATTTTTTTAGAATAGAATAGAAAATGATTATTATATTGCTTGTTTGCACTGGCAACACGTTGACCGATTTATATTGTCGTCTATAGTTTTTGGCAGCACAAAATAGAGACAACACATTACAAATCGGACAACATATTTTGCCAGTGCAAACTTACGGTAAAACATTATAAATGTTGCTTAGCGATATTTATACTTTATCCAAATATAAAATAATAAAAAATATCGCCAGACTGATACACCAACTGTACAGTCCCAAACTAAGCAAAGCTTGTTCTATGGGTACCGTACAATGGACGGGGGGCGATCCCAGTGACACCTAAACCCGGGCAAATTACGAAAAGGCCATTTCCGAAATTTGCCCCTGCGGGAATCGAACCCGCAACCACCATGTGCAGTGAGCCGAGCGGCCTACGCCCGAACCACTGCGCCAAGCGGTCGTCCAATAGAAACTCTTTTATCTATTTATACAGATACACAATTATAATTCATATCCTATCAATTTTCAGGAGAAATGTTACGAATATCTGCCCCCGTCAGAGATTACAGACAACAAACGTACATTTGGAGAGTTTAAAATCATTCTAAAGAAACGCGAACAACGCGACAAGTACGCCGTGTCGAGCGTTCAACTAATCAACATGTCCACTCGGACTTGGAGGGAGGTCACCCATCTGTGGTACTTCTGGCCTGCCAAAGGAGTGCCTGATGATTATGATTCTGTAATTGATTTCCTATGCGAGATGAGGAGTTATATGAAGATCTCGCAGACAGCTAAAGAATATGATGAAGATGGTTTGTAACAATGACATTTTTAAAAACAGTTGAAATATTTACCGTAAACATAAACTTAAAACACGTGATGAACTCGTGTTTATTTTTTTGTAATAACACCGCTGATTATGCGTGTCCAACATAATATGTATTAGCGCACACCCAATATCCGCGATATATTTAAATCGATTTATGCCTAACTCAAACTGAATCTTTAATTCACTTATGAAATCTTACTCTTCATAGTAACTCATACAATAATTTGCTATGACACATGTATTATCTACCACTCGGAAGACGTCTATACCTATTGAATATAGGCATCACCCAATGGCTTTCGTATACCACGGTTCTTCTGCAGGTATTACAATAAAATTATAATAAAAATATTTTAGGAGTGGAAGTAATCTACGGCGACCAGAGCCGGTCGTCATTCAGCAACTTGTCCAAGCTGCGCGAGGAGGGCGGGCTCGGGCTCGGCGCGAACGTGTACTCGCCCGCCAGGGCAGAGGACCAGATGAAAAGAGCTGCCTCTAATAACGGCACTCTCGGCAAGATGAAGGCAGCTTCTGAGGTCGAAGGTAGGAAGACATTTTAACGTCATAATCAGAAGTTTGTAAGAGAAGCTGTCGACTTCAGCTGGCAGGGCTGGCTGGGATAGCTGGCTCGCTCGCTTCGACCAATAGGATCGCTTCATTTTAATTAGCTGAAGAAAATAAAGCGACCAGCCCGGCTCAAGTCGACGGTCATCGTTTGTGAGATTATAATAATAATATAATAATTTAGCCCTTTTGACGTCCCACTCCTGGGCACGGGCCTCCCCTCAACACGAGGGGGATTCAGGCCATAATCCACCACGCTGGCCCAGTGCGGGTTGGTGGATTCCACTTGTCTTTCGAAAATTGGTTAGATCTTCTAAGACATGCAGGTTTCCTCACGATGTTTTCCTTCACCGTAAGCAAGTGATAATCATATAGAAATTATGATTCGCACATAGATTTCTAAAAATCCAGAGGTGCGAGCCGGGGTTTGAACCCAAGAGCTGGTGCCCGCAAAACGTGTGCTTTAACCAATCGGCTATCACAGCTTGCGTTTGTGAGATTATCTATGTGAAAAGTTGGTTTTCGAAAGATTCTTCACGGGATGGCTCTGGCTCAGAGTTTCGGACATACTTCTTTCCATTGCCTAGAGAGAGGCGGCATTTGCCCAGCAGTGGTACCTTTGATAGGTTATTAAAAATATATGTACTTATGGTTTGGTTAAAAGATTTAAACTACAGTATACAGAACGGCAACCGTACTACAGAATACATTATTAGTACTACATTTTGAAGTCACTTTGAGAAGACACAAAAAACTAAAAGCTACTCTCGCTAGTGGCAATAAGGTGCAAAGTTGATTGATTAAAGTACCCTCGACCCACACCTCCGCCACCACGCTCGTAATTATACTAGGTACTAGTGATGTAACGAATGTTGGATTTTGGACATTCGCGAATGCGAGTGCGAATGCGAATGCGAATGTTGACTTTCAGATAAGGAACCCTAAATTGAAAATTAAAAAACCCCAATGCGACGACTTTTTAAATTACAAAAGAGCTGATAATTGTCAAACGGTTGAATCGATTTTCGTGAAACATAGCTAGGAACACTCTCGATCAGAATACCTTTCTAAAAAAGAAACAAAATTAAAATCGGATCATCTGTTTGGGCGCTACGATGCCACAGACAGACACACAAAAAAATACATATGTTAAACTTATAACACGCTTATTTCTCGGGAGTTAATAAACAGCGCGCAAAATATTATATTGGATTGACATTTCGTGTCGGCCGAACATAGCCGAACCAATATAGGTTAAAAGAACGAAGTTAGTCACATAAAGTTAATTCGAAGAGATTTGTTTTGATTTGAGGGTAGTTTAGTATTATTTCACTAATCAAATTTTATTTTATATTAAAATTTTATTGAGTTGATATTTTAATTAGACTAATAAAAGCAATAGAGTAAGATCATATTTATAATTCAGCTGCCTTCCTCAAGACAGTTATTTTTTTTTAAATTCAAATATAAGTAAATAAGTGTATTATTTGCAAGTGAGCTAAGTTACGATCGAGGCTGGTTTGCAGCCAGAGACTAACGCGAGGGCTGTGCTGTGATGGAGCCAAGTGTGTAATTAACAATGCTCGCGCATTTCATACGACATTTTACAACTTAATTGCGAGTATAAAATATTTAGAGTACAATCTAAATTGAAAAAAAATCACAATTCACGATTTTTTTTTAAAGCTAGAGAATTGCAGGATGAATTAAAAATAAAACAACATGGCGCGCCGTAAGTTTTTAGGGTTCCATAGTCTAACTCGGAGCTCTTATAGTTTCGGCACGTCCGTCTGCAATCACAGTAATTTTATTCAGAGACTATTAGGGCTAAAATACTGCAACCTAGCCAAAAAAATGAGATTATGTACCGCTAAAAAACTGTTTTTAAATTTTGAAAGCAAAGTTATTCCATTGTACCTCCCGTACTTAAGAAAAGTGAAAAAAAATGTTTACACACCACCTCGATTGAGGTATTGTTCAGTAAGTGTTTTAAAATTATTTGAAGATTTTTTTGACAGTTTTTCAATATTAATTCCCGTTTACGAAATATTGAGCTTCATTGTGGCGTTTTTTACTTAAGTAGCAAGATTGATCCTTTAAATTAGTACCACATCATAAATGGTTTATTATAGGAAATAAATAGTTCTTCAGTACTATACAAAATCTATATAATTAATTTTAAAAATAATCTAAAGTTTGGATTGAGTCTCAAACCAGGCACCACTGATTGTGTACCCAGTCTAATCACAACTTCATTCTTTGAATTAAAAATCCTTGTAAGAATCTTCATCAGTTCAAAAAGAAAATAAATGTTTATGTCACTTTTACTGAAGATGTCTATGATGCCGGTTTAATAAATTTAGTAACAGAATTTCTTAATATTTTATTTAAAAAGGTGACCAATAGTTTATCAATTTCGCAGAAATTAATAGGTTACGTGAGCCGCCGCATTCTATGTTTCATATCAATAAAAAAACGTCACTTTTATTTTATGAGATCCGTATTATCGAAAAGTGGCGGGATGTCTACGGAACCCTGGAGTATGCGTAGTCCGACATGCATTTGGCTGGTTTTATCTATTGGTCTGGCAAAGCCGGTAACAATTATTATATTATTTGAAATATAATAAATCGAATGTCTATAATATGTTTTATTTACAATGAAATTGAATGTGAAATAAATTTATTGAAATAGTTAATATATTTACGTACAATATTTGAAACATCGTTTATTTATTGTTTCAAATGGTTACTATTTTTAGGATAACTCTTTACTAAGATTTAAAAAATGTAAAGTCAATAGCACTAGTGCGTAATAAGCTGCTATATGAACATAAAAGCGGTGCAATAAGGGCCACCCTGTGAGCAAGTTTGTTTAAATAATATATATTTCTTACTATTTGTTAACATTCCATATCCATCTATAGATAATTTCCTTTTTGTTTTTCAAAAACATTCGCCAAACATTCGCATAGATTCTTGCGAATGCGAATGCGAATATTCGTTACATCACTACTAGGTACTAATTAGACCTAAACTCGTGAGCTGATTATACTTGATTATACAAGTGATGGTGGTCAGGTATGAGGGAATAGGATCAATAGCTAAGGTCCCCCCCCCCCCCGGCAGGCATCCGGCCGTGCGTGGTGACGTGCGCGTCGGGCGCGGGCCGCTCGGCGGCGCTGGTGGCGCTGGACGTGCTGGCGCGCGCGCTGCCCGCCCCCCCCGCCGCCCCCGCCGCCGACGTGCCGCGGCTGGTGCGCCAGCTGCGCGCGCAGCGCCCGCACTCGCTCTCCAACCGGCACCACTACATCTTCGTCTATAAAGTGAGTACTGTATATCCTGACCGAGCCACCGGGCGAGATTTCCTTAAATCTATAAAAGTCAATAAAATTGCAGTGTCTGTTTGTAATACCAAAATAATAGCTTTTCAGTAAATACATAGTTATTATGAATTATTAAAATATGATTAATAATTATAACAAAAACCTATTTTTAAACATTTCTGTCTGTCTGTCTATTTGTTTGTTACGGCTAATCTCCTAAACGGCTGGATTTATTTTGACGAGACTTTCACTGGCACATAGCTGTTGATATAAGGGGTAACTTAGGCTACTTTTATTTCATCTACCACGCGGGCGGAGCCGCGTTCAATAGCTATAGTGTTACGTAAAGTAGTGAGAATAGTTAAAGGAGAAAATCTTGAGAACGTGAGAGACAGATTTCGGATGGTATATGATTACTTTTTCTTTCAGGTGCTGAGTGAATACGGCAAAAAAATGTTAGGCGGGGGAGTAGACACGATATGAGACACCATTCGATTCCTATAGTGAGACTCAAATCCATGACATACGCGCATACGACAAACGTCAAATATGTACCTAGCTTTAGAAAAAAAAAACTATTTGGAACGTACCAAAGCCTAAGTTACAAGATCTCTTGAAACAAAAAATTCGCTCAAATATAATGAAAGCTATTTTTTTTTTATTTGGCTAATTTTGATTTGATTCTGTGACGATCACAGATAATAAAGTTATTTCTTTGAGAAGGATGAACTTTTACATTTAATTTTTTGATTTGTATACGTACATGATAATTATGAAAATAATTAAGTATATTGGCAATTATAAATGGCAACATGCATAAATAATTATTTTTAATGAAAATTGTAAATAAGATTTTATAATATTTTTCTAGTTGTATTGTTGTCGCTCGAACAATTTAATTTTATTTATTTGTAAGGGACCATTCCACTAGTCTGTCGATTCGTTTTCCTAGATGATTATAAGCATAATATTTCTATCACAATTTCATATTTTAATCGTCGTTCGTTGATATTTGCTGTGATTTCTACTAAACTTTTAGATTAGGTAGGTACATAAGTGCCCTAGTACATAACTTGTAATAAATATTATTTATAACTTAGTTTTAATGTAGCTACTCTTGATTTGGCACATCGAAATGTGGTTATTTAAATGTTAGTCTGACAGCACTGGCAATTAGGTGAATCGAATTTGAACTTTATGACGTTATAGATAATGTATCCATTCACCTGATTTTATATAGGTTAACAAATTTAAAGAGTTGCCAGCTTTTTGTGTATTTTTAGTAAATAGGTACGAATTAAAATACTCCCGTGCTACTTTGAATAGTATTATGGATAGTTTGAATGATTAATAACGTTAATTTACACATTTTGTTTCACAATCTGTGGATATTTATTTTTTGTTGAGAAATGTTGTTTAATTGCATAATTTTAGTATGTTATCTATACAGATGTCACCACTTGTTCAGTTGTATGTAAAACATAGCACAGTATGGTAGACTACAGTGTCGCTAGTATCAATGCAAAACTGTCAAATTGTGCTTAATTTTCATAGTGACAACGTTAGTTCTAATTTTGGCCACCAGAACGTATAACGTTGTAAGCCCATTTTTGGATAGCAAGTCCCAAAATACATAAAAAAAATGTTTTCCAACAAGTTTAGAACTTAGCCAATTACATAATCTGTTATAAAAAAAGTCGAAGCATTTACATAATTAGATGAAGTGCACTGTTTTATCCCACACGTTATTAATTAAGTTAGCTTTAGCGTAGGTTATGTATTATATAAACTATAATATATTATTGACCAAAAAACTATGTATATTGTATATTTATATACGTCCTAAAATTGATAATAAGATCTGTATTGAACGTAAATAAATTTTATTGTACCATAATATTTGCATTTTAATTAATTATTAAAATAAGAATACCCTTTAAATTTTATTGACCAAACAAATTTTAAGGGCAGATTCAGAAGAAGTTACTGATTTCAACCACGCAATCTGTTTTTAATTTTATTATAGAACAATATTTTTATAATTTTTTTTCTTTCATTTCGTTAAAATTGCATAAATTTATGGACACAATTTCTGTACTATGATGATTTTGCTAGATACTATGACGATTGGACAACAACTTTGGACTACTTATGATATTCTACCGAATGGCTGGTGCAAGAGATGCGGTCAGTTTTGACTACCTATCGCGCGCCTATTGATGTTTTATGAATGTTTTCTATCTGTGATGTTCTGCGCGTGGGAAAATGGTAGTTGTATTTGACCAATAAATTCGCATTATTCATATATTGCTTTTATATTTTTCGGGATCAGTATCATTCTGATTACTTACCCAGATTTTTGTATGGTAAATACAAAAATTGGTGCATAATTTTATCCAAACTAGCGGATTTGTCAACACAATAAATTTCTAATTTTATTTTTAATAACAATGCAATCGTTGTTTGTCTTCATTTTCTCCACTTACAACTCATGCCCACTACCATCTTCTTCAATACACTCACGGCTATGATCTTCAAGCATTACAAATCCTGTCATATCATCAATGATCTGATGTCCTGAACCCAATTTATTTTCCTTATCACATTTTATATCCTCATCTTTCGTACTTGAATCAAAACTACCTGATTTTACACTCTTGTCAATGCCAGAAACTGACTCGCAAACATTATTTTCAACATCTGCATCTAGAGCGATCACATTTTCATCGTTTATATCACTGTCATCAATTTCCCGATCAGTATCTATTATTTCTTCATCTACCTGTTCCATATCTATTGCATCAAAATCATTAGTGTCTATTTCATAGTCAATAACTTCTGGCACAGAGTCATCGTCTTCATCTTCAAAGCTGATTTTCCTATCCCTGAATAATGGTTCGTCGGTGAATATGGATAAGTGTGGGTTTTCAGCTGTGTAGTCAATATGAGCGTTCTCTCTTTCAGGAGATTCTTCCAAGTCTGCTAGTGGTTCAGAATCGTGGACGGAGTATGGTTTGTACTTGGGAAGGAACATGTGGGAGCCGGCCAGAGATGAGGATGATACGGTGAAGAGTTCTGAGAAAAGAAATAGATGAGTACTTAATAACTATGGAGCATGTTGATTAAGTAGTTTGTTTCCAAGTTTTGTTGGTAAGTAACATAAACAAATTGGCAGGAAAAGTTTAGAGTTTAGACTTTGTTCGCTCATCTCAAATGTTGAATGTTTGGATGTGTGAATAGACGGCAACTTACTTGGCTTGGGGAGACTAGAAGATGATTTATGCGTAGCTTCCTCCTGCCAAATAAAAATAAATAACTTGAATTTTCTTTTCACCAAAATTATCTTTGCTTTTTTGCAGCCTTTTCCTTAAGAACTAGATTAGAGTGCTTAGAGCAAGCCAGCCCATATAAGAGCTGTATTTAATTGGCTACAGGCTATTACTACTAGTACTACCACCGTGAAAAACTGTGAAAATACCTGGGTATTTAAATATAAAAAGACATTGTTTTTTTACTGAGAGTTCAGTGGCGTTCGTAGTAGAATATCTAAAGGGTCTGGCGTTGAAAGTGGTTGGAAAAGGCGGTGCTAGACTTTAATAAGCTATTTTGAATGATAAATATTGCAATATAAGGGTTAGTATACCTCATAAACGTTCGTCATAGACGAGTCAACTTTGGGTAACATTAGCTTGACGTTCTTCTCATTAGCTCTCCCGTGTTCTTGTACTTGATAGTGCTTCAACTGACAATATTTCTTGACGCCATAAGCACGATATGAAGCCTGCAATGTATGTATATATATAATCTATCTATCTCTACTATAGATAAATCTTTAGCCTGCCACATTTTGGATGTTTCAGAATTTTGCAACGCTATTAGGTCTTATCTATTCTGTTTGTACCAGACCGAACATGTGCCCATACGAGCTTCCTCTTTGATCTAACGACTCTCCTTTTAACCTTGGTTTTTACACTGGACGAAACATTCATACAGCAGACATAGTTGTCTCTTTTTTATGGCAACAAAAATAGAGAAGACAACATGTTTTGTATGAATGTTTTGTTGAGTGAAAACGTTGGGTAAGATGGTTTCATGATATAGACAAAATTTTAGTTTCTTTGAAGGTTTTTTATGTAAAAATGTCGATAAAGGAGATAGAGGAAAGGGAAGAGAGAGTGTTTGTTTTTCCGGCTCTCGCACTGATTGTACGAAATGTAGCTATAAAAGATACTTTACGCCGATTTTCTGTGGTAGGATCCACCCCGGTTAAGCCAGCCCGTATATCAGGTGGAGTGGGTTGGCTACAGCTCGGCTCTACCGCCGTTTAATTGCAGTCGATATCTAGATTAAAACGCGAGACCAATTGGGATCTTTGCCTAGCAGTTACATAGTTTTAATGGTTATTTTGTATGGTATTTTTTGACAGCAGTGATAGCCGATTGGTTAAGCACGCGTCTTGCAGGCACCAGGTTCTGAGTTCAAACCCCGGCTCGAAACTCTGGGTTTTTCGTACTCTATGTGCAGATAATAATTTCAATATGATTATCACTCGCTTACGGTGAAGGATAACATCGTGAGGAAACCTGCATGTCTTAGAAAATCGAACCAATTTTCGAAAGACATGTGAAATCCGCCAACCCGCACTGGGCAAGCGTGCTGGATTACGGCCTGAATTCCCCTCGTAGTGAGGGGGAGGGGGTGCACCCAGGTTTTTTGAAGTCAATAACCTTTTTTATAAAATATTTTTGATTATAAAAGCCTACCTGTATCTTTCGCGCCATAACCTCGTACTCTGCTTGAGATGGCTTGGTATTTTTGTACAATTTCAATGTGTGTCGCACGGCCCCATCTATCTCATCTTCTTCGTTTTCTGATGACGACTAAAAATGAAAATTATTTTATTTATAAAGTTTCACATATAATGATCTAGTTTTGTTACTATTTTTGACAAAGTTATGTTAGCCTCAGACGGTACCGCGTGGCGGCGGTCAGAATATACACAATGTCCAGGTCATGTTCCAAAGGGCTTGCACCCAAGGTTGTAAAACTAACTTAAGACATATCTATTTATTGCCAAAAATCTACCGCGACTATCTTACTCAAACATTGAATGTATAAATGTATAATTAATTATATAATACAGAAACTAGTGAATCGAAAGTCGAGAACTGGCCAAATGAAGATTTTGCTTAGATATTTAGAAATCTGTGAGATTTGGTGAAACTGTAAGTACCTACCTACTCTACTTTTTATAATTGTGGAAAAGGTATTTTTAGACGAAACGATTGAACGATTTGAGGACACCGTAGCAGATGAAAAAAATGTGTATGTGGTCAGTAAGTACCTACATCTTTAGCATTTCATAAGGCGCCATGCAAAATATCGTGAATCAATAAAATTATTTTAATCAGAAGAATATTCAATCTTATTTTAAGTACCTCATAAATAATTGTGTGATTAGCTTGATGACGTATGAAGGCATTGCGTATAGCGTTCTGAACGTCCACCAGTTGGTCTTCGTCAATATCGATGCGTTTCAGTATCTTCATCAGGATATTAGCCTCGTGGACTGTGAAATAAACTTAATGCGTTTCCTAGTAACCTCTTAAAAATACCTAAGGCCCGTATCAATAAACCAATCTCAAGTCTGAGAGCGACCTTGGAAATGTCATTCTTATGTCATCCTTATGCATTAACCTACATTGTCCTCACACCTCTAATTATACCTAATGTAAACGCAAATATAATTTAAAAAAAGAGAAAAGAAAAAATGTATCCATGGAGTTTCTTGCATGTTCTTCTCCTTAGGATTTTGTTTTGGAACATGCACCTAGCTCTTGACTTTTTAAAAGTGCCAGTTAATCTGGCCTATTTGAAATAAAAATATTTTAATTTGAATTTGAATTTATGTCATACCAGTACAAAATGACGTGTCAAAAGCGTACTCAGGAGCGCTCTCAGATTTGAGATCGATTAATACGGGTCTATGACGTCGTTACGTAAATAGCTATTCGACAAAAAAAATGGGGCGATATTTGTAGATATGTAATCTGAAACCGAAAAAAAAAAGTTTTCAGCAACTTATTGTTTCATCGAATTACTAGCAGTTCCGTTAGCTCATTCATTAAACTAAATCATTACGTTAGATTGGGCTCGCATCAATAATTTTATTTCCAGGATAGGGATCGAAACCGTCGAAACATCACAGATACAAGAGCGTACCTACCCTCCAAATACGGGACCTATTGATGTAAAAATTGATATTTAAATTTATAATCAATGATACCCACTACAAATGCTTGTTAACGACAGTCCATCGTTCAAAATGATGGCTAAAGAATATGTGCATCTTAATGTTCCCCGTATTAGGAGGATTCCCGATTGTCGTTACTTCGAAAAATATTTTTTTTTTATCACAAAGCCAAATAATAAATAGGAAATAATTTTCTGTTAAACTTCAGAAGTTTGTAAAACAATGACTTACAAACCTTCGCCGTTAAAAAAGTGCTCCGAAATTATTTCTGTTACAACTGCCGCGTGTTCGTCGTACAACCCTATGTTTCTTAGTTCCCCTTCTAATTCCGGCTGGCACCCGCAGTTGCATATATCGGTGCACACCCGGCTAGCGATGGATAGGTTCTCACGAGTGACCAGCAGAGCTGACAGGTAGTCAGCTATGAAGTTCATTAGGTCCAGTGGTTGAGCCCTTAACACCTTCGAAAATTAAAACGCCTACATAGTCTGATGCCTGACAGAGAGGGCAGTAGCCAATGCAGATATCATAATCATAGAGGTTAATAACAGGAAGAGATATTTTCCCAGATAGCGATCATTAAATGATAATGTAACACATAAATAAATAAATACACCATCGCGCCAGGATTATCGAAGGGGAAAGGAGAATGCTACCGCTGTTCACTCATTTTGCCGGTGGTATTCTGGTTTCAATTCAATAGATGGTGAAGCTATATTGGACACAGTTCCCCTCGCATGGTTCAGACCACAGTGCACAACTCTAGTCCAGTGCGGGTTGGCAAACATCAAACGTCTTTCAAACGAAATGCAGGTTTCCTCACGATGTTTTCCTTTACCACACAGTAAGTGAGCATAATTATAGGAAATAAGAATGCTTATCATACATCGCAATTGGCTAATGAACAAAGCTGCAGGTATTCTTCACAGTGCATAGTTTGAAGTAGTGATTTCATTTTAAAACAGCTCCACACACCACTTGAATATACAATAACAACCAAAACAATAATGCCTTGCGAGTTCTCCACATCCAAATAGTGCTGCAGTTACAAAATACTTACTTCTCTTGATATATCACACATCAAATCATTGAGACCCTCAGGCAATGCTAGCCTACAGCTCTCTTGTATTTGGGATTGCAATAAATCGGACATAGTTTATCGTTAAATGCGTTTATTGCTCACTATACATTTCTGACAATTCATTCAACCAATCTAGATGGTCTACGAATCTAAACATGATATAAAAATAATAGGTTCTTACGTTTGCTATTACTTAATGTTTGAATTCTGAAAGTCTAGAAAAACTGAACATAAAATAAATTGTAGATGAAATAAAATACTTATAAATCAATTTGGATTTTTCGTTCCTTTGCTGAAACTGCAAATGAAGTTTATACTTTTAGTCGTAAGATAATTTTACTTCTTCTCCCACATCACTAATGATGTCTTCTACATCAGATGAGTTTACTGACGACACTGTTGGTACAGTATCGTCGCCGTCATCATCTAGTGGAAAGAAAACATTATCTCGCTCAGTATCTTGCATTATAAGGACCATCCGTAATAAATAACCACCGAGTATTCTAGCGCTACTAAAATTTGAACTGCCTAAATTTTACACGCCATACACAAAATTACAACGTCCATCTAAATGGGTCTTAATTTTTAACCCCTAGAGTGTCACGAACACCTACGTAGGTGGATAAGATTTGCATGCTTTAAGTGTCGCGTTCACCTACGGGTGGGTATAAGACGCGCGCGGCAATGGTTGTTTATTTGCTACGTTTAGTAACAAGTCAACGATAATAGGGTTTCATAGATCGATTATGTCGAAGTGTATCTGGTTTAGAATCGATTCCTGTAAAACTAGTTTCAAATTCAAAGCGTTTATTTTGTTTAGGACTACGGGGGCACTTACAAATTGTCAATTTTACATTTTTTTTTTCTTATATCTACAACCGGATCGGAACGCGACCTCAACTGAGAAGATCCGGCAAGAAACTCAGCGGGCTTGTCTTTTTACATGTATTTTTTTTAAATCGCCAGTTAGTACTTAATCGATACTCAAAAAAAACAAAAATTCATACTTCCGAAATATTGCAACACTTAAGGCAGAGGGCGCTCGAAGGTCATTGAAATAGTGAAAGTAAGTATTCAATATTTGTGCGTACCTGCTATATCCTCTGGTACTTCTTGAGCATCCCCTATGTCAGTGAATGAGGATGGCGCTTCAACTTCTGGTTCTTCTAGGATTTGATCAATATCGTCAAGAGGTTCGTCGTCTACCATGAAGACTTCAGGTGGTACCTAAAGTCAAAATAACCAGTTTCTCACATATTTTATTATAACTTCTCTCTCATGTTTCATTAGAAACATGTTCTGTGTTTCTTTTGTCTAAAACCAAAGTCAACATTTTTATTTTGAATAATAATATAATATTTGTATTAATAATTAAAATATTATATTATCGCGATGCCACTATAAAAATATAATATGTGTCACGACGCCACTATATAATTTATAGAAGCATCGTGACGCCACTATAAAATTTATATAAGCGTCGTGACGCCACTACAAAAATATAAAAAGCGTCGCGACACCACTATAATATTTATAGAAGTTTCGCGAAGTTACTATAAAAATATAAAAAGCGTCGCGACACCACAATAAAAATTAAAGAAGCATCGCGACGCCATTACAAAATTTATAGAAGCGTCACATTCTACGTGACATATGTACATCAGAAAAACAAACAAATCATACATCTGAAAATGAAATGATAGGTGCAAATCCCTCTTGACTCGTCAAACGGCTATGGATGCCTTTCAGAGATGGTCGTCTTTGTACCTTATCTTCCTCCATATGCATGTTCTCTGGAAGTTGTATTGGTCGGAATACAGCTGAAAAAAAATGGTGTAAGGATGTTTAAATTTACTTGGGGTCGGCGTGGTCTGGTGGTATCAGTGCTTGATTCCGTCGGTAGCATTAGGGTGTTGTCAAACCAACCTATCGACCTCACGATCGATCGAACGTTGCTTCATGTGGGAAATGTCGATCGACTCGTCTCAATCCAACATATACGTGAACACCCTTATAAATTTTATTGTTATGGTTCCAGGCGAATTTATTAGAACGCTAGCCTACTGTTACCTTATATGGTAAACCAGACTAACCTACATCATAGATTTATTTAATAACCTCAGACTAATACTGACTGATTCCATTATTTTTTTTATTATGGGTATCGTAAAGTTGCCTTGGGTTTTCCATAATGTGCCTCAATGGAAATTGAATCCGCAACCAACCGCACAGTCAGTCAAGCGGTCTACGCTTAAATCCTAGAAGCCGTCGTCGATATGCATGTTTACTTATCATGATGGTACTCACATTCAATCTCAGTCCTCATCACAGTATCTGCTGCATCATCCTTAGTGCCGCCAGCGAAGCCTCCAAATTGCGGCTTCTTCTTCTGAGTACCGTCGTCTGCTATCTTAATACCGCGGCTCTTGATCGGGGCAGCGGGCATCTCTGGAGGTACGGTGTCTACGTGAGCGATGGTCTTTTTCGGATTGAACTTAAGGCCCAGAGTCTTGCCTGTTTGATCGTCTTCTATATCGCCTATGTCGTCTTCACGTGTTCGTATGTTCTGATTGAAATTCAATTTGAGAGAATCAATTATATAAGGTCTAATTGAGATAATGCATGATATTTTGCATGTCGCCTCAGTAAATGCTAAAAATATATCTACCACAAAAAAACTGATGGCATTAATATTTTCTGTTGGTTGGTACAAAAGGCCAGCTGCTAGAAATAAATCTATCAGATTATTTTTTTGTGTGGTCCATATTTTTAGCATTTTATGCCAGGAAGAGAATTGAACCCCCTCGGTTACGAGGGTGCCCCGTGTCACCACTAAGCTATTGACGATTACAGCCATAAAAATCCGTATTTGGAATCCGAATTTCGGGTGCGATAGCTTACCTACTTCTAGTTGTAAAAAGACAATCAATAAAACTTACAATAATACGACCGAGGTCAATCTCCCTAGATCCGCCGATGTCCAGCGGTGGACCGGGCAGCTCCAATTTAGGTCCAGGCTTCGCTTTCTTAAGATGTTTAAATTGACGCAGTACATTTCTACGTATGTGGTATCCTCGGTAAGCGGCCTGGGAGAAATAAATATTACATTGTATAAGAAATAGGGAATTTTTAAGAGAATTATTTTACATTTTACAATGTGTTGCTTTTTTATGTAACAAAATCGGCAAACAAGCCTTTGACCCGTCTGATGTTAGTCAGTTACCATAGCTTATAGATGCTTGCAATACCAAGGACTTGCTCGCACGTGGCCGATTTGAAAGGGAGTGGGGCAAAAGGTGAGGAATGGGGGATCAGGCTTCCGGTTCTCTCACTTATCGTACGAAAAGAAGCTATAATTAGAGCTACTTTACGCCGGTCTTCTGTGAGAGGGTGGTACTACCCTAGTTGAGCCTGGCCGTATGTGAGCTGAAGTTAATTGGCTACAGCTACTTGTCTCACTTGAATTTTAAGCGTTGCTCTGCTTAATTCGTCGAAGGAAGGCTTAGTTTTTTTATACAGCGCCAATGTGTGTTCGGCAGCAACCTCCCAGGGTTCTTCAGGATTGACCTTCATATTCTAGAAGTAAAACAAAAGATATATGAAGAATCTATTAATCGCAGTGAAAATTGAATGCAGGTGTCCCATATTTGGGTGCGCTTCAGAATAGTTACCTACTGAACTGATGTTTTAGTGGGTAACACGATGTTTAGCCACAAAGTTGTCTGTATTTTCTTATAGCTTTGTGTCAGTCTGATGCATAAGAACTAGTGTGATAAAAAATGCTAGTTATTATGCATCAAAACTAGTGTGAAAAGAGTTTGAAGGTTAAGCTGTCGTTGAAATAGCTGCTATGGCGGATATCAATCGTCTTGAAACTTTTGGACTAGTCCCGCCACACACTCCCACCACTGTAACTCCTGTCAGCCAGGATCGACAATGGTGACCAATAATGATGTCAAGGTTTGAACCTCGACGAGTCCCAGGGAAAAGTTAAACTGTCTTGGAACCCGCACGAATTACATTGAAAGAAATAATAGGAGGAGTTAGAAGAAAATATTTCCACTTCCCTCCGGTGCCAAGTGGGAGACAAAAAATAGCTGGTATGGGCTGATTGCCATAGAAACAAGACTGTAACAGCTAATTGAAGATCAGTTGTAAGGCACCACGGATCGATATATAACTAATTGGACCTAAACTCGTGAGCTGATTATACTTGATACCAATAATAGGTATGGCAAAAGCGCTTGAACGCACGGAAATTGTCCCTGGTTTCCACAAGGTCTGTGTAATAAACTGCTCCAGATGTCACTTGCAGGCTATTTAGCATAGTAGTCCGTTTGTCCGTTAATTAGAAGTTTATATAAGTAATTATAATAGATTTTACACGCAGCTTTGCTAGAGACACCAGCGTCATCTACCGGTTATAACTAAACCTAAGGACCATCCAGGTGATCCC
Source organism: Notodonta dromedarius (assembly GCA_905147325.1). NCBI lineage: Eukaryota > Metazoa > Arthropoda > Insecta > Lepidoptera > Notodontidae > Notodonta > Notodonta dromedarius. Next base: position 1,050,445 of record LR990173.1, on the reverse strand, counting down.
TATGAGTACAAGATTAGTTTTAACAAAATCGCCAAGCCGTTTAGGAGGAGAAGAATTACAGTATAATATAGATCTGTTGGTCTGTAATAAATAAATAAATAATAAATATCGCCAGACAGACACACTAACTATACGGTCCCAAACTAAGCAAAGCTTGTACTATGGGTACCGTACAATGGACTGGGGGCGATCCCAGTGACACCCAGACCTGGGCAAATTACGAAAAGGCCATTTCCGAAATTTGCCCTGGCGGGAATCGAACCCGCAACCACCATGTGCAGTGAGCCGAGCGGCCTACGCTCGAACCACTGCGCCAAGCGGTAATGAAATCTGTTTTTTTTTAGTAGCCTTTTTCATGCCCGACTGCTGGGCAAAGGCCTCCCCTTTTTGTCGCCACAGGTCCCTATCTTAGGCTTATTGTGGCCACGTTTTACCCGCAAAGCTGTTCAAATCGTCGCACCATCTTCGCCTTGGCCTGCCACGATGTCGGTGACCATCTTTGTATTGCGAAATGGAAATTGGAAGCGACATACCTCTTGCAACATATGCTTCCTGTACCAATAATCTCTGTAGGTGTTTCGTATCACTTGGCACACTTGCGCTGACATCTCTTCATCGAGGTTCACTTTAGCTAGGATCTTCTTCACTATCGTATATTCTCTTAATTTCTCTGATGAAGAAAATGTTTTAAGTTTTCTTTTTGTATAGAAAAAAGTCGGCATGCAAGCGTGCGACACACATCATGTTAAGTAGTTACAGCCTATAAACGCTTGGAATACCAAAGGCATTTTTTGCACACTGTCGACCTGAAGTGGGGTGAGACCGAGGGGGAGGGGAGGGTTGGTCTTTCAGCTATCTCCCATCGTATCCCCTAAACGCAGCAGTAATGATAATAATAAAATTACTTATATTCATTTATTTTAGATGATGATGCATAGATACGTGCGGAATTTAAGAACACGCGATAATAACAAATTAAATAATAAGTGAATGGTGAACAGATATAATAGCTATTTTACGCCGATCTTCTGTGAGAGGGTGATACATCCCGGTCGAGCGAGCCTGCATTATGAGCAGGCCTATTAGCAGAGAAATCATGCAGTGTTTCGCTGATGGTAAAATAAAAACACTGGAGGACGCGGCAAAAACCCTCGTTCAATATATTATCAATATTAAACAATGCGTTTATACAATTAAATTACTTATAAAATTGGATTACAATTTAGTTAAGTTGGGTAAGTATATCTTGCTTTATCTTATTGCCTATCACGCAAAATATATGCCCTTATATAGGTACTGCTTAATTTAATACAGTTAATAATAATAATATCGCCAGACTGACATACCAACTGTATGGTCCCAAACTAAGCAACGCTTGTACTATGGGTATCGTAGAATGGACTAGGGGTGATCCCGGTGACACCCAGACCTGGGTAAATTACGAAAAGGCCATTTTCAAAATTTGCCCCGGCAGGAATCGAACCCGCAACCACCAAGTGCAGCGAACCGAGCTGCCTACGCTCGAACCACTGCGCCAAGCGGTCGTTATCTATATAGCTATCACTTTATTGTATGAGTACGAGTAAAACTAACCTTTCCCAGGGATAGGCTCCATTACAGAGATCTCGTCATTAATGATCTGCGCCATGGTCTCCGCCTGGTCGTGGTCCAGCCCCAGCTGGATGAGGTGCTCGGACACGGAGGGCCTGCAGTCGCACAGGTCGTCCAGGATCCTCACAGCCATGATGCCATGCTCGCGAGTGATGAGGATGGCCGACAGGTAGTTCGATATGAATTCGAAGATCTTTTCTGGTTGATAGCGGAGGACCTGGGTTGACACTTATTTTTACTTAATAAGGTTTACCAATAAATGTTACACCAAAAATAAAAAAATCTTATCACAATTTTTTTTCATCTAAATGAACATTTTTTAAGGTAAACACAGCATGCAAGAAAATATTTTGCCAGTTGGGTATGTAAACATATGAACATAATAATAATTATTTCGTTTTAAAAAATAAACCTAAGGAATAATAAATAACAAAGAAAAAAATAACCTATACAAATATTATTTCATTAATTTAGTTAAATAATTATGTATTTATTATTGTGTGTCTATTAGCTTAATTCTCGTGGATCTTGAGGAAATAAGTTATTGATTTTTGTGTATAGCATCCTCGTGGCCATAATCCAAGGATCCTGGCCCCGCAAGTGAAGGGAAAGCAGTGGAGACGACAGACTTAAACGGGATCATTAGAACGATTGTTGGTGATCATAGAAGGTATAAGTAATTACCATTGTGATACTGATCATAAGTTTATACTTACAAGTTGTGACGTACGTGTCTCTCGCTCGAAGTATTGGTTCAAAGGTTGGCAATGCTTCTGACCAATGCTCTGACCAATCCTTTGTTATATTATGCTTAAGATGTTACCTCTCGTGTGATATCAGACATGAGCTCCTTGAGTCCTTCGGGCACGGAGAACACGTTGGCGCACCCATGTTTCTGGAGCAAATCGTTCATTTCCCACGAATATCTTTCTTATTCTGTATAGTTCTCTTTTTTCCAATCATCTATCAAATTTTGAAATGTCATAATTGTGGTCAGATTAGATTACGAATGTTTCTTCTTTTTTAACATTGTAGGTTCAGTGAAAGAGATGCGATCTACTGTTGATCACTTAAGGGGCTGTGGCCAGAAAAATGAATCGCGATTTTGGGCCATCTGACACTCGCATTCGCTAGCCACGTCATGACGTCGGTACTACGGAAATCTATGGAGCAGCCTAAATAGTTCTTTTTAACAGAATTAAAAATAGAAGGAGGAAGTTCTCAGTTCAGTTGTTTTTTTTATGTATGTTACCTCAGATCTCCGTCATTTATAAACCAATTTGAAAGAATATTTATTTATTAGATATTTTATTGTTTATATTATTATTTATTGATACTTGTAGGACCCATAGAAATTTTACCAAAATCGGTTCAGTAGTTTGAGAGATGGACTATTTACAGTTACCAGCAATTCAATACGTTGTTTACCATTAAAAACATGACCAAAACTTTATTAAAAAAATATCGACTCCAAAAAAAACCCGGGTGCGCTAAATAAAACGCTAGAAATGTTGAGGTCCCTAATTTGGAGTCAGTGTCAATTCAAGTAAGTAGGAGTTTTTAGGTACCTAAGAAGCTATCCTAACGTAGAGTAAAGATTCCACCACTGCAGCGACTCCATATGAAATAAATTGTCATTTCTAGCTTTTTAGTGCAGGTTTTATTGAAGTCAGTTCTATTTTTTTTTAATTCCTTAGTCGCCCATTACACCAAAAATTTGGGCGTCAAGTATACTGATTCCATGTGCCCGCGGCATAGTCGAAGTAAAGATGTTCCGTTTAAAAAAAAACCGGTAATAAGTCTTTTAACACAAAGGCAATTACAAATTGATGTATGGCGAAAATTTGTATTTTTCTTAAATTCGGTAGTTAGCTAGATTATAAACGTCCGATAGTAAGGTCGGTCGTCTGTCATCTTGGAATCCAAAATTTACGTCATAATCGTAATCGGCACGCAAAGAACCTATGCCAGATTTTCCCAAATATTTGAAGTCCGCAACTTGGGATTAAAAAATTCACATAATTATACTTCACTAGCTGTGCCCCGCGACTCCGTCCGCGTTCTGTTGAATTTTTTCCTGAATTTTCTTTGCTATAAACCTCACGGAGCCCGAGACCTTTCCAACGAATGCAAAACCGCGGAAATCGGTTCGTGCGTTCTGGAGTTATAGCGTCAGGAAGGAAAACCCGACTTATTTTTATATAGTAGATAAAATATAGCTTGATCTCTGCGACAACTGTCAGTAAAATCATGCCTATGAAGTCTTGAATTTCATAATAGTACAGACAGTACCTGTCAATGTCATACTTTATGGGCATGCCGATCTAATTAGTGATGGGCGATGAATCATCGTGACCACAGACGATATTTGAAATAAAACTTAATTTATCTTTTAATTTGATTGTATATTTTAATATCATAACATTATTTACATTTGTGCATACTGGATCAAAAATAATAGTGACAAAATAAAATCTAATTTTGGGAGCGGGACGTCCGATTTGATAATATTTGCGAACAAGAGTTCATAATTAATTTACAAGATTGTTTTAGCGATTCAGAAACTGACCGAGATATGGATTTGGGTTGTACTCCTTTAAGAGAATAAATGTCATTTTATATTAAAAGATTAGTTTTTAGCATTGATGATAGAAAGAAACATCCATCATTTCTATCGACATTTTTTTATATCCTGACAACCCTATAAATATCACTTTGACTTAAGTCGCAGATATCAATATTAGTCATGGCATCTCTTTATGACTAATTATTGCAGAGCTCAGTGGGATGGAAATGATATCTATACAAATAAATAAAATTGGAGTGTCTGTTTGTAATATCAAAATAACACTTTTTCACTAAATGCATATGAAAGTACATACGACGCCTATAACAAAAACGCGATTTAATTTTTTTTTGTCTGTCTATCTGTCTATCTGTCTGTCTGTCTGTCTGTCTGTCTGTCTGTCTGTGTGTTTGTTCCGGGTAATCTCCAAAACGGCTGGACCGATTTTGACGAGACTTTCACTGGCAGATAGCTGATGTTTCAAGGAGTGATTTAGGCTACTTTAATTTTAGAAAAACAATTAGCGTTCCGTGTAAAAAAATAAAAACTCATGAAATAAAAGAGTATGTCCGAATCAGCTGGACCGATTTTAACGGGACTTTCACTGGTAGATAGCTGTTGTTATAAGCAGTAACTTGCACTACTTTATTTTAGAAAAACAAAATTAAAAAAATGGTTCCTGTCGCGCGGGCTCAGAACGCGGGAGCGGGCTTTTTTGTTAACTTAAATTCCACGCGGACGAAGTCGCGGGCTCAGCTAGTGAAACATATAATAAATTTAGTTAGTAAATTTATTTGACACATAAAGGAACGAAAAATTACAAGAGAGTGACAATTGATCTTCTTAAACAATTGACAGAGAATAAATCCAGAAAAAGAAATCAAATATGAATTTAAATGAAACCTTATTTTATTTCTAACAATCAAGCTATGTTTTATGAAGTATAGTACTCCTAGTTTTCGCTTCTTCCTATATCTATGGTTCCCCAGATAATTTGGCCATGTCACTCTGTCCGACCGCCCGACGTCACAGTCCTTTTATTCAGAGGCTAGAAGGCTGCAAACTGGCGCTAAAATGGATTTTTGGTACCGCTACAAAACTGTGTTTAAATATTGAAAGCAATATAATTATTGGTAGGTTACCAGTTTTAAAAAATAATCCCATTTACTAAATATTGCCAATTGGTTAAGCCCGCGTCTTGCGGGCTACCAGGGTCTCGGGTTCAAACCCCGGCTCGAACCTCTGGATTTTTCGAAATCTATGTGCGAATCATAATTTCTATATGATTATCACTTGCTTACGGTGAAGGAAAACATCGTGATGAAACCTGCATGTCTTAGAGGATTTAACCAATTTTCGAAAGACATGCTAAATCCGCCAACCCGCACTGGGCCAGCGTGGTGGATTATGCCCTGAATCCCTCTCGTGTTGAGGGGAGGCAAGAGCCCAGGAGTGGGACGTCAAAAGGGCTAAAACTATTATTTATTATTATATTACTAAATATTGAGCTCCGCAATGGCCTTTTTCACGTAATCACCTCTAACTGGTGGTATTTTAAATTATTCGAATTGATATTGGACACGGATAAGATCACTTACACGTCTGTGTTAATGCCAAATTAAAATTTATTTTGAATATTTTTTCACTGTTGTATGTTATGACATATGTCATACGATTATTAACTTACAAATAAATAAATATCGCTAGACGAACACACCAACTGTATGGTCCCAAACTAAGCAACGCTTGTACTATGGGTACCATACAATGGACTGGGGGTGATCCCAGTGTCACCCAGACTAGGGAAAATTACGAAGAGGCCATTTTCGAAATTTACCCTGTCGGGAATCGAACCCGCAACCACCCGATGCAGTGAACCCAGCGGCCTACGCTCGAATCACTGCGCCAAGCGGCGGCCAAATTATATTTTTTTAGTACATTTTAAATGGTCAAAAATATAAGTTGACATTTAAAATCCCCCTTCCCCCTGAACCATGTTATGAATAAATAATGATAATAACAGAAAATATTATTGTAAATAATTAATATAATAACCACAATTTTAAGTAACATTCAAAAGCGGGATGTCTATTGAAATACATGTCTTTAAATAAAAGTATGTTTTCTTCACCGTTCAGCAAGTGAAAATATATATTACGTTGGAAATTAGATGAAAATTGAATAATAAATATTTTTTAAAGTCTATAAATCTGTCAAATGACTACTATATACAAGTACATAGTATCGGACTCGCACTTGACATATTTTTTATTTTACTAAAGGAGATTCCACTCTCTTCGTTTACGTAATGGTTACGTCGAATTTATTTAAATTCGGATCTGAAAAAATTCGGCATAGGTCCGACCTCGATGACGTCCGCAGACGACTGAGCTAGTTAGAATATGACAGTGATGCAATGACTTCATGTATAGAAAATGTGAGATGACACTAGTGACCGCGCGCTCGGAAGTTAAACCACATAAGCACTAAACAATATTTCTTTGGTTTTTAACAAAACTAGGGAATTAATTAAATTTTTCGGTTATCCTGATCCTAGATATTATCATTTACTATGTTTTAGAAAAAAAATCGTGATCTAATTCGTAATAATATCGTGGATGAAACGAAAATAAAAAGCAATAACAGCCAACATTGGATTTTTTTTCTATCGAGGAAATTTCACTAAATCGTGTTTTCCTATATATGTAATCCTAGTTAATGTTTTTGAATAACACATATCTGAATATAAGCTTCTTAATCTATAAAATGATAGAAATATTTCGAATTAAAAACCCAAAAATTGCGACTGCCTCCTCTTAAAACCACCCACGGTATCGCAATACAGCTTGTTGATGTTGCGTGCTGTGCGTACTCTTATGACGCTGGCGTAAAAGCCAATTTGCAACAAAATCGCGCGTCTTCGTAAAATGAACTGGCTTATAAGATACTATTTTATAGGTGTGCGTATTACTGTTTTTAAATAAATTCGTCCTTATTCGTAGTTTAGAGTTTTAGACTTTAACGTGCATTTCGTTTCAAGTATTTGCATGGCCGAGATCATACCTTGTCTGAGTCATTGGGACATGTAATTATACCAACACGATACGACGAAATCGTACAATTAGATGCGCAAAATTAAATGCATTTGGAAAATGGTACTTTGGCAATTATATGCACTTGTGCTTTGTGAATAGGGTTTCTTTTTCTTCTACCCGCAATTAGGCGTTTGCCAATAAAAGTACCTACATATTGTAGGATTTCTGGAGTTAGCTATTCGACTTATAAATATAGACTTCTATCTATGCTTTGTTACATAACCAGTTTACCATGTCCTTTTAAAACTGTTCCATTTCCTACATCACATTTCTAAAATGATCGGACGCATAGGTCTTTCATTAATGGTTAGGTATACTTTACATATAAATTATGTTTGTACTTCTTTAAAACTATTATTTGAAATTAAACCTTAGCTTGTTGTTCCAAGATTGAATGTACATTATGGACATTGCTATTAGTCGTCAACACGTTGTGCTAGTTGAAATTGAATCATAACAATAACAGATAAGGTTGTTAATTCATTGAAAATTGGTTGAGCATATTAATTGTCATGAGCACTGATTATAGCGTCGCCGCGCTCGCATTCGGCCTGGGATCCCGCCATGAGTGGCCGCGTGGGCACAGATATCAATTATAATGTATTGTTGAAACGTAAATACAGCAGTATTTTGATCAAATAAACTTATCATAACAGTTCGTGTAGGTAATATAATAGTGTTGTGAATAAAAAGTGAAAGATAGATAGCTATAGCTTTAGCTTGTACCCTAGAACATTAATCAAATTCGGCTTAAAAAGTGTGTTCTCTAATACCTGATTTAAAATAAATAGATTTGAAGACATGAAAACAAGAATGAACTTTTTGAAATAATACAAAACAGTTGTTAAAACTTGCCTATCAGAAGAATAACAAAAGAGGTTACTACAAAAATAAATAAAATTTCTGACTACCCGCAATCTACCAAAAATATTGAAGAGTAAAGTTGCAGAAGAACGCCTACACGCTTTTCAAAACTCAAAAATGGACGTGACCACGGCACGAGCTCTCTCCATGCTAACATTGGGCCTCGGGAGTTTCTTCACTGGCATGCTGCCGGCCTGCTTCTCCGAAGCAGCGAGGCAGAGGCACCCCCTACTCATCTCCTGCCTCCTCTGCTTCGGCGGGGGAGTCCTGCTCTCCACTTCTCTGGTCCACATGCTGCCAGAAACAAGAGAACAGCTGCCGGAGTATGCAGAATTAATGTTGTGCATAGGTTTCTTCACTGTCTACTTGGTAGATGAGATATCTCATCTTTTTTATAAGAATGAGAGTCATGAGCATGATGGCGTTGGCGAGCAGACTAGACTACTGTCCAGGAGTCAGGAGGGAGAGTTGAGGGAGAGATGCGAAGGGAACGTAGAGCTGTGTCATGTGAATCACACGGAGCCGTGCAGTAGAAGTAACTCCAGTGTGATTGGGTTGCTGTCGGCGTTGTTTGTGCACAGCTTGCTGGAAGGATTGGCGATTGGATTGCAGGAGAATGCTTCTCAGGTGAAAAATATATCTATACTAGCTGTGCCCCGCGACTTCATCCGCGTAGTATTGGATTATTGGGTTAAAAAGTATCCTATATGTTAATCCCGGTTATAATCTATCTGTGTTCCAAATTTCATCCAAATCCGTTCAGTAGTTTTTGCGTGAAGGAGTAACAAACATACATACATACATACATACATACATACATCCACACTCACAAACTTTCGCATTTATAATACTAGCTGTGCCCCGCGACTTCATCCGCGTAGTATTGGATTATTGGGTTAAAAAGTATCCTATATGTTAATCCCGGTTATAATCTATCTGTGTTCCAAATTTCATCCAAATCCGTTCAGTAGTTTTTGCGTGAAGGAGTAACAAACATACATACATACATACATACATACATACATACATACATACATACATACATCCACACTCACAAACTTTCGCATTTATAATATTAGTAGGATTAGTAGGATACCTATGTCATGTCAAATATGAGACGTCTCCAGATTTTAATAACAAAATAAGGTGAAATTCGATTCTAGAGACTATTGTTTTGTGTATATGAAATAATAACTCCAAAGGTACCTACGATGCATAATATATTTTAATGCGTATAATGTGTATCTGCATGGTGGTTTGCGAAATCGCCTGGACCCGCCAAACTGGTATTTTGGGCAAAAACTTAAAGAACCCGTTTTCGAAAATTTTCCTTACATCGTCTTTCAAATACTCTAAAGGGTTCGATGTACCTTGTAGGTACCTTTAAATTTAATGAATTTGGTGTTGATACTATCTCGCCTAGGTATGTAAAAATATAGTTGATACATCTGAGTTTATATTATAAAAAAAAGTTATCATGCCTGGGCTGAACACATTTTGTACAGAAACTAGATCTTAACAACTCCATTGTTGGACATACGTTTAAGACTCTCAGTAAATTTCCTCGTGAATAATAATTTATTTATAATTATTTTATCACAGTGCCCTACATCTAGTGATAAGAGACGCTCTTCAGATAGTTGTACAGTGATATCGTTGTAACTTTGTAACGAATCCGTTACCTCCGTTACTGATATCGCCGTTGCTTGATAGATAAGTCTATTATCGTGTGCTTAAGTATTCACAACATTATTTATTTTGACTGCGCCGTGCCTGCAACTTCGTTCATTTGTATACCTAATCTTGTATCATTTAAGGCGAGGATTTTCGAGAACTCAGGGTTTCCAAACACGTTTTATTAGGAAGCTATAGGCATTTCGAATTTAAAAACAAACTATTGTTTATTCTAAAGCCGTTTATCTACAGTGTCTATCCATTGTTTACATGAATTCATTCACTTTAGTGCATCTACTTGGTAGGTGAACAGAAGAGACAAGCAGGCAGGCTAAAATAAACAACAAAAGTTTTGAAGCAATTTATGATGTCATGCACTTTTAAAGGAACACTTTTAATTATAAGTCTGTGTGTATCTCTGAATCTACTGTACCTAACTCTAATTAGGTACATAAGGTTGTATCTCCATCGTCTTCTTTGCCATATGGTTCAGATATTTTTACACAATATGTTATCTAATTCAAGATACGACTCTATAAAACAGAGCATTAGGTCGTAAGTTCATCGAACAATTGATAGGAACTACGTTTAGAGGTCATGTAGGTATTTGATATGAGACAATTTTGGCACGAACAAAACGTTTTGATTCGTAGTATTTAAAATACAACTTTAACGCTAATGTTATAAGGTCTGAAGTCTATCAAGACGGATTCAATTAATATTATTTTTAACGTTGTTGGTTAATTATCTCATATTACATATACCTAAATAAACATTATGGTAAATGTTCCCTTCCTACTATGTTTTGCTAACGTGGGTAAAATATCACACTAACCAGTTTCAATAATAGGTATTTAGAAAATATTTTATGTTCTATACTTATGTTTATTTATCATGCATTGTTTGATTAGGCCTAACGAAATTAACTCAGCCTTGAGCACAATGTGTTGTAACCGCAAGGCTTATGTTGTTAGATTATAGGGATCCCGAGGGGAGTTATGTGTATAGTATGGCAAACATTGTATGTATTACTGTAAATATTAATGTAAATATTCTGGAAAAAAAATTACATATGAAATTCTCTCGTTGAAGTCTAATGCTCTGACAATAATATATTTTTATAATCTGTGTGAATTAAGTATTCATACTCTACCTACAATCATGATTATGTAAAGTATTATAGCACAGATGATTCAGACCCGGAGACGTGAAAGAAGGACAAAGAAACACGACGTTCACTTTTATCATAGTTCCACCTTTACACTCGGGAGATACATAGGTACATCGACATTTTATTCTTCGTCATCTGTTATCGTCATATACATAGTTATATGGCGATATAAAACCTTTCCGTGAGTTTGAACTGACCAAACATTTACACCAATATATGATGTCGTCTCTATTTTGTGCTGTCAAAAAATAGAGACATCAACATAAATCGGTGTAAATGTTTCGCCGGTTCAAACTCACGGTTTCAGCAACTGATTAGTTCCACCATAATTCCTAAACCATATTTTTACTTACCTATACCATACCTATTTTTATTTTATAGTGTTACAAGCTAGTTATTTATATAAGCAATATATTCAAATGAATGACGTAGTATACCTAGATTTTATGTTTAAAAAAATAACAAAAGATTACTAGCAATGTGGGTTAATCACATTAGCTACTAGTAGTCCCGTTAGCCCCTCCAGCTAAGCTAATGCTTGTGAGGGGTCACATCAATAGTTTAATGGTGATCGAACCTGGCACCTTTTAGCTACGAGAGCGGCTCCTCTAACCACTAGGCTATTGACGCCTATGCATGTCGCTTGTTCGCATAAAGAAGATTGAATTACTTCTTGACTCAAACCAATCAACAAGTACCTATACTTAATAACTTGTTGTTTTTTATTTTTATTGTATTTTTTCCAAGTGATAAACAGGTCATGTGGCAATCTTACGACATGAAGAATCATAATTAATAGCACGTAGCGTTTGAAACCAATGGATAAGGGACTTGGTGAGGAAATACTGTGAAGCCATATGCATTACTAGCTGTGCCTGCGACTTCGTCCGCGTGGAGTTTAATTGACAAAATTTCATACAAACTTTCATCCCCTATTTTATCCCCTTGGGGGTAGAATAATTCAAAATCCTTTCTTAGCGGATACCTACGTCATAACATCTACCTGCATGCCAAATTTCAGCCCGATCCGTCCAGTGGTTTGGGCTGTGCGTTGATAGATCACTATGTCAGTCAGTCAGTCAGTTAGTCAGACACCTTTGAGTTATATATATATAGATATCGAGTCTGCACGTTGAAGAATATTTCAATAATGTTATAAGTAATAGTAGATTGATTTCGCAGTTACTACACTTGTTCATGGTAATTAATATCTACCCATAGCAACCGTCGTAGGTACGGTCGACAAAACTGAAGAGTGATTAACCTACGTAATATTCGGTTTCAAACTGTCGCCGCATGGCACTGTAATTAAAGTTTGATATCGAGCAAATATAAAAAAAAAGTCGATGGTCACGCACGAATTTGAGCTGAACCACGACCAAAATAACGAATTTTCGTTCAAAAACAACTGAACAGTGTGAGAAATGTTTGAATTCTTTACAGTTTTTTTACGGTTATTCCGCTATTGTTAAGATCAACAACCCCCATATATGCTTTTAATGGTCTTAGTGAAATTCTCAAATGGAGACTGAACGAAGAGTGATAGAAATCTTGTAGCATTTCCTCCGGAAGTAAGTCTACCTACTCATGGAGGCGCTTGCAAATATCTCCAGTAGATTCTAATAACGTACCTATGGTTTTCCTTGTTTTTGGGGTTTCACCGCGAGATAACGCATAAAGTTGCAGGTTGAGGAAAATTGTAAATAACCTACCGCATTGTTTTGAATGCAATATAATATAGTATGTTATTTTTCCTGATTCGAAGTGGTATTAAAATAAATCTAAATATATAAAACTCAAAGATGACTGACTGACTGGCATAGTGATCTATCAACGCACAGCCCAAACCACTGGACGGATCGGGCTGAAATTTGGCATGCAGGTAGATGTTATGAGGTAGGCATCCGCTAAGAAAGGATTTTGAAGTTGAAGTTAAATTCCACGCGGACGAAGTCGCGGGCTCAGCTAGTATGTAATTCAACCAACCAAGGTCTAGCCGAGAAATATGTCCCACTAATTGGGTGTTTTCATCAACTAGGCGAAAGCATCGATTATAGATCAAAATACGTAGATAGTTCCTAAATTTATAAATTCAGCGTCAATGACTTCCGTTTCTGACTGTACTATATTCAATTCAATGCTATATTTTGTCAGTCACGAATTACGATAGTTCCCTAAAGCGCCCATCTAGCCCGCGAAGTTCAAATTTTTTGAGGTTTTTTTGGAATTTTTCAAAATCTAATAATAATAAAAGGCACAATTTGTAATTCGCGAAAAAGACCGTGTGCAGTGCATTTATTAATATATCCAACTTACTCTAAAACATTTCAAGAACGACAGCTATCCAGATAATCTGGCAATTTTTGTATATTTAGTGATTTACTAGTATCAGATCCACCGTGATAATATTTAGAGTAAAATAAATGTATTAATAAACGCAATGCATACTGTGTTTTTCGCAAATCACAAAATGTTCTCTTAAATGTTTTCAGATTTTGGATAAACTATAAAAATTCTCGAAAATTTTGAATTTCGCGGGCTAGACAGGCGCCTTCACCTTAAGAGTTTTATCGCGAGCCTTTCTGATAGCTGTTTGCAAACTGGGCTAGGCAGCGACCAAGGTCTTCGAATGATAACAGTTTGACTAAACCTTGACCTTAGGTAGGTAATGAATTTGAAAAGTTTATGAGAATACGCCTTTAAAGAGTGTGTCGGAAGTCATGAGTAGGTGTGTTCCTTAATGACAAATTCAAACTTTGATGTAGGTACAATAAAGAGGTATTATTATGCAATTCTATTATATCGGTCGTAGAATTAAATGGCGAACAAAGATTTTTTGAAACTCTCATCGCCATTTGTAATATCATGAGATATTTGCAAAATCTGTACAAAGTATTCATTGAAAACAAGGTGACCCGGTGAACCTCGTACCGTCTCAGAATCAAAAAATATTGAGTTTTTATTACAATACCTGCATTGCTTAGTTTAAGACCGTGCAGTTTTGTATGTTTGTCTCGCGAAAACAAGCAGTTAAATTTTAAAACAAGATTTTTTTTAAATTCTCATCATTGAATTTTTTTTCCAGGTCCTTCTTCTTCTCGCAGCGGTCAGTTCCCACAAGTTCGTGGTGGGCTTCTGCCTCGGCGCGGAGCTGTGTGAGAACTTCCCCAACCGGATCTGCACACACATCCTCTGCGTGGGGCTGTTCAGCATCGGATCCGTGGCTGGGATCGGGATGGGAGCCGGCCTCGAGACGTTCAACGAGATGAAGGGATCTATCGCATTGCCTGTTATGCAGGTAGGATGTCAAAAATTATATGCGGGGCTGTTCAATGTTGGATCCGTAGCTGGGATTTGGGTGGGAGCTGGTCTCGGGGATGTCACCAGGGTTTTGTTGACGATCGCCTTGGCGTAGTGCCTCACTGGTTCCGATTTCCTCTAGTGCAAATTTCGAAAATGGCATGTCATGTGATATCTTGGTGTTGCTGAGTCCATTGTATGTTATCTGCCCATAGAACATACAACTGCTTCATAGAATGAGTTCACACGGTTAAGATGGAATTTAGACGATATTTATTTATTTATGCAGTTTTCATTACGTGCAGTTGCTCAGGATCATAGCATAGTAAAATTTCTTTAAAATAGTGCCATCTATGTATTATTACAATGATTACAGGGCCTCGCAGCTGGTACGTTGCTGTACGTGACCGTTAGTGAGGTGCTTCCCCGCGAGAGGGCGCGGTGGCACGAGAAGAAGCGATGCGCGGGAATGTTGCAGTTTTTCGCTGTTGCCTTTGGATTCGTGTTGATGTATTTGACTACAAAGTATTTAGGTAAGTTAATATTTAAACAATAACTAAGATTTACAAAATTAATGTACATTTTTATTTGAATGTTTTAGCTACTCAATAATAGATGGCGCTAAAACAAAATTATTTTAATTATTGTTCAAAAATTTGTTTTGTTGCAAATACACTTGTCACATTTTTAGCAATTTACATAATATAGTAACATTACTTCATAAAAATGATTGCTTTACTCCCTGAAGTCTTATGTGGTCATACTGTTTTCTTAGGGTATATTGATTATATTTTTATTTTTCAGACTACGACGGTTAAAATTCGCCTGTAGCAGACGACAAATTACGATCTACTTAATTGTTAGTTGTGTAAGGCTTTACTCTTGTAGCTGTATGGACAGTATTTTTTTATAATTTTAGAAGAGAATCCTTGAAGGATTTCTCTTTAGATTCCTAAGAAATAAGATGACAATAAAAGACTTTTTTGCTATTTCAGGTTTTTATTTTATTTAAAGTTTTGTTTTTGATGTCAACAATGATGTAACATTAAATAAAATATAGTTTGTGATGTCGGTCATGTCACTTTAATAAGCCATAGATTTTTCAATTCGATCTTTACACTATCTATCCATGCACATTGGTGGTAAGTACATGAATTCAATGTCAACGGGTAATAGAACTAAAATCATGCATTTAAATGAAGGTTATGATCCCTATCCTTCCAATAAATTATTTTTCATTGGTATTATACATAAAATTACATTTGTTTATCATTACATGGCACTGTTCTAATGCTAGACAGGTAAGACTACTAGCGACATCTAGTTTTTACTGTCAAGGTAATGTTGATGAGCTACTCACCGATAGATGTCGTTACAAGTGGGATGTTTATTATCGATAGAATGAATATACAATAAATACTAAATTATAAAAATATTCTCTCGTTGTGTTACAAATCTAAATGCACAAATAATCTCAGTTCACAATACTATTGCGTTATTTATTTACATCAAAATAATATTTGTATGGAAGCGATAACTAGGTACAAACTAACATTCATACTGCATATCGGAATACCTCGTATTAGACAGTATAAATAAATGAAATTAATTCCTTAAAAATATAACTACATTTTTTAAATACAATAAAAGTATTACAAAATAGAAAATAATACAGATCTTTGACTCGACGCACTTATGATCTAAGAAGTAAGTACTGTTACAATATAATAACAAAAAAATTACAAATTGTTAACTTTGAATAAATATTCTTAATTTTAAAGTGGGAAGAGAGCATTATCATCAGTGGAACGACTTCGTTGGTGGCGGTCGCGTGGAGCACACTCTAAATATCCAGATAGTGGTTGTTTTAGAATAATTGATCTTATGAACATACGAATTAAATTAAGTCATTTTGTAAATTATTTCACTGTTAGTAATCACAAGACATATTCGACTACTGATATAAATACTAGGTGATACAAAATGGGTATACTATTTTTTTTGCAACTTAACTTTGTAAATCTTAAACTATCAGCTTTGTGGGACAGTTGAAGTACTTAAAGGTTTTGTAGACTTGTGAAATCGGTCAACAGCTGTATTCCTATAACACCTTTTGTTTTTCAAGTTCCCTCCAAAGCTGATGGTTTTACAATTACAAAGTTAAGTTTTGAAAAAAAAAGTATACCCATTATGTGTCACCTTGTATATTTTTTCAAAATAAATTTAATGACGTAATGTACACTACCGATTTTATAATTCCACGTAGGTATTAACATTTTAAAGATATTTTTTTTTCAATTTTATCAATAAAATCCCAGTATTTCTCTTAAAGTATTTCCCACACGACGCACACCACGGGACCTCACTACGCAACACCGAAAATGTTATGACATAGTAATCACAGACTCGCCGTTACTGGAACTAGCTTAAAATTAACTGGAGACAAATTACGCCGCATACAGACCTGCTAGTTGGCCCTCATCCTACTTGTTTTAAGGGGAGACCAGCGTTAACAATAGATCATTAACCTCTATCTATAGACAAGTCATTTTACTTATTCTTAAGTTATATCTTACCTAAGTCCTGACGTCGGTTTCTTAAAGAAATCGTATTCTATAGTCAAGAAATGCTTGCAACTGTTTAAACGAGACTCTCAGGCCTGAGGTCTGAGAGCGATCTTAAGTACGGTTTTCATATGATATTTTGTACTGGAATGAGATCACTCTCAGACTTGAGATCGATTCATTAATACGGGCCTAAAAGTTTTGCTTAATTAACGATCATAGTGATTATTAGGTGCCTACTTGTTAAAGAATTCTAAAATTGTTACGAAAGTTTCTGACCTATAGAATACAATTAATGAATAATTTTAACCTAAGAATAAGTATCTCAGGCCTTGTTATAGACACAGAAGTTAAAGGCTTTACAAAAATCGATTAAGTAGTTTTTCTGTTTAAAGTCAATCACCATAAACTCATACTCAAAATATTTTTATTCATGTAAGCTAACAAAGCATTTATGAATAGTCAGAATCTACCACCGGTTCGGAATGCTGCTTCCACAGAGCAGATCAAGCTTAGCTGTTGGAAAATGAAAAGGTTTGAAAATGTAGAAATTATAATTAAGTAGGTAGGTTAAGGGCCATTTAAGTAGGTACCTAGCAGGTGCGCACACTGCCATACGTAGTGAAGTCTTTCTATTTGCTAAACACCTCGATCAACCGGTAACTGTTACATTAATGTAGCTACGAACGAATGTCACATGAATAATTATGGTGTACGTCGAAGAAAATTAGTTTTTTTACATTAGTTTTTACAGTATTTTACTTACCTAATGGGCGAAGTCATACTACTTTGACCTATGGTTCGAGCACAATATTGTAAAATAATTACAATTTTAACTGCATGATTTCTGAATGAGAACACAATATTAAATGGTTCGTGTGACATTCGCTCTTACATTTTAAATACTTACTTACTCAGTAAAAAAATTGGAATCCAAAAATTACAACAATTTTCAGAAACTGGTCTATTAAGCCATGTAAACATGAGGTGACAAATTATTGTATCACTAAGTCACCGGATATAAGATTGGTATTCTATCTCAGTTAGGCTAACCTAACCTAACCTACCATGTTTTTACAATAGGGTGACATTGCTAAAATTTTGTCACCTAATGACGCGGCTCACTAAGGCACTAGAAGGCACATTGCTCATAAGATCCAGACTAATATACAGCAAGAAGCGTAGGTATATAAACGACGAATAAATACGTTACAATTTCCAGTTACCCCACGATTACACTGACACAACACTTGTTGTGTGTAAAAGATAGAGACAGCTACAAAAAACAGTTGAAGTGTTGGGCCGTCACTTATTGTTACATTTTCTTTCGTTGGGTCAGTGTAACCGAGGGGTTAGTTGTATGTCACAGTAGGTAACATCCGCGTCTGAACACAAACATAATATAGCTTTGCTGCTGTTTGACACAATTGGGCGTAATTGGAGACAGAATAATAACCACTATATTCATGTACCAAAGAAACAGAAAAGCATGTTAAAAATTGTTTAGTGTTCAATTTGATGATCATTTCGTTAACTGAGAGTCGTTTTACTTCGTAGATAATGACACACGATGACATCCTATAGTTGATACACGCATATACAAAATCGTGTGTGTAGTGGGAATAAGCAGTCGCTACCGTCCACGTAACATTTGTATGCAAAACTATACAATGTATAGGCCATCCGAAGTACTAATTATTTAATTACAAATATTTCACGTACACGCTAACGACTAGCGACTCCTAGCGCTTAACATCGTGGTAGTAGTACTGAAATCACATATTTCATAAGAAATTTTTTTTATACTGTCGTATGTCCTAAACTACGCCCAAATGCGAACAGATTCAATCTAAAAAAACACCAGAAATATATCTTTGTAACTAATACTAGGGGGGCGTGCCCCGAATTTGTTCAAAGTCCAACGGATTTCACTAGAACGGGACCCACGATCAGGTCTCAGCATCCGTTACTCTCCTATTCCTCTTCCTCTGTTTGTGTCTTTTACGAGGTGACTTTTTTGGCTTGATCTGACACTCACAACCGGCGCGCACCCTCACATAGTCCATGGACCACCCACCAGAGCCTGGCACTGAAAAGTGTCCTTCCGTCCTCGGCTGCGGAGTCTCCGTCGCAGACTGTAGATACCGAACTAAAGCATAGGAATAAGAGTACTTTTGTATACAACGAGATTCGTTGTAGAGTCTCGCGTCGACGAAACGACACGGCTTGTCGACCACGTTACGGGCACAGGAGAGTTCGAATAACCTCTGCTGGTTCTCGCCGTCTTCGTAGAGCTCTACGTAGAGGCCGGTGGGTGTTCTGCCGCCCTTCTTGGTGACCATCTCTAGGACGGAGGGGCAGCACTGGACACCGTCCTCCTGTTTGCCCTCCTGACGGAGGATGAACTGCATGTCGCGCCAGTGCGAGCGCTTCCACGCCGCCGCCATGTCCTCCTCGTCCGTCCTGGAAGAACTACTCATTCATTAATAAGGGTGTTTATTTTGAACGACGCTAGGTACATTGTAACCTTTTTTCTCATTAAACTTTGTAGTAATAAATAATCTAAAAATGTTCAAACAATTATAGCATGAATTTTATTTTAGGATAGAATCTTAAACGGGTTTTAACAACAGCGAACATCGGATTGATACTATTCGGTATTAGTTTCGCTGGCTTCACTCGATAGTTGTACGCGTCCACTTTTACTCTAAGTTTGGTGGCAATAAGCGCTCTGTCTAAGATATTTGTTTTACTCTGAGTTTGGTGGCAATACAAGTACTTACAGGACGCGGTGCGAGTAGTGAGGTTGTGGCGCGCGGCGCACTCGGCTCACGTTGCCTATCACGTCGCCCCCGTGCGCCGCTGCACCACACAGCACCTGGCGATAACACATCACTATCAACACACTGTAACAGCGTACTACAGACGCGTGGACGTAAATGTTACCTCTGGTTTACACTGGGGAAACATTCACACCGATTTATGATGTTGCATCTATTTTGTGCTGTCAAAACATAGAGACAAGAGCTTGAATCGGTGTTAATGTTTCGTCAGTGCAAACTCACGGTAAGGGCCACGGTCTAGGATGATCGGTAGACTGCTAACCAAATAGCGCATTATATAATTGAAAGCCATATTGGTTTAGAGTGAGTTCGCACTGAGAAAAAAAAACGGCAACGCACATGATTATTTTGTCATATTTTATTATAGTCTACATTTTACTAAAATTTACTAGACGTTTAGTAATTACAACACTTTTAATAAATAATAAGAGTATTAGGAGCTAGAAAAAATAATTGTTATTTTTTTCTCAGTGGTTATAAAACAATTGGTTTTTGTTTTATCCATGAACAGTTTTGGAGTCATCTAACCGAAATATATAAAAAAACACTCTGTTAGCAGTCCGCAGGCCAATTATAAGTCGACCAACAAAAACTTGACGAACTATCGAATTATAATAATCGTGGGCCATCCTCTAATTAAATAAGATTAATAAACTATTTACAAATCAGTTTTATATTTAGTATCAGTTTAACATATATTCAGTATTAATTCATAACCTGATGTGGGTGGTATAAGATTGTTATCATTATGTAGATTATAATACCAGTATTATCAGTATTATTAATTGATAGACCTTATTGAGTGTGTATCACGATTCACGTATGAGATAGTACAGTTCACGTAGGAAAGTGTTAATTAAGATCTCGATAAGATTATTGTCAATTTAAATTCCTTTCCAAAAATAAATTGTATGTTAAAGAAAGTTTAATTAATCGTATGATTAACGAACTTAACTACTATTATTTGGTTCCTGTCGATAAAGAGACGCAACCATATTTGCTATTGCTCTACCAAAAGCTTTTCGCTCGCTAGTCATTAGCGACTACGAAAGCGTAGGAAACTGTCAATTCTCTGGCATCGGCCCTAACAATTCGCCATTTTAATATTTTACGTGACGTATTGAATCAGACCTACAGATATAGTACTCTATAGAATTTAGATTAAATTCCTGACATTACAAACGTACATTAAATAAATCTAGTGTGAAATATAAAAAGATAAAACATGACAGGACATAGCGCAGCGGCGTAACTCACAGAAACCAGACGTCGTATTTAACAACTGTCACAGTTCTACTACACTGTGTCATTATTATGAAACAGCTATAGCACCAAAGTTATAATACAAACAGATTTCTATATTATGAACTTTATGCTTGTAACAATAAGGTTTAATGTAATTGTAAATGTATCGTGGCAGACATATGAAACAATGCGAGTGAATTATTCGTGTCCAAATGTTAGTTTTGTTCGGTAATTTTCGTGTCTTATCGTGTGAAAATAGGATTTACAAATGTTTAATATTATGGGTACAGGGTTTCCTCACTTTGTTAGCATTCACTTTAGACCTTTGGCAGTGTCAAATTGAATAAAAAATGGGTCATTGTGTAGCCTTAGGGGCGCTATGACTTAGGTTAGGTTTAGGTTTAGGTTAGGTTAGAACAGTGATCAAAACGAATAAAAATATTCTCGAAAACCCGTCTAAGTCCTGGCTCCATAGCCCCCTAACTGGGAACTAACATAACCTAATGACACATTCGGATTCTGGCGCTTCGCCGGCCGCTGCCGCGGCACGCTCGCTTCGCTCGCTCGGCTCGCGGGTTTTCTTTAATGCCGTTGCCTTTGTTTTCTTTGATGAAAGAGGTATGCAGATTCAATTTTATTTAAGTTAACCTACCACTTAACATAATTAACTATCAATTTGCCAACATTAAATCAAATTTAATGAAGTAAGTAGTTTCCGTAACAATACAGACTAAAATACATAATCTAAATAATTCTACGGGTTCTACAATTTACTACGGGTAGGTACCGTGCAACGGACTGGGGCCGATTCCAGTGACACCACCAGGGCAAATTTCATAAAGAACATTTCCGAAAATTGCCCATGCGGGTATTGATACCGCAACCACACGGTGAGTCGAGCGGCCTACGTTTGAACCACTACACCTAACGATCGTCTAATGAAGCCCATTCTTTTCCTCATTATATTATTTTCTAAACCCAAATATTTTACCGTTACAGATTAATTATCACATTATAAAACCAATACAACCAAAACTCCATATCGATACATAGGAACAGCTCTATATTTAACTAAAAATTAACTAAAACCGAAACAATTTCGTCCCATTGTCTAAATACGTTTATTAAAAGAATACGTATCCGAGATATGTGGACGGGTTCGGGCGGGTTGTCAAATAAATACGCGTTTTTACGGGCGGTCGGAAATAACAGGCCGCGACGCGCGCGGGCGGTTCGCGGCGTCCACGTCGATCAGGAAAGCGTCACACGTCACATTGGCTGCTATGACAATAAATTCATGACAGATTGGGACTATCTTTTCACCCGACTACGGCAAAAACAAAAGGAAGGGTTATGTTTTTAGCAGTGTATGCATGTTCACCGCAGCACCTAAACTACCCATCCGATTTTGATGTATGATTCACGATTTGACTCATTGGTGTCAATCGTTTCGTTATTATGCTCCAGGGCAACAAAATCAATATGACGAATGTTACATCCAAAAATTGACGGTCCGTGAGTTTTTATTTTGTTATCGTATCGATTGGGATCTCTAATAAAAGAAGAAACATTCTGAATTCATAAATATAGATATAGTACAATGGAAAATACACCAAGCGACAGAAAATAAATGTTATACTACTAGCGCCTATCTATAGGCAGTTCTGAATATAATTCGTGTAATTCCGTAGTCCTAGTACAGTTTTCTAAACGTTTTTACTTTTACATTTCATTTTTCGTTAAAAGTCACGTTAACGGAGACGCAGGCGATGCCAGGTGACACCACGAAATCCCCCAGGCAGTATCACCCCTTACGTGGTATTCGTGACTGACTGAGCCAGCTAAAAAGCTAGCCACTGACGCTAAGGTTCACGTGCACAGTTTGGCCTGTCCGTTTGAACTTCGCAGACGTTGTTGTTCGTTGAATCTCATGGCCACCCTACATAACATTTGAATCGACCCATATCTATCAATCCAAAGAATGATTACTACGAATTCTAAATGCAGATAGTAAATGGGCCGTGGGGGAAAGCGAGCCACTGCTATGGGATTCAGATAAAACATTAATTAAAGTGAAACCAATTAATAAACTTTGGTTTAATCTCATTAACATAATATTATCTTAAGTAAGCTTAATCTCATTAACTAATCTTAAGTAAGCTTGAAAAAAAATTACTCATTTTGTCTATATTGAAAAGAAACGTATTTACTAGAATTAGTAGCTGGTTAATTAACGCTAAACTATTTATTTTAAATTCATGAATTTTGCGATCAACTCGTCCGATGAATTATTGTCGTAAAGCGAACTAACCACGGGAGAACTAAAAAGAAGCTAACCATACCTCCTAAAACAAATGATACCAACTGACACACCTTGTCGCTTAGGGCGATTGGATTCAGGGTGCTCTCACTCACTCAACTACGGCGATTATTTGTGACAGGGTGGTACTAACCGGTCGAGGCAGCCCGTATATGAACTGCAATCAATTGGCTACAGAACTCTACCATCGATAATCTAGAATGTGTAAACAATCTTGTATTATTCAAAACTAGCTGTGCCCCGCGACTTCATCCGCGTAGTATTTAAACTTAGCAAAAATTTCGGGATTATCGGGTTAAAAAGTATTCTATATGTTAATCCCGGTTATAATCTATCTGTGTTCCAAATTTCATCCAAATCCGTTCAGTAGGTTTTGCGTGAAGGAGTAACAAACATACATACATACATACATCCACACTCACAAATTTTCGCATTTATAAAATTAGTAGGATGTAATGTTCCAAACCTAGTTTCCAAATGTTTGTTAAAGTAGCAGACACACATCTAGTCTAGACTAATAGTCGAGGTGACACATATATTTAATTAACATTTTAGTCGATTCAAATTGAATTGTATTTTAAACGAAGGTATACGTATTAACCTGAATGGCCATGTCTGGGATTAACATTGGGTGTAAATCCTTAAATAGGAATGTAGTGTTCAGTTAGGGTTGTCAAACTATCTAGTACCACGATGTACAGTAGGTAAAATACTAGTGTGTATTTAACCGGATTGTTCCGGATTCCGTTCTCGGGAATTCTGTAAATTGATAACAAAGGTTTTACCTATAAGTAATTCAAATGTATAGCCTTCCCTTTCATGGTCATAACGTATGAGCGAGACAGGAATATTTTTAGATATTATGTCAAAACTTTGTTGAGATGAGATTCCACTATAATTATGTTATTTTCAATTTCAACGTGGTCCTATTTGCTTAAAAACTCTCACACTTGACGGTAAAGGAATAAAACTTTATGTATTATATTATACTGTCAGCCCTACTGTTTAGTACCAACAATTTACCAGTATTGAACAATATTTTTACGACACAGTCGCTACACTGACGGCTGGTATGTAAGTAACTGTGGATTAAGCGATGCCGGCCTAGGCGACAAGGTTCAATAAATAAACTAGGCATCGTATAATCTCACCATGATGAGGACATTCGCAATATAAGGAGCACCACTCAGACGACGGAGAAGTCAAAAAACATGTCCATTAACGCGTATGTAAATTGAAAGTCTGATCTCAAACTTGTTTGCGTCAATGGATTAAAAAATCCGCGTCCCATCAGTTTACGGCCCACCGTTTTCGGAAGCCCTATTGGTACTTGAAATTTTGCTTGTAACGAAAACACGTTTCCTAAGCCTACCTTTTTTGTAATCCAAAATAACTATGATGAAACAACCCTAACTAATGCTAAAGCCGACTCTACTATACTTGTGAGTCATCAGAATGGTACAGTCCTAAGTTATGACACTTAACAATAGTTTTCTTTTAGCATAAACTACTATACACTCAGTGATAGGTTCATCTCTGTCTGTATCGTATTTTTGTAACGGATGAACCGATCATAAAGTGTTTTCATGTCTTGATAGCTGGTATCTATCTAGGAGTCTGTGTGATGAAACTTAGTGCTACCATTACCAAGACACACAATAAGGATGCTTTTTGAAATTTTCATACATTTTATTGCCGAACCACTTATAGGGTAGGTTACCTACCTAGGTACTAATATTATTTTATCAAAATATGAAAACATAACGAAACATATAATGAATACGATATATTGAATTATGCAATCATCCAATCAGTTTTATAACATAATAAAATAAAATATAATTAGTTTCGTAAACACCGAACATCAACAGTTATTCATTTAGTCGATTGGCGATTAATCACATCACTATTAAAATGGTAATAGTTGTGAATTAAACGCTAAAGGTGAAGGAAGTTGAACACAAAATAATAATAAATGATTATAATAGCAACGGTAACTATTTAATGGTGCCGAATCTGTTCATATAAAGGCCCGGAAGCGGATAGTTTTTAAAGCGTTTTAAAGGGATTTCATTATACGACTATCCTTTTCCTAATTTTTTTATATTTATTTATCTTCAAACTTTAATACATTCATTTTAGTAAAAAACTTCGTTGAAGTAGATTAGGTAAGGGTTAGTCGTGTAAAAAAAACTCTTTTTCAACAACTTTAAAAATTACCCACTTGCGGGCCTGGTTGATATAATCTCTTATTATTACTATTTCTTTTGTTGGTGCACTAAACTTGACTGAATTAAGTTTTGCCATCCCTCTCGTAGTCGTTATGTATGAGAAAAATAAAAATATTTTTAGATAATTGTGTTAAATGTCAACAGACAAAAAAAAATTGTTCAACCGATAGCAATTAGTAATTACCTAGCTTTTAAGTAGATATGACGCAATAAATAGCTAGTCTTGAATTATGACGTAAAAACATTTACAAATAAAATACCACCCTAATTACAAATACTAGGAAATCATTATCAGAAACGATTTTGATCATGAGCCCACCGATTCAAAAATTGGAGCGAACAAACGGCAAAAAAGCATTTAATATATTAAGTTTTATGGTACAATTTCGAATGAAAATGTATTTGATTAATAATTTTAAAGAATATAAAGTATTCTAAATTACTGCTAATTAGCAGAATTCGGAATCGGAGCTAATTATCTATACAAATCTATACAAATCGATTATGTATTTGAGTCGTTAGTAGTATAGGTTAGTATTCGGTGTCGTAAGAATGTTGATTAGTTAAAAAATTGGTACAGAAATACTAAAAAGAATAATACTTCACACCTTTGAGGGGTAAACAGGGGAGTCACTGCAATGGTAAGTGCCGTAAATTATAAATAAATCGTATTTTGGCCACATGGAAAAGAGCCCATTTGTAAAAAGTGGTCATTTTGGTAAAGCAATCATTTTAGGAAAGAAGTATTTCGCGAAAATTGCCATTTGAAAGTGGCTATTTTGGACCTGAAGGCAAATAGGGGTTGAGTATAAAACCATTAATACCGGGGCATATTCCTCCTTATTATGAGGGTGATTCGGGCCACAGTGAACCACGCTGCCCTATTAAAGGTTGGTGAACTTCACACGACTATGGAAACACGTGTAGGTTTCCTTATCTCTATAAAATTTCGGTGTGCATGTGCTCGTAATTCCAGTCCTCGGCTGGACCGATTTTAATGTATTTTTTCCTATGGTTTCACCTGGACGATTCTTAGTTATAGTTGGACCCGATAGGTGGCGTTGTTATCGACATCTATACAAATAAATAAAAGTGGAGTGTGTGTTTGTAATATCAAAATAACACCTTTTCACTAAATGCATATGAAAGTACATACGACACTTATAAAAAATTCGCGATTAATAAAATTTTTGTCTGTCTGTCTGTCTGTCTGTGTGTTTGTTCCGGGTAATCTCCGAAACGGCTGGACCGATTTTGACGGGATTTTCACTGGCAGATAGCTGGTATTTTAAGGAGTAACTTAGGCTACTTTATTTTTAGAAAAACTTTTAGGGTTCCGCGTAAAAAAATAAAAACACATGAAATCAAAGAGTATCTCCGAAACGGCTGGACCGATTTTGACGGGACTTTCACTGGTAGATAGCTGATGTTAGAAGCAGTAACTTAGGCTACTTTTATTTTAGAAAAACAAAATTTTAAAAAATGGGTCCTGTCGCGCGGGCTCAGAACGCGGGAGCGGGCTTTTTTGTTAAATTAAGTTCCACGCGGACGAAGTCGCGGGCTCAGCTAGTCTATAAAATAAAATCTATGCTTGGGAACTTGCGGGGAAAAAGGTAGTGTTGCTATTTATTTTATTGAACTACATTGTATAATTTCAAAATTTGTCCAGGAATAGGTATTGCTAACAATTCACAATCAGATAAATCAGTCCAACATCGCCAATTAAACCAAACGGATTAAGCTTTCCCTTTGTTCGAATGGCAATGGCGCTAATTCTGCTGGCTGCAGACGCCTAACATTCAAAGTTTTCCAAATCGCTTGCAATCTTTCTGGGCCCTAACCACGCTAGCTACTCAAATTGTAATAGAAAAGCAAACACTCGCGATTACGTTTCAAACGCTCCGCTTTTGACGTTTTGCTGACACGAGCTTCACGATTTCTACTGACATTGATATGGTATGGTGTCAGCAAAACGTCAAAAGCGGAGCGTTTGAAACGTAATCGCGAGCGTTTGCTTTTCTATTACAATTTGAGTAGCTAGCGTCGTTAGGGCCCAGTTCTCTGTTGATCTAAGAAAAATATTTTGAATAATAAAGAATTATACCAATTTAAACGATTGAGAATGTTCAGCAAGTTATCTACCAGACGGGTTAATATTAGACTCTAGTCTTAAAGTAATGCCGCTCCACTCATGGTCCCTATACGTAAATGAGCAGTATAGCAAAATTTTATTTTTTTTCAAATTGAATTATTGGTATAAAATACCTACTAAAGGTCCGTTTCCTACGATGAATGAGAGAGCTGGAAGCTCAAGCCATCCCTTTTCCTTTCTTTTTCTCTCTTGGTTGTTGGTATAGCAAGTATGTATGTATGCATGGTCGTTCGTTTGATTGCCAACTTGGTTGTTGTAAGTCTCAATTTGTAGCCACGCCAACAGAATTGATCTACAAAGGTTGCACAAACGAGCACCTACGCATATTTCAGCTAATCTACAGTCCATAGGGCCGGGTTAATTGCCCATAAACACGCTATTAAAGTCAATATAATCAATGTAGTACAAAATTACAAAGATATAATATACAATTACATTGATCTGTAAAACATTAAGCTTAAGAATCAATTTCCTTTGTTTGAATGGTTGAACGAGATCGATATTTTTATGAAGCCCAATACAGAATATGGTGGTAATAAAAGCATCAATTTGTTTATCTTACCAAATGATATAAATTATAGTAGGTGATAGAGAGGTGTCGATTTCGTAATAGTGCTCGAGAAAGAAACGGGATAGATTGGGAACTCTATTGGGATTGGGAATTCTACTTAGATGCTGAAATAAATTCCGATTGTGATTGCAAGAAAAGTGAAGGAAACAGGCTTCTCGAGGGAGTTCTTTGAGCCTCAAACTGAGGCCCTTACCTCACTCAAACTTTGAGCAAAAGAGAGCGCGAGATGTTAAAGAGAGCATCAGATAAATAATTAGTTTTATATTTCTAACTCTACCTGTATTCCGTTACAATTATCCTTTAGTTTCAAATACAGCTTTTTTGGCTCCCGTTTTGTAACGGAAAACATTTGATACTTTTCTTCCAACTCCTCCTGTTCTTTCTTTTGAGTCCACGGGACTAGTCGAGGGTCAAACCTTCGCGCCACTCTGAACACTACTGTCAAACTTGGCTTACGGGAGTTTGGTGGCAGAGTGTGGCGGGATTAGACCCAAATAGCCTTTTAGTTTGTTATGTCCTTATAGTCACTGTGAGGAAGGCATTCTTAATAAATTTGTAAAATGTTATTCAAACAATAAATTAACTCGTAGTACCCTAGTAATGGACATTAAATTTTATTGAACGAAATAAATAATTGAAATAGGTAACGTAAAATTACATTTTCATGTTTGAGAACTACATGTGGCGACCTCACATTCACGTCGCCGACAGAAACGGACAGATGGCGCTAAATGCAGCGCCTCAATACAATGTACGGATTCTTCATAGAAAAACTGAATCACGATATTAAGTCTCGCAAGCATCGTGACTATATATACAAGACCCCGAGAATAACCAGCGGGGCATAGCGGCCGCCCCGCCAGGCACAACACCCGCCTGGCTGGAAGATCTTCCCTTTTCCGCTAAACTGGTGACCCCGACAACGAACCTACCCTCTGAAGAAGACAACTCAAGCACGGACATCACATCACCGCCCTACATTCGATGGTCAGCACCTGCAGTCACGCTCACACAAACAATCCAGTGCCACCCAGGACTACTACAGCCGACTCACCGCGCTGCCAGTTCTGCAACGCACACAGCACGCCAGCAAATGTCACCTAGGACTACACCACAGCCGACTCACCGTGCCAGGTTTGGTTCTACGACACACGCTCATCAGTCTCGACTCACCGCAGACCACACGAGCTTTCTGGCATCCTTGCAAGGGCACTCGCACTCCTTGGTCTCGACTCACCGTAGACCACGAGCATACTCGAGCATTCCACCTTGCAAGCAAACGCATCTCGAGCAGACGCAGCAATTTACAAAGACTATCGACCTCCGGTCTTGGAGGGGAGTCCTGTGGCGACCTCACATTCACGTCGCCGACAGAAACGGACAGATGGCGCTAAATGCAGCGCCTCAATACAATGTACGGATTCTTCATAGAAAAACTGAATCACGATATTAAGTCTCGCAAGCATCGTGACTATATATACAAGACCCCGAGAATAACCAGCGGGGCAAAGCGGCCGCCCCGCCAGGCACAACACCCGCCTGGCTGGAAGATCTCCCCTTTTCCGCTAAATACATTTGCGCTCTAAAACCTATTTAAATCCGGTTAAGTTCGCCACGATATTGCCAGGATTATCATTAATTCAAGTATAATGCAATTACTCAATATCATTCATATCATATTATATGAGCTATCTTAAAGCTTTGTACACACAGTTTATATTTCACTGCTTTCGTACCTACTTGTAACAAAGTCGGCTAGCAAGCGTACGAATAGTCTGATGATAAGCAGTTACCTAAGTCTATAGATACTTACAATAACAATGACATTACTCGCACGGTGCTGTCCTGAAGGGGAGTGACTCAGAGGGTGGGGAAGGCTGGCGGAGGGTCACGTTGGACT
This sequence comes from Notodonta dromedarius, assembly GCA_905147325.1. Classification (NCBI taxonomy): domain Eukaryota; kingdom Metazoa; phylum Arthropoda; class Insecta; order Lepidoptera; family Notodontidae; genus Notodonta; species Notodonta dromedarius. Next base: position 1,020,338 of record LR990173.1, on the reverse strand, counting down.
CATAGCTGTGTCACTCATTGTACGAAATGCAGCTATAATTACTTTATTTATGCTGATCTTCTGTGAGAGGTTGATACTACCCCGGTCGAATCAGCCAATATATGAGTTGTAGTCCATTTTTTTTAATATTACTAGCAATGTGAGTTTATCACATTACTAGTATTCCCGTTAGGCCCTCCAGCTAAGCTAATGCTTGTATTAGGAGTGGACCCACGTCAATAGTTTAATGGCCAGGATGGGGATCCAACCCGGAACCTCTTGGCTACAAGGGTGGTCCCTCTAACCACTAAGCTATGACGCCTTAGCTGCAGCTTGGCTCTACCACCGTGAAACATGGGAACTGTGTCATTATTATTTGTTAACTGTGCGTTTACTGACTGGAGAAGGAAAGAGTTTAGACTGGACAAACTAAGGATGTATACCAAATTTTCTTACAAGTCGATGAATTGAATTAACTACGTGCTTTACTATGTGAAATATTATTTGTTACTTATTGTTTTAATGGGTGAATATTGTTCTCCTTTTGTTAGCTTCTTTGGTTTTTTTTTTGTGTAATAGAAACATATTAAACACGTTAGTACTAATTTAATTGTATTGATAAGTAGTTCGAACGAAATATTTCGCGCAGTAGTGCACCGGCTTTAACAGTAGCGATCATAAATAGATCTCTAATTACAATAACAATTGCCCGGTCGGTTTGTAACGAACTGTCAAAGCGGTGTGACTTATGATCGGAGCTATAGTTTAATAATGGTTTAATAGTCAACGCAGGCATGGGAACTAACCTCACTTTTACTATATCACAATATAGTTTGTCTGCCAGTAAGTGCTAGTTCTTATGGTACACTGACTAAAGAAATAAACACTGGACAAACTAAATCTATCGTCATCTTTTTCTAATGACATGGCCGAATCCTGTCCTCACAATTAATTCAGATTACATAAATGTATTAATATGTAAAAATAATAATTAATTAAATATGTAAAATAAAAATTACGTTTCTTTAAAACAGATGCCTAAAAAGGCCATATAAATATGGAAACTTAGAATTTTGAATCATTGCTATTCAAAATGTTAAGGTAAATTTTTTGTCCCCCATTTATAATATCTCTCACTTGTTCTCTGATCATAAAACCTAAACCATTGTAAACACATACACAAACTTTTTAATATAATGTACTGTAAATCAATGTACTTAGACGACCCTTACCATGTCCCTTAGTCTAATTTAATTTAGACTAGTTGTTATTTTTTTGATGTTAAAATCAGTTTCGTCACGGCTATACGAAATTTGAAACGTCTTAAAATATTTCAATATAAATATACTGTCTTGCTCTTACATTAATACTATAAAACAGATGGCAACACATTTAGTTTCAGCAAGTTTAGTTTGAATGCCAACAGTATCAGCAGCAGTGTAAATATATATATACGATAGTAGAGCCAGGCTGTTGCCAATTCCCTATAGCTCAATATGCTGGTTTTCTCGATCAGGGCAGTACCCACAGTACTCACAGAAGATATGTGTAAAGTAGCTCTAGCGTAAGTAGTCTATAGAGTACATAGCGTTACGTACGATGAGTGGGAGAGCCGGAAGACGAACCCCCCCTCCCTTCCCTCCTTCCCCCCCTCGCTCCATGCTCCTCCCCTTCAAGTCAGCAACATGCTGCAGCATGCAGTTGGTACAGCTTAGTCCTACCGCCGCAAGAAAAACACTCAGGCGAACAAACGTCGCGTTCACGTCCACAAGTATTAGTCCCTATGTTTTCCGACATGGAATTCTGAGTAAACACAATAAATCAAGGATTAGTGACTAATTTGCCGTCGTAATTGATATCGATTGTTTGTATCGATTCCTACGCGTGTGTCAGACCCGACTGGTGACACTTGATCGTTTCGAAAGATTGATGGTATTTGTCTTGTAATGTCATTGTTTATTGGTGCTAAGACAACTGAGTGCCTACTTAGAGTTTTAATCGAGGACTTTAATGGAGTTTAAGTCTTGTGGATTCCTTGTTAACTCTTCGACTTTCGTTGGCATCTTTTAATTACACATTCATAATTCAATTTTTTTTTCATAGTCAAACAGTAGCCATCGAGAATGGGTCAATTAAAAAAAACCCTTAGCTTGGTTTAAAATTCCTCTCCTCAAGTCCACAGTCAAGTGACTGTGCTGTGTGCGGGCCCGCCCGCTTCGACCAATATGATCGCTTCATTTCCTGTCAAATTGAGCTAGGCCGAGTGAAGCTCAGGAAATGACCTGCAGACCCGCTTCATAGCATAGTGAAGTGGATGGTCACCCTAAAGTAAGCTGCGATTAAAACACAAATCTGTAGAATAAAATATCAAATCGCGCGCGCAGTTATGCCTAGTAATAAATAAAGTTTATCCCACAATTAAAATTCACTTAACAATTCAAATGTAGAATGCACGTAATGTCAATAACGTGTACTAAACGATGGAAAATTAAAACCAACCCAATAAATCTTGATACGTTTGACACTGGGCGGAATAAATCTTCTATTTAATACAACGTTATCTGCGGATGCACGCCGCAACAGCTTTTAGCGTATCTCGAGTGCGGGTTGAACTATGTAGGGTTGCTAGATGCTGGAAAATTGTTTTTATTTTATGTTAGTTTTTATGTGTTGTACAAATGTTTGTTGAAATGGTCTAAAAATTCAAGTAACAGTATACGAAATGTAATTTTCTATGTCAGGCATTAATTTGGAATAATATCTGGCCTAACTTTCAGCACATGTCCCAAATATTACCGTACAAAAGCTTCATTAATTGATTGATTTCATAAACCTTTCAGGTACATTTATGACACCCCTGGCGTTGTTCGGATGCGATTCGTGCACACGCTTCGCACTCCATTTGAATTAAACACATTCCGATTCGGAAATAGTCCTTTTGAGTTGTGAACGTGAGAAGCGACGGCGTCGAGGGACGCCGCCTGATATGCGCTTGATTGAAGGACAACTTGCATCGGTTAATATGTTTTTATTTATTTATGAAGGAACTAGTCTAATAGCTATCGACCTAAGAGCTAAGCTTGGCCGCAAAGCTTAGCTAGCTAGACTAAGCTTTGGTAACTACACAACGCGTGTATAAAACACCATGATAAAAGGAAGTGACCGCTTGGCGCAGTGGTTCGAGCGTAGGCCGCTCGGCTCACTGCATCGGGTGGTTGCGGGTTCGATTCCCATCAGGGTAAATTTTGGAAATAGCCTTTTCGTAATTTTCCCTGGTCTGTGACACCCTCACTGGGATCGCCCCCAGTCCATTGTACGGTACCCATAGTACAAGCGTTGTTTAGTTTGGGACCATACAGTTGGTGTGTTCGTCTGGTTGTATTTATTATTTATTAACTTTGCGACGTGAAATGAGCTAACTAACTTAGTTAAGCTCCTGGTCTGAAAAACACTGGAAGATAAAGAACAAACCATTCAATCGAATAATTTTGCAGAGAACATTGAATTTGTAAGACTTAAATTAATGAAAACGTTTAATTTTAAACCTTCCTAACGATTTTAAACAAAGAACATAGGAGAGACCGACAGTTTCACGAAGATTAATGAAGCAATAACACAACATAAAACAGGCAATAAATAAATTACATGCCCTCAGAATCGTGATCGAGCCGATGTCACCCACGCGATTAATCGATACAATCGATACGTCTTCATCGTTATCGATACCGATCGTGTTCAGTTCCAATTATCTGTGATACCTACCAATGTAACTATGTGTGATTGGCACTAGTGTGTGGCGGCTACATATTTTACACATTACTTATAAGGAAAACTTTAAAAAATACTTAATGGATTTCCAAAATTTGGTTAATGTGAGTATTGAAATAAATTGTTGTTATAACGATTATGAGCGTAGTTTGTTAGTGATTATTGTAGGTTATCATTGACGTAATAATATCTTCGATTGTAACATTTAGCAATTAGTAATTGGTTTTTATTTTTATGCTTTATAATGAAAATGGCGCGAACAACATGAGGTACAATATTTTGTTTTTGTTTATAGAACATTGGGTTTTTTTTATGTCCGTCAATTAAAAGTGATAAGTAAAAAATATTGATATTTGAAACAACACATTTATAAAATGTGATGTCATAAAATAACAATATGATTAAATCTCCAGAACTTTTGAATGCTCAAAAAATAATTACAAAACCGACATGCATACGCAGATCCCGTCACAAAATAAGAAGGTGGAAGGCTAAGTTAAGCCTTACCGTGGCGAACGTAACGTCAAACACCCAGCCTTAAACCCTGGTTAAAGCCCTCGGACAGGCCTCACGCCGGACGCCCTCGCAGATTTAATCCTTTTTACCGGTATAATTTTATTTACGGACACGGATATGAGGGTTTCGCGGTTGATTTTGACACATGCCAGATTATAAATTCAAAAGAAAGGAATTTTGAGACACATTTTGATTGGTTAAATTACAGAAGGTTAAATTTATAATTCGATATACAGTCTTTAAATTGGTCACCAATCTGACATATCACTGATCACCTGGTGACCGATCTCAGAGACTTTAGTTAAGGCTAAAACATTTAAGACAACATTTTGTAATTGGCGACAAAGACCGTATGCAATGCATTTATTAATATATCCAACTTACTCTAAAACATTTCAAGAACGACAGATAACCAGAAAAACTGGCGATTTTTGTATATTTAGTGATTTACTAGTATCATATCCACCGTGATAATATTTAGAGTAAAATAAATGTATTAATAAACGCACTGCATACTGTGTTTGTCGCAAATCACAAAATGTTGTCTTAAATGTTTTCAGATTTTGGATAAACTATAAAAATACTCGAAAATTTTGAATTTCGCGGGGTAGACAGGCGCCTTCACCTTAAAGATTTGGCGGCATCAAATACAGATCGAATATACATTTTATATCAGCGCCCCTAGCGGAATTGTGCAGCTTTACCGAGATATATTCGTTAACTCGTTCGGTATATAAATACGTTTAAAACTAATGCCCAATAACTTTATGTAGTGAAGGAAATTTAATAATAAAATAAATTAAAAAGAAAATAAAATAAATGTTGAAGAATATGAGAAGAATAAATATACTGATAGTTTAGTTTAGTTTATGCACCAACAGAATCGGCAGATCGGCACCATTGCTTTACATTTAGAATTAACATAACCCACACTGTCTCCAAACGAACTATCTATCTCGCAGGTTGAATGAAAGTAAAAATAACGAAAAAACGGTACGCCCCCACGTACGGACAAAATATTTACCTTCCCTTATCGTAACCAAACAGGAAATGGGCCTCCAATACCCGCGGAGGTGTCCGACAAAATGTTCTACATAAACTGGCCGTGTTTGGACAAACTTTCGATCAAACATTGGTCCGTCACGGAACCCTTTGATTTGGTACCTGTTTGTACTGTGAGTGTAAACACCGATCATTGGAGATAAGTCCGCCAACAATTCTGTTTTTTTGGTGCACTTGACTGAATGTGGTTTTGATATGTTTGCATTTTTTTGTGCATCTACTGAAATTGTATTTACTGTAGTTACTTTGGCGAACGTTCTGTACCTACATTCCAATCAGATTCTAAGTCGGATAAAATCAAGTATAAAATTGATTAAAATATAATATGCGATCAACTGATAGGTAGATTCCCTAATCTGTGGTAATGGGTAATTTGTGAAAAAAAATGTATTTGTACTTGACTAAGTTAGTTGTACTTATACTGCCCTTCTCGTGGCAGTAAAGCATGAGCATGACATAAAATTGTTTAGATGTATCAAATTTTGTTTGTTCGGAACAGCAGCAGAATTGGCATCAATATCCGTTTGACAAGTTATTTTTCTAATATCGAATTTTGATAATCGAAAGTAAAGACGAGAAGACGAGTGGAGTGGCAAAATCGCCTGATCAAACTCGATATATGATTTGATGCGGTTCCCAGAATGGACGGGAGATATTCGATTAAACGCAAGGTAATCTAAATATAACACTTTAGACACGAATTGCAATGAAATCAACGGATAACTTCAACTTGGAAATACAAAATTATAACTAATAAGTGACCCAAAAACCCAGGAAACGAAACGAGTTGTGTTAAACCGGTAGCTCTACCATGGGTTTGACGTTTGCTGGAAGTCAAATGTAGCTGGTGTCTACGTAAAATATCAGACTTTTCAGCTATTTTTCAAATGATCATTAGTTATTTTGCTTGTGGTCCAGAATCACCGCCGTTACACTGAGATAGAAAATACGATACCAAAGTATTTTTTTGTGGTTCCTAATATTCTTTTTGTACTTTTTTTTCACGGGATTTATGTAATGTCGAGAATAATTAAAATATTGGCCGTAAACAAAACCATAAATAAACAATACTACTACCATAGGGACTGGGAAAATAATAAAATTGTTGAGGTTATTTTTGTTCTCAGTGAAGATCCTCGGGTGGGTGGGCGATAGGGGCGCTGTACAATTTGTCGATCAAATCCACGCAGACGCTCGCGACTAACGAGCGTACAAATCTTGGTAGAGCTGTTGATTAATAAAGTTATCAAATTAATGGACACTGGACACGTATCACACAGTCGGGTGAAACGCCGCGCAATTACTGATTTTGCGCTACAAGTTTGGATTATCGTGTGACGTTGATCATGCTGATATTTTAATGTGTAGAGCTTATGTAAAATGATTAGGAAATACGTTATGTAAGCGAATTGCGATTACAAATAAATACAAAATACATCCTGAATTCACATTTGATTTATATATTAATAAGTATACAGGGTAGTAGTATACCTGTCCCGCCTCCTATATACCAGCAAGGCGGGGGATATTGCTGAGTGCATCAGAATAAAAAGCGATGTCTCATTGAGAGTTCAGCCGTTGGACTCTAATCACGTTAGTTTCAAGGCGTTTGTGGTTAGGGTCCCCACGGACAGGCTTAGTCAACTTTCATGCAGGAAGATTACTGGCCGAAGGTATGGTGTTCAGGCGCATCCGGGGGAGATTGCCGCCGTCACCGCCCATAGTTTAGTTAAGTGTTAATCTTAAAATATAAATATGTATGTTAGTTTATAAGGTATATATCTATGGGTCTGTGTTGCCTGAGTACAAATAAATAAATAAAAATAAATATGATATACAAGGTGAAAAGTGTGAATTATTCTAGATAATCTTGATCAGTTTAGAAAATGCCGATTGGGAAATACTACAATTCAAGTAGTAAAAACTCTGTATAATATACCTATTAGTAGTTAAGCCAGCATAGACCGTCATTAGCTAGCACGCAGTTAAACAATAGTAACTAGTTAAATAAATCAATATTCACTAGCTTAGTCATTTTTACGGGACATTGACAAGTCATGAATTGTAATGGAATTGAATATGTAATTGAATAATAGAGTATATATCTAAGTAGCTATTATAACTGTATATAATACTATGAGTGAAAGAGTCGACAAATCAACCCCACCCCCTCCCTCTGTGTCCCACTCTTCTTCAGGTCGGCAACGTACGAGCTATGCCTTTGGTATTGTAACAGGCGGTCGAGGCCTTGTTTACCTACTTCGTTATGTAAAAAAAACATATACTGAACTACAAAGTACTATTATCCTTTTGTTATCGTTCTAAGAACTCTTCTTTTTCCCATCTATAAGCCACGGACTATGGCTGAAGTTATGACTACCAGTTCATTATCCCCGGCTTGTAGTAGGTACCGCCATGCCCACATTTCGCCACAGCTAGCTTAAAGCGTGCGAGCTTGTCATACACATGGACGTGTTAATTTATGTCGCCCGCGCTCTCAGGGAATTGGAATTGATTTATACGACATTGCAATCTTGTCGCATTATGCCGGCCCCTTTGAACGGGCTATGTGCATAGAAAACAAAATAATATAGAATGTCCTTTATTTAAAAGTACTTCCCAAAATGGTGCCACTTATTGCATATTAGGTGTTGAGTTTCTTGATCGGTTTCTATGTCAGATAATAGAGATCATTTTTAATATTTTTTTCATGCAGCTACGCAGTGCCGCCATTACGTATGTTAGTGACTATAACCCGAGTTTTTGTATTTGTATCTTATATCTTGGGCCGATCCTTACATTGCCATCCCTAAAGGGTCTTTTTCCTGTGATTGCAGCTGCTATTGTGATCAGTTTTATTTTCCATGGATACTGGAGTCGTTGAGGCAGTAAAGTGTGGGGGTATGCAATTAAATTTTGCAATTGGATATGGTTATTGTGTTGTTAAATGTAGGGTTTTATTGGTGAAATATATTTTCTGTCTTTATTTTATTAGAATGCACTTTCATATTTTACAGATCGTATTGTAAATTTTGTATGAGATATTACCAATAAATTGAAAATGTTGTTTTATCCTACTAATATTATAAATGCGAAAGTTTGTGAGTGTGGGTGTTGGTAACTCTTTCAGGCAAAAACTACTAAAGGGATTTGGATGAAATTTGGAACAGAGTTCCTACTAATATTATAAATGCGAAAGTTTGTGAGTGTAGATGTATGTTTGTTACTCTTTCACGCAAAAACTACTGAATGGATTTGTATGAAATTTGGAACACAGATAGTGTTCCAAACACAGATAGTGTTCCAAACACAGATAGTGTTCCAAACACAGATAGTGTTCCAAACACAGATAGTGTTCCAAATTTCATACAAATCCATTATAACCTGGAATCTGATTACCCATGATAAGCTGGAATTAAACCTGAATCCATTTTAATCGTTTATAACCTGGATTAACACATAGAATATTTTATTTTAGTCTACGAGGACGAAGTCGCGGGCAGAAACTATAGTTTAAAACCGGAATTAACACATAGGATACATTTTATCCCCATAATCCCGATTTTTTTGTTAAATTAAATACTACGCGGACGAAGTCGCGGGGCACAGCTAGTAATTAATAATTCCGATTCAAGGTTTTGCGTGACCATATTGATTTGGCAGTGACAGACGTGAGCTGACCAACAAGCTAAATAATAATAATAAATAAATAATATCATCACACAGACCCACCAACTGTATGGTCCCAAACTAAGCAAAGGTTGTACCATGGGTACCGTACAACGGCCTGAGGGCGATCCCAGTGACACTCAGACCTGGGCAAATTACGAAAAGGCCATTTCTGAAATTTGCCCCAGCAGGAACCATATGCTGTGAGCCGAGCAGCCTACGCTTGAACCACTGCGCCAAGCGGTCGTCAAAATAACGAACATTTCAAAGAAAAACATGAAAATCACGTAATTTTTTCGAAAATTCCTTATTCTGTTCATCATTCGGCCCTGACTGGTCAGCGGCTTTATAAAAAATCCCTTTTGTTGTGGAAAAATCCTCGGGAAAACAGGGAAACAGTAGGAGACCCAGTGGGGCTCCATATCCACTAATAACCCACCATTTGCTATCATTCGCCATTGGAGGGGCACCGTGGGATTGCACTAGCTTGCACTGTTTTTTTATAAAAAATCCTAAGCTAACATAACCTCACTTTTGCAAAACTATTTGTGTGAAGATAACTTCTAGTTAAAAGGTCGTTAATGGTCTCTTTAACAACCTGAAATTACGATTATGACATTTTGATTGTGTCATCTGATGTCATTTCCACACGACTGGCTCAAGTGGTGATTAAAGTATAAATTTCAATCGCAATCAAAAAGTGAGATTCTAGGGCAATAGTCCGTACTATAGGATGCGGGAGGGTGAAGACTTAAACTAATAAATAATGGCATTTCGTTGTCTAAATATAAGTATATTTTTAACCGCCTCTTTCCATTGAGTTAGGGCCAACGTGATTCCGCTAATTCTACTTTAAGTAACCTTTAGTACTCATATTTTGCAAAGAGCGTGAGCATGCCACGCTCACGTCATCGTATGCGAATACAAAAGCCTTTGCCATGTTGTGCCGCCTTGAGAACGCTGACCTTAATAATAATAATAATTTAGCCCTTTTGACGTCCCACTGCTGGGCACGGGCCTCCCCTCAACATGAGGGGGATTCAGGCCATAATCCACCACGCAGTTCCAGTGCGGGTTGGCGGATTTCACATGTCTTTCGAAAATTGGTTAAATAGTCCTTATTATTTCTATGACCCTTCTCATTTTTAAGGGACTTATTTGCACAAAGGACTCAAAAATCTAAGAGTTCCACATAGGCTTCAGTGATATCCAAACCGTATACGTACGTATTAAAGTTCACTGGGTAAAACTCTTCGTATGTTAAGTGGCACTTAATAAAGAAATCAGAGTAATTCGTGAAATTATAAATAGGTACCTATAGTACTTTCTATGAAATTTATAAATAGAGCTAGTGAATTTGATCATGTGATTTTGATCTGTATTCTATATCGCTATATTGTGATATAATCGGACAAATAAAATTATGATACCTAATCGATATCGGAAATATTTTAATTCATAAATCGACTATCTCTTATCGTGCAGACGGTCGTAACCAACATAAACAATATCTTTATTTTTATTGTAAATAAATTAGAATTTATTTGTGGAAATACCAGAAATTTACCTACGTATTTTTATTAACCCCATAATTCACAATGCATTTCTGAGAACTGCAATGGAATTCCATGTCATTGTAAATGGATTAAAACCGAACTGAGTTTTGTGTAGGTGGTAACTAAGTAGTTGCATTTATAATACCAGGTAGGTACCTTTTAATTCGACTGTATTCGTCACAAAAAACTATTGTTACCAACATGGCCTATTTTTCTAATAACACGATTTTAAATTTAGAACATCGATTTTGCGGTTTCTATCTGGCGCCGCAATAAAAATGATAGGCATTCGAAATTTAACACCGGCGAGGGCATTGTAGTCTAATATTTGTAATCGGCCAGAATTCAAATTGAGAATATATTTTTTAAATTATTAAGTATGTATGATGTTAATTTGTTTTTTAGGGTGGTGTACCTTAGTAATTATCTTCATTTAAACATCAATGCAAAGCAAGGATCAAAATTTATTTTCTTTACGAGGCTTGCGGTAAGAGTTAAATAGCCGAAATCGTCACACTCGAAAAGCGTTTACGAAAACTTCGTAACGTCCACTGTGAAAAAGTTATCTAAAAATCAACTAGATGGCGTAGGTAAGTTATTCAGCTGACTGACAGAGATCTTCGTTCCTTAATGCGGTCCCCTGACCGAACAATTTATTTGTTTTTATTTTAAAGTATGACTCTTTATTATTTCTGCTTAAAATCAAAGTTCCAAAATGAATGAACTGATACCATTGTTTTTTTTGAAGATGAACCCTTCAGAGAAGGTTTCTTAGCGATGTTTGATGGAAATGGGTTCCGCTGTTATAAGTTACATTCAAAATTTTCAATTTACCTTACAATCTAGTACCTATCTATATTTTTATAGTATCGTGAAAACAATAAATATAGTCAGATATAGTGTGATTCCAAAGGTACACTTGAATAGGCTTGTGGCCCTGGCAGTGGCTTTGAGATCGGTATAAGCGGTTATAATTCGCGTTAGTTCGGACCAGTTATCGCCAGACATAGCTCACAATGCTTCAGACCTCTAAAGGGTCACTGCAGCAGATGTGAAAATGAGGCAATACTCTATAGAATATAAGAATACGGGGTAGCGATCAAATACTAGAATAAAATATCGATTATTGACGATTTTAAAAAGCGTACATTGGCTCTGAACAAATTCTGTGGTTGCTTGCATGCAGTTCATTTTTTTTTATAATTCAAAAACACTCATGCAATATAGCGGCAATACTTATACTAGTATTGCCGTTATATTGGTCGAAATTCGACCATAATTCATTAAAATTTTAATTTCAAACGTCATTAAGGTTTTATTGTCAAAGACTATTTGATACTGGCACGTAAAATGCACTATGGAAGTCCCGCCCTCCAAAAACTGTCACCGTTTGTCAGTCAGACAGTCAATCGGTGTGGAGGTTACAAATGTGTGTGTGTCAATTCATGGTAGTGTGTGAAAAATGAAAAAATGAAATGAAAAATATTTATTCAGCACAGGAATACACAGTGTGTAATATTTTATTTATTGATTGCAATGTATTTCTAAGTATTATAATATAAAAATACGAGTATTAGCACTCTGCACTCCTTCTCTATATCCTACGAATATTATAAATGCGAAAGTTTGTGAGTGTGGATGTATGTTTGTTACTCTTTCACGCAAAAACTACTGAACGCATTCGGATGAAATTTGGAACACAAATAGTTTATAACCTGGATTAACACATAGAATACTTTACTTAAGTCTACGCGGACGAAGTCGCGGACAGAAACTAGTAAACTATAAGTGTGCCAAATTTCATACTCCCCCGTCCGCGCAATTTTCGTATTAAGCGTTTGAAAGTTTTTGCTATTAATATATAGATATAAACTTAAGAAAACACAAAGGCGAGAATTCAACAAAACTATAAAGGAAAAATAAATACAGAGTTAATTCACTACTAATGGGTGTCATTATTGATATTGCTTTTGCTTACCTTAATTTAACAGTCGATTAATCGTTAATGTAAACTGCCATTTAATGTTATTGTAACCGCGAATAGAACAATAGAAACGAGACGTTGACCTTTCGTGTGAGTTGTGTACTACTTGAAGCTTTGGCGGCCATTCTGGCAAATTGGAAAACTGTGTGAGCTCGGTATCTTCACGAGGAAATGAAAGCTCTTTGTTATTCTATGTATCTTTATGTTGGTACTAGATGTTAATTAAATGGATTTTCATTTAGATTTTATTCGGTAAAATGAATTTTCTCAGTAACAAAAGTGCGAATATAAGTTAACCACGATCATTTAGCAAGGATAATAAAAACGAAATTTTGGATTTTATACCTACCCATATCCAAATTTTGCGTACTTAATTCAAAATCTTGAAAGATTTCCTTTAAACCGAAAGCAGGTACACAATGTTGAACTGTTTTCTCTCCGTTTATGCACTCGCGTCGAGCCCGAACCAAAAAACGGTGTTGACAATACCATGCACGGGAAATCGCAAACGTTATTGGAAAATACAACAAAACACGTATTTTTAAACAGGTTTTTTTTCACAAAACTTCCGCGTTATGCACTAAAGGGGAAAGTAGGAAATTGTTTGATGTTTGTGTTAACTGAGCTCTAGATTTTCGTATGCGTTTTATAGGCGATTGAATCGTTCAGACATAACATTTTGATGGGTTTTCGAACGTTATTTTTGATACGTGTGTTTTGAATAAGTAGGTAAGGCCCATTTTAATAAATCGATCTCAAGTCTGAGAGCGATCTTGGAAATGTCATTCTTATATCTAACCAGTAAAAAATGACATGTCAAAAGCTTACTCAAGATCGGTCTCAGAATTGAGATCGATTTATTCATACTAGGTCCTATGTGGGACATTAACAAAAATGTTTTTTTTTATGGCTTTGAGTAAATAATATAGCTATATGTAATACATATTTAATTTCGTTTCTTAATGCTTCTTTACTTATTAAATCCACGTTATGTATTTTTATAGATTACTTAGTTTCTAAGACTGTTTTATTCAGTCAGCTGTATAATTCTTAGTTAAATATTACCTAGGTTTGTACTTTTATACATTTCCAATCTGTCAATTTATTATAATGTACTTGGGTACTTTAGATAATCTGAGTACACTTTATGTAGCCTAAAATTGTCTAAACAACCTAGACCACGCGATAAATAAAGTTTGGTCTCTTATTTTGATTTAGGTACGCGTTTTTAGTTTTTGTTATCTTATTGTCTCAATTTTCTCTGACAAATATTAGTTTCCTCACGCATTGATCAGTACTTAATTACACAATCAATTAATATATGACAAATCTTGACTATATAGAAAATTCTGTAACCTAATAAAAAAATAAACTTACCATTTTAATTGCCATGAGCAAAATAAAACTTTTCCAATGTATTGAATAAATCATACATAAAACGAGTGGACACTGCGTTCATTTGAAAAACGACTGTAACACTTTTATGTAACTTTTAAAATATATTTTACGCATCACTACAGTTATTAACCTTAACCGTTATTTTTTTTAAATAAGAATTCCGATTCCATTTTCAAACGCGTGCGGAACGGTCGGGGATTTGTTATGGACGACTAGTGCTGCCCACGACCGATGGAACACTGCATGCGTGGAGCTGGTATCGCGTAATATGGCGTTACTATTAGTCTGAACCGCTTTATTGAAATTCCATCGGGTTTTCGCTCATCAGCCGGTCTAGTGATAATAATAATGGTTATTGCGCTGAAAAGCGTTTTGATTTTATTGGTTGGATTAGGATAGGCGCCTCTTTAGAGTGCCGCTATGTGGACATCGATCGACGAATAGGTATGAATTAGTAACTTTATATGATTTCTATGTATATTATTATGTTTATAGCATTGCGATCATGGTGTTCCTTGCTCATATTGAGTTGATATTCTTGGAAATGGACACGATTTTTTTTTAAAGAGTAACATTGTGTTTCTTGCCAGCTCTTTTAAGTTGAAGCAACAGTTCAAACCAGTGGTAAACACTGACTCTTCATGAGCGTTTTGTCGGACGACATTAAAATCACCGTTTGATATTTCGTAAAGACGTAAAGAAGCCGGATAAATCAAATACATAATAGTGTACAATTTATTAATTGTTTTATTGATTTCATCTCACAGGTACCTATTATATCTCGATACCTAATATTGAATATATAATACCAAATCGCCTAATTACAAATGGCCGGCACCAGACTGACGCCAGCGCACGCCGAATCGTACATATCTAGCCGAAACTGATGGCCTGACCTATTAAAATCGTATTTACAAGCACTATGTCATTGATACGGCCATCCGATGCTGTGGAGACGTTATTTAACGTTAATAGCTCGTTATCTGGGTGATACGTTATTTAGTGATGGGAAATGTTAATTGTTTTTATTGTCTTGTAACACACAATAACACAACATAATGGTAACAGGGCTCTACTTTCACCATTAACTATAAATTTTGAGCTTAATTCATCAATGGGTCAAGCTGTAGCTAATTGACTGCAGCTAATATACGGTCTGGCTTGGTCTGGGTAGTAGCACCCTTCGTAGAAGATCGGCGTAAAGTAGATAGATGAGCTGCGTTTCGTACTGTGACAACCAGGTCTTAGGGTTTACCGCACTAACGTAATCAAACTAATAATTATTTATATGTTTGTTTAATTTATTTATATTATTATTTAAAAACACATGTTTGTACATCGGTTTGTCACTGCCAGCGCACCGTAATTCTTACAATTTCAAAACCTTTTTCTTTTCTTAAATTCATTATTTATCGTCAGGCAGGAACGTCTATCGCTAGTGGCCAGTGCGCCGCCATGGACCTTACAGTACGATGAGCCAAAGAGCCGGAAGCCCGACCTCCTGTCCTCTTTCTCATCCTTCTGTCCCACTCTGTCACCTTCAGGTTGGCAACATGTTAGCAATGCCATTGGTATTACAAGTATTTACGGCTACGGTAACTGCTTAACATTAGGCGGGTCGTAAGCCTTTTGCCGACTATGTTGTTTATTTGTCTATTATAGTCGTTGTTAAGTTCAAAGTTTGCTTTGGTGAGGTAAATTGTTTAATATAGTTAACCCACTGCTAAACATTTTGTACTTGTTGATTCTCGGCTTTAGCCATCTTCTATGTGGTATACGTGATACTCACCGCGAGCAGAGTGGCCAGGGCGCTTGCCATGCGCATAGTAGCAGCGCGGCGGGTGCGCGGGCGCCGCTAAGTGACGGAGGCGGCGGGCGGACGGGCGCGCGCGGGCCGCATCCGGCCGCCCTCCGGAGCTCTACCACCGTCGCGGTGACATCGCGCTCCTGTCGGACAAAATAATGTAGGTATTAGGTAGAGTCAACACTCAGGCCGCCCATTTTCCACTTTCTGTGTAAATTATGTAATATTTTGTTATGTTTTGTTTTCTAGTGGTGGATGAATAAAGAGTTATCTATCTATCTATCTATCAAGCACTTAATTGATGACTGTTTGCTCAAATGGTTTAGTGTAGACTTTCGCACGGCAACCCTTTAACTTCCTTGAACAAAAAGTGACTTATCTGTACCTAGTATATTACTTAGGTATTAAAAATAAATAGCCCAAACTCAGTAGCTATGTCTTCTTTCTTCACAATCGAAATTTTAACGCGTTCGACGCGTCTCGGCGCTTTGATTGGTCCACTTCAAACAGTCAAAGCGCTGCAGGGGGAAAACGCGTCGAACGCGATACAATTTCAATTGTGTGAAGAAATTCGCACTAGGCTCTCTGGCAAGCTTCGTGATCCATTTTCATTAGAGATGGGCGTGACAAAATATTCATAAATGTGATCGGTCCTCCCTTTACAGCAAAGATGGCGGAACTGACAACAAGAGCGCATGTGCAAAAACTGACGAATGAACCGAATGGCTGCTCCCTATTGGTCCTGAGTAGTTTGTTATTAGTTGCTGAATTAAATTGGTGAAAACAGATTTAAACTTTAAGCGCAGTTCGGGCGCTTGTTTACTGCTTAGTTCTGTTCTTCTGCACTTGTCGAGCCGTCTAGAGGAATATTGCTTCTTTCTACTTCCGTTCTGTCTTCGTGAAGGACGCCTATGTAGGCGTAGACTATGTACTCTACTAAAATACTTTCTTGAATGGAATACGGGAAGTTACACCTTAATTAAAACAAGTGGAGTACTATGAACTTACTTTCCTTATTACTACGCATCATTTTTCCTAAAATCATCACATCATCGCCGTATTTGCTTCCACGTCACATTTCCAAAGTTCATTTTTACGTAATTATCATTAAAACTGTTTAGATATAGGTCTTATCCGCCTCGGGAGCTGCTAGTAGTATTACGAATACGTACAAAGATCTGACAAGATTGAGTTAAGTGTATATTTATTATTTGAGCAAATATGTATAGGCTACGGGAACTTTTTAATCTGGTGAGTGGTACGCTTCTTTCCCCAACTTTTTTTTTGTATAAGTAATAAATAATAATCTAAGTACCCATATAACTTTGTGGTGGGTCCTCTTTTTGTAAGTAGATAAGTAGATCTTATCTACAAGAGGTTCGACCATAGAGATTGAGGACCCGTCATAGATAGGATTGCATTCAAATTTGTATTTAGAATCTGGTCATTAATTTTTATGGCACACTGAGTAGTAGGGTAATTAGAGTAAGAAATTATTATTATTATAGATTGAATTGACTTCTCATAGGTATTTGGAGTGTAGCCTTTTCTTTCTAAGTAGACTAACCGTAGGAGAGGTTTTCACAGTGAGCAAGGAACCTTCAGTGCAGTGAGCCGAGCGGCCAACGCTTGAACTGCGCAAGGCGGCCGTCAAATATGGGATTTGAGCATTTTCTTAGATTTTATTAAAGTGCTATTATTTGCTATTATATTATTATATATTATATTTATGCCTTGCGTCGTGGCATATTGGTGGACGTGACTATGCAAAAGGAAAATAGGAAAACTCGGGTGAAAGGTATGAACTTTCTAGCCAAAAGTCTAGATTGACCCATTCCAATAATGACCACTTCACTAACGTTAATTACTAATTAGCATAATAATTAAGTGTCACACTACCTCTTCACAGAGTTCTTCACAGTTAGCAAAGATCCTTTAAACAGAGTGTACTTCTCTCTTAGGTAGAGTAAATGAGAGGATCCGCTAGAGGGACACATGACGACCGCATGGCGCAGTGGTTCGAGCGTAGGCCGCTCGGCTCACTGCATCGGGTGGTTGCGGGTTCGATTCCCGTCAGGGCAAATTTCGGAAATGGCCTTTTCGTAATTTTCCCTGGTCTGGGTGTCACTGGGATCGCCCCCAGTCCATTGTGCGGTACCCATAGTACAAGCGTTGCTTAGTTTGGGACCATACAGTTGGTGTGTTTGTCTGGCGATATTTATTTATTATCTAAGTGTTTTTTGTTTATACTCCATTTTCATGTGTTCGAGGTGTTGGTTCATACCGCTATGGTATGAACCAGCCTGAACTTGCCCCATTATCAATGACATCATGCCTTCCACGCCTCCGCGCTACGTCACAGGATATCTCTTATCTCTTATCACTGATACCACAGGCGCCATGATAATGCGGCTTTTACAAAAATATTTGCGCAATGATTCAGTGATAAGTTTGGTAGTAGTTATTAGTGACAGATCATGTTATAAAAGATTTATAATATCGCCGAACTTACTCGTACACTGTATGTAAAATAGTGCTTTAAGAAACTTTTTCTGTGTACCTTTTTATAAGTAAAACAAATGTGGGATGATTTGACTAAAATTAGTATACATTTTAATTCTAAATAAATATCGCTAGACGAACACACCAACTGTATGGCCCCAAATTAAGGAACGCTAGTGCTATGGGTACCGAACAATGTACTGGGGGCAATCTCAGAGACACCCAGACCAGGGCAAATTACGAAAAGGCAATTTCCGAAATTTACCCTGACGGGAAACGAACCCGCAACCATTCAGTGCAGTGAGCCGAGTGGCCTACGCCTACGTTTGGACCACTGCGCTATGCGGTCGTAAAATATAGGATGATTTGAGCATTTTCTTAGCTTTTATTAAAGTTCTCTTTTCATGCCTTACCTCGTAGCATACTGGTGGGCGTGAGTATGTAAAAGGAAAATAGGAAAACTCAGTGAAAGATATGAACTTTCTAGTTACAAGTCCAGTTTGACCCGTTCCAATTATGACCATTTCACTAACGTTAATTACTAATTAGCATAATAATTAAGTGTCACGCTAACTCTATTTTTAAATCGAAGGTATAATATGAGTCACTATGTGCCTCAGACTAATGGACATTTTAGTTCCAAGAACGAAATAAGGATTTTCCTTTGAAAAATATCAAAAAAGTAGGGATGTTGTTTGAATAGGTACTCGTTGAACTGCTCGTGGGTCAGCGCGCATTTATCTCCGCCATGGAACTAGGATACCATGGCAACTTAATTTCTAATGCGTACACTCATAAAGAAAAGCAGCAGTTTACAGAAATACCAATTAAAGCAAAGCTTTAGAAAGACTTTCACAGCACGGAATCAAATATCTACTAAGACACTTTTGATGATGTCTGTACATTATCTAATATGTAATTACTTTTCTTTTATTTAAGTACGTCACGTCATCGAAATTATTGAGGAAAATTTTAACAAAGACTAAAATGACGTTTTCAATATTGCAAAATCGGAAACAAACGTACCATGCGCCAAATGTTAAGCAGTTATCGTAGCGTTAATCATCAAGCATTAAGTATATTACCAAAGGCATTGCTCGCATGTTACCAACCTGAAGGGGAGTGGGACAGAAAGAGAGGAAGGACTTTCGGCTTTTTCACCCCTTGTACGAAGCGCAGTTATTATAGCTACTCTACGCCGAGTTTTCTGTCAGTGTTAAAACATTCTTGTAATACATATTATATTCTAGTGATGGAACATTTCACAGGTAGCGTGTGAAAAATCAGATTATATAGGTTTTCATAAGTGGCGCCTGCAACCGAAATACGTAGATACTGTTAAAAATCATTGCAATTTTGCAAAAAAATAATAATAATTTGAATTTTGAATATGATACATTTTCGACCAGTAACTTCATAGGGTTACGTGTCAAAGTGAAAATTCACTATGATCAAAATGTAACTGTGAAAAATCACATGTGAAATTACAGTTAAAGAAAAATATAATTTCACATAATGAAAATGAATTGAAAGTAGCGATCATTTCCATGCCTAATATATTCAGTAACTCTGTGACACCTCCTTGGGTTAACAGTCACAATGAAATTGCAATCGATTAGATAAACAATATACATGTATTCATAAGTGGAGACGAAAATACTTTGATAGAGGCAATATCTTTTGCAAATCGCATTCCAACTGAAGATTACATTGTTATCGTTCATGATAATTATTTTACCCAATGATATAAATAAATTACTATAATAGTACCTACTACACGGTGTGTTACTTGCTTCTTTACAAAGAGATGATATCTATGTTGTAAGGTCCTAGCTGGAAAATTTGTTAAAATATATTTTGTTATGTTATTATTCGAATTCGATTAGGTAGAAACAATTTTAAGAAGGAGGGCAAGAGGAGGATCCAGCTGGGCTGGGCAGCGTTTGGGAAACTACGTCGAGTCTTCTCGTCATCCATACCGCAATGCTTGAAAACGAAAGTTTTCAATCAGTGCGTCCTACCCGTCATGACCTATGGAGCCGAGACGTGGACACTCACGGTAGGGCTGGTCCACCAGTTTAAGGTCGCTCAGCGAGCTATGGAGAGAGCTATGCTCGGAGTTTCTCTGAAGGATAGGATTCGCAATGAATACATCCGACAGAGAACCAAAGTTATCGACATAGCTCAAAGAATTAGCAAGCTGAAGTGGCAGTGGGCTGGCCATATCTCACGAAGAACCGACAACCGCTGGGGTAAACGTGTTCTTGAGTGGAGACCTCGACTCGGCAAGCGTAGTGTAGGACGCCCTCCGACCAGGTGGGATGACGATTTGCGAAAGACTGCAGGCAGATGCTGGATGCGGCAAGCTGAAGACAGGGCGCTATGGCGCTCATTAGAGGAGACCTATGTCCAGCAGTGGACAAGCATAGGCTGATGATGATGATGATGATGATGTTATTATTACTAACATTGGTTAGGTTTCTGTATAATCTTAACGCCGGGGCGTCGCGGTGCATGCCAAATGGACCCGTGGCGCCCCACTGTATGGCAGAGGGTGGTACACCGTTGGTTTTTAGGGGGTATACTGCGCCTTCCTTTGGCGCAGGGACTCCCACATACCCCTCTCGCTTCCCCCGAGCCGAAAGGGGACCCAGAAAGGGTTCTCCAACGTAAAAAAAAAATCTGTAGTCTTGGAAGATTATTGTGTGATGATTTGTATTGAATCAAAGATGCATCGTTTATTTTGCGTAAGCCTACGAAGGCATTAAAACTGATAACAAAATGTAACTCTATGCCACAGAGTTCTACGCTCTAACTCTATTAAACTTAGTACAGGTTTTTTCTTAACCCTACCATCGGAGCGGATTGCAACTTCTACTGATAAGGTCGAGAAAATTGCGGGCGGTATTCTTTTGTTTATTAAAAAAGTACCTTTTGACGTGAACACACCGCAGAAAACCCCCAAAAAGTAATTAAAGTCCATGCCCAAAATAAACAATGCAAACTCGCTGAACATGATTGAGAATAATTTAATATGTAATGTACATACAAGGTATTTTTAGAACATTGACAGATTAACGAGTTGTCGGCATGTGAAAACATCGACACTGTGCGCTTCACAGTTAATCAATGAATGTTTAATTACTACTAGTGATTGCACCCGGCTTTGTTTTACGTCATTTTTTATTATGTAGGTTTACTTACGAATTATATAATTGGCCATAAGTGCGTTTCTAATATATACATACATTTTTAACTCTTATTTTAGTAGAAAGTATCTACGCCATAATGGCCTAATTCAGCTCAATTTTATTCAAAAAAATTAGTTCAATGGCCATTGTTTTATAACGTATTTTTCTTAATAAAAGTGTTTTAATTCCACTGCTGATGGATTTATTACTTTCACTCAATTTGAGACTAAGTAACAAATCACCCCTTTAAGGAAACGCCAGACGTAATGTTTTATTATAACAAGTAACAACTTTTCATTCTTAACATTTGACACGTAATCTACTGAAAATAGTTACAAAAGACACACAAGACAGTTATGATCGTTTTACGACATTTTCACTGCTGAAAACAAGTTTTCATGATACACAAACAGACAGGGAATAATCTTTTTGTGAGAAGTACTAGTACTAAATTGTCGCGTTAATTATCTCATTATAAGTGTGACGTAATCGATGTTGTAATGTTTGTGTCTTTGCGGATCTGAGTAGCGATGAACCATACATCCTGGTGGACAAATACCTCCGCTACTGTTTTATACTCCTGCAGTCCTGGTACCTACAATCGGCTGTGACGAGAAATTTGTGAGAAATATCAATTCCAGGAATTGAACCTGGGTTTTTTTGATACCAAGGTGTTCTACCAACTTGGCATATATTTTTTCGATCTGCCTATTTTTCTTGCTAACAATTGCGTAAATTGTGTTGCGGATTGTTGGACTCACTCAGGATTAAGAAAACCACAATAGATCCTGGCCTTTAAAAATGAGCAATGAGGGTAGACTTAACAACATGTAAGAATAACAAATTTAAATCAAACAGACTTTAGACTGCAATAGTTTAAATAAGAAAATTTAGTTTTTTTTCAACTCTGTGTGAAGACTGTTGCCTATTGTCATATATCGACTTCATGCTATCTTAATGACCATGACTTCACTAAATTTAACACTTCTGAAAATATGCATGTACCTTTTACTCAGACGTTCCAACCCCCTGAAAGACGGCAATAGGGTTAGGGAAGTGTAGTTTGTATACCAACAGAACAGCAACCTTTTATGTGCTTCAATTTACAAATTACAGCAAAGCTATCGAGCCATCTACCTAATGAGCAACTAGGTAAATACTCAGCGTGGCGCAAGAGAACCGCCGCCGCCGCCACCGCCGCGGACTGGTTTCAGCGAGAGTGATATAATATTGTAACACAACCGGTTGTCTCTCCGGTACCGACGGGGGATTTTTCCGTTACAACTCACGCTGTAAACAAATTAGGAAAATTAATGACTCCAAGTCTAAGAACTTACATGTCTAAGAGCCCAGTAAAAGAGGCCGGTGTCATGTAAAAGTTTAATACAGTGTTTCAAAATTCCGGAATAATACACACGTGTGGGTTTGCATGAGTA
The DNA here is from genome assembly GCA_905147325.1 of Notodonta dromedarius. Lineage (NCBI taxonomy): Eukaryota > Metazoa > Arthropoda > Insecta > Lepidoptera > Notodontidae > Notodonta > Notodonta dromedarius. Next base: position 997,473 of record LR990173.1, on the reverse strand, counting down.
TCAAAAATAAAATTTAATGATATAAAATTTGATCGAAATTGTAAGATTGTTTTTCTTTCCTCGCATTTTAAAAGCTTGACATAATTATGACAGTTAATCCAAACTTATTCTTGAATATCGGTGGCTGTTGCTCTTTAATGCAGTTTATACATTGTTTTCTTGGCTATTGGAAATATCTTAATGGCACAACACGCAAGTTGTGACAAATATTCTAAAGCTCCGAAAAACTTGATAGTTTCGTATTGCCTGTCTTCACTAGGCGTGTACATATCAGGTACCAATGATTATTTCGGACTATTGAACCACCTTGTATAGGTTGATCATTCTGCCATAGATCAACAAAACATGTAGAAAATCTGCATATAACTTTTGTAAACCCACAAGTGCGGGTAATGCTTAGTGTGCTAAACTATTACCAGAATCTGCATCGTATTAAGGGGATTTTGTAACATAGGGAATATAGAAAATGCAATATTCAAAGGCTGTACCTTTACCTACTGGTTTCCAGTCTATCGAATCTTCCATCAATCATTACGCTTGGCCATTGACGAGCCAATTGATGAACAAAACTCTTATAAGACACTTGTAACTCCAACCTCAACACTTACGCACCGTTTCAACCAATCATAATTCAATTAAAACCCGACCCGAACGCTCAAGTATTCCATTAATTCAATCAATACATCACCAAATACCATTAAGCTGGCATGGCTGGGTATATATCTTCAGTGGAATTGCACTCGCGCACTTTATTAATAACACTCATAGTAAATCATGTGAACCCATCCCTTTATTTGGGTTATGTGAAATAGATTTGTTAGAAAATAAATAATGCCAAATTGAGACTTCTGGCAGCAGTGATGTGAGCAGCAGTGAGTAGCCGATTGGTTAAGCACGCGTCTTGCTGGCACAGGGTCCTGGGTTCAAACCCTGCCTCGTACCTCTGGGTTTTTCAAAAGCTATGTGCGAATCATAATTTCTATATGATTATCACTTGCTTACGGTGAAGGAAAACATCGTGAGGAAACCTGCTTGTCTTGAAAATCTAGTCAATTTTCGAAAGTCATGTGAAATCCGCCAACCCGCACTGGGCCACCGAGGTGGATTATGGCCTGAATCTCCCTCGTATTGAGGGGAGGCCCGTGCCCAGGAGTGGGACATTAAAGGGGCTAAATTATTTATATTTATTTGAACTTCTGGCCCCAAATTAAAGTATCTATTAGCATTTACCCGAGGTGCCGTCCGAGTGGATATCAAATATAAAGGATATCATGACGAAATAATGGAAAAAACAGATATTCCAGAGCATAACTGACGTCCGTATAAAGTTTCAATATAATTTGTTCTGCTATTTTTGCGTGCGTTTGCTATTAGCGTTCTCAGTCAAATGTAAAATCAAACACGCTTTTGCATGTATAGCAATAAAGGATTTACGAATTAACAGGCAATTATAGCCAATTAGTTAAGAACACGTCGTTTATGCGTCCTGGGTTCAAAGCACTGTTCGAAATATATATACAAATCGTAATTCAAATAATTATTATCACTTGCTTACTTGTTGGAAAGCATCGTAAGGCAAACTGCATGTCATAGAAAGACATTTAGGTTTATAAACAGACAAAACTCGTACTTCAAAAAAAGTTGAAACCTCTGTGTGCTTATCTACAGAACCACTAACTTAATTTCGCAATTCGCTCAAACCATTATCTATTAGTTGAACGCTTATGCGGTGTTTTAATTAAAACGAACGGATTTACATTGCAACCGGCGGCCTCTGATTGGCTGTTACAAAACACTGCACGCGTCTCGTTGGCGTCCCTGATTGATGATTGGTCGTTTCACTAATGAATTATTTAATGGTTAGCGTCGTAAAATTAGTGTCGCCTGTTGTGAATTTGTAAAAAATGGGAGGTAAGAGGTTGCTAGTTAAAGTTTTTATGACAAATATTAATAATATTAACAATTTTTAATAGTTAGCATTTGGTTTGCAACTGAAGATTATAAGACCTTCTATCTCCACCATAATATTGAAAATTGAACCGTATAAACACTATTTTATACTTAGAAAAAAATACCGCCTTTGCGGTTTTCAGCGGCTTCAGCACTGTCTATTTGCGATGCATGTACTTTAAGCAGAGCCGTCCCATTCGCACCACAGATTTTAGAATTAAGCATGACAGTGACAACATGCTTTCTCGATGAAGATATGATATCGTTAAGACGTGATACTTCAGGGACTGCTCCAATACCATCTTAATTACTAGAAAAAGAATATTCTAAAAAAAACGCAGGTTGAATGAGCAGCGAATTATTCAATTGAAATTTAGTAAGGAACTCTAAAATTAAAATTTTTATTAGGCAAGCTTGTTAATGTAATAATTTAGAAGCCATATTTATTTAAATGGCGTTAAGTGTGTTTAGTAGAATTGGGATTATATTTTAAGATACACTTAAGTATTAATTTATTAATTAGGAGCACCCATTAGTAGTTCTGACCAAGTTTTGCCACTTTATGGGCCATTAATTTCTGTTTTTTATAACTTCCTGTAAATTAGAGATTAGGGTGTGACCTAAGCAGGTGTTGAACATATAGGGAAATGTATCACAAACATTTTTTTACATCATCTTAGGGGTGAAAAATACCACAAACTTGGCTGACACATTGCCGTGTATCTATACCACGGCCAACGAGTAACGATTCGAATGGCAATCATATACAAGTTCTAGCCGGTCACCGCCGCCGGGCTCGCCATGGGTAAGGTAAATTAAAATATAGTAAAAAAAACATGAATGCCGATGTTCTACTATATATACAGATGCACACAAAACAGGTTGTTTATCCAACACCAAATGACGTTAACTTGTAATGGAGTGAGAAAAGCCACTTCGCGACCAATTAGCGAGCGAACCCAGATTACAGTGCTGCCCTCTACATATCGTGTTTGGCGCCTGTCTGTGCCTACTGTCAGTATTAATTAACCGGCGATACATATCTAATAATAAATAATTGAAATGTCTGTGAATTTACAAATAAATTGCGGTTCTGACTGCTGACATCTGTGGAAAATTAATGTTTTCTCGTTTGTTTGTGAGTTTCTTTGTCTAAGGTAAAACAGCAGACGCGATCTTAGATAACCAAATTTTTAAGTTTTTTTATTATTATTACAAATACTGGAGTCTACGTTGCGCGATGAAAAATATAATATTATTATTATTTTCTCCTAAAATCACAAAAAAAAATAATAAACAGTAAGTTGGATTTTATGCTTGATTGCTGAAAATACAAAAAAAAATCTTGAAGAGAAAATCTTTCTCAACCTCTTGCTTTGTGTAGTATTATTATACACTAGCTGTGCCCGCGACTTCGTCCGCGTGGAATTTAATTGACAAAGTTTCATACAAACTTTCATCCCCTATTTTATCCCCTTGGGGGTAGAATTAATCAAAATCCTTTCTTAGCGGATGCCTACGTCATAACATCTACCTGCATGCCAAATTTCAGCCCGATCCGTCCAGTGGTTTGGGCTGTGCGTTGATAGATCAGTATGTCAGTCACCTTTGAGTTATATATATATAGATTTAAAGATATACCATCAATTAGCTTTGTATAGAAACAGATAAAACTTGGGCCAGCAAGCTAGACTAATCTGTAAAACAGACCTTTAATCAACACAGCGCAGCGAGGATGTATTAATCCGACTTATTGGAAATTGCCAACGAATATTTAAGTGCCTGCATAATTGTGATTTTAACTTAAATAACCTATTGACGTTATTGATTGCCGATGACGGTTCGCGTCTAATTTGCATCTCAATACTACTTAACTAGCACTTAAGTTGTGGTTAAATATGTTAAGTTAAAGTATCTATGTAGACATATAGGTTCTTTAATTTTCTGAACGGAAGATACTAAGATCTAACTTATGTATGCAGCTAATGGCAACATTTATGTAAATTTATTACGCATTTCCTTTATAATAAAGTCTACGAAACATCGATTCCTTTATCTGTTACGGAAGGACAATAAAGTGTGACTTGCGTCAGTTACCTTGCATTCCTTGCCTCCCCATAAACTAGAAAATGAATTCACGTTCGCTCATCACCTCGTTCAATAGCTCATCACCTCGCTCAATCGCTCATCATCTCGTAAAATCGCTTGTCATCTCCTACAATCGCCTGTCACCTCGTGCAATTGCTAACTTTGTATCTCGCAGAACAGCTGAAAATTTTATTTTTGAATAAATTTGTGTCGCTGGAGTGCTCGCTGATATATTATTATACCCTACCACGGGAAATAAGAACAAGACCAAAGAGAGAAAACGTAATAGTTAGACAACTTCTCTTCAATTCTGAACAAACAGTCCATAAAGTTATTGTTGTAAAACCGTATAGCGAGGCGACCTAACGACGCTGATGGTTTTTGCCGCAGTATTGCAGTCGTTCGCAAACCTTATACGGTTAACTGAGTATTCTATGCGCTTACGCACTGGGATCGACAATCGATCGGCGGTAATGGTTTTTATCGCCAAAATATTTTTTTTTCTTCAACTTCCTATAAATTTTACTTGATGTTTTAACATTGCACTCTTACTTAATCATGGTTTCCTGGTGTGTATTTCTCGTCAACGTTTCAATCGATCGTTTTAATCTTTATGAGACATACTGTTATTTTTTATTTTTTTATGGCAATTTTACATATATCAAGTAGGAACTTATAGTTCCATTTGAATGGTAAGCTTATAATTTTCTGACCTAAAAATTATGACGAGTACCTATAGGATATCATCAAATTAAATAAATAAAAGGTGTATTTAAACATGTTAAGTTAAAGTACGATGACACACACCATTTATATTCTAAACGGAAGTTACTTAGGTGTAACTTATGTATGCTCCTAATTTATGTCCCTTATTATTATTATCAATCAACATAATATTATTATGTTTAGCTTGCCCTTCCGATTTTAATAACCAAAGAGAAGGTGAAATGTGTCTTGCCAAAAACTAGAAATCCTAAGTGTTTTATCTCAGTGCGTAAACCCAAGTACACCCAATAGATTACAGCGGCCGCGCCCTAATCTTGTCAGCTCGTGTTCCGCCCTCGTATATAATGTCCTAAGAATTGAAATATATAGCGTGTGTCGCGGAATTCAGCTAATTTTGCGGCAAGCTATATGCGGATAATGCCTTGTTAATGGCGTGTTTGATTCAGCACAAGTTATTCGTGCCTGAAAGTTTGCATACCATTGTAAACTCCACTACTAGGTACTCTGATTTAGGCCGTAAATAAAAACAAGGTGGTACAAGACTTTGCTGAACTTTGAATTGCTTTGTGCTGAAGTCATTGTAATGGTGGCTTGCAAGAGAAGTGATCATTTCTTCAGAGATAAAGAAGAGAGTTAAAAGTGCAATTACGAACCGTAACTCGATATAATATAAAGCTCTGCTAGCTAAAATACCATATAAAGTGTTCTGTAAATGCAATGCAGGAATTTCAATCTTCTTCATAAATCAAATTCCGATATGCGTGAGTTCGTAATTCTCCTCCTCCTTGACGGCTTGTTGATTAATATTTTTTTACTTATGGGGTCACCTGGAAAGCTTTTGGCTTTAGTTGGAACCGGGAGGTGGTCTGTTGTCGACATCCAGAAATATATCACCAAAGCTGCGAGCACAAGCTGGTAGGTTAATTATATAAATTAAGCATTACAATGTCAAATATGAAATGTATTCGCGGCTCGCTCTACGCCGGTGACAGCGATCTTTGCTTCTGTGGCAGGTAATACGGTCCAAGGTGGCGTCGATAGCGTATTTTTAAACGAGTAGATGCATTTTAAATATTGCTACCATTAATGTTACTAAATCCAAAATAACACTCGCCTAACCCTTAGCATTAATGCAACTCGTCTTGCGACCTTGAGTGTTCTAAGACACGTCCGATTAAGGTTTGACCTAAAATACGATGCAAGCAGGGCTTATCTGTCAATCTGCGTATGCGCCGGCGCCGTTCAATTACTCGCGCAGTAATGAATCACGATTGAGAGCCCGATGCCATTACCTATTATTTGCCATTGTGGTGTTAATTAAATATTCAAATGTGGTGGCTCGTGTTGTTGGAGGCTTGTTTATAAGGCAGTGGATGTTGACCAACTAGTTGGTTGATATGTTGGGTAAATAGTTGGAAGATATTGCATAAGATTATTAGCATTTCCTTAGAAGCCGTCATCTTTCTGATATAAATATTGTTATTTTGAGCCTGAATCTGTCTGGGAGTATTAAGATGACTTTCCCACCTGTTAGATATACCCTTTTCGAGCCTATTAGATCTTTCTGATAGGGAGAGATCATTATGTAATAAAGAAAGATCAGAACAAAATAAAATATAACTCTTGTTTTAGAGGACCAATTTGGTTATAGGTACTTATAGGATACGATAAACAAGTTATTCTTTATCTAGTAAATAGTACTAATTCTGTTGGCATCGAATTACGACAGAAAAAACTAGCTGCCTCGCGTACATGTCTGCAATACCCTTAGTTTAGTTTAGTTAATTTAGGTTTATATACTTACAGACGTAGTACTATTATCTAGGTAATTCATTATAAACGACGGTCTATAATATGTTATTCTTCCGTCACTAACATTACGCTAGACGCCTGCGCTGCTAAACAGACATGATTAATGAGACATCATCATTAAGCCGGTAGGTGGTATGCAAACTTGCGACACCCTCGATTATGCGATCATCTCTGATACAATTACGATAATGTAGCCATTTAATTAAAATATACTAACCTATTATACCTACCATGGATTAGGATACATCTAACGCTACTGGAGCTACTTTATTAATCAAAGTATAGTTGTGATGTGTATTAAATACAAGCAATTGGCGAACTTAAAAAATAATAATGTATTGCCTGCTGAGTTTCTTGCCGGACCTCAGTCGAGGTTACGTCCCGACCCGGTTATAGAGTTAGGTATAAAAAATTATGATGAAATATTAGGGCGTGTTTTATTTTCACAATAAATAAAAAATATTTAATAATGTTTCTACAAAAAATGTTATAACGACGACGTCTTATACAGGTAAAGCTGGTATAATAAGACGATCTTAGCAGAGAGAGCGATCTTGAGGAAGCTTTTGACAAATCATTTCCTACTCTCAGACTTAAGTCGATTCGTTTATACTGGCCTAAATGGTGCTTAAACTTTTGAGTAGGGTTTCAGTGGTCCGGGATCAACTAGAGAGGCTTCCTGGGCTCTACATCAAGTATGAATCGCGTTTATGTCTCTACAACACTCCGTGCGCAGGTGAATTATTTATAAACACGCAGCCGTTGGTGCCATTTTTCCTGCATTTCGATGTTTTGCATACAATAATGTCTGTGGAATTGTCTGCGGACAATGCTATCCGATATGACACCAAGAAATCATTTCTGTTTGAAAACGAACTCAAATAACAACAAAGTCATTGACAAGAATTAAATTATTTGGCTGTCCTTTTTTGTGTACCTCCTCCCCCGAGATGAGGCGCATTCAGAACATTGGTCATGCTTGCTTTTAAATGAGAATTTGTAAAATGTATGATTTGTTTGGTAATATGTAATAATGTGCCCATTTTATTTGTAGACTATTATTTCCCGAATTGATAAAAAATTTGATAAGTTTGCAATGACTTTAAATATTATTCTGTACAAAAGTGCTTTTTGATTCCTTGTTTATCCTGTATCATTTGTTGATCTCTTTTTCAATTTGAACTATAAATTTGACAGTATATTTGCCGTGGGGAGGTTTGACATGCGCTCTACATAAAAATGAATTTTCGTCGATATTAACGTAGAACTCACATTTGTTCTGAATATTTTTATAACAATCAGTTATAACCGTACCAAAAAATGAAAATTATATAAGCGTAGATAAGAATTTTATGTTTATATCAGCGAACTAAGCATAAAATATACTATTACTCAGAAGCGTATTGTAAAAGCTACATTGATGCAGTCGCGACCGATAACATCTTAATAACATCGCACATTGCATTTATCAGTAATTCAGTGGAGTTTACAATTATTATAAAGATACTTATCTCTGTATATTATATTTTATAAAATGCCAATATTTGTAGGGTCAGCATGCCTGTAAGTTTTGCAACAACACCTGCTGCTAGTTTAGAAAAAATGCCGCCTATTACTTTGTATGGACTGCTAACGAAGTGGTAACATGTTGTCATAGAGGCTTAAGAATTAATTTAGGACTATAATGTAGACATAAATGTAAGCACTGCTTTCATTAACTGCCGGATTAGAAGTACCACATAAATTTATCCGTGTTTAATGAAAAATAAATAATGTTATTATATTTCCTAATTTGTTGGGAAATATATTTTGAATAAGTGTCTATATTTTTTATGATATACTTAAAATAGAGTCAGGTATTGTATTGTTTTTACGACAATCTTATTTATTTATTTTGGACAAATCAGGGTATACCGAAAGCCCAATACACAAAGCAGGCGCCCCTCTACTTGCTTCTATGGATATTCCAAATCTGTTATAATTTTTTTAATGTCTCTATCTAACCAAACCTTGGAGAATTACAGTCATAGTGACATGGAAGTATATTATTTATATTGCGAAACAATGTTAGGTGTAAACAAAATCAAATTAGACTAAGAATGATAAACTGGATCGATTTACACAGCATTGATATTCATAAAGATTCATATCGATATAGAATCGTAGGCGTCGTTCGTCGTGTGCAAATGACGCCAATGTTGGCGCCGGCTCACTCATCGAGTTGTAATCGATTATTTTTAAATCGATACATTGATGGACTGAGGGCGCTATCTTCCAGTAACATAATTTTTTGAAGTGCGATACGTTCTCAAGAAAGTTAGTCACTTTCAAATTCAAAATTCAAATATTTTTATTTCAAATAGGCCAGATTAACTGGCACTTTTAAAAAGTCAAGAGCTAGGTGCATGTTCCAAAACAAAATCCTATGGAGAAGAATGCAAGAACATGCAAGAACCTCCATGGATACATTTTTTATTTTCTCTTTTTTTAAATTATATTTGCGTTTACAGTAGGTATAATTAGAGGTGAGCACAATGTAGGTTAATGCATAAGGCATCACAAAAAATGAAGTTATAGGCCCAGAATATTGTCATGTCATAATCTTATTTCTACTAGGCAGCTATGCTATATTAATGCATCAGTGCTTACATGGTGCTCACATTTTAACATTTTGTCATTATTGTTACAGTATTGTAAAACAAATGATGGGCTTCACAAACTTTAAAATACTCATGTCTCACTCGACATCGCTAGACGCGAAACGCAAGAGCCAAGAAAATGTTCCACTGACTTAGATGAGATCTAGGTACTATAACGTGAGAAACCTGATGTGCCTTAAAATGAATACAGTAACTACCAGGGTGGGTACCAACTAATCGATTATTCCCTCCCAATCGATTATCACAATAATCGGAACCGAATAGGCGCCGCGTTTTCGAATGACGTTTACACAGGCGCCGGCTCGCTCGGTGCATAATAATGGATTATTTGCATTTTATAAAATATAATCTACTTAATCTGTTCGTCCGCCCACTCGGTACGACGAGCCGTGTTTAGTAGTCATAAGGCTTCGGTTAGATAGTTGCTTGAACCTTGGTTAAGGCAGTTTTGATACTTAGTCTTCTTCTTCTTTTTTTAAAATATGGCTTTCATCGTTAGGTAGTCGATGATTTTGCCAACAACAGAGTTTTATGTGACTGATGGTCGGTAGGTCTAGGTGAGGCTTTTTTTTTAAAAAAAAAAGATAATCTAAAAATTTTGAAGTTGGATTGTACGGTTGAATATTATACATAATTTAGTTTGATAGATTAATCAATCCTGATTACTATTGAACATGATTGGCAGTGTGGGGTCTGTCAAAATAATCAAATTTAAATAGCAGTAGAAACTTTTAAAAGGTTACTGAATTGTATTTTTGTTGCGATTTTCAATAAAAAGTCGGCCGCATCTTTAAAAATAATTGTCACCTAGATATTATTAATCCCACCTAGCCTAACGAAATTAGTTAAAATATAATGTACTTACCGGTTTTAGATTTATAAATTTCACATAAATGATGTATGATTTGACTGTATTTAAATAATTAAAAGGGTGGGTTTATTTAATTTGAAAGGGTAGACTAGTTTGTGTCAATATCAGTAGATTGCAGGCCAAACTTTATATGATTTGGGAAAAAAGCAATAAAGCTTATTAAGATCTTTCAATAACTGACGATAATTAATTAACACAAAGTTGAGTAAACGCTGAATACTCAATCCGTATTTAAATCTGAAGGATGTTTAATTGACATTTTATCCATGCCATCTTAAACAGTAAATTGGGAATTGAATATTTTTGTTGCGGTTGAGTATTCATTCAGCTATATGTACTCCGCATTACACCTGAGGCAATTATCAAAGCAAACAAATAGTGCCCAGCATTCCGAACGGCAAGTGATCGATTGTATCGACACAAACAGAGCGAATTTCGCTTCCAGATACGAACATTACCATTCTTGTTTCAATTAATCAAGGGACCGACAGGAGTAGTGGACCGCCTTCGAAGGCTGAATGAATATTGAATATTGATTTAGCTACTGGTTATTGTCAGAAACGCGATAAAGATTCAAAATTAAAAAAAAAACTATAAAATCTTTTTGGTCACGTAGTTTATTCGTCAGCATAGATCCATTGGTGCACGTCCGGGATTTGAACCTACTACTTGCGGTGCACAAGCCGGGGCCATTCCCACTGGACTACCACGACCTTTGGCTACTTTCAATCGTGTTGTGGAGTTGCTCGTATAAAATAAAGTTATTTTCTTTCTTTCTTGTGACTGGCTTTACATTTTGCTTTTCAATAATACTCCACAGGATATCAACAAAAGTCATATGACCAAACTAGACGGTTGAGTGTATGGAAGTAACTATCGTGTCACGAGGGTCACGGCGACATTGAAATTGTTTCCACGTCGGCTGCAAGGTGTCGCTTAGCGGGAACCTGATCGATCCGGTGGCGTCTGCCGGCTTCGACCTGTCGGTGATCTGATGGATAGGACATACAGAGCTGATGTTCAGAGAGAAGAGGACAGGTTTGTTTATAAAAGGTGCGCGATAACTGCTACGAAAAACTAAATGTTGACTTTTGTAATAATATTAAGAATATATAAGAATAAATTTATTTATATAAGAATAAAATTATAATGGATGCTTTTCTGTTGTGCAATTAGGTACTAAAAGGCTGTTAAGTGAGACACAATCTTTAGTTATCAGCAAAACCACGAAAATGTATCCGTAGAAATTGTGAAGATACAGATATTTATTTTGTTAGACCAATGAATAACTATTAATGATAGGATAATATGACCCGTCTGGTTTGTTATGAAAAATATGTGCTTTCACGTAGCAAGTATAACTCAAATTCGGCTAAATATTACGTGTTTTAGTTACCAGACGGCAGTTTTAGAATAGATTATAATAAATTTTAAGACAAAATAATTTTAATTTTCGTATACAGATTGAGATTGATATCGTTGGCAATATTTTAAACTATGACCCCACATAAGCTTCAAGTATAATCAAAACCATATAGGTTGAATATAAAATTTCTTCCCTTCTTTAAAATCGATTAAAATGTGTCATTATGTGTATGAGAGTGTCGCATTCGCACATAACATTAATTAAAAGATTAGCTGAAACATTTTAAACACGTACACCCATATTAAAAAAACGTGGTTTAGCGGTTATATAGTTACATCATGCTTTGTCTTCTTCCTTCGAATGTCAAATTACATCAGTAAATTGACATTCGAAGGACAGATTGTCATCAGACAGAAAGAGATGTTGAGTGTCTATTCCTCCGCTATACCACGCTTATTAATAAGGAGGGTAACGTGTTTAAAACGTACGTAACGTAACATGTTAACACAGAACGGTTCTATCTACAAGTTACAGAACTCTACGGGAACGCGGAAGCATCCAGTTTACGACCACTATCTAAGTGGGTTCAGCCTGGAGCATGCGAAAATCATTGGGTCATTGCAGCGTGACCTTGACACCCCGTGACCTTGACCGACCATTGGCTGAGGTCAATGCGTTTATTGAGTGACGAAAACTTGGCGTTGAATGAAATGTTGACAACTCATTTTGTGCTAAGGGGTGCACATCATAGAGTCCCATATCCGAAACTAAGCGTAGCGATTACGGAACGACACTAATCAAGATAATAATTAAATTATTAACGACTAACTGCGTACTAAATTTGGCACATAATTTTCACCGATTTAGATGCAACGGCTTGATGACCCTTCCAACATCTGATCTTTCGACTAAATGTACTTCTTATCTAGTAAACGCGTGCCACCATTCGTTATTCAACTACACAAAGTTTTATTTCACGTAGTGCTCACACTGATGAGCATAAAACATTAATGGGTAATCTAGCTTCAAGCTTCAAGAGCTCAATTCTTACATAATTACATACAATTTATAATGTGATGAGATAAAATTAATTAAATCATTTTATGACTAGTTTTACTAACCAATCTCTAGCTTTAGTTCATACTAGCTGTGCCCCGCGACTTCATCCGCGTAGCATTGGATTATTGGGTTAAAAAGTATCCTATATGTTAATCCCGGTTATAATCTATCTGTATTCCAAATTTCATCCAAATCCGTTCAGTAGTTTTTGCGTGAAGGAGTAACAAACATACATACATACATACATACATACATACATACATACATCCACACTCACAAACTTTCGCATTTATAATATTAGTAGGATATTATGGTTTTAATAACAAACGGTCAAACTCCACCAAGGCAAATGTTGTAAAGGATGTTATAAGAAGACCTGCATAAAATACGTCGGCACATAAAAATTGATTACTATACAGCGTTAATGTGCGAGAGGCATAAATCGCGCTTGTCAAAATATCTGCGCGCGCGTATATTCAGAAAGCGCCTGAAATTGTATAACCACCCTTTTATGGGCGAATGATTTTTGGACAATCGCGAGATAAAGTAGGCATTGACAGAATTATTAAAATACAATTGTTGAATTGAGAATGTCAAGACAGTGTCAGTTTTAGTGTAGGTACCTATGCGAGAAAGGTTTTATTATTTTGTAGGTCAACTAAGTGTGTTAGTAGAAAAAATTGTAACGAGTAGTTAGTTAAGGTAACAAAAGAGAGAAGTCGGTGTGTGACGATTGGTTAATTTGCAGTATGATCCTTTGTTGGCAATAAGGTGAAGGCGCCTGTCTAGCCCGCGAAGTTCAAATTTTTTGAGTTCTTTTAGAAATTTTTCAAAATCTGACAATAACAAAAGACAAATTTTGTAATTCGCGAAAAAGACCGTGTGCAGTGCATTTATTAATACATTTATTTTACTCTAAATATTATCACGGTGGATATGATACTAGTAAATCACTAAATATACAAAAATTGCCAGATTATCTGGATAGCTGCCGTTCTTGAAATGTTTTAGAGTAAGTTGCATATATTAATAAATGCACTGCACACGGTCTTTTTCGCGAATTACAAAATTTGTCTTTTATTATTGTCAGATTTTGAAAAATTTCTAAAAGAACTCAAAAAATTTGAACTTCGCGGGCTAGATGGGCGCTTTAGCCTTAACCCAAATTGAACACCGCGATGTATGTTGCCGTCTCTCTCAGCGATGTCAAAAATAAAGAGAACAACTTAGGTACATCGGTGTTAATGTTGCATTAGTGCAAACGAAGGGTAACGTTAACTTCTCAAGCTTAGGGTGCCCGTCCACTTGAGCCGGGTGGTCTAGCTAGGCTACGTTTTGATCAATAAGATCAGTTTATCTTATTGAGCTGAGACAAAAGAAGCGATCCTATTCTTGCGAAAAAAATAACGCGCACAATTTTGTTTCTGCGCGTGAATGTACATGTCAAATTGATAATGCTTCCGTTTCACAATATTGAAAAGGGGGACTACTGTAATGACAGGTTCATAAAGAATGTTTACGTATAACCGTTATGTGCTCATTTTGAAACGAAATGTAAATTTTGACGCACCAGTATTTAATAAAGAAAGGTAGGTATGACTTAAATATAGCAACCGAAGAGAATAATGACACCAAGAACTGGGCAAGTTACGGAAAGTCCATATCCGATATTTACCCAGACGAGAATCGACCCTCAATCGGTATAATAAGCCGACCTGCCCATGCTCTAACAATGCCGCTGCGTTCGTTACATAAAAAAATAGCATCAAAAGCAGAAAAAAGTATTTATGTGAGTAGACACGTAGGCTTTCAAGCATAAAATTAAACAATTCGTTTACAGTAAAAATACTAATGTCCCATGTTGTACAGGACTTATAAAAATGCACTCAGACTGGACTTATGACAAACCTTCCTACATTTCTTATTTCCCTATAAAATATAATGCAATACAGCACAAAGCCCTCGCTTCGCTCGTAAAAAATGTGCATTAAATGAAAATACTCGTATAAATATTGAAACGCAACTTATAAACCACAGGAGCAGGCGGGCGATGGTGGTAGCAATTACGGTTTGACAGCACGCTTTCAATTTGCAATAAAAGGATTATTGGCAGGTTTGTCCTCACAATGAGTAGCGCACAGAAGAGGGGTTATTTTAATAATAGAGGTTCTTTAAATAGCCCTCCCATAGTGAAAATAATTCAAACTGCTCTGGCAAGGTAACTTCACCTCTCAAGATTTACACTATTCATATTCCATACAAGAATACACTTTTGTAAATCTTGAATGGTGGTAGTAGAGCCAAGATTGCTCTATGGCGGATTGACCACGGTAGCACCACCCTCTCACAGAAGCACGGCGTAAAGTAGGTAGGTATTATATCTGCGTTTCGTTCGATAAGTGAGAGAGCTAGTAGCCCATCCCCCCTCCCACAGTCCAACTCCCCTTTAGGTCAGCTACGTATGAGCAATGGCTTTGGTATTGCAAGCATCTCTAGGCTACGGTAACTGCTTAACATTAGGTATCAGTACGATACTATGCCTGCTTTGTTCTTAAAAAAAAACACTCGTAATGAATGGTATATTTCAATGGTATATTAAAAATTTTAATTCTACTATCCTACTAATATTATAAATGCGAAAGTTTGTGAGTGTGGATGTATGTATGTATGAATGTATGTATGTATGTATGTATGTATGTATGTATGTTTGTTACTCCTTCACGCAAAAACTACTGAACGGATTTGGATGAAATTTGGAACACAGATAGATTATAACCGGGATTAACATATAGGATACTTTTTAACCCAATAATCCAATACTACGCGGATGAAGTCGCGGGGCACAGCTAGTTTAAATATAATCGAAAAATATTCGTGTCCAAATCAGAAACGCCAGTGCGGTTAATATCTAGATGGATAGCCGCTACTCATATATTATATCTACAAATAGGCACTTCCATTCATACTATTGTCAAAGCTATTGTATAACTTTAGCTTCATTATCTCAATCAGTCTCTTGACTATTGAAACACTTCCCTTTCAAGGCCTACAACCACTGACAACAATATTACCTACCGCACACAGTTACAGATAAAAATATTTTTAAAAAATACTTAAACACATGTTTAGCAGTGCCTCTTAGCAAATAACGTGTTATTAGCGTGTTGATTGTAGCTGTTTTAGCGCGCTACACACGCTGTTAGGGTGTGTACTCATTAGACGGACCACAGGAGTGAAGGATAAAAATAAATCAATGTCTTCGGATAAACCAGCCGCATGGAAAACGCGTGTATTGTGAGTACCTTCAGTGTGGCCATCCGTTTAACCCTGTTTAACAATGTAAAGAAGAAAATCCAATCACAAATCAATTTTAGACGTCTAATACATGTTAATATACCCTGAGGAAATCAAGCATACAAATCAAATAGCTACGAGGTTCCGGGTTCGATCCTCACCCTGGCCGTTAAACTATTGACATGAGCCCACTCCTAACACACGCATTAGCTTAGCTGGGGAGGCTAACGGGAATACTAATAACGTGATAAAATCACTTTGCTAGTAATCTTTGCTTTTTTATAAATAAAATAAAAAATAATGAAAAGTCTAAAACAGGACTTGTTTGAGTCCTCCATTATAAAATTCGAATAACTGCTTCATGACATTCAGCATTTGAAATATACCCTATAAAATAAACTAATGTCTAAAGAGCCAATAATATTATAATTTATTTGATTGCTACCAACCATAACCTGTGACGGTATTATATTCGCCTATAAACGCGCCCAGTAACAATACCTCTGACATCTAGACAGGTTACGGTACCCATAACTTAAGATAATTGAATATCTTTCAGTTTTATCACTAGCAAAAATCTTCACTGTAAAATATAAAACTTTAGTTAATTAATAAATGAAGAAGTTTTACTTGAAAATAATAATAATAAATATCGCCAGACTGACACACCAACTGTATGGTCCAAAACTAAGCAACGCTTGTACTATGTTGTACAATGGGGGCAATCCCAGTAACACCCAGACCAAGGCAAATTACGAAAAGGCCATTTCCGAAATTTGCCACGGCGGGAATCGAATCCGCAACAAACATGTGCATTGAGCCGAGCGGCCTACGCTCGAACCACTGCGCCAAGCGGTCGTCAAGGTCAAGGTTTTATTTCACACATGATTGAAAATGTAAAATAAATGGCTTGAACTACACACGAGCGAATTCATTGTATCCATAGTATGTTTCTAATGACTAGGCTTCTAAGGCCTGTATTAAAATAAATTGATCACACATCTGAGAACGATCTTGAGTACGCTTTCGTCATATCATTTTATACTGATATGATACAATAATGATATTTACAAGATCGCTCTCAGACTTGAAATGGGCCTTACTGCCTGTTGATGTCAAACTAAGTACCTACTTTTGTTCTATGAACACGTGAAATGTTGACATATTCAATTTATATTCATGTAACAAAGTCGGTAACCGAGCGTACTATCCGCCTGATGTTAAGCAGTTACCACAGCCTATAAATGCTTGCAATACCAATGGCATTGCTCGCACGTGGCCGTCCTGTCGGGCCTACAGAATGTGTATTATATTACACTAGCTGTGCCCCGCGACTTCATCCGCGTAGTATTGGATTATTGGGTTAAAAAGTATCCTATATGTTAATCCCGGTTATAATCTATCTGTGTTCCAAATTTCATCCAAATCCGTTCAGTAGTTTTTGCGTGAAGGAGTAACAAACATACATACATACATACATACATACATACATCCACACTCACAAACTTTCGCATTTATAATATTAGTAGGATTTATTGGCACACTGATTAACATGCATGGATTTGTCAACATACATTTATGTATTGGGATTGGAGCTAATTGGCGTGATTTGCTATTCACATAAGCCTCACGAATATTTAAATGCCCGCACACATTACATAGGTATAGACAAAGTGCAATATAAGGTTTAACATAAGCCTGAATGACAATTAGATAAGATAATAGATTTCTTATCAATTTATAGTAGTACGAATAAATACAAAATGTATTATGTATGTGTCTATAAAAAACCTCTAAAAGGTGCGTTTCTACCTTAAATTATGGCTCTACATCATCCAAATATATATGTAGAGTCATCGTTTAAACTACCGCTAATGATTACCAAGTTATCCTGAATATTTAAACAGACCAACTATCGTACATGGTACTATTTAGTTGAAGCAGCTCTACCAAGAGTTTGACCCTCGTTATTCGCTAGCATCTATGTAAAATACTCGGATGGCAAATTGCTCAGCGGCAGAGGTACTCACTATTTGCCACAGAAATATAACGTTCAAGTTATTGGAAAGCGACTCTAACAAACGCATACAAACATGGTAGAGCAACAGATGGTTTTTAAAGAAGAAAAAACACATCATTTAGCGGAAGTCTTTGCCTGTATACAATTTCTTGGAACAAACTAAATCGTTTTATTTCAATCAGGAGTTTAATTAAAATTTAAAATGCAGCAACTCTGGTTACATAGATGGAGAATATTTAAGCTATTAACAAGTTATCTACATAAATACCTATTTACAGACATAAATTTGATACAGTTTGCATTTATTTGACAAAAACATGAATGTAAATTTTAATTAAGAGGTAAGTAACAATCGTAAATTCAATTCTAGAGTTAGATATTTAGTTAACACGTTGATGATAGTACCCGTAGGTAAGTACTCAATGCTACGTTCTACTTTGAGCGTTAAACCAAATGTTAATAGAGCCTATAATTCGTCATTTAAAAAATAAATACTCGTTCGGTGAAAGAGTACCAATTTGAAAAAATAAAGGATAAGGTCTTTATTTTAATTATAGCCACCCAATATAAAGCTTTGTGATCCTGCCAAAGATACGTAAACATAAGTACCTAAACTGACGAACTCTCTGGAATGTGGCGCCGAGTGGCCAGTGCACCCTTAAAAAAAGAATTTTACAACCTAACTTAAACTATAATTGAATACGCAGCTTTTGTTTCATTTTAAAAAAGATATCGGCAAATGTAGAAACGACTTTATGCCAATTTAAATCGTATTAAGATCTTAATAAAAGGCTGTGTTTTTCTCTTTGGTCGGTCTGTGCGGCGCAAATTGGCCAATAAAAACGTTTAATTGAGACATCGAGCCGAATGCCGCGGATCCGAATCTTGATCAGGATTGCCGTGTACAGACGCGTAAAGAGGTGCTCATGTTGTTTTTTTATTATTTTGTCACAAGCGTGAACTCATAGTTGTTATTAGTGGTCCTATTTTCAAATTGTTTTATGTTAATAGGATATACAATGGATTTACATAATAAGGTACCTAATAATTATTATTTATGCGACATCACGGGTGTGGCTTCGTTTCTTGTGTCTCACAGTATCTGATAATTTCATATTAAACTACGCTAACACAATTTTATTCGTATGAAGGGAAATACATTTAACTTGTAAATACGTAAGGGTCATTCCGAATACTTTAAAGGTTATTTTTGGATAGCAATACTTAGCTCTAGCACAAACTTACAAACAAAATGATAATATGGCATTTGACACAGGTTGAAAGTTTCTGTTTTATATATTTTATATTCCAAGCATTTCTGGGTGCGCCAGTACCCATATCTAGAACGAGCGCGAGGAGCCGCTCCCCGATGGCTATCTCCGCGGATTACGGGCGGCACGCTACAGGTGGACCGGATTGTACGGCCCATTCCGAAGTGATTTATTTGCCAACGCGACTGTACCTGTGTTTATGTGCAAATGTGGCCCTGATTGTGTCCCTTATGGACTTTTAACGCTTTTAAATTATGGTTCGGTGGACGTGGCGTTTATCACGCTGAGTGGAGATTAACCACTAACCCGTTGAACTAAATAAAAAAGAGTAAAACCCATCTGTTAGCAGTCCACGGCCGACAACAAGTCCATCGCCAAGGATTTAATAAACTACGTACCTATTTTTTGGCGCAAAGATAATAATGACCAATTGTTTTTTCTGATGGACTGAATATTAACAGATTAAGGACTTTTGTATACATCTACCCGTAAGAGTAAGTCTGGATTAAGTTAAATTCAAACGTAAATAATTTCGTTTCCATGCGCCTCATCTAGTAAAATGTGTAAAATGTTATTATATGTACATTGTTTTGACTCTTGGCATAAATAGCTGTCGAGCTTGTGTTTTGACTGGTTGCCTAGTTTAAACATGGAAGTGTTGGCTATTCTGAATTTTACACTGATTGGGTTGTATACTATTGAGTTTTGCGTTTGTAGGTGGATTTTCAAATACCTAGAATATGGATTCGCATAGTACTTCTCAATTCCTTATTTTTAAATGCAGTTATAGTGAAATATCATTGGCGAAATGTGACTTGAGTGGAGGTCTGCTTACTCTTTCGGGAAATTGAGATTTAATGATATTAGCATTGTTTTAGCATTGAACTCTTTATCTTTGACTCACTATATCTTTAAACCTTCGGAGAGATGCCATTGTTTAATAGCGGGACATAAACGTTTAGCCATGCGCGACAAGACCGTAACATCTCGCCATTCACTTACAGTAACGACCGCAGACGATTTCTTTCAACGTACGCCGGCGCACACGCTCGCGAGATTTATGGCGCATAAATAGGGCTGTCAAATGGATCGTTTCCCTAGGTGTATCTTCGTTTATTATCTTTATTTAATGGACAAGGATATTATAAAGATAAATATGTCGAAAATGAAGAATATATTGCTGATTTCGAGATGAATATGGGAAAATATACTAAAATGTGCTGGTGCGATAGATAAATAAACATACATACTTATTACTTTTTGTGGTAAAGGTTAATGCTTTAGCAAAACCTGTAGGTATAACTCGCTAAAAAAGTTAACTCAATTGTGTCGTTATTCAATGGTGTCTATAACTGAGAAAAAACTGGTCCGATATTAACGGAAAAGATTAAATGGATCTGAGATAAAAAAAAATATTTACAAATAAAACATAAGCCAACAAAACGTGTTGGTGAAAATTGAACGTGCCAACCCTAGATACAAACGAATTTGCGCCAATCACACGCGCGAATAAAAACCTCCAAAATGATTGAAGAGGTAATAAATGTCGGGAAACTTTTTGCATTTCAAGTAGGTACATTGATATGGAAATGTTTATTACTGTAACACATTATCCCATCGAGATATAGTGGTAGGTACCGTCGCGGTGGGTGGTATGTAATGCGGAAATGGATCTATGTATTTTATTCGTCAATTGACTTATGTATAAAATGTGGTAGATTTGGTAGTGGGTATATAATATATGTAGTATAAATAAATAGAGTTATTGGGAAGATGTAGTAGATACTACTTTTATAAATACACCACAATTAATACCACTCCTGTATTCCCGGAGGGGTAGGCAGCGGTATTTTGGGTGAGCAGTAGCGGCGAGCGACGTTTGAGAAATTGATATAACATACTAGTTGAATACAGAATGAATGAAGAAGTACGAGTAGTTTAGTTTAAATAGGGTCCCATTTATTTTTTCCCCGGGGCCCTAGGTTACATAGCTACACATTACCCCTCAATGTGCAAAAGATTGTATCTTAGAATGACATGACATGGCTTCTTTTTACATGACGTCATCCAAGGAATAACAGCTTGTACTCTACAAACAACCAATTACATTCCAAAGTCAAGAGCATTTCACCACTTTGGTAAGGTCAAGTCCAAACCCTTTTGATTGGCTCGAATTGGCGCCAATGTTTCAGCAATTCATGACGCCTATTCAGAGACAATCATGAATAGGTTCTTCAATTAATAATTAACCTTAATTCGACGCAATAATGGAAAATTCTGCATGAAAAGTAAAGCAAATGATTTTTGTAATGAAAAATGTCTATTTGTAATTATCAAAGTTTTTTTTCGTTAAATGGCGTAGGTATTACACTTGGCGTGGTACGCACTCCTGAAGCTAGGCTCTACTTACATAAGAGTCCAAAGAAAACGCCACAGTTTGATCTTCGGTGAGTCACGGGGAAAATCTAAATTGATTTGGGGGAAAGACTCATCCTCAGCCCAACTATTTATAATTTTGGTGGTTGATAATTGAGGGCGAGTGGTTGATTCTTCTCCCAAAGAATTTTTCGCAAAGTAACGCCTGATATGTTTAATTTTCCTATACAGACCCTACCTATCTGATTAACATAGATCCATCGTTAAAGACAGAGTAATGGTTAGAAATATTATATTTATTGTTATTAGCCGACATATTTATCTATCTATGTGTTTAGTAAATAAGTGGTTTGACTGCACAGACTTCTAAGTGTTGGACTGACAGATTTAAAGTTTCCCGTTGTGGCTACACATTACATTAATGTAAGTGTGGTTAGTTGATAAATAATTGCGTTCAAATGTCGATCTGAACATAATTGCTGTATAGATTTGGTTGGTTCGTTCATTGGTATAAAGTAAAGGCGAACGTCTGTCAAAATTACTAGGCTACCTAAAGGTCTCCAAAATGGCTTAACGACTGAAACCAATATATATATCACCTGAAGCGGAAACAGAGGTGATTGCATTAAGGAATTGTAAAATTCGAGGCTAGGAGTGATCATAGTAACCCAGAAAGTGGCCCAGTAACAAAATATCAATTCCAGAAATTTATTTCGATTGTTAACGATGGTTGAGCCATGCTGGGACCTACCCCAGGTTCGAATTTTCATGAAAACTCTACCTATCTCCAATATATGGTACTACTTCGGGTAGACGCAAGCGAGATGCGTCTCTTAATAATACCATTTAATGTTGACCACACGTACCCAACAATAAACTGTCCATTAGAAATGTCATCAGTCGACAGATATTTAAATAAATCAATCACACTCCGTCAGCAATAATCGTTCGCTCGCTCCGTTATCACAATTAACAATTCAATAAGGCAGTTTATCATCGCGTTATGGTGAAACCAATTTGTTCCAACGCGGTACCGTATATGGAGGTTATCTTATATTGATCACGTTTCGGAATCTGAAAACATGGAGGGAATTTTAAGAGATAAATGATTGGTACTTATATAATATTGAGAAAGGAATCAGGTAATCATAACATGGAGAAAGTATATTGTGTGAGTTTAAAGTTAAAGTTAATATGATAATAATAACTAACAACGAGGTTGAACATTATTTAATAGATCCAAAATTTATTCTCAAATAAGTTTAATTAATTAATAAGCAGAATGAATTAATGCTCTCTAGAAATTAATAACAAAGCACCTAAATAAACAACACTCAAATTAAATTATGTACACAGTGACGAAGCCATTAATGTAACTTGTTATGTGAAAGTTTAATCGTTCTTGTAACAGCGCCTACTATTACAGCAACACCAACAAACTCGCCAGAAGTCCTAATCAACGAACAAAGTAAACAAGAAAATTAACATAACAGTACCCCGAAATCACAGAATCAATCACACTCACCACTCAGCGCTTAAAAGCTAACCAACAAGACAATACTTCATAAGAGCCATTTAAAAATCTAAATTGAGATGACGAAGAAAGCGCCTGTCCGTCTTAATGAAACCGACATAGAGGAGAGAAAAAAAACAACGGGTGACAAATAACTGGTGACAAATTAACACGAGCGAGCGCTGTTAACTCGTTTGTCAAAGCGAGTGGAGTGTTAAAGCCTCTGCCGATGATGGGAATGAGATGAGAATTTTTAAAGTGATAATTGCTTGTGATGATGCATGAGCCAATTTGGAGGATTGTAGTTGTCGACACATTTAGCTGGGTTAAGTAACATGGCTCAAATTTCCGTGTATTAGGTATGTTCAGTTATTTCTTGTGATCACTGTGATCACTGTGATCAATTTTATGTTTTAAATACATTTGACATTTTTCTTAGACATATAGCACAGTCATTTCAAAACTGACAACATCATTTTCAAGCAGGTAACGAGATTTAGCGGTAAATAGGCACATTCTGAAAGTCACTCCTTTTGCCATTAATAGCAGGCAATTATATTTATTGCCTGCTGATTTTTCTAAGAGCGTATGCTCAACAAATGTTTTTCTAGATGCCTTCACCTAGAGTACCTATTGCCTTACACATGTTTCTAATCAACATAATCATGTAGGTACACTTTGTACAACGATCGCTTCATTTGCATAGCAATATATCGGTGCAACAATAAACACGACTCTAGCTTCACAAGTATAATGTTCTTTTGATGATTATCATTACTTTTTCATTGAATTTATATTAGGATTTATGCTCATCAATGTGACATTGCAATTTTTCAAATGTTTTCCAGTCAATGCCATAACAATTGGTTTGATAGCAGTAATAACAGTTAATGATAGGTACCTTTGTAATTTCGCTCTCCTTAAGAGGTCAAGTGGCGTTTGTGACGTATCTGAAACAATGAAAAATATTTTAAAATTAGGTATATTATTATTATGGTGGTAATAATAAATCGCATTTCCACATCAAAGTCGCAAGAGAGTCAATCAACCATTGATCTACAAGGTGAAACATAAAGGGTATACTTTTTTATCAAAACTTACCTTTGTATTTCTAAAACTTTCAGCTTTGGAGGAAACTTTAAAAACAAAAGGTGTTATAGGGATACAGCTGTTGCCAGATTTCAAAAGTCTACAATACCTTTAGTACTTCAACTGTCCCACAAAGCCGATAGTTTGAGATTTACAAAGTAAAGTTGCAAAAAAAATAGTATACCCTTTTTGTTTCACCTAGTATAATCGCTTGAATCGTGGTCGAACTATTCTATGAATAAACTGTCGATCGTCATCGTAACTTTCTCTCATCGATCGTCAATCGATCTATTGGTTCAAGACACAAGTACAGGCAGATCCAAAAATTTTGTATAATTTCTTAGGACAGAACCATACCAAACATCATGAAAAACTCAAATGAGGGACAGAAATAGGCAAATAAAGTAGTATAAAAGCCCTTTGGTAATTTTCTACGACTTTGCGTGGCGATATAAATAGATTTCATAATAGAAATCATTATTTTTGATTGGTCACTTTAACAGCCGCGTTGGTCTGTTTAACCTTAAGGGAAACCATTTCCCCTTTAACAGTCCCTTAGATAGATATTCAGTGTATTATAATTCCAGATCGTGACTAAAATTCATGATATGATCAGCAGACAGCAAGCTTCCTTGGTAATTGATCATTTATTCTATTTGACACTACGAATTCGAAATATTAATGTATCTATTGAGTACGTTAAGTTACTGTTACATTTAATTGATTATAATATTGCATTGGCACTACTGAAAATTATAATGTTTAGTTTAGTTTTAATGATCAAACATATTTTGAAAATCGCAGATTTTGACAGAATTGTTTGTTTAACGAAGTTTTTTTCTGTTGATGTATACGCAAGACAATACATTTTCTAACCTAATACATATGCCCCTGGTAAAATAACAACAGATTTAATAAATAGGTACATTAAAAATGCCATTGAAATTAGTAGATATAACCAATGACTCACGATTTAAAAAATTGACAAAGATGATTAATAAAATAATAAAAAATAACAGCAACAGTAATATAGCGATTAACTCTGAGCAACAATACCATGAAGCGTACTTTAGGCATACGCGAACTTATCGTTACCTTAAGTTAAGTTACTTAAAGATATAGAGTTGGAATTATGTTTATTCAATAAGTATTTAGTGGTTTTATATGATATGATCAGAAAAATTATACTTTAAACGGATCAGTATAGTTCGCTCATTTCACGAAGACGCGTGCTGTGATACCTATGACACTGGCATATAGGTGAATTTGCAATAATTCACGTGTCTTCTTAAAATGTCTGACTATACCACCGGGAAAACTCATTTCGTGAATTCGGCGAAATCAGAACCGTCACGCAACCATAACTGATAATATTAAATTACCTCACTGACAAGTGTTACGAACAAAACAGCGGGGGCTCTTGCGAAGCTCACATTCTCATTCACATCAACTTCAGCTTTAGACACAGCATTTTAAAGACCATAATTCTCTGAATAATCATTAATAATTCCATTATTTACTAACTTGTTCAACTGAAATTGAATTTTAGACGGTTTGAGCAGTAGATTCAAAATTGTTCGGTACTGATGTAACTAAAGTCACATCTATTGAAGTTCACTTAACAAAATATTACTTCTTGAACGCGTGCGGTAAATGCAACTCAAACATTATGATTTGTGATAATTACACTTAAACGCAAACGTCAAGTCGTTGGTATTCATAAATCTAAGGATTAGGTACAGCGAATGATGGATTTAATCTTAGCTGTATAAACATTGCCGTCTCCGGATGGCTGTTTGTTTTGACAATACGACGCCGCAGTTATTGCTACAGAATTATGAATAGGTAATCCATACTGAATAGCAACCCTTTGTTTTGCATCCAAAACATTTCCCGACAGACAAGTCTAAAATGTTCTTTAAATCTGTAGAAAATGTTTAAACAATTTTTTTTTTTCAAACACAAGTTGTGTTACCTTAACTTTGCATTAATCAGTCCATATAAGTAACTGCTTTCGTGAAGCTACTCCTTACAAACATTTTAGTAAAACTAATGACTTATTTACAGGGTGTTTAAAAAATCCCAAATAATAAGTCATTAAGGTACACATATGGTAGTTAATGTTTAGGTGCACTAAAACAAATCTGATGGTCTCGATAGTGTAAACTACCTTCACTTATAGAGCCACCAATATTAAGGAAAAAGGTTTTGAACATTTTGTATAGTACTAGCATACGTTTTTAAGTGGTGGGAAGAACACATGAAAAAAGTGTTTGAATTTAGATCTAAATGTTATAATATTTTATTTTGTACCCGAAACTCATTCAAACCAGCAAGTATTATTTCTAACTTTTGAAACACCTGTAGATGGTCCGGAGAGTACTCTCACAATAAACCCCAAGTCCAGGATCCATAATGACAAACTACAATCACAGACGAAGAAAAAGATTAGAAAGCGTATGTAGTGCAAAGCAATCTGGCCCTAAAAAGCATTACCCCACAACACGCAACACCCAGTAAGACGTCAAACAAGGATCAAAAGTGGTCAGCGATTACACAAAAATCCAATCCAATTACCACGTCTTTTGTGATCTAAAAGCCGCCATTGTATCCACACCAGTCCGAGTACCCGAATAATCAGTTTCAATATTTGATCTTCAATTTGTTTGTTCAAAATATTGTGAAGCAGGCGCCCCTCAGTTACATTCAAGAGTTTATTTCATGAGAAAAATTCGTCAGGACGCCGTGGGAACGCGGGGGTTACGAAATGGTCAATATTGGCCTATACTATTTCATTGTGGCCGGCCTTTGGTGGTTATGGACAAGGAGATGGCGGCTTATTGTATAGAAACTGGCGACGGTTCAAAGTTTATCGAATGAATTCACGCAGGCTGGCGCGAATGGCGTAAGTACATTATTCGCTCTATCACGTTACTTTGGAGTATCCTAAGAAATTACAATTCAAAGGCATTTTATTGAAATATATAGACAATTATCATTTGTAAAATATAATATGCAATTATATAATTTTTTCTTTAAACTGTCTGCCAGTTATTTACACGACTTTTTTAACTTTACTCGATTAAAGGAATCGGAAACATAGGCATATTTTTCCTAGATATGAAATTACACCAAAACTCAACCCAAACAGCCTACGCTCTAAACACAATAGTTGTTAAAACAGTTCATTGTTCTACGAATCATTTGAGTACCTCCTGGACTATCTCTAGTGGTTACAGACAGAGGTAACAAACATTATGTTACCTCCCTCCGCTTTTACACCTACCTACGTTACGTGTAGTGTTATGTTTGGTTTGGTGATTAGTTAGTGTGTCGCACTGCCGATATATAATGGTAAATAATGCATTGTTGTGGGTCAATCTTTATGACCCGAGCTATGGGCTTCGTCATGGGTGGCTTATGGCTTCTTGATTTCTTTTTTGTGGGCTTGGTTTGTTGGGATACTAATTATGCGGGACTGAGACAAATAAGTGGGTCCTGGAATTTAAAGAACCGTCAGAGTGCTTGACTGGAAAACTAATATTAAATTAAATTTATTTTGTTGTGTAGTAAAATGTGTAATGTGATTTTGGCACTTGTCTTGTTAAGACTAGATTCTCGGCCAAACCTGGTACTTAAGTAGTTTCAGAGTTTTCGTGTTTGACTAGTTCTCAACATTTTGCATTGAATAATATAATCATAATAAATAAATCGCTAGACTACCGCAACAACTTTATGGTCCCAAACTAATCAACGCTTGTATAATATACCGGACCGGAGCGATCTCGGTGACACTTAATCCGGAAATTACAATTAGGCCATTTTGGAGATTTGACCTGACAGGAATTGAACCCACAAAAATTCAGTCCAGTGTTCGAGCAGCCTTCGCTAAAAAGTCGTCTGGAGAGACCTAAGGCAAAGCCGATGCGATTGGTTGGGAGTGGTGGCAAAGTATTGCAAGTGGTATATCAAAAATAATAATAGATTGTGATTAGTCGATTGTAAGTCTTATATACCTCATTAGGCGTATGTATTTCGGAAAATAATGTCCTAGAGTGTAGACTCTAAAGTGTGATTGGTCCGTATTTCGAATGTTTTAAAGGTGCAAGATGACCACAGAACCAATTAGTTTATTGCAATAACATATTAACTAAATTTTCTCATTCGATATGCATGCAACGAATTAGTCCACTGGCACCTGTGTAACCGATAATCGAATAGGTATAATAATCGAGTAATTATCGTGATAGATAACGAATTAATAAGATTAATAAGCTGGAATCGCTCGCCATTACGGTGAAGGACTAAAGTAAATGGCTGGGTACAGCCCTCGTGCTAGTACAAGGCTTCGTTAATGCATTTTCTTGATAATGTGTTTGAATTTGACGGTAATTACCTAATAAAATACTGTTTATTTGATTATGTTTGACCTGCGATCTGCGACTCTACCACGGGTTCCCACTCCCATGTCAGTGGCCTCTACGTAGCAATCTCTGAGGAAAAGAATAACGGAGCATCAATCCAGATAATGTTTTATGATTTGCTGTTCCCTGTTGTCGATCCAAGATCGGAAGCGAGCATCAAATTGCATATAAAATTATAATTGTAACTATTCACGCTGTATTGCGTCATAAAAAAAAAAAAAGGTTGATTCATGCTATGAGGTAAATCACTAGCCACATTCATCAGAATCACAAACAAAGGATTAACAATGGAAATAAAAAAAAAATATCGTCTGTCTGAGACACCAACCGTATGGTCCCAAACTAAGCAACGCTTGTAATATGGGTACCGTACAATGGACTGGCAGCGATCCCGGTGACACCCAGACCTGGGAAATTACGAAAAGGCCATTGTAAAACAATTTAAAGAAAAAAGGCCATTTCCGAAATTTTCCCGAGTGGGAATCGAACCCTTAACCACCATGTGCAGTCAGCTGAACGGTCTAAGCTAGAACCACTGCGCCGAGCGGTCGTCAAGAATGTAGAATGTAAATATTTAATAAATAACAATTAGGACGAATTGATTAGATTACATATTTAAAATAAGAAAATTTTGCTCGAAGCCAAGAACTCTTGTTAACTTGGGTGTGCCGATAAAGAGATATGTCTTCTCGGTGATAATCAAAAACATGGTACCAATAAAAACCATCTCTCCACATCTTATTATCGTATTTCACACCCGACTCCGTGTGTTATAATTACTCAAGTTCTCATAGGATCGGGGCAGGGTGGTGTTAAATGTATTACGAGGGTGTGAAGGGGACGGCCAGTCTGTGACATCCTTTGGCAGTTTAATAGTCAGTGTGATATATGGTTTTTAGAGAGGACTACAACCAGAAAGATAACCAGTCTAGGGTACTGGTGGTTAGTGGTTTAGCTTTGATTTTATCTATACCTTTCAAAAAATTATAATCTTCGTGAACTTACTACTTATACTCCTTTAAAGATACTCCAAAAACAAAAATAAACATAAAATCCCTCGAACATCAAAGGGATAACTGTAAAATTCAATATTTAACACATAAAAGGCGATTGTAGTCGTAAACAAACCATCAATCTATTTATAACGATCGCTTTATGATCCCAAATCACCTCACGGATCAGTTGGTTATCGATTATTGTTCCATGGTCTCTCATTATTACGGCGCCTATAGTTATTATAAGGTATTATACGGGTTTTACTAATTGGATAATGTAGGTCAGGATGCCAGGAAATAAACAAATAACTGACGCAAATTTGTTATATATAGTAACAAACGGTGAAGGAAAACATCGTGAGGAAACCTGCATGTCTTTCTAACAAATTTTCGAAAGACATGTGAATTCCACCAACCCGCACTGGGCCAGCGTGGTGGATTATGGCCTGAATCCCCCTCATGTTGAGGGGAGGCCCGTGCCCAGGAGTGGGACATCAAAAGGGCTAAATTATTATTAACATATAGTAACAAAATAAAAAAATTGCATAAATTATCAAAAATGTACTTTTTGGAAATATGTTTTTCTTATTGCCTAGTTAGGCACACTGGCAGTCGGTCCACGATCGTGATCCGACTAACCTAGACCTATGACGGCACCGTACACAACTGGCGTCGACTTGTTAAAAAATATATCTCGAAAACTATTGGACATATCTTATTAATTTAAAAACAGTTTATATTTTTTTCAAAGTAGGAATACGGTGAGAAAAAATAAATCATGCAAACTTCCAATTATAGGCAAGTATTGCTAAAAATATCCATTCACAAACACATTCAGTTCACTCTCTTTTTAGGGTCTATTTAGTCGCGGTGATTTAGGTTAGATGCGGTTTTATACTAAACTTTTGAGTCGGCTTGCAATCCAGACGCAGCTAATCTGAATATACCTTTACCTACGTGACGAACACAGTAAAAGAAGCACATGTTTTCACAAGATTATACGCCGTAGACGAAGTGTACATCTGATAAACCCTTAAGATAACACTCGTAGGCGCGATAATAACTTAATTATTACCACTAAACTGCGGTGTAATGACGTCATTAAACTTTTAATGGCCGCCGTTGATTTACGAAAGTGGTGGTGATGGTGTTCTATTTGGAAACGTTTTTGAGAAATTCGTTGGTGGCTTCTGGCAATTATATTAAACTACTGATAAACTATTGACAGTTGTTTAGGGATCTTTAGCAAATTGATTATACAGTACGTTCCTGAAAAGTAGGTAGCTGAGTACTAAGTCAGCCATTTCAATGAGCTCTAACAGATTATAAGCAAAGATTTTATAAGTTTTCTCGTCATCTTTTACTAGAAGAATAATATGACTATGCTAAATGAAAGAAAGCACGACTGCCACTGCCAAAACACTTAAAATAACAAAACACAGTATCATTTTGCCTAAGGGACGTGTTTTTGTTTTATTTTTGTTCAATTTTCGTTTTATTCATTTTCAAAGAGCGACGTGTGTTCTAAAACTAACCTAGCTCTAATCTCTGTTACTTGGGGATTCTAGCAAGGATTGTAATGGTACATCACGCATCTAAATGAATCCTGAATACAAT
Organism: Notodonta dromedarius; assembly: GCA_905147325.1. Taxonomy (NCBI): domain Eukaryota; kingdom Metazoa; phylum Arthropoda; class Insecta; order Lepidoptera; family Notodontidae; genus Notodonta; species Notodonta dromedarius. Next base: position 966,342 of record LR990173.1, on the reverse strand, counting down.
ATACTCCTTATTATGGAAGTCGTTTAATAACTAAGTAAGTGCTTTTTGGTTTGCAACATTACATGACGAATCTCTAAAACATGAACCCACTTACTGGGTTCAATTTTACTTATTACCCGGTGAGCTTGTGTAATAATTCGCAACGTTATTTTAACAAGCTATCTTGTCCGCCCGTCTGTCACTCTGCGAGCAAGTTAACTACGGTTCAAGCGAGTTATTCAAAAATACAGCCAAATAAATTATTCACAGTGAAGTCGGATTTGGTTCGTGTTTGGATGTAGAGTTCGCTATTAATAAATGTAAGCGAAACATTGTTGTAATTATTTTTGAGTATTATGTTACGGGTGCACACGGCCGACTCATTTTCTTTCTACTAATTTGTACAAATAGCTTTTGTTTCAGCCTCTGTAGGTATAATATGTGTGGTTTTTAATCCATAATCTGGAGCCTTTGATAAAGAAACTTTATCGAAGTGTTTCATGACTAATGAAGTTGGAACTATAAGTAATATAATTGGCGGGCTTCCAGGACTCGCAGTGGTGAGGAAAGAGTGGCAGACCAAATTCCATTAAAAATATATAATATGGACGTAAATTAGTATTTACGAGCATGCCTTAGGTATCTTTGTATTTTTTATTTTCCTCCCTAGCTACAAGAACTTGGACATAACTTATAAATTTCAATAATATAATTATAAATCATTTAATAAAGAGTATCTATCCATTTATTTAACTAAGTACACCATATTTTAAGGGTTTAAAAGCAGAGTTTAAAAATGTGAATTTACTCGTAGAAAGTAGACAAATAGAAAAATGTAATGTTTTTACGTATTTTTGATTACTATTATATGTACGTATTTATATACCAAGAAAGGCATAAATTGGAATACATGTTACGACATTGCGAACTGTATAGTTAGTCCACATAATTCCGAGATACAATTTAATCAATATATTCTATGTCCTTAGTCAGTAGCAGTTATTTGAGGAAGATATAGCTTAGCCGTCCCACGAGTCGATAACTTATCGCAATCCTTGTCTGTGCAATGAGATAGTAAGTATATTTGGCTGTTTGTTGCCCGTGACGGACAAATTAATACGTCCTTTATGGCTTTCCAGTACACAAAGTAATAAGTTCATGTTTTGAGAATGTCGTCCGCCGGACTATTTTCAGAATGGGCCCCAAAATAAAATAACGTCCTAAAATATATATGCGTAAATTATTATCACGGAAAAAATATGTTAATAATATTTTTTCTGTTGCACTTCAGTACAAAGTTAAAGCCTGCTCTACAAACAAACTGATGATTATGCTGTTTTATTATGCAACATAGTGTTGGCAGACACTTTCGCTTGAGGCTTTAGCTATCTTAACGCTATTCCCTTATTGGGTGACCAGTGCTAAGTGGCTTTAATAATAAAGTTGGAGCGTCAAAAGATTGTACTTCCCCTTGGCAAGACGGGGGCGCCAATGGTTTTCGTAATGTATCGGATATTTTTTTTTTGTTATGGATGTATTAAAAATAGCAAGGCTTCTATATTTAAATTTGAAAATAATTCAGCCAGGATGGTAAATAGTTTACAACTGGATACTTAGGTATTTCACTTAAAGCCAAAAACACTGAAGCAAGAAAATATTAATAATTATAATAATAATTAGCTCATATAATTTCCCATCCCTCCTGCCCCCCCTCAATGCGAGGGGGATTCAGGCCAACCTACCATTCTGGCACAGTGGAAGGTGATAAAATTAACAAGTGTTGCGTAATTTGCTTAGACTTGCTTAGATTTTTAGGACATTCTGTTTTCCTCACAATGATTTTTCCTTCACTGTAAACAAGTGAAATGATTTATGTGTATATTTTTATTATGTGTATGATTTGCACGAATAAAAAAGAACCAGAACCTTGTACATGGAAGATGCGTCCTTAACCATTTGGCCAACACTGCTCTTAACAAGATAGGTAATATTAATTTGTCATTACTTTGCTTTGAATAATTTAATTATGAATGATACAATTTTTGCCATCTTTATTTGTTGACAGCAACAAACATGACACAACAAAATGAGTTAATGCAATGCAATCCTGCGAGGGTAGTCAAAAGAAGCAAACAAAACCACGAACAAAAGCTATATCAATCCAGCCATAAATCACAGTCTACACAACAAAACACTTAGTCAAACAAACCTACTAAGTTACAAAATAATTTTGCGCACACATTAATTCAGACGCCGATGATATCTGCACAATTTACAACTGGGTGTAGTAAACGCAGCCTACTGCATAATGTTGGTAACTGATACACAGATCTGCCTGTAGATTATTATAATGAAGGAATTGTTGGCGTAATCATGGAAAATGACGAGGATTATCGATTTTGTTAGCCGATACATAATGCGTTAGTTAATTATTATAGGTTGTTTTGAGTAATGGTAAGTAGGTATTTGAACAGAGATCACTCCACATGATTGCATATTCGCATAGATCTCAGCTTGCTGGGGGGTCGAGTATGCGATTTGAAGAAAAAAAACGCAAATCTATACAAATAATTAAAATTGGAGTGTCTGTTTGTAATATCATAACACCTTTTCACTAAATGCATATGAAAGTACATACGACACCTATAGCAAAATCGCGATTAATTTTTTTTTGTCTGTCTGTCTGTGTGTTTGTTCCGGGTAATCTTCGAAACGGCTGGACCGATTTTGACGGGACTTTCACTGGCAGATAGCTGATGTTATAAGGGGTAGCTTAGGCTACTTTAATTTTAGAAAAACAAACAAATGGGTCCTGTCGCGCGGGCTCAGAACGCGGGAGCGGACTTTTGCGATAGGTATACTCGTAAAAAGAAAAATGAGATGATTATTTATTAACAGAATTATTAACTTTTCGGAAACTCTGCGAACTGAACGAATTTTTTTGTTAAATTAAAGTCCACGCGGAGGAAGTCGCGGGCACAGCTAGTTCTTAAATATTTGGTCAGGTGTGATCGCTCATTGGGACAGGAATTAATGACGGTGGTAGACCCAAGCTGTAACCAATTGACTACAGCTCATATACGGACTGGCTCGACCGGGGTAGTACCACCCACACACAGAAGATGGGCTTAAAGTAGGTATTATAGCTGCGTTTCATACGATAAGCGAGAGAGCCGGAAGCCTAACCCCCTTGTACAACCCCTTCCTCTGATCCACCCCCGTACAGGTCACCAAAGTGCGAGCAATGCCTGAATACGATAATTGCTTAACATCAGATGGATCGTACGCATGTTTGCCGGCTTAGTTAAATATGTAAAAAAAGAAAGCACCTACAATTATGGATGGACAGTATTGTAGTAAGTATCCATACGCAGTCTTCTTTGAGACAATTATAGTAGTGAATTGTCTCACGAAGATTGTGGTGATTGTCTGCGTTCCAGGAATTTCCACTCGTCTTCCACGCGTAATGCCTTCCCCACAGGATACGAGCACTAACTCGTTTGACATAGACAACCTAGCCGTTGCATAAGCGTCGTCGTGTAATCTCTATCCGGCTTAATGGCGATATTTCTCGTATCGGGATACTATTCTACAATTTCATTAACCTCGCAAATGTCATAGTCACGCATCCATCGGGACGAAATAGTAGCATAACATTGTGAACGGAATAAAAAGCTTTGCTCAAAAGAATCTCAAAATAAATTGATATAGTTTTTTTGGGAATACCCTGCCTATTTTTTACTCATATTAATTGAATATCACTCACTCACTAACTCAAATAAATTTAATATTTTTTTACAGGAAATAACGCTATATATTGCCCGAAGTAGAAGTTGTAGAAGAATAAATGAGCATTATACTATCAGTGTAAATTTAAAAACAAATATAAAGCTATCGATGGTGCGTATCGATCGATAGATCATCGCTTAGCTTTAGGGACTCTATCTATAGTAAATGCTTTAGAAGTGAGAACGGTTTCCGTAGGTAGGTATACCAATAACAGACCTAAGTAATTGCTTCTTATCGGTGACGTGCTTAACCAATAGGAAAATGTTATTGCACTGAATCATTACTCATTCACTCAAGTGTATGCGTTTCACGAGTTGATAAGGTGAAATATAACAAACATTTTACCTAAGCATAACAATATTCAATGTTATGTGAAATAACCACAACACAAATGTTTTATTATAATTATTCAAATGTTTAATTACTTACATTATGCATTAATAACTGTGGTGCTAATTGGATTTGATATACCATATCGAGCAAAGACTTGGCTTGCCGGACGATAGCTCTTGTATTTCAATTATAGGCCATAACATTACTGTCGTAAACTTACTAACTCAGCGTGAACAAGCTTATATAACTACTTCCTTACTTAAAACTTTTAACTAGATAAAGCAAATTGTCAGCTAGAAATATATTGTCTATGTGAATATGACTTTTTTTTTATCTACTTCAATCATAATGCACATTAGCAACTGTCAGTTTGCTACAGTGCCACAAAAAAAAAGAAATTGTTCGGTCGCGGGACAAAAAGAAATTGTTCGGTAAGGAACGAATGTCTCTGTTAAATGTATTATATGCATAAAAATTTAAGTTTTTCCATGTAGCACAAACCCGCTACCTGAAAAACTCACTTACGCCAGCTAGTTGAATTTTAGAGAACTTTTTCACAGTGGACGTTACAAAGTTACGTATAACGCTTTTCGAGCTTTGACGATTTAGAACATTTAACTCCTACCGCAAGCCACGTAAAGGAACTTTGTTCCGAAAATACGGCATGTCTAAAATGCCTAATGGATGGTGGACTGTAAAGCGCAGTGGTCCAGTTCCTACCAGTCAAAAGCCACTCGACCGCGGTGGCGTGCCTCGCCTCGTATCCGATGCATGCCACTCTACACGTGCACCCGGCCACAGTATTTTGTTCACGAAATCTGTATAAACTGATTGACCGGTCTATCAATGCACAGTCTAAATAGCTGGGGTTAAAACATTAAATTTGGCAGTAGACATGTTGGCCGTGGTCGCACCGATAAGAAGATTGCGACATGGTGGCGATTTCGTTTCAAATTTTCGCTGGAAGCATTTCCGAAAATTCCACCCTTTGTGGGGTAAATAAGGCATGGAAGTTAGTGCGTAAATTCCGATATCAACGCGGATGAAGTAGCGGGCAAAAGCTAGTGTAACAATGTGACGATTCGAGACTTTTCGGAAACGAACCTGAATTTCCAGCCTCTTGTTAAATTTCGATACGACCCCAAACTCTTTCGATACATAACAATTATAAGGCTCCATATTATCGACTCAGAATCCAAATTGTCTGATAAACAGACAATTTTTTTTTTCAAAATGATGCGGATCTGATTCGTGGATAAAGGTTTTGTGGACAGGAATAAATCATAACTAGGCCCACCTGCACAATATTTGCACAAACGTACATAATGTGACACCCACAGCCGTGCGCAGGCTATTTAAATGCAAATATGACGCGGGAACAAAGTGACACAGACAGACAGATGTTACCTCTCATCCATTAGGCATTAACATTACATAAGGCTTGTTACCGCATGGGGTTAAGGAACTTTTTGTAAAGGTACGAAAAGGTTAGGCTGTAATCAGATTGGTATAGTATTACCTAGGCGGCTCACTGGGATCATTGGCATTGTTACTATATCTTTTTTTTTAGTTGGTTTGTAATGTTACTCTGGCACAAATTAAGTTATTTAGTAGTTAGTTATGTGGATACTTGACTATTAGGTGTGTCTACAACTGCATACCTATATGTGGAGACTTGTTATTGGCAATTTGTGAATCCATTTTTGTTTTTGTCATATAATTTTGTATTAGTCCGTAAGTCTTCTGCAAGAATAAATAAATAAATAAATAAATTACCTTAGGTACTAATGTGAAAGTTTCATGTTTGTAATTTGAAACAGTGCATCTCTACTCACTTGTTTAGGAATATCAGTCGTGATCGTATGTTTTAATGCGTTCTCCAAGTAATTCAGTACCTACCATACGGCATACAGTAATTGATGTAATAGATTAAGACCTCAAGTATGATTTTTTTAACACAAATAACATAAAACATCGACATTAAACTTGAGTTTCAACATCAATATTCATGTATTCTTACACTCAAGGTGTAACGGAAGTGGGTCAAAGCCAGTAACTAATAGCTTCCCATAAAATTGGCGATATTGCGCTAAAATAACTGTAGCAGCGTGGGACGCGGCGTCGAACGTGACAAATTGTGTCAGAAGTGCCAACAATGTGCTACTAGTACACACAGAGACGGACTTAATGCTCTTAAATTTAGTAAAGGTAGTAAGCCTTTTTATTTGATGTGAAGAAAAACATCCCGAGGAAACCTGCATCTCTCAGAAAATGTAAACAATTTACGAAAGTCATGTGAAATTTGCCAACCTGCACTGAGCCAGCGTGGTGCATTATGGCCTCCTGTATGGAAGGGAGACCAGTGGCAAAAAAAATACAATAGCGGGACATAAAAAGGGCTTATTATTATTATTACATAACAAAGTCGGTAAACCGGCGTACAGTGTTATAAGGATAAGCTTTGATTAGTTTGGCACTATTTATAGTCGGTGTGTAAGTCTGGCGATATCAAAAAAATACCGAATGCTACGCGTACCCAACGTTAAACTTGTATCGAAATATTAACGCCATACATACAACTCACATGTGATTGACATGATTATTCAAGTCATTATTTAAGTAATGTTTCGAATAATGAATCTAAGCACTAGATAGGATGGTTAATAGAAATGTAGCCTTAATACGTTTATTTTGCCTTCATTAAACTATAAAACTTAATTGTATTTGTTAATACGTTAGTGCTTCATATTCACCCATTGAAATACAATCGGTATCCACTCAATGATGCCACTTAAGTGGCTGTTGAATTTTATTTGTTACGGTTATTTCGTTTCTCGCAGTCCGTCTCTGTGGCCAAGTGTGACAAAGCCGGTAACGTCGTGACGCTACCTGACATCGCTAAGTGCATATGTCAACATCCATATTGTCCGCGGATTGCCGTGGGAAGTCAAAATGAGTACAATATGAGTTACATTTGTCTTTCTTGTGATGTGTTTTATTGAAAAAAAAATATACTTGCAGGTTAATAATTAGTTTTGAACGTTCTATATTAGTGACGACGTTAATAATGACTTTGGATTAGAAAAACGCCTAAAGTGTTTTCATTTTGACAAAATTATTATTTTAAAATAAATAGTAACAAGAGCGTTTTCATGAAAAAATATCGCTTTCCGCGACTACTGAATTCCGAAATACAATGAGAAACTTTGAGACGAAATTTAAAATACCTATCTGAAGATTCCGCCATTAGTAAAGAAGTACATAGTTTAATGGTGCTAGAGCCAAACTGTAGCCAATTGACTACAGATCATATACGGGTTGGCTCCACCGGGGCAGTACCACCCTCTCACAGAAGATCGGCGTAAAGTAGCTATTATATCTGCGTTTCGTACGACGAGTGAGCAGGGAAACCAAACTCCGTCTTCCCTACCTCTCCCTCTGTCTCAGTACTCTGTCGGCAACGCGCGAACTTATGTCTTTGGCATTGCAAGTATCTATACGCTACGGTAACTGATTAACAACGAGCAGGTCGTACGCTTGTTTATTGTATAAAATGGTCATACTAACGATATGAAATCCAGTAGTCCAACACAGCCTCGACGTCATCCCCCCACCGGGAGCGGCCGTCGTTCGCACATCCGTGTCATATTCTGTCCGACATAAAGCCGGGGTATTATCGCTGACCCGCTAATAGTGCGAACCGAGACCTCCGGAAGCTTCTCAGAAAGGGTTTGAAGTAACAACAGAGGTTTTTTCGGTGCCAATAAACTGTGTCATCCGGTACAACTCTGGTCAAATTGGTACATATTTGTCGGTCATTCTGTCCTTTCTTGTGCGTGTAACCAAGGGCTTAGGAGATGTGGGGGATCTTTAGACCACCACAAATACTATGATTGTCTGGTTGTGGGTGTATTTTGGTTATTCTATATGAGCAGTTGCTTTGAATACGGAGTTCGTGACATGATGAGGTAGGGTCACTCAGATGACCTCACCTGATTCAATGCCATGACCCCTGAATACACGAACGAAACTCAAACAAGAGATAGAGAAATTTCATTTTCTTATGCCTTGCTAAATAACCGATTACGAGCGACGTGTCACAAATTAAGTGGGTTTTAGCCATTTGACTTTCATCACAAAATGTTTGTGTGAGTCACTCATCAAACAATCTTGACTATAAAGCTTATAAACTTTCAGCTAAACTTTTTAGCGTTCAGATAAGATCATAAAGTACATATATAATAATAGTTAAATTATTTTAATGTCCCACTCCTGGGACAGGTCTCCCCGCAATAAAAGGGGATCCACCAAGTTATCTCTGTGGGATGGAAGAAAATGGGACCGCGCCCAATACTGTACCAAGTAGATGATATAAATATTTATGGTACTTAGCAAGTTCATATTACTTCTGAGTTACGAAAAGTAGGTACGAATCATTAGAGGTAGTTCAACTTTAAATAAAACAACCCGTTCTCACGTCTGGCGAAGCTGTATTAAAGTATCTGTTATGACTACATGGAACTTGAGATGTCCTGAAACGGTTCTCAGAAGCTGACGGTTGCTACCAAAATATTTGGTGATGAATGCTTGCTGTAGACTCATTTTTGTTTATTAGGTATGCAACCCTATTAACGTGGCAACAAGGATTTATTTTATTTTACGAGTAGTAGCAAGTCGACACCATCAGACCATTTCAACAAGAACATACTTTAAGGAATTAATAGGAATTAACTAATGAGTTAACTCAAAAGCAGCTGAGCAAAAATAAGGCGTTTTAAATATTATTTTTTAAATGAAATCAATAAAATTATCCTTCACTAGCTGTGCCCCGCGACTTCATCCGCGTAGTATTGGATTATTGGGTTAAAAAGTATCCTATATGTTAATCCCGGTTATAATCTATCTGTGTTCCAAATTTAATCCAAATCCGTTCAGTAGTTTTTGCGTGAAGGAGTAACAAACATACATACATACATACATACATACATACATACATACATACATACATCCACACTCACAAACTTTCGCATTTATAATATTAGTAGGATAAACCTCACTTTTAAGGAAAATTTCATCTCAACACTTTTGACGGAAGATTTGAAAAGGGAAGTAGACGCCTTTGCAAAATAGGCCAATAAAAAGACAAGAAATATTATTTTCTGGTATGAAAGGTGTATATTATTATAATGATTTATATATTAAATAACTAGTTTATGCCCGCGACTTCGTCCGCGTAGTATTTAACTTAACAAAAATTTCGGTATTATCGGGATAAAAAGTATCCTATTTGTTAATCCCGGTTACAAACTATCTGTGCTCCAAATTTCATCCAAATCCGTGCAGTAGTTTTTGCGTGAAGGAGTAACAAACATACATCCACACTCAAAAACTTTCGCATTTATAATATTAGTAGGACTATTACGGTAACTCTCAGCCTATTAAACAAAGTTACCAGCGCCCAATCAGCCGCTTCGCCGCTTCCTTCAAAGATAGTGCGGTGACATTTCACAACGCGATCGAGATTGCAGTATCGATATCGATACTCCGCAACGAGCGGGACACGTAACATCGGGATACTGTCGATAGCCTTTTCGCCTTCCGCGACATTGTTATGCTTGTTGGCGAAAGTTAATGTTATAAGCAATACAATAGATATTTTGATAGGAACTTTCAACAGGGTATTGGGCGACTTATACCGGTGCCGTCTCGCTCAGCGGAGGATAGGTCGACTTGGATGGTGTGTGACGTTTTACCCTTTTAGGAATGGGACATTTCGAAAATATTTCCTCTGTTTAAATAAATAAATAAATATCGCCAGACTGACACACCAACTGTATGGTCCCAAACTAAGCAATGCTTGTACTATGGGTACCGTACAATGGACTGGGGGGATCCCAGTGACGCCCAGACCAGGACAAATTACGGAAAGGCCATTTCTGAAATTTGCCCTGGCGGGAATCGAACCCGTAATCACCCGGTGTAGTGAGCCGAGCCTAAGCTCAAACCACTACGCCAAGCGGTCGTCTAGTTTCGAAATTATATTCGAAATTTATTTCTATCAATAAATATACTGTAACGATAATTATACCCCACTGGTACCAAACTAATTAAGGTTTGTACTATGGGTATGAGTATGACTCTGGGCGATCCGAGTGACACCCAGGCCAGGGGAAATTACGAAAAGGCTATAACCGAATTTTACCCTGGCGTTGATTTGATGGTTCATCTGATCGCCTATCCCTTCGAAAAACGCAGACGTAGTGATGTTTTATTATTTCACCGTTGTGCGAAGTTTCTTTCCTCATCTCTCTCGGTACGTAGCGTCGTCTAGCAGCTGTGAGACCCAGCTACATGTTGAGTTTCCATGGCAACGAAGATAATACAACTATTTAGCGGAGCAATACAAAGTAAATTTAAGGGTTACAACGTAATGTGAGATGGAAGATATAGACTAAGGGCGCGTTCAGAAACTTCAAATGTCAAACAACAAAATTTGGTTGTAGTATTTTTTTACTTTTATTGTTTACTGTGATTTTAAAAATTATCTTTCAACTGTCAATTTTTACAAAGGGTCCAGATAAAATTACAATTGAAAAAACTTTTTATCGTTTAAACGTTATCAACCCGTTATCATCCCTTTCAATGAGACCATTCATAGTTGTCGTCGGTAAGTTTCCGATGTCGGAAGCGACAGCTACCGTCCTTCATTTATAAATGAATTAGAAGAAGGATGGAAGCTGTTTTCTCCAACACAGATACCTTCTGACGATTGCGAATAAAGATCCTTGAAAGTGCAGATATAGATGTGGTGATAGTAGCGACTGTACAAATCCTCCATTCAAATAATAAAAAATATAATAATATTTTTTATCAATGAATGCGCCTTTACAAAAAACACGTTATTAAACAATAAATTTTCCCATAACAGAGTTGTATGAGATTTCTATTGGGTAAGCATTTATCACGTCTAAGATGCATCCAATACATGTACACAAACACTTAATGAGGCGAAAAGTCAAAGAAAACAAGCCATGGACGCCCACGCGAATTCCAATGATCCAAAGTCAACCAACATAGATAGACCTTAGATATTCTTAACTGATATTTAGCTTCAAAACATTGTAGAGTTTGTGTAATATACGGCAGAGGTCCAATTTAACTGGTATTCGAATTACCCCCAAATATGGAAGGTATTGGTTTGACGGATAAAGTCATCGATACTTTGTGTGTGACAGACTGAAGTGGTTATTACTTCACCGGTGTTAAAGGTATCGTAAACCAAATTCTTGTTGACTGCCGACTGACGTCATCGGCTAAGTGGCTATCTTAAACCACTATACATTCAACTGATCAAAATAAATATTATTATAGATAATAAAAATATCAATAAGATAAATACATACACGAGTGGATTAACAAAATAACAAATTAGCAACTTATCACTTTATAAATTAACACTTTATTTTAAGGCACTGACTATCAGACAGCGCATAACCAAAACTGGCGGGTCTAGAACAAAGCATTTATAATAATAAGAAGTCTCGAAGCATACAATTTTGAGCATAAGAAATGATTTTTGGAAATCCCATCAGAGGGACAAAAGTTTAAACAGAAGTTCGATAACCATCACGACTTGTTGTAAATGAAAAAGCAACATAAACGAACAGGGCTAAAAATTATGTACAACTATCGCATGCTATGAATGGTTAGATGGAAAAGCTATCTGTAGTAAATAAGCAAATGAATTCTATAGCACCTTATTATTCTTGGCGAGTCCACATGCTTACATATTTCTCGCCATATTCAAACGTTGTCAAGTATTGCCACCGACTCAAGGACCCTCAGAGGCGCCGTAGAACAAACCTTGGAAATCTTCACAAACTAAACCGTACCATCAATATTATTAACTAGAACTCTTATTCACTTTTAATAAGATTGATTATAGAATGATAACCGGTTACAGACAGGTTCCCAATTATGCAAATCTAGTAGAAAAGCTTTCGATTTCATAGTTATGTCGTTGTATGCAGTTAATTGCTTGGAAACTTGAAATCTTGCTTTATAATTTACGTACGAATAATTGCATCTTGAACTTGTAACAGCATTATATATAAAAATGTGGGGTTTTAGTTATCGTTGTTAGATATTTTATAGATGAAAGTTATGTAATGTTTTCATTTTAAATTGAGACTGTTTAGAATAATATTTATAATTCTAGTTTACCACAGCAATTTACCTATTGGTAGTGTTTATAAACAAAGATAATAAACTTAATGGTCTAGATGTAATGTTAGTTATGTTAGGGCTAGAAATGTCCTAATGACAGGTATCGTAGTCTGATTAGCGTTTTCATTATCATTTTCTAGTTGTTTTGCTAAATTGATATTTAAAAATTATAATAAGAATGAAATTATTTATTTGATATATTTGATGTCAAAGCAAAGTGTGTAACTGACCATTTTACGAATCTCTTTTATGGATGATGTTTTTGAGTGACAATTTCCAAGTATCCAGAAGATACAAAGACGATTTGTTAGAGCCGTCGACCACCGTCAGTTATTTCGTAAGACGCCGACTAAAAATAATTGCATTTTAAACGATACCATTTACACCGCACGCAACGCGGTATTCTTTGATACAACACACTTCTCGACACAAAGCAATCACTCAATCGCTGTCAACGGAAGATAAGACACCATTTAATTTTTACATACCGCACTAATACCGCTGCCAAACGATTTTGTACTTTATTTCTTAGATGATTAATGTCCTATCGTCGTTGGTGGCAAGATTTATAAAGAAGTTAATGTGCCTGTGACAGATCGGGGGCGAGAAGTCTGTGCTGTCTCAAGTGCTAAATATTGTGATTCTTTGTATGAGGCAAGCGAGAAAAACACTTTGGCCGCGATAAACGTATGAAAACAAACAATTAATGACAACGAACCGATCTTAGACAGAAGAGCGATACAAATAGATGTCACGATTTGTATATGGCTAGCAGTGGCTAGACAGTTATATCAATATGTCAACGGTTACCGAATTATGTCCTCACGGACTGCGTATAAATACCTTGGGTTACGATAATTATTGACAATAACAAAATTGGAACCACACTTCATGTGTCAACGCTTAAGAAAAAACAAAAATAGGAATGTTACATTTTTATTCCATGGAAAAGTTTAATTGGATTAATGATACCTAGAGAACAATTCTATGATCCTTAAGTTAACGGTAAAGTAAGGTTCATCAAATTATGAGAATTAAAAAACATAAATATAAGAGACGATACATTCCTACGGTACTTTAAGGTGGTAGAGCCAATCTGTGGCCAATTAACTACAGATTAAATATGGGCTGGATTGACCGGGATAGTACCACACTCTCACAGAAGATCAGCGTCAAGTCGCTATTACAGTTGCGTTTCGTAAGATAAGCTACAGACCAATCCCCCTCTCTTCGCATACATGTGTCCTACTCCCTTCAAGTACAATGCCTTAACATCAAGCGTAGTACCCATATTTGTCAACTTTATTATATTGTAAAAACAAACCTTAATTTAAATGTGTACTTTCCACATCTGTATCCGCACATTTTGTCTTTCAACGAAATCTGCGTCATTCGTCCGGCATCCCTTTGGTGTCATGTTCCCATCACCTATTGTTCAAACAGAGGGACAGTCCAATTTGCACGGTTATTTTCTTGTGACAAGCATTTGAGTTAATACGAGGAATTTGTTGACATTGTTTTTGTTAAAGATATATTTCTATATTTACTTTCTGAATACTGGCGCCAGGCAGTTCTATGAAATAGGAGTATTTATTGACTTTCGTTAAGAGTGTGGGTGATTTATTGCTTGCGTTACTATAATATTGTTTATGTTGGTTGAACTAATTTGGAAATCATTTCAACATTTTTGGCGCATGAACAGATTTTAATTTTGTCTTTTTTTAAGAAAGGTATTCTGATCAGGAGTGTTCTTAGCTTCATGAAAATCGGTTCAGCCGTTTGGACATGATCAGCCAATAGAGCTGATCTGTTTAAAAAGTCGTCGCATATTTTAAAATTCAATTGAGAGTTGTACTGAGTTATACTTTTTAGAAATGTTTGACAAGTGTACATAAATGTTCGAGGATACATAATATGGCACTAGAGATTCAATACAAACAGACAAAAGTACTCGACAAAACTAATGTCAAGTTATTCCTAACGATAGACAATATTCATATAGATAAACTCAATTATGCCACTCTCAAATAGAAACCTTTGGACGAATTAGGCAATGTACAAAGGGTTTCCAATGTAAATGGGGTCAAACGTCGGCCCCTTTTAAGTAAACGATACAAGCCAGGAGTATTGTTGCTTTCACGTTTTGACTTTAGAATAATGAACGGTTAAATAGGCTTAAAATGTCTACCTTTGACGCATTGGGTGTGTGTTCTCTTTTAATGGATTTGTATTCTAATAATTTACGTCGAGATAAAAAAGTTTCAATGGATTAATATGATTACTATGTTTAGAAATGGAAAGATAAAAGTGTGATATTTTATAAATTTCTCTTTACAATTGTTTGCTTTGATTTTCTTTATTAGTAAGTAACACGTAATCAACAAGTACCTAATCAAATATAAGATACATTGATTACATAACAAGATAAATTATTAGCGTCTTTATTCAACATTGGTTCTTAGAAAATTACAATTATTCAAAGACGGCGGCGTATTAATTACGAATCATTCAAAACAAATAATTAGAAAAAATCTGAGGAGAAATGCGATAACATTTTTTTTTCAGGTATTTGCAAGAACGCCGGTTTTCTCAGAACACGTGGATGTTTTGGGTCTAGTTTGTTGTTTTCTTGGAATCGGTAGCATGAATGGGTAACAATGGGAGCTAAAGCATTTGAATGGTGACCGCTAATGCTATATCGGTGCAGAAACTCTTAACATTGAACTTGGCGGGGTACGCAGTGGCTTTCTAGTTGCAAGGAATGATGCAAATCAGTTCAATGCACAATGTGTTTGAGAGATTTGAGCTCCTAATCCACTTTGGGACTATGTTTACCTCCTAAGCACGGACCTTTCAAGTTTGTAAGTGTGGTGGTATTATCAAAAAGTACAAGAGTTATTTCGGATCAAAATTACTGGAATAGCCAAGCCATTGCACGGTACCCATAACAGAAGCGTGACTTCGTTTGGGACCACAAAGTTGACATGTGATGGCTATGCTGATTTTTTTTCTATGCGACAACTAATTTAGAAAAAAGCGTTGCATCAGACTAATGCCGAAACCCATCGCCGTGTCACTAGATATTAACCCATACAAATGGTGATCCATTAGCGTTAGACCGCCGGCGTCGGTTAATTGAAAATTTATTTGATTTATAAATCCACTGCGCGGCCGGCACGAGCACTATTAACAATTCTACTATTATGGAAATACACGTTTGTCCGACTGTCTGTGTTGATCTAGTGCACGCGGTTCTATCGTGGTGTGACTAAATAGTCAACTAAGTAGTTATTGTTGTGTTATTATTTGTGAATTTGATCAAATACGTAGTATAGATTTGTTGTCTCTATCTCTCTACTATTGATACCTAAAGACAAGTTAGAGGAAAAAGTTTGATACACTCCTATCAAAGTATGTAATGTGTTTGGATGGAAGAAATAAGGCACCTATACAGCTTGGCCTGCATGACTCAAACACATTTCATTTAAATTTAGTATTTCTTTGTCATGTTTAGTTCTAGTAGAAATAGTAATAAAAACGGACCAACTGTAGCATCGACTACCTACCGAGTTTCAAGTGTCCCAAGTGAAAACAGAATCCCATTGAGATAAAGAAAACGGTGCACACGATTGAACCAATGGTATTTTAAATCATCGGTAGCATTCCACTCGAAAATGTAAATTAAGGAAAGTCATTTTTGTGTTGCAGGTAATAAGTGTCAAAATAAAACACAATGATTATGCCAAATTTGGTTTAGTGCCATCACTGACCCTGTTCAACAAACTTGTTAAATCGTTTAGTTTCTTTGTTACAAAATAATTTATAGCATATTATGCGCGAAAACAATACACTGTAACAGTACAATGAATCAGTAATAATTTAAAACCTCGTCAAGGCACTTTTTAACACAACACTGTTACTATACCATATAGCATACCAAAAAAGTAGGTACCTATATCGAGGATTCCAATTCAAAATACAAATCATTAATCTTACAAACTAAAAATAAACATCTAAACATGTCCATGCTATCGGTACAATGGAACGCCAAAAAGCATGCAAATATAAAGTCGGACCCCACACGCTCCCTTGCGGCACGCCCGCCCTGATACTAAGTAAACAATGATGGAATGAAGTGAAAATAAAAAAGTTATTTATTGTTCCGGCCAGAGGTTGAAGGTAAGGGTTTTATGGCGCGTTCTGAGAGCTTGGAGATTTATTTATTTGCGGTAGCAGTTGGTTGTGTGAAATATTTGGAGATATTATTTATTGAAGGCTGTCGTCAGGTCCAGTAGACGACTTTTGAAATATATTTCAGAGGCTCGTTGTGACTCATATTTCGTATAGCGTCTTTAGTTCCTCACAATCGATGTTGTCTGGAGTTTTAGCCTATGCAAAGATAACAGATTCAATTTTTAACCTCTAATGGTGAAAGCTTTAGATTTCTTGGAAAGGTTTTTCTATGAATGCTGAGTGGTTGATACATATTAAAGTACTTTCAGGTTTTCCGTAGTTAACGTTCGTTTAGTGTACCATAACGAAATAACTCTATTACCTAGCTTAATCTAAATGTAAATTAAATTGTATACTTGCCTTATATGTTATAATGGCTAACTTAATAAACACTTTGAAACTAATAATTTATTGTGATAAAGTCATCAAGACGCAAAATACTTTTAGGATTATGAAAATATAATTTAATACAGCCGCGTATTGAATAAACCAGAGTACTGAATAGACTCAAGTCTGGTGAGGACAATGATTGACCACTCTATGCTATCATCTTAAAAATAAATTATGGCAATCGTAAGTTTTACAATTGCAACGACAATGCATGTAATACTAATGAAACAGACTGAGCTAGTAATGAGCGCGTTTAGACCACTAATACCCGCTTGTAATAAAATACTCAACGTTTTATGAAGTTATAACAGTACATTAGTCTTGGTGGTTGGGGGTTGATGACAGAAAAAAGTGGTTTTCTCTTAACCTCTCAAGTTTACTACAGTGAACCGTTTTCAACCTTCTTTCATTTGAGTATTGTATAATAGCCCATACTGGCTTGCAATGACAGAGCATGTCCTAAACCTGTATATAGTCTGCTCATATTGGACATATTATATGTTATGTCAGGAAAATTGAATTTTATCTTACTGATAATGTAATTCTAAAGTACTATTTTCTTCCACATTTAGAATGTTCATGCGACTTCTATGGACTCAATAACGGAAGCATCTATTTCACAGTTCAGTATAGTTTCCTCTCACTCTAGAGTTCAACCTCAATTTAGAAATTGAGTAAAATCTAAATTTATACACGTGCGTTACCTTTTGTCTAAGGTACAAACCTTCTTTAGCTCTACCATAAATAGAAACGTAGGTTTGCTAGTGGCTAGCGTAACAACTTGTAAGTTTCTCGGATGACGGGTAAGTACTCTGTACAATAAACACGTAGCAAGTGTAAAACTCAAAATACTTAACGCTACTCTTGTCTGTGCAATAAAATATGTCATAGACAATTACCATAGAGTCGATGGTCATTCAGAAACCTAATAATTCTTGAACAGTAGCCCTGTTCTACCCAGCGCCTGATTTAAAAGCTCGTACAATGAAAATATTGCATGCTGCCATATAATTCAAAGCCCAGTGCGGCTCAAGCCTTATATAGTTGCATTGTGGGTAAATATGGAAGGTGTTATTTTAGTTCCACTCCTGTAACTACGCTGGTTGCAGTGAGTAGTTGTTTCTAAATTGAGTTCTGTGTAAGCTGATATAGTGTTTGAATTTTGAAATAGATTTGAGAAGCAGCTTGTGAGCTTTCATCTTCTGATCTTGTGCGATGGGAAAAATCATTGCAAAAAGTTATCGGTATTAAATCTGTTAATTTCTTCTATTTTTACAAACATTTCACAATTAAACCGAGCATTGTTTACAACTCGTACGCGTACGAGAGAACTCAATCTTTATCCCCATTTAAAATTATTATTTTTTGTATATTTTCTTAACACCTTGTTTCTTAGTTATGGCTGCAGTATTCAAGTTACAACTGTACGACTACTTATGCAAAAGTTCGGTGATAAATCGCTGACGCAAATAAAACAACAGTCGATGCCTTTGTACAAAGCAAACGCCTATTACTTCCTGAAATATATCAAATTGTTTTGTAAAAGGGGGCCTAGTAAATATGGGATTTGTATTAATATAAACTGTGCAACATTGTGGCAGGTAATTTTAATGATGCTAATGAAATTCATAGTGAGATTGAGTAATTTGCGAAATTACTATATTTTATGATCAGATGATTAAGATAAGGAAATTGCATCAGTTCGATTAGAAACATTATTGGCACGCTTTCAGTGATTTTATGATATTAGTGCATTAGTTTAGTTTGTCACGTCAATAGTCTAGTATTCAGAGGGGTCTCGCTCAGAACCTAGTAGTTCCGGGTTCGATCCCTGTCCTGGCCATTCAACTATTCACATGAGTCCATTTCTGGCAAAAGTTTTTCACTAATTAGACGGACCGGGGTTACCTAGTAATGTGACATGTGTGTGTATTTCACAACGCTAGGAATCTTTTAAACTACTTATTGAAGTACAAAAGAGAAAAAAAATCATGATTCAATATAAAGAAAATATACTAGGGTAAAAGCCGGATAGTTGCCTCGGACGGATACATGCCCCGGTTTTTAATACACTATGTTAGGAATATAAGTTGTGTTTGCGCTTTGCTACAATAAGTAGTGACCCTCCTCAGGCCTCATTACCGCGTAAACCATCGGAATAGGCGCACGTGTTTTGTCTGTGTGAGCAAAAATCTTCCGCGGTGAAACTTTGACGGGCGTTATAATTATATTTACCTTTTTGAGAGGTGAAATAAAACAGTATTTATTTAAAACCATTGTTAATTATGTATAAAAAATAGGCTATTATAGAAGACAAAATACCTATGTTTTGAGATATATACTGAATCATTTTCAGCAAGTTCATATTTTTATAAAATAAAGCTTTTTCGAAAAGTGAGGCAACTATCCGGCTTTTACCCTAAGTTTTGTCACATTATTTTTATTCCAAAGATCATAAAGAAGCAATTCCCACGCCAACCGCAACCCAACCAGTTACTTAATCAGCTAATTAATATAAAATTTTAACACTGACTAGATCGGCTATGAATTTTAACCGTGGTTTTAACTGTTTATTTAAAGGCCGATAGTGCGGGGCTAGTTTCCATAGTTCCCGGTTGACTCGCGCCGCATCCGGCCAATCGGGCTTGCTTTCTGTAATTGCGTTACGTAGAATCGATATAGAAATGATCGTTTGTTTATCATTCATATTTCTTTGAACAGTTTTAATACCGTTTATAGTGAAAACCTAGCTCAAATAATAAAACCAAATTTACAATTTAATTCAGCACAGTTAACTTTATACAGATAAATTATTTTATTTAGAGTGCGAACTAAAATTATATAAACCGTAACCATCAATGCTTTCCTAAAATGATAGATTCAATATCTTAATTTGATAGAGTTCAGAGTACAGAAATCTACAAAAGGCAGATGCTAAATACATAGGAAAATATATTAGATTGAAAATCTAAAGAGGAACATACATTATGATGATGTTGAAGTAAATAATAAATAAATATACGGGATGTATTCCGAAACATCCAATAAGGCTGTAAGTACGGTATAAAATCCATGCGGGCCGAGCCACGGATAAAGCTAGTGAATTAGTGAACACGAAAGCCATAAGTCAAAACTAGTTCACCACTCATCAAACAATATTAATCAAGGTGTATAATAAAAAAAATCTCCACACTGGTGACATCACCAGTTTAACCGTATAACGAATAGCCGTCTCTTCCGTTATTACGGAAATTATCATAAATATCGGTTCCCGTTCGTGTAACGCTCGATATTAATTAATTTCCAAAACCCATTGGCTTCGGTGTCGTGCGGAGAATACCGATGGGCGAATGCTTTGGATTCATTTCGAGTCGATAACGCTCTTTAAATACCTACATTGCTACCTATCTACAATAAGTATAACGCATGAAGATTTACACTAAACAGGATGGAGTACTTTTTCGTAACTAACGAGGCGAGTGAGAGGCTCCTGGTGGGACTGTGTCCCTTTCTACTGTGATGTCTACGGGGGACGGTGGGGGTGTCTGAGCATGGCAACTTGAGGGGGACACAATCCTTCCAGGACTCGGCTCGATTTACAGAAGTGTTAAAATATAATAGACTAGGTGCATAAAGTACGATATCATGAACTCAAAACTCAACAAAGCTTTTATGAATAGTCAGAATCTACTGCCGGTTCGGAATGCTTCCACTGAGAAGATCCGGCAAGAAACTCAATGGTTACTCTTTTCAATTAATAAAAGATGGCGTACATTCTAAGGAATAGCAACATAATGTGAGCAGGCAACACCATTGTACTAATTATTTTAATAGTAATCAACCATATATAATTATAAAGAGTTTTGGCGAACGCGTTTACTCAATGGTACATTTGATCGAAATATCAAAAGCACGAACGTTCATTACGTCGATAACTCGAAATTTCAAATGTAAAAATCTTATGAATAAATACATTTTATCTGTAGTCTATAAATATATTTAAGTTACCTACTTACTTTAACGTTTTAGTATCAACTTTTATGAAGATAAATATTCGTAGTTATCACTCGAATATGGACTGTCCCCACTTTGTAGAACCTGAAAGATACGTAGTATCGTTGTGACGTAATTATTATGAACGTTAGGAGTGTGAACTGAGAGTTTTGAACCACGTCTATTAGTGTCTCTGTATACCACAAATTGCTTACGATTTGTCAAAGTGGATATTACTTTGTCGTTACACCAAACAAAGTTAGGTAGGTATATGAGACTACAAGTTCTGAGCGGGGAGCGATATTTCACTCATCAAGAACAGTGCAAATTAATACTCACGTGTGGAGTTTTAGTTATTTCCTAGTCATACAAAGGGGTTATTTTTAAATTGTGGTAATTTTGGTAAATTTGCTCCTTTCTCTGCCCATGTGGTAATTTTGGTTCATTGGACACTGTGCTTAGCGGGCAACCTAATAAATCAATGTCGGATGCTTTCTGGCATCTCAACACCGACATCAGAGTTGGCGTCTAGTTAATACGAACGAACAAACAGGCAATAGAGGTGTGGCTAAAGACTAGCTCGAATAGAAATATGCTACATAAAAATGGAACCAACTTTCAACATGCGCGGGGAAACACTTAATAAAACGTTCCGCCAACACAGAAAGATATGAGTAATAGTCCATAGAAAATTATAGTTGGACCCTTGTCCCTTACGCAGGCCCGTGGACAATGAACCTCGCCCCTGAACGGTATCGAACATCACGGCATGAATTATTTATTTATTATAAAAATGTTTATTAAGTATATAATGGAAAATATAAATAAAATAATCCCTTGAAAATCTTTTAACTTGGACCACAGCTCAAGTGCCCCCAGTACAAAGTCATCAACATTTCAGCATTGGGCGGCTGCGCTTGCGCACCTACTTGATTTATCGTTGTTTTGCTCTTGAAATTGTCTAGTCGGGTCCGTGTCTCGAGGGTGGAACTGAAAATATCCCTGAATGAATGAAGCATTTCATTTATAACTTTGTACTTACAAAAACTCCGTAGTTTATAGAGTAAGAAAATCAAGACGGCATGTAGTTTATGATATCCTAATATTAGAAACTAGAATTTGTTTATTTTTCTGTCACGAGTAAGGTGGATTGATTTTCGAATGCTTTTAATAAGTGGATGAGGTTAAGTTGCATTACATGATTATGATATTGATCAATTGTTTTCTCTTGATTTTCCAAAAACTAATCCAATTACTTTTAAGAATTGAGGAAATACAAGTGGCTGCAACTTTATCTGTCCTATGTGACCCAACTATTGGTATTTGCCGGATCTTCTCAGAGGAAGCAGCATTCCGAACCGGTGGTAGATACTGACTATTCATACATGCTTTGTTGGCTTACATGAATAAAAACCATTTTGAGTTGTGTTGAGTTGAGTTAATGCTAATGTTGTAGTACCTGAAAACTACTTTAGAATAGCAGCGCCAGCGGGCAGCTATATAATTATGAATTAGTCAATCTACTACTGGTTCGAAACATCTTAGTGGTTAGTCACTATTGTTACTACTTAGTCTTGAATTATAATTCCTAAAAATAGAGGTCCTCAGCTTGCCGGTTTTATTACCTGTACACAGTGGAACGAGGAAGGTATGTCCTAGGACAGATGTCAACCGTAGATACCTAAATAGGATGACAGAATCGCATACCAACTGCTACATCTACATTATCTGACTAAGCCATTAAATCACTGTTATTTTCATATGAAGGCCTCCAGGTGTTGTTTCTTTAATTAGACGTTTACCTTTAATTAGACAGTGATTGGCAAAGATGTTAAATTGGCAATTGTTTATGTTTGTAATACATTGATACTGAAATACCACCAGCGAATGAAGCCACGGGTATTAACTTGTCGCTAATAACTATGTTGTAAGGCGTGGTAATTTTGCCAAGGTTATCGCGTACCCAAATAAGGAATTTAACTCATGGATTATATTACATGAACCAGCGAATATTCTTAACAGTATGTGCATAATATATGTTAATATTATCAAGCTGAGTTCATGTGAATGCAAGTTAAGGTTGTTGTATGAAAACGCGGGATTTTTCAGTTTTTTTTAATTTTTTCACTTAGACACTGAGTTCCTATTTAGAAAACTTAATCTTAAAGAAAACTCTATAGTAACTATTGTTATATACCTATTACATATTTCGTTGCCTGAAATAAAGGACTAATTAATGATTAGATCTAGTTTGAATACAAACCTGTATTTATTCGGCTGTGCAAAAAAAACGTAAATGTATTTTTATTAGCGTAACATAACTATGCATTATCAAACATTACAAGGTAAAAGTAAAAAGCCAATAGGTGGGTACCTATTTATAGATATTCTATTTATTTATAACGTGGTCTTATTTACAACTTACCTGCCAGCCTTCTCACCGCGACCCAACACTTAACACACATAAACATACAATTTTCACTGCACACTGCACTCACACAGGAAATCCTATTTTTTTTTAAATCACTGATCACTTCGGTATATAGAAAAATAATCCCCAAAAATGTTTGAATATATTCGATGTTGTATATCGAACTATCGATAATAGAATCGATTGTATCGATGGTAGTTGTGTGCGCGTGTTTGCGGGCTGCGCGTGCGACGGTAACTGGCGCATAGTGGCGCCCGCGCGCGTCTATGCGCTTGAACTTGGCAAAGCTCGCTGAAAAACGATTTTTGCATTAAGACATCTTTCTTATGAATGCATTTCCAACGTTCGATAAAAATATATATCTATATGCGTTAAATGAAATATTTTTTGTTCATTTCCAGATAAAAAGAAATGGGGGTGAATTTTGAAAAAGTACCTACCTAGTACTACTACCTACTTATGTCCCAAGATCGGTACATTTCCGCATATAAAACAAGTAAAAAGTAGTATTTCATATTTTCTTACATTGGGTATCAACTGTATATATTTGAAACCTTTTCTAAGCCGCGCCGTAAAAGCTCTCGCGCGATCGTAGGCTTATTGACGTTTGTTATCGCGGATTGTTTATCGCCAGTGATGTATGTGTTGAATTCAATTACACGATTCAACAAGAAGTGAGTGTGAAGGAATTTCTAGAAATGGTTGCTCGGAATGCTACTTTGTTATGAAAGGCTTGTGATGTTTAAATATATCATTTCTGTGTATCTTATTATACGTGTTACCTATTTGATAGTAAAGTATTTAGGTTGATTATTAAATTTTGCCACTAACTTATTCAAAAAACAAAAACTATATACCTATGGTGTACCTACCAAATGGTGTCTTCTGGCAGGCAGGTAAACGGAGAAAAAGATAACGCAATGATCTGGACACTTTGCGGGAAAGACCGGCCAGAAATAGGCCTGGGATCGATGGTGGGAGAGGTAGATACCAGTCCGGTCCAATGGCAATCGATTGTCAGTTGCTCGGTTTTTGTAAGCGGCGCAATCCGAAATTCCGTGAATAGCTGCTAGTCACTGAACTTCCGATTGCGCCATCAATTCGGCAGTCTAATATTTATGAAGTTTCCATCAGCCGATTGCAATTGACCAGACATACAGTTGTAAACCGACTACCAAATTTTTGGCACGTTCCTAAATGTAGGTAGGTATTTGCCCAAAACCGAGCAACTGACACTCGATTGCCATTCAGTATGTTAGCAGACCCGGCCCCCTAGTCTCATCCTCTCCCACCATCGATCCCAGGGACATTCTACGATATTAATCTCAGTTAAAGTGGGCAGGCGTACACACGCTCGGCACGGGTGGGCCAGTTTTTAATGGAATTAACTTGTATGTTCTACGGAAAACTGTCAATATCGAGCAACTGAAACTGTGTCATTTACATTGTTAGCATACTATAGGCCTCCAGGAGTGAGAAATTTAACAGGCTATTATATAAAAATATTGAATGCTCGACTAATTTGTCTTCTTGCCGAAGCCCTTTTGTCCTGGGACCATTTTTTGTAGATCACCCGACTGTGGAAAGAATACAAAGACGATCAGTGATAATTGCTTATTTGCTTATTTTCCCGCAAGGGCTTAGATACGAACATAAATAATTGTCCTCCCTAAAAACAATAATTAGTTGTCCCTACCACTTTTGTAATGCAATTTCAAATGAATAATATCAATCACTGTCTATTTAAACATTTAAATGTGTGCGCACATTGAAATAATTTGTATGAGATGCAAAATGAGTGTACAAGCATTCTTTACGAAGTAAGTAGGTACCTGTTACGGTACCTAATTGGTTTCATTGTTACCCCAAGATGGTACTTTTGATGGTTCTTATGAAGGACTTTGAAGCTTGGCTGTGAAGTTTTAAAGTTTAGATTTGAATGTCGAAGTTGTAAGGACAATTTGCTGTAAATCCTTTAGAAGTGTTTTAAAGGAATCATTTTTGTTTGCAACTCGTTGCGGTTTCCATTTAAAATTCTGTTTAAGCTTATTTTTGTTGGAGCAGTGAATGGTGTCCACCTGGGCATACATAGTAGATACGAGCGTGTATTTTGTATTTTAGTCCTTATGTCATTTAAGTTAATGATAGAAGGTGATGTGTAATCATATTAGATTTCACAAAACCTTTTTTTTGTCACAGTGACCACAGACCAGTGTCAATTAAATCCAATACTAATTTTTAGTTTTCGCCTAGGCCAACCAACCACTTATAAATAGTCAGACCGCCGTAATTACAAATAATACTTGTCTATAACACGTAAGGGCCAACGCATAATACTTGTCTATAACACGTAAGGGCCAACGCTATAAAAAGTTTGAAATATCTCGATTCGCTGTGCGTTCGCGCGCACTGTGAGACCTCATAGTAATGTTTGTGAACACTTGCCAGAATTTATCACTGGTTCGGAATGCAGCTTTTATCCAGAACAGCCGGCAGCGACTAAATTGATATTTTTTCAACAGTAAAAAGTACATACCCAGGAACAGCAACGCAATGTGACCATTACCTATTTGAACATTGTGGATATGGATGCATAGGAAAGAGGGAAGGGAAGCCCGGGAAGGAGGGATCACATTGCTTATTCAAAGAGATCTCCTTACTTATAATAAGTAAACAGTAGGTAAGCTGTGAGTCAGCACTGTAGTATGCATGATAATACAAAACCGCAGTTTTCCCTAGCGAATGCGTTCAAAGTGACAGGGTAACTATTTGCATCCGATATGGTAATCATAACGGTGTGGGATGTATATGGATCATGGGAATTAGCGAGATAATGTACTATTGTGGCACCTACTTGGTACGTTGATACCTAGAGTTTAATGACAAGGTTTATTAATATTTTTCTTCCAACTTAAATTCTGTATTTCATTTAATTCCGGCGTCTGCGTTGGATACCATATTATAAAGAGTTGTGTATTGGCGATTTTAGTTTCTACGAACTTAGCGAAACATGTGTCACGAAAGATTTGCGTATCCCGAGCAGGAATATTTCTCTACTGTTTTTAATTGGCTTATGGATTTGTCATTGCTCGGCAAAAGCCTCTCCTCTATGACTGTCTTCTGTCATATCTGGGGTTTGGACCATTTTACAAAAAAACACGATAGTCCTGACAACAGTTTGTTTTCGAGCAAATTGCTACATACCCACACTGAAAAACAAGTGCAAAAATGATTTTTGTGTTTCCTATTACAATTTTAACTAAACATTTTATAATTAAACATCGCAAATATTTATGTAATGCCTCGTAATTATAAATTATTTGAGGTAATTATAAAACGTTTAGTAAAAAAAACTAAAAGACACAATACTCATGACTAATATTTTTGTCGGTATATATTTTTCTCAGTGTACAATGCAGGTGAGGTCACTTTGTCGCCTGCGGTATTTTCTACGTCAAACGGAATGACTGACAGACTTCGTCAGCCACTTTTACGTCACGCTGCGACCACCGCTGCGCGTAGCAGATAACGTGCGCCTGACGCAGTTTGATGTAGCGTGTATCGCATAAAACAATATCGCCCTTTATACGCCACACACTTGTGAGTTACACCATGATACTGTTTCAATTTTGATATCCACCCGATGAATTTGTCATAAGTTTGCGACGCCGCCGCAATTCGAGTTTACATAAATGAATTATTTAACGGCTTTGTAATACAAATAGGTACCTCTTTCACATAGTTTAGTGACCTGAAGATAGGTTATTGGGCCCACTCAGATTATCAATTTCGTACGGAGCGAACTATAAATAAATATCGCCAGACAGACACACCAACTGTACGGTCCCAAACTAAGCAAAGCTTGTACTATGGGTACCGTACAATGGACTGGGGGCGATCCCAGTGACACCCAGACCTGGGCAAATTACGAAAAGGCCATTTCCGAAATTTGCCCTGGCGGGAATCGAACCCGCAACCACCATGTGCAGTGAGCCGAGCGGCCTACGCTCGAACCACTGCGCCAAGCGGTCGACTATGGGTATTGCCATGGTCGTTTACGGGGTACGATATACGAAAGTCATTAGATTTCTGATATAAAATTGATTTTAAGAATGGCATTTCCACCATGTGTTTATAATTCTTGTTCAATTTAAATTTATGGTTCCAATGTTTTCTTTATATACTTGGCAGATGGTCCATGAAAAGAGAATTTCCACTATGTGTTTATAACTTCAATATATGGGTGCAATGTTTTTTTTTAATACAAGGCGGATGGTTGATATAAAAGTTAGAGGAGGATTTTCTTTGGAATGGATTATGAAAATGCAAAATAAATTTCACGATGATGTGTTTTATTTAAATTAATTCCTTTCTGGTATTTTATACTAAGGAACACTTCGTTTTACGTAAATCGTACAAATGAAGGTACATTTATAACATATCAATACATTTCTCGAAACAGTTCGTGCTGGTGGAAAGAAATACGGCCTACTGGTTTGCAAATATGCGCGTGCGAGGAATATAAGATCTCATCAAAATAATAATACAGAAAAGAGTTTCACTTAGGGCATTCTATTTTTCTTTATGCATTGTTACTTCTTGGAGATGCATGACGTTATTTCTATTATTTAACCGACACTTAAGTTTTAATGATTATAAACATTTAATTTTAACATCCGCTTGGTGCAGTGGTTGTAGCGTAGGCCGCTCGGCTCACTGCACCGGGTGGTTGCGGGTTCGATCCATGCCATCGATCTCGATAGATGATTACCTGTACTTCTAACCGACTTCAAAAGAAAAGGAGCTACGCCAATTAATCATTTAATTTAAATACAGACTATGCTTTTCAGGATTTTCAGCCATCCAGGTCGTTGAAATGAATAATGCAGTAGGAAATATAATTTACTAGCGATCCGCCCCGGCTTCGCACGGCTCTAAAATTATCAGTGTTTCTCTATTATATTATGCATGTATTATACATATAAACCTTCCTCTTGAATCACTCTGTCTATTAAAACCGCATCAAAATCCGTTGCGTAGTTTTAAAGATCTAAGCATACATAGGGACAGACAGCGGGAAGCGACTTTGTTTTATACTATGTAGTGATTTAGTTACTGGCACAGTTCAGTGAGTTGATCCCATAATTCATATCCTTATAGTCATAAATAATACCCTGCGTCCACTGTACCGTAACGCCGTGTGCGCACACATATCAATCACAGCTGTGACGGGTTTATAACAATCAACGACTTGTCAATAATGACGTCATTATTTATGATTGTATCACAATCGATATTGTTACAGATCAGTGGACAGAGATGTTTTCCGAAACATTTTTTTTTTATTTAAATTAGATTATCTAAATTGTATTAAGACGATAACTTAATTCAATTCAAATAAGAAGTTTACATCGAGGTCTTTACGTATCCCCAAATATAACTTTTATTTATATACATACAAAGTACTAATACATTACAATTTACAAATTTCAGAATTTCAGCGAAGCTAAACAATATTCGATGGGTTTAAACAAATTAGCAAGCTTGTTTCCACAACATTATGAAAAAGGTCAACGGCTTGTTCAGTGGGTGTTATTAAATAAAATAAGTATTTTACAGGGATCGTCAACATTTTTGTAAAAATATTATTGTTAATTTATCATGTCTCTGTCGTGGGAGGGTTTGGGTGTTTATCGTAATAAAAGTGTGTAGTCTCTTCTTTGTGAGATTCTGATATGTTGCTATAATGGCTTTATCAATTAGTTATTGGCTCTTAATCTGGTAAATTTATACTTTGATACCTATATGAAAGACATTTTTATTATCTTCTTACAATATAAAATGTTTCTCAGATGTATTATTTAAATTGGAAAATTCATAGTAATAGGGTTTCTGAATGTTGCGTATTCTCGCAAAAGCGTCTCAGGTTATCTGTCTTTTAGATTATTATTTCTTTAATGTAATTTAGATCCATATTTTTTTCTAAAATTATTAAGCAAATGTTTGTTACCCCTGCGGCACGCGCACTTGGCGCCAACTCGTGGACATAGCAATAGCAACACAGCAACTAAACTGCACTAAATACAACTAACTACACGACTATTTAGTTGTGTTGCTCCGTCGAGCAATAATATTTAGCTGCGGCGTGTTTATACAACGATAGTTGCTGAACTTGAGTGAACTTTGCAAGTGAATACTCGCGTAAGTCAGTGCTAAATTTAACCTTATTAACTTAGAGATTACTTTTTATTTTTAACATTTAAAAGCTAATCTCGTATAGCGAGACTGATAAATTTCCTTCACAGAAAATTTACTGATGTCATCGCTAGTTTTGTTAGTAGCCAGTTACACCAATTAAAGGCATCTTATATATATTTAGATAGATGATGTGAGAGGTGTGTAGATGAAGAGATAGATCTAGAAAATAATAATAATATAAATTAATACTAATTTATGGTCCTCTCTCATGTCGTCGCACTAAAGTACCTATCTTGCTACCGGCGTTTTCTTCTTCCTTCATGTATTTTTTCTAACTGCTGGAAAATAGATACCTACCTAAACTTCTTACACAAGCCGCTGTTAACTAACGCAAGATATAGTTATGCAACTGCATTTTCAACATGAAAGATTGTGATCCCAAATGCAGTTCCCCACCTAATTAAAAAATACCTCCAAACATTTCTGAAAATACATTAACATTAATCAAATTCCTTTCGAAACAAAGAAAGCTACAATCAATTCTTCGATTTGTCACTATGAATTTACTTGGCGGCCACCGGTGGAGATCAAAGCAGGGTAGCCGGTGGATCAAAGCCGCTCCAAAAGACCGGTAAAAATAGAAATTGAATTTGTACGTGACCGGTGGCGGGTGAAACGGTAGCATTGTTGCGGTGATTTGTGTTGTATTTAATAACCTTGTCGGCAACAAAATGTATTACATCATTTGCAGCCACTGATTTAAACATTTACTGGGATCATACTCCAGTTTAAACAGTAGCTATAGTACAAGCGTTGCTTCGTTTTGACCATACGGATTGAGATGGAATGTTTATAAATGAAAAAAAAATTAAAAAAAATGGAAAAATATTTATTTATCTCTAAGTCTACTTATTTATGTTAATTTGTTTACAAATGAGGTCTGTAGACTTGAGGAACAGCAAAATAAGAAATATTAAGTTAAGTAATTCATATAAAAAACGCATTCATATTATTTTTTAAATGTTAAAAAACTCTGCTCTACAAACGCAGTTCTTGCAGGGTAGAGGAGACTTTTTAACATGTGAAGAAGCATAGACACATATTACTTACACTGCGTCACAGGCACGTGAAACGCAGACATGTGTCTGTCCAACTTTGCGGATTGTTGAGTACCGGCACAGGTTTCTGCGCGACGTGTGCACGTGGAGACATGTTTTTATGAAAATTTACTTTAACATTTAACATAATGCGGTCGCAAAGGCATGAGCTGGAGAAGCAGCTGATCGTGGGATAGATGCAGGGGAAGCGCTCCAGGGGCCGAATTCCAACACGATGGGTTAAAAGTATTGTAGAGGCAACACGAGAAACTCTAAAACGATCTATTGATCTGGCGCATGACAGAAGCAAATGGAGACAGATCATATATGGTCACGATTCTCAGCAGTGACATTTGGTTATTAGGGATTTTTTTTTCAATTTATTGGGTTAAAACAAACAGTATCACAATAGTATTGATCTTAACTAACAGTGCTAATTGTGATACCAGCACCGTTTACCACAAGTTATGTTAACTAGAATATGGTTTGTTGAGAGTACAAGAATAATGGTAATAAAAAGAAAACAGGAAGAAACAAGAGTTTTACATACTGAAACTGTAGCTGAAACTTAAATACAAAAAGTGTTAGCGTGCGATACTCGCATCCTTTAACTTAGTTAATATTAGTTTTTTTAAAACACTTACACGGTGCGCAAATATGTTGACATGACCAAAATGGCTGTTATAAGTGTCTAGTAGACGGCGCATGGGCCAGCGCATACCTGCATATGTGCGAGAAGTATTTAGAGAAAATAGTGGAGTAGGATGGCAGGCTCGCATATGCGATCTAACTGGCACACGATTATTAATGTTGTTTACAATATCAGTACAGTCATACTTGTTATGGCAA
Source organism: Notodonta dromedarius (assembly GCA_905147325.1). Lineage (NCBI taxonomy): Eukaryota > Metazoa > Arthropoda > Insecta > Lepidoptera > Notodontidae > Notodonta > Notodonta dromedarius. The sequence continues at coordinate 934,824 of LR990173.1, read as the reverse complement.
ATATCATAATAATATAATAACAAAGCTTGCATTTGTATTCTTCTAGATCGAAGGTCTAATAACTTATATTTATGTAACAGGTTAGAATAAGATCCGTGGGTATGGTAACACTTAAAGTGCATGCGAAAATAGGCTTATACTCAGTCTTCTAGCCGGGTTGCAGTGACATTTGTACACTCGTGACCTATATCTGTGTCAACTACAATGCCCTATCAATTCTGTACTATGCTGTACTGCGGCGACTGCGTCACAGCATACGCTTAACTTCTGACTATTTCCTCAGTCTACTGTTACCTTTCAACAAGCCGATCATAGCTGAAATTAATTGCTTAATTATCATATTTTTTTAATATAAACTATTAATTATGTTTGAATAAATTACACTTTGGTCATTAATTTAAAGATAATTTACTATGTTAGACAAGTCTGCATTATAAAGTTGTATTGAACTATTAAGCAGTGTATAAAATGCTGAGCAATGTGGTGTTAGGTATCCAATTTTGCTTGAAATCTCTATACAAATTCAATAAAGTTGTATCTAAAAGGAACATAATATCTATGAGTATATTGCATATTATTTAATATCAAGTCTGATCAAACTCAATCGATATAAAGGGACACTAATGACACTTTTAAATACTTATTTAAATGACAAGTCGTTTAAAAGTCGTATTATAGGCCAGGTTGCTGTATACGGCATGATTTTGGTAGTTATCTGTTTCGATTAGATTATATTTTAGTTTATTGCCGTTTAATAAGTCTTACAAGTACATGTAAATTACTTATAATGACTGCAGAAAATACTAATAGATACCTAAACAGGATTCAATTAGAGACTAAAATGTAGCGCCGTAGATCAATTGCAGATAAACACATTTACCGTCAGGAAAGTAATCCCTTGTTTGCACTGAGGAAACTCACTCTCATTCATATCAGGCAGTATGTTGTTGCCTCTATTTTTGTAACGCTGGATCGGTGCAGACGAAGAATAAGAATGACTATTTATTAGTGTCTCCTTCTGGCGCCTCCTAGCAAAGTTGATTTGTTTTTGAGATTTTCCCCGTAGAGGACTTATCTTTTTGGGGTAAATATAACATAAAATGAATTGCAGATGTTAGTATAAAATTATCTTAGTCCTACATACGTTACATACACACAAGATGGATACTTACAGAGAAAATTCAATTTGGAACGAATTTTGAAAGAAGCGTAGTTTCGAAATGTTTGACCATTTTAACACTAAGAATTTAACTTTCTACTAACTACAAAACTGGACTCTCAAATCCTGTTACATTGACATAAGGCCGTTGACCTCGCCCTTATTAGTCCAAAGTATTGACATTGAAAAAGTGAAAGTAAAGAATGATTTTTTTTTTACGAAATACCTATAATTTGCGTGATTAGCGGCCGGCCGTTGCAAATTATAACGTATTGAGCTTATATTAAGGCATGTGGACACGCGATCCGCCGACTGTGATCACACCATGTTTGACGTCAGTGACGCGGGGTGTGATTTGAAGCGGTCATCAACTAGCCATTACATCTTCTTCCTCTTCTTGCTTGCTTGATTTAATTGGAAACGGTTTCGTCTATCCTGATTTCGAAGCTACGTGGCATTTTTCCTTTACTAAAATTGTGCAATACAAGAGTACCAAAGGATAACCTAAAGTTTAGACAAGAACGATGCACTGCCTATTTATACGTAGTATAGAACGTGTTGTTTGTAAACGTTTGCTAAAAAATTATAAAAATAACACTAGGCACTGCAAAAATAATAATTAGTTCTTATTTTTTTCTCATTGCATTTGTGTCTTGTAAAGACTTCGCATATAAAAATACTTTATTATTGAGCGTAAACTACGCACGCTGGCAGTGGGCCCCGTCCCTTAAATCGGCCGACTCGCAGAATGATTGACATAATGGTTGTTTTGACTCTCGTGTTTAGTCTTCGTGTGTATCCCATCCCCGTCACTTGCCTCGTTTACAGTATCTTGTCCTAGAACGATTGGTTAAGGTAAATCGATCTCAAGCCTGAGAGCGATCTTGGAAACGTAATTTTTTCGTCATTCCAGTAAAAATTGCATGTCAAACGCGTACTCAAGATCGCTCTCAGACTTTAGATCGATTTATTAATACGGCTCTTAATCATTCTAGATCTTGTCTCATCAATACTTGTTTCGAATTATGATGGCAGCTTTAGTCTTATTCGTATTATTATGAATATGAAAAAGAAGACAATATATTTAGTTAGAAGAGAGTTAGCACCATTGCGTGCATCTATGCCGATGAATAAGTACCTACTTAAATGTAATTCATTCCCGCGACTTCGTCCGCGTGGAATTTATCTTAACAAAAAGCCCGCTCCCGCATTCTGAGCCCGCGCGACAGGACCCTTTTTGTGTTTCTAAAACTAAAGTAGCCTAAGTTGCTACTTATAACATTAGCTATATGCCAGTGAAAGTCCCGTCAAAATCGGTCCAGCCGTTTCGGAGATTACCCGGAACAAACATACAGACAGACAGACAGACAGACAAGAAAAAATTAAATCGCGTTTTTGCTATAGGTGTCGTATGTTGTACTTTCATAATATGCACTTAGTGAAAAGGTGTTATTTTGATATTACAAACAGACACTCCAATCTTATTTTTTTTGTATAGATACACAGGCAGGGACTCTGTGCAAGTTTTAAAAGTTTATAAAAACCTTTTTACTAATGAATTTATTAAACTCAGATGGCTGCACGCTAGATTGGAGATAAAAAATAATTCGAATATGCTTGTCACTGCCGTCAAAACTTATACTAAGCTCACAGGTCGTGTGCACGGTTTCAATTGAATCGGACAAGTTCCCAAATAAATTCGTAGGTAATTGAACTCCCGTCTCTGCGTCGGTAATTAGATTAAGTTAATTGTTAATGCAGATCCAGTAGATAAGCCACACAATGCGGCCGATCGGGTTGCTTACTCAAGGACGGACGACATTTCTCGCGTTCGGTCGTAGTAAATATTTGCAGTGCAGCCTCGATAAATTAGTGTTGATTCGAGTTCCACTACCTACTATACATACCTATACGTTTAGTAGTATTAGTAGAGGTACTCTTATAGGAGTCGTTTCTCGTTAATTAAGATTTTAATCCTTCGCGTATATTCAAAACTAGCTGAGCCCGCGACTTCGTCCGCGTGGAATTTAACTTAACAAAAAAGCCCGCTCCCGCGTTCTGAGACCGCACGACAGAACCCATTTTTTCATTATTTAAAAATTTGTTTTTCTAAAACAAAAGTAGCCTTAGTTACTGCTTATAACATCAGCTATCTACCAGTGAAAGTCCCGTCAAAATCGGTCCACCCGTTTCGGAGATACTCTTTGATTTCTGTGTTTTTATTTTTTTACGCGGAACCCTAATTGTTTTTCAAAAATTAAAGTAGCCTAAGTTACTCCCTATTACATCAGCTATCTGCCAGTGAAAGTCCCGTCAAAATCGGTCGAGCCGTTTCGGACATTACCCGGAACAAACACACAGACAGACAGACAGACAGACAGACAATTTTTTTTTAAATCGCGTTTGCTATAGGTGTCGTATGTACTTTCATATGCATTTAGTGAAAAGGTGTTATTTTGATATTACAAACAGACACTCCAATTTTATTTATTTGTATAGATGTATAGATAGAACTTATTGAATTCCTGCGTTTGGTATTGTAGATATATGTATACAAGTACGGCTGTCAATCTGGAAGTCCTTGGTTTGATTGTAAATTGAGCAGGGGATTCTAAGTAACGGGCATCGATATAACATTTTATATTGAAAGTAGACACAGTACGCAGACGGAGTATTACGGTGGAAGAGCCAAGCTGGACCCAATTGATATAGGTACGGGAAGGCTCAACTGGGGTAGTGCAACCCTCCCACAGAAGATCGGCATAAAGTAGTTCATTTGGATGCGTTTTGTACGATGAACAAGAAAGTTGGAAACCTAACTACCTACAACTCGTCGTTGGCGGCTTGACGCCATCACAGTAAAGTTCACATGGAGATCGGCCAAGAGCGGTGTTGTTGTGATTACATCGCTTATCTTTACAATGGTTGGCGCCAGTAAGATGATGCCGTCCAACACACTGGGGGCCTAGTTGGTTAACCGTTCCAATAAATCTCGACTTGCACTTGACTCACAGTACGTCAGTTCTGACAGTTTTCCGTAGTCAACTAGCCCTCGCGCACACGGGCGGACCGATGATTCTCGACTCGACACGACTCACTCAATTGGAGCAGCAGTCTTTAGTGGACCTTGACATTCTTAGCTCGATTGTAAATGTCAAAACTGACCTATTGCAAGTCGAGTGCTAGTAGAGCGTTATAGGAACGGTTCACAGACTTGGCCCCCTGAAAGCTGTATAGAAAAACTATTAAACTAGATAGATACATCATTTTCTTTCTACTGTTTAGTAGGTACTGTAAGGTCCATGTCGGCGCACTGGCCACTAGCGATAGGAGTTCCTGGCTAACGAGAAAATAATAAATTTAAGAAAACATGATTGTTTTGAAATTGAAAGCTCTGCGGTGCGCTGGCAGTGACAACCGAGGAACTGATGTAATAGGACGTATTTAAATTTAAAGAAATATATAAATTTAATAAATTAAAGTATTACCAAGGAATAACATTTTATTATTGAAACCCCGGTGTCACAGTACCTACTAGATACACGAATTTGATAACAGTTTGCATCAAACGAGGTGTCGAAGCTGTTATTTTTAGAAGTATAAAGATCAGGGATAGGTAATTTTCCCCGAATGATTTGCAAATCCTTGCGATGATTGTCTTGATTTTCTTTTGCCACAGGCATTATTCAACAAAGTAACAATCGTACTTATTTCAAGTGAGTGACTAATACTTGAAAGAAAACATTAAAATGCGAGAATCAAACTCGGGAACATCCTTCCAAGTTTGAACAGACTTGGATATTCCTGCTATTCTAATATACCGGAGAAATAAATTCTCAACGTAATATTTCAATTGATGCAGTTGCCAACTTCCATCTTGGTTTAAAGTTCTAGGATCAACTAGTATTTGATATATTGTTTTGACCTTTCTGGGGATTTGGGGGATCCGGGAGATTCTGGAAGGTGTCCAATGAGAGTTTGTTTGACATTAAAATCTTCATTTTCATGTTTAGGTTATATTTTGGTACTTGTAATATTTACCTTGCAGAGATTTGGATTGATTTTGTAGGAACTTTGTTTTGATAAAGTAAGATTGTTAGCTTGGAAAATATATAAATATGTATTTCGAGAAATAGTAAATAGATAATTCAGGAAATGGTGCAATCATACTTCCATCCTTCTATTACAAATGAATTAGAAGAAGGATGGAAGCTCTCGTTTCCGACACGAAAACATTCCGTCGACTCTGAATACCTCCCATAGTAGGTATATTAATAAGACATACAGATTATTGGCCAATCTTTAATATGTAAAGGTCAAGATGTACTACCCATAGACCATTATATATTTGCAGACACAGAGTAAAACTACGAGGCGGGCTGTGCTAAGTGGGCCACTCGAAAAGTTTTAGCTACTGCGTGCGTCGGAGCAACGTCATTGGAATCTACAACACTCCCGTAAATGCTTTCAGATACACATTGAAAGTAAACGCTGGCGCCAGGTTTGTCTTACCAACCAGGTCCAACGGTTTCTGAAGATATATGAACGTTTTCAACAAGGAAAAACACTGGGCATGTCGGCTGATAAATTATCAGATTTATTTGACGTTGTATTGGTGTTTGACACTTTGCGGGTGAACATTTTCAGTCATGACTTTTTATATACAAGAAAGTTTATGGTGAATTTCGTCAGTTTTTTTTAACTTATTAGCAATGTGATTTAACATTACTAGTTACTCCGTTAGCCCTTCCAACTAAACTAAATTCTTGTGTGAGTAGTGAGCTCGCGTCGATAGATTAATGGCTACCAGCAGAATCGAACGTAAAACCTCTCAGTAATGAGTGCGGCCCCTCTAACTACTGGGTTATTGCAAATCATTGTATTTTTATGCCGCAACGGGAATCAAACTCGCAGCCAACCGGAGCTGCGAGCCCAGCCTGCGCTAACACAGATAGACCGAACATTTGTCATTACATCTGTTCAGATCTTACAGATTTAGTTTCATAATGTCGAAATACGATGATATCGCGTCATAAAAACGGACAACCAATTAATAGCCCCAGATAATATGTCGCAATAAAATGTATAATTCAGATCAAAGCGTACCGTTTGCCACGTAACTGGAGAAAGTGATATGTTTTGGAAAACGCCTGTGTGTTATTTAAAAACGTAGCCTATTTAGGCCTCATACACACTGTACACTTTCATACAATATTATCACATTCGGTATTACATGCAAGTACCTTCTAAAACATGCAATGATTTTACATCTAAATCCTCAATGTCCTGCAATATAATACAACATTAAATACTAGTTGTTCCACTATTAGTTTTACGCTCGCTATTCGCTAGCGTCCACGTAAAATGTTTGTGTAACAAATTGAATAGCGCCCCGAGGATCTAACAAGTTGCCATACCCACAAACATTTTATGAACGCGCTAGCTGCTCTGGCAGACACGTAGACACTCATGGTAGAGCTGTGTATGGAACAATACCGTTACCTAAATAAGCTATCGTTAACTTGACTAGGTGGCAAGATATTTACTCGTACAGTACCGAACGCCATGTTCACGCAGATGACCTTATCAAATTGTGACCTCATGACAAATGCAAAGCCCGGTGGTGAAACACAGACTATTCGTTCATCAAACACGTGTTTAATTACATATCTGAAAATCTAACAAAATAGACCAATAAATTTAATTTTTTTTATGGAAGCCCCTGATTGGCCAGCAATAATACGACTTTCAAATACTTCAACGCATCACAATTTCGGGACCTGCTTTATTATTGTAATAAGCACACTGGACAAATGTGTGATTAAACTGTTTAATGACATTGTGAACAAGAAGGAAGATTCAGGAAAACCTGTGTATAATGAATGACTTTCAACAGACATGATTTTTGCAGTAAATAAGAGATACAGAAGAGTCAATAGTAGTTAGACGGGCCGTAAGAAAGAGGTTTCGAGTTCGATACTCATTCTGGCCATTAGACAATTTTCCCGCATTTAATAAATTAATTAAACGTGAAATGTAATCTATAATAATAATAATTTATTAAGTTTTTTATTTAGATTTAAAAATATAAAATGAATAAATGGAATAATATTAAAAATAAACAATTTCTCAAATTATTATCCAACAAATCCTCAAACATGCTCGCCAACAAATCGAACAGTATTTCACCTACCATAATGGATCGCCATTTATCTCGGCATTAGAGCGAGTCGATAAGGCTACTCGGCTAATTTAAGATCGGTTTTCACACCTTGGGTTACCTAACCCGCAGTTAAGCTGCTTATCATGAACCATGATACCAACGACGGCCACTTGATTTATTTTAGTATCAGAGATACGGTAATATTACTTAATATAATTTTAGTGTTAACAATGTATTCAGTAGCCGCAGCTTATTCGGAATGGCCAGACTTGTGTTCCACAAATTGGTGTTGGAAGCTGTTGCTGTTGCTGTAGTGTTGAACTATGACAAACCTCATAATAATAACGTTAAAGTCAAAGCGTTTATTTTGTTCAGGCCTACGGGGCCCTGTAAAGGTTAGAATTCTTAAGTAGTCTGGAGACTACTTAATGTCAAATAATAATTACCATTGACTTACTTATACAATATAATATTTTGACTCTTTCTTTGACACTTTCATTATTTTTCAAATTATTACGTTCTTCGCACTACGATTTATTTAGAATAAGAAAACTGTCGTTCCGACTTAGCTAATAAATTATAAAGAATGAAATTAATAACATGTGATGACCTTTTTATTTATACGTAAGCATGTTAGTTAGCTACTTGACCCTCAGCGCGACTCGATACAAGCGGTCAACTATGCGGTATACAAAAAGCAAGAAGGTCGTTCCCAAAATTGTCTCCCTATGAAATACGATCCGCTACGCCACAGCCTCAGTCACTAACAAATTTTAACACTTCCAGGAAATTTTCATCTCGTTCGATCCTCACAAGCGCTTACAAACATAATCGTTATTAAATCCTTCTATTGATTGTAATAAAGACTATAATTACCTATGCTGGCGAATGATAAAGTATGAGATCAGCCACCGATTGTTTGTCGCCGGAACTGCCACCGGAAGCAGTCGCCACGCGGGTGGGTGGAGCTGACGACTGGGTAGTGTTCCATTTGGGAAAGAGTGGTCATTTTGGACCTGAGGGGGGGCATTCAGTTGTTATTGGCCAAAAAATTGTTACAGCAATATGCCTACCGCCAAGAATATACGATTTACGATGAAGAATTTACAAGGTGGTTTATACTAATGGTTTTAATTTGGTTAACCAGCAGACTTGGGGTCCCGGTAGGACGAGTTTAACTTAGCTGTCTGCAGCCTTCAAAATTGTGGTTTTAGCATGTCTCACTCACCAATATAACTCTTCAACACGCCACAAGCAGACATTTGTACTCCCAAACGTCATAACATTTCATTAATCAACTACAGCCCATCTCGAATGATTCGGGCTTCTGCGCACGCGCTGTAATCGAGATTAATAATATCGATTTGTATCTATCATTCGAATGGCGCCGATTTGTTGACGCTCGATCATAATGCTGTGGAAGCTATGAGCGATCGCGGGTGATTACTTGAAACGATAAAGATTTTATTTGTACTTATTGAAAATGTTGTATTATGTTTAGAGATTTTATTGCGAGAGATGAATAATTTGCGTTATTGCTAACTGAACACATAATAACAATAAGTAAGTATAGTTTTCTAAATAAAATAGTTCTGTGGTACCTCGGAGATTTTCAGAACAATAAAACTTATTTCACGCTTTCTTGTTACAGTTGCGGTACTTAAACAAAGAAAACCCATTTTCTCACACTATTAAACATTCACTTTTTACTAATATTAGTTTCACACTCCATCAACAAAGAACATTTACACAAGACGACTATTTATCGTATTGTCAACACCATCAAAGGGGTTTTAAAGGCAATTAATTAAAGAATCTGGTTCACGTCAGTAGCGGACATGACAAAGAAAAATAAACCTGATCGCGTCCAATTAAAGCGGTAATAGAGCACAAAGTTGTTTGTACATATTCTAAATGCAGACAATTACAAGACATTACATAACATGACAAAACAAGAAAATGTCAAAGTGAACGATACGAGTGATTGTTCAAAGAGGATAATGCGGCATGATTTTGTGCGTACGATACGATGTGGATCCGACCGACAGTGTGTTACGATTTACGGGACTAAAATTCTACAATCGACTAAATGTGGGTGCACTGCAATGCATCTCTGCCTACTCATTTGGGGATTACAGGTGTGATGGTGTATGATTTTTGGAGCACTAATATATTTTTAGCTCTCTAATGCACATCAGCACGAATAAATAGTTTATTTGGACGTAAATATAAGTGTAAATAATAATAATGACGATTATTGCTTAAAATAAAGTGTAGATTTTCTGACGTAGTTGTATTTTAATTCTAAGTTTCGGACTTGCAGTTCCGTAACATTTTCTACCATGTAATAGGGCAAATAAAAGCAAAATAATATTTTGCTTGCCATTATATACGCATTGTGAAACGTCTAACTTTTGACATCTATTTATATTCCATAAACTACGGTCTACAGCGTCTAAATCAATCAAGTATAATTAAAATCATCAATAATATGAGCATGAAATCGTATCATATAACAGTCCCCGCTGATACAAATTGCTCAAATCGGCCGTGGACGAGCACGGCTCGTTGCGGCCCGTCAGACAGAAATATACTAGACACAAAACAATGAGTACCAACCCATTGTCACACGCACGTCCGCACACCGGCTGGGTGTAGCTCTGCGGTGATATATTGACGTTAAAAAATGTATGATGCACTTCCTGTTGAAGGGCTGACTGGAAATATGCCAAGGAGTAATTTAAGTGTAAATAAGATATATTGTTTTCTCATATTTTCGCGAATACTATAAATGGGAATAAAACGATTATATTCTTACCACCTGTCAAGTGTCACATTCCTCTACAAGATGCAGGGGTATAGAAACTCGATTGTGAATGTGGGCTCTATTACATAGGGCAAACTAATAGATCAATAAAAACCCGCGTAAAAGAACACATAGCTGACGTGAAACACCGGCGCTCCACGAAGTCTGCAATCTGTGAACATGTACAGGACCGCACCCGCCATTATATCAGATTTGATAAACAACAGATCCTCGCAAAAGAACACCGATTCCGACCAAGGATGATACGTGAGGCCATTGAAATTAAAAAAAACATCCTAATTTCAATAGGGAAGATGGCTGGGTGCTACCACCAACTTGGGATCCAGTAATTAATATAATTAAATCCAAAACCAAGTGTACTATTGCAAGACCTCGAGATACTGTAAGCACTTTCTGCGTGGATCGGACCGCGACCAACAACTAAATATGAGGGTACCCAGTTATTAACTATGATATCAAGACGTCTAACACCTCAGTCCCCCCGTGACCATGGCTGCTGTAAAGCAACCGAAACGTCGGGAACATAAAAAAGTAAATAAACGCGATAAAATCCGTATAATAGTTTTATTTCAATGTAAATAAGATAGTTTAATCATCCCATTGTTTTTAAGTTTATGACTAATTTGGTAAAATAATAAATTAATAATTTAGCCCTTTTGACGTCCCACTCCTGGGCACGGGCCTCCCTCACTACGAGGGGGATTCAGGCCAGGTAATCCACCACGATGGCTCAGTGCGGGTTGGCAGGTTTCACATGTCTTTCGAAAATTGTTTAGATTATCTAAGACATGCAGGTTTCCTCGCGATATTTTCCTTCACCGTAAGCGAGTGACAATCATATTGTGATCATGATTCGCACATAGAACTGATAGACATGATTTATACCATCAGATTATTTATTTTATGGTAGTTACATGTTTTTTACCATTTACTAAGGCATCACGTTAATATCGTGGAATATTTAACCTTATAAAGATACTTCATTGAGTTCTTCAATATAATATTACTTATCAAACGTTATTGATATCAAAATATTTAAAGTCAGATAATATTTTAGGTGTGGTCACTGATCGTCATCAAAGCTCTGACCAGTGATATAGGCCGAATAGGATCATTAAGTATTTCTTAGTAACAATACTTACAAAATAATCAATATTAAAATTAAAGCCACCCAGTACTGATACTATTTAGAAAAACCACAGATCATAATTTCTAATCTTTACTAACATCGCCACAAATTAACAACAAATACTCAAACCGACCGACACTAAAACACATCCATGAAACTTTGAAAGAAGCCGAATGATGAACAACCTTGTACGTGGGTGAATTTCAAAGGCAACCGAAATGCAATAAAAGCCGCCGAACAAAGGTTCGAAACAGCGGAAAACGATGTAATTAAGGTTATCAATCACGCTTCGAATGCTGATGAAGACCGTGAAGTATGAGCCGATGTTAATCGCGTGTCGATCGTAATCAGTGATGAGATATCACTTAACGTAAAAGCAATCTTGATATCAATTAATTATGATTTAATTTCATATAACATACTTAAGCTGATTGAAGATTAATTGATTGGGTTAAGGTTAAGTATTTTGTTATTATTATTATTAATTGATTGTGAACTAGTGTGCAAAATCTGCCGCTTCTCCTCCGACATGGTGGTCGGATACCTTTTTATTACATGTAGTTTTCTAAGTCCAACATTTTTTCAAATTTAATGTATAAAATTATTATAATTATTAGTATTATTAAGATAAGTATTATTAAGTGGTTAAGACTTGTATGAAATCTCCTTTGGTAGATACATGGATAAGAAAATCAATTGTATATGTTGTAAACGCAGGCAGGCATAGTAAAAAATATCTTTAATAATACATTTTGAAGCGAGCTTAATGATAGTACTTTTAACTCACGCTTTTATAGTACTACTTGCGCCAAGGATACGAATATTGTCAGGAATTGTTCCGTTGGGAGGTGTCCAAATCGTTCAAATCAAATGATCTCTCGTTTAATGATGATATATGAACCTCAGAGAATTAACCGTAGGTACTACATAAAGTAAAATTCATGTAGTATTTTACAGTCATGAAAATTTTTCCCGACTATTAATAAAGCAGAAACAGACAATTTATTTGAAATACCTCTAAAGTTGAGACATAATTATATGATGAAGATACTGCATCAAAAATTGTTATTGTAAGATTTGAGCTATTTGGGATTGACTCGTTATTTGAAAAACCCGATTCATATTTTTTATAACTAAATGATTTACTATTGGTCTTACCAGAAATTGTAGAGACCAGAATTCAGCTAAATAAGAGAATACTGGATGCTGACCCCAATACAAACTGGAACAAGGCTAGATATATGAAAAATTACCAAAAATGAAGCTTACTACACATTAACTTATTGGCACGTGCTCCCCCGGAACATATTAGCATTGCTATTTGGCAATCATAATATCATTGTTCATCATATAGATGACAAATTGGCCTACATACCAAATTTTAATGGCACGCGTTATTAATATTGTCTCAACGAAATAATAGGTATCGCAACTAGAGGATTAAATGGGTGATTAAACGACGCCGGCGCCACTAAGATTAAAATTTAAATATAAATGATGATCTAGGTATGTAGTTACAAATACATAACATAATCGATTTTAACTACTTACATTAAATATTGTAAGCATACCTAATTTCAAGATAGATGATCATTGCCTCTCTTTTTATACACCTTTTTGAAATGGACTCCTTGAAATTCATGACAGCCTAGTAGATTAAAAAGTTTTTTGCTTATATTCGGTCATTATAATTGACAATATAAACAGAGATCCGCTGTTTTGATGTGGTCTCACTCAAGGAATAAGGGAGACTTATTTCTCGAAGTCTATATTCAATACTAATAAATTAATTATATTTATGAAATACTAGCGGCCCGCCCCGGCTTCGCACGGGTACATTGCGGTTACATTATTCGAGTTTTAGTAAGGATCCCTAATTCTTTTGAAAATATATTATAGCCTAAGTCACCCGAGGATAGTGTAGCTTCCCAACAGTGAAAGAATTTTTCAAATCGGTTCAGTAGTTTCGGAGCCTATTCATTACAATCACACAAACAAAGTTTTCCTCTTTATAATATTAGTATGATTAGGACTTGGTCTTGAACTTTGTATTGAATAATAAATGTATCAAGTCTCACAAGTGGATGAATATCAATTCCATCTACACTTGCATCTAATTCACGTAGCCCCAATAATTTAAATCGTTTCATTGTACTACGCTCGTAGGCGTCCATGATCCGGCTTTCACCCCATATCTCCTTCACGTTGTTTGCAATTGTAATGCTAAAATGTAATTAATGATTATGACCTGTTATGGCTTTCTTCCATGATTGGAGACATAGTATTAACTATAAATATTAATTCCCGTTGAGAAACTCCAGATTACTACGTTAGGTATACATATTGGTATATGGTAGCAAGTTGCAAACACAGGAGGTAGTAATCCCACTAATCGTATACGCAGAAAGCAATGGGGATGATGATATTTTTATCTCATTACAAACCAACTATAATAGGATTTTGAAAAGTGCTACTACATTATAAATTAAATAATTTTTACGAGAACCATTGCAACATATATAACTGACCATATAACCACCATAACATAAAATTAAACAAATTGAATACGATTAAAAGTTAAATCCTCACAATGAACTGTAATGAAACTAAATAAGATTAAACACAATACTAAAAATGTATTTAAAGAAGGAATAAAATTTATAAATAAAAAGATTATAAGTAAATAAAACTAAGTAACGCAAAGTGCTTTAATAAGATCGTAAAGTTTCATTTAAATATATTCAAGACAAATCATAATGCTTCAAAAACTCTTGTCTGTAATAAGACAGTTAATAGTCCCTTGTGTATTGTATAGATTCTAATTCTATTAAGGTACAGCTAGCAATGAAATCAGAACAAAATCTTGAGATACCAATAACTTAAGTAATGATTCCCGCGATGTAGGTGGGTAGGTATAGCAAAAATAACAGGTTTATCAATTTGTATTTACTCAATTACAACAAATAGCATACCCCTCTCTTGGCAGGGTAGGCAGGCCGCTCGACTCACTGCACCGAGATGTTGCGGGTTCGAACAAAATTCGGGATGGTCTTTTCGTAATTTTACCTGATCTGGGCGTCCTTGGATTTCCCCCAGTCCATTGTATGGTACTCATAGGAAATCATTGCTTAGTTTCGGATCAGCATTGGTGAACGCACTTACTGTGAAGTTAACTGTCAACTAGCAATATATTTATTTTTACGATAGTGATTTATATTTATTTTTACCCGACTACGGCAATGCCCAAAGGAAGGGTTATGTTTTTAGCAGTGTATGTATGAATGTATGTATATAAAGTATGTATCATTTTTGTATTCTACCGTAGCTGCTGATCTACCCATGCAATTTTCATGAATGAGGTGTCCATCAGTTCGTAATTAAAATCCGGGTGGCATAGGCTACATTTTATAGGAACACAACCAAAATGAATATTTGTTTACTATTATTTTTCTGTTCTATCGAGTGGGACGTCTTATTAAATAGAAGTAAATCCTGAGTTCATAAATACAAATATAGTGCAATATAATGTTTTATATTACGCTTGGCATGTCTGCCAAGCGACAGAAAAACCATTCCACACTGTTAATGAATACTACTAGCGCTATCTATTGGCAGTTCTAAATATAATACCTGTAAACGCGTAGTCAAATTACAGTTATTTAAATGTTTTTACTTTTTTAATAACATCGCCATGATTATTTATAGAACTCTAGGATCTATTCACTAGGATTTGATGCTGCTCGTACGCAGCCTTTATTGATTAAGTTTACTTCGTTGTTGTGCTCTTGCTATTTAACAGCTAGTCATTTACGCTATCCTTGGACAACTTTGTCACCGCTTGTAAATCTAATAAGATTGTAAAACTGATTCACGATTATGTAAATTAAATTTTAGATAAATGTGTCGTAACATAAATCTTACCCACAATTATTTGTCATCGGTAGCTCGGGTGTCATGTTTCAATTTTATGAAGCAAATATCACGACCAATATTTTATTAATATAAAGTAATTATTCATTCTAAGACACCCCTATTTAGAATACAAAATCCAAATTCAAATTTAATCTTAATTCAAAATAGCTCAGGTGCCAATATCAATAATATTTTAATTTTGCTACAGCTTTTTAATGGCTTTAATTAAATTACTATCTCTCAAATATAATGGATATTGCAATCTGATAATTGCCATGGTTAGTTAATTAAAAATGCCAAAAGGTTTACGGCATGTAAAGAAATAGTACTGGTTGGGAGTGCCGCAAGGAGCTGTCTTGGGTCCACGCGTGGTTCTTATAAACGGTATGATTTACAACCTACGATTAGGATGAGCGGTGGTTGTATCGTATTATAACTAGACTATAAAATATTCTTGTATATGGACATAACATTACTTTAATACCATAACTTTTTTCATCATTCCGTTTAAAGCTTCTGTCAATGTCAATAAAACTCCTGCAATAAAATTGCTATAAAACTATAAGCTTCTTAATATACTTATTTAATAAAGTGCATATACCTTAAAAAAGAAGAAAGTGGTTTCATTTCTCATCTCATATTTATCACAACAATAACAAAACTAAGAGTCTGTAGTTTTGTCCCTAAATAATACTTGTATCAATTAGGAACAAATCGCTGATAATTTAGGGTCGATCTTGATTAATCTTAAAATTATTACTGTTAATTTGATATTCTTTATGAATGATTAGGAAAACTTGAAATGAGATAGGTAAGAAAAAATAATGTGATGAACGAGTGCCTGCAGGACGTAAAGAAATGGTAAGTTTTAGATGATAAGCGAAATAAGAGTAAAGAGTCACGCTTAAACACTGAACGGAGGTAGTTGAAAAATAAATTCTCTTAATTATTCAGTACGACCAGTTCCTTATATCCGACACAAACCAATATATCAAAAGGCGAGGGAGGACATCTGTTATACACTGCGTGTGGTCCGTTGCTTTACAGCAATAATTATTAAGTTGTTAAGCCAAGATTTAAGTCAGTAGTGTGAGATAAGATCACATCGCCTCTGGGTGTGTTAGTAAATTGTTCCGATTTTGCTTTTCGGTAATGTTTATTGTTAGTTCATTACCTGTCTCAAATTTTAATAGCTTTGTAAAGAAATGAAACATCTGTAGCTAAGGGACTCTCCTGACCAAACATTTCCCGTTTTGCTGTTCCATGGTAGCACGTCAAACTCAACACCGGCCTAACTTATCCGTTTTATACTACTTGGACGAATCTGTGATACTTTGACGTGCTTTGTGAACATTCGTTACCTACCAAGGAGACAATTATATTACTGAAATCATAATTTTTGACAATAGTTAACAATAGAATCTATAGACCGAGCAACATTTTCATTTAGAAAATTAGGTACTTACTAACATTTTAAGTCCATCACATTACTAATAATCCCGTTAGCCCCTCCAACTAAACTAAATGTTTGAGCTAGGAGTCGGCTCAAATTGAGTTCGAGCCCATAAAACAACTTTTCTTTTGGCACACAATTTTCTTTATTTCTATTTATTCTAAACTTAAATAAAGAAAATAATACTTAAAATGCAAGATTTCCTTTGAAAATTTAGATTAGAAAATAGGTTAATATGGTCACCTCAGAAGTCATGGCTATAATATTTACAACTCTCTACACGGATTAAAATAGTAAACACGAGGCTTTATGGCTTCTTAGAAATAATTCCAAAAGGAGGTTTATTCTCTTATTTAATTTCAAGCTCAGAAGTAAATTCTTCCATCATAATTTGAGAAGAGACTTACACTTTGGACACTTGTCTTCTTGTTAATATTGGTTATAACAAACGGTGTCAGAACTATTTATTGACATACTTTTTATTATTTGAATAATATTGTCGTCTTCTGCATCATTTACATCAAATTATTTTTGTCTACTAATAACAATTTCAGTAGTTCATTGAAGAGTGCGTCATCATAAACCTTCAACAAGGGACCCTATCAAAACAACGAGATCTATTTTGCTATGAACCAGATCCATCTCTTATTTTCTTATCTACGTCATGGTTGATAATAGCCATATTTTAAAGCTGTCAAAAGGTTAGAATTATGCAAAACTCCAAGCTCTATAACTCCACGCCATAAGAACACTTCCTTTATCTCAATCTAGTCTGGTTTTGAGTGACTCATGAATCGACCGATCATAAATTTGATGAGAAATTCCCATTTCAGCATTATCGTTAATGGTGTACGAATTATAGAGTTTAGGTGGTTCTGTAATAAAGTATTTGGTATTGATTTTGTTATACAGTGTTATGGTGATGATATCTCGATTGCGTCATTTAGTTTGATGATGTCGATGCAAACTAAATCATGTATGGAAAGATAAAAAGAGGGGTTATAACGAATAGACTCTTCTAGGCACTGGTCTCCGAAAAGGTTACTAATTGGCTATAATCCACCACGGTAACCCGTATAATTATTGCGAACTTCACAAGACTTGTCAACTGGTGGTGATGGGTCTTTCTGACATGCAAGTCTCTCCAAGGCGTTTGCCTAGACATTTAACCCGGTAATGAGATTCAACATACGTTTTAGAAGTCCCTGAGTACTGTACTCCCAACGCTTAACCCTCTTACTTTGAGAGCAAGGTGACCCAAGACTTTGATACAAGAATCTCCATAGATTTCTAAGCGAGTGCTATCTAAATCCTTTCTCATGTGACAGCTTTAGCACTAAAATCTAGACAATGCCTAGGTCAATGGCAGCCGGCGTCGGTGCATGACGTTGAGTATCATGGCACTTAGGGTCCCGGCCGACGGGAGACTTTATGTTGCCGGGTTTTTGACTTTCAATCAGACTTCCTGGAATTCAGACAGCCTGGTGATGGTTTGGTTTAAAAAATACTGTGAGTTCAATAACCGCATACTGACTAGCTAAAGAGCCTATTGTGGCTCAACTGAAGCAACCTCTCCGCCTTGATCAAACACTTTCAATTCCTATCACCTCGCTGCCAGCCCGGGCTGCGATCTTTTCCAATATTCTCTTTTCATTTTTATCTCCGTGAACAAAGATAAAACAACAAAATGCTGCGTCTCTGTTTACACAAGAAGAATAACAAGGAGATTGCTCGTTTGGTCTAAACCAACCTTGAACTGGTAGCTTGGGTCAAAACTGAGGCAACCTGGTGAGGTTGCGCGGCTATTCCTACTATACCGGCTATACCTACCTATACTGCGATTAATAGTCGCAAGTGTGCACAGGAAATCGACATAAAATAATGCTCGCTGAACCGGTTGAGAATATGAGGAGCGCGTTAATGCTGCACTTAAGGGCCTGCGTCCACTATAATGTAACTTAGGTCGCCGTTTACGTCGTGTAACTTGTTGCGTTTGTATCCAAATTGGTGTTTGTACAGTCATTTTGTTACGATTCAAATGTAAATTGTTGGTGCAAGTATGGATATTTTAATTCAATCAAACTATTATTAATATATGTGAGCCGTTGAATGTTTATGTAATAGAAAATTTACGTGAAAATAGCTACCTACCAGACATCATTTTTCAAGTAACAAGAATAGGTATGTTATACATGAGAAAGAACAGATTGTTTTAAGTTATAACTATATACTTCTTAATTATTTAATTTTATAGATTCTTTAGTGTGTACTTTTTAAAGAATTTCAAATTTATTTAAGGTAGTGGCTAATAAGTATAAATTTAAGAAAGCTGGCTTGGCTCTAAAAATAACCATTTAGTTACTAATTAGGTGTAGAACAACATGAAATTAATATTCCAGTTAAATGCTCTTTTTTTGTAAGCGGATTCGTACACCGTTGCGTCTCAGTGCACAAGATACCTAACGTTTCCGCAATGCGTATAATTTTTACACCTGGCCATGAATCATTGGTTAAGTATCTACTCGCAGTTTACTGCTGATCGGGTTTGCACAGTTTTACTACGAAATACATACGCGCAGTAAGTCAATTGGGCGTTTAGGGTAACTATTATGAATAATATTGTCGATTTATGTTCGTTGTATATCCTGAAAATTGTAATAAGTACTACTTTCTCTATTGGGGCATGCAAATAACTGTCATACAAATCAAATGATAGGGTAAAATTAGCATAGCATAAATGATTTCAAAAATCAACTCTATGGTCCCAAACTCGTCAAATCTTATGCTGTGGACTAGAAGCAGTCCCAGAAACATCCAGACAAGAAAAAATTACGTACCCAAACATTATTTCTACAAATGGCCGTGACAGAAGTCTACCGACTGGTTAATTATTAAGATTAAGGGATTGCTGAGGATTCCATAGAGTTCTATGATCCTCTAAGATAACTATAATATATTGTCAGGTACATTCACAGACTTAAAAATACTACGTAAGGTACATTAGAGTTTAGAATAGAGAATAGTTATTTCAATCTCCTCTCATGACAAGACCGTTTGAATTGTCAGATGTGTAATTTCGTCACCGCACGCGGCATCTAGGAGTGCAATGTCGAGTTAACCTTCTTTGTGTTTATTTCGTATCTAACTGTACGCTATTCACGAACTGAGACGTACTTTGGCCCTAGCTAGGACGTAAATCAGAGAAGAAACAAGTAATAAACATAACTATCGCCAGATAAACCGTGCTAATTGTGTGGTCTCTAATTAAGAAACGCTCGTATCGTAGGTTCAATGTTTGACAATAATAAAAAAGCTAATCAATTTTTTTAAAGAAAATGTAACTTAACATTTGGTTTAGTAAGGTCATTAAATCGATGAAGATCTGTATCTTGTAGGTGTTCTACACAAATATATTCTACAAAGAAACAAGATAATAAAACTTTTTATAATCCTAATCTAGATGACAGCTGTACGACATTAGTATCGATTGGAATATCGGAACATTACACTCATTAACATTTTTATTACTCATTAAAATAACATAAACTCATCTGTCTGTAAATCCTTAAAGAACCGCTGTTGCTATGTATCTGATATGTCACAGCCTTAATTTTATTAGCTAATAGCGGTGTACCGATAAAGTGAGCTGCCGCAGTCTCGATCGGTATGACGTGGCGCGCCTAAGCAAACTGCCTCGCCCATTTCAATCTTTTCTCATTTGCCCTGCTAAGTTTGAATTTGTAAGTTTTTTGTAAGTTTGAATTCATTAATTTCAAAAGATCTAGCGCCCAATTCTTTTAATAAATGTAATATTGTTTTTTTGATACATTTTACAGTTTTGGTAGTCTAGTAAGCCCAAAGCCGATGATCTAATATAAAACAATACCGACCGGAAGTCGACCAAGGGGTTAACGGACTAGCAATTTTTGATACAAAGATCCTACTAATATTATAAATGCGAAAGTTTGTGAGTGTGGATGTATGTATGTATGTATGTATGTATGTATGTATGTTTGTTACTCCTTCACGCAAAAACTACTGAACGGATTTGGATGAAATTTGGAACACAGATAGATTATAACCGGGATTAACATATAGGATACTTTTTAACCCAATAATCTAATACTACGCGGATGAAGTCGCGGGGCACAGCTAGTAATAATATAAAGGACTAAGAATTAGAAATGTTTGAAATTATCAAAAATGATGCCCTGATAGCTTGGGCCAGAACTAAGACTGTTATGAGCCCAAGGCTGCCTCGAGAGGTAGCGCAGACAGTTAGTACAAAGCTATAAGCTAATAAAATAAAGGCTGTCGCATAATGAGATACATTGTAACACCGGTTCTTTAAGGATTTACGGACCGATGATTTTATGTTATTTTAAATATGGCCATTCATAATCTCTTTGATTGCGGCTCCGCCCGCGCAGACATCGGTTTTTTTTCTGCAGCTGACACCGAATAGTCATAGCGTATGATAATATTATGCCTTAGCATGTAAAGTCGTCCATTTCCCGGCAGGCGGCGCTACCACAAAGCAGCATCCAAGTTATCGGCTCATGTAAATGAACCATTAACCCCGATCGGTTCACGGCATTGGACAAACTTTAAGCATCCATTAAATTTTATTGTAATGACTCCATTTGACAAAACTTACAAATGGTTATTTTTCCAGTCTCTTATTTCTGTGAGATCGATTGCACTAATTTGTTTAGGTTTCCAATTAACCTTATTTCGGCTGATAAAAGTCACTAATGTATACAAATAAATAAAATTGGAGTGTCTGTTTGTAATATCAAAATAACACCTTTTCACTAAATGCATATGAAAGTACATACGGCACCTATAGCAAAAACGCGATTTATTTATTTTTTGTCTGTCTGTCTGTTTGTCTGTCTGTGTGTTTGTTCCGGGTAATCTCCGAAACGGCTGGACCGATTTTGACGGGACTTTCACTGGTAGATAGCTGATGTTATAAACAGTAACTTAGGATACTTAGGCTTTTATTTTAGAAAAACAAAAACGTGGGCACTGTTGCGCGGGCTCAGAACGCGGGAGCGGGCTTTTTTGTTAAGTTAAATTCCACGCGGACGAAGTCGCGGGCTCAGCTAGTTTAAGTAAATAAATACACCAATGTCCCACTCCCCTTCAGATCGGCAACGTGCGAGTAACGCCATTGGTATTGCAAGCATCTATAGGCTACGGTAACTGCTTCTCATCAGGCGGGTCGTACGTTTGTCTTCCCACTTCGTTTAACGACCGTAAGATGTAAAAATGACACGTCAACCCTTATGTACGTCATTTACATATTATTATCAACAACCCTATTATTTCAGATACCCCTGTATGTTAGGGTAGTTTCCTGGCATACCCTGAGTCATAACGGATTTACACTATTATACGCCCAATAATTACAGCATACCGCTACAATAACCGCTGATACGGGAGTCATAATTTCAAAAAACAAGTCTATCACTAGCGTACTCTTGAACGAAAATCAACTTTATTATGCTGTACAGTTAAAAGTCAAAAGTTGTGATAGCTTTGGTTCACTGGTTATTGTGTTTGGTAAAGGATAATAAAAACGTGATTTATAGATCTCAGTCAAGTGTGACTGCGGCTGGGAGTCGTTAAACGCATTTATTTTTTATACCATTGTAATCACTTCGATGAGAATGAATGAAATACTGCCTCTTGAATGTATTCCCATACGAACACTGTGAAGTTATAATAATTAAAGTGCCATCAAAGCTTGTAGGCTTAGTTATTAAACTCCTATAAAATCCTGGCCTTCTAAATTGCCTGTCGCATATTCCACTTTTTATTTGCAAAATATGTTCATATGACTAGATTTGTTTTAGATGGATGACGTATTCAATCGAGATGTCGTCATCATCCGTAATATTGAGAAATCTGTAGGGATTTGGCAATTCTGAAATTACTCATTATTCACTATCATCTCATACTCTGCAACAGAATTCACCTTACATTGCATATTGTTATAAATAATATAATAATTTAGCCCTTTTTGACGTCCCACTCCTGGGCACGGGCCTCCCCTCAACACGAGGGGGATTCAGGCCATAATCCACCACGCTGGCCCAGTGCGGGTTGGCGGATTTCACATGTCTTTCGAAAATTAGTTAGATCTTCTAAGACATGCAGGTTTCCTCACGATGTTTTCTTTCACCGTAAGCAAGTGACAATCATATAGAAATTATGATTCGCACATAGATTTTGAAAAATCCAGAGGTGCGAGCCGGGGTTTGAACCCAAGACCTGGTGCCCACAAGCCGCGTGCTTTAACCAATCGGCTATAACTGCTAATTATTGCATAATATTATTTAAAAAAAATGCTTTCAGGTATCTCTAACAATGCAAGCAATCAGAACACCACTAACCCTGCATTGGGTGTAATCAAAAGAAGTTTTATTTATATTCATTCCTGAGAAATTATAATGTATATTAGGAATTAACAAGAACATTAATAAGTAATAACATCAGCTATTAATACATCACCACCCCACAAAAATTAGGAAGAAATCGACAATACAACTCCACTTCAGCGGAACAACATTCAACACGCGCGTAAAACAAAATATATTTCTGTTTTCAAGCTCACACTTTTACGATACGGCTTCAAAATGATTTACACTTCAGAATCATTTCCCTATGCATTGGACATCCGTCCGGTTTTTAGGGTACCGCAATAGAATAGGTAATTTCCTATTTGGAGACTGCGAATCTGGATATCTATGGTGTTGTCTTAATAAACTAAGCAACGCATGTATTATGGATGGGTATTGTACAATGTACTGAGAGCAATCCCAGTAACACAAGTAGACAAGAATCAAACTCGCGCTCGGCCCAGTAAGCCAAGCAGTCTACGCTCAAGCCAAGCAGCAATCAAACGAAAAAGTTAACTACGCTGATAAGTACGCTGTACAGGTAGGCGAAGTAGCACAGGATAATACAGAATTGCCATGGCCACTATGTTAACACAGACATGGGTCATGACTTACGAACGTTTGCTGCAATGCAACTCAGCTAAATGACACAAAGAGATTTTCTCAACTGGAGAAATGTCAGTGTCACTTTTCTTAAAAACATGTATCTAATTTATCTACTTAACTTACTTAAGTTCCTGTGTCCCCTAGCTGGGGCAGAGGGCTTCCACAATGCGCCGCCATCCCGTTCGGTCTTGAGCTTCGCGCTTTAATTCGCTCCAAGTCTTCCCTATGTTCTTCGCCTCCGCGATGATCGTCCGCCGCCAGGTGTGCTTTGGGCGGCCACGCTTACGCTTTCCTTGGGGATTCCAGTCTAGCGCTTGTCTCGGTATGTGATTAGGGTCTCTTCGGAGCGTGTGGCCGATCCAGTTCCACTTGCGGCGTTTGATCTGCTGGTCGATCGGGGTCTCATCGCAGCGTTCCCACAGTTCTATATTGGACATTTTCTCGGGCCAGTAAACACCAAGAATTCGGCGAAGACAACGGTTGGTGAAGACCTGGAGCCGGTGCGAGATGTCCTTAGTAGCCTTCCACGACTCACATCCATACAGCAACACGGTTTTCACGTTGGACGGGAATATCTTGAGCTTAACTCTACTAGGACTAGGAGTAGTCAGCTTCCATGATTGCCATACAGAGCGCAGCTGTGCGAAGGTTTCTTCCGCCTTGGCGATTCTCGAAACGATGTCCTCTTCGGTCCCTCCAGTTTCCGACACCACGCTACCGAGGTAAGTGAATTTGTGGACCCTTTCCACAGCCTCTGTACCAATGAGCAACTGCAAAGAGCTTGTCGCCCCGCACCTCATTTCCTGGGTCTTCCGGGTGTTGATTTTCAGTCCCATCTCCTTTGCCTCTCGTTGTAGGTCGTCCAGCTTGTCTTGCATGTCGGTTCTTGTCTAATCGGATCTAATTTATCTGGCATGTATATAATCTATTCTGTCAATACAACGAGCTGCAGAGAAGGACAGACATGTCTGCGTGTCACATGCCTACATCGGAGCATACGTAGCTCTGTACTAGTTTATACGTTAAAAACCTAACCTGTTCTGCCCTGCGCTTCGTTAATTACGTCGCCTGGGTCTCAGCATACGCTCACATTGACCGCTATTATCATATCATGGAGAAAGCTTACAAAATATTTGGAGGCTTGATTTTTCGCTTTATGGAAAAAAAAATGCATTTCCATGGTTTTTTATCATAATAAGATACAGAACCTTCAGCGGTTGTTCTGCTCTCCCACGTGACATATTTTTTTGATAGATTGGAAAATATAAAAGGGCGAGCCGGGGCGAGTTTATGGTCGTTTAGTGTCTAGTCGGACTTTTAGTGTGGGAATATGCGAGGCATTCACAACGAACGGTGTCACTTTACGACATTTTAATAGTACACATTCCTTGAATTATTTACAGTGACGATAAACAAATAGAGGTCTTGCTATATTTAATTTACTGTCTATTTTGACGTGGCTTCGCTTAAATAATGTACCTTTACACCCACTCGTCGAATGAGTAGGCTTAAGTTTTTTTTTATCAGTGTTAGTTTATTTCCTACGAAAGGCCCGCCCTTGCTATGCAGTTCGCAAGGGTTTTTCATACTAATGTTATAAAGAGGAAAACTTTGTTTGTTTGATTGTAAAGAATGGGCTCCGAAACTACTGAACTGATTTGAAAAATTATTTCACTGTTGGGAAGCTACACTATCCCCGGGTGACATAGGCTAAAATATATTTTCAAAAAAATTAGGGATCCTTACTAAAACTCGAATAATGTAACCGCAATGTACCCGTGCGAAGCCGGGCGGGCCGCTATCATTTATAAATTAAATTAAAATGTATTACGGATCCACCCTTTTGCAAGAAATTCTATAAATAATAATGAAAATCGCATTAAAATCCGTTGCGTAGTTTACAAAAAATAAGCGGACAAACAGACAGACAGACGCGGATAGCGACTTTATTTTATACTTTAGAGATTAGAATATTTTTTAAATATCAATTTCATCGATAACAACGTGTAAATTATCCCCTTAATAATATGTAACTACATTATACTAAAAATGTAGACAACTTGTAAATTGCCGTTTTTATTACCTACTTAAAAAGTAGTTTTAGTCCAAAATTCCTAATGGAACCATAAAAAATTGAGCCTCCAATCTCTATCACAGATGCAATCTCTAATCCGCGAGAACCACTTAATTGTACATTGTAGAATGGCATTTTTAACGCGTGTATAAATTATTCAACACTAATATGTACATATTATAGGTCAAATAGTGTTTGTATGTTTAAAAAGTTTGAATCCACCAAATAATTCATAGATTTTTTATCATTATTTTATAACTCTCCCTAAAGATTAGGGGCTTTTTTATTTTATTTTATTTAGCAATCAATAGCAATAGCATCTCAATAGAAATTCAAATATGGTTGCTTTGTCGCGTTGTATTAAGATAACGCCTTACTATCGGACAATCGAAAGTTAGCATTTGTATAAATTCTCCAATTTTATGCCTTAATCTTTGTCACGTTAAAACAGTAAGCGTAGACACGGGTAATATCTTGTAAATATATAAAAAATATATTTTAACGTAGCCAAAATGCGCGTCTAGGCAGTATCGAGTTTTACGACTATTTAACGACTCCGATAAATTCGGTAAAGCCATACGTTTGAACAAATTGGAACTTCGATACAAAATGTCAATGAACCGACACACATAAATGAATTAATTACATTATATATATATATATATATATACTTTTAATTGCGTGTTAGTTTTGTAATAAAATAACGGGGTCAATTGATTTAGTATGCATTCATGACAATTTATTGCTATGTGTGTAATATCGTAAGTAGTTTGTAGTCGGTAGTCGAGGCTTTTGTAGGTGCCAACCTATATTTAAATTAAATCATCATTATTTAACCAAACGATAAAGGGGTATTTGAAATTTACTTTTAAAAAATACAGTAACTTCTATGTTACGTCAAGAAAACACAACAAAACCATTCTTGTTCTAAAAGAACTTCCTAATTCGATAAATTAAAAATAATACGCTCAAGTCTTAAAAAATAACGACATGAAAATATCATAAATAATAACTCCCTGTTTAACCAACATCAAAAGAAAGCGAATATTAAAAAGAGAGCAAATATATTCCGCAATATCTCCCAGGGTTCATTCACACGAAACCCTTAGGCTATCCGCGAACTGACTATTAGTACTCCTCAATTTATGATTACCGAAATCTTTCGCGACCACGACGTGTGAGACCGCCTCGTGGCAGCCAAAGAAAATTAGTCTGAAGCCATAAATAACAAAAATGAATCTTAAAAGAACGAAGGAAAATTCAAAGTTGATTGAGACCAATTTTAAAATAAAGAACAGGTAAATAATGAAGCATTGAAAGATGTTACTTTAGCAAACCAATAGTACATTGTTACACGAGTGGTGAAAGTGACTTATTTTTCCCGAGACGGGGTTTGGCGCCCGAGCGTAGCGAGGGCGCTAATAGTTCGAGGGACAAAATAAGTCTTTCACCCGAGGTAAACACTGTGCTTTTCATTACGAATACAAGGAAAATAAAAATAAAAACAGGAATTGGCTAAAGAAATAATACAAGGAAGCATGAACAATACTCTACAACTCGAAAAAAAAAAAAGATCGGATTGCCGCCTATTTTGTTTTTTTTCGTTGGCCGGCCAACTTCATTATTTAGCCAGTATTTTTAATTTTCATTTTTAAATATTTTGACCAAATCTATGTTATTTTAAAGAAATTGTTGAAACTAAATTATAATTAAGTCATTTAAAAGTATATATTCTTTATTTAATACTCAACTTTATGTTATTTCAATTTTACATCGTGCTGTAATTGAGTGACTGTAGAAAAAGTTTGAACATGGTTCCATAGAAATGGAACTAGTTTTTTTTTTATAATTTGACAGCTGTCAGTTGAAAGTGATTCTCCCGGGCCAGAAAAGTATTACTTTCAACCCGCTCCTCAGGCAACTTCAGACCTACTTTCAGTGTATGAGTAATGAAAAATATTTTAAAGGCAAATATAAATAAGGTTCATATTGAGACGGCTGAACATAAAGTCGGGAATATCTCCAAAATGTCTGATATCTCAATCGATACGGATAATTCTGGTGAATTTATGGGCATGTAACTACCAAGATGGGTTTGTTAAGTTTAACAACGCTTATGTTTAGGCTTTGTTCGTTTTGCGAATGTAAATAAATGCTGTGCACTTCGACGATTCATCAAAATTGACGTTTTATTGAAGATCTCAATAGCTTTCACGCTCATATCTTTTTTACAGGTATTTTGTAAGACCTCTGTCAAATAATTGTACTTAATTCGTTATTAAAACTGAGAGTTTAGATGTTCCAACTTTAGGATTTGAACATTGCAATTCATTATTATAGTAATAGGTAAGAATTACTAAGAATAGGACAAAAGTAAGCTTTCTCGGAAAATCATATTATCATATCGAAAGCTTGAAATGTGATCGCATATTTTTATTTCGCATGTACAATTTGGCTCAATAAAGATAAATTATAGTACTCTAATTTCATTATCTATGGCATTACACGAACTTTTCATCATGCATGACCATAATGAATGATCCAAATCCCTATAATGTCAATAACCAAAGCTTAATTCATAGGAATAGTAGAAAATGTTTTATGTTGTTTGACACAAAGTTCAGTATGTATATAACCGACGGCAGTGTTGAGCATCTAATTTAATTCATGAACATTATTATTAATGACACAATAAATATAAACAAGTTCATTATTTAGTATCGGTACTTGGAAATCCGCTGCGGCTGATCTGAAATTATTTTTTGACATTGCGTTATCAAGCTTTTGTTATTTATCACAGATTGCCTTCTTTGCCAGTTATTTGGCTATAAATGAATAACTAAATATATTGACGTGAATTAAAATTATTGTTTTTGAAATTATTATTTTTTTACCCATATCTTCTTCTTTTCATTCTGAAGGATGCAACTTGGAAATTTATTTGTATCAATAGATATGAGAGACGAAACTAGGAATTCTAAATGGTTGGAGACGGCTTTTGCCAAAAGGCACACAGAAATGATTACACTGACTTTAAAGAAGCTGACTGTAAGTAATTGAATAGGTACGAGTAATCGAAAGTGTTATGCCTGTCCTCTAACAACGAACTTTCTTCATCATCTTCTTTAACTTATTTTATTAGCCGCTTATTTCTTCCCCATTAGGCAAAAACCTTACCTTTAGTTCTTCATACATATAGATGTATGGACAGGACAGACGGCCTAGGCCATTATCTGCCACGGTATTCCCGTAATTATCCGCAATATTATTTGAAGCTCCCGCATTGTAACTTATTGCTTACAAATTATTTTTACTATCAAATCATTGCGCTACTATAAACCACCACCACCACCACGTTTTTATTATCAGTCGACAGGAAATTTTATTCACGCTATTGATGTGCTCATTATTATGAATAACATCAGAGGTATTAAATGGCTAATGAGGCGGCAGGGGTCCCATTGAGAGATTTCAAATGGAAATTATCATTTAGAACACGCGATGGAGGCATGCTCACGAGGGTCACTATGGTCGATACGATACTGTTCATCTTATACCTTCTTGTCTTTGAATTGTTTAGTAAATATTTGGTTTGAGATTTGGCGTCCGATTTCTAATATTACCGCGATGTTATGGAGCCCTTTTCCCGTCCCCTCTTATCTGTCGGCCTCAGGTCGGCAACGTGCAAGCAACGTCTTTGGTATTGCAAGCATCTATATGGTACAGTAACTGCTTAACATTGAGTTACTCTTACACTTGTTTAATGCCTTCGTAATATAAATAATGATTAACTGATGTTTAGTTGTGGTAGGTTAACTAAGAATAATAAATGATAAAAAATATAAATATGTAATAATATGCAAGATTACTAGTAGCACAATTTGTTCGCAATTAGCGAGTTGAATACATTTTACTGCAGCTACCGATTTTGTTTAATAATATTGTCAAAACCAGATATTTCTTCATCTTCTAATCCTATCAGCTATAACAATGTAAATTAGAGTCAATTCTCTAATTTATGAACAAGGGATTCTTATCATTCAGACGACCTGATGTTATCTGTCGTGTCATTATTCCAGCGGTATTAATATTATTACAATTAGTTCACCCAGAATAAGGCTAGCGCCCTTGTTTTAGCGAGAAACTTATTTGCCAATTTCAGTTTCAGCTCAACTCGTGTTCAACAGTTCAACTCTTGCTGCGTCACCGCGAGTAATTCTGATCGTATTCGCACCTAAAACTATCTCTGCGTAGAGTTAAGTTAGCGCAAGCAAGTTACTTCCCGCACACAAAACAGATTTTGTAAATAGGGATCAGTGACAACATGATTTCCCGATGGCGATAAAATTATTATTAGAATATTGTTGTTGAGAGGCCGAACTTAAATAATGTAGTGTGCACTGAGAAAACATACTAAAACATTTTTTTTAATGTATTCTATATAGTATTTTTACAAAACGTTTTGTAAAAAATACAAAAACTGGGAACTACAAAAAAATTGTCTTGTCTTTTTTCTTAATGTAAAACTGCAATATTATATGAAATAGAATGTTACGTACTATTTGTAGACCGGAGTCTACAAATAGTCGGAGTAGTAGGAGATCGGAATCTCAACTTGTTAACACTAATCATTATAAATAATATTATAACTACTACACTTTTCAAAGAAAGTTATAATCATAGAATTTCCTAATACATAAAAGGGGTCATTCACACGATGGCTTACCGTGTCCATTTCTAGCGGGAGAGCGGGACAAGATGGCGGTTGGCGGAACATTATGTATGGGAGCATTCACGTGAGGAACAGGATAGGTGGATAAACTTTTATCCAGTATCCTGTTTGACACCGTTTACATACAAGCTCAACCCGACTTATAAAACGCCCAATCATAGGTGAAACACAATTTTCGTCATGTGTGGTGTTCACTAGCCGCGTCGCCTACACATATCTATAAAATGAAAATAATGAAACCGCTATCACTGAGACCACGCAACCACGCCCACGCGCGGCGCCAAGTGTGGCCATTATGAATGAACGGATCAACATAATCCCGCAATTTATCCGAACCGGACCAGGATCCAAGACGGCCCGCATACACAATGCAATCATTAACTTAATTATCAACCCACTGATACATTTTACAAAACGTGTTCGAGATGAAATGTTTTATTTTATTATTTTTTAAAGCGTTTCTCATTCCTTTTATTTGAGGCAATGTCTACACCACAGTTTGTCCTGAGGCATCCTGTGAAAAATGTGTTTTTTAAATTATTTTATTGCCAGTATGATGAACGATTTTTGAAATCATACAATTTCATTATTTTTATGAATACATAAAATCATTTTTACATGTTCAATAATCGGTCATACCGCTGTATAATCAAACCTATTTTAAAACCGATTAATTTAGATATGTCCTATATAGGTACTTATCCAACATATATCTGCACTCATCTTTATAACATGTGTAGGTAGGTACCTATCTAAAGATCTTATGACCAAACTGAGTCTGCACAATGCAGTTAACTTAATGAAGTCGCTATAAATTACGCCAATTTAAATAAATTAAGTGGCAACGACGTTCGAACAATTTAGTAATTTGGTATTCCTATAATAATTTTAAATCTTCTTTTAGTCGTCAATATAAATAAAAACCATTATTTATATATTTACCTATCTATTAGTGTTTAATCTGAAACGAATTAAGTATATTTAAATAATATGAGCAACACTATTCTAATAAAAAACTTATAGACAGTATAGATACATTGAGGAAACATAAACAAACAACTTGAGCTCATTATAAACAGATTCAGTTCAAGTTATGATTTTAATAGTTGAGGGCTTCCGGTCTGCCTTTTTGATAGGCAAATAGGTATCTCTTAAATACTTAATTGTCACAATCATAATATTCAAGTTAAGAACAATTCATCTGCATTTCGAAGTAATCTGAGAGCATTATCAAACGAGAATAAAGTAACTCTTGCTAACAAGTATTAATCCGATACTTGGTAGCAATAAAAGTTGCCCACTACCGAAAACAAAAAGCTCAATATAATGCAAATACGGCTTCTACAACGCTTAAAACTAAAATAGCATTTTATTGTTTCTATTAGCTTCCATACTTGCCTTTGCTTTGTAGTTATAAATGGCTAGCAAGATTCTAGAGCACCTATACAATGTAGGTATAATTTAAAGGTACTAATAAAAAAAAATGTACGGTACCCCCGTGGAATGAAGTTCTCCGTTTAGTGTATTGCATGCATAACATTTGAAGTTATTCGATGTCGCATTATATAGACACCTGAATTCACTTACGTCATCTAAATATTTGATTTTGAGAGAGCTTTTTCGCAGTGGACGTTACAAAGTTACGTTGTATAACGCTTTTCCAGCGTGACCATTTCGGACATTTCATTCCTACCGCAAACCACGTAATCCGTAAGTAGTGTGAAAGATATAAAAAAAAAAATAGTTTCTAACGATACTTTAGATTTCGTGACATTTCCTTAATTTATTTTACTATTTATTCTTGCATTGATGGATCTTATGAAAGCACACGATAATTATATTTTCAATATGAAATAATAAATGTGCAACTCCATATAATAGCAAGTAGCTACTTTTAAGAGTGTTAAGGGCCTATAAAAACCACAACAGTCTAGTCACACCTAATATCAAGATTTTTACAACTCATAAAACAACTATTAAGCTCGAAAGAGCAGGAATTTTAATGCACCTTTTCCAAAACCGTAAGAAGAGCTATCATGCCAAAAATAAAGACATTTCAAATGTCTATCAGTGGCCATCAAATGGTATTCGGCTGGGCAACAAAGCACCGAATGAATCCTTTGACACGATTCTTGAAATTCCTTCACGTTGAGCTATTTCCATATTTCAAGGCAATAAGGGTTTCTAAATACAGTCAACAATTAAACAATTTTTTATTAGAGAATCAGAGATGCCCCAGCCCCTATTGGAGGTGCATGGAATGCTTTTGAACCATAATTGGGAACATCATAACAGTTAAAATTGCGTGTAATTACTCACATACCAAATATCCTTTCCTTCATTTCAGCTCCAGATTAACCTGTAAAAATAAACAAAATAATGTTTAGAAAAAAATATATAAAGCAGCCATTTTGCTGTTGCGCGTGACGTAGCGTCTAACGCGCGTCGAGCGGAATCTGTTTCCCCATTTATTTATTAGAAACTATCGCTATACTCGGATAAAAGAAGCGTAGTCGGTCTGGCAGAACGCCTGTCGCAGCTTGGATTCAGTAAATACATTTTCCATAAGTCGTCATACATAGAAAGCGTATTTGCGTAGTAAACCCATAGAACCCTAAAGCAATCAAGATTTATTTAATACGTAGATTTATTATATTTAAAATGAGTTTAAAGTAAGTCATTATTGAAGAAATATATTTATAATAAAGACTATGTAAGTACCTAGTACATCATGAATTCAACATTTTGCTACTATACCAGATGGAAAAAGCTCACTAGTGCGGTATATTCTCAGCTCTCCAACACTTCGCGCGAAGCCGAACAAATTTTAATGAGCTATTAAAGCTGAGCTATGTGGTATTAATCTCGCAAGTAGCTATTGTTTCCTTTGTTTTCTGTAATTTATTAGTTAAAGCTTCCATGCTAAACGAAATGAGAAAAAATATTACGTCGTCTACGACAATTACACTTTCGTTTCCGTGGTAGTTTCAAAGAATTACCTACAAAATATTATCATGAACGTAAGGTTATAAACATTTCAATTGTTATTTTATTTTTGCAGATACACCTTCTTTACATTAATAATAATTATTAATTTATTATAAAAAATACATACATGACAGATAATGAGTCCGTCGCAACGAGCATGTAGGTTTTTGGGTGCCATGTTTTTACAACACTCAGAAAGGCGGAATTGAAGTTGTTTTTACTCGGCACCGTACAGAACATAGAGGTAAGCTTAATGATTCCTGTTTTTAAAAGCGACTTTGAGTTATATTGATATTTCTTATTCATATATCAAAAGGCACAACAAAATACCAACAATCAATTTCAATAAATCTATACAAAATAAAATAAAGCATTCAACACACGTACGGACGACAGCGCATAAAGCGTCGCGGCGGCGTCTGGGCGCGCGTTAAACGCAATATGTATGCGACTTGCCGCGTCGATTGGCGTGTAAATATTGGACCACCGCGCGTCGGCACGCTCCGGCCAATAGCGCAGTTTGCACATGGACTAAATACCGGGATGTTTGTTGATATGGGAAAATGGTTAAGGACCATTGAGGAGTATGGAGAAATATTGGCAAAGACGTCGAAATATACCAGCAGAAATGTACTGAAAGTGACCATGTTTTAGAGAGTGCACTAACACATTATAAACGCATTATGTAGGTACACACGTTAAAAAATGTTGCCACAATTTTGAGCGTAATCTCTGTATTTATTGTCTTATTTTAATAATGCACGTTTTTTTGCATGGCGTCTCAGTTAATATTTAAGATGATGTACGCACGGGTTATATAGCCGTGTGTATCTACCATAAAACATCTAATAGATTTATTTTTAATAGATGATTTTGATTAAATCACTCGCTACCAAGCAGCTGTACCAACCAATATAAAATAATTATACCATCAGTTGTCTTTAAACACCTTTCATTATTAAAATAAACCTCATATAGATAAAGGGAGATTAACCAATGATCGTAGGGATTGGTGTAGTAAAGACATTGTCACAGTTTTGGGATAAATAAAGCAAACTGAACCTTAAATATTGGTTCATAGACACGAGTTTACCTTCCTGGCTCAGTACGGGATAAGCTTCACACGTCGTAATATACATGTGAGGTTATCTGACACGTATGCAATCCATATAAAACAGATTGCGATCAGTCACGAAACTATAATATATTACTTTCTACAGATAATAACAGCTATTACATTACTTCTTTTACATTGGACTGTGAAGAAACCAGTCCTAATTACAACCTCAATGAAATAAATTGGTCCCAATCTAGCGATCTGTATTATGGCGAAAACTTCCAGATTATTTTAAATGAGAATTTGATTTTCTTATATTTACGCGAATACTACACATTGAAATAAAACTATTTTTCGGATTTTATCGCATAAAGTTAATAAACGCGATAAAATCCGAAAAATAGTTTTATTTCAATGAGAATTTGATGTTTATTTTCATTATTACTTACGTCCAGACAGCCTACTACTTCTGTGAGTGTAGAAAATATTTTCTTTAAGTTAGATGTAGTAAATGGTGTATCATCGCTTTTTAAATTACTACTTACCGACGATATATTCAATAAGATTTTTAATTAAATTAACTCACTTCCTCATCGTAATAGCCAACTCTCCATAAGATAACATTACTGTCATAGATAAAGACTGCGTTAATATTATGGTACGAATTGAGATTTCTTTGGATCCTCTCAAAATATTTCATATTAATTGGATGGAAGGACACTCTTTAAGAAACAAGCCATGTTTAGTTATTACAAAAGGTAGTAACTTGGTAACAAAGTATTACAAACTTTATTTACTCAGAAATTCTGAGCACATATATACAAACACCTTCACGTCATAGATTATAGCGCATCTATCAAACTATCATTCAACATCCGTATGCCATTGAAGGTTATAAAGTGCTTATAAAGGTCATTCTACTATAACCATTTAGGCTACGAGTTGCTTCCCTCGCATGCAAAGCCTCACGGGCCTATGGCGCCAAGTTTTCCAAAAAACCAACATAATTCTACACTCACATAACACTAAACCAAATCTTATTACATAGGCATTTCATCCTATTATCAATTGCAATACAGTTTGGCAAATGCACCGTTAAAATTGCGCATGTTACGCGAGCTGACTTCGTCGCAGGATCAGCACAAAGTATTGGCTCATTTCAAAGCGACCAGTCATACAAATTGCACATTAAACGAGAATTTAAACTGCGCCTTTCCTTTTCCAATTCGTCATTCCGATGCTTTAAAACCCAAAGGGTGTAAAGGACACTAGTATTGATGCCTTTTAAACCTTAAGAATCTTGAAGGAACAATTCAGCAAAGTTTTACAACGGGATGGCGTGAATTGAGTGAGCTTTGCAAATTGTTTTCGGACGTGTATCGAGAGCTGATGCATAGTTTCGAGTCGATTGTGTATTGGTATCGATACACGCTACTGATCGATATGTTAGGCGGACTACCGATTCCTTGTTCGATAAATTATAAGGTGAAAACTTTATGTAGTGGTTTCTCGAGTTCGTTCTGACGTGCTTGGGTTTAAATTTCTGGCTCATTTTCTAAGTTTATATGAGAAAGTAAGCTTTAGGATTACTCATCCTTTAGAGACTTCATTGGATTGGATTTGAGATATTTTTTGTAAGTTAAACAAAATCATACCATGCCATTGTTTCCTTTTCAGGGTTAAATGAGCTATAGCAAGTTCGAAGTAGTTAATAAAC
Organism: Notodonta dromedarius; assembly: GCA_905147325.1. Lineage (NCBI taxonomy): Eukaryota > Metazoa > Arthropoda > Insecta > Lepidoptera > Notodontidae > Notodonta > Notodonta dromedarius. The sequence continues at coordinate 898,600 of LR990173.1, read as the reverse complement.
AGACGGGACTTCTCTTCACATTAGAGTGCCATAGTTCGCATCAACGAACAATTAAATAATTTGTTGTATTAATGTTTAAAAAAAATGAAATACAATTATGGCTCTCGGTGTCAATCTTTCGTCTGTGTAAACGAGGGGTAAAAATAGTTTACAAATACACTTAATACTGTTATAACTTGTGAAATAGCTTATTCACCACGTCCTCCGTGAGATCAGAACCATGTTACTGCGGACTATGTCGTAAAATACGTTTGGCGAATGCCATACAAATTGTGGTGTAAGATATTGGGCTTGAGGTACATGGAACGTTATTCCGAACGGTAGGCGGTCCGATACGGAGAGATTTGTGAACTATGCCACAGCATAAAGAATATACTAACCTCTTTACGATGTGACTAAGCATTGGTTCAATACTGTGGGACCAATATTACATTTGAGGTCGATAGCTGGACTTTGTACTATGTGAATTCTACCCTATGCCCTATATTATTAATTCCGCGCTAAGCCCCCATACACAAACAACAGGATAGGCACAGGTATAATGACTAAAGTTTATAACAGGTGACAGTGCCAAACCATATACTAAACGTATGGGGATTTTAAGGATTTACCCAGAAACTATGAGATCAGATAGACTACCGAATTCATACACAGACTACCAAATTTGTCTTGGATTAGTGCAATATAATTTATTAATAATAAATTTGATGGTCTGGCGTCATTAAACTCATCTGCCTGTTAATATTTTAACATAACCATGTAAAGGGACGTTTGCCGCGTTTGCCCCTTATATGGGAATTTGCTCAATAACGGTGGAAATTTTTGATCCGTTTTTCATTAACTGTATGTCGCTCATTAGCGTCAAGCGCAGTCCGTCTTACAGAGCGCTCATATGCAACAAAGAGAAGCTCGCTGTAGCGTTGTAGCGCTGTAGCCATACCTAATTTCTTCTTTAGAACATTTAATTTTTGACACCAATTTCTCAAGCTCCTTGTTATGATATCCAGTAATCTCTAGTATTTGCGACGTATGTGCACTATCTAATCTGTTTTCCCTCCAGCTGTTATAACTCACAATATATTTAATAGGATTTTGTCTCGGCGACGCAATTGGCCGCGATCTGTGTCAACTAAGACTTTGTCAACATAATCCCTATTTACTATCCACAGACTGAGATAATCTTTAGCGATGTCATAGCACAATAATAAATAGTCAGTTAATAAACTGCGCCACGTCACATCTATTTGCATCATAGGACTTACTATCGGTGGTTTGGTCGTCAAAATATTTTGGAAAATTACAGACAACAACACGTTTTGTACGAATGTTTTTTGACGAAGATTCTGGACGCGCTGTTATTAAAAATAATTTGCATACAAACATGGCTAAATAATAGATTAAATATAATTGTGTGCATTTACAAAATAATAAGTCTTTTGCATTCGCTTTTACCTCTGGTAAAAGCGGATATTGTTCAGATATTTTTTATAATGACGCCATCTTGCCTCTATTCCTTGAATGGATAAGTAGAGGTGCACTTACAAATTGTCAAGTTATTTTTTTTCTTATATCTACACACGGATCGGAACGCGACCTCGACTGAGAAGATCCGGCAAGAAACTCAGCGGGCTTGTCTTTTTACATTTTGTTATGTTTCTTTTTTTTAATTATAATTGTTTTATTTTTTTATTATATATTTATTTCAAAGATCGGGGTGAAGTTAGTAGCTATTACATCTAAGTCTTCTACAATGAGTGGCCACCAACCCATAGTCTCAGTAATCACCTAATGAGCAACAATTTGGAGTAGTAGATGAGCTATTCGGCGACGATGCCTTCTTCCGATTACCAAGCAACAACGCAAGCGAAAACTACGCTATACCTAGTATACCCCTATAAATACTTGAAAGCCTAAACATGGTCACATAACAGTCGGTCTGTGTGTCAGTTCCCGGTAGCAGTTGTTACGTCTACCGACAGCTGACACCGGCGTTATCGTGAGGACAACGATATTTATTTATGACCTGAACACGCGTAGCTATAATCTAGGATTTTAAAGAAGAGTCCTTCATGTTGTTAACATTCGACTTATATTACCTATGATCTAATGGGTCATCAAGTTGGCAAGCATGGACCAACCACCCTTAAGACTCCGTACTTGGAATAACATAATTTAGAAAAAAAATGAGAGTTGGGAGCAGAGGTAACGCCATTGTGATTGGTCGGGAGCGGAGAAAACGCATTGTGATTGGCCTATCGAAAAAAATAATGGACTGTGAAGTGGATCCATCATCCAGGAAGGTAATGCAGAAATAATATAAAGTAGTTATATTGTCAAAAAAAAATAAAAACTACCAAAATGTTGTTGTCTTGCTAAAAACATTACTTTGTCAAGCGCTACAATTTAGTAAAGTTTAGTTGAGTACCAACAGAATTAGAACCAATATCCTGGATAACAATACAAGTAGGTAACCTAATTAATTTTGAAATAATTATAATTTCGGAATCCGATGTGGTTCTCATATTATTGTCAATTAAAATGGATAGTTTTTAATTTCAGATAAAACTTATTTTCCAATAAAACAACATCGTTAGCAGAATTACATAATCAACAAATCAAGTGATCCATGTAATTACTAATACTTTACTTGTCTCAATGGGTGGTCTTTCTTCAACAGATTTTACTTTATTTCTAGGAAGTGATAGATAAAGTTACATACATTGTTTATTGCAAAGTAACATGCAAATTAAGTTTACCTTGGCTCACGAAGATTACTCGGTATCACTCTTCATAAATATTAGTTTAATGGTGGTTCAAAAGTGTTTCATAGTTAAAATAAGCTCATGAGCTCACTCTACTATTACTTTTAATAGAACGATAATAATAATATTCTGCTTTTAAAAACAAAATATTTAAACTCTAATTACAATGGTGACGTTTATCTGGGTTTTATATACGATAGAAACGCTATTAGGCCGGAAAAATAACCAAACAATACCTAAGACAATACGCAAAAGACACCCAGTAACAATCTGAATTTAGAACTGAAGTCCTAAATGGAATATCTTACAATTCACTCACTATTCGATAAGATGGAATAACTCAATTTAGCTACATATCCTGACGTATTTCCATTTCACTACAACATGGGGTTCTTCAAAAGGCAAGTCTACAGGTCCCTTAATGGGCGACGGTTACCATTTTCCATCAGGCGGACCATCTGCCAACAGGCCTATCTTAGCAATAAGAAACATACACGTAGGTTCAAAACTTTGAGACCCAAGCAAAACCTAATATGCCTAAGCCATTAACCCCAAGACCTAAAAACTTTACGTTAACATTGATGACCCGTTGGTCCCCTCTCATCTGCAATAAACAAATCGAAAGCGCAATTCAATGCATAATTTAACATCCACACATTCCTACGGAACCGTATGTTTTATTCAAAACCCATTTCCCTGTAGTTGGATAAATTCAAAACGCACCAAGATTACGAACCGATAAATCATTGACAGCTATCCGTCTGTGCCGGATGCGATCATAATACAGGCACGAGCATGTGTTGTAACAATAAATATGACGATTTAATGCGTCTACGTGCGTTAAATAAACATTGAACCAAGTTATTAAGTGCTAACATTTGCGTATTTTACTATGGATCTTAATAGAAGCCTTCTAAGTGCGAAATTGTAGTTACAAAATGAGTGGTAAAACAATAAATAATAATTTTATAGTTATAGTTCATTAGTTCGTATAATATGTTCACTGAGAAATAACACTTAAGGCTAAAGCGCCCATCTAGCCCGCGAAGTTCAATTTTTTTGAGGTTTTTTAGAAATTTTTAAAATCTGACAATAATAAAAGGCACATTTTGTAATTCGCGAAAATGACCGTGTGCAGTGCATTTCTTAATATATCCAACTTACTCTAAAACATTTCAAGAACGACAGCTATCCAGATAATCTGGCAATTTTTGTATTTTTAGTGATTTACTAGTATCATATCCACCGTGATAATATTTAGAGTAAAATAAATTTATTAATAATCGCACTGCATACTGTGTTTTTCGCAAATCACAAAATGTTGTCTTAAATGTTTTCAGATTTTGGATAAACTATAAAAATACTCTAAACTTTTGAATTTCGCGTGCTAGACAGGCGCCTTCACCTTAACGGCCACTGATATGACCAATCATTGTGACGCACCAGGATGCAACAAATAATTCGTGAACTACTTATAACAATAGGGCGTCAATAGCCTAGTGGTTAGAGGGGCCGACCTCGTAGCTGGGACGTTCCGGGTTCGATCCCTCTCCTGGCCATTAAACTGTCGACGTGAGCCCATTCAGCTTACATAAGTAAGCTTAAACGAAAGCTTAGTAACCTTAGGAGTAGTGCCGATCTGACCAACAAAACTTTGTGAGGCAAAAGCTTAAAAAATATACTTATTGAAATGAAACTATTAACTAAGTAAAATAGTTTAATTTCAATGTGTAGTATTCGCGTAAATATAAGAAAACAAAATATACTTATTTTAGATACCTATTCATAATACGATACACGATGACTAATAGTAGCTATTTCGCCCACAGCACTGAAGGATTAAATGTGCTAACCTAAATAGGAATAACATTGATTCACACAAAATACTTTTTTTTTTTTATTAAAATGAAACGAATGCGTAAATCACATCAGGAGAAATAAGATACCTGCAATATATTATACAAAGGTGAAATTATACTAGATAAACATCTGACTACAAAAATTAAACAAGTGATGAAGTGCTGCGTCTGACCCAAATATCCAAAGTTAACATTAGGGAAATGCAAATGACGACGAGTATTCTAGTGATTAGGGACTTGAAGTCCGACATCCCACATAACGACGCCCATAAAATAGATAATAAATTGGATGATTTCAATAGATTTCTTTCTACAGACGTAACAGTTGTTGACACTGATCCTATTATTGTAAGAAAAAAAAATATTGACGGCGTAAAATTGTTGTGTTGAGTCGTAAAAGTATCCACAAAAGTGAACGATGCAATTTTCGGTACCACATGGTGATAATGTATTGTATTTATTGCTAACATCATTGCATTACAAAACGGCGACTGTTTACGAAAATTTATACCTATGGCTTTTATGTTAAATACTCTTTATGGTTGAAGCTCTTAATTTACAATCAATCAATAAAATGTCGGTAGATTAACTGATTTTGTACGCGTAAGCGTGTCTTTGGCGAGTAGAACAAGAATGTGAATCCTAATCATGCATTCCCATTTCTATGCCTTGCATTCCTTTGTTTAGAGTTTCAAGGGGAGAAGTTAATTGTCTTACTGAAATACTTATTTACAAATAAGTACTCGCTGCGTCTATACCTTTTATATATATAAGCTTAGAAATAACAGTTTTATTTAATTGAAAGTATCGTTATTTAGAACCCTACAAGAGTCTCTCTCCTTAATATTCCAGTGTACTTAAGATATGTTCGATGAATGTAATTTATGCGTCATGTATTATTCAATTTGAACCACGTCTCTGTTTTAACTCAATGAAAAGAATGTCAAGAAAACTGCTTCTTAAAATACAGAAGCATTTATTAAAATTCATTAAATACTTACCTATTCAATTTAAATTTGATATAACCGTTCCTAAAAAACAGCATGTCCACCTAACAAGTTTGTAGCTCAAAACATTCCTATAAATTCCCACCCAACACCTCTATCACACAACACCATCTGGTCTCACGTTTCCAATACCACACGCTTATCTAATCGCCGGCCGTTTTAATTGCTACTTACAGAACTCACTAACTAATCGATCCTCACTCACTCACTACTCCCTTTTCGTAAACATTATGAAACGTTTCTATTGGCACCTCGCCTCTTACTCCACTAGCATCTTCAGTAACTGTTTCTATCTTAACCGCATAGAGATTATTATCGTTTGCGTCATCAACAGTGTCAGAGTTATGAAATTTATTAGTTAATATTTACTGTGTTAAATCTCTTAATCAAATCGAACCCGCGCCAGTCATGACTCTGTGCACTGCTGTTTGAACATCTGATGATAGACTGTTTGCGTGGTCAATATGCGTGGGTTACGTAATGGATTTGAAACTTTCTGTGGTATAAAAATTAGCACTACGATTATTGGTCGTGAATATAAAGAAATGGTATCCATTGTTTTAGGTCAATGTCGAAATAGTGCAGTTGATCTCAAAAAGTTAGGTACGATATCGTTGCTTTCTCAATTATAACAAACAAAATACTGAATTTTGGATGGAAGAAACATAAAAATACCAGGCTGGTCATACAAGCTATTCTACAGTTGGTAAGAATGTTGAGGTTAAAGGGAGTTTAATGAGAACCAAACCAAATTAAAATGAAGTATAAACTTAAATTTATTTCTCACAAACGTTACGGTGAAAGATTATTAACACATCTTTCATCGGAATTGAGATACGAGAATATAAATCAGAGCGCGATGTGTAAGCATGGTAAATCTTTTCGACTAGTTTGCTGCACGGCACTTGTTTCCATGAATGAAGATGAACGTGTTGCGAAAGTATCAAAGTAGGAAACTCGTGTGAACGTACAAACAAATAAAATAGTACAGGAAAGGCATGGAACACATCAACTAACGTATATTCCGGAAACATACGTAGCGCACCGCCACAGCAGATAGGATGATCGTCATAAGATAATTGGTGATACATAAGTACATCTTTTTTAACAAGAACATTTTACTAGTTGACCTGGTGGCTAAAAGCATTGAAAACAAAAGCTGACATTCCCTTGAAATTTTGCTTTAGCCTTTGCCAGTTATTTCTCCTACTTAGAGCTATTTTATTCTGCTCTCAACTTATCGTAACAAGCCCTAATTATCACGACAAGGATGGGACGTCTCTTTAGTAGTTGTAACTGTACAGTATTATGCCAAATGATCATGTAATCTAGTTTATTGTGTTTGGAGCCAAAAATATGTTTTTTTTTATTTCCAAAGAGATTGTTACAATTTCTTTGTTTCACAACACACATTGCTACATGCTCTAGATTTTAGTATAAAAAAAACACGAAGTGGTTTATTAGCCATTATTTATTAGTCAAAAACTATAATTTCTAATGGTATTGAACACGCGGCTTTATCCACCGTAACGGATTACTTCCTTTGATCCCTGGCTCACATACATTACGCAAATATACGGGGATAATAAAGTACCTACTACTGAGATTTATGAGCTGTGATATCATAAATAACTTGAAAAAACCGCTTGAGCATAATGGGTTCGAAGAACTATGAGAAATTGTATAGTTCACACTGAATTTCTTTAATGGAATTTAAACTTTAATGAAACAATTTAAGATTTTTGCTGCTTTGTACAATTATATTTTGGTTTCTTGTCAAGATAAATATGTATTTATAATATTGTTTTCTTATATTTACGCGAATACTACACATTGAAATAAAACTATTTTTACGGATTATTATTTTTACGGATACTAAATTTTGAGGGTACCCAGTTTTTAACTATGACATCAGGACGTCTAACACCTCAGTCCCCCCGTGACCACGGTTTGCTGTAAAGCAACTGAAACGTCGGGAACATAAAAATAAAAATTAAATAAACGCGATATAATCCGTAAAAATAGTTTTATTTCAATGTATTTATAAGTTTTTATGTGTTTAAAAAATTATATAATTATAATTGTTATGTTTACATAGTTCAGTGCATCATGTTAAAACTTTTTACGGATTATATCTTTCACTGACAAAACATTTTTTTCCCATTATCATCTGGGTGGTTCTCCAGTAATGTTCCAACGATTGGATTGCCAATGAAGGCAACAAATCTGCTCTCCAGATGTCACTTCACTTCTGTCAGTGTCATACAGCACTCACGCCAATGTGGCGCCGCCCTGCGGCGTTTTTTTTTGCCCTCATTGAAGCCCCATAGAAGTCGGTTCTAACTCTTGGACTTTGTCCGCACTAAATCACTTTTACACTCCCGTTTCGTTTTGCATAAATCAGTAATGTGGCGTTCCTAAGAAGCTTTTGTTCATAAATTCTGTTATTAATTTACCAGTAAGATGACATTCGTAGTATTTAGTGTGTATTTAGAATAATGCCCAACGGGTCATAGCTGCGTATTGTGAATTTACGAGACAATAGAGCGAATTTTGTTGGTTCACAAAGTATTCTTGACTTAACAACTGTATTGTCATAAGAATGCAATATTGTAAAGGTATTGAATTCATACAAAACCAATAATACACGTCTACGGACAAAATGCTAATCTTAAATAAATGTACATACTCCTAAAGCGTCTAATCTTAAGCTTTACTTAGAGCAGAACATGATACTTAAGCTCTAAACTTCATCCCGATATAGCACTCGATAGTGAGACGTTAAGCTAAGAATAGCCATTCAGCATAAATCCAACGCGTTCCGACTCGTATCCCCTTTGTAAGGACTTAGAAACAGTGGGTGGTACAAGGGGACTAGCCTCTGCTAATACTGTAAATAAATAAGGCTCTACCGTGATGGGCGAATATTCCTATCCCTATTTAGACAGAGATTTAAACAAATATCGTATTATGTTCTTAGATTATGTTGAATAAATGTATTTTGAATTATTTTACGTTTTGAATAGAATTACCATCTAGCTAATTCTGTTGTAAAAAAATGCATCAAAAAATGTATGTCTCGCTTCTACGTTTGCTAGCAAGATAAGGCCGGCAATTGCTTTGTCAAGAGTACTACGATTTAGAAGAAATACTTTCTTTTCTGCCATGTTGGGGAACGCTGTGAAATTCGCACAATCGCAGGTGGGATTTTCTTTAGTAGGTATTCGACCATAAAAGTGAGAATGTTAACGCTGATTATCACTCGTTAACTTAGGAATATCGTGCGAAACCCCTCGAGATTCTTACAAGTTTTCAAGAGACGTGTCTGCTAAACCTTATTAGATCTGCTTGGTCGACTAAGATCGAATCCTTCATCGCATTGAGGTGAGGCTGGGGTAGGTACAGAAATAACCTTTAGCACATATTTCTTCTGTGATTTGGTGAATACCTCTTCTTCATAGAAATCTAAAATATCTACAATCAATCATTATCTTCTAATGCAAAGGCAAAGGGCGCTGGGCGGACTTAGTTTAAAACTTAGTTCTGAGGTCCCCTGGAAGTTTCCGTGGCATAGGTAGACGTCGATAATTTCACACTTCATCTACTGGCACTTAGTTATCAGTGATTTGAACCCACGATTTTCGGATCGCATGACAAGGCTTTTCCCACTGGGCTACTTCAACCGCTTCCAGTAATGTGAAAGTTTGAAGTGATTTCATCAACAGTAGTTGCATTCATCTATTATAACTACATTAATATAGGTTTACGATGCGAGTGGCCATAAGCTGAGAACTCGGAAGTAGAACGGAGACCTATAAATCATAAAACAAAGTAATAAAATATAATTGTATGGTCATTTACTTCATTGAGTTGTTATGTACATTCGATAACATAATGTACAAATTACTTTACATGATACTGTAATAATAAAGGTACTTCTTAGATCACCAAGTTACATATATGAATAAGTACATTAGTGAGATGAAAAAAACAGTTAACACAAACTTTTTAGACTTGCGTCGAAGTCGATCTTTCTTTGGACAAAGAATAAAATAAACAGACTTTACAAAAAATTTAATAGGTATAAATCATAGATTTTTAAACATATTGTATTGCTTCTAATCGAAGTATTAAGCAAGCCAATATGTTTCGTAATATTATCTTATGAAATCTCAACCCATAAATATATAACTCTTATTTTTGAAGTTTATACTCAATAGACCCCGGACAGCTTTTCATGCAATTGAAACTAGCTCCCTGTCGGAAATATATTCCTGGCTCGCCAGCAACAGTCAGCGTCCAGCCAAAAGCCACCCCAAGGAATTTCATGCATCCTTGCCTCTTAAAACCTATCTCCCCATCTTCAAGTCATAAACTCTATGATAAATTGTCGAACAGAAGCGCTGGATCCGCCCATATTTCAATCACGTCCGATCCGCCGCGTCCGAGCCGAACGTGTCTATTTCGGGCTGGGTAAATCCGTCTGCTTATTTGGGCATGTTTGTTTCCATATCAGGCATCGGTGGTGTGTTATCGACAATGTTACTGGAGCATAGTAACTTGCAACTGAACGCGCATCACTTGTACGCCACTGATTATGCTCCATCGAGAATGTAGCCAGTGGTTTTGATTATTGTATTTTGGTCTCATTTTGATAGGTTGTTGTCATTATACCGGACGCACTACCCGTCCTTGGGTAGTGGGTACGGGGCATAGTTCTGTTATACAAGGGAGTATTGGGTAATCAGAAAGCCAGCTGTCATCACTATATAATACTTTTATCATTAAGTGTGTCCTATTCTAATCTACAGAAATATACTAGTTTAATAATTAAATTAATCCCATCATCTCAATTATTTATATTTCCTCTTATCTGTTTCAATCATTTTATCCATCGATTTTTATTCATGTTTTTTTTCGACCACTCTTCTTTTGCTTTATATTTAATATAATACAAAGAGTGTTAGTAGGTTAAGTTATAACAAGTAATAGTTAAATTAAGGCAATGAATCACAATACATAAGTACAAATAATTTGAATTATATATAATTATGTTACCTAACAGTTCACACTGGTCCTGTGGGTGTTGGCGAACTTCAAACATCTTTAGAAAGATGTGCGACTTCCCTCACGCTGATTACTTTCACCGTTCAGCCAGTGATAATAGGTATCGCAAATGAGAAGACGCTTCAAAAAATGGCCAATGTATAGCTGGAATTATGAAGCTTTATACAAAGTATAGATATTCCTGGTTGTAGTATATTGTTTAATAACAAGAAAAACAAATAAAGTTGCCCATCAAAATGTTGCTGTTACTGACACAACCCTATTTCCAAACCTATCTTTGTCGTGACAATGGTACGATTAAGAAGATAACATTGTTGAACAATTCATCAATAAAATTATTATTTATCAAACGCTAATGATTGGAGAAAAGTGAAAGTGATTTGCCATTTCCTCATTCAGTTATTAGGTATAAATTAGGATGGACACTCGTAACCTACGTCATAATATACAGGTACTTTTGAATTATCCTTTAAAACCTTTTGTTTTATTTCAACGTAATAATGGAAGCAATAACTCTACGTTGAAGGTTTATGCCAGAAATATTATAAGATTAAAGCCAATACTAAAAATGCATATAAATAAGTATTGGCCCAAAGTATTTTGGACAAAATTAAGCACTCACTTTTTTGCGATTTCAACTATCAGAAATTACTTAAAATTATAATAGATCATAACATTTATTTATTACGTCAATTTAGTCCAAATTTGAGCTAAATATTTTATCATTTACCTAGCATTCACGTGTAATTTCTATCGTTTGTACCTTGCAGACATTAAATGCTATATTTCATTAAAGAGGAAGGAGAAAGAGACATCCTGGATTCATTCTGAGTAATAGGGACGGTATAAAAATCCCGTCCCTGAGTGTAGATTATGCCTGGAACTGATGATAGAGATATCTGTTTCTCTACCACCATGGTAGAGCTCTGGCTCTATCATCAGTTTTAGGCATACTGCACACTCGTTAGTCGTTAGCGTCTACACCTACATAATCATATATGTTCAATAGCCGCACCTCTATCGGCAACCCGAGAAAATAACAAATCCTGCCCATGGGATAAAATTGCAAGTTTATGCATATTGGAACATCACAATCTTTTTACGAGCTTTTAACCTTAAACCATAAACGTTACACCATCTTTAAACTCAAACTTATATGTTACCACAAAGTTGATGTTCCATACATGGCATCTTAATGCCAGGCGTTCACCATCTTGGCATTTGGACACCTGTGGCCTTATCAAAATATGCGCCAATCTGATACAGCGATCCAATTCCACTCAGGCCGATGCTAATTCGATGTATAAACGATAATTTCGCAATAACATTACCAGCGAACAAGCCATGAATTGTAATTTGCTTGTTTGATGCTTTGAACTCACGGCAAACTTATTTGACATCTGGAGAATAGGTAATTAAAGTGATTTAGTTACTGGAACATTGTTTAATAATATACTTACATTCTTACGTACTGATGGCTTGTGTTCTTACAAGAGCATTGCTTGATAATGCCATGGCTTACCTGCTTAATGACAGAACTTAAAAATTCATTCGGGTTAACGAAAAAAAATGTCGATGATACGCTATCTTTCATGTACCTACAACTGTATTATTTCAAATTGTAACTTGCCATATAGGTCAATATATCGCTAGACTAACACACCAACTGGCCCGAGACTATGCAACACTTTTACTTTACATTAGACTGGGGGCGATCCCTATGACACCCAGGCCAGGACCAAATACGAACGGGCCATTTTACAGAGCAAGAAATATGTACCGTTGAACCTACCTAATGTAAGAGGTTGCCGTCCCGCCACATTATAGATTTTATTAATAATAATGTCAACATGTTTCTTGATTACGTCAAGAGTTTGGGTTAGGCGCGCAGTGCAGTGACTCCGGGCAGTCATCATATCATAATAATTCCTGAAGATCTAAAACATTATATCGAACTCCAATCGATATCGGTTGGTATAAGTTAATATTAGCCAATTATAATACAGGAATCTCGCCGATAGAACTGATAATCAATATGCATATGTATGATAATTGCATTGAAAATGTCGATTAGAATTGCCGCCCGATAGATTATTGAATGCTCATTTGAACCTTCTATTTATGTTCTGTCTTTTTAATGTACCACCCAATGTGGCACTGGCTATATTTCAAGGGACGGAAGATTCTGTAGTTCTACCATCAGATTTACGATCGCTATTTGCTAACGTCTGCGTAAAATAAATTATATGACAAATTGTACAGCGCTTTTATGCGTCACTAGGAGAGCTAAGAATTTAGCGTATAAAATACGTAGATACTAGCGAGTAACGACTCCTAGCGGATGTGATGTCAATGGTACAAGTAGAGTCCCTTAGAACAATGCAAGAAAATATATTTCATTGTAGAGTTTGGATATTTTTTAACCAAATCGACAAACAAGCGTACGATCTACCTAATGTTAAGCAGTCACCGTAGCCATTAATTGCTTGCTGCATTACGTATGCCATTGGATTGCTCGCATGTCACCAACCTGGAAGGGAGTGGGACTGAGAGAAGACTGAGAAAGGGTCGGACTTCCGGCTCTCTCTCTCTCATCATACGAAACGCGGCTTTAATTAACATTACGCCGATCTTCTGTGAGAGGTTCGTACTACACTGGTCGCACCAGCGGTATATGAGGTGTAGTCAATTATCTACAGCTTGACTCTACCACTACCATTAATACAAACATTCAGTTCCTACGAAGCATTCCAATGATTTTTAATTAATTTAATTTTACAGAGCAATTCTCGCTGTAGAGTTACATCACAGTCATGACGCTCACAAGCCAATATTAGCGATTACAAGCAATAATATTTAGCATGTAATAATTAATGAACAGTATCCTGTTAATATTTATTAACAACACAGAGGTTAATTGGCAATTTTCACTGTTATATCTGTTAATATTAATATTTAATGAATGTAATACGTCAATTTGTGCAATGTTACTGTAGTAGATTCATAGACAAATTCTCTTAAGTGATGTTATTTAGACGTATATAGTGTGTTCAATGTACGCTAATAAGTTTAGAATTTTCTCATACGGCGTTTGGTTCGTACAACAAAAGCAATCTCTTAATAAATAACATTAACATGCTAGTAAGATATTGCAATGAAGTATGATTGGTGATAGCCGCATTTTGGATGGGTGAGTGAACCAGAAGATCAAACCCCCTCTCTTCCGCTCTCTGTCCCACCCCCTTCAGGTCGGCAACGTATTTTTTTTATCGCCAGACGAACACACCAACTCTATAGTCCCGAACTAAACAACACCTGCACTATGGGTACCGTACAATGGACACCCAGGCCAGAGCAAATTACAAAAAGGTCATTTTCCGAAATTTACTCTGTCGGGAATCGGAGCCGCAACCAGCCGTTGCAGTGAGCCGAGCAGCCTACGCTCGAACCACTGCGCCAAGCGGTCGTCAAACGTGCGAGCAATGCCTTTGGTATAGCAAGCATCTGAAGGCTACAGTAATTATTTAACATCAGGTTAGTCGTACAGTTGTTCGCCGACTTGTCAAATAATAAACAGGCCTTTTTTACAAACGTTGGAAGCCTGACCAACCAAACATCGATGATTACGTAAAACTTTTCACACATTAAATCACTATTATACTCTTAAATATTAAAATACATTTAAGTTATTATAAACCATCTTTATTACGGCCACTTAAAATGACATAATTCCTTATTAGGTTGGTAACACAAGATGGACGACCGTCGCTGTACTTTAGAAATATATCATTTTGTGCTTTTAAAGTTATTTTTTTCCACTTGGGAGTGATTTTCGGATGCTGTTTATTTCAATTAGTCAGTAGCGCTCTCTTTTATTCTGATTGCGGTAAATTTATGCATATTTATTGTTTTGGTAAGCGCCGTCCGTCTGGGTTAAAAATAAATTTTATTTGGGAAGAATTTGTCGTTTTAACAGGAAGCTTTCTGATATATGTATGAATTTTAGAATAATACATTTTGTTTATTCTATATTTAAAATTATATAATTAATTTTTAAAATACATCTGCAAAGCTCTTCTACAGACCCATAAGGATCGCGGTTTGACTGTTTTATGAATATAAACCCCAAAATTCTCAATAAGAATTATTCAGTCCTTGGTCAAGCATTTGACCACATTTAACATTATAATCTGATAACTATTATTCGATATTATCATAAATAATCGTGGTAATAAATCATGTATAAGACGTTTAGTATGGTTTAATAACCGTAACAATCAGTGTGTTTTAATATTAAATAAATTCTACAGAGATCTATATGGTACGACAAGGATCTATTCTTGGAACCAAACTCTTAATATATCCGTGATATAAAAGAAATTAATGATTCAACCAGCTAGCCAGTGAAAATAACATCATCCGACAATCGCGTGATTCCCACACACAACGAAATATCACCGAGACACATTATAACATTGCAACATGCAGAACCAGACAAAGGTGAAGGAAAAACTAACGGATTGACGACAACTATTGTGTCTGCCAAATGGTGTAGTACGCGAATAACGCGGCGCCCGCGCCGGTGGCGACTGCGTATTTCTGTATCGCGGGATTTAGTTGTTTGACAACGGGGATCAAAATGGATACGAACGTGAAAATATAGTTAACCGCAAATGATATGAATGTTCTTCGGTGGGATTTTTCATTAGTGTTGTATTCGAGTATGAAGTATGGATTGGATGAACGCTTGTTTCGCAAAAAAATGCATATTATTAGGGTGTATAACAGTCATGACAGACAGATTCTTGACTAAAGGAGTTCAGTCTCATTTTTTGGAGGTTGACGAGCTGAGGTTGAGTTTTGGACATTTAGACAGCACTTGATTACAATGTGATAATACGCTGTGCACAATTTACTTCGGAGTTTTTCTCTACACGCTAATGTTTGGAAATTTATGAAGATTAACTTATACTCACTACGTATTTTTTATACCTTCTTTTAAATATATTGTTTGTTGTTTTACACTCTTGAATTCTTCAAAAACGTGACAGTAATTCGCAGTATAAAACTCTACTGATGTTCCGATTCAAAAGAACCACCGCTCGAAGAGTCTTTGTTCTTTTTATGAGGACACAAACATCAACGAACCAGACGGCTAATCCAGACTAATGAAGTGATTTTAGTTACTCAAGCGAAAAATGGAACGCGTCACGCGCTATTTAAATATATATCACCTGAAAAAACGACACGACGACACTTATGCGTCTCCGGGTTTTACGATAAAGTATTATCATTTATATTTTTTTTTCTCCACGCACAAAAACAAAATTAATGATCCAAATAAAAATCTTAAAACGGTTAATTTATCATTGGAAAGTCCTCCAGACGGTCAGACGAAAAAAAACGTAGACTGCAGAGGCGGCGAAAGTTGAAGAATTCAAAATATAATTTGACGAAAAATTTATTGTGACCAATTTTAATTTGGCAATCGATAGCTGTGCATCAACATTCGACCATAAACCTGTGAGTCTAACGTTTATAACCGAATAGCCGTGATGCATGGTTTTATTAATTAAATTATGATGTCAGATGTTTTTTGCAAATACATCTACAATAAAATATGATGTATTTATTTGAATTTCAGCAGCTCACATCACATAAAGAAATGAAACGAAGTCAATAACCATGCAGAGTTTATTTTGTTCGTTTATTACGAATATGAAAGGAATGTATTACATATTTCATTGTTAGTCCCCTGATCCTGCCGTTAATCTATCATCGCCTGTAATTGGATGTTCTAAATCAAAGGACTCGTACTTTTATTTCTAATTAGTTCATATAGTACCAAATACACTGAGTGTAATCATTAGTGAGAATGGTTTTATAGAAGTTACTAGCTGTGCCCCGCGACTCCGTCCGCGGGGAATGTGGACCACCCTTAATATTTAGGGGTATGAAAAATATAGATACTAGCCGATTCTCAGACCTACCCGATATGCACACAAAATTTCATGAAAATCGGTCGAGCCGTTTCGGAGGAGTATGGTAACTAACATTGTGACACGAGAATTTTATATATAAGACTAGCTGTGCCCCGCGACTCCGTCCGCGTTCTGATGAAATTTTTCCTGAATTTTCTTTGCTATAAACCTCACGGAGCCCGAGACCTTTCCAACGAATGCAAAACCGTGGAAATCGGTTCGTGCGTTCTGGAGTTATAGCGTCAGGAAGGAAAACCCGACTTATTTTTATATAGTAGATAACAAAGTAAGGTGATCAAATAATAATTTAGCCCTTTTGACTTCCCACTCCTGGGCACGGGCGTCCCATCACTACTAGAGTGATTCAGGTAAGTTGATACATTATTTTTTCTCTCGATCGGTTTCATATTTCATCGGTATTCAATATTAAACCATTTTATTTTGGGAGAATACTCCAACTTGCCTAACACAGATTTTTCTTTTAGGCATTAACTCCTAAGATTTTCGCAATACTTTATAATAAACATTGACCGTATATTTGCAACGGTTTGAGTCCTAAACGAAATCTTTTGAATCCACGATACTAACAAAATGTTCCAGTAACATGTTCTCTAAAGCAGTTCTCACTTAAAATTAATACCTGGTTGTAGGTAGACACTCCTATCTTATGTTATCCGCATGATATACATCCTCAGTCTCGGCTCCGCGCCTCAGACACGATAATTACATCGTAAAATGTCGCTACGAGCCGACCACCGGCCAGGAACGGTGCCAACACTGCAGACGTTTCATTTTGCATCTTTATATCATACAGTTGCTTCTAGTTGTCCGGGTTTCCCCGTGTTATGACGACTATTTGTGTCTAATTTGTGGAGATGTGTACTAGACAGCTGTGCCTTTTTTACTTGACTCAAACATGCGTCGTTCGGCCGTATAAATTAGTAAACTTGAACGTTTTAATGTCACAATTATATTCAGAAATTTATATCAACTTACACAATCACTATTCCCATCTATTGAATCAGGTTGAAGATTTTTAATATCTACAGTAATTTCACCTAGTGTAATGACATTAGAAGAAATTGCGGGGATATTTTCGGGTTCATTTGAAAAAGCGTCAGGCATAAATTGTAAAATGTATTTCAATTTTAATAATTATTAATAAGATGCACAATAATTTTAAATGATAATAACACAAGGAATAAAAATTAAAAAAACAAATCAATATCCAATGCTTTGTATCGCTCCGGATGAAATTATGTCCACGAAACAGGCGTCAAAGTGATGGTTCAAGACCCTTCTCTGTATATGCCTCGCTACCTCGGCTCATAAATAAACTTTTCAACCCCGTAAAATTAACAAGAACAATGTCTCGAGTTCCCAACACCTGGCTTCAGAAGAATGCTGCATAACAGGCAGTATACACCGATATACAAATTAATACAACAAATAAATCGATCAAAGAGAAATGGTCGCGTGGTAATGCAACACAAATCAAGGAACAACTTGACATTATTAGGCCTGCTTGCGGTAGTATGCTCGAAGTGCAAAGCAATAAAGACCAATATTGCGTGACCGTATTAGGTATGTATCTAAGATGTATGATATTAGAAAATGATAACCCTACGCTATCATTATCTTTGTCTTTTAAATTTGCATGTGTGTAAACGAATAATAGATAAAACTGATTTGGCTACGCAAAAGTGATCATACCTAGCACTTATTTATATTTTATTTATACAAATAGACGGTAACGTCTTGAATATACAAATTATGATTAATACCTTTTTTATGACCTTGTGTAAGTATATTCGATTTATATCTTAGTTTTGATTTAAAATTATGTTTCAATTATTATGTTAAAGCACATTAATAATAAAACATTAAGCTATCATAATAAATTATAGTTTATCCATTTATTTATTGGCTCTAATCTCATTAGGATTTGTCTAAAAGCTTTAATGTTGATTTGTGTATTATTTTGTACAATTATAAACTATATTATTATTTAGTTTAATTTGGTATGTGCGTCCGGTTAGAAATATTTATTTATTACCGTATTTCTTAAGATTTTGATGGAATAGGATATAATATTACATTATTTTTATTTATTTTATTTATTTATTTATGTTCAGGCATCGTAGGACCATAGATAAATACTTTATAAACTAACATACATATTAATAATAACTAAACTAAACTATGGGTGGTGACGGCGGCAATCTCCCCCGAAAGCGCCTGAACACCACACCCTTCGGCCATTATGCTTGTCGTTTTAGTCTTGACTATTGGATTATCTAAAAGTACAGGACAAAAATAAAGCTTTGTCTTGTCCAAAAATCACAATATGTTTGAGATGACTTCAGATTTGGGCAATAACTTAGATCCAAAAAATGCTTGTAGTACTTTTTGCAATGTCTGTACGTAAGTTTATATATATTTTTCTTCTACAACTATAACTCCTTCTGTTCCGGTCCGCCAACATAAAACAATGACTAATTCATTAAAACCGATACAATGGCCACCTGTTATAAAACACCTCAGCGAATTCCATGCAATAAAACTGCTAACCAATTTGCTCATACTCTTTAGATATTTTTCCAGCGCCGAAGGTGTTATCCCTTTCATTCTTGACTTGAAAGATAGAGATGAAATCTTCTACGCAGGGTAATATAGGGTGGCCTGACTCATATTACGTTATCGTAAAAGGAAAAAGGTTCAAGAGTAGGAATAACAAGTCAAACATAAACTTGTGAGGTAGGAGTAAGCACCGTGTGTAGGTACTTAATATTGCATTTCCATGGCATCCTAGTTCCATGCTTGAAATCATTTTTAACGTCAGATTATTTAGTATTAAATAAATAATAAATAAATAAATATCGCCAGACAGATACACCACCTGTACGGTCCCAAACTAAGCAAAGCTTGTACTATGGGTACCGTGCAATGGACTGGGGGCGATCCCAGTGACACCGAGACCTGGGCAAAATACGAAAAGGCCATTTCCGAAATTCCGGCGGGAATCGAACCCGCAACCACCTTGTGCAGTGAGCCGAGCGGCCTACGCTCGAACCACTGCGCCAAGCGGTCGTTATTTTTGAGGTCAAAAGGACAAGTTCTTATTTCTCAATTATTTGTAAATATCTGTCCCATTTCACGCTTGACAACCTATACGATCATATAGTAAGAGAATTTTAATTCCGTTGTATTCTTAATAAACATTTCGGTTTCTTTTCATTTGAAATTTTATATACTCCTTAATTAATATTTCAATCAATTTCAAAGACATGTTTCTAGTAAATATAAAAAAGCAGTAAACGTTACAAAGTTTAACACGCGATAAACCCGAGTTATGTCAAATTTTGCAAGTTTAATATGATATAACTCTGGTTTATCACGTGTTGTAACGTTTTTGCAATAACACCGAAACTTTTGTAGTTTTAAAGCTAGACGGTTTGAAAAATAAAACTATTCAGTTTGGTATGGTAGGCCATTTGAAAGACTGGTTATTGTATCCCGTTCTGCACTAAAATCCAAATATTTCCTGCATAATATTATGTATACTAGTCGCTTCCGTTACAAACACAAATAATACTTAAAGTAATGCAGTTTGACCGTAAGTCTTACTTTCTCTCTGATGTCACAAAATAGTGATGAATAGTATGCTAATAACGAAACTACTTTAGGGTTTCACAACAAAAATAAAACATCGGTCGCAGACTTACATGGGCTCATCCGTTTTTTTTAACCATCACATCGTTATCATTGTTTATCTCGAATGGGTAAGCAGTGTGCAACGAATTTTAAAAGCCATTCAACTGTTACCTGAGCATCTTTCAGATTTCTCCAGCTGACTAAAAGTTACAGTTAATTTGAGAGTAAAACTCTATAGCTCTACCAATAGTTTATGCGTTTGCTAGAGTCGCACGCTAGTCGCTAGCGTGTACGATTTTTGATTTGATTTTTTTTATATCGCTATCATCAGGAGGAAAAAGTTTGCAATAAAAATATTTTACGGAGACGCCAGCGACACTAGCAAGCTTAACTCTTGGTAGAGATAAGTACAAATTCTTATCCACATTTCGGCTTGCCGATACATGAATGGAGACAACCTTCATTCATATTCATAACACATTTTAGGAAACCGAAATCCCGTCAACGATTTCGAAAACACCTAATCAATATTCACCAAATCATTAACACAAGGCGACCCAAACGAACCCTTCCTCTCCGTAATCCGAGCTCGTAAACTACCTCCGAATCTACTATACTGATTATAATCCGTTCGAAAATCGACTAATAAACATTGTAGTTTACGAACCTCGTAATTAGTTATTAGGTGAAAGTGCGTTCAGAAATCGTAACTATGTTTAATACAATTTAATGTTTCCGTCAGGTTTTTTAAGATAACATTCTGGTGACGACGGCTGATTGGCGCTGTGGTTTATGGCTGAGGTGAAAGACCTTTTGACACGTGTGTAGTATTTTATATTTATATTGTGAGACGGGTAATTATAATTCATGTTAATTGGGCATATACCGGGTCTGTAGTTTAGAAGGCTACATGACTCTTAATTGTTCAAAAATAGTTATAATTTATCAAGGATATGGTTGATCTCGGCTTTTTTATTGTAACAATCATTAAAATGTCTTAAAATACAGTTACCAAAATTAAAATCTATTCAAGTGGGCAACAAATTTTCGTTAAAATACTGGATCTATATACTTATTTATTTCGAATTCATGCAACAGCTCACGATCAAGACTTATGACTCTAACAAGAAACGATATTGCTAATAAAGAAATACACAGCAGTCAAACAATCGATTGTGAATTGCAAGCAGCATAGTCGCGGAAACGGTATTGATTTCAACAACAATCGAATACTCGGCTTACGTTTTGTTCGTAATAGTTTATCATTGTGTTACCACATGCCGGTTTTGTTTTTGAAACATGGTTGGCTACAGATTTGATGACGTGGTTTCTTAAAGCTCTGAGTAATTACTCTACCACGTGTGTTCGCTAGTCGCAAGCACCTACGTAGCATTATCGTATCGCGATATGTTTAGTCAACTGGTTAACCAAAGATTAATAATTTAATAAACGTGTTTTAGCGGTTGTATAGTTAAACCATGCTTTGTCTTCTTCTTTCGAATGTCATATTACTGATGACAGAACGAGATAATTTGGTGTGTTACTATTCACCCGCTTTACCAGGTTTATTAATAAGGGGGTAGAGTCTTGGTAGAGCTAGAGTATAATAGACTAGTTTCTGCCCGCGACTTCGTCCGCGTAGACTTAAGTTATGTATTCTATGTGTTAATTCAGGTTATAAACTATCTGTGTTCCAAATTTCATCCAAATCCGTTCAGTAGTTTTTGCGTGAAAGAGTAACAAACATACATCCATACTCACAAACTTTCGCATTTATAACATAAGTAGGATATTAAGTTCATCGTAGGTGAAGAGTTTAATAAATATTTAATAGGCATTAATAGACATTTACTTCAGGTGACAGCTGTGCAGCAGTATTACAAGACTGTTTGAAACTTTGCCATTAAAAGTTTATTTTCTTTTTGCATTTTTGTATTGAACATGTTCAGACCGAGACAATCGCCGCTACAATGGTCCTCATTAACATAAACCTAAAAAGCTTGTAAAACCTCCGTCATTAGGAGCTATTGCCGGTTTTACAGTCGCTTGGAAGACCATCAAAGGGAATTGCCAATTACAATTATACTGACTGTTTTGTGGCCTAATGATTATCCCCAGTTATGTGGCACCAGTTAATACTGGTTTACTGTCATGAAAACGCCGAACAAGGTGGTGGCTGAACAATACCTATGGTGGAACTTGGCCGGAACCCACCAAACAATTCTGTGCGCAATTGGTTTATTTGTAAGGTATATTTATAATTTCAATCAAACAACAGTTTTGGCGACCGCTTGGCGCAGTGATTCGGGCGTAGGCAGCTCGGCTCACTGCATATGGTGGTTGCGGGTTCGATTCCCGCTGGGGTAAATTTAGGAAATGGCCTTTTTGTAATTTGACCTGGTCTGGGTGTCACTGGGATCGCCCCCAGTCCATTGTACGGTACCCATAGTACAAGCGTTGCTTAGTTTGGGACCATACAATTGGCGTGTTCGTTTGGCAATATTGGTTATTTATTAAATGTTCCCAATTCGAAGACACATTATCATTTTGTCCCTCTTTCATATATACCGTAACTTTGTTTTTTTTCCAAACAAAGCGACTCTATTGGTGAAATCAAGAAGGTGTTATGTATAAAGTTCTTGGGTGAAATACATGAAATTTTTGTATGAAATGCATATATTGTTAGAAATGTCAAATTAAAATCTATTTCGCATTCAAAACAGATGTAACATCTACTTAAATGACTTGATCCCAGAGGTTATAAAACCCGAGATTTTTGAGAGAACCCAGCGAGGTGCATGACATGCGCTTGCGCATCGTGGTATAAAATGGTGCCTGCTGTGATATGATATGTAGGCGCGAACATTTAAATAATCGGAAATTTTATGAGAAAATGAATTTGTCTCATGTTCTGCAACGCTGATACAGATAATTTAAATGTGGTAGGTACCTATGTGTTTTGGTATTGAGAATCTGTGTGTTGTTAGCATATTTTGTTCCGAAGTCAGATAGAATAGAACAGAACACGAATACCGCTTCTAAATTCATTATACTCGTATGAAAACCAGGTACTCTTGACCTTCAGACAAAACACGAAACATTGTTTTGTACAATACAATGATCATAACTCTATAGTTTCTGAGAACTCAGAAGCCCGGGAACTTGAAAATATCTGCTAATTAGATTAATGAATCGATACGAATCCGAGGTAACGTAATACCCAGGTATCGATTCAATAAATTTATGCTTAATTGATTATTATTGCATAAACGATAATTGAATTAATTGACGATTCTGTGGGAAAATATTTTAAATGGAAACTATTTTGACTATGATTTTAAATTTATCTACGAATAAAAAGAGCCTAGACAATTTTTACATCGCTCCAATCGCGTCTGAGATATTTTGATTCCGGTACATAGAATATTAGGAATGGGTTTTTATTTCCAAAGCAGCAGTTTTGCCAAGTACAAGCTTACGCATTATAAAATTCCCAATTACGTAAGATACTCTAAAGTGTGGCACAATACAACCAGACACTCTTCCCGTTACAGCTAGGTCACGTGACTGGGCCCAAGACTACGTCATCGGCTAATAATGATCCCTATTTGTATTGCCGATATCATTCAATGACAAAACTGATTGTGACGTATTCTTGGGCCATCGTGGGCAGATAACACCTGGCGTAGCATAATTATCGTACCATGCTCTAAAGTGGGAAGGAGCTTTCGTTAATTAATTATGATACCTCGTACATTATAAACAAGAGTCTTGAGAAAACGCTATAAGTACGGAAATAAGTGTACAGTTTATTTTACGTGTAATCCGTTTTATATCGTTACTATTTTAATAATTGCACACATTTCCTAGAAAACGTCGCGGCATATAATAAATTCACGCAAAATAATGATCTCCATACTCGCCAATGATGCTGTTAGAAGCTTTGGCCGCGATTGAAATGATACAATCTGAAACGTATGGACTTGCAATAAGGTTTAACTTGAACATAGAACGTAGTAGGAGTATCAAAAAAGTACCTATTGAAATTTATGATGACTCTTAATAGTTTGGATATATAATCATAGATAAGTACGCCATAGTTTCACTAAAAACAAAGTTTTACCTACTGTTGTAGTACTTAAATCTCCCTTGCCTACTGTTCATAAAAATATATTAGAATATCATTAGATAAAGATTAATTTAAATTAATAATATTGACCTCCCACTCCTGGCCATGGGCCTTCCCTCAATACGAGTACAAGGAGTCAGGCCATAATGCACCGCGCTGACCCAGCAAAAATATATTAATTAATATTTTGGTCAATACCATAGATTTAGAGCGAGAACTGACAAGTCTCCTGTCAACACTTGTAAAATTAAGTTGCTTCTAATTTCAAACTTACAAACAGACACTCCAATTATGTTTAAACAAATCGATTTTTTTTATTAAATTCACGGTCTCTTGAGTTCATTTGGCTTACAGCCAAGCTCTTTAGCTGTGAGAAATACGACCAGTGTTTGAAGAACTCATATGTTCCCCTGATTGATCGCACGAATGATGAAACGAGATGATATTAAGAGGATTTAAGGGATCAACATTATTTGGTCGGTGTACGATTTGACATTGCGTCTGAGTCGATTGTCTAGCGTGTTTTCGTCACAGCCGACGAGTTGCTGGGTTGCGTTACATTTTAAAGCAAATGAAAGCTGTCGGTATGAATTAAATGTATAATATGTAAACAGATTAATTGTATTTAAATGTATTTTCACAGGATTGTATGGAAAATCTAATATGTTATGAAAAAAAAGGTTTTCAGTGCTATATTCCTCTCCTCTTTCTTCCATGTGGGGTCTGTGAACTTCACACTCTAGGTACAGAATTCCTCGGATGCACATATTACTTCACCGATATGCAATTATATTTGAGGTTCGCACGTAGTATCTGTAAATACCAAAGATGCAAGCCGAGGTTTAAACCTGCACTCCGTGTTACCAAAGCAAGGGAAACTTGTACTCGTATAACACTGTCGATAACTGCTAAGACCAGATTGTGGTTTTTTTATTGTACCACCTCTGAGAAACACGCTCGATATCATCGACGAGGCGAAAACAAACTGACGGAGCCGCGCCCTCCAATTTGGAGCAAGCGTTATGATATGTACACATAATTATTATGCGATACGGGTCGGATGACAGTGTTAGTGTTAGCGATTGCAATACTTTATTTTATTTTTGAAAGTATTATTCGTATTTATTCACCATAAGTACCAATTTTAAGAATAGATTAAGAAGTTCATAATTATAGTATAAAATCGTTTTTAATGTTATTTTTATTTAATAATGATGCAGATATTTGTGGACATAACTTCTGGGCCCTTACCACGTTAGCTACTTAAAACGCAATAGAAAAGCAAACGCGAGCGTTTGAAAGCTAATTCACGTTTGAACGCTTGCGTTTGAAAACTAATATGCTTTTTCTATTGCGTTTCAAGTAGCTAACGTAGTAAGGGCCCTGTACTAAAACACTATGACAATTATGTGGACTACCTACCTACCTACCGAATGGCAAGGGTGCGCGGGCTGAAGTTAGTTTTAACTACTTTTCACAGTCTTATGTTTTATGGATGAATTCACGGATTCTTAGTGCAGTAAGGTAGTTTGGTGTGACCATCCTATTCGGAATTTGTATATATTTTTAGTAAATTATTACGGATATGAACACCTAGTTTTTTGTATGCTAAATAGTGTTGTACAAGGCCTAATTTTAATAGATATTCACGATATTTTACATGGTAAAATTGATGTATCTACCTCAAAAAATTTACTTTGCCAAATCGCTAACCGCTAGCACACAAGCATCGGTTAACCGCTACCCCGCAATTATTCCGCGATAATGCCAACTACACGTTGAGTATTTAAGTTAGGGTTGCTAGATATAAGCAGGTATCTAATAAATATACAAATATAAAAAACAACTAAGATATAGAGTGGTTATAGGGTTAGCATTTTTTGTTAGAATTAAGAGATTAAGTATATTATTATCACGATATACCTACTTAACCATTGATGATTGATCTGCAAGACTAAATCAATATAATGCTATCTAGAAATCTGCGCAAGCGACATTGAGTAAAAGCTAGTCGCAAATAGAGCCATCAAATTAACAACATAATAACGTAAAATTCTCTATGATTTACAATACTCTTAGTGTGTAAATATAATCTAACAATTTACTGCTTAATGTTGCGCGTAAATCACTATCCAATTTCACAAAATTAATAAATCTTACCAACCAATCGTAAAGAAGCCACCGTTTTATCTATCCGCTGGCAATACACCACTCGTGGATAACAGATCATCAATTATCTTAATGCTCATTCATAAATATTGTTGTCATACATAACGTGCAATAAGCCCGACGTTTCACCGGTGTTTAAATGCATTTAAATTTCGCGAAAAAATAACGTTTACTTTATACCCTGTGCTGTAGAGTTCAAAATGTGAAATCGATATTGCAAAAAACAAAGTTACATTTATCTTTTTTTTATTGTTTTTTTCTATCCGATGTGATTTTCGGGCGGTAATTAAAATTTTGAATACGCAAACGCAGGCCAGTCATCGAGCTTCCGCCGAGTACAACCTACAATATTCGATAGTCGTTGCGCTATAGCTGAAGTTATTGAAACGTGTAAACCCTGCATTGGAGCGGTAACTCGGACGTCTCGTGATTACACCCCACTCATGAATATTTCATGAGCCGATCTTGTTAAAAACCCGTCAATCTCGCGCGCATATTGTTTATTTTATCGGCCGCTAATCACACCCGGTTGCAACGCCGTTTAAGTCGCATCGTTAGTCAGTAACGCCTTATGAAACAGGCTCTGCGGTGTCATTGAAGAATGGTGCGCACTTTATAAAAGCAATACCAGCAGCTTCGCTCGCGTTGATTTTATTTTCTAGAGTATAGCGGAGAACCATTTCCCGGTGATCACTGTACAAGAAAACATCAAAGAGTGAATCCGTTTAGGAGGAGAAGATTACAAACACAAGCACACCGGAATTTTATAGTATAAAGATAACTAAGTTCTTTTTTTTATTACGTTATAGGCAAGTATTTGACCACAATCTCACCTGATTGTAAGTGACGATGTGGTCTACGGTGGTGCACACTTGCCACCCGCCGGCAAGGTGTTCCATTCCTTGGCAGTTCGCACAATAAAAGTAGAAGCGAAACGCTTGGTACGAACCGAAGGAATGTCCAGTTTATATACTACAAAATCAGAATTTGGTATACGTTTTTGGTAACCTCTTGCCTTGTTATATTTGCCATCAAATCGAGTGGAGTCAGATTCCTCATTGTGGATTAGCGAACTTCACACGTCGTTGTCGGCAACCGTGATGTTTATAACCCAAACTTTAATTCTGTCGCCTGATCATACCCAAGTAATAAAGTAGTAGGTAGCCACCGATTGTTATTGATGTACCTTAACATTATAAAAAACATAAACATAGAAGAAAGCTTGTTCCAACAAATAAAACGGACAAGTTTCACTCTCAGAAATGATTCAAACAAGTTTAATATTGCGAAAACACATTTCTAACCGCCGCGTGTCTGCAATCTTAATATTCTATTGTAATAAACTACTGGCTGTCAATAGGCTTTCGCATAATTTACATGGCTGATGTACACGGGGCGACTTGAAGTTTATGGCCGCACGATTTATCAGAGACTTTCTGTCAGTCGGTAAAAGTGGTAGTTATAAAATGTAAGTATTTTCCGGCGTTCTTATCACAAAAGTTTTTAGATTTATTGACGGTTGTCTATAACATTTTAATTTCAATTATGTCAGTTCACGACTAAAGCACCAGGATTTCAATTCACTACCGTAATAATGCCTTAGATTTTCATTACCAAGCATCACCAACGTTTTATATCCAACATGTTGGGAGAAAAATCTATGAAGCTAGTTTTATGAAACATAAACTGGTATTTTGGAAATTGCTTCTTGTATTCTGAAACGGTATATCCCACTTTCTTCCCTTCCACCATCCCAATAGTGAGAGGAGTGGGGATATACAGGAGTGATAGTGTTTATTGGTATCTATAAAAATGTATTTTACTGTTCGATTTTATACTGCTCAAGTCGTAGGTAGGGAGTGGTTATTTGAAATAGATTATGCCAAACGACTTCGAATGTGATTTCGTGAAACCTAGTACTATGATTTAATTTCCAGTAAAAACTAGAAACTACAGGTAAAATATAGTTCAGTTTCACTGTATTTACTTTGAACTAAAAAAACCTGAACCTACCTGCGTAATATACCATGTCCGTTGCTTTAGTCAGCAAGGACATTCAAGTAAATAAAGATTTAAGTCTAGATTTAGGTTTGTCCTTGTCGAGAGATCCCGGCATTTTCTGAAACGATCAAAATAGAATCGAATCCACTTTCTACGCAGTGTACTTATTTATAATTACTTTGTTTTTGTATAAAAATAGCGATCAGTGGCGCCAACATTGTGCGCCACTTTTCTGTTAAATAAATTAATGGTAAAATTAAACTTTTTAAAAGCAAGCTTTTATTTGATTGCCATAAAAATAAGAAAATAAGCTTTAAATTCAATCAAACGTATCAAATTAGTACACCTATTACACAATTTATTAAATGATATAAAATCTTGTCGCTAGATTGTGACGTTATTAAAATAAGTACATTTTTAAATAAAATGTAATCTGGCGTCAAGTAACATAGATGTTAATTTATATTTTTTTATAAAACTAGCCTTTGTTGCAAATTTACTCGCGTATTTTCTGTATGTTGCCAACCTACGACAACAACAGCGCCACCTACGACAAAACTAAGGTTTGCTAAAAGTACTTAGTAAGATCGTCAAATAAACTGTAAATCGTTTATTATGTTTCGTAATCTCGTCCTCATTTATGTACTATGTAGTATGTACCTTGTACTACTGCGCTGACACAATCTTCAAAGTTTATCGTAAAACCGAACGCACCCAACACTATGGCCCAGCCTTCCCGCGCTCTGTCCGGACCTGTCAATGTCATTGTACTTTTTTGTGCGATGCGCTGTTCACACGTAAATTTATAAGAAAAGTGAAAAAATATGGAAAAACATCGAAAATTGGTGGATACACTCAGCCAACGACTGGAAAAACTGGAACGAAAGTTAAGTAAGCGGCGTCGTCACTCATCTTCAGGTTAGTTTTAGATTATGTTTGTTTTTTACCGTGAATCGTTGAAAACTTCGATTGTTGAAAACCTCGTTGTCCTTGAACTTACCACAAAGAAAGTCTTAAAAACACTTAATTCTCAAGAGTTTTCACGAGAGGTTAACCATGAGAACGTTTAGTGCCAATTCTCAAGAGTTTTCACGAGAGGTTAACCATGAGAACGTTTAGTGGCCAATATTGTTATTGAACGACACCATGTTTGAGCTTTCACGAGAGGTTAGCCATTGGTACCTACTTACGTTCATTCGTGGTTTGAAAACAGTCACTGCATCCTTAGAGCTTTCACGAGAGGTTAGCCTTGGATATTATTGGATCTAGATATCATTATCTAGAACTAATGCAGTTCCTTCATTTTCTTAGATGACTGTCGTGAATTCGATTTTTGTCGAACGCGCTCAAGAGGTCGTTCATATCGCCGACGCAGCCCCACGCCGAGAAGTCAGACGCGACGCAGCCGAACTCCACACCGCGGTTTTATGTCGTCACCCGTCTCTGAATACAACTTGGGGGTTAAACCCAGTGACCCTATTCAGATAACAAAAAGGGGGGGGGCAGGTCTAGAAGTGGAAACGGTGACAGCTCCCACTCGTAAGGTTACAGAGGAACCAAATTCCCTTGTACCAGAGATAGAAAGACTTTTAGGCCAGGAGGGTACACCCTGTGTTAATAATTCTATTGACCTACATGAGTGTTTGGTACAACGCTGGACTGCAATTTTGAAAGATGGTCTCAACATTGACACAAAAGATAAGGTCATGAAAAAATATGACTCTCCCCGGAACTGTGAACTACTGGTAACACCAAAATTAAATGATGAAGTGGCCGCAGCCATGAATGAGAATGGAATAAAAAGAGATACAAGAATAAGTGGCCAACAAGCCGTGCTTGCCAGTGCAATAACAGCGGTAGGTAAAGTACTCAACACCTTGATAACTGACAGTCAGAATACTCAAGTAATAGAGGCATTAAGTGATTCCGCAAGACTACTCTGTGATTTATATCATGACAGCTCTTTAACACGTAGAGCTTTAATTCTCCCAAGCCTCAATAAGGATCTTAAAGACCTTATGGAGAAAACCCCCATATCTAAATTTCTGTTCGGTGACAAACTCCAAGAAAGGGTCACTGCTTGTAAGGCAGTGAAGAAGTCAGCACAAGAACTAAAAAATACCCATAGTCAACCTAAACTACCTGTCGAGTCATTTAGACTACCAAGGCCTGTAACAACAGATGCAACGTCCGAGTGGGCCAAGACCCACGATGAGGCGAATGACAACACCAACTATGGACCACCTGAAGCGTTCACCACAGAGGCAACAGCATCATCCTCGTCGCCATGACCGGAGTCATCGCTGAATGATGTACAAACTGGTAGATTAATTTTATTTTTTCTGAATACTGGAGAAGTATTACTGCTAAGCCAACTATACTTAATCTCAAAAATCTTAAGTCAGTGGATACCATACATTTTAAACTAGAGCATAAGAACAATATCAAAACTTATGACCACAGGAAATTTTATGACCAAAATTGATCTAAAAATGCACATTACTTACTGTTCATTGAGAAATCTAACGCTACCTTAGTTTTTTATTTAAAGATAATTTGTATGAATTTACTTGTTTTCCATTCAGGTTAAGTACAGCACCATGTTTTTACAAAGATAATGAAGCTCATTATTTTTTACCTGAGGTCTTGGGTTTGTTATCTATCATATACTTAGACAATATTCTTTGTCTTGCCAGACACATATGAGAGATGTGTAAATAATGTGTCCATTACTAAAGAATCCCTGGAAAAGCTTGGATTCATAATAAATACAGATAAAATTAGTTTAGTACCTCGACAGAAGTGTCAGTATCTAGGGTTTGTTTTAGACTCTGTCCAGTTTTCCATCTCCCTTTCTCAAAGAAAAAGAGAACATATTCAATTATAACAACAGTTTTAAAAAACCAGTAATGAAAATTACAATATATTTCTATGTATAACGGAGGAAGTCCTAAGAGATTTAAGTTGTTTGTCAACCCGCATTCCAAAGGGCTATAATAAAATAAAACAATTTAATTTCAGTATTGAAATTGGTTTCGGATGCCTCTCTTACTGGATGGGGACTAGTATGTAATGAATGATACATAAAGCCATGGACACTGGACAGATGAACACAGACAATTTCATACCTTAAATTATTAGTTATAAAGACTGATAATTAAATAGATTAATTCTATTAGATCAGCAATATTGCTTGTCTTAGGCTCCTATCTAGGAAAAGATGAGAGAAGGACTAGGTTTTTCAGAGTTTTATACAGATTAAGACCAAAGAAACCTAAGTATGAAGCTGTATGGGATCCAAATATTGTTTTTTATTATTTAACTGGGTTATTTACTATTGAAACTCTTAATTTAAAATTATTAACTAAAAAGCTGATTAAGCTCTTAGCTCTTGTGACTGCACAGATAATGCAAACATTGTATCATATTGGTATATATGGACAATATTTCTATAAATAGAGAGAATATTGATATAACAATTCCAGATAACATTAAAACATCTGGTCCCAATAGGTCTCAGCCGAATCTAATTCTACCATTTTTCAAAGAAAATATTAATATTTACACTTCAAGTACCTACACTATTGTGTTATTTAGAAACAACTAAATATATCAGGCAAGGTTGTAGGACAATAATTCTAACCTTAAGAAAGCCATACCATGCAGCCTCCATTGCATCTATTAGTAGGTGGATAAAACATTATCCAGCAGTGGCATGGATACCACTAAGTTCACAGCACACAGCACAAGACATCATCATGCATCGACCTCTAAAGCTTCGGAAAGCGGTATTAATATGGAGATCATAAGGAAGACAGCTGGCTGGACTGCAAATTCATGCACCTTGGCCGTTTTTATAAAATACCAATTGATCCCAACGCCCTTGCCCAAGCAGTGTGTTCTATAGATACTTCCTTATAGGAAAATAATTTAAATTTGTTATGTTATATTTAATAGTATATTATATAACAGGCACTTAATAACTATTGTGATTGTGATTTGTGATAAATACATACCTATATATAGGTACCTATATGTTTGTTACAGTTATTTTGTTTGTTACTGATTGAAGACTGATTGTTTGACTGATTATTACTAATTACATAGATAATTACTTGATTATTTTCTGTTACAGTTAACTGGAATACCTAATAAACAATGATTGATAACACAACTTTCTTCTTTAAACATCTACATAGTACATAAATGAGGACGAGATTACGAAACATAATTATAAAGATCGGACTAACTTACCTAGTGACGTCCGATCCTCAATTATGTGAAGTAATCTCGTCCTCATCCTAATCCCATCCCGGCCCATGCATAACCCATTGGAAAGTTGTGTTATTGCTTCGAAATAATGACATTGACAGGTCCGGACAGAGCGCGGGAAGGCTGGGCCATAGTGTTGGGTGCGTTCGGTTTTACGATAAACTTTGAAGATTGTGTCAGCGCAGTAGTACAAGGTACATACTACATAGTACATAAATGAGGACGAGATTACTTCACATAATTGAGGATCGGACGTCACTAGGTAAGTTAGTCCGATCTTTATAATTATAACGGAGTTTTAATACATATTACATTAGTTTTGACTCGAATTTTTTTGTGTAAGTACGAGTAAGTAAGCTTATAAAAATGTGTGCAAAATGTTAAAATGAGAGCACCATGTAAGCACTGATGCATCAATATAGCATAGCTGCCTAGTAGAAATAAGTTTATGACATGACAATATTCTGGGCCTATAACTTCATTTTTTGTGATGCCTTATGCATTAACCTACATTGTCCTCACACCTCTAATTATACCTACTGTAAACGCAAATATAATTTAAAAAAAGAGAAAAGAAAAAATGTATCCATGGAGTTTCTTGCATGTTCTTCTCCATAGGATTTTGTTTTGGAACATGCACCTAGCTCTTGGCTTTTTAAAAGTGCCAGTTAATCTGGCCTATTTGAAATAAAAATATTTGAATTTGAATTTATAAATTGACTTTATGAAATTTACGATTATTAGCACGGTAATAACTTATTACTATCGTGGTCGTTATTAAAAGCGATTAACCCTTTATTTAATTATATATATACATATTATAATATATTAATATAATTGTACATTAATACATTCGTTCAGCCCGTTCACCCTGTAGATATACGCTATACGCGAGTCTAAAATTAGCTTCCTGGATGATCATTTTTGCTTTCGGTAGTTTTCAGTGCCAAAATTCAATTTCCCGGCGGGAATAGCACCAGCACCGACCCAAAACCACTGCGACAAGCGGTCGTCTAACTTTCCATAGGTACCTACTGGATAAAATAAATTCTTACATGGCTATACTATTTAATTCTTAAAATTTTTTGGCCTTGAACGGATAAAGCAAGTGTTAAACTTTAGAATTTGATAAGTATTTGCTATATCCAAGGTATTATCTACATTATTAAAATGACTACTTATATCAATCGGAAAGATGTGACAGATTAAGTTGTACCTAAAATTGGCAAATACATACTTATTTATTATTCCATGAATGGGCATCTTGTGAACTACACCTTTATACCACCCGCTAGATGGCGTTGAACTGAAATTGAATCGCGCTTACGTAGTCGTTCCCATGAACATGAATGATAAACTTCCGTCGTCGTCATAACAACTTTTATCGGGTTCTACTATGGATGAAAGCTTATTTGGGCCATGATTTTTTGGAAAGTGTACACCGGACACTTGTTGTCTGAGGGTACACCTGTGTATTACTTGTCCGGTAAGCTGTGGAAGAGAAGTCCCGAACAAATACAATACTCAATCATAATACTGGCAATGGTTGTTTGTAAAATATTATACATAATATACTTAGTATTACATTTTAAACTACCAAAGTAGTCCAATAAGCTAACTAGCTCCTCCAACTAAGCTAAATAGATGGTTTTGGAGTGGAACGTAATGGGCGTTTCCGCTAGGGGCGCTACTGTGAAATATTATGAAGGAAAGAAATAATAACTCTAAATTAAAAATTAAAAACCCCCGATACGTCGACTTTTTAAAGTCCATTCAAACGGCCGAGCCGATTTTTACGAAATCTAGCTAAGAACACTCTCGATCAGAATCCCTTTCTAACAACAAAAACTAAATTAAAATCAGATCATCCGCTTGGGCGCTACGATGCCACAGACAGACACACAGATGCACATGTTAAACTTATAACATACCTCTTTTTTCGTCGGGGTTAAAAATAAATTGACGTTAAAAATAAATTTTAAAACAAGCTTTTATTTGATTGGCATAAAAAGAAGAAAAAACTATAAATTAAATCAAACAAATCAATTTATTAGGCACATGTATTACACTATTTATTAAATGATATAAAATACTGTCGCGAGTTTTACCTGTGTACTACTACTAACTAAATAAAAGCTTATTTTTAAAAGATTTTTACTATTAATTTATTTTTTATTTTATAGTTATGATTGTTGGATTTAGTGTGACGTTGTATTCGTTTTCGTGTTCTCCTCAGCAAGCCCTTTCATTTGATACTCATACTGTGGTAGTGCAGAATGAATAACTAATCCGCCATCTTGGATGATCCGCCATATTGGAATTAGAATGACGTGACGTCATTCTAATATATGCAAAATAAGCGTGTATACCAAATTTCAGCTCAATCGGTTAAAGATAACAGACTTAAAGTTCAGTTGCAAGATTCCACCCGGACAAACATACATTGCAAGTTAAATAAAAGCTTGTAAAATAGAACGAATTAATTGGAAAGTAACTTTATGTATTAGATAGAAGAGTTAATTTTGTAAAACAACTAGCCATATTCGCTACCTTCAAACTAGCGATCGTATCACCCGTCAATGTAACTAGACTATGTGAGGACATATTTTGTGCCTTTCTCATAAAAAACACTAGATACTTATAGAGTCACATAGGTGTTCCATTCCTTAAAAAAAACAATGAACCACCTGTTCCCCACACACATTATATCAATGTGTTCCGTATGACCAACGTAAAATATTTGAAACTATTACTGATAACCAAAATAAAATCAGATCTTACCTATATCCTGTAATCGACATTTACATGAAAAGGTTCCAAATTTACATTAAGGGTAATCTTAATAATCTTAGGTGACCCTTTTAAATATGAAAACTGTATTATTTAACCATTCTCACCGAATATAAGACGTCAATGTCCTAATTAAAGAAACCCGATTTATACAAATAATTTCAAATGTAATTTCATACTTAACTATTTTACAACAAGATTGAAATTACATTGTTACACCAGCAGTTAGTACCCCCACACAATAATCCCTAGAGATTAAATAAGTTTTTTAGCACTTTTAAACAGCTTCCTTATGTGTGATACGACGAACGAATAACTTCAATATGTTGTACTTATTCACAGGATGTTATAAATAAATCATTGAAAACAAATCTTTAGTGTCTACATATAAATCAAAATATATAGTTGTTCGTGAGACAATTTTTTGTGTCTTCAATTTATTATAGGCACAATAGTTAGTTGGAGGGATACATAATGATAGTATACCTATTTCTTGTAAGCACAGTCAAATCAAAAGAAAACAAAACGTGTTAGGTACATGCATGTGGGACAACAAAGCACTTATAAAGAGACAAAATCAACTCTACCAACGACTCAGAATGCTGCTTCCACTGAGAGCAATCTTACCGTTATTTTTTTACTCCAATGTATCTCTTTAATAATTCCATCTACATCTAACCTATTAAACGGTAATGTGACATGTCTCTATAGGACACGTTTTAACAGCAACCTGTATACGATTGAACTGACCTACATTCTCACGACGTCCAAATAGGTCAGTCTCCTAGAGGCTATTATTTTCAACATCGTACTACTATTATAGTGAATACTGCGTATTATCATCACGCCTGTTGTTCCCGCAGGGGTAGGCATGGGTGTATCTATAATTTACGGTACCTAGCATAGACTAGGTCTATAAAGTTGAAGATTTACGTAGGCCTATAAAGTTGTTTTGAAAAAGACAAATGCCCAGGTAGTAATCGCAAGATATACTTTGTAATATCTATATATTAATACGTGAAGGAAAAACTTTCAACCGCTTAATACGAAAATTGCGCGGACGGAGGAGTGTGAAATTTGGCACATTTATAGTTTATATAGAGAAGGAGTGCAGAATGCTAATCTTTTTATATTATAATGCTTAGAAATACATTAAAATCAATAAATAAAACATTACACACACTACCATGAATTGACACACTCACATTTGTAACCTCCACACCGACTGACTGTCTGACTGACAAACGGTGACAGTTTTTGGAGGGCGGGACTTCCATAGTGCATTCTGCGTGCCAATATCAAATAGTCTTTAACAAGAAAACCTTAATGACGGTTTTACATTAAAATTTAAATGAATTATAGTCAAATTTCGACTATTATAACGGGAATACTAGTATAATATAATTATGTAATCAAAAAATGAGTCACATTCCCTATCATTAATTCCTCGAAAGATCGATAGGGGGCTATGTATAATAAATTGCTATAAAAATATTTAACATAGACGCTAACACAGCGAGCGTAGAACTCTTGGTAAAGATACATTCAGTGTCTTGTACACCCTATTCTATGCACAACAGGAAACCGCTATCGATACATTAGTAATGTTTAATATGCATCGCGGCTCCTCCCCTGCTCTGATGTCGCCGACTCGATATAGGGCGGGCTATGTGGAGCTATGCATCACGATGGTCGCATATAGGCATTTCATTAATGATCATCACCGTTATTGATTTGTGTATTGGACATTATATTCGTATGGTGGCAATTGCCATGTGGTGGCAATACCAAATTTGTCTATCACACTTGTTTCCTCGAAGGGGTAGACAGATATTAGTATTTACGTCCCAATTTAATAGAATTCGAACCTAAGCCAGCCAAATGCGTGTGGGTAATCAAGTATTAATTATTGTTGTAATTGTTGTTGGTCGAGCCAAACTGTTGCTAATGAACTAAAGTTCATGCCCCGGTCGAGCCAGCCCGTATTTGAGCTAAAGCTCAAATACGGACTGGCTCGACCGGGGTAGTACCATCCTCTCACAGAAAATCGGCGTAAAGTACCTTTTATTGCTGCGATTTGTACGATGAGTGAGAGGTCCGAAAGCCCAACCCTCCCATCCATTCGCCTCCCTCTGTCCCACCCCACTCCTCATCAGGTCGGCAACGTGCAAGCAATGCCTTTGGTATTACAAGCATTTATAGGCTATGTCGTCATCCATACAGCAATGCTTGAAAACGAAAGTTTTCAATCAGTGCGTCCTACCCGTCATGACCTACGGAGCCGAGACGTGGACACTCACGTTAGGGCTGGTCCACCAGTTTAAGGTCGCTCAGCGAGCTATGGAGAGAGCTATGCTCGGAGTTTCTCTGAAGGATAGGATTCGCAATGAATACATCCGACAGAGAACCAAAGTTATCGACATAGCTCAAAGAATTAGCAAGCTGAAGTGGCAGTGGGCTGGCCATATCTCACGAAGAACCGACAACCGCTGGGGTAAACGTGTTCTTGAGTGGAGACCTCGACTCGGCAAGCGTAGTGTAGGACGCCCTCCGACCAGGTGGGATGACGATTTGCGAAAGACTGCAGGCAGATGCTGGATGCGGCAAGCTGAAGACAGGGCGCTATGGCGCTCATTAGAGGAGGCCTATGTCCAGCAGTGGACAAGCATAGGCTGATGATGATGATGATGATGATGATGATGATGATAGGCTATGATAACTGCTTAACATCAGGCAGATCGTACGCTTATTTGTAATTATTACTTATATAAAAAATCACAAAATCCCAAAGCAAGCCGAGGTTTAATACTAACTGCACAACTTACAAAAAGCAATCACTGCTATACCATAAAGTTTATTTTACAAATATCAAAATAATATTCGCTTACTAATAAAAGCAATTGAACGACCAAGGTATCTCAACTTGAACTTTATTCACATACCAGTTTAAGATAGGTATGTGCGCGTTTAGTGTATTTTAACTACTACATGGAAACGGTTCACCGCTCGTAACGGATTAGCTGTAATAGTCGGCAACGCGGCTTATGTCATTAAACCTTATTGATAGTTTTTATGTCTCACTTAAATTTTAGTCATTACTGCAGGTATCCGCGAATGGAACAATTTAATT
The DNA here is from genome assembly GCA_905147325.1 of Notodonta dromedarius. Lineage (NCBI taxonomy): Eukaryota > Metazoa > Arthropoda > Insecta > Lepidoptera > Notodontidae > Notodonta > Notodonta dromedarius. The sequence continues at coordinate 859,779 of LR990173.1, read as the reverse complement.
GCAGTTAATTTCAATTATTATTTATAACCCCACAGGTATGCGAAGCGAAATTGTACTAAATAGTATGATTATAAGTTAAATAAAGAAATATCGCCAGGCCAACACACCAACTGTATGGTCCCAAACTAAGCAACGCTTGTACTATGGGTAACGTACAGTGGACGTCCGAGTGATACCCAGAACTGGGCAAACGAAATGGACATTTCCGAAATTTTCCCTGACGGGAATGGAACCCGCAGCCATCTAGTACAGTGAGCCGAGCACCGCGTGAGCTACGGAATGATGTACCGAGCTTTTGTTCTCCAAATATATTTCACGGTTCGACAATTTTTCCATAAAATATCTGTGTAAAAAACGTCACACATTTTTAGGTGAATCGTATTTTTTTAAGGTCTTTGGGTGTATTATAAACTAGATAGATATATAATATACGAAATGCAATGATAGACAATGTTGACAAATAAATAGTTGTCCACTTATTTAGCACTACAGTGTAAAAGGCAATACTTATCTCGTACTAGATAACACGGACAATGTTGGACTTAGAGAAATGAATAGCTAAGTAATTAATTTCGCATTCTCTACAACTTAATTGAGCAGCATTTAAATGAAGTGCGTTTGAGTTAACTTAACATTAGTTAAGTAAGTAAATACTTAATCACTTTGGATTTGAGTGCTGTGTCTTTCACACATCCCCATCCGACATGACACCGACCTTGGGAGGTATTGGAGGTATTTGGTTTGACGACCGCTTCATTACGGTTTTCTTGTTAAGGACTATTTGATACTGGCGCGCAGAATGCACTATGGAAGTCCCGCCCTCCAAAAACTGTCACCGTTTGTCAGCCAGACAGTCAGTCGGTGTGGAGGTTACAAATGTGTGAGTGTCAATTCATGGTAGTGTGTGTAATGTTTAATTTATTGATTTTAAAGTATTTATAAGTATTATAATATAAAAATTAAAGCAGTCTGCACTCTTTCTCTATAATAAACTATAAGTGTGCCAAATATCATACTCCTCCGTCCGCGCAATTTTGCGCGCGGTGCTCGGCTCACTGTACTAGATGGCTGCGGGTTCGATTCCCGTCGGGGCAATTTTCAGGATTTACCTCTTTGTTATTTGCCTTTAATTATGGGATTGCTCCATCTATTGTATGATACCCATGGTATAAGCTTTTACTTAATGTGTGACCCAAAATCTATATCACCTAAATTCTAAATTCCATCAAGATTATTGTTTATCAGTCGATTTCTTAAAGTTATCATTTATTATTTCTAGAATTGAAATGAAACACCTCTACCGATTAAGATCCAATTAATAAGAAGGAAAATGATTTTTAACGCAGAAACCAAATAGAAATCACAGCATTTATTCTGCGTACAATCAATATTTTTACATACTCGTACAACTATTATGACTCCTTAGCTTGCTAATTGCGTTTGTATTTGATCGATTTGAAGTGTCGCCACGTTGCGGTGACAAGTGTAACCAGCGCTTAAACAAACACGGGCCAGTTTGCTTGGCCCTAATTGTACACCAAATAAAGTTGTTGTTACTGATAGGTGTTCATGTTAGGTAGTCACAAACAATTAATAAATCCAATGAAATTATGCTTATGACTAACTTAACATGTATTAACTTGCCTTTGAATGCTCGGAGCTAAAATTATTATAGTTCGTGACATAACTTGAACATGGATAGAAATTTATAAGATTGTTCTTGATTGGAAAGTAAAGAAGTTAAGAGACTTTTTCTGAGTAATTTGACGGTCATGTTCTGGAAAGTATAAGAACTTTTCGAAGAAAAACCGAAAATAAATGTCAGTTTTTTCATAGATTAGTCTTTAAAAACATCCTTAAGTAACTCACCATCCGAGGCAGTCGAATAGCGAGGGTAGCCTCTATAAAATACATTCGTCTCTACCGTCCTACGCCACATTACTCTACCGACGCTACATTTTATATTTCAGCCGATCAAATGTATCTGTAGATAGATGCGTTCTATTCATAGATTTGTCGCTCCTCGTGTAAATTAACCGTTTTGTGATTCATTGATGAATAATAGAATTGGAAATAACATTTATCGACTTACCGAAATAAATCTGCATTCTCGATACTCGAATACGACGCTAATAAGTACATACACAGACGAAACTATTAGGTTATTTAAAAAAGTCACTTTTTAATTTGAAATCAAGCGCACAACACATCACTGGCACACACGAAAATTCCAAATTTAAAATCCAATAAAACCATTGATGTTCTATTGTTATTTTTTTATAAACCGCGTGTCACAAGACGGTGGTAGTTGGGAAATGGCGCGGTGCGGGTGCGGGCGCGCACGGTGCGTTCGAATCTCACACTGAGCGACCAATACAGACACGAGACAGCAATAATAACCCACCTCGTTATTTTTTATATTCTCTTTTTACTGAAAATCAGCAAGATTGACGCCTCGGTCTGCGGTTTTTCTTTAAATTTCGTTTTATTGTCGGCCACCACGGCGCTCGGCCACTTTAATTCGGATGCCCGCATGTCACGTTCGTGACGGGATAATCCGTTGGAAATTTGAATGTGCGTTCTTTTTGGGGCCAACTTGAGATGGGCTCGCCAAAAATGGCGGACTTATTAAATGTATAAGCTTTATTAGCTTGTACCTGTATCATTTTCGGGACAATAATTAAATTTACGTTGACGAAACCCAATTTATTTTGCTTGTTTTGGCAAAAGATTAATGTGGGACTCAATTTCTGATGAGAGTTATTTTTAAACTACCTTAATTAACAAGCATCGGCTCTCTCATATTATCCCATTATCAATACAGAATGAGGTAATCAGCTCACTTACATATACAGGCAAATATACTTATATATTACACAAAGAATAACAAATTCTTCCACCACGGTCTGCGAATGTTCTTTACCATTCTAACCCTCTACACGGCTTTTCTTCATTTCACCCAAACAGGGACAGAAATTACGAGCGCTTATATGTAAAATGTGATTCACTTCCTACTAAAACTTGTATGATTATCTGCACAATCTCAACATCATCAATAGATCCGTTTTGCATACTAATAAGTAATTAATTTAATTCAGACTTTTATAACCCACCTGAGGAAAATTTATATTTTATAACATCAAATAAAATCAATTGAATAGTGCCTACTTAGCAGTTCTAATTTTACAGTATAATTTTAATACCTAACACTTATACTATTTTATCTGTCGTATAAAAGTAACTTCAAGTAAATGCAATTCCGTCAAGCGAGTCATGAATTCGTAATTTCAATGAATACTTAACTGTTATATAGAGTATAAAGTTTGTCTAATATTTTAATATCGCACAATAAATATGCGTACTTATCAAGATTTATGTAATAATCATGACAGCTTAATAGGCTAGAAATTGAACGTCATAAAAGTGGAAGGAAAGTCGGAGTGTGGTAAGTTCCTGGCAAAAAGTACGAAAATAAAATGACACCTAGCGACTTAACCTTTAAATATTGTTAATTAATTTTCTCTAGCCCTCTCTCAGTATTTGGGCTAATCTTGGTTGGCCTGCTTCCAGTCTATCTATACCCTACCTATATGATACCTGATTACCGCCACAACATAGAGCCACTGGACCCTCACACAGACCCAGACCACAGACTAGTGGGAATACCGGCAACCACGGCGTCATCATAGCTCACCATTGTCGATCCTTTGTTTTGTAAGACTTTGACTTTGACTTTGCCCTGGTTTACGAAAGTAACAGTGGTGGGAGGGAAACCTTTAGGTAATTGACGTAGGAAGGTTAATTTGTCGCAATTTTTATTTATTTCCTGTTCACCATTTTAACGCCTATAACTACTCCCTATTTCAAATACGAAGTCTCAAATCGACACTTTGAACCTTATTACTTAATATGTTCGTAAGTTATCCCAACCATACGTCGTCCCAACCAACTATATGTCTACCATACTGCAACGCCCGCGTCGCACGCGCATCAAGCCTGCATTCTTCAGTGTGAAGCAAGAGCGACGTCACAAGTCTGTATCTCACGTGGTACCAAATGCCAGCTATGACTACGAACATTAATTATGATTCTTAATGAGTCGAGACTTAGCAGACTTAAGGTTTTTTTATTTGTCGTTGAAAGTGTAAGTTGTTCAATAGAAATGAAAATAAAATTAAGATTCTTATAGAGTTAATAAACAGTCGTATATGGGCGCTATTATATTTCTAATACAGTTACTGAGTATAATTAGAAAACGGTTTTATTGACGCTCGCTTTTCTCTTACCGCTTAGACCAAATTGCAAAACAAAAGAAGTCAAAAGTCACACGTCACCCGGAGGCGCACGCGCATGGCAGACGTGCGATTATTAATCACAAACTGTTATTTACACCTCTAAAGACATAATTTACACTCTATATGAATGTAATAAAGGTGATGGTAAGTGTCTTATTATTACAGTTTTTGAATGCCAACAAAAGATTTATAAGCAAAAATTACTAACCAAATGTTCACCTTTGAAGGTTTATTTTGTATTATCTTAAATTGCATTATTCAATTTCTTGTGTATCGTGGACGAAATTATACATAATTTTGCAGTAAGTCTGCAAATAAATCTTGGCACGTCAAATATTTAAGTAAATACCTCAATTTAATGCATTGTGTAAGTATTGTTTATTGTTTACACACATTTTCTTAGTAACACCAAATATAATAATGATTCGCTACGCAGGAAATCATTCTTCTAAGCCTATACCTCTTTTTTCAATTTACCTACTTACAAAATAGTAAGTAAAACAATAAACCATAAAGTTAGTTTTTTTCTTAATAGTTTACTCTTTACTTTTATTTATTTCAATAAGTTGAAAAAATTAACGTTAGTCAAAGTCAACCTAAGACCAACTCATTCAAATTTGAACACCAAATATGAAACCACATAAATCTAAGATCCGTCAAAAAGCTTTAATAAGTTCAAAACGACCGATTAGTTCAAACGTGCCTATAGCTCCGGAGAATGGCTTAACTTCACGCGGGAATTGATCACTTGCCTTCCGTAATCGCCTGCTTTATTTCTTAGCTCCCACAACGTTAGGTGCAGATAAAATATATCTAGCAGTAACAATATTAGTTTAGTATTTATTAGTGTCTACGTCTTTCTTTCCATTTGTTTCGGAGTAAATAGGCCTAAGCACAGGTCCTAAGTGACTTTAGTTTCAAGCCATCACTATGCTTATTTTCATCCATTGACTACGAAATTATTTTATTAAATAATGTATTGTCTACATAAAATAATAAGGTCCACAAAAATGTACGGGCCCTAACAATTTTATTTTAATGTCACAATAAAATGACATTCCCAAACGCTACCAACCTAACAAAACGACCGTCAAATAGGATCGGCTCGATCCACGAAACAATTTTCGAGATCGTATCAATTTACATCACTATCGATACCATTCGATACACGGCTCATTCTAATTTTATGCATTCCATATTCGTTACGATTGTAACACGATTCGGTCTATTCAGATTAATGGGTTATTAAAACCATTTTTATTATTCAGGAAACGTTATTCATATTATTCTTTATAGTGTAGGTACTTTATTTTCCTTATCCATTTAACTTTTAAATTGAACTCGTACATTATATGCCACTTTTTTAACGTAATCATATCGTGATTGAGAAATACTGTCACTACCTTATTACTAGTCATGGGAGCGGAATAGGACACACTAAAGTTAGTTAGCGTAACACAAAAAAAAACTGTCATTTGAAGTCGGTGCCAATTGAAGTTCCTAAGTAGAGGTAGATACGTATTTAAGAAGTTGTCCTAATATAGTGTAAGGATAGTGCACCGACTCCAAATGAAAGAAATTTTTACGGTTTGGAAGTCGGTAACAAAAGCTCAAAGTTCTTAATAATGTGGAGATAAAGTTTTGAGGAACTTTCCCTAAAATAAATATCCTTTAACAGACTTGCTTGGCCGACTTCTCGGATTTCCGATATCGATAGCATTATCGATAAATCGATACTATAAAATCGAATCGAAGTGTTCGATTACTGTAAATCTGGTAATTTATGAGCTCTCCAATATTTCATAGTAAACTGTTAAGTGGTGAGTGGTGGTGGTGGTGGTTCCTGGTGAGTGGATGACTCAACAGCATGTGAATATCGTAGAATCACTAGAGGCTCCTCCAACCGACTGCTGCATTAATACTTTGCCAAAGAAAATACAAACTTTATTTACTTTTACATTGGGCATAGATTGAGTCTTATTTAAAACTTGCTTTCATAGTATTGTGATATACAGGGTGGATAAAAACAAGTTGTGAGGGCAAGTTCCCTCAATATTGATGATAGCCAAAGAAATTGTAATAATAAGGAATTGAATATCGGTCCGCCGAATCAGGGATAACTGAAAACTGAAAAAAGCTATTAACAAGAAGCCTCAAGGATGTCACACTAATCTTAAGATTAATTACGTTGTCCTTATTCAACCTAACTCAGTTCAGTTAATTATCTCAGCCTTGTGTTACAGCTAGAGTTAACTATACCTGGATTATGGTGCAATAAAACTGAGAAAATAAGATGTTATCTTTATCAACCTTATCTTGAGATTAACCAACTTATTTAGAGATTTGGTGTATTATACAGTGTTGGGATAAAAATCTCAAACTTTATAGACATTTAAATAGCATTTCAATATTTGGGTGAACATTTCAGAAAGCATTTCCTAACCCTTTCTTGAGTTTGTATTGGACTTAACTTATAATGTACCCTGATTTAGTTCTACCTTTTCACTTCCTCAGTAACTACAGCGGCGCTAAAATAATTATAAATATTTACTAAACGACCGAAATAAACAGTTAAAACATATTAACTTACACGGACTCGTGCGTGTACTCCATCGGGTACAAGGGGCCGAACTAGGCCCGTACTTAAGTAGCCGCGGTGGATTTAATGTGGCGTAAACAATCATAAATTACGAGCCGCGCACGCGCACGCACCGGCGGCGCGGAGCAGGCGCAGCGCGGCGCGCGGCGTTCATGACCACTGGGAATGTAGAGTTTACTTCACAAATCATTCATTTATGAAGTTTCTTGCACTGTTTGACTCTACTAACATACATAAAAATATATTCAAAAATTTAAAAACCCCGGCATAGTCTCCTCTAAAAATTTTTATAATACGAGTAGTATGTATTGGCCCTTTAAGTTTAATTAAAGTAGTATCTTGAACAAAGCGTTGTTAAGTAGGGGGATTAACTAAAAGCCTGAACTAAAAAATAAACAGATTAACACACTAATTGTACGGGTTTCAGGTACTTTCAAATACACACCTTTCTTCCTACCTTATACGACTTCATATAAATACTACATAAAAATAATTCGGTAATTAATAAATTTTTCATTCTATTATCGATCGAAAACGAAATGGGTGTGGAATGGTAAACACGCATTAAGATTGATGTAAAATAAGCCAGGTATTCATAAACTGATCATACTTTGTACCTAGTTAAGCCCCGTATTAATAAATCCATCTCAAGTCTGAGAGTGATCTTGGCAATGTCATTCTTATGTCATACCAGTACAAAATGTCATGTCAAAAACGTACTCAAGACCGCTCTCAGACTTGAGATCGACTTATTAATACGGGCCTTAGACGCCTAAGTATTTCACGTTACAATAAGACAGGGTCGGATTTATTTCGAGAATTTTTGTATAAGAATTATTTACCATCAGGGAATAATAAAAATATAATTTTTAATACAGATTTGGAAAAATGTCAAAACTGGTGGTAGAATCACGTAAAACTACAAAACAGTCCTTTGCAATTTTAACGTTCCCGACGCTTTTGTTATTAGTTTAATTTAATATTATTTTCACACATCTTAAAATAGGTTTGTCCGTTCGTTCGCGTGATCTCACCGCCCAACATCACACGGCATTTCAAAATATTTTATAGTTTGTTTTAACGGCGTCATTGTTAGACGTCCATTGTTTAAAACTAATTGTGAGCTATTATGAGAATGCAAGCGTAGGTGCGTGGTGTAGGAAGAAGGTCCGGTACCCACCCAATATCTGTTTTATAACCCAGACGGCAAAAATAAACGGAGAAAAGTTGAAAGAATCGTTACTTCAACAATGTTTTTTATTTCAGATTGTAAAAACTAAATTACCCATAACATATTGCTGATGGTATGAAATAGAATAGTTAGGCAACAGCCTTACTATCGATGGTTGACCTTAAAAACTAACCACAATCGATGGTCGAGATTTTCGAGACCACGATATTTTTGGTAACCTATCGATAGGCAATCGATAATTCGACAGCCCCAGCTTGAAAACAACGTATTAACCACAGACATATTTTCCACCTTACATCTAATATGCTTAGTTGGCAAAAAATGGGTTTACTGCAGTGATGTAACTATAGAAAGAGGGATCTCTTCTCCCGGCATACAAGTAGCCTACTTCAAGTCCCTAATAAACCACAGTACCACCATACTCTAGTATTACGTTATTAGAGTACGTAGCAACTACGCATGCGCGCGGTCACAGTAGAATCACTAAACACAGCCGTAGCTTCCTGGTGGCCTATGAGCGCCTGGTAATTGGAGGCATAACGGCAGGGTTTTTAGACGCATTATATTGGACGCGGAACTCTAAATGGGCAGTTTAAGATAACTAGAGTTTATTCTATTATGCTCCTGGAAGCTAAATCTCATAGTCCCAAAGAATTTTTAATAATAAGAGATTTATTAAAAATTATTTGCATTGTAATTTTTACAAGTAATTTTTATTTTTTTCTTTTCTTGTCTCCTGTTCTTCTTTTTTCTAATGATGTGTCGTTCAGTGTTGCCTACTGTGCCATATAAAGCGTCGCTAAAAAAAGGTGAAATAGTCGCAGATTTTCACTAACATAAGTAGTTTCGGTTTGCGCTCGTGATATAGCTAAATGGTTCCAACTAAAGATCAGCGGTGGTTATCGTCAACTAGTATATGCTGAATTGGGACCGTTTGCATCGAGCGCAGTCCTTGTTTTTTCAAGTAGATTGGTTTTTTCCGTGCTTGTTTTCCTGCTATTTCTTTCTCTTACACATAGGTATACCTAAGTATGTTGGTACCTGAGTTTTATAACGCCTTCGATTTAAAATGAAGACCAACGCCCATTCTCAATGTGTTTTTACATCAATTAAATATTAATAAGGGTATGTTTACGAGGCATCGCCCGTCGGTGCACCACGACGGCCACGACTCGTAGCTACAGACATTTTTACAACGCTGAGCTACAACGTCTAGACGTTTTGGTACGTGATAATAATACTTGTATTAACGTGTTGTGTTTGGTCAGTGTCTGCATTGATAGGCGGCGGTTTCTATTTACAAATGTATAAATAAAAATCGCCAATCGACACGTCACCCGCGCACAGTCCCAAACTAGCCCCTCCTTCGCATATCGGCCCAGTATTTAGCCGGCGAATCCGCTCCTAACAAAGATCAATTGACAAAACGTATCCCTGCTAGCCCGGCCGAGATAACCCGTATATGTCAATTGGCTACAGGAGTGCTTGTCTTAGCAACGATAATCGATATATCGTAACATTTGTCGTGGCAAATCCTACTTTAAATTCTATTTTTTTTTGCCGCCGTATAACGTCTGAACGAACGATAATTTCGTAATCGATATCGATAGTCACGATATATCGATTATCATTGCTAAGAGTAGCACCCTAACTTCGCTCTACCGCCGTTAGATCCTGTGATTATATGGAAAAACAAATCTTCTTAAGCCCCCTGTTTTACACACACACACACACACAGTTGAGGTTTGAGACCCGTACGAAAACTATGTAAATGCGCCTTTACCGTATGAATGTAGCCTAACCTAACCTAACGAGAGATCATAGACACAATAGGTAATGGTTCAGTATTACATCCCAGTATATAAACGAAGTGTTACGGGTTACGATGTGATTGTCACAGACACAACCTATACCTCTCCCAATACAGCTAAAACCCTTTTCCGTTAAGAATGTCCACAAATAAGATCCAATTAACACATAATCTACATAAACCCGAGTTATAAAGTTATTATTAACCCCTCACTCGCCGCTCCGGTCGCAAATACCTTAAGTATGACGCATATTAAATGGTAATCAACCGATCTGCGGAGATAATCATACACCGGTTTGATCTAAGCATGTGTCAATAAGTGAGGAACTAGTATGTTTCTTGCATGTAAAGTACCCTATTGCCAAATATATTATGAATAAAATTGTATTTTATTGTGACTTTTTTTTATGTGAATTGAAGTTAGGTTTCCTATAATGAGTGAGAGAGCCGGAAGGCCAGTCCCCTCTCCTTAATGCGCTAATCATGCGCAAAAAAGTGGCATCAGTGATGCGCAGGGTGAGGGGAAGTAGCAACAGCATTCTGAAGGAAGGTTTTCAGAAAGGATGGAAGGGCATACAATGGATAGGTTTATCAAGCTACATGTCAGACATGGACTTGATAAATCGTCCTCTAATTGAATGCTGAGTTTTTGTTTTGCTTTGTTTTGTTTTTGTACTCCTGTGTGTCTTAGTGTTCTACTAACATAGTATTTTAGTTTAGGTAAAAGTAACACGCTATGGGCCGTCGACGCCTGATAATAAACGATTTTTATTTTATTTTATTTTAACACTCCCTTTGTCCTACTCCCCTTTAGATTAAAAAAAAAAAAAAAAAGATTACTAGCAATGTGTGTTTATCACATTACTAGTATTCCCTTTAGCCCCTCCAACTAAGCTAATGCTTGTGCTAGGAGTGGGCTCACGTCAATAGTTTAATGGCCAGGATGGGGATCGAACCCGGACCCTCTCAGCTACGAGGACGGCCCCTCTAACCACTAGGCTATTGGCGCTTGATCGGCAACGACGGCAACGTGTGAGCAATGACTTAAATATTGCAGGCATCTAAACTAATGTAACTACTTAACATCAGGCGGGTTGTACGCTTGTTAACCGTCTGTGTTTATACTACCTTTTTTAAAACAATACTTTACGTATTCTCATGAAAACTTGACAGTGGCATCAGCTGGAGTCTGTGTAGCGCCTTGATGTATATGCGTAGAACACAATTAAATTTTAAAATCAAAGATCTTCTTAAGGAAAAAAAATCGTGATGTGCCATTAATATGGTATTTTAAATACTCTTTATGGAAAGTATCTATTTGCAATTTAAATTTAAAAGACACCGTCCAATTGTCAACTAACAACGAAAACCGTTACACATTAACATCTTACTACAGTTGTGTATCACGAGCTATGTAAAAAAAAGAAATCTAATGAACATTCCGTGACCGGAAGCACAAATTCTCGCGATTGGCTTAAGGCTAAAGCGCCCATCTATCCCGCAAAGTTCAAATTTTTTGAGGTTTTTTAGAATTTTTTCAAAATCTGACGATAATAAAAGGCACATTTTGTAATTCGCGAAAAGGACCGTGTGCAGTGCATTTATTAATATATCCAACTTACTCTAAAACATTTCAAGAACGACAGCTATCCAGATAATCTGGCAATTTTTGTATATTTAGTGATTTACTAGTATCATATCCACCGTGATAATATTTAGAGTAAAATAAATGTATTAATAAACGCACTGCATACTGTGTTTTTCGCAAATCACAAAATATTGTCTTAAATGTTTTCAGATTTTGGATAAACTATAAAAATACTCAAAAATTTTGAATTTCGCGGGCTAGACAGGCGCCTTCACCTTAAATCGCGGCAGTTGTATTTATGGTAAACAGACCCGTAATGTCAGTTATTGTTTCAAATTCATTTGTTATTTCGCTGTACTGATATAGAGGATTGGCCATATTGAAGCTGAAATTATAATAAAGATAACAACTTTGCGTGCACAGATTTTTTTCGAATTAGTTCAATAATATTTATTGTTCTACAAATTATGCTTACTGTGCTTAAGAATTATGGATAAATATTAGTGATAAATGGGATTGTGTTTGTTTGTAAGTTTGATTGGATATCAGGCAAGAATGGCTGAACGGTTAAATAGCTTTTGGTATAAACGTATATTCTACTCTAGAATAACGTATATGTAGGCGCCTTGTTATCCATGAAGTCTTCGCGGGCCTCGGGTCAATGCTAGTTTAACCGAAATTCTTATATCGTACCTATTCAAAAGGAAACTGCTAAGACTTGTGTCTTAATCACATTAATCACACGTCGAACAACGGCAAACGGCCACGACGCGCACGCGGACCGCGGACATCAAAGAACCACCACTCCAATGTAAAACCACAAATTTATCATTCTGCATTGTTTATGGCGACGTTGAGGATTATTATTAAGCGCTCATCGTACTGAAAATAAACACGAATTATTGTTTTATTAGTAACATCGCTGCAATCGTGGCGTATTGAAAGCGGAGTTTCACAATGTTTTCTTGAAAATTAATTAATTTTAATAGATAAATCCGGATCCATATTAATTCAAAGACACTCCATATTTTTTTTAATAAATACCACAGATGTTGAAGCGTGTGGAGGATACACTCTTAAAAAACATTATGTCTAGTTCGTTCGTAAACGCTGTTGGCTAACTATGGTGTCGGAGTTTTTCAGGTCGCCTGAAGGTCTGATTGCTAGAACGATTTATCTTAGTCTGAATGGCTTTACAACTGTGATAGCTTAACGTGCACTCCGAAGCACGAACGGAAGCACTCAGAAACTAGCGGTAATTCATCCAGGATTTTCGTTACAAACGCTCTGATTGCACATAAGTGTTTTCGCCGCTGCTACCAGGATTTGAATATCCGCCCTTCGGATCGTAAGCAGTCATTCCCACTGGGGCAACCGAACCACATAATGCTTGTTGCAAGTAGGTACATTAAAAAAATGCCTGCCAATTGTTCGCAAGCTTTATAAATCACAAATACATATCATTACAATGCCACTCGTGACTGTTACTCGGTGTCACCTCGTTTATCACCGCGGACGGCACGACGTGCTGTTCTTTTTACATTCGAGTAATGTCACCAGACGTCGGGAATCCGAAGGGATTTATAATCAAAATTCCTTGCATTCTGAATCCATAGAAATGTAGCTTGTAGCTTTGATGTACGAATACAAATAGTCGGAAAATTTTGTAGCAACGAATAATAATCCTTATCATACGCTGTAGGACTAGGAAATCTGTATGTTGTGGTCTGAATGATCTTTAAACGAATCACTCATAAACTTGTACGATTGCATTTTAAAGTGTAATGGTAGATAGCATTATTCAGTAGATTTTTATATTACCTATATACTAATATTCATGTCTACATACTGTTAAATAATTTTTCGAAAATATTTAATAATTACAAAGATACCTATTTAAAGTTAACTAAACAACTTAGCAATGACGTCATACTACACTGGTTAGTACAATTTTGAAAACATTAAACGCTGGATTTTCGCCAATTTGAAAGTAAAGTATTGAACTGGTAGTAATAAAAAAACATGGAATAGCTAAAAAAAATGTCATCCTGCCCATATAACTTGTGCCTTATAACCTGTACCTCATGTTAAGTTAATGTAAGAAAGTATTGAAAAAATAATCGATAACAATTATGATTAGGTATGTATGGTATGTGATAAAGGCATTGATATTATATTCCCGACGCTCGTCATTCCTTCTCAAATAGGTGAAATGAAAAGAAACCATACGAAACATTGTTAAAAAAACATATTTTGTGATTTACACCGATTTTGTTGTAATGTGTTGGTAAAAAATTGTCCTGAGAATATCCAGAATTCCAGACCAGCGCGGTCTCTGGCCTCGCGAGAGAAACACGAACCTCGGTTGGTGAAAAAAATCGCACGTTCCGAACTTGACATTTGCATACATCCGTACACGGAATGGTAATGAACAGCCGCACCCGGCGCGGCGGTGGGAACGGCGCGGCGGGGATGCTCGCGGCCGCGCTTTACCGCGGAATGCATCACTCATGGTCCTTTGACTGACCCGATAATTTTTGTTTGACATATAACAAAGCGTGGGTAGGCCTCCCACAAGGCGGACCTACGACCAGGGCCGTAACCACGCTAGCTAATCAAATCGTAATAGAAAAGCAAACGCTCGCGATTACGTTTCAAACGCTCCGCTTTTGACGTTTTGCTGACACCATACCATATCAATGTCAGTAGAAATCGTGAAGCTCGTGTCAGCAAAACGTCAAAAGCGGAGCGTTTGAAACGTAATCGCGAGCATTTACTTTTCTATTACGATTTGAGTAGCTAGCGTTTTAATTAGCTTTGTTCCGCGGAGAATTGCACATTATTAGGGTCCCTGACACTCATGACTGACAAACTCGACCGACGGAGTTAGGTTTTGTTAACCTCTTCCATTATCGATCAACCTATTTGATTTATAATTTTGGAGGTTAACAAGCCAAGGGTGAGTGGTGGGTCCTTATCCTAAATTGTTTTTTTTTTTTTAGCTAGCGTGGTTACGGCCCTGGTAAAGGTTGCGGGAATCATTGTGGCGAACCTTGTGGGAGTCCTATGTCCACCAGTAGACGTCTTTCGGCTGAGATGATATAACCAAGTCAGCAAACAAGCGTAGGATCTGGCCTGATGCTAAGCTGTTACCGTAGCCCATAGATGCTTGCAACACCAAAGGCATTGGTCTCACCTTTCCGGCCTGAGTACGGCTTCAGGCTGTCTCACTCATCGTAACATACACAGCTATAATAGATCTTCTGTGAGAGGGTGGTACTACCCCGGTCGAGCAGCCCGTATATGAGCTGTAGTCAGTTGGCTACAGCTTAACCCTACCACCTCAAGTCGATACCAAATCCCTCATCAACACCAAATATCTACATACATAAATTATTTTATTTCATTATTTATAACATTATTGGTCGTACCACTTACCTAACCTAAATATCTTTTGAATACTTCCCAACTCGCCATACCCGTCACGCCTAGTCGCAAAAAGCAAATTAAACATCAATAAAATATAGCCTGCGATTTATAGCACCTATAAAATATAACTAAACACATCATAAAACGGATTCGGATAATTCGCGTGATTGCCAGTCGGTTCGCGTGTGTCTACTTAGAATGATAAATCGGTAATGACTGTAGTCACTGCGTATACTATTTTCACAGGATTTGTCCTGTTTTATATAATGATTTATTTAATTTAAATAACATAAAATATTAATATTAATTTAAATAAAATAAATAAATATATAATGATTTGGGAGAAGGAACCATCACTCACCCTCGGCTTGTCTTCCTCCACTATATTAACTAAATAAGTTGAACGATATAGAAAAGGCCACCAAGACCGAACTCCGTTAGTCAAGACTCTGTGAGTAGGTGTTAGTGACCCTAATAATAATACATGTAAATTATGAAATTTTCCAAGCCGAGGATGAGTCATGATAGGTCCTTGTCTCAAATAATTTTACAGCGGGTTTATATGTTACCTGTTTTATATGTTAACTAGCTGAGCCCGCGACTTCGTCCGCGTGGAATTTAACTTAACAAAAAAGCCCGCTCCCGCGTTCTGAGACCGCGCGACAGGAACCATTTTTTTAAATTTGTTTTTCTAAAACAAAGGTAGCCTAAGTTACCGCTTATAACAACAGCTATCTACCAGTGAAAGTCCCGTCATAATCGGTCCAGCTGTTTCGGAGATACTCTTTGATTTCATATGTTTTAATTTTTTTACGCGGAACCCTAATTGTTTTTCTAAAATTAAAGTAGCCTAAGTTACTCCTTATAACATCAGCTCTCTGCCAGTGAAAGTCCCGTCAAAATCGATCCAGCCGTTTTGGAGATTACCCGGAACAAACACACAGACAGACAGACAGACAGACAGACAATAAAATTTTAAATAGCGTTTTTGCTATAGGTGTCGTATGTACTTTCATATGCATTTAGTGAAAAGGTCTAATTTTGATATTACAAACAGACACTCCAATTTTATTTATTTGTATAGACTAAAACGGAATAGGTAGTAAATAGGTAGATAACATAAAATAGTAGGAACCCATCTAGGTTCCTACATAGCCTCACTTAATATGCCTAGTTAGTAATAACTATAAAAACAATATCATATTTATAAACAGGCTATTTTGACAGGCCATATCGCGCAGTTACAACCAACATCTGTAATATAGAACATATATTTTAAAAGTTTGATGTCCGGCTATTAATCCTTCTTCTCCCCTCTATGCAAGGTTCTTATTAGTCAATACTTGCTTTAAACATGTATTAAAAATACCTGTACCTACTGACACCGATTCGAATGACTTTAATGCAAGAGATAATAAAAAATAGGGAAGACCTCAGCCCAGCAAATAGGGCACTACTGGTTAATAATATATGTGAGTACCTATTATTAATATCACAATCCAGGAGTGCCCACTGCAGTTGGTGTCCCCACAATGACGTACCCAAATCGGTAATGAGACGATCTCGACGCCGCACACGGCACCCGTCTCATTACCACACAAGGGGCACGCAAATGGACCACCGGCGATCAGTATTTAGCATTATAATTTGTTTTAATATTGCTCGCGGACTTTAGAGGTCAGGGTAGGTATTTCACAAGTTACAGCTTGACAACAGTATGGAAAAACCAGCCAAGTTCATGTCTACGCACAATGTAGGGTTCGAAAGAAGTCATCTTAACTATAAAGCACGTTGTGAAATACAAGAAAAAAAGTTGTAGGTATTTGAAAAGTATAATGCTAAACCAGCTTTTATTTTGGAAGATTGTTATATAGATTAAGCTGTCAGCGCGTCATATTACCTACCTACTTACCCTTTTTTGGTGGGCTGTACAAATGTAGGAAATAGGGTAATGCAGGTATTTTACATTTTAATTTAACACTTTCACTTCCTATAAATTATAATACTTTCTCTAAGCATCGAATATAATTATAATCTAATAAAATATGCAGTGTTTTGAAAAAAAGTAATTAGGCAGGTAAGTATTTAGCCGATTTCAGATAGTTAGGCATGGACGTAAGCTGACCTCACAAAAGGTTTTGTTTTTTTATGGCTCCATCGTTTACCGATTATTCAACCAACGACAAGTTGTTGAAGAGAAAATGTCAATTATGTACCTAGTAGAGGAAAGCTTAGTGTCTCTTGGGTCAACTCTAGGTCACACTATCTTCTAAAATTACTATAGGTCTGGAAGCGAAAATTTCTAAAAGATCTTTGATCTGAATTTGAAACAAAATGGGTAACTAGATAGGTAGGTACCTAATAGTTTTTTCCTGCAGGTTCGCTAGCGTAGATTTTATTTTAAGGATGTCGTCAACAGCGCTTACCGGTTCCAATTGCAGCTAAAACCAGCCGGGTGACCTAAATAAAGGTAAAAAAAAGAAAAAAGTTCAAGCCGTATAGGGGAAGCAGAATTAGAAAACACGCATACTGGAATTTTATATTATTACTAGCTGTGCCCCGCGACTCCGTCCGCGTTCTGTTGAATTTTCTTTGCTATAAACCTCACGGAGCCCGAGACCTTTCCAACGAATGCAAAACCGTGGAAATCGGTTCGTGCGTTCTGGAGTTATAGCGTCAGGAAGGAAAACCCGACTTATTTTTATATAGTAGATAAGGAAGGGAATAAATTCGCAGTGGAAAAGGTTTTATTCCTGGCACCTCTCTCGCCATAATGCTAAGAGCATCCCACCCGCATAAGGTTCCTACGCATTAACGTCCAAGCATTTTATGTTCCATTTTAATTTACAAGCTCCCACACCGCGAAAACTTATTGCTCTATAAAAATATGACACCTTCCTACTGAATATTCAAAACTCAATAAATTACGTTGTAATTCAATCTCCGAAGGGAATGCATTCATAATCTGAGCGCCTAGTGCAAGTTTTAATAGATTACGAAAACATGTTCTATAAAATACCGCGAGGGGCGCTGGTCGTAAAAAATAAAAATTTAATCAAATTTTGTTTGTTCTATCTATCAAAACTTTTATCATGCCCCCTTGCCTGCGTCTGCATTATAAGATTGTGTAATTTAGACGTAAGTAGACGCTCACCATCCATCCGTGAGTGTAAACACAATGTATTTTAGGGACGCTATAAATGGGCTGGTTGATTGAAAAGTAACCACTTTATGTAATTTCGACTTGCGTAGGGTAATGAACGAACGGGAATAGTGCAGGTGCATTCACGTGTGCAAAATGTAATAAAATGTTACATATAGCGACATCTAGCGTCGAATAGAGTCGAGAAATGGTTTGGGTAGTATAGTGAGATCTGTTGTCTGATAGCAAAATGAATGCAGTGATGTCATTTGATATTACTACAACAGATGTCACTATGAGTGGCATGAAATAATATTTACAATAAATTTGTTACTGTTTAGTTCAGTCAGAGTTATAACTGTGAGTTGAATACATACAGATTTTTAAATTGACATTTGTTTTCATGACTTGCTTTTATGAAATCATTGGCAACCAAAGAGAATACAATTTGGCAACAACGACAGTCAGCTCTGACAGCCAACTGTCAGACGTCGGCAGCCATATGTAATTCTTTCTTTTGACGTGCGTAAACCAAAACAGCACGTGTAAAATATGCGTATAGAAACTTGTTATTTCTGTTCGTCCAGGATATATCCTGGACATGGGATCCAATTCGTCAGGAATGACTGCAAGGTATCAATATAAATCATATCTCAACTCCCACAATTTGTGAAATTATTACACACTGTTTACTAACCTACGTGTAAATAGATTTTCAGATTTTGTCGATCAAAGTGCCATGCAGCGTTCAAAAAGAAGAAGAACCCGCGTAAAACCAAATGGACTAAAGCGTACCGTAAGACCGCTGGCAAGGAATTGGCTATCGACCCATCATTTGAGTTTGAAAAGCGCAGACACCAACCTGTGAAGTACAGCCGAGAATTGTGGACTAAAACCATTGAAGCGATGAAGAAGGTAGAGGAAATAAGGCAGAGGAGGAGCAACAATCATATAATGCAGAGACTGAGGAAAGGAAGGGAGGTGGAATGGCAGAGGGACGTTAGGGAAGTACAAAGGGATATATCATTGATCAAGTAAGTATCATAGAAGTTTATATTTTTTTTATGGCAGGTACATAGGTGACAAAACACAGGTTATATAGCTAACAGTTATGACCAACAAATAATCATTTAATTTATCTCTTTACCCTTTAATTCATAAATAATGGATGTGAATAACTAGTTGATTAAAATGGTCAAGATGATGATGATCAGGGATAAACAGTAGGTCACAAGTCTGTAATTAGATTTTTCCTAAAATCGTCGAGACAAACACTTTGTGAAACTGTATAATTTGATGTAAATCGGGATTTATCTTCTGCTTAAGGTGAAGGCGCCTGTCTAGCCCGCGAAGTTCAAATTTTTTGAGTTCTTTTGGAAATTTTTCAAAATCTGACAATAATAAAAGACAAATTTTGTAATTCGCGAAAAAGACCGTGTGCAGTGCATTTATTAATACATTTATTTTACTCTAAATATTATCACGGTGGATATGATACTAGTAAATCACTAAATATACAAAAATTGCCAGATTATCTGGATAGCTGTCGTTCTTGAAATGTTTTAGAGTAAGTTGGATATATTAATAAATGCACTGCACACGGTCTTTTTCGCGAATTACAAAATTTGTCTTATATTATTGTTAGATTTTGAAAAATTTCTAAAAGAACTCAAAAAATTTGAACTTCGCGGGCTACATGGGCGCTTTATCCTTAATGTTTTTATTTTAACAAATATCATAGTGAGTGCTTAATTATAGTAACATCATTGTGTTTTTGTTGTAAAAGAGTGATAAATAGCACTAAAATGGGCCAAACTTGAATTATATTTTTGTCATGTTTGTCATGGATAAAAAGTTATATATAGGTAGGCGCAACATGGGAGACAGACAAAATAGCTGCCTACTAATAACTGCATCAAAATATAATTTTTCCTCACCTGTGCTAGGCATGAAGACATCCTACTTCTCCCTTTTTTAATATTTACTAGGAATAGAAAAGTATTAATGTGTTGGAGAGAGAGAGAGAACAACATGTGCAAAGAGCTTCACCAAAGACATTTTACTTTTAAATTAGAAAGCCCCAATAATATTTATTAAAATATTTCAGATCACCAGCCGCCGGCCTCAAACAGCGACAGCTTGAAGAGGAGACAGAAATGGAAGTGGAACCTGAGACCATACAGGTGATTGACTCCAAGGGACGTAAACAAGTCATCGAGGCCCCAGTCATGGTACCGGCCACCGGAGAAATGATTGAAGACGGCGGAGACATTGAGTTGTAGAATTGATTTATTATAAGTGAACTGTTTATATCAATTTGTAATGGTAAAGAATTGAGGATAAATTTTGTTGTCATCAGACATGTCCCTTGTGGGGTATGCAGGGATATCCCACAGCTGTTTGTAAAGTAATGACAAATGTCTTGCGCAATAGTTTCATTATTATGTAATGACTTAAACATTTGTAAAGTATTACAGTGTAATAAAATTACTTCATAAATATACAATATTTTATTTATACTCCTAATATTTGTCGTACCTATAGATCACCTATTTCCAATTAGAACATTCATGCATTTTCATTATGTAGTAAGCGGTTCGTGTCATAAAATAAGTATTGATTCACCGCCGCGATGTAATCCTCTTAACAAGCAGGGTCGACAAACATTTTGTTTTAGTTGTCATAAATTATATCATAAGCGTAAACGTTAAGGCCACCAACCAATAAATTAAACATGTTATTGTAGCATCTAATTCATTTTACACCTGTACTTTGGTACTTCTAAATGTTTTGTGTTTATCTGGCTTATTTTGTAGTCAAAGCGCCTGATCATTAAACACTAGCAACGCTATTCGCTACATCAAAGGCAGGCGTATTGTGATAATATTTTCGCGCAGCTGTTTGATAATTAAAATTCCAAAAAATGTTATCAACTCCTGTCTAATTCAATTACGGCACAGTAGGTAAGTATACGTCTGAATCGAATAACGTTATACAAATCAAACAGTCGAGTCGTAGGTCTTCAACCGAACACAATGTATAAAGAAGACTAACTGGTTTGCATCTAATTCAGCTTCACTATTAGTTTAGTTGATGGTGTGGTGTGTGTACGGGTTGTAGTGAGGAGGTGGTGCTTCACTGCGGTCGCTCAGTCTGAGTACCGTACGGGTCAGGACGAAAACAAAGCCGAGTAGGGTACACACGGTTTAATGCACGAACACAGAACACAGCACAAAACACAATAGTCCGAAACAATCCACACAAAAGTCTAAAGAGTAGAAGGAGTACAGAGTGAAGTGATTATTTAAAAACAGAATTTAGCAGGCGAAATAACAAGATAGTGTTATGACGGTTAGCGCGTTATTCGAGGGTAGTCAGGTCCGCGAGCGCCACGAACGGTAGGACTCGAGTGGTCCGCGCGTAGCTCGCGAGAACAATAGGCGACAGCCCGTAGTGCGCGACTCCAATACACGGGTCCGTCACGACATTCATAATTTGTACGAATTTATCTTTCAAGTTATTTTTAATTATTTTATTAATTTATTTAAAGTTATATTTTAAATGTATGTTTGTGACGTGTACCCTACAAATTCTTATCTAAACTTTAAGCTGCTTAATTACGACTCATGCCATTCTGTTCAGTTTAAAGCAGAGATTGAGCAAAAATAATTTAAGCCTTCACATTTATATTGTTTACAAATAATGACGTTATATTCCTATATTTTTGGAATGTTAGTGGCGTTTTTGTCGTATGTACTGTACCAAAAATACGCTAATGTGTATACTAGTGTTATTTACAAGCCATTGAAGAGATATGATTACATTATTGGTAAGTACTAGCATAACGCCTTGTCAACATGAATAGCAATAATTTTGTTTGAGTACTTACATACATGCGTCGTGGGGTGCCTGTAAAGAAAATGTTAATTAATTAGTGGGTATTTTTTCCATCCCATTATTACCAACTAGGTAGTTGGTAATAATAAGACCAATTTCTTCATGAACAACTAAAGTAAAAGCAATCAGTAAAGTCAAAGTTACACCTAAAAATAATCAAAACTACCTATGTATAAAAGAAACGAATTTAGTTACCTACATTTACTTTTAGTCATTACTTTGGCTGTAACTTACTTGCAATGAAGAAACTGGCCGCAAGTAATCGATGTTTTCTTCTATGAATTTCATTTTTATAACCATTACCAATTATCCTTTTAAAATAGGTATTTTGGTACCTACATCCTAAGTACTTCAGTAGGTTCTATGTGTAGTAATAGGTACCTACCGTATCGTTCCAGTGGGTGCCGGCACAGCAGGCTGCGTCCTTGCATCTCGTCTCTCCGAGGACCCAAGCACCAGGGTACTCCTAATCGAAGCGGGAAACCAAATGGGCTACTTCACAAAGATACCACTCACGCCTACAGCAGCTCAACAAGGACCTAACGACTGGTCCGTGAGGAGTACAGCACAGAAATACTCGTCTTTCGGTCTGTGGGGGCAGGTTAATAAATATTTACTCCAACTATTGAGGGTAGAACGTGAAATTTAATAATAGTGGTGCCATAAACAAAATGGATTTAGTTTGAATCCTGAGTATAAGAGGGCGCTGCTTGAATTTGTTACACCCACAGAGTTATAATTATAGTAACACCACTGTTTTGATAGTCGAATTTCGGAAACTCCTGCGTACGTACCGAAAAGGCTATGAATTTTATTACGACCTGTTGGCTTTGATAAAGGAAAAAGCCTTGTGCTATTTTGAGTCTATGAAATTTTTTTTAAACCTACAACTAAAACTATTGCTGTCTTGCTCATACATTACAACTAGGAGGATGACGGCAAGTATTTATAGGATTACAGGAAATTGATGATACCTATCCCGTGAAAAGCTTTTGGATTGCTATACAAAATAGAATCGCAGCTGTCATATAATTACAGCTGTCGATCGCTTCAAGATCTCACAGCTTCCTACTCGATTATTTTTAGTCTCAATTCATCCCCCGAGGCAAAGGCCTCGGAGGGTCAGGCCAGATCAATTACTTACAACACGGCTTTGGCCTCCCCGAGGACTACGAGAAATGGTCACAGCTGAATTTCAAATGGACTACGGACGACTTGAGGCCTTACTTCATCAAAGCATTCGGGACTGCGCAAAGCGAGTTCGATTCTGGACATTGCTCTATTGATGGTTATTGTCCTGGGTCTAAGGTAAATTACGAAGCTTCTGTGTTTTATTAATAAACCATGACGCCTCTATTCCTCAGAGGGGTAGGTACAGAGCCTACCACATCACGGTAGTACCGGGCGCATTTCTCCTAAATGTCCTTACATTGAGGAGAAATGCGCCCGGTATAGTGGTTAGTATAGTGGACTAATAGCTCGAAACTACCTTTAGTTTCGAGCTATTAGTCCACTATACTAACCCAGTGCAGGATAAACATATTCACAACGCAGACGATAGATGGCGCTGAATACAATTCTCAACACACTTAGAGTTTTTTAATGGAAGCTTGAAACACGCTAGCAAAGTGTGCGAGGCATATAACCATAATACCTATATCCCAACAATATCACAGGTATAACGGCTAGGCTAGGCATAGCACACACCACGCGAGATCTTTCCTTTTGCTGCTAAAGTATTCTAAGATTATTTTGCAGTCACCTATGAAACTCAAACTAATAGACGAACAGGACGAACTAATGACTACATTCAAACAAGCCTCGTCCAGTTTAAAAAACAAGTACACATTATTCAAACGAGCGACATCTACCACAAAAGACGGCGTGCGTCATTCATCATTCGATGCTTATCTGAAGCCAGCCTTGGCAAGAAAGAACTTGCATGTCTTGTTGAATACTCAAGCTGTAACTGTAAGTACCTATTTAAATTAATAACATTTTGCTCATATTTCGGTTTGTTACTGAGGTATATTTGGTCATAGATCTTTCTGCCATATATAGGTCTTTATTTAAGTTCAATATGTATTTATGCTAGTCCATACTTAGCATAAACACAAATTGAACTTAAATGGTGAATGGTCACAATGGACACAAATAGCTACCAAAACCTACTTAGCTAATGCGGCTTGGCTCCAGAAGTCTTTAAAAATCCTCTGTGTTTACCCAGAAAAAATATCAGAGAGGCAAACTCAACGATATCTAGGTACTGTATTCGTATTTCTAGATTCGCTTCGAGAACACTACAGCGTCCTCTATCTACACACTACAGAACCATCGACAACTGGATAACATATTTGCAAATAAGGAGATCATACTTTCGGCCGGTGCTATCAAAACTCCACAAATACTGATGCTGTCAGGCATTGGTCCGAGGGATTTGTTACAAAGGTAAGGCTTTGGCTGTACATTTGCTGGATGACAATTATTTTCCTCCAGTATCGCAACACATTATTGATTTGATATTTCATTGATTTTGCATCTAGTTATATAACATAGAACTAGACCTTAACTAGAACTTTTCTCAAGTCTGAATCACGCAAGTAAAGTTTGTTCAGAGTGATATAATTTGCAGCTTAAAAATTAACACACTAGTGGAAAATCAGCATGTCGGCGGAAATCTACATGATCACATGAACATGCCCATTTACGTGAGTATCAAGAAGCCGATCAGTATCACCCTGGCTAAGGTGTTCACATTTGGAACGGCTTGGGACTATTTCTGGAGTAATGATGGTAAGAAATATTCAAGGTAAACAGATATGAAACGTGGAGAAATTAAATCACTCCTCTATACTACGCCTACCAATATTACTTACAGGACTTCTATCAATTCCACCGGTGGCAGGCGTGGAGTACCAAAACAAATCTGCACTAATATTATTTTCCATGGGGACAGCTAATGAACGACTGTTGAGAGATTTGTCTAACTACAAACCTGAGGTAACTGTCTTCAGATAAGATCAATGCTGCAAGCTTTACAAGCGCAGGTCACGCTTTTTTATAATGTCATCTAGCGACATACTTATCAAACACTCTCTCATTTTAAATAAAGTACCTATAGTGCAACAGATGGCGTGAATTTGTGAAAAACATTTTCCAGGTGTTCCGTGATACCTTCCCATACCACAACAACTCGCATAAAGAAGGCTTCATGTTCTTAGCCACTTGCACCCAGCCTAGGAGCAGAGGATCCGTAACATTGAATAGTTCGAGTATATCGACGCAGCCTGTTGTAGACCCAGGCTACCTGGCGCAGTATGATGATGTACAGTGTATGATCCAAGGTAGGATATATGAGATGCGTTGCCAGTGTTGGACATAGCGGTCATCGGTTCATCTTTTCGGGGTCCGGCTACCACTACGTCCTCCGGTTCGTGGTGGAACCTTTCTGCCCCAGTGGCTATCATTATGATCCATACAAAGCGAAAGCAGAGGTGCTCCCGCCCAATTTCTTTAAGAATGTCTGTTTAATCTCGAACATTTTAAAAGTTTAAGTGCACCATGTCACATTTACTCTCTTTGTTTAATCCTTCTTATGCTCTTAGCAATCAGAAGAGCAGAAAAGTTGGTGGCATCAAGACCTTTCCAGAGCATAGGAGCCCGGATCCACTGGCCTAGGCCTGAGCGGTGTCTGTCGCTGTGGCGGTATTCCAGAGACGAACAAATGGCTCGCAGTAGCAAGCAGACGAAGCTGTAAGCAGTAATTTTTAAGAGGAATATGATAACTAACGATGCATTAAAACACCAGAGCCTATCAAAGATAGAGACAAGATTCAGTAAATTTCTTGGTGTAAATTTTTACGAAATTATTACTCCACTCGGCAATGGGGAGAAGACAACTCCGCACATGTATTATGACGTGTCACACGCAACGCATGAAGGCAGTGGATGCGTAGGCCGATGGATACTTACATAGTTGATTTTTACAAAATGTCCTTTGTATCCTGTAGGCATTACCACTGCGTCACGTCTGTAGGAGGTATACTCGTATTACTAGGTGAAACAGAAAGGGTATACTATTTTTTTTCAACTTTACTTTGTAAATCTAAAACTACCGGCTTTGTGGGTCAGTTGAAGTCAAGTTTCCTCCAAAGCTGATAGTTTTAGACTTACAAAATTTAATTTTGAAATAAAAAGTATACCCTTTCTGTTTTAACCTGTATAATTCTTTCAAATAAACTTTTTCTCACAGCGCCAAGAACTCCAAATCCAAACCGAAGTCCTTAAAGACTAAATGTAAAAGTCCACCACACGCGTATTTGGAATGCGTCATTCGTGAAGTTGCGGTCACTGGACACCATGCTGGAGGCACCTGCGCTGGTGGGACGGTGGTGGACCAGGATTTGCGGTTAGTACTCTCTCTAAGTTCATCTTCAAAATTATCGTAAAAAAATCTCTATCACCACTGGAGTCGGTTGCACAATGAGATCATTCTTATTCTGTAGCTGACAATTATTACTTACTTACTAATTATCATTAATTTATGGTACCAAACTAAATAACGCGTTAGGGTACCAAACCATAGACTGTGGGTGGTCTCTGTTGCCGCAGACAACATAAATATGGTTTTAGAATTTTTCGCCGACGATGATAAAACCTGCACCAGCCTGGTGTGGCCTATGCTTAGCTAATAATATTACATAATTGATTTGTATCACTGTATTTAATTTTATTTCAGGGTTAAGTCTGTATCAGGATTGCGAATAATGGATTCGAGCGTGATACCAGCTCCTCTATCATTGTATCCGAATTCCGTGTTAATAGCAATGGCAGAGAGAACAGCTGATCTTATTATGAATAAAGCTTGATGCATAAATTCTCAGTTTTTTTTTCCTATACCTAAGTAAGTATATAGTGTTATACTAATTTAGGTCACTCTAGTTCCCATCACAGTGGTAAGCGAGAAAATAGCACGCTAAGTATATCCCGAACACTACCCACCTGAGGGAACATTGCCAGCATAAGCTGAGCTCTCGTTATCCTTGACACCCATGATAACGAGAGCTCCGCTTGTGCTCGAAATGTTTCCAAGAGGTACATGCTTAGTATAAATAAAAAAACAATCTGAAAGTATTTTTATTAGGTATTTACTCAAGTATTAGCTGCGTAAAATTACAGATGACTCGGACATCACTTCATTAGTGGGCTTAAATAAGAACCCTACACGCAAGCGTATGTCACCATTGGGTAAGGGAAGGGGAAAGTTCTTTGGCGGGAATACCAAGTTGTAGCATCCGTGGGTACCCTGGAAAAAGTCGCATTACACACATTATGCTTCTGCGAGGAATCCTCATATAGCATTAAAATTGGCTTGAGGTACAGACTACTGAAAATGACCCATCACCTAAATACGTAAGACGTCATATATAATGAAGCATAATGAAAATTAACTAAACCAATAGTGGGCCATAATAATTGGGACAGTTGTATTTTGGGACAGTGGTAATTTTGGGAAGGTGAACATTTTAGGCTAAAAATGTAACTATAAAGATTCGTATGAAACAGTGGCCAATCAATAATCAGTTAGGTACCCTAACTTTTTATATTTCGTTCAGTACCGAGGTATACTTACAGCGGTCATAGGACATTTAGGTGTAATGTCAGAATAAGTATTCATAAAGTCTGACACCCACCTCTGTATGAAAAAATCGCATAAACTATACTGTATGTGGAATAAATTTAGATTTTGCAATGTCGAGACACTGATGTCTACCTGAAAAGATAAATATTTCTCGTCAAAGTTTATCAGCTGTTACAAAGCACTTAATACATACCTTCCTTATCACGGAAAATATAATACATGCGTCGCTCTAATTTGTTGGTATCTATCTACCAACTTATAATTCGCAGACAGTAACTGGTACCAGCTCCAACAGGCTGGAAATCTTCTTTTCTCGGACCATAACTTTTTCAATTATAGGTATTTAAGTGGTTTACTCGAATGGTTTCTTAGAATTAATTATCATCAGGCCCGCTAGACACGGGAGCGTACCAACTGACTATCCAGTTTTTTAAATATTAAGTGGTAATACGGTATACAATAATACGCCTGTACTATGGGTACCTTACAATGGACCGGAGGCGATCCCAGTACCACCCAGATCGAGGCAGATTACGAGAGGGCCTTTTCAAAAAAAAATCCTGATCGAAATCGACCCCACAAGTACTCCAAAAATTAAAATTTTTGTTTAGTCCTTATGAATGTGTGTTCTGTGCATCTTACCGTGACGTTGTTAGACCACGCATGTAGAGTGACTACAGTGAAGTTGGTCCTGTAAGACTTGCCCCTCCCGGCTCGCCTCGTGAAGGCGTGGCCCTCAGACAGGTATTTTGGGTTCCAATCCATCGTGGCTCGTTCCTGGCGTAACTCCGACTACAAGATGATATTTTTGTGATTTAATTAGGTACCACACTGCTAAGGAATGTACAACTAGATGCAGGGTCCAACGAAGAAGCTTGCTAAACAGTGCAGGTAAAACATATTAAGGACGTTTTGAAAGACGTGTGAAGATCAGCAACCCGCCTTGGGCCAGCTCGTTGGACTGTGGTCTCAGTTTTCTTCGCACGAGCCCGCCACCGGACGAAATATGGGTGAACTGACGGGCATTCTGCTTACTGCTTGTAAAACTTACCATAGAATAATTAACTACAATTAAAGCAAATGCAGTCACCACGAACGCTACGTATCCCATTGCGCCGGAATGAACTCTTTGTGATGACAAAACATAAATGTACCAAAATGAATGTTTTATCTATGTTTAATAAAAGTTACGTTTATGACGCATATCAGACCGTGAAATTGTATTTCTGCCCATTTATTTGATGTATCTACTGAAATTATCTGTGATTAATAGAAAAAAAAACCGTGTAGGTCCCAAACCAATGACTAAATACTAATGATTATTATTTGTAATAAGAGTTTCGCCAACAAAATAATTTTGTAACGAATTATTGCATTACTAATGTTCGCCTGGATCCACGTATACTATCTGTATGTCAAATCGTTTACCTGCACATCTCAATGAACATTGTCAGCATAAGCCGATCTCTCTTTATGTTACACTCTCTTTATTATAAAGTACCTAATTAACAATCCCAACGCCGTGAATTTGTTAGTTTATATGCCACTACATTGATTGATATACCGCTACCCATGAAAATGCTACGTACGTACCTACCTATAAAAGTACATATAAAAGTTCAGCTTCCGTATGTTTATGAACTACGCAAAATTTGAAAAGTATTCGATGGATTTACTTGATATTTGTACACTACACAACATTGAATTTCTACATAAGCGTCAATTAATATACCTTTTTTTAACCCAATGTTCCCACGGGTATGGAAAATTAATAATTATAAACCACAGCGAAGCGTAGCCGGGTTCAGTAAGTTTGGTATAAAATAAACAAAAAAACTGAAAGTCACAATCTTTATTACTTCATCAATGCCGCAAAATTACAGAAACATTGGCCACAACTTCATTAGTGGGATTGAATAAGACCACTACGTTAATGCGAAGGTCGCTATTCGGAAATGGAATAGGGAAGTCCTTCGGCGGCACTACCAGGTTGTAGAATCCGTAGGAACCCTGGAAACAGTCACCCGAAACTTTGAACCTTACATCCCCAACTGGCTTAAATTTATTAATGAAAATTGCACATATTTTTTTCCGTGGTAGAGCCAAGCTGTAGTTAGTACATTGACTACAGCTTCACCGGGGTAGTACTATCCTCTCACAGAAGATCAGCATAAAGTAGCTATTATAGCTGTTTCCTACGTTGAATGAGAGAGTCTGAAGTCCAATTCGTAACGTGCGAACAATGCCTTAGATATTGCAAGCATCAACTTTACAACTATATACTTGTATTTAAAGCTTTTGTGTGTGGGGGTGTGGGGGGCTGTTTATGTGTGTGTGTTAGGGTGTGTTTGTCTGTGGCATCGTAGCACTGAATCGGATGCATCGAATGTCATTCAAGGGTCGATTGAAACATCGATGGATACATAGATCGAGTGTCGATCGTATATTAATCGAGTGTCAATTGAATGTCGATCAAATTTGTGTGTGTGTGTGTGTACATCTTCCGTGTTTGAGTTGTAGGTAGGTACTACCCCGGTCGGGGCGACCCATAATGGGCTATAGTCAATTGGCTTGTTTTATTGATGCTTTTGTATGAACATTGGAAGGGAAGGCTGGAGTAACTACTTACCGCGGGCACGGGACAATTAGTTGGAATGTTAGAATATGCCCGGATAAATTCAGACGCCCACTTCTGTTTTAGGAAATCGCAAAATTTATACTGCCAGTGTAATAAATTTTGATTCGGCAATGTCAAGATATTGATATCGATCTGAAAATAGAAGATTCATCATCAAGCTTTTATCTGAGGAAGAACCTCTTGATCTACCACCGATTCGGAATGCTGCTTCTGACATTATAGCCGGCTAGAAACTCAATAGTAAATCTATTCAAAAGAAAAAAGTTGGTAAGTAGCTGTGAAAAAACTAGCAGGCATTGACTACATGCACTTTAAAAAAAACTGGATGACTTTCATCGCGTAGGCAGTCGATGATTTTGCCAACAATAGAGTTTGCCAACAATAGGTAAAGATGACAATGGTTTTCCATAAATATTAACAGATTTTGAACATATTGCAGATGCAACCACTTTGAAAATGATCTACCTAGCACTATGCCAATCCATTATTAACTACTGCATTACAACTTGGGGTGGTGCTGCTAAGACCCATCTCCTCCAGATCGAACGGGCACAACGATCGATCCTCAAGGTCTGTTGTTTTAAGCCACGACTTTACCCCACAAATGAACTTTACGTGCACTGCCAAGTCCTGAGTGTGAGACGTCTGTTTATATTTGCAACTATGCTCAAACAGCACTCCTTAACTTCTCCTGTTCCAGTTTATCCTCGTCGTAATCATCTGGTCGCTTATTCAATACCACTAAAAACGGCTTTTAGTAAAAAGTTTTTTACCTTCCTTGGTCCCGTCTTGTATAATAAGCTACACAAAATTCTATCCCTTTCTCATCTAAATCGTTTTAATCTTAAAATCCTACTTCATAAATGGCTACTCATGCAGTCTTACACTGCAACTGAAGATCTTCTAAATATCCTTAAGTAACTTACTCCTTTTTCAATCATGTTACACAACACACATTTCACCCGTAAACTCATCCCACACTTACGCATACAACTTCCTTGGACTTTCTACAATATCACCACTTCCTATCAAATATTCCTACAAATTCTCCTCTTTACTCACTTATATCCTTTTTATAATTTGTAATTGGTTAGTAATTGGTCCTTCTGTACTTGTATGTTTTCATAGTTTCAATAAGATACTATTAATGTTGTATGTACCAAACCAAACTTGTATTGAGCAATAGGTTGTGGGGACCTGGTGACCTGTACTACAGGTCTTTGTACCTATATCAGGCACCAGTGATCCCCAGTCTGTATACACATTTGCTGTGTACACTAATTTAAGCCAATTGTTGTAATTTTGGATCTGTCTGTGGTGATAAATAAACAATTATTATTATTATTATTTTCGATACCGCGCTCTTAAAACAAATTGAACACGAAGGCTATTCTAATATTTTATGCTCCGTGCATCTCACCGTGATATTGTTAGAGCTTGGATATAAAGTGATTCCTGTGATGTTGGTTGTATAAGACTTGCCCCGCCCAGCTCGCCTTGTTAAGGCGTGGCCCTCGGACAGGTATTTGGGGTTCCAATCCATCGTAGCTCTTTCTTGACGTAACTCCGACTATAAGATAATGTTTTGTGGTTTAATCAAGTAGCAAATATGGCTATGAAAGGTACAACTACATTTTTTTTCTGCGAAAAGTTGAAAAGACACCTGTGCACCAAGAGTCCGGGATAGGCTCTCATTAAGCTATAGTAGGTACAGTTGCTCCTTGTACAGAGGGAATGGCCCTTGGTTTTAAGTGGCCGGCCCCCACCGACATGCTATTTAAGTAGCTGGCAATAACTTAGACGATGTTCAATAATAAAGCAGTTTTGTTATCAGTAAAAAAAAGGTACTACCTACTACGAATGTTGGTATAGATGCAAATTTTGTTATTGACGTGTGAATCAGCTGTGATATTTGTTTTGCACCTACCGAGCGTTCAGGTAAGTATTTCGCGACGACAGGCGTGACCCTGAATGTATAGGTAGGTATTAGTATTTCTGTTATTCACTCAAACTTACCACTGAATAATGTACAACAGCAAATGCCGTCACTACCAACACAATGTATCCCATCCTGTTGCGTACACTTTGTGAGGCAATACATTAATACATACATACAAAATAGAGGAGTCATTTTGTTGTGTATCCGACCGTGACATTCTATTTCTGTAAATTTATTTGATGTGACTACTGAAATAACCATCACTATATTTATATAATTTTATATAAGTATAATATTGTCAGCAAACAATCGTACGCTCCCTAGTACGCTCGTGATTATTGTTTTTTTTATAGGACTCCTAAATCTGGGTACACAATACTACATTCAAATGTACCTATATTACATACAAACAAAATATACATTCAAAAATTTACCCTGATGAAAGGGAACCAAAGACTGCGCCAATAAAAAAAACAATCTAATTAAACTTAAACTTCACTTCAAAATAAATCAAAATTAAGAATAATATTAATCGGGGGTTACACAGGAATTTACTATAGCTGCACTGTTCTTGAATTTGTATCAACATTATTAGGTACTATT
Source organism: Notodonta dromedarius (assembly GCA_905147325.1). NCBI lineage: Eukaryota > Metazoa > Arthropoda > Insecta > Lepidoptera > Notodontidae > Notodonta > Notodonta dromedarius. The sequence continues at coordinate 827,006 of LR990173.1, read as the reverse complement.
ATACTCATTATAAAGGGAGGAGAGACGAGGCACAGGCCAGTGCTTGCCTGTGTGGGTTTGGTTCTATTGTCGCGGATGTGAAACAGAGGACGGGGCTTTCGGGAGAGTATTGATACTGTACAGCGCCCCCGTCGATCCATCACTTTACCATAAAACATTTCGCGTAGACCCTATCCACTAGAGGCTCTAACGAACATGTAAACAGTAGAGTTGGCTGGTCGTTTGGGCAAATTTTAGTCTCCATTATAATGATCGTATGCATGAGCAAAGTGGCAATATTTCTAATTCAGTCTTTAGTTCACGTAATTGCAGAGTTTGTACAATTTGTGATAGTGCTTTATAGGTACCTAGTTATGTTTTTATATAAAGATTGCCATTAGTATGCTCACTGTTAACATTCTCGAACAAATAATAATAAATAGACTAATACACCAAATCTTCCAATTTAGGTTTGTTTTGTTTTCCTGGCATACGGAAATATTTTTACATATATGCCATGTGGATTGGCGACATAAGTATGGAGCTCCTTCAATAGTAGTAGAAAAAACTCAGTTTTATTAGCGATTTTTTATTGACTTATCCCTTCCTAGTCTTCTGGTTCTGGTCGAAGTGTAGAATCGTGACAATATCCAGAATCGGCTCCTTCGTGGAAGTGACGTAGAGTTCGTAGTGTATCTGATAGTCGCCATCCGCTATCGGGACCGGGAAATTCTTCGGTGGTAGCTCCATGTTCATGTATCTGTACCTACCCTGGATAAAATTCGACCAATAGGAACTTATTAAAATCACGCCATTTTACTATCACGTCATAATGGGTCAATTATATTGGACGATTTATTTTACGCTGCTCTGTTTTTACAGCTTTGATCACTAACACAGTTGGTCTACCATAAGTTTACGTTTGCTAGGATTCGCTGGTCGATTGTGCCGCTGTACAATTTGAATACTTTACGTAGACGCTAGCGACGATCGAACGCTGCTGACTGGTGGAGCTGCTGATCCCAATTCCTTTATCTAAATTGATGTGCAGTGCTTGATTATGAAGTAATCGTCGCTCGGAATAACTTAAGCTATTCTGAATTCGGATAAGTAAACTTACTGCAGCAAAAGGACATTTGTTCAGAGTCAAGTTAGTGAATCCACTCATAAAGTCTCGCATCCATTTCGACTTGACAGTGTCGCACACTTTGGCAACTACACGAAAATCGCCGCCTGACGTCAGGGCTAGTGTGCATGCGAACTGTGAAGGAATAAAAGTGATTAGTAACAATCGGACGACCTTAAGCCCCCTTGAAATAAAGGTGATGGTGAGACCAAGTCGTGGAACAGGCGCTATGAAAAATGCAGGATCAAACCTGGTATTTCCAGTATTTTCGGATTTCATATGCAAATATCATTTTCATTGAAGATTATCACTTGATTATCACTTAAAAGGTGACAATTAACAGCTCCAATTCGCATTGAGCCGAGGTGAGTTAAGGGTGAATTTTCCTCAGCTAAATAAAATGAAGCAATCCCAGTGGTCGAAGTGAGCGGACTAGCTAGCCTAGACAGCCCGCCTGGCTTAAGTGTACGCGTACCCTAAGGCTCGTATTGCTCTAGCATCGTGGGCGTGGTAGCCCCGGTTTGTGTTCGGAAAGTCGTGTGTTCGAATCTTGGTAGCGGACGTGCAGCAATGGAATATTTCACTACAAAGTATGTAAGTGCGGATCCCTTGTTCCCAAAAACAGAAGCGCTCATGGCGTTCAAACCTGTATGGGCAGCATTAACAACTGTCGCGGCTATCATAGCGGGCGGACCTGAAACCTCCGACACAAGAGATGGGCACTAGCTCATACGAGAGGATAGAAAGGAAAGAATCAGTACGCCCGATATAATGCCAGGCCTGACCCCCTTATCCACTGGCGTTTGGCCACTGCGATCACCAACCATAACTTACAGTGACATTGTTTCCGTAAGGGACGAGCAACGTGCCCGTCATGTTGGTCAGGTACGGATCATTGCGGCTCTTTCTGCCCGTGAACACGACCACATCCTTTATATACTTGGGGTTCTGAGTTTTAATTTTCGCCCGCTCTTGGCGATAGGTGCTGGGAACCTAAAAACACGTAAATTCTGGTTAATTTGCGACACCGTATTATATATGTCAAAATTTGTTAATAATCTTTATTTAATTAATATTTTAATAACCTATTTGTTTCCACTGCTGGTCAAAGGTAATAAGTCCAATAAAAAGTAAAAGAAATCCTATTTTATTTTAATATAGGACCGACAATCTATATAATTTGACCGGAAGCAGTACTTAACTTCTTTGGATATTGAGCATTTATAAATCTCAACGTACCAAAAATAGTACACTTGCATTATAAGTAGTGCCATACCGTGTCCTGGGGGTGACACCCGGGACAAATGACTATAAATCCGAAATTCACGATTTATGTAAATATACTTACTGCACACCAGTACCCAAAAGCAAACAGTAGCGCAATGAAAGAAGTTACATAAAATTTATACATTCTTGAAAATTGTACATAAAATAAATATTCGACACCAAATTGCAATTCAATTTCCAGAATGATTCAAAATCAATCCCTACCTCTTGACTTTCCAATTCAATTCTGTTTTTCAAAATGACTAGATTTGAAAGGAAATTATTATATTATAATATGGTCATTAGACACTGCAGGCATATAAGCTCACGATTCCATCGATATACCCGCTAGCTATTATTATTATGATATTAAAAATCACTTTGGTATTTATCGGCGTTTTGTGTTCTAGAAACATCATTTCCAGTCCAGCCAACCGTTTCGGTGCCGCGTCAAAATAATTATAATATTGTTGCGACCTAGAAACTATTTGGTCAAATACCTCGAAGGATCCTTATTTTATCAGCTTGATACAAAAACGCATTGTTATTCTAGAGGAACCCCATCGAATAATTACGAAGGATCTCTAAAAGTTGAATGTTCGAGACTGTAGGTATGTAGGTATAAAGTGAACGCGTGATCGGCGCGACGGCGGCGGCAAATGCCTACTCGCGAGCGAATACAAAGGGAAGCCGACAGTGGGTCTCGAGATCATTCGATTGGGATTATTATTACCTACATACCTACCGAGAATGTTCAGGAAAATACCAGCTCGCATCTTTATTCCGTATATAAGGTGTTGACGACGGGCAGCGAGTCAGTTACTTCTTGGAAGCGACAGTGTACGGAACTCAAGTAAGCGAACGAAGAGTGATATACCAGTGACCTAGGCGATTATATTGGAATACTGTGTGACTGCTAAGTGATTCGGAACAGTGTTAATTGTGAGTAACTAGTGTTGGTGAAGTATTGTACTAGTGAGTATTTGTCAAGTTTGTGGAGAGCGGAATTAAACCTTTATACACGTAGTCGGCATTATTTTTACCTACCCCTAGTACGTAACAATTGGTGTCAGAAGTGGGATGCCGTTACTACCGCGAGACGAAGAAGGGCGTACTCCACGAACCAGACGTCAAGTCGAGATGGATGCCGCACGTCAACGTAGCCGTGAAGAAGAAGAGCGTCAAGTTGATGCCGGTGTTTCGGCGGGAGCTGAGGCAGCATCAACAGGTAGTTCTTCGGAATTGAACTTGGCAGCGTTGATGGCCTCTATGCAGCAAATGCTCAAGGCCAATCAAGAGGCCAGCGAGCGAATGATCCAGACCCACCAAGAGTTGATGCAGGCCAATCAAGAGGCTAGCCAGCAGGAGTTCAAAGGGTTGATGCAGGCCAATCAAGAGTCTAGTCAGCAGGAGTTCAAACAAATAATGGAGAACATGCGCGCAATGGAGGCTAATCAGCAAGTGATCCAAGCCAATCAAGAGGCGGTCTTGGGTAAAATCGACGCTGGAATCACTATTCTGGGTGAGAAAGTAAAGACACTAGAAGACCGCATGCAGGTACTGAACGAGGAGGTGAATCAGAAGACTGGAACCCTCGAAAACCGCCTGATTGTGCTTAATAAAGAGGTAACCCTAAAGACTGAGACCTTCGAAAGCCGCTTAGAGGTAATGAATAAGGAAATGGTGAGGCTGAAGACTCAAGGACCTATTTCAGTAGCTTCACCATCATCCACAAAGCTCGATCTCCCGCGCTTCGATGGGACTTCCTCGTGGACAGCCTTCAAGTACCAGTTTGAGATACTTGCAATTGGAAATTCCTGGAGCAGTGAGCAGTCCTTTGCAGCCCTGGCGCTTGCCTTACGGGGAGATGCTTTAATGGTACTGGAAAATCTGCCGCCTGAAGGAAAAACGCTGGAGACTTTGATGGATGCACTGGACACACGCTACGGTGAAAAACATCTGGAATATGTTTATCGAGCGCAACTCCACGAAAGAAAACAAAAGGCTAATGAAAGTCTCCAACAGTGGGCACAGGAGGTGGAAAGGCTAGTTCGTCGTGCTTACCTATCGGCACCAGAAATGATTGAGAAGACTCTGCTGGATGCCTTCATCAATGGCATAAGAGAAACGGAAGTTAGGACCTTTGTACGGCTGGGTCACCATCAAACTTTGAAGAACGCGCTTGCACATGCTCTCGAAGTGGAGGCTGTTCGGCAGGACTCTAAATTAAATAAGGTCAGAGAGGTTAAGGAAGTTGTTAAAGAAGAAAGGAAGCCTCGGTTTGTCCCAACCTGTTATGGCTGTGGTGGTAAGGGACATATTCGCTTGGAATGCCCGTCAAAGAAGAGAAAGGTCGCGGACGAGTCCGAGACACAAGCGGAACCAAGTGTCCCGTTAAACTAGACGTCGCCAGGGCCGCGGGGCGGGCGCTGGCTGGTCATGTTGAGGCCCCAACAGTCACTATAACTCAAGTTTGCAATGGAAATAGCCTGATCATCGAAGCCACCTTAGACAACCAAACTTGCAGTTTAACTGTTGATACTGGAGCATCGCGTACAATTGTGAGGCCGGAACTACTGAAACGCACCATAATGTGGGAAAAGCGATCACCGTCATGCCGACTGCAAACAGCCACTGGCCAGCCAGTTTCCGTCCTCGGTGAAACAGATGTTAAATTAAGAATTGGCGACCGAGTCTATCTCCAGTCAGTGTTGATTGCTAATATTACTGATGATTGCATTTTGGGACTAGATTTCTTGAAGAATCAACAGTGTGTTTTGGATGTAGCCAAAGGAGTGCTAAGGTTTCCTGATCAAGAAGTCTGTTTACGAGGATCGCGTCCGTGTACTCTTTATTGTTTGAGGGATACCACATTGGCTCCAAAATCAGAAACCTTAGTGAGAGTTAAATTTCCTGCGAAGACTGAGCAAGGAAGATGTCTCATTGTGGAAGATGCTGGCAATCACCCGAGTTTAATTACAGCAAGGACGCTACTGATGTCGAACGGAATTACTAGGGTAAGAATCCTTAACCTTAGTAATGAAGAAATACAGCTGAAGAAGAATAGTGTGGTTGGAAAATGCGAGGAAGTACAGTACCTAAGAAAATTAAGCGCTCCAGATAAACAGGAAGGTACGCAGATCGCGGAGGATCACATCTGGGAACTTCTGGAAGCTTCTAAGGAAAATTTATCGGCATCGGAACTACAACAGGCCAAGAAGCTGATGCTAGAATTCAGAGACATTTTCGCAACCGGAAACGATTGTGGAAAGACAGGACTCGTCAAACATCGGATCGACACAGGCGACGCCAGGCCTATTAAACAAAGACCCCGAAGATTACCATGGGCAAGAGAAAAGGAGGTGACAGATATGATTAATGACATGGCTGATAACGGAATAATTGAACCTTCTACGAGTCCATGGTCTTCACCCGTGGTGCTGGTAAAGAAGAAGGATGGCAGTACAAGGTTCTGCGTGGATTACCGAATGCTGAATAATGTCACGAAGAAAGACAGTTACCCCTTGCCGCGAATTGACGACACGCTGGATATGCTCAGTGGTATGAAGTGGTTCTCAACCATCGATCTGAAAAGTGGCTATTGGCAGGTCGAGCTCAGCCCAGAGGACAAGGAGAAGACTGCTTTTAGTACAGGAATCGGGAACGGATTGTGGCAGTTCAACGTTATGCCATTCGGCTTATGTAATGCTCCGGCTACATTTGAGCGCCTAATGGAGAGAGTAATGGTGGGTTTACTCGGGGACGTGTGCCTGGTCTACCTTGACGATGTAATTGTTATGGGTCGCAGCTTCGAGGAAAATCTGAAGAACTTGGAAAAAGTTTTCACTCGAATCCGTGAGGCTAATCTAAAACTTAGTCCTAAGAAGTGTGCTCTGTTTAAAAAGGAGGTCAGTTATCTTGGACACGTCATCTCAACCGATGGAGTAAAGACCGACCCCGAGAAGATAAAATCTGTTCGAGAATGGCCTTCTCCAAAGAACAAAACAGAAGTACGAGCGTTCCTTGGACTATGTGCATACTACAGACGATTTATCAAGAATTTTTCAGATATTGCGAAACCTTTACATCGGCTAACGGAAGATAAACGGGATTTCGTTTGGGACCTGGAATGTGAGAAAGCTTTCATTGAGCTGAAACAACGATTGTGTGAGGCCCCAATATTAGGTTACCCAACGAGAGAAGGAAGATTCATCGTGGATACTGACGCCAGTAACACCGGAATAGGTGGTGTTTTGTCACAACTACAGGGAGATCACAACGTTGTCATAGCGTACTTCAGTAAATCCCTTTCCAAGCGAGAGAGAAACTACTGTGTGACTCGCCGTGAATTGCTAGCTGTGGTGAAGACCTTACAACATTTTAACAAATATCTTATAGGAAGGGAGTTTACACTAAGGACAGATCACGCTGCATTACAATGGTTACTACAATTTAAAAACCCAGAGGGCCAAGTAGCACGATGGATCGAGCAACTACAGGAATTTTCCTTCGTAATAGAACACCGCAGTGGAAAAGGGCATGGTAATGCTGACGCTTTGTCACGGAGACCGTGTGCCGAAGACTGCAAACATTGCCTAAGGAACGAAGTTCGGGAAGAGGTCAAGCTCATAGGGACTCACGGAATTGACGACGAATGGACCGGAGCCAGTATGAAGAAAGCGCAGGAGGAGGATAATGACCTACAACCTATACTGCAATGGAAACGGAGCGGAAACAGGCCTCAATGGAGCGACGTGTCCGTCTACAGTTCAACAACGAAGAGTTATTGGGCTCAGTGGGACAGTTTGGCTCTGGTAGATGAAGTGCTGTATAGGAGATGGGAATCAAACGACGGTAAGGAAATCACCATGCAAGTGATAGTGCCGCGGAGTAAGGTGGCTTCTCTTCTACGGCACATTCATGATGGTGTTTCTGGTGGGCACCTAGGAGTCAAGAAAACCCTTGTTAAGGTGCGGCAGCGGTTTTATTGGTTGCGCTGTCGAGAAGACGTCGAGGATTGGTGTCGCAGATGCACTGCGTGTGCGTCAGTGAAAGGCCCGCAGACAAGAAGTAGGGGAAAGTTGAAGTTGTACAACGTTGGAGCCCCATGGGAGCGCATCGCCATTGATGTTGCTGGACCGTTTCCGATGACTGAGGATGGGAACAAATACATCATAGTAGTGCAAGATTACTTCACTAAGTGGCCAGAAGTATTTGCAACACCCAACCAGGAAGCAGTCACCGTAGCGAAGAAATTGGTCCAAGAAGTAGTCTGTCGGTATGGTGTACCTATGGAGATCCATTCCGATCAAGGACGGAATTTTGAGTCTGCGCTGTTCCAAGAGATGTGCAAATTACTCGGAATGAACAAGACTCGTACAACTCCAGCACACCCGCAGTCAGACGGAATGGTCGAGAGGTTTAATCAGACCCTGGAAAACCACCTGGCCAAGGTCGTAGACGAACATCAGCGAGACTGGGACCAATACATTCCGCTGTTTCTGATGTCCTATCGGTCTGCAGTACATGACAGTACGGGACACACTCCAGCCAAAGTAAATTTTGGTCGAGAAATGAGGCTCCCAGTGGATGCGATAACGGGCACGCCGCCCGACAGTCCTAAGGCCGTTACGGACTATGTGAGTGAACTTCAAAACCAACTGGACGAAGTGCATCGAATGGTACGGGAAAACAACTTGAAGTCAAGTACGAAGATGAAGACCCGGTACGACCGAAGTGCAAACACCAATGGTTTTGAAGAAGGAACACTGGTGTGGCTCCACAATCCTCTTCGCAGAAAAGGGAAGTCCCCGAAACTTCAGGCTCGCTGGGAAGGACCTTATACAGTTATTACGAGGATCAACGATGTGACCTATCGCATTAAGAAGGGACTTCGAGGAAAGCCAAAGGTAGTCCATGTGGACAGATTGGCTCGGTATCATGGAACAAATGATGCTCGGGACGAGCATGACTAAGAGGGGGGTAATGTTGCGACCTAGAAACTATTTGGTCAAATACCTCGAAGGATCCTTATTTTATCAGCTTGATACAAAAACGCATTGTTATTCTAGAGGAACCCCATCGAATAATTACGAAGGATCTCTAAAAGTTGAATGTTCGAGACTGTAGGTATGTAGGTATAAAGTGAACGCGTGATCGGCGCGACGGCGGCGGCAAATACCTACTCGCGAGCGAATACAAAGGGAAGCCGACAGTGGGTCTCGAGATCATTCGATTGGGATTATTATTACCTACATACCTACCGAGAATGTTCAGGAAAATACCAGCTCGCATCTTTATTCCGTATATAAGGTGTTGACGACGGGCAGCGAGTCAGTTACTTCTTGGAAGCGACAGTGTACGGAACTCAAGTAAGCGAACGAAGAGTGATATACCAGTGACCTAGGCGATTATATTGGAATACTGTGTGACTGCTAAGTGATTCGGAACAGTGTTAATTGTGAGTAACTAGTGTTGGTGAAGTATTGTACTAGTGAGTATTTGTCAAGTTTGTGGAGAGCGGAATTAAACCTTTATACACGTAGTCGGCATTATTTTTACCTACCCCTAGTACGTAACAATATCATTTCTAATAACAGATATTTTGATGATAAGTAATTACACTTTTTTATAGAACCAAACACAAGTATTAGATCAAAAAATATCTACTCAACTTGCCGACATTACATTGCCAACCATAATATAACATTATTTTAAACTTATTAAAAACAGATACCTACTCGACTTCATTAAAACAACAGTGAAAACCGATGTGTGCCAAGAATGTTAAAGTATGAAAAACATCCTACCTGTTATTTGAATTCTTACGATGCGGAAATAAAACAAAAACACATTGTTATGCACCAAACCCTTTTGCTACCTCTCAAGGCGAGGTACAAACAGTATTATAAGAACCATTTTTCCTGTTATCCCTTAGTATTTTAATATAACCCGACATAACGTGTCGTTAGAATGTGTGATACCAAAGCGAGACTGGATGGTAAAGTGGCGGTAGTGACCGGTGGAAGCTCAGGAATGGGATTTGAAGCTGCCAAAACTCTGGCTCACAAAGGCGCTAGAGTAGTTATTGCAAGCAGAAATGAAGACAGGTTGAAGAACGCTAAAGCACAAATCGTAGGAGAAACAGGAAATTCTAATGTGGATTATAAAATTTTAGATTTAGAGTCACTAAAATCGGTGAGAAACTTCGCCAATGAAGTGATTTTAGAAAACAGAATTGATATATTAATCAATAACGCCGGAGCAGTAGCTTTACCTGATAGACTGACATCAGATGAATTGAACTTGACAATGCAAGTGAACTTCTTCGGAGCATTCCTACTTACATATCTACTGCTGCCTAAGTTGAAAGCTTCCGCACCGAGCAGAATAATAAATGGAGTTGCTGCTACAATGTATGTCGGTGCAATCGATTTTGACCACTGGAACGATATCGGTAGGTACAACATGGTGTCAGGTCTTGCGACTTCCAAACTAGCAGTCGCGCTATTCAATGCAGAATTGGATGAGAGATTAAAATATTCTGGAGTCACCGCTAATACATTTGATCCATTTGTTGTTAAAGATACAAATATTTTGGTTCATGTGCCAAATATTATAAAACCTGTTTCTGAATTATTCGTCAATATAATTGGCCAGAATAAAGAAGATGTAGGAAGAGAGATAGCATATTTAGCATCTGCGCCCGAATTGGAAGGTTTAAGCGGCAGGCACTATAAGTTCTGCAGAGAGTGGTTCAATCATTGGTTGGTGAAAGATAGAGGGCTGACGAGACGATTGTGGGAGGAATCGAAGAAACTGGTAAAAATAAGTGTAGAAGAAGACTGGGAAGTGAACTTTCAACAAATATAGGGCTCTTATTCATTAAGAAAATTTAAATTAAATCATTATAAAATCATAACGGAAGAGTAAACATTTGAGAAGTGTTCGTCCGTATATCAACTACAAATTACCTAATGTATACGATCATATTTTTTAATTTAGTATTGGAATTGCGTCCCATGAGACACTGGCTTCTCTTCTGTGGTAAGAGGCCAACGATAAGTATAAGTAAATCATCATAAAACACGTGACCCTGACATTTGCTTCATCATTTAGAATTGATTACAGGGACCTATTGTAATAATTATGTCCGTTCATCATCATCATCATTATCATTATCTCAGCCGACAGACGTCCACTGCCGGACATAGGCCTCCCACAAGGCTCGCTACACTGACCGCTCTTGCACTGACGCATCCAGCGGATTCCCGCCGAGGCGGGAGCTCCGCAAGGCCGTAGATAATCAACTAAGGATTTTTGTATGTCATGTTATATATCCTGAAATAAAATAACCCATACGTGTGTACCTACTTATCATTCCAGCCTCCCTTCTAAGTCTCTTAATTTCACATCCACACAACAACAACACATAAACTCCTAAAGTAATTGATGTCCTTTTAGCAATGTGTATAAAATGTTTATACAGTCAGAGCGCTTCTTTGCATAACAATATCTAGAATACAAGTAACATCCTAATATGTTGATACCTTCAAACATTTCCTCACCCTAAAGAGCAGGTTTATAAATAATCATAACAGCTACCCAACCGCATCGGAAGTTATAACTACAGATGATTAATAACTAGTGTCATAGAATTATCTATTGTGGTGGTAAAAATAAGGATTTATAGACGACTGTTTACTCCCAAATTTGATGGCTTCTTAACTATGAATGATTTACTCAGACGGTATTTAACGAAAAATATTTGGGAGAATATCCCACCTCTTAACTAGGGCTTATTAACCTGCAAAATTATAAACCAAATAAGTTGATCAATAAATAATATAAGAAGCCCGTCTATTTATAATTTTGAAGGTTAAAAAGCCGAGGGTGAATTGCGGGTCCTTCTCCCCGATTTTATTAATTTTAATGAGACAATGAAGATGACAGATCTGGTAATGGCGACTCGAACAAGACGCCTCCAACCACATTTATTAGTGATATACGTTGGTACTCGTATACGCGATTATTATTAAGTATAGAGTTTACCCTTGACCGTTGTCCTCGTCTAGTTGTCAAACTAGTTTCAAAATTTATCTACGAGTTATGAAGTACTTAATATCCAGAAAGGTGAATAACCTTGTATTGATATCGATTACGTATAACACAGCTATTATGACGTTACTAAAATAGTATCTACCTACGTAAATAATTATGTATTGAAACTAAAGCGGTATCATCGAATCGGTCACAAATAGGTATATCACGGAGATGCTAGCGACTAGTAATCTTAAGCGAGAATAACATTCAATGTAGAGGCTACTTCAATGCATTTACCGCGTTCAGAGTGAGACTAAGGCCATGTAGAAATGTAGTCAACACACTATACTGCGTACTCTTTCTGGCATACTGTAATCTACGTAAAAGCGGTATGTAATAACCTTTTACATAATGGATGCTATAAATAACAACAAACTCATTACACTATGATACGAACAGATTAGATATTATATGGTTATAACAACATAGAATCTGAGAGGGTTCCGTACATGTCAAATATCGTACAAAATTATGAGTGTTACATACTTAATATTGCTAAGACTTAGTAAAATGTGTTAATAATGAGTATGCGTGATATTTATATTCATAATTTTTATCTAAACGTGTTATTGAGCTCAACAGCCTTGAAAATAAAATAATAATGTGTTTAAATTATTTCGATATGTCCAGTCGTTTACGAGATATATATTTTTTTGCTTTCCGTGACGCCAGAAGTCTAGGTTAGGCGAAGTAGGCAGTAGTCGTATATTTTTGGATGAAAAAATCGCATGTCTTTCTAGTTATCAAATCCCTATTATTGCAAAGTTTTATTTTAAAACGAATTTACGACCCATAAATATCCCCTATTTATCGTCAATCAATATATATATATATATATATATATATATATATATATATATATAGGTAGGTTATTGCATTGTAAGAAACGTCACGAAAATCATTTTGCTGATTAACTTACTCACTTGTACATGCGAACACCTTGCACGACCTTTATTTTTAGATGACAGATAGTTAAATTAAAATATAAAGATGAAGTAAAGAGATAGGTAAGTAATGCTCTTGACATGTGGCTCTTGCATCATTCTGCAATTTAATTTAAATGTAAGCACACTGCATCAAACTGGAAATAATGCCGATTAAAAAAAAAGGTTGTTACAGGTGGCCTGTGAGAGCTATCTTTTTAATTTTTTTTCCTCTGTTATCTTTGTAAAGCCTTATTAAAAAAGCCAGAAATACATGTATTTTATTTCGGGTCGAAACCTCTTAGTTTTTTTTTTGTTTGATGGTACATTTAATTTGATTAATGGTGGTTTTTTGTTTAATGCTAGCTATGCCAGCAAGATGATTGGGTATAACTAAAATAGCAACGAACGGAAGAATTAAAATAGAGACGGAAAATCTATTGAAATTAGTCTGTGCATTTAATTTTTAACTTTTTTTTATATTTTGTTTTCTTATATTTACGCGAATACTACACATTGAAATAAAACTATTTTTACGGATTATATCGCGTTTATTTAATTTTATGTTCCCGACGTTTCGGTTGCTTTACAGCAACCGTGGTCACGGGGGGACTGAGGTGTTAGAATTTTGAGGGTACCCAGTTTTTAACTATGACATCAGGACGTCTAACACCTCAGTCCCCCCGTGACCACGGTTGCTGTAAAGCAACCGAAACGTCGGGAACATAAAATTAAATAAACGCGATATAATCCGTAAAAATAGTTTTATTTTTTTTATATTTTGTACCTATGGAGTTAAAGGGATTTCTCATTTACTCTACGGTACCACAAACCTCTAAGGCAAACCACTTAACTATTACTGGGTAGCAACGTAGACTATGCATCTAGTGTTCATCTATGAAGCCTCGGGTGACCACATTTTTGACCGACCAGTAAAAATAATTATTTCAATTAAAAATCAGTTGAATTCCCATGAAATTGTATTGCTGTGTGCAGTGATTGCTATTTATCGTACTAAGGATATGATTAGTTTTATTCTGGCTACGCCATTTAATTTCAATAAAGTTAGCATATTTTATGTCATGTTTTGTAGCAACATGGTATATGTAAACTAAGCGCCCACTGTCCCTGCACATCTCATAGCCGCAGTCACCTCTATGAACCCATTGTGAATTGACGTTTGCATTACGTAATGAACTTATAAGGTAATAAACGTGACTCATATTAATATTGTACATTTTTGCGAACTCATAATTTGAGTACCGAACCGTTTTTTAATTCTCCCTTATTAGATAACCATCCTGTGTGTAGTATCACACGGTCTGTTTCGCAGCTATTGTGGGCACGCTTTATTGTTGTAACAAGACATTGGGAAAGGCGCTAAAGCGATACTCGTATACGCATTATAATAATTTACCGTTATGTAACTATAAATACCCAATTATGTAAATATATTTTGATAGTAAACCTTACATTATTATTTATGTAAGTCTTTCCTTAGTTCCGTTTCCTTGAACTTTGAGATATTTGAGAACAGGGACGTGACGATGCTTTAATTATGGTGTACTTAAAAATCAAGTTATGGTCACCTTTTTTATGCACCATTCCTTTTAATAGACCAGTCTAACTCACAGTTGTTTCTAATTAACTTATAATAATATTCGTTAACCTCAACAGCCAATAAGACCTTGCTGGAACCTTGTCCGGATTTGGCATTGCTAGCCACAAGATCGCTTCAGTTATCACAGCACTGCCCGAGCAAGCACACATAATGGTAGTAAGGGACGACTTCACGGATTGCGAGAGCGACATCCGAACGGAAGGGAAAGTGGCATTAGTAACTGGCGCGACATCTGGCATGGGACTCGAAATTGCCAAGAATCTGGCCAAACGAGGCGCCAAAGTCATCATAGCCAGCAGGAACCCCACCAAACTGGCAGATGCAAAGGACAAAATTATCAAATATTCAGGTAATAACAATGTCATCGCGAGACAAATGGATTTCGAATCACTATCATCAATCAGAAGCTTCGTGGACACAACAGTGCGGACAGAACCTCGTCTGGACATTTTGATTAACAATATTGGAGCCATCGGCCTCGAAGATAGATTGACGGAAGACAGTTTGCACGTGATGATGCAAGTCAATTACTTTGGAACATTCCTGCTGACGTTCCTCCTGTTTCCGTTGCTGAAAGCGTCAGCACCCAGTAGAATAGTCAACGTTTCGTCGTTAGCATTAATTTTAGGACATATAGAACTGGATCACTGGAATGACGTCGGTAGATATGCTGATTTCGGATTGTACTGCAACGCAAAATTAGCAACTGTGCTGTTCACAGTTGAAATGGAGAACAGAATCAAAGGAAACGGTGTCAGTGTATATAGTATGGATCCAGGACTAGCTAAATCTGAGTTCTTCAGGCACTACAACAACACCTTCATTCAAAAAGCTTTTAATCTTGGGCTGATGACGGTTGGAAGGCATTTACATAGAGCAGCAATGATGCCTGTCTTTCTAGGTATTGATCCGAGGGTTGATGGCAATAGTGGAAAACATTTCAGAGACTGTAAAGAGTTCTACAGTTCTTGGTTCGCGAACGATACCGCGTTGACTGGAAGAATGTGGGAAGAAACTAAGAGGCTCGTGAGAATAACTGAAGATGAAGATTGGGAATTAAGGGTGTAAGAAACAAAGAAGCCAAACTTTAAAACTTTTTATGTTGAGACAATGTTGTGGAGTGATATTCATAACAACGAATATAGGTACGTAAATTTAAATGGCTACATGTATTTTACAGCATAACAATTTATAACGTTCAAACCATGTGTCTCGCGGGACTGGTTTATAATAAGTGTGCCCACCCACAGTTAGTAATATCATTTATTTTATTATTACTTAACATATTTTTTTATTACTTTGTTTACAATCTAATATAATATCTACTATTGTTTTCTTATATTTACGCGGATACTACACATTGAAATAAAACTATTTTACGGATTCTATCGCGTTTATTTACTTTTTTATGTTCCCGACGTTTCGGTTGTTTTACAGCAACCATGGTCACGGGAGGACTGAGGTGTTAGGCGTCCTGATGTCATAGTTAATAACTGGGTACCCTCATATTTAGTTGTTGTTTGCGGTCCGATCCACGCAGAAAGTGCTCACAGTGTCTCGAGGTCTTGCAATGGTACGCTTGGTCTTGGATTTATTTATATTAATTACTGGATTCCAAGTTGATGGTAGCACCCAGCCATCTTCCCTATTGAAATTAGGATGTTTTTTAATTTCAATGGCCTCACGTATCATCCTTGGTCGGAATCGGTGTTCTTTTGTGAGGATCTGTGGTTTATCAAATCTGATATAATGGCGGGTGCGGTCCTGTACATGTTCACAGATTGCAGACTTCGTGGAGCGCCGGTGTTTCACGTCAGCTATGTGTTCTTTTACGCGGGTTTTTATTGATCTTTTAGTTTTCCCTATGTAGGAGTGCCCACATTCACAATAGAGTTTGTATACAGCATTTATAGACCATCTTAACTCCATACACTCTAAAATCAAATTTACGATGGAGTTAGAGGCCAACAACACTCTAGCATTCTTAGATGTTTTAGTGATCCGTAATCCTGATAACACCTTAGGCCACACCGTGTATAGGAAAAAGACCCATACTGATAGGTACTTAAACGGTGAATCTCACCACCATCCAACACAGTTAGCTACCGTGGGTAAATCTTTGTTTCAGAGAGCACAAAGGATCCGTGATGAGCAACACCTGGCTGCCGAGATCCATTACGTCAACAAGCTTCGAATCCTTCGAATCCGTAAAATAGTTTTATTTCAATGTATAATATCTACTATAATAGAATTTAGTTAAGTTTGTAAAGATCGGAATAAAATAAATACCCTAGTATGTAAAGAGAACCTACCTTTGAGAATCATTTAACATACAAATATGGCTAACTAGCTGTGCCCCGCGACTTCATCCGCGTAGTATTGGATTATTGGGTTAAAAAGTATCCTATATGTTAATCCCGGTTATAATCTATCTGTGTTCCAAATTTCATCCAAATCCGTTCAGTAGTTTTTGCGTGAAGGAGTAACAAACATACATACATACATACATACATACATCCACACTCACAAACTTTCGCATTTATAATATTAGTAGGATACTTGTATAAGTAGACTTTTGTATATTTAAATGAAAGCCATATATATTTCATTGAGTCGGAAAGTTATCCAGTTCAAGAATTGGATCACTTTACCAGGTTAGTACCTACCACCCTCTCGGAAAAGATCACGCAACGTAGCTATTATACCTGCGTTTCGTAGGTAAATTAAGAGAGCAGGAAGTCCAACTCCCTCCCCTCCCTTCCCCCCTCTGTCCCACTCCCCTTCAGGGGGTTATTTTAGACAATTCGAATCGATAACGGAAACTATAAACACTATCTATTGTTGGCGTCAGAACTTTTTATTTTTCTTCTATTCCTCGGTATATAACAAAATAGAAATTAATTCACAATCTGACTTCAAATTACCTTTCAAAATAGGTATAGAAATCAAGTTATATGTGTTTGTTGTGTGTGGTGATTTTTCAACTTCAATTCTTCACTTTGATTTTTATTTCGCTTCACACTGGCCAAACGCTCCAGTGCATACCGTGTATTTACCTCACTTGACATTGGCAGAATTGTCCAAAAGGACAGACCCTAAAAAAAAGTTCTATTTAGTTGTATTTAATACACTTATTAGCACGATCTTATCGAGATTATCACCTTCAAGTTATTTTAATCAAGTTTTCCTGGTTTTGCAACCTCATATAAGACTTTACTGCAGTACTGATTGGGCATTGCTAGCCGGAAGACCACCCGAGTTTACTATACCAAATACCTACTACACAAAAAGACCCACACTATGTCTGGGGAATTGAGAGACTGCAAGAGCGACGAACAATTGGATGGGAAAGTGGCTATAGTTACAGGCGGTACGTCGGGCATAGGACTCGAAGCTGCCAAGAACCTGTCTAAACGAGGCGCCAAAGTCATCATATCCGGCAGGAACCCCACCAGACTGGCAAATGCAAGGGACAACATTATCAAATATTCAAGAAATAACAATGTTATCGCGAGACAAATGGATTTCGAATCACTCTCATCGATCAGAAGCTTTGTGGACACAACAGTGCGGACGGAGCCTCGTGTGGACATTCTAATCAACAATATCGGTGGTCTCGGTCTCGAAGACAGATTGACAGAAGACGGCTTGCAACTGACGTTGCAAGTGAATTACTTCGGCACGTTCCTGCTGACTTTTCTCCTGTTTCCGTTGCTGAAAACATCGGCTCCGAGTAGAATAGTGAACATTTCATCGCTATCAATGATTTTTGGGCACATAGATATAGACCATTGGAATGACGTCGGGAAATTCTCCAGTTTCGGATTGTATGCGAACGGAAAGTTAGCAACAACGCTGTTTACAGTTGAAATGGAGAAGAGAATCAAAGGCAGCGGTGTTAATGTATACAGCTTGGATCCAGGTGTCGCTAAAACACAATTGTCTAGGCATTACGACAATGGCGTTTTGCAAAAAGCTATACAAATTACCCAGCATACATTAGGTAGACCTTCAAATGTTGTGGCGGCAATGCCTGTGTTTCTAGCGATAGATCCGAAAGTAGCTAATGGCAGCGGCAAACACTACATAGAGTGCAAAGTGGTCAATCATTTTTGGTTCTTGAACGATACGTTGTTGAATAAGAGAGTGTGGGATGAATCTAAGCGGCTTGTTAAGATAACTGTGGATGAAGACTGGGAATTAAGGTGATGAAAGGTTTGTGAGCTTTACATGAACCTAATCGACCATATTATCTAACTAAAGGTACTTACTTCGCGTATAACATGGCCAATGAGAAACAATATAAAAATGAATATATTATTAAATTAAATCGGTTGTTTGGCCGACTTGAACTCAAACCCTATTACCATTTCGGATCGGTTCTCCTTGACCGTGGTATAGTTTATACAAAACTTGTCTATACTCTTTTATACAAAAACGCAATAATTGGACCACTTTAGGAAATGCGTGATTTCCAACAAAATAATTGATGTGTCCCCGGGCGTGCAAGTAAAGCCGTGGCCACCTTTGAGCTGTCTGATAATCAAGACTATATTTTGCAGGTACTTATATACAGTTTTACAGAATTTTCTGTAGAACTGTATATAAGTACCTGCAAAATATATATTTATTTTAAATATTTGTTGTTAATTTTTTCATAATATATAGGTACCTACTAATAAATAAAATTGGAGTGTCTGTTTGTAATATTAAAATAACGCCTTTTCACTAAATGCATATGAAAGTACATACGGTACTTATAACAAACACGCGTAGATAAGCGCTGATGTTATAAGGAGTAACTTAGGCTACTTTAATTTAAGAAACACAATTACGTAGGGTTCCGTGTTAAAAAATTAAAACACATGAAATCCAAGAGTATCTCCGAAACGGCTGGACCGATTGGGACGGGATTTTCACTGGCAGATAGCTGATTTTATAAGCAGTAATTTAGGCTACTTTTATTTTAGAAAAACAAAATAAAACAAGATCACAAATGCTGCCTGTCACGCGGGCGCACAACGCGCGGTATTTTGGGATAGTAGGTATATAAAATACGAAACATCGACTCACAAAAAAAGAAAAATGAGATTAAACTTAGCATAGGTATTTCTTTATTAACTTTTCGTAAACTCTGCGAACAGAACGAACATTTTTTGTTAAATAAATTTTTTGTTATGTTAAATTCCTCGCGAACGAAGTCTTGGGCACAGCTATCTATACATACAAATAAATAAAATTGGAGTGTCTGTTTGTAATATCAAAATAACACCTTTTCACTAAATGCATATGAAAGTACATACGACACCTATAGCAAAAACGCGATTTAATTTTTTTTTGTCTGTCTGTCTGTCTGTCTGTCTGTGTGTTTGTTCCGGGTAATCTCCGAAACGGCTGGACCGATTTTGACGCGACTTTCACTGACAGATAGCTGATGTAATAGGGAGTAACTTAGGCTACTTTAATTTTTGAAAAACAATTAGGGTTCCGTGTAAAAAAATAAAAACACATGAAATCAAAGAGTATTTCCGATACGGCTTGACCGATTTTGACGGGACTTTTACTGGTAGATAGCTGATGTTATAAGCAGTAACTTAAGCTACTTTTATTTTAGAACTAGCTGAGCCCGCGACTATTATTTGTATAGAAAACAAAATTTAAAAAAATGAGAAAATGGGTTCTGTCGTGCGGGCTCAGAACGCGGGAGCGGGCTTTTTTGTTAAGTTAAATTCCACGCGGACGAAGTCGCGGGCTCAGCTAGTCTAGTATATAATAAACTGTTACACAAAAAGCGAGGCGAGGAGTTTGTTTACGTAAAAATACCTTAATTTAGGACAATAAAGGTACAATATCATATTAACCAAAAAGTTAGGTACGCTGTCCAGAAGTAAATATAGACAACAATTGAAACTCATTTTAACTGAAAACTTGAAAATATTCCGAACAACGATTATTTCAAGAGTTATTTATTTTCAGAAAGCAAGTCACAAATTATCGTCTATTGTACAGGCATGTATTATTGAACCATTAAAATGATTCGATTTTAATGATCAACAGATTGTGACAATTTTGTGGAGTGATATTTATAACAACGAATATAGGTAGGTAAATTATACGGCTACAGGTATTTCTACGCATAACAATTTATATCGTACAAACATTGTTTCTCTTGAAACTGGTTTATAATAATCGGGCCCACCCACAATAAGTAGTATCATCATCATCATCATATCGGTTGTATTTACCTTTTACAATATAATATAATATCTACAATAATAGAATTACGGCCACCACCCCCCATAAAAACAAGCTAACAAAAAAAAACAAAAAAATCATTTTTATATGTAGCAAGTTTAAATGTTAGAACATTACTATCCGATACAAGAATTATCAAGTTAAACTAACGTTAAGTTAAACCATAGAGAAATGTAGAGAATATGGGATAACTCTGCATCTATGTTTTATCGACTTCACGAAAGCATTCGATTCACTCGAACATATGGCAAACTGGAAGGCTCTGACTCTACGAGCAATAGATAAAGGTTACATAGAACTACTATACAGCATATACTCCAAATATACAGGTAAAGTTAAATTAGAAAGAGAAGGAGCAGAATTCCCATTGAAAAAAGGTGTTAGGCAAGGTGACCCGCTCTCGCCCAAGATATTCTCGGTAGTATTAGAAATGATAGTCAGGAACATAAACTGGGAAAACAAAGGTTTAAAAAACGGATGGGGAAAGGCTGAACCATTTACGATTTGCCAACGACATTGTTGTGTTTGCTGAAGACTCTGAGGAGGGGTGATGCTACAAGAACAAGCTAACGAGAGCAAAAAAGTTGACTTATCAATTAATTTAATTTAGCAAAAAATAATTTTAATTAGCGAACGGCACAGAACAGAGTATCGAAGTCGATGGAGAACCAATAGAGTATGTTAACGAATATATATATTTAGGCCAATCAATATCATTCAAAGTTAATACAGGAAAATAAATCAACAGAAGAATTGCTATCTCATAGAAAAAGTACTGGAATCTGAAAGAGACATGGGCCCTACGGAAAAAAGATGAAGCTAAATTAGCTATACAACAAAGGAAAATGGAAAGAATGATGCTAGGGATCACTATCACGGACAAAATTTCAAATGAAACAATAAGAAGAAAAACAAAAATACCGGACATAATAGAGAGAGTAAGAAAATTAAAATGGAACTGGGTTAGTCAAATCTGTAGGAAATGTTATGACAGTTGGACGAGCAAAGTAACTGAATGGGTACCTCGCGTGGGAAAAAGGAAGAAAGGAAGAAAGGGAGACCACAAAAACGCTGGGATGACATATTCACTCAAAGATGTGGACGGGATTGGATGAGACAAGTTAGAGACAGAGGTAAATGGAAAGACATGGGGGAGGCCTACGCCGAAGAGGCGACTTCTACAAAACCCTAACACGTATGTAGGATGTAAATTTATGTTACCCTAAGACATGTAGTAGAGGAAATAAAGGCTATTTTATTTTATAATAGAATTAAGAGAAGTTTGTAAAGACCAGAATAAAATAATTACCTTAGTATGTACTTACTTATATACACATTACCTACCTAACCATTTAACATACAAATATGTGTTATACTTTTATTAGTAGACTTTTCAACCGATTTTTTGTATAGTTCAATGAAAGCCAGATATATTTAATTAAGTCACAAAGATCTCAGTTCTAGAACTGGATCGCTTTACCCGGGTGATACCTGCCTCCCTCTCGGAAAATACCACGCAACATAGCTATTATACTTACGTTTCGTAGGAAGAGTGAGAGAGCAGGAAGCCCAACTCGCTCCATTCCCTTCCCCTCCCTCGGTCCCACTCCCCTTCAGGGGGTTATTTTAAACCATTCGATCGATTTCGATAACTTTAAATACATGACGTGATCGTTGGCGTCTGTTTATTTTTTCATCAAAATCTCGGAATAAAGCAAAATAAAAAGTCACAATCTGACGTCAAATGAACTTTAAAAATAGGTATAGAAGTTATTAATACGATCTACTTACATTCAAGTTATTTTAATAAACATTTCCTGGTTTTGCAACCACATATAAGACTTTACATTAGTCACGAGTGCACATTGCTAGCAGGGAGACCATCTGAGTTTTCGATATCTAATACTTACATTGTTTGAGAAACCCAAAAATACCCACACTATGTCGGGCGAATTGAGAGACTGCAAGAGCGACGAACAATTGGATGGGAAAGTGGCTATAGTCACAGGCGCCACGTCGGGCATAGGACTCGAAACTGCCAAGAACCTGTCTAAACGAGGCGCCAAAGTCATCATATCCGGCAGGAACCCCACCAAACTGGCAGATGCACACGACAAAATTATCAAATATTCAAGAAATAACAATGTTATCACGAGACAAATGGACTTCGAATCACTCTCATCGATCAGAAGCTTTGCGGACACAACTGTGCGGATAGAGCCGCGTGTGGACATTCTAATCAACAATATCGGAGCTGTCGGTCTCGAAGACAGATTGACAGAAGACGGCTTGCAACTGACGATGCAAGTGAATTACTTCGGCACGTTCCTGCTGACTTTTCTCCTGTTCCCGTTGCTGAAAGCATCAGCTCCGAGTAGAGTTGTGAACGTTTCGTCGCTAGCAATGATTGTTGGACACATAGATATAGACCATTGGAATGACGTCGGGAAATTCTCCAGTTTCGGATGGTATGCGAACGGAAAATTAGCAGAAACGCTGTTTACAGTTGAAATGGAGAAGAGAATCAAAGGCAGCGGTGTTAATGTATACAGCTTGGATCCAGGTGTCGCTAAAACACAATTGGCTAGGCATTCCGACAATGGCTTTTTGAAAATAGCTGTACAAATTACCCAGCATATATTAAGTAGACCTTTAAATGTAGTGGCGGCAATGCCTGTGTTTCTAGCGATAGATCCAAAGGTAGCTAGTGACAGTGGAAAACACTACATAGAGTGTAAAGTGGTCCATAATTATTGGTTCTTGAACGATACGTTGTTTAATAAGAGAGTGTGGGATGAAACTAAGCGGCTTGTTAAGATAACGGTGGATGAAGACTGGGAATTAAGGTGATGAAAGGTTTGTGAGCATCTTGTCCAGCTAGAGGTACTTACATTGCGTATAACACGGCCAATCAGAAATAATACGAAAATTAATATATTATTTAATTAAATCGGTTGTTTGGCCGACTTGAACTCAAACATTATTGTCATTTCGGATCGGTTCTCCTTGACCGTGGTATACTTAGTTTATACAAAACTCGTCTCAGCGGTTGACCTTCAAAATATTGCAATTATAATGTAATTTTAATAATTATTTATATACCATCCATAATACATCCGCAATGGTACAGAAGTTTAGGACACTTTTTGGTTTACTAGCATCATTTTGTCCCAAGATGAATCATTGTAATATTTCATTTTCGTAAGGGGGACTGTGTGAATGGGCAATATCGCGAGATCACGAGATAGATCAGTGCGCACCTATTTACGGTATAACAGCTACCTAACTCCAAAAATAACAGCTGGTTCGGAATGTAATAAGGATAAGAAACTCCATCATTGTTCATACACAAATAACAATGTTTACTTTGTTTACAATCTCATAAAATAATGACACAAGTCTGTAAACACCGGAATCAAACAAATAAGAACGTATGTATAGTAGGTACCTACCATTAACTTTTTCTCTTGATGACGAGGACTGAATCGGTATTAAATGAAACTTGGAAGACCTTGGAAGGTTCGAAAGGCTCTTGAAATTATAAAGAGTTCATTGTCTCGACCATTTAGATTAATTTAAATACATATAAACCAGTTGTACAGAAATATCATCGGTTACTTCCTCACTCAATTAAAGCGCAATAATTGGACCCCTTTAGGAAATGCGTGATTTCCAACAAAATAATCGATGTGTCCTCGGGCGTGCAAGTAAAGCCGTGACCACCTTTGAGCTGTCTGATAATCAAGACGATATTTTGCAGGTACCTACTTATACACAGTTCTACAGAAAATATTTTAAATATTTATTGTTTATTTCTTCATAATACATAATATATAATAAACTGTTACACAAAAAGTGAGGTGAGGGAATTGTTTACGTAAAAACATACCTTAATTTAGGACAATAAAGGTCCAATATCGTATTAACAAAAAAAAGTGCACTATCCATTTAAGTAGATATAGACATCAATGGGTTGAAATTCATTTTAACTGAAATCTTGAAAATATTCCGAACAATTATTATTTCAAGAGTTATTTATTTTCAGAAAGCAGGTTACAAATTATTTTCCAATGTACAGTTATGTATTATAAAACCATTAAAATGATGAGATTTTCATGATCAACAGATAATATTAAAAAATTGGACTATTACTCACAATATTATAAACTCGACTGTACAAAATCTGGCTCCAATGAACTTATTTTGTGTGTACCTATGCTACGTAGGAAATAAAATGACATCTAAAATAAGATATGTTAATAATCTGGTTGGGTACCTTTCATTATTATTGTTATGAAAATCCCAGTCTCCAACACTGCTTCTTGGAATTATTTTGTCCTTATGCAACAAATATAAAACTTCAGTTTTGATTTTGCATTACTAGCAAGAAGACCGTCTGAGTTACCATACGGAATACTGCCCAATCAGATGCACAATATGTCGGGCGAGTTGAAAGACTGCAAGAGCGACGAACAATTGGACGGGAAAGTGGCTATAGTCACAGGCGCCACGTCGGGCATAGGACTCGAAGCTGCCAAGAACTTGTCTAAACGAGGCGCCAAAGTCATAATATCCGGCAGGAACCCCACCAGACTGGCAGATGCAAGGGACAACATTATCAAATATTCAAGAAATAACAATGTCATCGCGAGACAAATGGATTTCGAATCACTATCATCGATCAGAAGATTCGCGGACACAACCTTACTAACAGAACCTCGTGTGGACATTCTAATCAACAATATCGGAGGTCTCGGTCTTGAAGACAGACTGACGGAAGACGGTTTGCAACTGACGATGCAAGTGAATTACTTCGGCACGTTCCTGCTGACTTTCCTCTTGTTCCCGTTGCTGAAAGCATCAGCTCCGAGTAGAGTTGTGAATACTTCATCGATATCAATGATTTTAGGGCACATAGATATAGACCATTGGAGCGACGTCGAGAAATACTCCAATTTAGCATTATATGCTAACGCAAAATTGGCAGTTACGCTGTTTACAGTTGAAATGGCGAGGAGAGTCGAAAGCAGCGGTGTCCATATTTATAGCTTAGATCCAGGTTTCGCTAGATCAGAATTATACAGGCGTTACAATGGTGTTTTTCTGAAAACTGCTGTAGGTATTGGTCTGAAGAAGTTAGGTAGACCTTCAGATGTAGTGGCGGCGATGCCTGTGTTTCTAGCGATAGATTCGAAAGTAGCTAGTGACAGCGGAAAACACTACATAGAGTGTAAAGAGGTGTACAATTTTTGGTTCGTGAACGATACGATGTTGAATCAGAGAGTGTGGGATGAAACTAAGCGGCTAGTTCGGATAACTACGGATGAAGACTGGGAATAAGAAAAAACAGAATGTTGTGGGGAGCTATTTTAAGTAAGTTTTAAAGAGTGATTTAAAAAAATATTTTCTACTTTTTATTTACAAAAAGGGCTGACTCTATTCTTATATGGGGCGGTGACACTAATTTAATTTCACCAACTATATCATGGGGTCCATTCGTTTCAAGAAGAAAATTGTTGCTTTAGTTCGTTGTTACCTACCTATTTTTTCTACTCATGATTGCGCCGTCAATAACAGATACAAGGCCGCACGCTTTAGTTACTCTAACGTATTTTATTGCTGTAATTTCGACGATTATCTCATCTACTGTCAGTGTTATCTTAATTACTTAATTAGTGATTTTGCTTCTGGAATATGGTTGACTTAAGGCAGTTATTGTATAAGATCAATATACTTAAACTAAAATAATTGTTTTACTGTATTTCTCACGGTATAAGCACTATGAACAAGGCAGTATAATTGGTATGTCCAATTTATTTGTAACTCACTTTAGGCACTAATGGCACTAATGTTGATGATGTTCCATAAAATATAAACTTTATATCAATACATAAGTTTATAGTTTTAAAGTACTTATTTTATAGGTGCTTATTTAAACTCTGCGACTTTGCACAGTTTGAAATTTATATTGACAACAACCTATTAGAATGATACAAGTAGGTATTCATTCTTTTTAATCGACATTTATAAATACCTAATCTGTTAGTCCTCACATTGTTACTGAAACCACTAAGGCCGCAGTTATTACAAAACGAGCATTGATCGCTCTCTAACAAGGTCCTTTTATACGTAGCACCCACTCGTAATGCAGATGTTGATTAAACAACAGGAAGATAATTATAATTCTCATTTGCTACATGAACTATTGCCAACATCATCGCCTCGGATATCGAGTATCTAGATGCTCTCACTCGCACCGTAACACAGATCATTATGTCAGTCACACTCCCCTAACCCTGCTTCCGTGTGATTTACGCAAACTACTCGGTGTGCCGCAAGTCACACGCGAATGCCATGAATTACAATCCTTAACCTATTGTCTTAATGTTAATTAAAACAGATATTTATGTGAACGAGGAAGTCTATCTTCTATATAAAATTCTCGTGTCACAATGTTAGTTACCATACTCCTCCGAAACGGCTCGACCGATTTGTGCATATCGGGTAGGTCTAAGAATCGCCTATTATCTATTTTTCATACCCCTAAATGTTAAGGGTGGTCCACATTCCACGCGGGCGGAGTTGCGGGGTACAGCCAGTCTCATATAAAAATAAAATATTGCCTTAAATGGTGAAATAAAAAGAAAATATTTTATGAAACACTTAGGCCTCTGATAAGGATTTAAAACTTCACAGATTTTATTTAACACTTGCATAGAAAACCATTAATTAATTAATATATGCTTTAGGCTCCACCATTTTAAAAATAGTAAATCGCCGAATACATACAAAGTCTACTTTCAGGACCTAATTGTATACTCGCTTTTCGTTTACACATTGCAAGCATTCGTTAAAAGGATTCTGCGGCGAAGTAGGAAAGTGTTTTCATCACCGCAAACTCAATGCTGGGCGCATCTCACACATTTTCTTCACATACAAATGAGTTGCTATTCAAATATGTTATGACAAACGACATACTTGCTATGATTTACAATACAGCTTTTCGTGGAAAATTGCCAAGGGTAAGACTTAGACGTGTTCTAGAGATGACTGTCAGACGACTCATAAATAACACTGCAGATACCACTGTAGAGACCAATAGAGGTCATCAGAGAGACACAGTAGAGTTAATGGAAGTCGTAGAAATGTGTGGTGGGTTAAGACTTATACTCACTACTATATTATGTTATCATTATATTGCTATGAAATTAGCAGATAAGGTTATAATTAAAATGAATTTAATCAAAATCTACCATTCGTTTAGTTTTTTTCGGTTGTAGAGTCAAATTATAGCTAATTGACTACTACAGCTCATATGCGGGCTGGCTCAACCAGGGTAGTACCACCCTCTCACAGGATATCGGCGTAAATTAGTCATTATAGCTGTGTTTCGTACGATGGTGAGAGAGCCGGAAGCCCAACCCAACCCCCTGTCCCTTTCCCTCTCTCTGTCCCACTATATATCTTAGACAACATACCTACTTAAGGCTAAAGCGCCCATCTAGCCCGCGAAGTTCAAATTTTTTGAGGTTTTTTACATTTTTTTCAAAATCTGACAATAATAAAAGGCACATTTTGTAATTCGCGAAAAATACCGTGTGCAGTGCATTTATTAATATATCCAACTTACTCTAAAACATTTCAAGAACGACAGCTATCCAGATAATCTGGCAATTTTTGTATATTTAGTGATTTACTAGTATCATATCCACCGTGATCATATTTAGAGTAAAATAAATGTATTAATAAACCCACTGCATACTGTGTTTGTCGCAAATCACAAAATGTTGTCTTAAATGTTTTCAGATTTTGGATAAACTATAAAAATACTCGAAAATTTTGAATTTCGCGGGCTAGACAGGCGCCTTCACCTTAATCATAAGAAAAAGCATATACAGGTTGAAACAGGAAGGGTATACTTTTTTTTCAAAACTTAACATTGTAATTCCAAAACTATCAGCTTTGGAGGAAACTTGAAGAACAAAAGGTGTTACAGGGATACAGCTGTTGATTTCATAAGTCTACAAAACCTTCAGTACTTCAAATATCCCACAAAGCCGATAGTTTTAGATTTACAAAGTAAAGTTGCAAAAAAACTAGTATAACCCTTTCTGTTTCACCTAGCATATATTTTTTCACTTAGAGTTTCTCATGACATGTAGATTCCACAAAAATGCAATCATAGTTGACACAGAATAAAGTCATTACTTTCAGTCATTAACCAGTAATACTCTACCTCACCAAATCAGCGGCATTTATTAGTATAATTATGTTAATAGCAGTCTGGCAACACTGTCGGACATAACAGTATTGCCATCACTGAAATACGAGTGAATGTGCAAAACTAATGTGCCTCAATTGAGAGCATTAAGCTTTCAAAATGAAGTAATAGCATAAAGTAGTCTTAAATTGCACTTTTGTTGTGTTTTTCTGGCGGTGACTGTTTAAATGATTTTATTGAAAACTAGCTGTTCCCGGTGACTGCGTGTGCGCAGTATAGAATATTTTTTTAATCGATCATTTTAGAAGATGAGTTTCTAACCAATGGGGCGCGCCCCACTAGGGGCGTAGAGTGACTAAGGGGGGTAAAAATAACTGTATGTATATTCATTAAAATTACTTGATCCTACTAATATTATAAATGCGAAAGTTTGTGAGTGTGGATGTATGTATGTATGTATGTATGTTTGTTACTCCTTCACGCAAAAACTACTGAACGGATTTGGATGAAATTTGGAACACAGATAGATTATAACCGGGATTAACATATAGGATACTTTTTAACCCAAAAATCCAATACTACGCGGATGAAGTCGCGGGGCACAGCTAGTATTACATAAACAAACTGCGCTTATAAAGTTCCCTTCGTAATCAAAATCAGTTGCGGGTGGCGTATGGTAAAAGGTCGGGAATCCTTGATGTAAGATCTCTTTTTTAATGTTTTTCAATTCATGTAAGAAATAAAATTAATATCTACCAATAGAAATCCTGTGAAATACAACGAAATATTAATAATAATTCTGGTGAACACAATGACGCAATTCATGTAGTATTGCAATTATTTCAAATCTATCGCGATGTGCGGACGCAGTGACATAATAATCATTTATCGATGGTATTGTAGTGATGAGCGGTTGTCGATAATTCCAACGAGCATGCAAGCGCCATTTATTGTATAGAATAAAGTGTTGTGCATGACGTAAATGCGTACAGTTCCAATGGATATTACCATAGAAAAATAATCGGCTCTAATATGAAAATATTTGGTCAGCATGACCAAGTGTAATCGAATGACATACCTACCATGTGTCCCTTTAAGGTGCTCCGCAAACGTAGACACCATTGTTGCCGACACTGGACACCATCATAATAAAACGTAGTCACTGAATTCAATAACAGCAACCGCAACCACAGTTTCTATGTTGGTGCTCAGTGTGAGCAACAAAAAATTCTTCGTGAGCGCAGCGCCTAAGTTTCTAACAATGTACTTTTGATAAGAATAAATTCATGTACTGAACTTATTCGACCGATTCTTGAGACAAGCGCGTCAAACGTAAGAACGATTCCCAAAAACAACTCAACACATGCGTCAATATAATACACAATCTCTTTATGGCCAATGCCCATATAGCTTTAGTAGAGGAGGGAAATACCTGTAAAAGAAGCTGGGTAAAGGCTCATTTTAAGTCATGAAGGTGATCCAGGTACAGAACAGGATTCCATCGACGTCTCGAGTCCCATCCCTACGGCGTTACTTGCACGGGTCATTGGAAAGTAAGAGGCAAAGGTTATGTCACTGCGCACCATCGCGGCTTATCGCCGCTAGGACCATTACGCTATTATGTTAGATTTTAATATTCATCTCATTTAATACGAGTAATGGTGTTATAATATACGATAAGAGGATTATTTTGACGCCACATTGGCAATAGATGTCGTGTGCGTCCCTAAATAAATTAACAATTAAGTAGATTCTGCCATATCACGCACAAAATTGTTTTTCTTCGTTAAAATTAAACCGGCAGCGTCCTCATCCGGCGGAAGTGCATGATAAGATATATGAATAAACTAGCTGTGCCCGCGACTTCGTCTGCGTGGAATTTAATTGACCAAATTTCATACAACCTTTCATCCCCTATTTTATCCCCTTGGTGGTAGAATTAATCAAAATCCTTAGCGGATGCCTACATCATAACATCTACCTGCATGCCAAATTTCAGCCCGATCCGTCCAGTGGTTTGGGCTGTGCGTTAATAGATCACTATGTCAGTCAGTCAGTCAGTCAGTCACCTTTGAGTTATATATATTTAGATAATACTAAAGATCAATAGTTGAAGTGTATGGATAAAAACGTTGGCATCTTTGCCTGGTGAATAAAGGCGTAACGATTATTCTGTCTACCTTCTCTTATAGGATACTGGTGTGAGCATATTATATAATATGTTTGTACTTTGATAAAAAATGTAAATTCACTTTCCTTTCCAAAAATAACTGTGCCCCGTGCTCACACGAACAATACGTTGTTACATATGTTATGTATGTTATGTTATGTAAGCAATTTATCATCAGTCCAGAAGACCTGGTGACCTCTCACTCTTGTGAACAATGTGCTAACTGACCGCCTTAGAGTTTGCGTATTAACGACCTTTTATCGAATCGTAGTCGTCTCGTTGACCCGATCAACAGATACTATATAGGAATATTATAATTTCTCAAAACAATGCGCACCCGTGTGTTCTTCCCCGCTGCATACAACAGATCGCACGATATTCGAATGACAGATTTTTCGAATGGTATTGGTAGATTCCAGCACATAGTAGAATAACGAAATTAAGTTGATGTAATTTACAATTTATTATTATTTTACAAATAATTAACTTGCTTTTAAATGAGATAAACAAAAAATACACATAACAACAGACGGATAAGTTGTTGTAAATGCCAAAAGTAATTCTTATGCCATTTGAAAATCGTACGTTCTAAATGGAACTTTTTATTTCGACTTGTATATTTACGCCCAATCATTAGTTTGTATTGTTTTCTTCACAACACTCTTGACCAATAGGTATTCTCTTGATAGTTAATGATTCCCCACAATGACTTGAACCATTATAACAGTTATTTAATGCGCTACAGCCATTCAGCACGCTTTCAATCTGCTTATACTTAACCTGGTTTTGAGCGTGATGATACATCTTATGTAAAAAAAATAATTATGGACTGAAAGAGCAAGCCAAACATTTCACAGCATTCAAGTATAGCTTTTATATATATTCATTTTAATTTGATCAATTTGATTCGACGACCTCTTGGCGCAGTGGTTCGAGCGTAGGCCGCTTGGCTTACTGCACATGGCGGTTGCGGGTTCGATTCCTGCCGGTGCAAATTTATGAAATGGCCTTTTCGTAATTTGCCCAGGTCTGAGTGCACTGGGATCGCCCATTTTACGGTACCCATAGTACAAGCGTTGCTTAGTTTGGGACCATACAGTTGGTGTGACAGTCTGGCGATATTCATTTATTTATTAAGTATTATTATTATTCATATAGCAACCATGCCACAAAATTAAATTAGTTTTGTGGCATTAGGACTGTATTTCTTACAGAGAAGTATGGTGTCTCAGTTAAAACATTTTTTAAACAACATAATTCCCGTCTCAGAAAGGACTCGCCTTGGATGTGCCTTATTTATTACTTAAAAAAACGCAATCCAAACTTAAACAATTTGCTTAAGATGTTACATCGTCTAAAGCCTTAATCAAACAGTTTAAAGTGTTAAATGGCTGTGTACATGTGTCGGTTCACATACGCTTTTATAGCCTTTTACTTGCGCTATTCTAAAAATGAAAGGCATGTCGACCGATGGAGGACGCATCATATACCACGATCTAAACTTCTCACGAGTGCGCGAGTTAGGAGCGACGAGCGAGAAAAAGACATCCAAAAAGTTTGACGGAAAAGCAAGAAAATATTTTTGGAATCTCTACTTGGTACCTACATCTGTCTAGCTCTTCAAGAATATAGTACAAAAATAATATAGAAAATTCTACCTATTATATTAACTAGCTAAACTTCTAAACCTGCATGTCTTAGAAAATCAAAAACTAATTTGAAAGACATGTCCATCAACCAGCACTGGGCCAGTGGGGTAGATTATAAACTGAATATCCCTCGCACTGAGCTTTAATTATTGTTATTATTTTATCAGTAAATATAAGAATTTACTGATAAAATAATAATAATAATTGTAAGCAACTGAACCACATACACAGGAATTATTAAATAAATTAGTGATCGCCCTTTTTAAAAAAAAAAACATATTTGGTTTGAGCCATTCGATGAATTGGTATTTGTTTTTGGAAATTAGCCTAATTGCACCTTGGCAGTAAGTATTTCACTTGGGCCTCGCCTAAGAAGTGAGCAGTCGACAGGCCGTGCAGTTGTACATCGATGACTTAAAACAGCAATCACGAACTTCAGTGTGCGTCGAATCAAAAGTTTACATGCAATTTACATAACACGATAAAATAAAATTAAAATTACACGATGCTCATTAATAAAATACAGTAATGCGTGACTTACACGTATGAAATTCCTAATTTAGTGGTTTACTTAATTTTAACCACATTTCTTAAAGCAAACGGTACTTATCTTATTTTTTTTTTAATCCGCATTTATTTTTACTTGAAAATCAAGGATTACTCATTTTAAGTAATACTTAGTACTTTATGAACCACCTACAGAGGCCGTGTTAGAAGATGCCGTAGAGTCAGTGTGCTTGAAACGAATTAGCAAAAAGCCTACTGATATACAACATTTTATAATTAAATTACTTAATAATGCAGATATCAACAGCAAATTGTTATTATATCATAACCGTATCAAATAGTTTTAAATACTTATTTTAAATGATAAACTGAAAACGGTGAACGACGATAATACGACGCGGATACGATCACTGATTTGGTACGATATAATTAATTACTTACTAAATCGTATCGCATCATCTAAAACTCTCTGACGGTCACATTTCGCAACTAAATCATCCATCATTTTTAATTAATAACGAATAGGTACACTATTAGTTATTTAGAAACGGTTTATGGTCTTATATTTTTGTTTATTCAAAAATTCGTGATTAAGAGCTATAATAATTAATATATTTTAAATTAATGAGTTTACCTTGTACCGTATGCAATACAGTGGAGAAAAATATCAAGATTGATACACCACGGTGTAAAAAATCGATAATGCATTACGTAGAAAATATTGTTTTTTCTTCACAGTTACAATACCTAATTAAGTATATTTTTAACAACACTATAGAATATTGCAGGTGTACTACTGGTGTGCGTGTGTTCGTAATTATTTTCGTCCTAAACGGCTTGACTGATTTTGATAAAATTATTTCTTGTACGTATGGGGTCACCTGGATGGCTCTTAGCTATAGTTGCACCTGGTAGATGGCGATGTTGTCGACATCAAAAAAATACGCAAGCGAAGATTCGCTAGTTATTTTATAAATCTAACAAAAAATGACTCTGACTAATACTTACCGATGTTTTTCGAAAGTGTAATTTCTTTTGACCCTAAGGCAATTCTTCGTAGTATTAACTCCATGACCCGTCACTCAATGATGATAGAAATCATCTACATAATTGTGTAATCAACTGATCAATCAATGGGTTATATACAGTGATTCATGTGATGATTATGTATTTGTGACATTACTGCTTGCTTGGGCACCTTTAAGAGTCACTTTCGCATGAAAATATCTAGCTCTAGCGCTACTTCACCCACTGCCCTCCGTCTGTAGAGTACAAACGAAAACAGACCCTATTGTTTACTGTAATTTTAGTGAAAATTGAGGTTCTAAATCCGTTTGTAATAGCTCTGCCCATTTACTTGCATATTATATTCGTAATGCTAAGAAAGTAGGTAGAAAAAGTCCGCTTAGGAAGCAATGAAAACAAGGCAATGTAACAAATGAATTACTGTAAACACCATTTTAAGCTCAATTGTTCACCAAATAAAGTCCACATTCCCACACGAGCATGAAGTTACATAAAAAATGCCATAAATTAAAATGTAGAGACATATAAAAAATAATAGACTCAAATAAGCCCACTTAGTATGTCTAGCATGGCCTATGACCCTACGTGCGGGATGACCCCACACGGAACTCGAATCCACGCAACTAACGATTATTGACTCTATGTGAACATTGTTTGTACAAAACGACATTTTTCCTGCTGCTCCGCCTGTGCAATATTGATTCGAATCAGCAGCTCGATACAGCTCGATACAGCTCTCACATTGGGGTTATATTATGACGCCTTAACGACATTTATAACTCCATTGTAGGAGCATAACGATACACATGAGATTGCGATATATATACATAAAGTTTACATCAAGTATATCAGAAGACCGGAATACAATTTAGGACAACATAAAAGATATAAACCTCATGATGACATCGTGAGAATCGTAAGATCCTTACATTGTTTCCAAACACGTCTGAAAACACCATCGTAAATACCTCACCGATCCGGCTTAAGGCCGGCCTAACTGTAGTTTAACCTCTGAAATCACGCACTCGCAGTACAAATCGTTGGATTAAAGAACATTTTTAGTTGGTATTCTCTTGAGACTTGGATTTTGGAGGTCGTAACTTCTGAAGAGTACCTCTTGCACTGTACTTAAACGTTGATGACATTTTCAATAATACATAAATAAGCCTTTCTGTTTTTTTATATAAAATAAAGTCGGCATACAAGCGTACGATTTGCCTGATGTTAAGCAGTTAACGTAGCCTATAGATGCTTGCAATACGAAAGGCATTGCTCGTACGTTGCTGACCTGAAGGGAGTGGGACAGAAGGAGTGAGAAAAACTTGAGAGGTGTCAAGGGACACCCGGATGGAACGAAGTTGCAATATCCGGAACTTGTGCAGAAACACTGTCAGGATTCATTATTGTTATTATTTTTTATTATTTACTAGCTGAGCCCGCGACTTCGTCCGCGTGGAATTTAACTTAACAAAAAAGCCCGCTCCCGCGTTCTGAGCCCGCGCGATACGACCCAATTTTTTAAATTTAGTTTTTCTAAAATAAAAGTTATCTAAGTTACTGCTTATAACAACAGCTATCTACCAGTGAAAGTCCTGTCAAAATCGGTCCAGCCGTTTCGGAGATACTCTTTGATTTAATGTGTTTTTATTTTTTTACGCGGAACCCTAATTGTTTTTCTAAAATTAAAGTAGCCTAAGTTACTCCTTAAAACATCAGCTATCTGCCAGTGAAAGTCCCGTCAAAATCGGTCCAGCCGTTTCGGAGATTACCCGGAACAAACACACAGACAGACAGACAGACAAAAGTTTTTTAAATCGCGTTTTTGTTATAGCTGTCGTATGTAATTTCATATGCATTGAGTGTAAAGGTGTTATTTTGATATTACAAACAGACACTCCAATTTTATTTATTTGTATAGATTATGTACAAAAAACCTGTATACACTCAACAAAAATAACTGGCTTGCTTTCTATAAGAGAGAGAGAGAGACAGAGAAACACGCGCACCCCGCACATCTAGCGAAAAATGTGTCGTTACAGTCTTAATTTTATCCGTCTAGCCCCCTTTCGCAACGCGCGAGAAGGAACTTCGTTCCAATAAAAATTATGATTTCATGTTCGTTAGTCCATAGTCTTAAACAAATTTCTCTGAGTTGCAATTGATCACTTGGTCGGTAACTAGGTAAAATTTTCAAACTAATTGGTGCGATGTGTTATACATATATTTTCCTCACAATTAAATACAGCAAAATAGAGCCGGAACAAAAAATAGAGTCGCAAGTATTGCTGCTCCGTTGGTCGTAGGTATTTTGGTCTGTGGCATAGGTAATTATCCAGCACAATCTCCAATCTCGTCATGTTTCCATTAAAACGCAATCCCAATTAGTGCATTGCTATGGCATAATGTGACGTACTGCTTTGTAAATAGAACTGAAGAGAACGATATATCTCGTATTTAGATTGCAAAAAATGACCATCGAATATTTTGTCTATACATAAGCTCTAATTAATTTGAGTAGCAGTGTACAATTTCGAACCTCAAATCGTAATCAGATAAGGGGAATAGACATAGAAAGCAGAAGGGCGCTATAAACTCAAGTGCAGTTCCTCACCTTACGAAAATATCACAGCTACATCCTTCCAGAAGTAGTAAGTTCTCGACCTAATTGAAAAAGTTTTCTCTATCAGCCCAACACTACTATATGAAACTATTAGATAGATTTTGATGAAACCTTGACCTTGTGATAGGTCTATTTTAAGATACTTTTTATCCTGGGAAATCAAAAGGCTTTCCAAGAAGAGACAGACCAAAGCCAGCACAGCTAACGTAAGAATAATGTTCAAATGAAAGTGATTTATGCCACCAGACATTACCCAATTCAATGGTCAGTATAGCACTCGAGAACTGTTATTAAAATCTTGACCTCTATGCATTCAGAATGTTTACATTAAGCTAGCAGAATGACGGGAATGTGAACGTACATCTCCAATGTCTAGCCTTGAGTTGCTTGCTCAGTATCGACAAGTAGATTAAAATGAGGCCTATCAATTAACGTTCTATATCCAAAAGGTACTTCTAGGATGAGTAAAGAATATAAAAATCGATTTCATACCCTATGACTAGTCAGATAACGTTTAAAATACTTATTATGTGTATTACCAATTTGTTTGTTCCCATAATTACGATGATGATTTTGGTATTAACCACAGAACGTAATTTTGCAGGATAGAGCTCACCCACACATACTTCTGCGAACTGAAACCAACCTACCACCATTCGCTCTAGGTTCGGGTTTGGTCTGCAGCAAGACGTGTAGGTTGGTTCCATTCTGCAAACTATATCCAATAGTGCTGTCTTGCTCTTACATCACCATTATGAGTGGATGACAATACAGTTCAGTGAAAGAGTACACAAAAATCGTGTTGCGATATGGCTGACATAAAGCAGTTATTTTTTGCGATTAGGAACGACTTTAATAACAAATACATAATGTAAATGGCGACATGCGTGCGTGCGCCGGAATGCATCCTCTACCCACCCCTTCGGGGAATACAGGCGTGATGGTGTAAATATACCTACTTCGCCACAAACAAATATGAATGGCTAAAAATAAACGCCCCTGCCCCTAAAGTCATTGAAATAAGAATGAAATGGTAACGATCGAATAGTGAAGCAAAGACAATATTTAAATTATTAATCTCAGACCAGAATACAAAGCAGTTTGTTACATTTATTGTAATTTTTATAAAACCTACTTAATTATAATTTTATTCACATAAAAACCTCACAGCGTATCTTGATATTTGTCTGAAGTAAAAGTTTTTATATTGGGGTTAATAACTTATTTACCTTTATAAAAAGTACTATAGTGTACCTTTTAAACTCGTTTCACTCACCTAGGTACTAAGTTTTTTTCATTCATTGTATTATAAATACTTAGAAAAATATAAAAAAATCTTACGAAAAATCACTACTTTGCTATTTGAAAGTTAATAGCCATGCATTAGGTAGAAAGTAGGTAATAACTATATTTTAAAAATATTATAATTTAAATAACAATACAATATATTTTATTTTTTTAAATAAGAAATTAGAATATTATATTTTATTAAGTAAAAAAAGGGGATAAAGTTGTATAATCTTCTCTACACTTTGAACTGACCTTTAGACTAGCCTTTAGGTCAAGATCGTAATATATAATGAAAACGTATATTAATCAGATATTGTATTCAGCGTGTTTTCTTAATTTATTGTGGCACTTATATGCACTTATATGGATTTATTGTATAATACATCATTCTATTACATTGTTAGCTTTCTACCCTAGAATAAATAAGTCTTACCCGCTTTTCAGTACGCAGTTGCAAAAGGTATTTTTATTACACTATTACTAAAGTGCATCCTCCAGTGAAATATCACTACTTGCGAAAGCTTATTTAGCGACAGTTGTCATGTTTGCGACGTCAATTAGACAACGCCATGCAACCTTTGCATTACGAATGCACTTCGGCGACTTTCAATACCACCAGATTAAACATGACTAATACTGGGAATTACTCGTAGTTATTGCAAAAAATAAAAACAGAATATCCAATAATATGCTCTGACTATGTCTACATCTTTAAGGCTCTTATTAATAAATCGATCTCAAGTCTGGGAGCGATCTTGGAAATGTCATTTTTATGTCATTCCAGTACAAAATAACACGTCAAAAGCTTACTCAAGACCGCTCTCAGACTTGAGATTGATTTATTAATACGGACCTTACTCCAGCCTCTCCCATGTTAGTCCGAACCAGTCGATTCAATCGAGATCTTCTTCGATTATAGCTATATCATTTTATGCAAAGGCCAAAAGATACCGAATCTCTCTTTTCGTCAGAATGATTCTCATAAAAAATACGTCAAAATATTAATGACGAATATCTATACTTATTATAAAGAGAAAAGATTTGTATTTTTGTATGTTTGTATTTTCGTATGTTTGTAACGGGTAAACTCAAAAACGATTGGACCGATTTCAAAAATTCTTTCACCATTAGAATGCTACATTATGGTAACATAGGGTATATTTATTAGTAGAAAAAATTAGGGATCCCTACTAAAACTAAAATAATGTAACCCAAGGTGTAAAAAAAAATCTATACAATGTCTTTCATCGCA
Source organism: Notodonta dromedarius (assembly GCA_905147325.1). NCBI lineage: Eukaryota > Metazoa > Arthropoda > Insecta > Lepidoptera > Notodontidae > Notodonta > Notodonta dromedarius. Next base: position 787,999 of record LR990173.1, on the reverse strand, counting down.
TGAGCTACGGAAACTATTGATGATAGAACAAAAAAATGTTCTACAATATTAAAGAGCATATCAATATGTACAAAAAACTTTACGATTGGCATCGTCTATTATAGTTACGTTACTATAACTCCTTTTTTTACATTTTAAAAGTTGATAGAAATGCCGACCAAAATCAGACCATGTTATCTATACCTTAGTATTAATCCTTATCCAAATAAATCATTTCGTATTTGAGATTTTTTTCATACATGTTCATTACTTTTTGAATTATTTAAATCGGACATTCCAATCAAAAGATATTACGAATGTCAACCTTAACAAATACTAATAGAAAAATAAATCCCGCCGCGCCGTGGCCGGCCACCGGATTACGGGAGAGGGGTGTGCACATCTATGAAATAGGTTAAGTTAGGCAGTACTTTTCAGAACTACTTAGAAATTTACTCTGAATGTGCACCCATGCAAAGCCGGGACGGGCCGCTAGTGGTATATATTTTTATACGAAAGAGAACTTGGAGAAATACACAACAAATATTAAGGCACCATATTTTTATTAGCAGAAGCATTTAAAAACACTATTATTTTGATGGAAATATAAGTATTAAGTAATTACGCCAAATATATTTAACATTAAAACATCTTTCGTAATACGTGTGCACAATAAAATCTATGGAGAGACTGTTAAACTGAACGAATGTTGTGTACTATTAGCCAATTAGATTGCCGTATTATTGATAAGTATGTTAATGTGCTTTACGAAATAAACAATTTTATTGAAATTGGTGATTTTGCACCGTTCTAAGATGAGTAATAACCAAAGAAACAAATTGTTTTTGAAGTCTATACAATCGGTTTGGTAACAATGAGTTTCCATAAAGAAATGATTGGCGTACCTACTGGCTAATGTATGAAAGCTAATTGGCACACCATGGACCATGGCAGATTGGACAAGCGACTCGGGGCGTGGGAGTGAGATAGAGGAACAGGAAGTGGAGAAAAGTGAGAGGATGGTACCACGGTCAAGCCGGCCCGGATATGAGCTATAGTCAATTGGCTAATATAGGTAGCCAAGGTTATAGCCAGATTGCGGTTATTTTCACTCTCACACTTTTTTTAATTCGTAAGGAAGAGTGAGATAAACAAATAATAAACTCAGGTCTTGTCACAGATGCTGCGTTTAAAATACAACTTGCGCCATTTGAAGTTAAATAAATAAATAAATAAATATCGCCAGACGAACACACCAACTGTACGGTCCCAAACTAAGCAACGCTTGTACTATGGGTACCGTACAATGGACTAGGGGCGATCCCAGTGACACCCAGACCAGGGAAAATTACGAAAAGGCCATTTCCGAAATTGACCCTGACGGGAATCGAACCCGCAACCACCCAATGCAGTGAGCCGAGCGGCCTACGCTCGAACCACTGCGCCAAGCGGTCGTCAAGGTGCCGCAAATAATTATTTGTCTCATGAATAACGATTAAACAATCAATTCACGTTCATACAGGTACCTAGACGTTGTTAGAACGTTCACCTGTCGCCATTTCACTGTTTGTAGAATAAAAATAACCACAAAATTAACGTTGCCCAAACCATTTCAAATCGGCAACGAAACTCGTGAATTAACACTTTAAACCGTGTTGGTAGATGCTAAAATCAACGTTAAAGGACTGTCTTACTTTCAAGTCCTTGCTTAAGAGAATGTTGAAAAGGTACTCAAATTTGAAAGCACATATAAAACAACCTGAAGATAAATAAACATTGAAATAAAACTATTTTACGGATTTTATCGCGTTTATTTAGTTTGTTATGTTCCCGACGTTTCGTAACAAAATTCCGTAAAATAGTTTTATTTCAATGTGTAGTATTCGCGTAAATATAAGAAAACAATAAATAAACATATTTGAAACACCCTGTAGATAGGTAAACCCGGATCATATTTCAGAAACCTATTAACTCTTCACATCCTTCTAAAGCCATTATTTATTCATTAGTGAAAAAGTTGCAGAACAAACATCGCCGCCGCGCGTGTTGCGACTCTAACATTTCTAAAACACCCTGAAACCTTGAAATTTGAGACTTCGAAGGTCATTGTGCAACATTATGGACCTCTATTGGTATTCAATGGACATGTGGTAGTAAAAAAATAACTGTTTAGTCCGATAAATATTCAGAAAACGTTTAAGTTAACTGTATTGCAAGTCGCTTGGTGGTCATTTTGAAGATCTCAAGGATTTACGGGGTGGAGACTTAATTTAGTATTTAAGGACAATAATATCAAATTCCTAACTTCTTAAGCTTATCTTGGAAACTTAATATACTAGGTGAAACAGAAAGGGTATACATTTACTTTGTGAAACTAAAACTATCGGCTCTGTGGGACAGTTGAAGTACTAAACTAAAGTAGTAGGTTTTGTAGACTTATGAAATCTGTCAACAGCTGTACCCCTTTACCACCTTTTGTTTTTCAAGTTTCCTCCAAAGGTGATAGTTTTAGAATGATTAAGTTATGTTTTGAAAAAAAAAAAATATCCTTTCTGTTTCAACCTATATACACAAAATTTTATAAATCCGAATGGCCCATTAATGAGACTACACCTAGTTACTATCATACTGCCGACCGATTACTTAAACCCAATTTTAAGCAAGATAAAAACAAAAACAAAAAATTACGTCCCAAGAAATTGTAACGACATACAGTTATATTATACCAAGTAAAAATGTCACTTAACGGTATTATAGTAATTGGACAACAGTAAATATAGTTAGTACCAGCCAGCAACTCCAATAATTTTCTTTTATGCCTTTTACGCTATGTGTACCTAACTCCTAGGATTATCCCATCCAATGATTGGAATAGACTCCAACTGTATTACGAAATCACAAGTTTACAAACATTGCTATAAAAATCAACTTTTATCTCTCATCTTCAAATGATGAAAAGAGTGAACATAATTGCGTCTGAATCTATGAAACATCAACAATTTCGCAAGTAAAGAGCAAAACAACGGGGTTGGCTATTGTAACTACACAATTTTTATGTGGCTCAAATTATAAGCGCTAGCATAAATGTAAAGCAATAACATAACAACTATGTAGTTCCGAAATCACTTTAACAGTTGTAGAGTCAAGCTGCAGCCAAGTGACTACAGGTTGGCTCTAGCGTCCAAAACTACTTGATGTCGATTAGACTATGTTACTTTGTTTTGTCATTGTTAACCAAAATATTAAATAATTCGTTCCAACCAAAGTCATTATCATCATGTAATAATTATGACTAAGCTTCATAACGGAATTGTAAGCCGGAAGACGTAATTCTCTAAATTTAATGGTCTCTGAATTGATTATATCGACGAATGCAATATTCTTTTATAGTGAAAGTAAGTGCAATTAGATCGTGCAAGTTTTTGATAATCAAGTACCCAACATACATTGTATTCCAGTCTGTTCCAAAAATAATAAAAAATATAGATTAAAGGTGTTGTCACTTGCCTACAGCTCATATACGGGCTAGCTCGACCGGGTAGTACCGCCCTCTAACAGAATATCGGCCACCATTGGGTAGTGCGAGAGCCGAGAGCCGAGCCCTTCCCCTCCTACTAGGAGTATAATGTGGCAGTTCTAATCGTTACGTCATAAATTATTATTTTTTTTAATCTCAACAGCGAGGGACCAAACACTTCAGCCCAGCGACGATTGGATATATACAATAATATAAATAATTATAGTTCATGACACTCACTGAAAGGACAAATAAATAGCGACTCTTGCTACTATGCAATAAAGCGCAATACAGCTCGCACAACGTTACACGTGTAAAATTATTATGTACCTTCAAGGGTTTTTCTTTGAACGCGAATCTCCTACTTTTTATTTAGCGGCAGTTGAGTAGGCCCATTCAGATGAAGCCGTCGATCTACCTGTAGCGTCGTCGTACCTAAAGTTCGGATTGTGCCAGGTCTGACACGGGCAATCCTTTCCAATTCAAGACTGGCTGTGTTTGAGACGGAATCCAAAAAATAATATGTCACAAATGATTCCGCATTTGCCGTGTGAATACGAGAATACAGGACCAGTGCCTTCCTAGCATATTCATTTTGCATACCAAAATTGCCCATTTTGCATATTCATAAGTGTAATAGAGAAACGAAAGTTAAATTTTAATTCGATATTTATAATTTCAACTAAAAGTATACGCAAACGTTTCATTATACATAGTACGATTATGGGATTCGTTTGAATATTTTTATTGCAAGTAGTTTCACTATTCATTCAAATTAAATTAATTCAAGTTTACTTACTTGAAAGAATTTCTCCGTTGTGCGAGTCAGCAACTAAAACCAAAAGATACATTTCTGTCAATATTGACTCAAAAGATGACAATTACTTTTACACCGACTTCATAAAAGGAGGTTCATATATTAGGTATACAATGTACATAGGTTCACAAGTCGAAACGTGATATATTGAATATGATTTATTTGAAATAAATAAATATCGCCTAACTAACCCACTAACCGTATGGGCCCAAACTAAGCAAAGCGTGTACTATGGGTACCATACAATAGATTGTACGGTACCCAGTTAAGTTAGTACTAAGTTAAGTACTAAGTTATATTATTATATGTATTAAGTAGTATAGTACTATGTTACAAATTAGTCTACTAAGGGCAACACCAATGACACACAGACCAGAGTAAATTACAATAAAACCCGCGACTAGTGCCGCAGTGGATCAGGCGGCCTACGCTTATACCTCTGCGCCAAGCGATCGTCAAACTCCAAAACATCGCTAAGATGTAAATTGAATGGGTAAACCATATTTATTTACAGAGATTATTATAGACCATTACACCTATTTATACACAAGATTAGAGCCACATCAATCTCGTCTGTATGTATTCGTGACGTCATAAACGGTCAGTCGATTGTGGCCCATCGTTACAAATGATACATACGGTGAGAAACCTCTCACAACCATTTTCTTCACAAAAGGCAGAAGATTGGTGTACTTACTACCTTTGCTTGGTTCTCAGTCAGTTTTGTATAGGTACATAATAAAGTAAAACATCAAGTTAAACATCATCACAAAATTAATTATTTATTTACTCTATGTCAACGGTGGTGCGTTGATGTCTTCTGTTTGTCATAACCAATGTCGGCGTCGCTACTGAGCCGTAACGTGCGAATGGACAAACAAACCTCATAAAACGCGCCGCGACATCGTTAATCATGGCATGTTTACTCTTTTTACTCAATAACATGACTCCTCATCCCCTGGTTGCTTACATATATGTTTTTTATGAGCATGTGTAGCTTTTGAATATAGCTAAGGCATAAGTTTATAACCAAAACACCTTAATCATTGCAATCATAATAGATGACACACTAAGATGTTGAAGGCTTTTAAAGATTAAGGACAATTAAAGGCGTACAATATGACACAAACAGGTACTCACTACTCCAAACCCTTGACCCTATGCATCAATCAGAGAAAAAAAATACAGAAAAAATAATCTGACGCCCTCCCAATTACAAGAGACTTCCTATTCGTATGGTAGCATCTCCCAGCTTACACAACTAAGCTATCCTTTCTCCGCCCCACCTCGGCCACTGTTTAGTATATATCACCGACCGCGACCCATGGACACCACATTACTTCGCACAGAACCGAAGTGACCCATCACCTATCATCATGAAAGCCTTCGTAGCGGTAAGTACAGTGCCAGTGTTCGTGCTATGAAAAAGTGAAATAAAAGTGACAAGTGTTGTGACGTTCCGAAATCAAAAAGGTGTATCGCGTGTGTTTTGAATTTTTGAAATCAGAACCAGGAATGGAGCCTTTTGATTTCCGAACTTTGGATTACGATCGTGTATCGATTAATCGATAAGTTCATTCGCATGTTTGTTTTAAAAAACAATTATCCTCAAAACAGTACTTATTCATATCAAGATATTTATTACTCTACTGCTTGGATGAAAGGTTGAGAATTTATTGAATGATTTTGTCGCTTACCATTTTTGGTAGTTGAAGTATAAACAAACATGCGTTGTATGCAATCAACATGCGATCGTAATCTGATCCCAATAACTTGTTGTTTTCGACTTGATTCATCTGTAACATGTGTAAAAACTCATTTAATGAAAGAAATGTCATCATCATCATCTTAGCCTCAAGACGTCCACCGCTGGACATAAACCTCCCCAAGGCTCGTCACAATGACCGGAAATAAAAATACTGGTTTACAATACGAATGATCAAAACAGAACGGTAGTAAATTTGATAATTACCAATATTTTGTCCTCATTTCTTGTGGACCATCCTCTTGCCACTTTTGATTTCATATCCGCAACGGTCTCTAATGACACTGCAAAACAAACTTCAATTTCCAAATGAAAGTAAAAAGTAGATTATGAAGCGTGCCAAAAAACATTCGCAAAGATTTATAGCAGAATTTCTCCATATTTGTCCACACGAATGAATACCAAAACTTTCTAGAGGTAGACTAACTATCTAACTACCTTCGATTACCAACGCGGACTTTAAAAATGTTCTTGCACAGACTAGTGTGTGACAAACACTAGAGTAAAAGCTATAGTAAAGAGAAAACGAAAGCGATTATTTGCCAAACAATTAAATATCGATACAATAAATCTACACAAAAGTTCTTGATGCTATTCAGTTGTCAAACCGCTTTGCAAAGTGTTTCTCACATCGTGGAGTCCCATTGTACGGGGCGAGCCGTTTTTGTCACACCACTTTCGTGATGCTCATTAGAATACCCATTTCTCTTAATTGCATAAGTGTATGGAATATTTTCAAAAAACAATTGTCGGTAATTTTATGATATAACGGAATATTTGGCATAATTTGTAAGCAGTTAAGCACAGGCTTAAAAGCAGTGAAAGATACATACATGAAAATATCTAACAGGTTCAATTTAAATAACTACTTATGAAGTAAAACCTATTGAATCACCAAGAACAAGACTTGAAAGCTTTTGACATTAATAAGATTAACTTTCAAATCAGATACTTGGTGTAAAAAGACCACATAATATACTTGGAATTATTATCAATTCATTGCATAGGCCAATATAACATTTCTACACAGTATCATCTTGAACATAAATCTTAATGGACACGAAATTACAACACGCGCATAAATTGTAATCGTCATTGCAATAATTTGCGCACAACAAGCAAGTTTTGCGCTTAACGTTAGAATTACGCAACGACACGGGTCATATGTCGTTAAGCTCCCGATACGCGTAAATTACAGTAACGTTGTAATCTTGTACTGATGGTATACTGTATTACAAATTGGAATGAATGGTCGTAAAAATAATTGTTATGATGCGTGGCACCGCGTACATTCGTATTTAATGTTCAATATTGAGGAACATTGACTGATTGAAGACTTTTATCTAAAGTCTTCTCGTGTTGAGAGCCTGTAGTGATTGTTAGATCATTAAAAGAGTTTTATCATACCTATGGCGTACTAAAATGGGAACGCTAGCAAATTTAGAGCAAAGAACGTTAAATATATTGCGGGAGCTTTTTCAAAATAGAATCTAAAAGCTATCATTTTAGCTGAAAAAACCTGTGAGGCTTCATTATAGGCAGTATTCTAATATTGCAGAACATTTTATTAGTCTGGGAAATCGTCTCACTAATACATCGCAAAAGAAAGTGGCCAACATTACAGAACTCCTGTATATCCTGAAAGGGTAGGTAGAGGTGGATTGCAGTGCCCACATATCGCCGATATTATTTTGATCCCAATGTAATAGAAGGCCAGCTTATTGCCATTTTATCGGTCACTCTTCTTTCAGGCCAGACCATAAGCCTCCACTCCAGGCCATAGGCCTTGGCCCGGTGCAGGTTGGAAATTTCACACGATTTTTTCGAAAAACGAGCAGGCTTACATTCCCCGTGCAGCTAATTATCTTCTTGGTTATAAAAAAAGTTTCACAAAGAAATCCTCGATTTGAATCAAAGCGTAGTCGTTAGCATAGTAAGAAATTAGAGAATTATATAATTTTTTAACTACTCTAAAGTTGATGTTCTACTTTCTAAAACTAGTAAAATGGCATTTCTACGCAATATAACAGTAGGAGCGTTCAACGACCGCTGCTTTTATAATAATAGTATGTAAATCGTACAATGAATGAATGATTTTATGGCAAAAATACCAAAATGAGATTTAAATTTGGAGAGGTTTCGTTTGTGGTTTGGAGAATAAAGACGCCGCAACAATAATACTATCTTTATCACTCATTGGTGGCAGACAAAACCGAACCACGAGGACAATAACGAATATTCAATATTTTTTCATGATTTTCAGATGTTTTTATATCTCAGGGCTCATCACCGCCAATAAAATATACCTACATGGCACCCAATCATATGAGCAGGCGTGGTTGTTAATTACATGATAATCTTATTCAAGCTACTAATAATTTAAATACTTTATTCAAACATCAAATTACTTAGTAATGGCTTGAAATAGTCATTACAACTATCGCGGAATGACCTTACGATGCACCTGCTCATGCCATATGTGGCGTGACCCGAATGCAATGAAACCTTCATTCGGTATTCAAATCGATTACATTGGTATGATCGATTCTAAGCACGATGTGGCTTGTTCGATATGTGAATGTCAAAAGGATTCAATGTTTGCAACGGATTACAAAAAAATAAATAAAAAAACGATATGGTATTTAAAAAAATAAATGAAAAAGTTATAATCCTATGTGGATAGGCATCCTCGGTTAATGTTATTATTTTAAATTGGACATTACTTAATTTTTTTTAATGTTTTTATATATGCAAATTGTAGCTTAAATGCAACTTTATTAAACAAAATTATTACTATTTTGCGAAACTAACTTCTGAGAATCTCACAAACATTACGTGAAATAACGCGTAATTTTATTTAATCAATGTAAATCTGTATTTAATTCCATAAGCTTCACTGCTAATAGTCGAAAGCTCATTTTAATGGTGCCACCGTGACTTCCGGTGGCGCGCGGTGTGCGCTCGCGCATGTCAAAGTGCACTGTATAATGCAGGAGAAAATGTTACAGTAAACTACCAGTAGCAGCTAGTAACTACTTTTCTGTTTGTCACTGCTGATTCTCTTTAAACCTGTCAACAATTCCATGAATATAAATAAATGCATTGTCCGTTTCAGTTTAAACCGCGAACAGATTACTTGGTGTCACTTAAATGAGATTTTTGCAAGCTAACAATTCAACGTTAAAACAATAGTACGTACAATACATTGTAGGTACATATGAGAAATGATCTACCATTCACAACTCCGTTCACATTAATTTGAATAAAACTACTTGCAGCTATCATAACAGATCATCACCCAATGCGATAGTGTACCTACTTACTCTAAACTATACAAATGACAAATTACATTTAAAGCAATCCTTGCAATATTATCAACAGATCTCAGTAATCACATGTTTGCAACTCATACGCATATAACACCATTACACACTTACCAGTTCCTTCATTTGCCTACGGTTCATAAAGAACTAGATACACCTATAAAGATAAGGGCACTCTTCAGCGCAAGTTAGGCGACAGAGATATTGAGGGACAAGATTACTATACTATAGTATCGCATTTAGACTTTTATAATAGCTTAATAATTTAAATAGTGGGGTAATTTTTATATATATTATGAAAAAAATACCTGTGACCTCTTTACATTGAAATCCGTATAGTTATTTTTATTTCTAATTATAAGCCCGCCCGCTATTACATTGAAACCGAAAAACACTATAAGCGAAATATGAGTATACTACCTATCCGTGAACCTCTAACATCCCCTTCAGGGAATATAACGTGACAGTGGTGTATAAATAATCTATTTTGGCACTCTAACAAAAAACATAACATTTTGGTAACCAAATTGGTAGCAAAGGGTTGTATCTTCTTCTACAATATCTTCAATCTTCACAGTACTTACGAAACAAGGAACGATAATAAATTGGCACAGAACGCCTGTTCCCACGGAGGAGTCAAAGATCAAATCCTCACATTTCTCGCTCCGGTTGCGCGCCGCTATCGCGCGGTGATGCAACGCCACCTTTACTTACCTTTACTCGCTTCCCATACACTTCGAGTACATCTGACCTCACTTTCTCCACATTTAAACTATTGTTCATTGTTATTGTAACACCAAATAATACTTGAGGTTAGATATTCTGAGCCCATTAGGAAGTCTGCTATTTCATTTTTAATGATACCATTAGGGATATTTAGCACCTTTATATATTAATCTGTCTATTATTTATCTACGAAAACTTCAGCAACATAGTTTTATATAATATTACCTCTTATAATCAGTAACCAGAAATATAATTCCCTAAAGCCAATTAAAAAGTGAAATCATCCAACAAACGGTACCATCCACTCGACCTCATATTATTTTCACTTTCAATTAACTGGAACTGCTCACAAAACATCGATAGATACGGTCTGCGCTTGCGCAACGTATATTTGTTTGCGCACGTTAAGATGCGCGCGTCAACGAGATTGCAAACATGAGATGAAAGTAAACGATGGTGTCAAGATTGTATTTATGGGGTACTTTTAGAAAACATTTTGAATCGACATTTTTTTATGAGTTCATGGAACTTAACACATTATTGTTGTCCATGTCTTACTTCGCAATAATAAATTCCATTACCTTCAGGGTCTATTTCGGAAAAAGGGCCTTTTTGTAATCTTCACTGGTCTAGGTGTCACTGGAAACGTCACTAGTCCTTTGTTCGGACGCTTGTAAGCGTTGCTTACTTTGGGACCATACAGTTGGTATTTGTCTAGCGATATTTATTCAATATTTTTCTTCATTATCTTCGTCTTAAATTCAGTCAATATCGCCTAATTAGGAACTCAAAATAGTTTCTACCATGTATTACTCCAACAAAATACTCTCTTATCTAAAAATCGAACGCAAATTAACCCAAATTCCTTAACTGTAGTCGGCAAATGCCAATATTTGTTGTTTTTTACACATTTTTAAAATATGAATCATATGATGAATTGGGTAAACACACACTGTCACTATTTATTTTAGACTCTATAAGCTAATTTTGAGATTGAAATAAATAAGTAACCATCCACCAGAGTAAGTTAATCCCTAACAACCAACTAATAAAGTTTATTGTCCACAGTGCATAGCCCTCGCGTTAGTGGCCTGCGCCAGCGCCGAGCCCCCGTCGGGTTACAACTACAACCGCCCATCAGGCGGCGGTGGCGGCTACACCACCGGATTCAGCAGCGGAATCAGCAGCCTTAGTGGAGGTGGAGCTTACCGCGCCGTGTCCTCTGGCTACCAGACTTCGGAAGGCCAGAATGTCGACCCGCAACTCCTTGAACAAATCCGTACAATCCTGCTCAAAGAAGAGGCGTCGTCCGGCTCCAGCGGTCTTGGCGGTCTCGGCGGACACGGCGGGCACGGCGCTCCCTCGTCCTCCTACGGCGTCCCGTCCTCATCCTACGGTGTGCCTTCCTCCTCCTACGGAGTACCCTCCGCTCGCGTCGTAGGCATCCTCCTCGAGGGTGTCCGCCAAGCTATCCAAGTCGCGCAATTCGAGCAGGAAGGCGGCTCCTCCGGTGGCTACCCCGCCCGCGCTCCCTCCAGCAGCTACGGCGCCCCCTACTAAATAAAATAATGTACCCGAACTACAAGAACATTTAGACAAGAAGTCTAAATGCCTCAGTCACAATAGTTCGGATGATCGTTATTCGGGCGCGCTCGTACCACCCTGGGGGCTCGAATGTTTTATCAAATTGGCTGGCGATCACGTACAATGTAGGTGATAACCAGGCCCGACGTCACCGCTTTCGACCAACGCTTGCGACTATGCACGCACACGGGTGAAACATGCCCCAGCGGCTAACCAGTCGCCAGTGGTCCACTTGACAGCTGTCAGAACTGTCACGCTGACAGCGATCACAGCTGACACGTCGGACCGCGAAGCGCGAAGTGGCTAGCCGCTGGGCTCGACTCATGTCTTGTATAAAGTTTATTTTAAGTTAGCATAATATATTATTAAGTTTTGTTTTATTTTCAAAAAAATATAAAATAAATACATTTTGACACCGTATACTTGTGATTTTATTTAGAATACTACATCAAGGAGATACATTACAACATATTCAATAAATGCTTTAGAGGAAAGACCTCACTCATCAAATCATACCAAGTCACTTCCAACAAGACACTGAAAAATTGCTCAATCCTCTTAAACAGATAAATTATTAGCAGTTATTTCTAAAAGTCCATTAGTAACCACTCTTGTAAACTGCTAACAGCAGAAAGCAATACAATTAGTGTCCACTTTTGCAATATACCTACATTAATGTGCTTCGTGATAATTATGTTTTCGCGGTAATGTCGAGTTTCATCATCAAATTACCACCACCGCGATGACCTCACGGAGAATCCTTTCCAATCATTTGAATACCTTTACCGGAAACTGTTATTATTCCGTTAGCTTTAAAAATTTCTACAAGCTACAAGATAATTTTTCAGAAAATGTTCATGTAGAGTTCAGTTTGAAATCCTGAACACTGTGAAACTCATTAGATAAGATTTAGCAAAAAAATCATTTTTTTTTAAATAACAAGTCCGTAATGATAGAATAGTTAGGGCTTCTGCGGTCTTGGCAGCCTGGCTGCGACTGGAATCATGCCCTTTCTAATGACTGCCGCAAGCAGAATCTCTTGGCCGGTGCGATGGACACCTGAGATTGAATGTCGACTAAAATACATAAATATATGTACTCAGTCAGAGTCAATGTACGCTTTAAATCAGTGCAAAACTCATAGGATAAACGTCACTTACGTAGGTACCTAAGGGACTTAATATTGATATGCAGGCAAACATTTGTTAATCAATTGACATGGCAATGTTGTACAGGTTTCACTATTTATTTACGCGTAGATATTTTATCATGTCTATACGTGATGTAGAGATCTATGTCACCAGCTGTAACAACCGTATCATAGCATAGCACAATTTTAGTCATGTCTCGCTTAATTTGAAACTCGGCTTTTCAACCTCTCTGAATCTTTACATTAAATTAATTATTTTTCCTACTTTAATTTCCTACTCTGACAAACTGTGAAAAATCTGACATGGAACATAGGTTCAGTCTGGTTTCCATACCACTGCTATCTGTCTTCTTGTAACCTTTAATTGGTTTATCTTTCGTACGGCAAAAGAAATCAATTATGTATAATTTTCACAAACAAAATTCTTCGCCATGTTATGAGAAAATTATGCCCCAATTATGTTTTCGAAAGTGTAGACCCTCCGCTATTCTGATGACCCCACACGCGATCCCAATCGCGTTTCGAAACGATCCCACGGTAAGTAATCTAACGAAAATTGCGAGAGTAATGCACGTTACATAAAATTACGTCACACCACGACTTAGAAGACAATGGTCATCGCTGCTGGGCATATGAAGATCTTGCGAAACAAGTCATTCGGGTCAATAGAAAAAACTGTTTCCTGAAGCATTTTCATTGGCGATGCGCAATGTGTTTCATAAGGTGTATACGTGATGGGCCACGCGAATAGATACATCGGTAATGACTTGACTGATCATGTGATAAACAGACAAGTATTTTTTATCTCCACGGAAAGTATAGGAAACTGAACAAAAAACATACGTTCTTATATTACATTTATAAAAATGTTAATCTATTTACAATGACATCACAAAGTGTTTTTCAAAACAAAAGTGATTTATAATGCCATTGTAAATCGATTATAACTTGCATACTTATTAGGAATTGTTTGAAATAATTTATTCTGTAAATTTAGATGCTTCTAAGGAAATCGTAGAAAAATATTAAGTCTTCAACATCACCTCTTGGACCAAGATCAAAATATTTTGAACATGATTTATACAGAATACAAGCTTTTTCCCGCGACTTCGTCCGCGTGAGTCTTGGAACGGAATTTATTTATATAATTCCATCCCCATTTTACCCCCTTAGTAGTGGAATTTTCCTAAGGATTTCGTTACTTGGCGAATGCCCACGGTACCTTATAAATTTGATGACAATATTTCATGTTTCTAGTGCGTTGATAGGTACATCAGTCAGTCAGTTTGACCGTATCTCATTTTTTTTAGACATATATCTACACGATTAAAATCGAATAGAGATCATAAGTCCCATTGTTACCCTGCGCCAAACTTTTTGTGGCCAATAACGCACATACAAAAACCGTAATCAACCATCGGCGATAATTGATAGCGCCGTTCTGCGCGTCACGCGCACGCGACGTTGTGCAAACGATCTGCGATAGATCGTGAGATGTGTCGGCGATGAGTGCTTCTTACATAAACCGCTGACTTTCAATTAATTCAGTAAACAAATAAACGATTCGGTTTCACTTTAGGTTATATTAATCCCGGCCGCGCAGACATGATGTCATTCTTAAATTGGTGTTTTTTTGGCACTTTTACTTGGGTTTACCCGCATATGTCCACATCTCTCAGTTGAAGGTAATATTTTTCAGACTGCTAAAGATTAGTACTACCTGACATCCAGCAGGTATCTTCACTATGTATCGTGATATTTTCTGATGCTAGCCTATGTAGGTGAAATTATTTTTTATTGACTACCTATAAAATAAGTTATATGTCAGATTGTAATAGATTGATGTGTAGAATCCTGGCTCTTAGAATAGAGTTATATGTAACGTATAGGAGACAGTTCCTTCCCAACCTGTATAGTACCTACTCGTTATCTTAATAGTTTACGTGGGAGAATAATAAGAGAAGATATTAAAAAATTTGAGAGGGTCTGCATCTTCTTCAACAACGAGTTACGTAAGTTGTAATCTCAATCTCATACTGTAACTGAATTTGAAACGACTGAGTTAATAATTATTTGTAGTGCACTGCAAAGCCCCTCTATGTGTGTGTATGACGTCAAAATCCAATTTATCTGCAAAACGGTAGAGCGAATACAAACTTAATCAAAACAATGTATAATGTTGACAGGGATTAACAAAGAAACTTAGGTTTTACCCAGATCTGCCAAGTGCACTGTATATTTATGAACATGTGTACCCACCATTATTCCCATACATATCGAATCTAGTGACCACACATTGTACAACTGATATCTGCACATCTCTAGGTAATTGTGATTATAAGATTAAAATATTTATTTTTAAGAATGGAAACAATTTAGGAAGATGACTTTCTAAGCCCGATGTCGAAACTATGAGCTCCAGTAATTAGCAATAGAATAAACAATGGGCAACGAGCGCAACGTCGCCGCGAATTAACCGCCATTAGTGTGGGGCCACGAAGTGAGCTGTCGCAATTTTTTTGGTATGATACCTACTAATTAAACCTACCGTCGATCACAGATGCGTTGAATCTAATCGTAAACAAGTCTAAAACATCAAAACATTGCTGTCACCAGCGTATCAGTATCATCATGAATTACGTAAGTAGAGGCGTACACTCTCTCACGTTGCGGCTCTCCAGACTCTACTTGGAGTTCCCTCTAGGTAGGCTTCATACAGTAATTTCAAGAGTTTCCATACGATTGTGTTTGTTTTTATTACTTGAATATTCCTTTACATTTATAAATAGGTATGTTATTTTGAGTAGATAGGTAACATTTTACTATATTGTAATAATACATGTAAAAAATAATGAGCTGATAAGTATTTCGTAAGTTTAGTAGCTGGCCGGGACAAATCAAAATACTGTATTATACATACTTCACAAAATATATTTAATTTCTTACTTTTTTAATCAATTTCATCACTTTAAAATCACAATTATGGTATAATTTCACAAATATCAACATAAAAATATTGTTTTATTCAATATACAAACTTACCTACATGCCCTCCGTTCATTTACCTACTTACAATACTAACGATTGGCACTTAGTGAGCACAGAATTATTTGTAACAATGTACATTTATTTACATTTAATTACCATTATAATACCTACTTAATATTATGTATTATGATGGAGCACTGGTTTAAAGATTGGTAAAATAAAGTTGTCGGGTCAACAAAATATATGGTCAGGGCGAATACATCATTATTTAAAAGGTAATTATAGTGACGTAGGTAAGATATTGTATTAGCCTAGTCAAGGTATACTTACTACGTAGACTCTAAGTCGCCCGCGACACAATTAGGAAAAGGCTTTAATACAGATCAACCCCAAAATAGTAACAATTGATTTGCAACGACATTACAATGCATCTTTGTTGTTTAAAATCCTTTCCAAAGCAAAGAGATAAAAATTACTACTTTGGGGTAAACAAAATTTTGGCTCAGATTTTAGTTCTACCAGAAACCTTATCGCCCGGAACCTACAGAAATAAGTAACAATTGCCTTTAAGTGTTGTTATTCCCTACCTCTACTCTAATCTTGCCGATCTTATCCTACTCCTTGCTCTGAATTTCCGTTAAATTTAGTTTCACAACCGAACACACGAGTATTGTCTATGACATGGATATCAAGAAAGCATTAGTTGATGGTGAGGATTACACCATGAGGCCGTATCGTATCGGCCGTATCGAAATCCAATATTAATAAAAAAAAAACGAAAAATGTCAGTGCAGACGTATTTTCTTATATTTTTTTATTTGATTAATTTAGGGAACAACTTCTATTATCATAAACCAAGTTATCGAATTTTGAGTCCTCTGCTTTACGGCCATCAATAAAATCCGTGATCTACGAGTATTGTATGAAATAATAACTGTACAATTATTTAAATACATTACGAAGAAGTTGCAATTATTTTAGAAAAATCACCAATATAAATATTATTTATATTGCATACATAACTACTACTAATATAATTTCATAGGATTTTATAGATTATTGAACATAAAAACTTAAACAATATTATGTAGAATTATTAGGAACATAGTTATTTTAGATATTTATTGTTTTAATCTAGAAATCCTTGGTCCAACACTGTGTATTGTAGGCATTAGCTTGGAACAAAGTAGAAGACGATTTTTAAGACTTGATTGTTTTTCATTTTAGCAACTGGCAACTTTACAATTTGAAGACACAACCATTGAGTTTAGCACTTGGAAAAATTATAAACACAGCTGTTAACTATAATAATTTAAATAAACAGATAGACGGATATAAGTATATAAATAAATAATAAGGTTAACTCAATTGGATTAAATAATACTATATTAATACTAAATGCATCATAAAAATAATGGAATCAAGTAATAAAAGATTAAACATACAGGTACTAGGATTAATTCGACGCAAGATAAAATAAACATTGTAAATTAATGCAGGGAAATCCGCAAATACATGCACTTTTATTTTGCGTCAAGTTTTACATTTAATTCTAGGATATATTTTAATCCCTACAATTTGTTTTCTTGTCAACTGAACAAGGACTGGATCTTATAATATATACAAATGACAACAAAAAAATATAAAAAATAGCACTATGAATAGAAAACATCATATTTAGTACTTGCACCAAATAGCTAGTCCGTAAAACCCTGTACTATCTAGCATCTTTCTTATCTGCGTCCTGCGTTTTGTCCTGTTCTTTTTTCTTCTCTTTATCTCCCTTTTTATCTGCTTCTTTTTTTTCTTCTTCAGATTTCTTGGTTGCTTCGACCTTTTTAGCTTCTTCGGCCTTTTCCGCTTCTTCAGCCTTTTTCGCTTCTTCAGCTTTTTTTGATTCTTCTACCTTTTTATCTGCCTCAGCCTTCTTCTCAGCTTCGGCCTTTTTAGCTGCTTCTAGTTTCTCAGCCTCCTTCTTTTCCTCTTCAGCTTTCTTCTTCGTTTCTGCTTTTTCTTCCTCAGCCTTTTTTGCTGCTTCTTCTTCATTTTCTTCAGGCCATAATACTTCCGGATGATTCAACATGTAATAAATCATTTGCTGTTCACTGCCATAGGTTGAAGCTTTCGTGCCTAAACACATTAAGAATTGACTTCTTTCGAGGTTTTTATCGCAAGAAACCGCATGGAAAATATGAATGAGGCTATCGTCGGCAGCTCTGTAGACGGATAAATTCGATTTTATTAATGTTTCAAACATCTGCACATCCTCCATGCCCCATCCTTTAATCTTCAAGTCGAACCCTCCGACTTGCTCGAAATCGCGCTTATAAATACTAAGAATACCGAAACCGTACTGTCTGAAGTACCCGTTATCATTGCTTATCTCTTTAGTGTACTTTAGATTTATCAATTCCTTCTCAGTTTTAATAATCTCTTCTACTGGATCGGGCTCCTCTTCCGGCTCCTCCAAATCTGTATCAGGAACTATTTTCTCATCTAAAAATTTATTATAATCCTCACCATTGACTACTTCATGATTGTACTCACTAAACACTATTGGGAAATAAACTTGATTATATTTAATTGTATGTATCCTTATTCGCCTAAGAGTATCGAAATTGAACATCATATCTACATCTATAAAGAAAACTAGATCGTCACTCGCGCACAGTTTGAGTCCTTCAGTTAAAGCTGCACCTCTAGAGAATGTTTTAGTACCCATCTGCACTATCTCGATATCTTTACCGTACATGTCCACGTAGTATTTGATAAGAGACTCTGTGTTCTTATAATCTAACGGACTGTTACTATCTATGTATACTACAACGATTAGTGTCACAGCCTCGTTTGTTTTGAGTACTATATCTTCGTAGTTTCTCATGAATCTTCCGAAGGTTTCTTGTCTGCCTGACAGAGGTAGTATGAAATGTATTCTTCGGTTGTAGACTGGGTACTCCTCCTCTACATCATCATTCCATCTCAGGACATTCGGTAGATTTTGCAGCTTCATCAGCCCGCTCTCTAGTGCCCCTCTCACGCTTAATTTGCTGAAGTCTAGGAAGCTGTCCTGCTGCCGGGACTCGTCGAAGTCCTCATAATCCACTATGTTCGGGTTAAGATCACGCTTCTCTAGTAAACCAGGGTCTTCGAATGGTGGCGGATCGCCCATTGGCAATTCTCGTATCTCCATTCCTGGAATATTAACGAAACATTATTAAATACATTAAACATGAATTGCTGGTCTGCTTGCTAGTCTTGTGAAACCTACTATTATTATTATTAAACATCTAATAGAAACTGAGTTCATGCGACAGTTGGCACACCTTTTACAGTTGAGCATTTACGGTTCTTTAATTATAGTGACACGTGAATATTCCCTTCTTTGCCAACGCGATTAGGGATTATCATTTGCGATCATTGCTTTTTTTCACGGCAATTGAAATCACGACATGATAATTATTACTTGTCGCTAGATTATTATATCTAGACTCTCACCGGTGAAGGACTGCTGTAGATATGCGTGCCTCCTTACGGCCGCCGTCATCTTGCGGCCCCTGTACCTCCGGTACTTGAGCAGCAGGTCCAGCACGTGGTCAGCGCCGTGCAGCGGCTGCAGCCTCGTGTACCCGTACAACAGCTCATTGAAGTCGATCACCCGGCCCCGTTGCCGGGAGGGAGCGTTTATTATCTCCATCACCTGGAGATTTAACATTAATAATTATTTTTGTCTCCATTGGGTAGACTTAAGGAGACAAATAAATGGTGTCAACAATTATATTTTATGCAAAGTTAAATAATCATCGGAGGTTTTACGACAACCTGTTGTTGGGTATCGTAAAAGGCGATAGTTGCACACTTTACGATGTATAATGTTGTTGTATAAATATCTTGTATCTCCTGCAAGCGTCTTTCCACGCTTAGACATGATTACTAAGCTGTAACTGAGACCGGAAACAAAGTAATACTGACAAACTATGCGATACTGAAAAACATGGTCAATACGAAAAAGGAGATAAGAACTTTATATTAATAAAAACCAACATACTTCTCTAATAACGTCATCCAAAGCCTCCTTCAACGGCCCCTCGACCCTTCTCTTGGGGTTGGAGTGGCTGGCAGAGTAGATGGACTTGCTTATGAAGTCAAACGGTACAATGTCCTCGACCGTGTCAGCCTTGTAACGGTTCATATCGATTGGGGCGCCTGGAACGTACGAGTTAGACCATGGTTCAAAAATAATTTATTCATCGGATTTTAGCAAACATTAAAACTAAATATAAGTAAAGATTCTAATAAGGATTCCTTCTGTCTTTAAATTCAACTGACAATTCATGACCAAAGTGGATCCTAAATGAGCACACAAATAATGTTATTGAACATTAAAACGTATTGCCGGGCCGTTTTCACAACCGATGTTGGTGAACTTTAATCGGACAGGACAAATAGGCGCCCAACCGCTCACAGGCCACTTACCTTCACTAGCAATGTATGCCTGCGCTGCAAGGTAATAGCATCATTAGTAGACCCATAAGCCCTTCCAACTAAGCTAGTCTCGTAATAGGAGCTCTCACGTTAATCTACCTAATAAAAAATAAATAACTGAAAGACGTGTAGGCAGTCTACGCTGCCTTTGGGTCTAAAAGCATAACATTTTACACAGGAGTAGGTACCTCATATGCCCTAAAATAGTTTTTTTTAATTTCATCAATAGGCGGTGAAAGTTTGTATGTAAGTTTTTCATTTCAGAATCCTGTTCGAATTACCCGTTGAAGTCCCGCCACACACTCCAACCAGTACTCAGTACTCAGTGTAGTTACTCCTGTAAGCCAGGATCGGCGATTGTGACTAATGATGACGCCGAGGTTTGACCTTCGACGAGTCCCAGGGAAAAGTTAAGCTGTCTTGGTACGCGCACGAATTTACTCGAAAGAAAGAATAGGGGGATCTTTTCTCACCTAATATCTTATTATTCCCCAAGTACCCTGGCTCGCCGATTTTCGCAGGGAAGAGCGGCACATCTCCCGGGAGCTGGTAGTCCACCACCTCTTCTTCAGGAATGTCCAGTTCACGCATCGCCGTGGCGATGTCGCGGTGCAGATCCAGGGAGCGTTCCCGGAGCTCCTGGATTCGAAGGTTCTGGAATATCAGTAGGAAATAGTTATAGTAATGACGATGACAGACATGAGCCAAAACAAACGTGGAATTATGCCTAAGAGGATAATCTGGAAATACGTGATGACTTTTGTTGTCTCAGGTACTGGACAGATATCTATATATATAAAACTCAAAGGTGACTGACTGATATAGTGATCTATCAACGCACAGCCCAAACCACTGGACGGATCGGGCTGAAATTTGGCATGCAGGTAGATGTTATGACGTAGGCATCCGCTAAGAAAGGATTTTGATTAATTCTACCCCCAAGGGGATAAAATAGGGGATGAAAGTTTGTATGAAACTTTGTCAATTAAATTCCACGCGGACGAAGTCGCGGGCACAGCTAGTTTTTTATACAACTGAAACAGCATGCAATCATATGACCCGCTTGATGTTAAGCAGTTACCGTGTCCTATAGAGTATAGGCTTACAATACCAAACGCATTACTCGCTCGTCGCCAGCCTGAAGGGGAGTGGGACAGGAGGTGCAGGGGTGGGGTGTTAGCTGTCGGTTCTCTCACTCATCTTACACAACGCAGCTATTATAGCTACTTTATGCCGAGCTTCTGTGAGAGGGTGGTACTACCTCGGTCGGACAGCTTGTATAGGAGCTGTAGTCAATTGGCTACAGCTTGGCTCTACCACCGTAGAATTTGTGGACCAAATATGAATGCATACCGCAGATTCAAACAATAGCTCGATAGGTAGGTAATTATTGTTCAATAAAGTCGCACAAAGTTAATGCGTTTATTGCACTCGCATTATCTTGTTTACATCCGCTATTATTTATCACAACGCCAAGCCCCGCCCTGGACGGCTACAGAGAGAGTCTGTTCACATGTGCCGCAAGGTTTCAACAAGTTACTGATCTCACTTATCTATACAAATAAATAAAATTGGAGTGTCTGTTTGTAATATCAAAATAACACATTTTCACTAAATGCATATGAAAGTACATACGACACCTATACCAAAAACGCGATTAAAATTTTTTTTGTCTGTCTGTCTGTCCGTCTGTCTGTCTGTCCGTCTGTCTGTCTGTCCGTCCGTCTGTCTGTCTGTCTGTCTGTCTGTCTGTCTGTGTGTTTGTTCCGGGTAATCTCCGAAACGGCTGGACCGAATTTGACGAAACTTTCACTGGTAGATAGCTGATCTTATAAGCAGTAACTTAGGCTACTTTTATTTTAGAAAATCAAAAAAATGCGTCCTGTCGCGCGGGCTCAGAACGCGGGAGCGGGCTTTGTTGTTAAGTTAAATTCCACGCGGACGAAGTCGCGGGCACAGCTAGTTATACATAAGTAGGACATCTGTCCGACAGTAATTAATTATCATCATATTTGACGACAGCCAGTAAATTTACCATGAGTTTTACTTTCGCTTGTCGCTATAGCGTCTAGTATAGAAGTTAAGTGAAATACAAGTGTTTTTACACTAGTTTTATTTGATGCTGAACTGCACAACTGATGCTGAGACCTGAACTACTCCATACTCTTACATTTAATATAATAATAATTTAGCCCTTTTGACGTCCCACTCCTGGGCAGAGGCCGTAATCCACCACGCTGGCCCAGTGAGGGTTGGCGGATTTCACATGTCTTATGAAAATTGTTTAGATTTCTTATGACATGCACATTTCATAATACGAGTATAATAAATATCGCCAGACTGACACACCAACTGTATGGTCCCAAACAAAGGAACGCTTGTACTATGTGTACCGTACAATGGACAGGAGGCGATCCCAGTGACACCCAGACCTGGGCAAATTACGAAAAGGCCATTCCCGAAATTTGCTCCGGCGGGAATCGAACCTACAACCACCACGTGCAGTGAGCAGAGCGGCCTTTTCTCGAACCACTGCGCTAACCGGTCGTCTAATATGTACCTACATTCTGACTCGAATGAAACATTAATATGTCTTAACGAATTGTCGTTTCCTATAGCTTCAGGCTTCTATAATTATGGAAGTGAATAACGAATTATATTATCTACTAAAAACTAATAAAAGCTAATTGGAAATGTATTGCCTAAGGCAACTATAGTTGTGATTATTTTACTCGTTGCATCTATAAAGTCGGTCATAAAGTTTAAGCCCCGAGTGTTAATAACCATACTTAAGTGTTGATTAAAATCCGCCTCGTTTATTAGTGCGTTACGTGCTGGAATGCTTTCATGTACCTGGGAAGCATATTGACGCTTCAGAGGATATTGAACCTTGATTAGATAGAGCCCTCTCAATCTGTAAGGGTGTTGTTACCACAACAATTGATCGGCCGTCGATGAGAATCAACAGTTCCTAGGTACCGCCTATTGCACAAAATTAACTTGCTAAATTGATTGAGTATTGATGAATGATAGAATGGTGCGTGGCGAAACTATATGAATGACTTAGTCGGTCGATCGACGGTTTCG
Source organism: Notodonta dromedarius (assembly GCA_905147325.1). Lineage (NCBI taxonomy): Eukaryota > Metazoa > Arthropoda > Insecta > Lepidoptera > Notodontidae > Notodonta > Notodonta dromedarius. The sequence continues at coordinate 764,581 of LR990173.1, read as the reverse complement.
GATTGATTGTTTTATCGGCCGGTATCCGTTGATTAGCAAACGCCAACCTAAATCAACCAACGTCGAGCTATGTAGGTTGATGGCATCGATCATCGGTGGATTGATTGGTATAGTAACATTAAACTATTGACGTAATTCCTCTAGTATATACAATTATTTAAGCTTAGTTGAGGAGACTAACGAGACCTCCAGTATTAGCAACCTCTCATTGCTAGTGATGTTTTTTTCTCTTTTAATAGTTAAAAGCTTGTAAAAAACATAAGTTTCAACTTCATGTTGAACAACAAGTTTCAACATGAGAACACAGATTTAACATCGTGAAAACCTATTCGCCCCAACAACAGTAGGTAATTAGAAATAGAAAATTAGGATTAATGTTACACCATCACGCATGTTCATTTAATTTCACTGCGTTATTTACTAAATATTTCTATCATACACACGGTTAACCCGGCACCAATGATTTCTGTACACTTACTGTATCCAGATTTCAAATACGGCCATTGGCTGTCAATCATGAAAGAATGGTGTGGGATTCTTTGTGTGAATGACATATTACAAATTAGGCAATGACTTCCTCCGATGCAATACTATACATCTTGAAAGCGACTTTAAAATCCTTGGCAACATTTTAAACTACCTATATATATTATAACTAGCTGAGCCCGCGACTTTGTCCGCGTGGAGTTTAACTTAACAAACTTTCATCCCCTATTTTATCCCCTTGGGGGTAGAATTAATCAAAATCCTTTCTTAGCGGATGCCTACGTCATAACATCTACCTGCATGCCAAATTTCAGCCCGATCCGTCCAGTGGTTTGGGCTGTGCGTTGATAGATCACTATGTCAGTCAGTCAGTCAGTCACCTTTGAGTTATATATATTTAGATATGTCAACATTCATTAAGATTATGTTGCATAATTAATGAACTAGAACTCATAATTAGGTACTATTTGTTCATTTGTTTTCCCACCCATATTATATTTGTGTATTTTTTATTCATCCTATTATTTGATTGTTATTTAGATTCCATAGTTTGTCTTTACGAAAACATTAATTAGTAAAATACTGCCATCGATTTCCAATCAGCCTGTATTCCCTTTTCATAAACATAACCAAATACTCATAGAACCAATAAGTCTATAAATAAGACTACCTATTTGCCTTGTAAGACTAATAAACCTACAACATCAAAGGTTGTCTGTTCTTGCACACGTAGTATTTACGGCCTCACAAAACTCCCTTCTGGCACATTTGACGGAAACTTTCCGATGTCGAAAATAGCAGCTTCCATCCTACTTTTAGAAATTAATTAGAAGAAGGATGAAAGCTGTTGTTTCCGACACGGAAACTTTCCGTCGATTGTGGGTATACAATAGGTCACAATAGTGTATAGGATAGGAAGGTGGTATTCTTGTCATGGTACTCTTGGTGTTTCTGGGTCTGCGTTGTTCATTGTACAGCACCCATCAAGCATAGCTCCGCTTGGATCCATTGTGGCTCTACTCTATGCGGTACTAAAAACCGTTACGTACTAAAATTTACTATACATTTTGTGAGTTCACTGCAATACATCTCAAGACGATGATGACGTATTGCTCTAATAAGTGTCTCTTCTATGTATTCAACAGTTTGTACCTACTCATGGACATTACTTAAATTTCATTGTATTCACAGCGTGATCTCCAAAGACGAGCTTTATGAACTTCTCCCTATTAAAGTAGTAAACAGAAACCATGCATTGCTAAAACAATTCAGATTATTTTCCTTATTCTCCATTTAAAATACTCAGAAAACACATGACTATGTTTAAACTTATAAATAAAGCATAGGTAAGTAGTTATAATAATATTGTGGAATAGACACGTTTTGCAACAATGTCTCATAATGTAGGTATATACTGAATATATTCCAGTAATATGCTGATCTATATTTAGTCTCCTTATAAGTTAGGCTATTTGTTTAACCAATTACATTGGGGGTGGGGCATTGGGGACTTGTGGATACGTGTGTGGGGTCGTGTCAGATTGCCGTTCCATTGGACTATGAGAGGAAGGAAAGAGAGAGTGGTTGCACACATTTGGATACTCCTGCGTAATTATCTAGTCTTCGTTATAGAACAAGGATATTCGGGATAGGATAATATTACTTCTGGACCAATTTCTTAACAGGTAACGATTTGAAAAGTAACCATAGTTCTTTCATCTTGTGTATCGACATTGTAACCACGTCTAGACCAACAAAAACCACACGAGTAGTTTATATTTTCTAAAAACTCCATCATTAGTAGTTACGTTTTAGTTCAGGGAATTGATAGCTATTAACATTCCGCTGCATACACCGATTTTAGTAACAAACATTTGTATTATGATAACAACGTTAACAGGTGCTAACAAATCGCCAACTACTGGGTTAGGGTTGGCGCTTATCTATTAACTTATATTTATTTTTAGGCGGATTTATCCGTGGGATGAATGTGTGAAACAGAAATGGATTGAAAATGGAAGCACCTGTATTTTCCGAACAAAACGCTTTGATAGAAAAGTGGGTTATTCATAATTTTATGCAGATAAGTTGATACATAACTATTTTTTTGTATAAGTCGTAAGTAAATAAGTAATAAGTGTTAAGTATAGGTGTTCAAATGGGACACATAATGCACTAATAATGTCGAGTTCAAGAAAAATAATATTATCAATCTTATTTCATAGCAGCCCTATTAAATATCGTTAATGACTTCAGGATATAGCTTTGTATGTTTTCAGACACCTGAAACTTTACGGATAGTTTATATAAGTAGTTGCAACGTTTACTGCGCGCGCGCACGCCCACAGATTGTGTAAATTTATTACTTCGCCTTAAAGAATATTCTTTCATAACAGCGAATATTAATGAATAGCACGAAAACCCAAGTCATACCCCTCTGGTAACACAAACGGTACGGTAGAGACCCAAGTTTTGTCCCTTCAAATCTAGAGTAAAGAGACTGTTACTGAGTCAGCGAGGCACATCTTCGACCTCGTCATCAGTTTCCATCACGTGAGATTGTAGTCAATCGCTGACCAGCACATAATAAAATATTGAAATAATCGACATGAGAACATTGACAAAATTTCAGGAAAACTTTCGTTCAATCAACTTTTCAAGGGGCTTTATTAATAGCAGTAGTACGTTAACTATTTATCTTACCAAGTTGTTAGATTATTTCCTCTAACTTTAATCCCAACTAATTATCGTCAAATTTATAATTACAATCTTTAAGGTATTTACAATCATAAGAATTAGCCGTATTTCTTAAAGATGCAGATACAACGGTTGAGGTCGTTCTTCCAGAGCTGGTAGCTTACCTTAAAATACGAGTGTATCCTGTACATCTGTCTGTGATCCTTGACGGGATGGAGAGTGATGGCCCTGTGTACTTCCCGGTTCTTGAGCCTGCCTGTGTACGCGGCATTCCCACTGCCGTTGTGGTGGAGTATCGTTTGCATCTGGAAATATCATATACATTTATATTTATTGTGACTGAATTCAATTAGCAATATAGTGGTGTTTTTTTTTTCTTTCCTTCATAATATTTCACAGTAGCGCCCCTAGCGGGAACGCCCATAACGTTACACTCCTAACACAAGCTATTTAGCTTAGTTGGTGGAAAGAGTTAGTAACTTGGACTACTTTGGTATCTTTAAAAAATAATACTATATTATGTATAAAATTTTACAAACAACCATTGCCAGTATTATGATTAAGTATTGTATTTGTTCGGGACTTCTCTTCCACAGGTTACCGGGCAAGTAATACACAGGTGTACCTTCAGACAACAAGTGTCCGGTGTACACTTTCCAAAAAATCATGGCCCAAATAAGCTTTCATCCATAGTAGAACCCGATAAAAGTTGTTATGACGACGACGGTAGTTTATGATTAATGTTCATGGGAACGACTACGTCAGCGCGATTCAATTTCAGTTCAACGCCATCTAGCGGGTGGTATAAAGGTGTAGTTCTCAAGATGTCCATTCATGGAACAATAAATAAGTATGTATTTGCAAATTGTAGGTACAACTTAATCTGTCACATCTTTCCGATTGATATAAGTAGTCATTTTAATAATGTAGATAGCGTATATATTTAGATAATACTTGGATATAGCAAATACTTATCAAATTCTAAATTATAACACTACTTTTATCCGTTTATCGCCAATTTTTTTACGAAGAAAAGTGGATGCATATAGGCATGTAAGTATTTATTTTATCTAGTAGATACCGATAGAAAGTTAGACGACCGCTTGTCGCAGTGGTTCTGGGCCGGTGCTGGTGCTATTCCCGCCGGGAAATTGCATTTTGGCACTTTATTTATTCGTATGGCATTCTTACAATTGTTCACAATAAATTAAAATTAAAAACAAAATTATAAAGTTATTCTATCTTTTAATTGCTGAATCCATGGGATAGCGTCGTTTTCTAGAGAGAACAGGTCTGTTGGGCAGCCGTGGTACCTTGTGAGTGGGCAGTCTCTCGCTATATGCTCAACATAATATCATAACATAACGAATATCATTCAGGCCACTAGTTGAACGGCGCTGTTTAGTAAAGTGCCTAGGCTGTTAATTGAACGGCGAATTAAGCTAGTTGGCTGCGACATATACATGACGTAGAGTTAATTAAATTAAATAAAGGGTTAATCGCTTTTAATAACGACCACTATAGTAATTAGTTGTTACCGTGCCAATAATCGTAAATTTCATATAATAAATCGATAAGCTGACTTACACTACATTTTCGAGATAAAAATAATGAAAATTGTATTAAATCTCTTTTATAATATACGAATTATAGTTTATTTTATGATAAGCTGCGATCAAAGGCAAGTTTTATATCCTACTTCCTACTATATTATATTATATATCTATCTATATATATAAAACTCAAAGGTGACGGACTGACTGACTGACTGACATAGTGATCTATCAAAGCACAGCCCAAACCACTGGACGGATCGGGCTGAAATTTGGCATGCAGGTAGATGTTATGACGTAGGCATCCGCTAAGAAAGGATTTTGATTAATTCTACCCCCAAGGGGATAAAATAGGGGATGAAAGTTTGTATGAAACTTTGTCAATTTTAAACCGAGCGGGCTGAGACTTTGCATGCATAAAGCTACTATGACGTAGACATCCCCTAAGAAAGGATTTTGATTAATTCTACCCCCAAGGGGATAAAATAGGGGATGAAAGTTTGTATGAAACTTTGTCAATTTTAAACCGATCGGGCTGAGACTTTGCATGCATAAAGCTACTATGACGTAGACATCCCCTAAGAAAGGATCAAAATTCCACGCGGACGAAGTCGCGGGCTCAGCTAGTTATATATAATATTATAAATGCGAAAGTTTGTGAGTGTAGGTGTATGTTTGTTACTCCTTCACGCAAAAACTACTGAATGGATTTGCATGAACTTTGGAACATAGATAGTTTATAATCTGGATTAACACATAGGATACTTTTTATCCCGATAATCCCGACATTTTTGTTAAGTTAAATACTACGCGGACGAAGTCGGCGGGCACAGCTAGAAAATTATAAATTAACGTTTCGCGTCTGAGTTACTTTGACGCCACATTACATTTTATTTTAAAATTTACTTATGTTCTGTTCTTATATACATAGGACCGTATTAATAAATCGATCTCAAGTTTGAGAGCGATCTTGGAAATGTCATTCTTATATCATACCGGCACAAAATGACACGTCAAAAGCGTATACTACAAGACCGATCAGACTTGAGATTGATTGATTGCCTTAGGTACGTGTGATATTGGAACAAATTGTTAATGTATATAAGTGACCGCAATACGATCAGATATCAAGAACCAATAATGTGTTATTCAGATTGAATGCGATAGTTAAATGGAAGCTTAACTGGGAAGAGATAAAGTTCAATTCACAAAAAAATACTTTCAATGGTTCACGTGAAATTGAAACTGAATCATTTTATTAACTTCAATTGATTTAAAATGTCTCGTCTTAATTTTAAAGCAATATCTTTTAAATTGTAAACCAGTCGTCTGTGGCATTGGTTCAATAGATTTGCGGGTGTGTGATGCGATTCTAATTGCGACTTCGTTATGTACCTACTAAATCATAACGGCTTTAGTACAAAACAGTTAAACACATGATACACATAAAGCAAGAATACAAAATTTCAGTTAGTAACATAACAGTGCTTATTTTTTTTAAATTGACCTAGCTTTTCTGAACCAGAGTTGACTTAAAAATAATTTTCCCTACAAACTAAAATAAATTTGTCAATTAAAAAAATATTATCATCTTACTCAGACATAACTCATAGTTCGAGTCGAACAGAATTAGTACCAATGTATTTTTTTTTTTATTAAAAAAATTACTTATCCTGTCATGTATTTAAGCACCTTACCTACCCCCAAAAATGATTGACGAAAGAACGCAAAGCAAATTCTTTTGCTTTTGAATTGGCAGCTATACAAATTTGTTTTTTCTTAACCAATTTGTTAAGTCTGGTTTATGTCTAGGTCAACTACACGCAGATACAGAATTTGCGTAAATCCTGACGCACGGAGGTATGTATTTTACAATGTGCTGACAACTCAGAAACCATTTTATGCGCATGAGATGATAGGGGCGATGATTATCTATGCAGCTTTCGACGTCATCAGTCCGAAATGCGTCCATTACAAGGGGAAACAGGGTATACTGTTTTTCTTCTAACGTAGCTTTGTAACTCTACCGGCTTTGGGGGAAAGTTGACGAACAAGAGTTTTTGCTTCGATATAGCTGCTGGACACGAGTGGGGCAATCTATCAATGGAGGGGGTGCGGAGAATCCTACTAATATTATAAATGCGAAAGTTTGTGAGTGTGGATGTATGTATGTATGTATGTTTGTTACTCCTTCACGCAAAAACTACTGAACGGATTTGGATGAAATTTGGAACACAGATAGATTATAACCGGAATTAACATATAGGATACTTATTAACCCAATAATCCCATACTACGCGGATGAAGTCGCGGGGCACAGCTAGTTGATAATAATTTTACAAAATGTTTGACGCTTTGTTGCTTGATGGTATTTCGAAGACGAATAAATATGAATGGTCAAAATCTAGTTGATATCAAGCAGGTATATATGTATTGATATAAATAAATATCGCCAGACGAACACACACCAACTGTATGGTCCCGAAATAAGCAACGCTTGTACTAAGGGTACCGTAGAATGGACTGGGGGCGATCCCAGTGATACCCAGACCAGGGCAAATTACGAAAAGGCCATTTCCGAAATTTACCCTGATGGGAATCGAACCCGTAACCACCCGGTGTAGTGAGCCAAGTGTGCCAAGTGGTCGTCAGATATCTATAGTAACTTGAAGTTATTGGTCAAAGTTTATTGTTATTGAGTTTATATACTATCTAGCGTAGGTTAACAGCCTATATTGAGGAGAGTTCGAGTCAAAGAGTCAAACGTATATTTACTTATTAATTGTAGTTGGCAAGTGGCAACACAGACTATATGTAGTATTAAGCCTAGCGTCTCACTGTGACGCGGCGATAATAACCAGCCGACTTCTCTTTGTGAAAGGGATATTATCCATCACACAGCCAAGTACTGGTTGGGGAAGTTACTATTAATATTTAATGTTGAAAACTGGTTCCGTTTCCTCAGACGTGTATGTATCTTTACAGTGTCTTGCAAATTAGACGGCAATCTCAACATTCAAGAAGCAAGTGACATTTAAAATTATTTTTTAAAACATCTGTTTTAAATGGATCATTTTTACTGGTGTATAATGTATGTAAGTATTTATATATACTATAAATTAGCTGTGCCCGCGACTTCGTCCGCGTGGAATTTATTTGACAAAGTTTCATACAAACTTTCATCCCCTATTTTATACCCTTGGGGGTAAAATTAATCAAAATCCTTTCTTAGCGGGTGCCTACGTCATAACATCTACCTGCATGCCAAATTTCAGCCCGATCCGTCCAGTGGTTTGGGCTGTGCGTTGATAGATCACTATGTCAGTCAGTTAGTCAGTCACCTTTGTGTTATATATATTTAGATATTCTAATTGGTAAATACCCCGATTCGGGCGCCTTCGTAAGTCATTATCATACACATGTGACCGTATCTTTAAAGGAAATATAAACATAGTAATCATATCACATTACCTGCACCGAGGCAAAGTTTGAAAAAACCTTGTGAATGTTCATGATTTAGACAGCTGTTAATCTAGAAATGGCTTCTAAAATCCATGAAAATGTATTTATTCTAACAGGCAGGACAGATCATTGCTGACCGAGTGACAGTTTGTCTGAGGCCGAATGGTAGTTAAGTGGACCTGAGTCCCTTTCTAGTAAGGTGTTCACGAGCGACGGTAGAGGAATTTAGACATAGCAAGGGGGACTGAAAGGGACCACAGTTCTACCTAGAGCCTCTCATGCAGCTCGTTTTTTCTGTCTACAGAAGTGTTAAAGTAAAATATACCTTAATCTAGGTAAATTAAAAACAATATAAAAAAAGATATCAAAAAATAGATATTAATTCAAAATATTATTATCTAACTCTATTTTATTTATATCTCTACGTTTGACATGGAATTTTGTTACACTTTCCTAAAAGGCTCCGCCAAGAATCGCGGCCGGTCCATGCAGTCGAGACCAGTTTTTGTGAATCCATTGTGTGCAAATCAGTCCGCCGTGCACCACAACTTTAGCAATCCGACCTTTTCTATGGCAGTTTTATATTTCGGCTAACATTAATTGGATATAGTTATGCAGAATGGAGCCAACCCAGCACGTAAGTACTGCTTCAGACTAATACCAACCCTAGTGTGAGTGGTTGTAGGTTGGTTTCAGTTGGCAGCTGTAAGTTTGGAGAAAAGAGTTAAACGGGATGGGAGACACTGTTGGAGGGGCGATTACCTATTTGATAACTTTTATACCATAACAACCAAATAATATTGTATACTTATTCTCAGATAGGCTAGGAGAAATGGAAGTAGTTTCTAAAAAATAACTAAATAAGCTTACGAACTGCCTGTTGTTAAGCAGTTACCGTTGCCTATACAGGTTGAAACAGAAAGGGTAGGTATACTTTTTTTTCAAAACTGAACTTTGTAATTCTGAAACTATCAGCTTTGGAGGAAACTTACCTACTGCAGTACGCCCACATTTTACCGGTGAGATTTCAATCACTTTAACTTTCATCTCTTTCATCAAACAATATTTTCAACAAGTCTAATATAATGTTCAGTAAGTAAGTAAAAGTTAACAAGTGAAGGCAGTACTTTCACGCGACTTCCATCACGGAGATGGGAACCGGTCGCGACGCCCTCTATCGCGTATCAGTTGTATACAATAATTCAACAACAAACCGTGTTTGTTATTGGGCTTTTTGTACACAATTGAATGGACATCAGAGACTTCCCTTATATTGGAATTTTAATGTAACATTTGTTCTGTGTAATAAACAAAATATATTACCTACCAAAACCTGGAAAACCTGGAAATCGCTGCCTGACTACATACACAACACAAAAGTAGATAATCCGACTCATAAGTGTGTAGGTACCTATTCACAGTTCATTCATTCATTACTAAATAACGCCCACAGATACCTTTATCGATAATTCCGCGATCCAACTGAATTCTCGGTAGTAGGCATACCGACTACAAAACGACAGTGACGTAAGTAAGCACGAGACGATTATTTTTCCTGAAAGCCGAAAATAAACATGGATATGGGAGACATACAAAACAAGTCTCATGATTTGAAAAACACGTGTAATATACTAGGCCCGTATTAATAAATCTATCTCAAGGGTACCAAGATGACGTTAGGGCCTTTTCGTATGAAAAAAAGTGCCAGTCGCTCCCTACGAAATGACCCAACATTAATGTTTTGACGTTGACACTTTTGCGGGCCTGTGCCAGGAAAAGTGATTGAACGTGTTACATCTCACGAACCAACACATAAATCGGTCAATAAACTTTATTACACCAATTTACTCAATAAAAAGCGTTTTGTAACTAATAACAGTTCGTTACAACGCGATTTTTGCACGACCGCGGCGCGGTCGCGAGTCGCGACCTAATTACGGTCTGAAACTGAAGTCTTGTGAGAATTGTCCTCATCGACCTCGTACAACATTTCTTCTCTACAATATTTGAAATGTAGGTTGAATCCAGGTCATATTCCAAAATGTGATCTGTGCCGTGACATTATGGCATCGTGCAATAATGAGCATTATAGTAAAGACAATAAGGTGGGTATAACTAAAAGTCTGATTGCAATCCAACGCAATGCTGGTGTAATCACTCGCGTACTCATCCTTGACTCGTTATCTTATCAGTCGATAGACTTACGTCCAGCAGATTTCGTAATCTGTACGTTGCGTTGATAGTACGATACGAACTTCTCGTCTGTTTAGGGAAATGAGTAAACGCAATGCAAAATAGACGTTATTTCACATAACATAACAATAATAATAACTACCGAAATTGGATTAAGTTTACGTCAATAGCATAATGGCCAGAATGGGCATTGAATCCGGCACCCATCGGTTACTAGGGCGCCTCAATGCAATCCCATATTAAATGAAGATGGACTAATAGCAGAAGATCTTGTATATAACTGTATTCGCCTATCAGCGTCGTCAATCAGTCTGAGGAAGCACCCACTTGCCCCCCTCGATGCGCACGCACCGGCGCGGCTGCGGCGGCGGCGCCCGCGGCGGCACGCGCGGAAACGTCAATCTTGACTCCAAGACGTTGCTTCCTGATTTAACGGTCCTTGGACGTAGCATGTTGTTATGACCTAGTTTATAAATTTCGGTATTTTGGGGCAATTCTTAGGTATGCGAAGTCCTTGACTATGGCCCGCGTCTCTTGAATTGAATGGGAGTGTGGCTGATATACTATAGGCCATAGGCCTCGCTTCTGGATAGAGGGTGTTTTGGTTCAACATAATCACATTGGGATCAAAATACTTTCGGCGAATATGGATGCACTGAGTACATTAGAGCCTGCCCCTTTGGGGAATACAGGTGTGAAGGTGTAATATAAATTTTGATATCCAGCTTAAAAATACTAAAATCGCAAATAATAGTCCAGTCCAGGGGTCTAATAAGAAGGTTTAGCTATATCAATGCCAGGGTTAAAATAGGGGAATATTTATAAGGACTAAGCACTCAGTTTTGGTGAAACCGGATCCAATTTCGATGTACGTAGGCAAGTACAGTTTCATTATCCCTTACAGAAAATGAGATAAACGTCAAATACGTGTTATACAAATAGAGCGATGTAATCAAGAATGTTAAATCATAAATAGTTCCGGGTACAGCAAAAATCAATTTAGGGGTGTGATAAATTGTGAATTGTAATGTAGCTACGACAGAAACAAAGATTAGCGTTAAGTTAATTGATTTGATTATTTATTGAATTGCTAATCTGGCTCTTTGCTATCATGATTTTCGACAGGCGGCGCTTTCAGTTACGTCGTGTGTGAACGGACAAACAAACATGTGATGATGACAATAGTTTTCGGACCAACCAAATTCTTATATTGCTGTTTCAATGACGCATGACGGGTTTACGAAATCTATGTGCGAATCATAATTTATTGTTATATGATTATCACTTAAGTAATTACGGTGACGGGAAACAACGTGAGGAAACCTGCATGTTTTAGAAAATCTAACCAATTTTCGAAAAGACATGTGATATCCGCCAACCCGCACTGGGTCAGCGTGGTGTATTACGGCCTGCAACCCCCTCGGAGGAGGCCTGTCCCCTGGAGTGGGACGTCAAAAGGGCTAAATTATTATTATATATCCTACTAATATTATAAATGCGAAAGTTTGTGAGTGTAGATGTATGTTTGTTACTCCTTCACGCAAAAACTACTGAACGGATTTGGATGAAATTTGGAACACAGATAGTTTCTAACCGGGATTAACAAATAGGATACTTTTTATCCCGATGATCTCGAAATTTTTGGTAAGTTAAATACTACGCGGACGAAGTCGCGGGCATAAACTAGTACTTATATAAAGTCGGAGTTCTTGTGTTCGCAATTCTTGTCTTCCTAACCGACTTTGATGGTCTTAATTTGTAGTTATGGGCTCACCTGGGTGGTTCTAAGCTATATTTCGACACGGTAGGTGGCGCTGTTGTCGATATCTAGAAAAGAATATCTACGCTAACGTAGTTGAGGCCAAAATATTATACTTACTTACCTATAAAAAAAAAATATGTATCAAATTTTTGATTGAAGTTATTCATAATCACCACAAGCTAGTATAGACAGATATTTCGTAAGGTAAATGTTAATTAATTTCATGTAAGTAGATATTCAAATCATTTTTTCTAGTAATAATTTTGGCCACAAAGTTTGTGGTAGGTAGAATCTCATCATATTCTGATATTTTATCTATATTTGCTAAGTAGCAATTAACCTTCTCAGACTCTTTATCTCTTTTGTAATGCATTTAACAATCGACTTTGAACTCATATGAATACAAATAATTTGATATATAAGTAATCTTAATAAAACAACTAATCAATAAATTACGTAAATGTTTACCTATTGCATACAATTCAATTGGAATTGTGATCCTAGATAAATAGTTTTTGTGCCTACTGTTCCTTTTGTACAGCAAGACATATAGTTTTAATTTACTCATAACACTCATTTAAGCATTTTATTAGATTTAGCTTATCTTAGTGAAGTATTTTTCACATAAAATGAAAGAGCATTAGATTAATAAATATTACCACTAAGATTTAAAACAATGTTCAGATTATAACCATGACTGCGTTTTTTATTATATTTATTAGTTTTTGAATAAGTATTTCATTATCATTTTACAACCACAAGCTTCCTCTGATATAATAGATTCAGGAAATTACTTAGTATTATAATATAGGAGCAAAATCATGAGGAAACCTGCACGTCTTTTGAAAAGCCGTGTGAAGTTCGTCAACCCACACTGGGCGAGCGTGAAGAATTTTGGCCCGTACCTCCCTCGCTTTAAGGGAGAATGTGCCCGACACCCGTTTTCAATGGGTAGAAATACAATCGACGAAATGTGTGGGCACTGCACTGTACCTCTGGAAACAGTTGAGACTCTATATTTCTTATTTAGTTTTTTTATTAACCCGCGTACCTACTTTGATCGATACTTGTTATGATGTCCATTGCTTTATAGAGTTTAATCTGGCTATAGAGTAGTAAAGAATAATGTTACCAATGTGACGTTGGGGTCCGGTTTATTGCAAAAAGTATAATTACAATGTAGCGACAACGTACAGGTGAAATATGTTAAGTAAATACCTATAACACACCTGGTGTGCCAAGGTAATCTCACATACTCATAATTTTGATGCAAATTTTTTATCTTTAAAGCTATAATATGGTTTTTATATTGCTTGAAATTCCGAATAAATGACTTTCCGTAGATGATAAATAATAATGTAGGAAATGAAACTTCCTATCATTGCTAAGGTTCATTCAAATTTCAATATTAGAATATCTTAATTAATATTTGAGAAATCACCAGTCACTAACACAATAGTAAAGTACTTAGGTTTCTTACTTTTGTTAAAATGTAATGTTAAATGGCAAGTAATCCTTCTGTAGGTAAGTATATTAATATTTCTGAATTTTACAAAGCCACTGTTCGTTTTAAAATAAAGAAACGAGTTATTTCTTTATAATACGTCTTTTACATTGTTATGCTAGGTCTATTCTCGTTCAGTTTGGGGTAACTTTCGTCAAAAATGAACCAAAAACCGTTTTAAAAACGAAAGTATACCACTTTGTCAGAAGCGACACAAACACCTTTTCAAGTTTTTATTATATTAAAGTTATTATGGTACACTTTTTACAGTAATACCTATAGTTTTTAGGTGTAAAAACCAAATGCCTAATAAAATCTAAACTATATATTTGAATCCGTAATGCATGCGTATTTATGTCTGCTATATGAGTACGTGAGTACCTAATAAATATATTTAAAGTAAGTAGGTAGGTTTCGAGAAAGTATTTAAAACCCTGCCGAACTTGGAATAACTGTATTCTAGCTTGTTCAAACGGATTAATTTGTTTGCGGTGTCGTTTAGCACGCACGATATGGGAGGGGACAAGTTGTAACGGTACAATTGAAATATTTCTGCGTTTTTCCTACCTACTTAGTTAAACACGAACTAATTCTATAACTAAGTATTACTCCTTTTATCTAACTATTATATCCTACTAATATTATAAATGCGAAAGTTTGTGAGTGTGGATGTATGTATGTTTGTTACTCCTTCACGCAAAAACTACTAAACGGATTTGGATGAAATTTGGAACACAGATAGTTTACAACCGGGATTAACATATAGAATACTTTTTATCCTGATGATCCCGAAATTTTTGCTAAGTTAAAATACTACGCGGATGAAGTCGCGGGGCACAGCTAGTTTATAATAAATTTATAACTAGCAGATATTTTATTGCTTTGATATAAAACTTTGCATTGATTTGTAACTATCCTCTCTTAAAAAGGGGCATGTTTTAAACTGTGGTTCATACACCATTATTATTTTGTATTAGTAGTTTTGCGTCAAGGACTAAATAACATAACTACAGATGTTTATACCACGGTACTTACATATTCAAGGTAAAAGCACTCAAAAAAATTCCTTTTTTTTTCGTTCTGCCGTCTAAAAACCCCAAACTCCCGTGAACCGCCCGTAACCCGTACGACGTCAATGCCCCATGTGTTGCTCATCGAGAACGCACATTGATTAACCCTCAACTGCGTCTAATTCTGAGAATTGGTACCGACAAACATGTCTGTGTATTTTTTTATCTTTTGCCGAACCCGTGAAATTACTCCTACCCTCAGATAATTGAGGGTTTTTGCGTATAACGACCGACCAATCAGAATATTTTTCAACCTTTTTGCCCCATCAAACATTTAATTAAGACTTTGCAAAATTATGCGTTGTAATTATACCAATGCGATTTTTTTTATTACTAAATTTAAATAAGTATATCTCTAGTTCGAACTAAATCCGATGCGATGCACCTCTCAGCTGTTGTCCTACGGTGCCGCGGTAGCGGGTTGGATAGGAAAAAGAATAGTTATTCTGAAGAGAATTGAAATTGTCTAAACAAGTGAGAAAACATAATATATAAATGTAGCAATATCTTAAACACCGACCTCCACTTTCGATTTTTGCATTGAAAATTCATACCATCGTGCTGATTTGGCAAACTTGATTGGTGAGTGTCATTGACCCGTGGCAGCGCAGTGTCAAACCAGATCCCATTGCCAGGCCGGCTTTTCTCCGAAATGAGTTTACTTGCGGGCGCTCGCGTTGACCGCAATAGAATAACTAGATGTATCTTTGGCTTTTTTTTATTCATAGAGCATCATTGTTTCTATTTGTGTAGTGCCTGTATGATTATTACTTTATTGCTTTGAGTTGGCCTAATTTTTGGCCTGTTGGTCGTTGACTTTTTCGTCTAATGTTTATTGTACCGGCGACATGCAAAGTTCCTTACTAATATTATAAATGCGAAAGTTATTCGGTCTGTTTGCTACGTTCTCACGCGCGTTTTCACGCTGAAAAAAATCGATACATTTAGGAGAAATAGATTAGACTTCAGAGAAGGACACAGGCTACCTATTGTCATAAAAATAGAACTTACATGGGCGAAAAAGGGGAGGGAAGTTTGTATGTAAATTCCATTCCGAGATCCAAACGAACGAAGTCGCGGGCTAAAGCTAGTAACTATAAAATAAAAATAAATATTTGTTACGATACTCAGCATTCGTTTCATTTAAAATCATTTTGGGTGCATTGAACTTTATACTCATTTAGATTAAACTCATTTATTTTGGCGCCTTCGGGCCGGACTCACGCCCGCGGTATTACGCCAACAAAAATCTACATAATTTTTGCACGTCTCTTAAAGACCATGCAATACGTGCTTTGGTTAGAACAAGAATTTGAGGGGCAATTAATTGTTTTTACACTTTTTACAACCATATTACTAAACCCACGATGTTTAACCTGCAGGGCTGGTTTCTAAAACCCTTTCAGTATTATACATCGGATTCACATTACTGGTAGTCTAACTTGCTGGAAGAGTGAGACAGATGGCAAACGGCAGGTTGCTCTTTGAAATAAGAAATCAGTTGCAAGCGACTTGTTTGAGAAGAGAAAGTCCAGGGCACTAGATCGCCCACACTCAAAAAAAAAACGGCCGTTAAAGGTCCAAAATCCCTTTGTCGATTTTTTTTTGTGCTCCTGACGTAGCTTTTAGGCCATGCGTTCGTGGAAAGTTTAACGCGACGGTCAATTATTTTTTGTCGAACGCATTTTTACGACTTTTTGTCACTGCGCAAACGTTCTTTTGAACGTAGCGTAATATTTTTTTATTTTTTTAGTACAATTTGACGCAGCCACATAAGCAAACTAACGCAGAAACACATGGCATTTAGTACTTTGTCACTTCGTTAACTTGAGATTTGTGCCTACGACAAAACACTCTAATATGAAAAGTTGTTCAGCTGACAAAATAACTATTACGAAATTTCGTTTTGTGCTTCTGACACAGTTTTTAAACGGTGCATTCAGGTAAACATTTACGTGACGACAAAGTTTTTATTTTCAACGGCTTTTTGTTACTGCGTTGATGCTACTTCACACGTAGCGTCATGTCTCTTTCTTTTTACTACGACATAAAAGGCTAAACAATCCGTTAAAAGCGTTATATAAGTAAACTGTAACGGAGAAACAGAGGAAATTTGTTGCTTTGTTACTCTATTATAGCTTAGCTTGCCATTGCGTCTATGGCAAAACACAAATTCTTAGATAAAAACCTTATTCAACTAAAGAGATTCCTTTGTCGAATTTTATGAAATTTATTTTGTGACTATGACATAGCTTTTAGGCCGTGTGTTCTATTAGACCTTATATTACCGTACCGTATATTTATGTTCTAAGTATTAGACATATACTCCGCCATAGAGTATTTTATAAAAGTAATTTGTCCTCGTAATAATTTTCCTGTGTAGGTACCTATGTAGCGTCTAGTAGGTACATAACTACCTAGTTTATAAAATTCATAGATAGACAGACCTAGACCAGCTTATTTTATTCATACCCACTTACTTACATTCCTACGTATATATATAATTGTACCTAGTCTACTCTAGTCTGTCAAGTAGGTAAGGTATGTATCTGGTAGGGCTAGGTAGGGCTTAGAATCTGAAGTAGGTGTTGGGTTGGCTTAATGGGATAGGTACGGTAAGGTACCAGCCTACCAATATTATACAAAAAGTTATGCAAGTAGGAAAGTAGGTACCTACCTACCTAAGTAAGTATTGTTTGTCTTGAGACACGACCAGTCTAGAATGAGTACCTACCTACCTATAGATACCCCTCCTGAGAGCAGTAACCATGTCATGCATGATGCAATGGTCAAACTTATAACCGGGTGTCAAAAATACACTTTCAAGGAACTTGAAAAAGTCATTTTTACACCTTTATGAACTTGGAGGCTTGAATTGATGATTTTGATGATTATAATTCTGTAACTTCATACGTCTTACAGCCGCAACTAATATTCTAATCAACATACAAACTAGTACTGGCCTGCAAATTGCAAGAAACGTAAGAAAATTGGAATTTCGCGGGCTGGTTGGAGCATTCACCTTAATAGGTCTGTTCTCAGCGTTGCCAATTTTGCATACATTTATGGAACATCGAGGCTTGAGCGGTTAAATGATTATTAATAAAAATACTTAAGCGCTGGACTCCTCCAGGACGGTGGCATCATATATAACGGCCGCACTAGAACATTGGCTGTCAACTATGGAGCGGTTGCCTAGAGACCGGTTTGGACACCGTAAAGATGCGCAGAATGTATCACTGAGCTGAACCGATATATATATATCTTTTCAGCTCAGTGATATATATCACTCTTTTATATCAGTAGCTCACTAGTGATATAAAGATTTGTTTGAAGAGCGAACTAGCAATGTGTTTTTTACAACGCTATAGCTCAGAAGACCTACTTATAAGTAAAAACCAATACTATATACCGTGCTAGCAATATGTTTAATAGGTAATAAAATGCGAAAGCGTGTTTGTTGGTTTGCCCGTCTTTTACGCAGCAACAGATCACGTATATGTTACTAACAGTCTTTATCTACACAAAATAAAATTATTACAATCCGATACACTACATACCAAAAACTTTTTTACGTCGTGTGCAATTTCTATCTCATCTGAGCCAAAGAGCTAGTGAGCTATGTCATCTGTCTACTACATGTCAATCACTTAGTTCAGTAACTCAAATTGAAACCATATCCGTAGAGATATAGAGATATAATTTGAAATCAGATGAGCTAAAGAGAGATTAGCACTTTAGTACCGATATATATCTTTTGTGTCATTAGCTCGCGAGCTACACAACTCTAGGACACCGTCTTTTTTGTTTTAGTGCGGCCGTTATATGACGGTACCTTTTTCCTAGGAATCCAGCATTTTAGGAATAAGTAATATTATATTAGGACGTGAAACGTTATTGTTTACAATACTATGTTTCTAATTTTTTGTTAATAATTCTATACCTACCTACCTAAAAAATATTTCACAAAGGCCTTTGTCAAAATGTGAAATAAGTACCTACCCACCAAAAAAATATTTCACAAAGGCCTCTGTCATAATTTTAGGTACACCAACGCAGCGTTATAGTTCTGTTGTGACTTCGTATAAGTTAATTGGCAACATTGCAGTTTGAACAACACGAATAAACGACGCGACAATACATTCGTCGTTGGTTGCATGCATTCATTTTCATTCGGTCAGTCCAGCCAGCCAGTCGTACTCAGCAAGTCAGCAGAGCGGCACGCGTTTTTATATTTAATTTGTCTTTAGTCCACTGCATGTCTTCAAAAAAGTGATATATTATCACTTAAAACGTTGGTATAAAACAGTAAAACCAGTGAGTGTAAATATGTCTTCTCCGGAACTACATATGTTTTTACGAAAAGCTGGATTGGAGCATCTGTATCAAGTATTTACTGGTAAGTACCTGTACCATTTATTATTGTCTCAGGGTTGCCAATTTTCATACATGTATGGCATCATCGAGGATTGAGCGGCTTGATTATAATTTCCGTTCACAGTTAATTTCGTTATTTTTGTCCACAAATCTCGTTCCACTCGCACCAACTTGTACTGAAAGTGATCAAAATTATCGTTTTTAACAGTTTTTGTGGACGAAAATAACAAAATTAACAGTGAATGGAATACGCCAAAAAAGTATTAAAAATGATATTAAATTAAATTTATTATTAATACTCTTTTAGGATTGGGTACAAGAAGAGTGGCAGTTCGTGCAAAAAATTGGCCCTTTGGAAGACAAAAAGCATCTGAAAGAGTTACTAGAGCTCACAACCTTCGGAAAGTGTCTGTTGCGGAAACAGGGTCAGCCACTCACTCCCAAAGATCGAAAACGTCTAGAGCAGTTGATCGTGGAGCACCAACTCCGCATCTTGCCTAGCATTAAAGATACAATAAGACAAGAGGTTTGGAGCAGCTGGGCCAATGAAATATGCACCTTATTTAAAGGGGAGCACGCCGATGTTTATTATGTGCCCTACCGGGTAACTGAGCGACAAGCGTTAGCTGCCTCCGGCCTGCTGCACAATAGACTGATTACCCACCGCCGTTCCCTTAACCAAGACGCCTCACGCAAACGAAGCAGTAGCAGCGGAAGCAGTACCAACAGCGACAGAACAACAGATGCCAGGAACTCAAAACGCTGCGACCTCTTCCACCTGCCCATAACTTACCTCCTGAAGACGAAGACTCCGATGCATCAATAAAATGGCTAGAGGCGTCTTCATCGCCCTATGAAGGAGTTATTGTAAAATGGATGGCTACATTTCAAGCAAGACATGAAATATTAAAAAATAAGTCAATCGACGATTATTTTAACCAGTTTTTGGCTCTGCGGCTACCGATCGGTCACTAATTGGTTAGTGAAAATGTAATTAGTAGATAGTTAACAAAAGTAAAATCTGTATTTGTGACCGAATGGGTTAACGTTTTGATGTTTACCTTTTTTGTTTAATTTTTAGTTGGCGAATCATTTCGAAAACACCTACCCACTAGCGTCAGCCACCTTCGACGAGCGTTTCCCGCTACTCAAAAAAAGACTTTTGGAGCTTTTAGTGGAGAAAGGGACTGATATTAGAGCTGAACCGGCTATCACCGACCTCCTGGACTTAGCAACTGGTAAGTATTTGTTCAATTTTACATTTTAGTTTCAAGATGTCATACGAAATTTCTACACTTCATACTTTTTATTTGTTATTAATTACTACTTAAATTTAAGTTAATTATGTACGCCGCAAAAGTTACTTAGTTTGTAATAAACATTGTAACGGAGATCTTCTTGCCGTTCTTGCCGTCTCTTTCACCAGTGTGGTGAAAGGATTTAAAATGCTCCTTTCATGCACTTAAAACATGTTTTTGAAGTTAAAAGGTTCTACGACATGACGGTTTCCTCACGATGTTTTTCTTCACCGTTTTGAGAGTACTGGCCTAGTACCGATTTGAACACATGACCGTAGGATCGGAAGACAGGGCCGCTACCACTAGACCACCAGTGCTTGTAACTAAGATTATATCATTTCAATATTTTTTTATTCTTTATAGTTGGAGAGGAACAAGGAAGTGTCGCTGCGCTTCGGTGTATTCCGTACCTGCTCAAGCAAATAGCCCCCGTACCAGCAAACTCCAAAGGAAAGAAATGGAAGCCTGCTCGCTCTGAAGTATCAAGAGCGTTCATCAGTTATGTGAGTTCAGCAGGAGACATTGAAAGGTGCATCGATGATCGTCTCAAGTTAATAGAGAGTAAAGGTATCCCTTTTGGATTGTTTATCATTGCGGTGGGATCTTCATGGTCCACTATTACACAGTACGAAGTTGTAGTGTCGAAGACCGTGAGATACCAATTCCCCAACATAAAATCAGCGCTCACCACGGCCCTAAAAAAATATTTCGCTCTAGATATTGAGTATTCTGCCGATGCCGCCTCTTGTTGGATGTTTGTTCAACGGGCAGCCATAAATAATAACTAAATTCGATGTTCTTCTGTATGTCTGGATGTATTCTGGAATTTGTTATGATTTTTTCACATGTTCTGCTGAAAATGTGAAAAAAATCATAACAAATTCCAGAATACAGGGCACAATAGTGGCCAGTGCAATAAGTGAAAAAGGGGAAAGGGGTACGTGGCAAGGAAAACATTGAAAATCTCCACGAATTCGGGGAAAATACCAGCAAATCTGGTATGACTGTAAAGCTAAGGCTTGTGCCTTTATATTTATAAATGGTATACAATAAATAACCATTTTTCTAATGGATTTTTATTTATGTATGCCCAAGTACCCGTGCATGTCTTGAGTCGATTTTTTTGCTCGCTAGTGTATAAGACCCTTCTGTTTTTATTGTTCATTCTATAGGTAACTAAGTATAATAATTGTTTATGTAGTTTGTACTAATTAAAATGAACATAGACTTAACTAACTGTATTTTAATAATTTTATTGTAAAGTAGGTCTTCCAAAATATTAGACCCTTCTGTTTTCATTGTTCATTCTATAACTAAGTATAATAATTGTTTATGTAAGTGTTAAGGTGGACGCGTACACTTCACTTGGTCTCTCTTATGTTTAATGACATTTATTTAATAATTAATATAATTGTATTTAAACTGTCTAAGTGTTTTCATTTATTTTGCAGGTCTGCTATCACTACGATGGCGTGACAATGCGTAACACTGTGGCCACGACAAGTTCAGGAAAACCCAGTGACGTCTTTTCGAACTTTCGAACTTTGTCGTGGCGACAGAATAATATATACCTTATACGTAGTGACAAAGGTTCATTGTCGACAGACAATGTACCTTTGTGATAGGGACATATTACCTTAGACATAGGGACAAAGGCACAACTGCACCAAACGAAGCGTCAGAGGTACATTGTCGAAGTGTTGACGCACCTTAGACATGGAGACAATGTACCTTTGTGATAGGGACATATTACCTTGGACGTAGGGACAAAGGCACAACTGCATCAAACGAAGCGTCAGAGGTACATTGTCGAAGTGGCGACGCACCTTAGACATGGAGACAATGTACCTTTGTGATAGGGACATATTACCTTAAACGTAGGGACAAAGGCACAACTGCACCAAACGAAGCGTCAGAGGTACTTTGTCGAAGTGGCGACGCACCTTAGACAACGAGACGATGTACCTTTGTGATAGGGACATATTACCTTGGACGTAGGGACAAAGGCACAACTACACCAAACGAAGCGTCAGAGGTACATTGCCGAAGTGGCGACGCACCTTAGACATGGAGACAATGTACCTTTGTGATAGGGACATATTACCTTGGACGTAGGGACAAAGGCACAACTGCACCAAACGAAGCGTCAGAGGTACATTGTCGAAGTGGCGATGCACCTTAGACATGGAGACAATGTACCTTTGTGATAGGGACATATTACCTTAAACGTAGGGACAAAGGCACAACTGCATCAAACGAAGCGTCAGAGGTACTTTGTCGAAGTGGCGACGCACCTTAGACATGGAGACAATGTACCTTTGTGATAGGGACATATTACCTTGGACGTTGGGACAAAGGCACCATTGCACCAAACGAAGCGTCAGAGGTACATTGCCGAAGTGGCGACGCACCTTAGACATGGAGACAATGTACCTTTGTGATAGGGACATATTACCTTGGACGTAGGGACAAAGGCACAACTGCACCAAACGAAGCGTCAGAGGTACATTGTCGAAGTGGCGACGCACCTTAGACATGGAGACAATGTACCTTTGTGATAGGGACATATTACCTTGGACGTAGGGACAAAGGCACAACTGCACCAAACGAAGCGTCAGAGGTACATTGTCGAGGTGACAATACAGTAAAAACACACCGTTATTAAACCTTTAACAAAATTACAATACCCCTTATACGAAGGAACAAAGTTACCTATCGATGCTTTACCCATCATATTGCATTGTCATGTGAACAATGTCAAAGTTTACAGCGCTAATACGAGGCGACAATATATCCCGTCTAAGTTCCTTTGTCGGTGACTTGGTTAAGTGTTCAAATTTCCTCTGACGCGGGATCTGAGGCCTTTAGACGGCTCCCATTTGTTAAGGGATTTTAGTCGCCACGTTTAGAATTTTCTTTGAGTGCAGGAGATGGAGCGGACCGACATGATTCCTTCCATCAAAACGCCAGTAAGAACACAGGGAGACAGAAATGGCTCCAAATTGTAAAGCGTGCCAACAACTCTGGAATGAAACTCAATCTTAAACTCAATCGTTTTTTGTGTAGATCTACGGGGGCACTTACAAATTGTAATTTCTTAATTTTTCCTTAAAGTTACGCGAATTAATAACTGATTGCTAACGACTGAGAAGAAGAATTTGCCAAATCAAACGAGACTTGATGTTGACCCTAATAGAAATGGCAAAAGACTAACAAGAACACTGAACAATGAGTCCTATAAACAGGTTAATAACTATTTCTACTATTGGTAGGTACATACAAATATGAAATCAAGACTTCTTTAAACAATTTTCAACTTTATTACAAGGCCACGAGAAATTGAAATACAATTTGTCACAGTTGACCAATATATTCGTATTGATGCCAAACGTTTGTTAAATTTAGCAATAGTGTTAATAAACGCATTCACAATCTGGGTCTCTTATTAGGGCCAAACATTATCGTCTATTTAGCGGGCTTGCGTGTTTTACGGTGTTGATTGATAAGTACCAATTAGGTATTACTATCTAAGATACAAGGGAGGGATGTCACACATTATTATCTACTACTAAATGGTTTATGCATAATTTCTTAAATTGCTGATCCTACTTTATAGTAATCTTCCCTTATCTATAGTCCGGCAAACAGACACGAAACTAACTAAATTAATAAGGGCAAGCTAGTGTGCTATGTCGGCAAGGTTTAGTCCCAAACACCAGGGGCCCTGGGGTAAGTATGGGTTTTGAAGTACCTAGTGGTTGAGTGATACAATATCTACATTAACCAGTAAACTGCATGTGTCCGCTATGAGCGCTGCTGGGAAAATTTTGTAAGGATTCGCTTTTATTAAAACTTGTACGAAGCCCTGTAGGCATTAATAAAGCCACACACTTTCTTCGATCGCTAAGGTTAAGTGCAACCACTGTCTATACTTATGTGTTCTGGATGTCTATTCATTAAGAAGTGACGCAACGTGTATGCGAACAATGGTACATAATTATAATGCGAAATGACGCAATATGCCCACCAACAAACTTTAGACGCGAGTTATGTAAATGCGTTATTAATCTGAGGTTGTATTGAAGGTGTTAATTGAATGATCAACTACTTAGCAAGTCAAGGAATTCAATATTTGTTGATGTCATCACAAATGCGTGTGGCTTGCCATTTGATAATCAAATTTTCGTCAAAAATTTTGTGGGTTTACCCATGGTTCGCTTCGCCACGCACCCTTATGTATATTTGATTGGTGAACTTGTCGGGAATATCATTAAGTCTTAAACGACTAAAAAATAAGAATCATACAATCTATAATACATTATAAAATTTAAACATGGCCGCTATAGTAAAATTAAAATTTCCAACGTGTTTTAAATACACCTGTTCCAATTTAAACAACAATTCAAATTCACCGCACTTAAAACATCTATATCGAAATAGCTTGCTCTGATATTGACAATTACAAGATCTGCATTGTACCGATATTGAATACCTAATTAAAATAAAATGTATGTTTCTGATAATTAACTACCAAACGCAAATCCTACTAATATTATAAATGCGATAGTTTGTGAGTGTGGATGTATGTATGTATGTTTGTTACTCCTTCACGCAAAAACTACTGAACGGATTTGGATGAAATTTGGAACACAGATAGATTGTAACCGGCCCGGGATTAACATACAAGATACTTTTTAACCCGATAATCCCGAAATTTTTGCTAAGTTAAAATACGACGCGGATGAAGTCGCGGGGCACAGCTATAGTAATACATAAAATTCTTATCTAGCTGTGGAGTTTCTAAATATCCATAATGATACTGTACTGATGTTACTTTGCCTACATTAATTTCTCCCTAACATGGAAAGTGGGGGTGTTCCTTTTACCTACTACCCTAAGTGTGGTACCGTTAAGTTGGTATATTTAAATCGATGGGAGATTTCTTAATCAGTTTACCAATTATTACGTACTGTTTACACTATTAAGGAATGTTGAGCACTAATGTGAATTTTCGTAGATCTTGCTCTTAAAAACCATGCACTTGGAGGTTTATTTTAATAATTCTGGTATTTCCCTCGTCTGACACTGCTGACCCGAAGCAAGAAATCTGCCAAATAGACATACTAGTGCGCTCGTGTTCGTAACACAACACTCGATCACGCCACTGAACGATTGATTATTACGACATTTATTTACCAACTCAGCTATACTATAATTTAGACTAGCAAGTGACGACACACCCTTTATTTTTTGCCAATATCTTCTAATATATTACTATTAATCTTAACTGCAAGGAACAAAGACTTGGAAATAATGGGCTATTTCCGGTTCTAACTGCTGACACACGGACAACGCACAGCCAAAACCGATGGGTTTAGATGCATGAAATTTTGCAAAAGAGTTATTTTTTTGACTGAGGAGAACACTAAGAAATATTTTTGAACATGTCTCCCCCAAGAGGATTAAATATTGGGATGTAAGTTTGTATGTAAGTTCGATAGAAAACACGGCTCATAATAAATTAATAAATATCGCCAGGCTAACACACCAACTGTGCCAAACTAAGCATTGCCTGTACTATGGGTACCGTACAATGAATCATCAAGCAATTCATTGCTACTTATCAAAAATAATGTGTCCACTGTTCAGACTTCAGAGAGTTGGTATCAGAATATTTGTAAGTACATATTCTATCCTTCAACTAAAAAGTTGAAATAATAAAAACCTTGTTTAAAGACATTAAATAATTAACAATGTAATTTTATATTCCTAATTAGGGTGTGTTCTTAATTAATGCCTAAAAATAGATAATAATATATTGTTTTCTTATATTTACGCGAATACTACACATTGAAATAAAACTATTCGGGAACATAAAATTAAATAAACGCGATATAATCCGTAAAAATAGTTTTATTTCAATAGATAATAATATGTTATCCCAAGCAATCCTAGATCAGTTTTCTCTACCTGCCGGTTTGTCCGAGTCAATGACATTGATTATCTGCGGTCAACGCACTCCCAAGCTTAGTTATAAATATGTAGGTACAAATCTAACTACGTATTTGCCTGAATCTGAATATTAAGTAACAAATAAATATTTTAAAAATTGTTTAATTGAATATTTAATTTAATATTTTCAATTGAAAGCACTAACTTTTCTACTATTCACTTGTCCTTACAAAACAAATATCTTTTACGAAAAAGGGGCTTTCTGAGCATTTATTTCAATGACTTCAGACTTCAACACATAATCATTACATAGTATAAAACAAAGTCACTTCCCGCTGTCTGTATGTCCCTATGTATGCTTAGATCTTTAAAACTACGCAACGGTTTTTGATGCGGTTTTTTTGAAGAGATAGAGTGATTCAAGAGGAAGGTTTATAATGTATACATGCATAATATTTTAGAGAAATACCCGTGCGAAGCCGGGGCGGGTCGCTAGTAAATAATAATGTAAGCTGGCACTTAAGAATTTTCTTTTTACAAATACTTACATACTCATTATTGAAGTAAGTAAGTTTATTTTAAACAAAATAAACAATTTGAGTTTGAGTCATGTATGTACCTAGTACATTTTAACACTCATTACGCATTGATTATACCACCAAGCGACAAGCAGTCTAGTATCATTGGCCATTTCGCATAATAATAGGTAGTATCGGCGGCAGCCCAAGGCCGTGGGACCAAACGAGGGCTCGGAGCCATTCGAGGCGTAGGAAGCATAAATATAGTCTGAAGTAGATCCATTGTGTGCCTAATTTTAATGAGGTTGAGTTACCAACTTGGGACTTCTACCCGTTATGTTGGGAGAAATAATATATAAGTACCTAAGATTTTCATTAGCTACTTAAAACGCAATAGAAAAGATTTCAAACGCAAATTAGCTTTCAAACGCTCGAACGCGAGTGTTTGCTTTTCTATCGCTTTTTAAGTAGCTAAAGAGGTTATACGATTAGTTAGGGTACTTTCTAGGGAGGTGTTGGTCATGCTCACTTCAATGTCCTTGTTTGCGGTGGCTTTGTGGAGCGGGTCACCCTCTTCCCTCTATTATGGTTGAGGAGAGTGATGCCGCTTTTCAAGTCATGCTCGTGCGCGGGCGCTGCTTGCGGGGATTGGTCCACTCACTTTCCTCTTAACAACATTGTCGTTAATTACTATTTATTTACTTAGCATGGAAGGCATCACACCAAAGCAATTATCATAATATCCACCCCTGTTTTATATCAATTATTATTTGGTTCGTAAACGTTTCATTTGATGTAAGTATGAGTAGGTATGCACATCACACTAAACTAGCATTCTCATTTTATTTACATTATTACATATATTATTATTATTTACTATTAGCTATTTAGTGGCAATGGTGTTGCCTGCTCATATTATTTTTTTTATGCTGTTCCTGAGAATGTACACCATATTTCATTCATTGAAAAGAGTAACCATTGAGTTTCTTGCCGGCTCTTCTCAGTGGAAGCAGCATTCCGAACCGGTGGTAGATTCTGACTATTCATAAATGCTTTGTTGGCTTACATGAATAAAACAATTTTTTGAATTGGTAATTAGGTCAGCATATCAACATCTATTAGCAAGCGTGGCAATGTCTAATTTCTATACTACGACTACGCAATAGATACCTACTAAAATTACCAAATTATTCAGTTTAGAAAAAGGCTGCGAAGAACAAGAAGCATCACCGTGTAACTTAACGGGTCTGAAGACTTGGAAGATATTCTGGGATTTAATTTAATTTCTTTAGGGAAAATAATGTTATATAACTGGTAGCCCGGAAACCACCCAGCCTGACTCGACTCCATCGACGTGGAACACATTCATGAGTAGGTACATAGATTTATTGAATCATTGAAACGGTGCAAATGTACCTAGGTATTATGTTGTAATTATTCGTTTCTTCACTTTGGTTACAGCATGAAAATCTCAAATCTTAAGACTAGATTGAGAGATTTAATTTCAGCACAGTCCCTTTATAATTACGTTAATCATCACATCTTTTCAATACCACGGCCAACGAGAAGTGACACGAAATGGTAATGATGTCTGAGTTTAAATCGGGTCACCAACGGGCTCGCTAACATTCGTGCCGGCATTTTATAAATTCGTGGTTCATTCTGGGTCTTAATCGTAACGTTGAATAAATATATGAAAGCGAACCGTTAAAAACAACTTATTTAATACATTAAACGATTCCTTATCGTATCGGTTGTCGTTGGCCATGGTATAAACGAGCTATAAATCCAGTACTTACAGGTACTAAACTAAAGTTTTGAACGTAGGTAAGTATAATTATCCAATTGGCTTGTTCCTAAGAATACCACGGTTTATAGTCTTCAAATCAATTAACAATTAAAATATGCTGTTAACGATATTACCAAAATTAATGGAATTCGTCCTTTACGACTGGACCGGCCAGCGCGTTCCATTAGTTTTTAGTGTGCTTGATTAAATGGTTAGGTAATCGAAATTAGACTAACTTTAATACCGATTAAGTACATCATGAAATAGAGAACCTTTTCTATCTAAAGTTTGCACCGACGTCACAATTACACCGGTATCATTGTGGGCGGACTCATAACTCGACTCGCTCCTTTGGAATTTTCTACAAAAATATAAGATATACTAGCTGTGCCCGCGACTTTGTCCGCGTAGTATTTAACTTAGCAAAAATTTCGGGATTATCGGAATAAAAAGTATCCTATGTGTTAATCCCGGTTATAAACTATATGTGTTCCAATTTTCATCTAAATCCGTTCAATAGTTTTTGCGTGAAGGAGTAACAAACATACATCCACACTCACAAACTATCGCATTTATAATATTAGTAGGATTTTCATGAGGGAGGATTTCAATAAGGGTTGCTCTATTCCATTTACACCAAAATATTATAGGCAAGATATGGATGTACCGCAATGCACCTCTGCCCAGCCCTCCAGGGACTACGGGTGTAATGGTGCATTCATTTATCCGTACACGGTTACCTACTTGTAATTTGACGTATTCATGGTAGGGTATGGTACTCAGGAGCTAAGGTGCAACAAATCCGACTCTCTCTGTATGTTTCCCGAAATAAAATAGTTTTAGAGTTTTTTTCCATATTTGAGAGATTTTTTGTAAATATCGATAAAGTGAATGGGAGAATAAAAAAACATATTGAATAGAAAAAATACTTAATAAATGAGATTAAATTCAATAAGGAACAATAAAAAAGCAGTTTTCATAATAAAATGTCCAAAAATACCTTGCAGTTAAAGGTTACGAGTAAATTTATAATTATGTTGGTGATCAATAAGATCAAAATAGTCTTAAGCATATCTAGAAAAATACTTAATGTCCTATAACAAAGTGGTGGAGTAAAAGTTGATGCATTTCCACTCCTCTATCACACCCTGCAAGGAATACGTCAAAGTAACAGTAACCCTGTATATTTATCTATTCTAAATTGTCTATAAAAGGTTGAACGGTTTCGCCGGTTCATTGGCCCCTGTAATTACTCTGTGATTGATCAAATGATGACTCAGCGTCGTGTCTGTTTGTCAACCCAGCTAGAGCATGACAGATAATGTTATAGTATGATGAGATGAAACTAAAATACTTACTCTTTTATCACACCGCCGTAACTTTAAGAGCTTATTATATCCAGAATTCCTAACTGGCTAGTTCTAAAAGGGTGACCGCTGACTTAAGCCGGGCTGGCTGGCTGGGCTAACAAGCCCGCTTGCTTCGACCAATACGACCGCTTTATTTTTCTCAGCATACCTATCTATATATTAATACGTGAAGCAAAAACTGTGTACCACATTTTACGAAAATTGCGCGGACGGAGGATTATGAAATTTGGCACACTTATAGTTTATATAGAGAAGGAGTGCATAATGGTAATATTTTTATATTATAATACTTAGAAATACATTAAAATCAACAAATAAAACAAGTGTGTACACACTACCATGAATTGACACACTTTGGCACAAACACATTTGTGACTTCCACTTGGTAACTGACTGACGGTCTGGCTGACAAACGGTGACGGTTTTTTTTTATATTTATTTCGGAGGGCGGGACTTCCATAGTGCATTCTGCGTGCCAGTATCAAATAGTCTTTGACAATAGAACCTTAATGACGTTTTAAATCAAAATTTAAATGAATTATGGTCGAATTTCGACCACGGACAACCACTAGTAAAAATAGAATATCCTATTGGGCGAAGCGGGTGGGACCGCTTCATAGCACAGCCAGGTGGAAGCCGGGCTTTATGGCTTTTGACGCCTTATTATCCTTTTAAAGAGGGCGCTGTCATTCGCATCCCTATTTAGGAGAGAAGGTAAGAAGGCTGAACTCAGTACAGTTGTACGGTGTGTATAAATCTAACTTGGGTAAAATATTTTTATAGAGACAAGCAAAGGAAGATATTGGAGCAGATGTTAGTCTCAAGAACATTGAGTGATCCAAAGCAAAGCCCAAAAGTACTAAGAAACTATAATAATAATGTTTACGATATGAGCTTCGACGTGCAGATAGTATAAGTAAGTAGTATTATATTTTCATTGATAGGTCAGATAAAATTACTCGCATACAGGTCCACTCTATAAATACGAGTAATACGAAAGATAATTACATTTTTGTTTTTATATTTTAGTGTTTCATAGTAAATTAAATATATTGCTGATTATTGGATATTGTTTTTTTTTATTGCCATGACACCTGTCTATATGCCACTGGTTTATTGGTTCATATTTTAGTGGTAGGTATGGTACAAGATAAGTTCCAGCTAATTTACTACGTGGCTGAGCTTTACTGCCGTTTTATAATGAGAAATAAACAAAGAGACAACTTATTATTTAAAAAAGAAATAAATATTATTATTATTATATTAACGGTGGTAGAGCCAAGCTGTAGCCAATTGACAACAGTTCATATACGAGCTGGCTCGACCCGGGTAGTACCACCCTCTCACAGAAGGTCGGCGTAAAGCAGCTATTATATCTGCGTTTCGTAAGGTGAATGAGAAAGCCGGAAGCCCAACACCACCTTCACCTCCCCCTGTTCCACTGCGGTTCCACTCCCCTTGAGGTCTGCAACGTGCGAGCAATGCCTTTGGCATAATAGTATATGCATATGTCGATGCCCCCAAGCAATAACTCGGTAATCGAAAAATCCAAATTTTACAGGAAAAATGTTTTACTGATTTTTTCGAATATTTCTTCAACGAGTGGGACTATTAAAGTCATTTATGTATCAAATTAAACCTAATTTTTAGTCAAATATGACTGTAACATTACTAAGAAATTCCTTTTATTAATTACCCTGTAATTAAACAAAATAAATAATACATTACATTCTATACATTAAATATAACAGTTTTAGTACTTACGAGATTATTGCAGTAAATTTATCAAATAAAATATTTCGTAACATTTTATTATGGACTTCTAAAGTGTTATTTTTATCGTAGGAATGATGCATAACGTCTTTTACAGAGTTATTGCGGTAATATTCAAGAATTTTACATACGGTATTGGTATATTACATTGTTATTACGACTTAATTTTGAAAACCATTGTTATAGGTAACAGTAAATACAGATTTTTATCGAAGTATTTAAAAATGGAAATTAGAAGGGTTTAAACGAAAAAATACATTAATTTCTTTAAATTTGAAGTATATTTATTGCACCATGATATGTGGACAATTATTAATAATCAAATAAATCAAACAAAGTCAACAATTACATAAAATTTAATCTAATTCTTCATCAGAAATATTTTCTCTTCTTACTTTTCTGTGTTTACATCTGTGTCAGCAGTGAAGTGTTAAGTGATCGATTAGTTTGCTATAAGAGTTATAATATTGAGTTGTACTGGGGGATTTTAATGCCAATCCTGGCTCACAGTTTTTTAGTGAACTTATTTCTGTTTGTAATGAGCAGACTTGGTTTTGCACCGACTATGCGCTTCTGCCGAAGGACACACATACGTTTGTTTGTCAGACTAGCTGCTCGCGACGCTGGCTAGATCATTGTTTGACAACTAGCGCAGCCAAAAGTCTCCCTGCGAGTGTGTCGGGTCTGAGTGAACCAAAAGATATTGCCAACCTCTTTCAAAGACATTTGAAAGTTCAGTCTTCCTTGCTAACGGGGCAGCGGGAGTTCGATGAAGGGGAATCTTCGGGTTCTGGTGAGCTTGCCGTAATGATTACAGCTAAACCGATTTCAACACTAATAAAAAAAATGATAAAAGGTAAGTCGCCAGGCCACGATGGCCTTAGCGTCGAGCACCTGAAGCACGCAGGGCCACATTTGTATAGGGTCCTTGCGTTACTTTTTAATTTGTGTCTCAATCACCGCTATTTGCCGCAGGACCATAAGCATACAGTGGTAGTACCACGGTTGTACCAATAATTAAGGACAGGACTGGGGACGCCTCTGACGCGTCCAATTACAGGCCTATTTCGTTAGCCACAATACTCGCGAAGGTCTTGGATAGTTTGCTTGATCAACAGTTGGCGAAACACATCGAACTGCATGACGCGCAATTTGGCTTCAATCCCGGGCTATCCACGGAAAGTGCCATTCTGCGCTTCAAGCAAACTATTCAATATTATACCTCCCGAAAAACACCTGTATTTGCTTGTTTTTTGGACCTGTCAAAGGCGTTCGACCTGGTGTCCTATGATAAACTATGGGATAAAGTGCGGAGTGATACAATACTACCGAAGGAAATTACATCCCTGTTTCGCTTCTGGTACTACAACCAGAGGAACATGTCAGATGGGGGCAAGCTCAATCGGATGTGTATAGGCTGGATTGCGGGATGAGGCAGGGGGGATTAAGTTCACCCCGCCTGTTTAATTTATACATGAACCGGCTGATCAGTGAGCTTAGCTGCACCAAAATTGGAGGCCATATTGATGGCGTTTGTTTGAATAATATTAGTTACGTAAATGATATGGTGCTGCTGAGCCCATCGATTGGCGCTTTGAGAACACTTGTAGATATCCTATGCAGTGGCCCATGGGCTCAAGTACAATGTTAAAAAGAGTGAACTCATTATGTTTAAAGCGAGTGCCATAAGTTATTCTGATATCCCCGGTGTCTCGCTCGGTGGCACTCCTTTAGCATGGGTGACTAAATTGAAGTACTTGGGTCACTGGGTCACTGATGATCTCAAGGATAATTTGGATATAGAGAGGGAGCGCAGGTCGCTGGCTGTTCGATGTAACATGCTGGTTCGAAGATTTGCACGTTGTACGAATCGGGTAAAAGTCACTCTTCTTAAAGCCTTCTGTCAATCTTTCTACACGTGCAGTCTTTGGACCCGTTTTACTCAAAGGACATACAGCGACCTTCGTGTCTAATATAATAACGCGTTCAGAATACTGTTGGGGCTGTCGTGGCGTTGTAGTGCATCCGGTAAGTTTGCGGAGGCGCATACTGACGATTTCTACGCCATAATAAGAAAGAGGACCGCATCTATGGCAGGCCGCCTGCGCACCGCCACTAATAGTCTCCTGAGCGTGTTCTCAGATCGGTGGGACGCCCCTCTGCTGCGTTACTGGGTAACGACCCATACCATTTGTAAGATACGTAACCCTTTTTACTAACATTATTAATTAATTTATCTTGTATGCTAATACTATGGACTCAGGTCTGAAATAAAGAATTTGAATTTGAATTAATGAGCCTATATCAAACTTAAATAACGTTGTAAATATATATTACAGAATAAGAATATTTAAATAAGCACAATAAAAACCCCGTTCTGACGTTTACCAAAAACTCCTTGAAAATTATTTACGCCAATAACCCAGCAACCGCAGCATACCAAATTATATTCTACAAATATATTTTGTACAGACCTTTAACAGTTTTATTGCCGAAATATTTTTGTTTTAAACTTCCCAACAATAAACCTGTGTGTCATGATATCTTTGTAAATATCATTAGAAAAAATCTGAAAAAAAATGGTAAGGTGTATTCTAGTCCGTAGATGCCAAATTTGATATAACAGCATAAACCCCATAATAGGACATTACCGAGTTATTGCTTGGGGGCGTCGATGTAATAGTTTAAAAGAATTACTATGACATTCAGTAGTGATTCTTGTTAAGGTGAAGGCGCCTGTCTAGCCCGCGAAATTCAAAATTTTCGAGTATTTTTATAGTTTATCCAAAATCTGAAAACATTTAAGACAACATTTTGTGATTTGCGACAAACACAGTATGCAGTGCGTTTATTAATACATTTATTTTACTCTAAATATTATCACGGTGGATATGATTATAGTA
This sequence comes from Notodonta dromedarius, assembly GCA_905147325.1. NCBI lineage: Eukaryota > Metazoa > Arthropoda > Insecta > Lepidoptera > Notodontidae > Notodonta > Notodonta dromedarius. The sequence continues at coordinate 729,874 of LR990173.1, read as the reverse complement.
AATCACTAAATATACAAAAATTGCCAGATTATCTGGATAGCTGTCGTTCTTGAAATGTTTTAGAGTAAGTTGGATATATTAATAAATGCACTGCACACGGTCTTTTTCGCGAATTACAAAATGTGCCTTTTATTATTGTCAGATTTTGAAAAAAATCCAAAAAAAACAAAAAAATTGAACTTCGCGGGCTAGGTGGGCGCTTTAGCCTTTTAACATAAAATCAATTGTCCATTGTTTTGGAATAGCCCTCGCTGTGCAGTGCGGTTACAGTAGCAACGTGTAAAACTGCTTGTCGACATGACTTATCCACGTGCCTCCGGTATGTGTTTTATCTCCTGAAACATACCTTCGAGGGAATTATTACCCACTAAGTACCCAACCACTCACGTCGGTGCTTTTAACTTCGTCCTCATAAATGCCAGATGAATGTTAGTGATTAGAACATCATTATCATCAGGCATAAGATATAGAATCGCTTGTATGTACGTAAGTATTTGGTTTGGATTACCATTCAATGTTTTGGTGACGTGGATTTTTTTTTATGGTCTTTGCAGAGGACACAAATTTTCTATTCGCATTTTGCAAACAATATACGAGTATGGTAATCCTTGTAAGTAGCTTGAAGATTGCATAAAAGGTTAACGGTTTTAAGAAGACTCAGTTATAGGCTACTGAAGACTCATACTCAAACCGAAATAATAATAAATAATGCACGAATAATATCAAGAAATGTAGAGTAAAACAATTCTTAAAAAAAGTCTTAAACACCGCTTTCAGCATGTGAATATGGAGTCACTTGATAATGTACGAGTATAGGCCGTTATCGGACCACTCGGCAAGTTGTGTCGCTATGTGCCAAGAGCCAGGCTTGCAATCTATGACGGGTTGGAGATTACTAGAGAGCAATCGGAATCGCTACCTGAATTACAGCAAATTGATGCAAACTACAATATCAATATGATTCATATCGCAGAATGTAGGTAGGTATGTTGCCATATATATAATTACACCGAGTCACAACATTATATTGTAGGTAAGGATATTAAAGTAAGGGTCTTCAATTTCTATTCAATTGAAATTTTTATGAACTCTATTCTTCTATATGTATTTATCTTGATCCTCAAGGTTCTTGTAGGTAAATCCTGACACCCACATGAAGAATTTATGTAGCGGCGTTTTGAGCAAGTAAAATTGGATTATACCATGAACACGAAATGAGAAGATAGGGGTTTACTATCCCTTATGATAATAGGGTTGAAGATATTCTTAATTGTTTCAAGGCAAAAATCGTACCTATACTATGGAATACAGAGTCTTCACTCTTCAGATACTTACTATGCATACAATTTATACAAATTTTAAACGATATAAGTACCTACACACAAAAACAGAAGTGTTTTGTAATGCCATTATAAATATATTATAACATTCTATAAATTTCAATTTTCCTTGTAAGATAAGTGTTCACTAAACGAGAGCAACTGGACTTCAAAACCTTTAAACCGCGCGTTACTCGGTTGCAACGGCAACCGGTTTTGTAACGCAAGGAGTCTTTATTTTCACTTGAACATAAATATGACCACTTATTCCTCAGTCTCTTTAGTTTTAAACTCCTTTATAATGATCCTATAATTATAGTCTTTGGTTACGTACAGTCAGAATACGAAGAGTTCTGAAAACTTTACATTAGATCTTCGAACTCTCGAAGGGAAAATGGTATTCACACCTTCTACATAATATCTGTAACAGCCTATTCTCAAGATTTTAATCTATTGAGGCTTGTTTCGCCGGTCTAATCGCTAACATAGCGGGAATACTGTGGGTAGCAAACAGCAAATACCGCTATGTAGCCTTCATTGCGTATTCATTTTGAATCTTATACTAATTACGTTGGTTGATAGTGGCATTGTATATTTTTAACTATTTAAATAAATAATTACCTACCGGATTTGAAGCTTTATTTCGTTTCGTTTTTTCTCCAAACAACCTTCTAACCATTTACCACCTATAAACATTATGTAGCTATAACCAGTTATATCGTAAATGAATTGGGTATCTACATTACATCGGACAGAATGCGCATACGCCGACACACCCGCGTCACTGTGACGTGGACAATATGTTTTATTCGAGTGTGTAGTGTCATTGAAATTATATAAATGATGTGAAGATTCTAATATAAGTGAGCTATACTTATAATCTCCATCGACCCAGTCAGACCACTTTTGGGCTACTCAGTGGAGCCCAGATAAAGACAGGCATGACGTGAATGTGATATATACGCGTGAAGGAACTTTTCAAACATTATAGCTCTAATTTTAATCAGCCGATCTCATATTAAATTACATAAGCAATATCGACAATCATTTCAATTTCCCATAAACATAGCATATAAAAATTACTTTGACGGCAACTTAGTTACGATTGCAGAAACGGTAAATTATAAATTACAACCATCATAATCAATGTTTAATAGCCAATGAAGTTTTGAGTATTCTTAATAAGCACTAATCTAAGGTCTACAAACTGAGAGACATTACAACCCAAAGAAGTTACAAGAGGTTACAAGTACACCTCTACCCACCTCCTCGAGGAATACAGGCGCCATGGTGGTGCAACTCTTTAATCGGGCATGCAGTAGTTATTTATCCTCTTACTCAAACACTTCATGGACACGGTGCAAAGATAAGATAGCCTTAATCTACTACTGCAAGGCACAAGAAAGAGACGGGAACATGCGAATATTATAATTAGTACCTACGCACGTGGTAATTGTTGTGAGAGAGAAAAACTGTATTTAGTGAGCACATGCTAGATGTTTAAATACTTAAGCCATTCATTTATTATTCACGTGTCTTTGCAACCATTGTAGATTCTCACTAAGAGCAACAGTCAGAGCAGTGTATGGTAGGCTATAAACAATTGCTTATGGCCAAAAGACCAAATAACTTTAGAAGAGGCTTACGCCACAGGAAGCCGATGGGGCCATTTATATAGTTGACTAGCTGTGCCCCGCGACTTCATCCGCGTAGTATTGGATTATTGGGTTAAAAAGTGTTAATCCCGGTTATAATCTATCTGTGTTCCAAATTTCATCCAAATCCGTTCAGTAGTTTTTGCGTTAAGGAGTAACAAACATACATACATCCATACATCCACACTCACAAACTTTCGCATTTATAATATTAGTAGGATAATCCAATCCAATCAGGAGATGTCTGGTAGGCTTAAAAAGTTTCCCTTTCCGGGCTAATTTGTTTGAGATGATAGGTGAGCCTACTCTCCACGGATCAGGGTAAGCTGGCAACGGCATTTAGGCCCGCATAATAAATCGATCTCAAGTCAGAGACCGATCTTGGAAATGTCATTCTTATGTCATACGAATACAAAATGACATGTCAAAAGCGTACTCAAGACCGCTCTCAGACTTGAGAGCGATCCTTAGTTTTAAATATCGTAGGTGGTGCATGTATTATTTATTACCTATATGCGCAATGATTAGTCCAGCCAGCCTACAAGGCGATTAAACGATTACTGAATCGATATAAAATGTTAATATAAACTTTGCATTCATGCAAAAATCTGATTTACCGGACCCTACAGATTTTTTAATAACGATAAGCATACATTGCCGGTTTCAAACGAACACGTGTTTGTAACTGTTTACATGCGTATCAGTGGATATTAAGTTAGTGCCGTGTTATTGCTAAAGGTAGTATTTGTTATCAATAAAACTATTGATAATGGTTGTCGACAACATATCGGTGAGGATGATACGGCAACAGCCACGCAGCTATCAGCATAACTAAATCCAACTACAAAGAGATGCCATGTGCCAGTAAAAATCAAATACTTTTTCTTTTTTATAAAGGCTTTTTGTCATATACTTACTCGTAAGTGGTATTATAGAAAATCAATACCAAGAAAAGATTATCCAGTAATCCTTAGCACACAGGCAATGGTTAAAGTCGTAAGATCAAAAGCTGTTTAACCCATGATTCTATGTTTAAATATTATTACTGTTTATTTACTAAAATAGAGATTAAAAGGGATGGTGCATACTTGGGTAATCTTTTCCTGATGCAATTTACGTCCAAAGAAGTAAAGTAGCCAATTTTGATCTGCAAATGCAAATGATGACTAATGTACTCAAATATCGATGACTTGTTCACGCATATCGACTTGAAATACGGTAGAAGAATATAATTAATTTAGTAAATTTTCACTTGTGTAGAGATAGAATAAGCACTTTTAACTATTTAGTTCTGAATATTGAGCGCAGTTTTACATAATCCTTGTTAAGGTGAAGGCGCCTGTCTAGTCAGCGAAGTTCAAATTTTTTGAGTTCTTTTAGAAAATTTTCAAAATCTGACAATAATTAAAGACAAATTTTGTAATTCGCGAAAAAAGACCGTGTGCAGTGCATTTACTAATACATTTATTTTACTCTAAATATTATCACGGTGGATATGATACTAGTAAATCACTAAATATACAAAAATTGCCAGATTATCTGGATAGCTGTCGTTCTTGAAATGTTTTAGAGTAAGTTGGATATATTAATAAATGCACTGCACACGGTCTTTTTCGCGAATTACAAAATGTGCCTTTTATTATTGTCAGATTTTGAAAAAAAACACAAAAAAATTGAACTTCGCGGGCTAGGTGGGCGCTTTAGCCTTAATACGCAAATCCGTCATTTCCATGTTGAACTTCGACCGAGGTCCGAGACTGATTAAACATCATCTTACACTTTTTTTACTCTACAAATAAACCTGTACTACGGAAACGTATGGAGTAGAGTCAATATGTTAAACCTTGAACTTACGGATACAAGGCGTCATTTGATGTTTAAATTACATAGAACAAATTGTTACTGCTTCGGGAAAACGTTTTATTGGAATTAAAACATGATTTATTAGATTTTAGTAGAAAATACCTGAAATGCAACATGTTTATAAATCTAAATGATGAATTAACCGAGCAATATGCCTAAACTGTCGTAGGTAAGTACTATGTCTGAGCGTCAGTTATCTGTACAGTAAATACTTCTAGAATTACTGCTGTATAATATTTAGGGTTCTGTAGTGCCTACGAGAAACCCTTATTTAATATTTATTTATAATCTCCGTAATGTACATACTGAACCCTTCCTGTGAATCAATTTAGTTAGTGTAGGTAAGTATGTTTCCGCAGGCAAAAACAAATTTATAGATACCTATTTACATCTATTTCCACAGCCACACTATGGAAGACAACGACTATCCTTTGTTATGATAAAACGAAAGAAAGGCTTACTGTCCAAATATTGCGCTTAGGCCCGTATTAATAAATCTATCTCAAGTCTGACGATCTTAAGTATAGTAGTCATTTTGTACTGGTACGACATAAGAATAGCATTTCCAAGATCGCTCTCAGACTTAAGATAGATTTATTACCTATTACGGACCTTAGTATTGTGCACAGCTGATATTATTTTTTTTTGGTAGTCACAGAGGTGCACATGTAGATGGAAATGCAATAGCCTCAACATTTCTTACATAAACGTACAATTTAAGAGAACACGGCAAATGTTACCTCACCGAAATACTTTCATTTGCAATCGCGAAGCGAAACTAAAGCGAAACGTGGAAACCAGAACACAACCACTTGTAGGTAAAATGTTATTTAAACCATCATTTCTTTGAGGCATCTATTACATAAGATTAATCTACTGACAAGTCACACCGAAAATAGAATTCCCTCAAATCCCTATCACTTTTGAAAGGTCCCCCTCGCCAACCAACCAAAATGGTCGGCGCGGAGAATTAGGATGATTAGTTCTTGATCAAGCTTAATCTATATTCAGACATTAGAAACTTTGATGCCACCAGACTCGCGTGGTGACAAGTGCAAGAAGTGATATCTTTTCTCATAGAGGATTATTACCTATCTCAACATTTTCAAGAATTATGAAATGATCTTGAGCTTGCCTTTAGTAGGTATACCTAATTAATCAGGAGTTGAATACCTAAGTTTATAAAGGTTTATGTGCCTTATCTGGAATCTGAGGAACTGCTGGTGTGCAATCGCCCTATCGAAGTGCTAAAAATAATCTCATCGATTACCAAATTGACTTGATTCATTTCCGACATCTCGAAGCCGCTTTAAACAACATCGCGAGTTTCAATTGACTAATTCGACCTTTCAAGTTCGGAAGGAGTAGGTACTTGGCTGTTGACCCGGCTATGGCATTCACAGTGTCAGAACTGTTGAGTCTAATTTTCTGGACCTGAAGTATTGCTTGAAAACTCCAAAATCAGTCTAGGTTGGATTTTGAATTTGTTCTTTATTAGTAGTTGAGCTGGACTCAGTCTACCGTAACATCCACCACGAACACGTAAATACTGAAATGATAATAATTATGTGGAATTAGGTAGATAAGATATGCAATTCGCAATTATTTTCAAAAACTATTTTACATAAAAATCTGAAGTCTTCATAATAATAATTATTATTAATAATTACTTAAGTAGAATTATTGTCCGTGTTTCAGGCGAGATTAACCCGGAAGCATACACGATAAATCATTTAATTTAATTAATTATGTTATATTTAGTTAATAGGTAATTTATTGAATATTTTAATTACTTAAATATGTTTTTTTATTTACTATGTAGGTATGTAGTTTATTTAATAATATCTTCTTACTATCGATTCACTCACGCGCAGTTCGAGGTCAGTTATTCGAAGCACTACCTGGTGTAGTATTTATTTTCAATAAATAGGCACGCTATCAAATCTTCAAACGCAATAAATAAAAGTAATGGTTGATATGATGATTCAGTACGTCGGTATGTAAAACCACATTATCAATTAGGTGTTAGTATGTTAATACATGATAGTAATGTTGTTCTGTTGTTGTACAATCAAATGGTGAGTCAATTTGCCTAGGCATTCAAACAAAATGCCAGTGATTTTGAAACCGTACACATAAGAGCGTAACCTCAGAGTATACTAAAGGTACCTACGTCAAGAACTGAAGAGAGAAGGCAGTACTCACATCATAACTCCAAGTGCAGGAGACGCCGGCGAACTTGGCCACGCACCGGCCCAACTCCACGTCTTCGTGCGTAGTGTACAAGTGCTTCAGGCAGTACTTGACGTGGGGAGCTACCCGCTTCAGCGTCTCCCTCGAGAACAAAACCCCAGGCCCGCCCATGCAGAAGTTCTCGTTATAGTCGAGAGCCAGCACATCTCTCTCATCGTTGGTCCCGCGGCCCGCCTGCCCTATGAACTGGGGCTTCCTGCTGTCCACCGACCGCAGGAACTCCTCCAGCTTATCACCCCTCACATACACGTCGTCGTCCGCACGCATGAACCACTCGAACTTATCCCCGTACTTCTCATACATGTACAGCAACATAAGGAAAGACTTCTTCTGGGGCGGATAACTGTCGTCCACATTGCGCAATGGAACCAGAGGCAAATCCGGCGCACGCGACACTTCCGAACTGAAAAACGCGACCCGTCCAGGAAGGTCCTGGCTCCACGTATCGTACACTGCTTTGGCGCGCGACGCCAAATACTGTTCCGCTGTCATAACACCCACGAACACTAATGTCCTGTTCGAGTTGTGGACCGTCTCGTTCGGCAACAGGCCTATCAGCGCGAGGGGGTCCTGCTCCACGTACTGCTTCGCCGCCTCCGGGCACGCCTCCAGCGTGGTTCTGGACGAGCTCCTCAGGCACAGCTTGAGGAAGATGCCGAACATGACGCCGACGGCGACGCCCGCCGTCAGATGCATCCACCTGCTCCTCCGAGCCATCGTGCCACGACTGCAGAGTCAATGCGAGCCACCGTTACCCGGCGTCCACATGTGTGCATTCCAGGAATAACCTTTTTATCCCTTTTTTGTAGCGACCGGGAGGGGTAGACATTAGCGGGCGGCTTTTTTGTTCGGTTTTCGCTCCCATCGGTCGGGGAGCGATCACATGGCCGCGCGGTTCAGGCGGAACGTCGCGCACGAATTCGAACTCTATCGCGCTATCGCCGGCCTAAATATCAGTTTCGCAGATGTTATCGGCGGCGGTGTAAGCGCGGCGAGGTGCGGCGCGGTGGTGCGGACAGAAATGCGAGCTGCTCATGTTACGTATATATGCACTCGCGCGCGGGCTGTGGCGCCGCGCGGGGACACTCGACTCGTGCACCGCGCGCCGACCGACTGCAACTGGACCGCTCCTAAACAACACTCGACCAGCGGTAATTTCGCAGGTAATGCCGACTGTCCGCGGAGACCGTATGCTCGTCTTGTCCCGGTCGCGCGCGCCGCGGTGTGGTATTTGCGTCGCGCTCGGGTGTGACGTGGGCCGACTGGGCCTGAACTTGCCCCATTCATCGACGTGTCTCGCCGGCGCGGTGACAATAGACAAAGCGGTCACCCATTGTCTGCCGGGTCACCGGCTCGCGGAAACTAATTTGTATGAATTATTTGCGAGAGTCCGGGAACTACGCGACTCTGACGGAAGCCGAGTTCCTTTACATACCGCGGCCATTTCACATTCAGGTTGCTCGGATTGCATTTTGTTTGCAAATAGGTACCTCCTACTCGGCAACGAAGTTGAAATTCGTTATGATTCATTTCTGGTGTTAAAAGTTTTACGTCCAAAGGCTTAAGGGTTAGGTAAATGTAAAGTCTAAATATACTTAAACATAAATCATCCTTAAAGGACAGTAGGTGAGTAGGTATATAGGAAACCGAATGTCAAATCCCGAACCTATTCTACAAGTATAAAGTGTACATTTTACGCCTAAATATTGGATGTCTATAAATACATTATATTCTTATCATCCACACATACCTATACAATGATTTTTTAAAAAGAAACAAGCTCCTTTTAGACGTATTTCTCAACGGCTGGCCCACCACCGTTATCTATAAGCCACACGCGTCACGCCTTGGCATTGACCCATTACGCAAAAATGGAGTAGGTAAAATATTATAACTACATTCATACATCCCCGCCAATCTTATTACAAAGAAATAGAGTACAGTCTGGTGAACGAGATAAGAATGTAAGTATATTAAAACCAGATGTGGGCGTTCTACATTGAGCGATATATTTCATGGGTTTTGTCAGTCGACACTGCAGTTTATATTATACAAAAAAAAATCTTTTTTGCTCGCTCGTAACAGGAAGTCTGAAAGAGTTAGCGAATGGACAAGTTTGAATACAAAAATATTAGTGAGAGTGAGATACAAAAGATTCGGTTATTTAGGTCGTCTTTGCTACTAGTCACATATCGGTAGCCAATAAAAGTATCAGCATGTTCTTTGGTCGGCAGAATTTCTAGGATGCCTTTGATGATTGATTAGTTTAGTATTCCCGGATCGTAGCCGTTATTCATTCGTAAGTTTAGACGAAGGTATTATTATTGTTCTCGTCTAGGGATAGGTAGTTATGTGGCTTTCCAGATTAGAAGCAACGCGTATTATTTGGTTTGTATTAATCTAAATGTGGTACAGAGTTATATAGGGTAATTTATAAGCCGAATCAGCTACCTTAGTCTACTATCTCAGACATTTGATCACCTCTAATAATTAAGAAATAGTACTATTTACCTAAATATTTATTACTGTGATTAAAAACCATAGTTATGTCATCCAATAATTTTGTAAATGGTCTAAAAGTAAACCCTTATGACCGTAATAGGTATTTACGTAAACTAAGTTCCAGGCTGAATGCGCGCGCAGATGAGGCTGACTTGTCAGTGGGAGACGGTAAAAAAACAGAACATGGTTACAGGATCGGCTACGCCAACGCATACGACATTACAAGGGTCTGTCCGATTTATTTAAATTAACGTTACGAGTAGAATGTCACCGACACATTCGGCCCCATGGGCGCGCTCACTAAACAAACGACCATAACCATTGAAAATAACATTTTTATTCATACGTTTCGTTTGTGAAGCGATAATGTATAAAATCTTCATCCACACTACCCAAACCTTCACTTACAATTTACTACTGCAATAGTAACTCTCATTTAAATCTACAAATAAATAGAAAAACGTTTGAAACAAACAGTTCCTTATAATGGAATATATTCACTCATTTTTATGTAAACTAGGTATATATTATCTACATACAAAAATAATTATGTGATAAGCTTTAAGATGAACAGGGTGTTATGTTTTCATACAAAACTATAAAATTAAATAGAAATACTTATCACAAAATTGACACCATGAGTTTTCTTTCTCATTCAACACAAACTCATTCATTAAGGGCCGTATTAATAAATAGATCTCAAGTCTGAGAGCGATCTCGGACACGTCATACTTTTGTCATACCAGTACAAAACGAGATGACAAATGCGTACTCAAGATCGATCTCAGAATTGAGATTGATTTATTAATACGGGCCTAATAAAACTAAATATTTGACAGATTGGTGAATAACAGGTAAATACAATTTATAAAAAAACTAACACAGCTCTGAATAACTCAACTAATTGAAATAAAATTAAGCTATCATACGAGTACAGACTGAGTATACTAAACTTAGCATTAGGATCGTATACTATTACTTGATTTTGCATGAAAACATGACACACAAATCAATAATGCGTGCCGTGATATACATTAAAATAAAATCAATTCATATTTCTTATTCCACAGTGCCTACGCATCCTGAATGTGCCCGAGTCCCTTCAGTTTCATGGCTCCTACACACTACGCCGGCGGCAGTTGTCAAAACGGGCATTTCGTAAAAATAAATAAAAATAAAGCGAAGCGGCAAAAGCCAGTGGATAGTGCCAACGGCATATGTGTAGGAGCCTTTACACGAGTACTTCTTCTCTCTTATGAGAATAAATAGAAAGAGAAATAGTGTATCAAAGTGGGTGACAGTGTTAAAGAAAGATCTGCAAGATCTTTATTGCTGCTGACATGCTGACATGCGTCTGCATGAAAACACACTTTAATTAGTCGATATTAAACATTAATTCGTTTATAGCGATCGACAACCATTCAGTGCGTTGCAGTGCAGTTACAGTTGTCTACTAGGTTGATCATAGTAATTTTTAGTTTCGATAAAACTTACCAATATTATAAATGCGAAAGTAACTCTGTCTGTCTGTCTGTCGCGCTTTCACGCCAAAACTACTGAACCGATTTAAATGAAATTTGGTCCACATATAGTTTAGAGCCTGAGAAGGACATAGGCTACTTTTTAATGCAAAAAAAGGGTTGTAAGGGGTTGAAAGGGGGGGATGAAAAGTTGTATGGAAGTGTGATGTCATGTGATGTGATATGTGTCGAATAAATATTTCTTTCTTTCTTCCTTTTACATTCAAAGTTTGTAAAAGTTTTACCCTCAAGGGTGTAAAATAACAATAGGGAATAGGGGATGAAAGTTTGTATGGCAATATGTAAGGTTTATGGGAATGTTTGATAAGTTTGCGAAAAGAGACAAAATATTAGAGATATTCTGATGTAACATTTACGGAGTCATTACAAAATGTGAAACTGAAGTTAACGCGAGCAAGAAACTTGCCAAGCACCGCGCTGTGCAGCCGCAAAGACAAAGACACTATTCCACGCGGACGAAGTCGCGGGCATAGCTAGTATTAAATAAATAAATATCTTATGTTTGTTTTGCGTCTCTTTCCAGCTTGCCCAATTAAAAGCAGCGCGTTTCATTTAGCGGTTAACTATCGTTCAATACCATTTAAGTATATATTTTTATATTATTATATGAATGCCCTCTTTCCATTGGGTCAGGCCCAATGTGATTCTGCCAATGTCGACGTGGTAGAGGAGACTTTCTTTAAAAATATGGCCCACCCAAGTTAATGGGTATTTCGCCAGTGTCAAGTAACTAATAAGTAGCAATAACAAACACAATTAATAACAATACAATACAAAAATGTGACCGTCCATTTTGGAAAACCAAAATGGACTTCCCCTCAATACCGTTTATTAGTTTGTAATTGTCTTGCCGTTGGCAGAATCATCCATAGTCGATGATGAATTAGTATTCGCCCTCATACAAGTGTGGTTCTGCAGTTATTTTATTCGGTACGATTCGCCCAAATATCCGTGGTTTAAACCCGAATTCACCAACACATTAACGGACCGTTACAGCAGTAACCGATAGTAATACTCGTAACAATCGTCTGTTCTAACGGTCCGTTAATATGTTGGTGCACTTGGTCCTTAGGCAGCGGTATGCCGTAATCGCAGAAAGAATAGAAAAACAATGATGTCTTTTGTCGATGTGCGTTCCGGCATACGAAGGGTTAATATAACAATATTTATCGCTATATTATATTATTTAATTTGATGGCGATCAAAGGCGGAAGGCGCTGATATTGTTTATTGCAGGCACTTTAAGTGATATTGAAAACTACACGAAACATAACAGGAACTACATTAATATCCTAACAATGCATTTGTAATGTTATTGCAATCTTATAGATTAGGAATTTTATTTGTATTAACATGTAGTTTAATATAACCCCTGCATGGCGTTTTTTTCTGTTGGTAGGTATCGTAAGAAGCGACCAAAGAAAATTTATATTTGTCTATGGTAACGCTTGTAACGTGAATAAAACATCACACTATTACAATTTCGGCTCTGTCTTGTTTGTCCTTAAATAATAAACATTGCCGGACACATCAACTGTATGGTCCCAAACCAAGCAACGCTTGGGTACCATATACTGGGTGCGATCCCACTGACATCCAGACTAAGTCAAATTACGCAAAGGTAATTTCCCAAATTTTCTCTCACAGATATCGAACCCACAAACAACCAATGCAGTAAGCCGATCGACCCATACTCGAACCACTACGCCACTACGACAAAATCAGGATTCTAAGCTGGTACACAAGAGTTTAATGATAAATGGACAGTAAACCCAAGAGAGACTCAGGCAACAATGGACGCTTACCACGCTACCCTCGCATACAAAATTTACACAACAACCCCAACTTTCCTAATTTAATATACCTACTCGTGATATTATATTAAAATATATTTAAAATATCGATACAATAGAATTGCACAGTGTCTTATTTACAATAAACATTATTTCAATTAAAAAATACATAACTTATAGGTGTTTGAGTGCTAGACCATGAGACTCTAATATGTTTGATATTGAGCCGGACATCATAGATAGGTACTATTCTCCATAATTTGCTTACAAACTCATTACGTATTTTAGGGTTTGCATACATGAGCGATTGACAACGCTGCTTGCTACATCGCTATTAAGTATATTTCGCTCGTATGTACCAACCCTAAGCAAGGCAAGATTTTAAATACATAATTATTTCTGATTATCAATTAACAGAACAAAAAAGAGACATCTTTATAACACGACAAATTAATGTTTTTATAATATCTCACACATTTATAAATGCATAGATTTTTTTGTAATATAAGGCCCGTATTATTTAATTGGTTTTTAGTCTGAGAGCAATCTTGGAAATGTCATTCTTATGTCATGACAAAATGACACGTCAAAAGCGTACTCAAGATCGTTCTCAGACTTGAGACCGATTTATGAATACGGACCTAGGACAGTGATCAGACGGTGACGGTTGGCAGGTTGGTGAAAAAAAAGTTAGACGCCGGTTTTAGCGAGAAATTTCTTTGACCAAAATCGATGGTACAAAATGCAGCCTGCATTAAGCGAAAAACACTGACTGAAACTCACTACGGCGGCGTCTCAGTTATTCCTAGTGCAGTATCCAGTGATTGGTTGATCCGTGTCTACACCCCACCGTATCTGAACACGGCCTTCTCGTCGGAAGCACATGGTTAGTCACATTTACCTATCTACAGGTTGAAACAGAAAGGGTATTATACCTTTTTTTTTCAAAACTTAACTTTGTAATTCTAAAACTATCAGCTTTGGAGGAAACTTGAGAAACAAAAGGTGTTATAGGAATACAGCTGTTCACATATTTTATAAGTCTATAAAACCTTTAGTACTTCAACTGTCCCACAAAGCTGATAGTTTGAGATTTACAAAGTTAAGTTGCAAAAAAATTGTATACCCTTTTTGTTTCACCCAATATACCTACAAATAAATAAAATTGAAGTAGGTATCTGATTCTAATGTCAAAATAACAGCTTTTAACTAAATGTACGTGAAAGTATATAAAATACTCATCTATGTGATAATATGGTACTTTTAACAAAATAGGAGTAACTTAGGCTACTTTTATTTTATCTCATTAACACCCGGGTGGAGGCGCGGGCTACAGCTAGTCATTAACAGAATTATTAAAACAGATATACATCGTAACTCAACTCGTTCCTTAACTGATCAAAATCATTGTTTTCTAGAAATGTGACACTTCCTCTATACGGGTCAATGGTGTTAAAAGGTTCTTGTCATTTGATAATATAGCTTTTATGATAACAAGCAAAAGGTTTTAGTATTATTTCCTCATGGATATTGGTCGTGTAATGTAATGACCGAGCGAGCAGCTTCGAGGCTATCAGTCGAATTAGCAACCAATCTAGATAACTTAGAATTACTAAGTTAATCTGATCAAATTCGTGTATCGACGCGGCGAGGACGTACGGTCATTAAGTATGATGGAACTTTTGCAGAGGGTTTATTTTTAAAGCAAAGAAAAGAGTAAAAAACTCACAAAACTCACTACGAATAAGTATTTGTTATAATATTCCCGAATATATTCCTAAAACACCATTCATTTCCTAAAGAATTTACCGGATATATGATTTCTAAAGTCATTTTTTACCCACGAAAAGTTCTAATTCTCAGTTCTTTAGTTCATAAGTCGTATCATAGATACGTTTACATAAATATCTAATATTCCTAAACATCCATGTTATTATTATAGTTTTAAATGTAAAAGTAGGCTCATTCTGTAGGTATCTATACTTATTCACGGAGCTCTATTACTCACATTACTTTACCATCCTGAATTCAGGCTCTTCGCGGCGCTTCTTTCCGAACTAGGATTCTGACGGCCGGAAACGATACTCAAATAACACTGGTCTGTAAACATATTATTTTTTTTTTTTTTGCAGACCAGTTAATTAGGTCCCAATTTACCTTTTGAGACGTAATTTGATGTGTGGCGCGTCAAAATTAATCAGCTCTCGTGAGGTATTTGGTCATGAATGACAAAGCAAGGGCGCCGGCTGAGTGTGCCTCTTCGAAAGATTTGGATTCTGAATGCGATTACCCTTCTCTGAATTCAGACAGCAGCATGATGCCCAAGTTCAGGACGGTAAGATCGTTAAATTACATTTGAACATCATGAGAATCCAATATGGTGACTATAGACACAAATTTCAATTAGTAACTAATTGTATGTAGTTAAGAAATAGCATGCGTTCTGACTACTACTATTCTATATCTACGATTTGTAAACAGCAATATATTATTTAAATTCATTTACTCTCCCCCTCTTCTTACACCATATAGCCTCGTCCTAAGCCGATAATCTCAGAAATATACACATTTCTCACAACAGAGAATGCCATTCTCTCTTAGACGTCATTTATCACAAATCAATACCTACTATTGCAATTATTACGACACCAATTCATCGAGCGCCTTGTCCCTGTTAAATTGATGTTTCGCAAGCGCCGCGGAGACCTGGCCCTCCGAGAAGCCGAGGTCCATCAGCTCGCCTACTAGAAGTAGACCTTCAATCACCTGAAAATTAGAAGGAAGTGCATTTTATATCAAGTTTCAGACACGAAAGAAACATTTACAGAGTAGGTGCTCTGTATTTACACACCCACAATACCTATACACTCTATTCAGGTGCATATAATAGGAACATGTAATTGGAAAACCAACTTCTATCATATTTTTTAATTATAATAATATCCCTAGATTAACACACAAATTGTATGGTCTCAAACTAAGCAATGTTTATACTCTGAGTAGCATACAATGAAGTGGGCGTGATCTAAGACAGTAATTGAAGACTCAACTGGTGTGAATTCTTGATCACAGATGATACCCACTGAAGAAATTTGTTTGAAACTAAAGTGAGAAGTATTATTCAACATTATATGTTTGTAATTCCAATGATATAATATTACAACTAGATATTTGAAGTCCTTAAAGGCAGAGGTACAGTCCTGTGCAATGGGAAGCAGTAATATGGGCCATAGCCGACCACCCTGGCTCAGTGGTAGTTGGTGAATATCCCATGATTTGTTTTCATCATAATGCAGATTTTCTCACTATGTTTTCCTACACTGTTCAGTAAAATTTTTAATAGTAGTCGTTTTAAAATGATATTCACTCACCTTCTTATCATTATCACCTACAAGAGTACACACCCTGGCTACCCTGTCAACAGGAAAACCCATCCCATGAATCTTCCTGCACATCTCCTGCAGTTTCGGAGGCAACTTGTCGAGAGGATTCGGTAAATTTTCCGATTTCCTCATACTTTTCCTTTCGGCTGTCTTCTCTGTCACCTGAGGTGTATGCTTTGGAGCCGGACTGACATTATATGATCTTTCATCCAACCTTAGCTTAGCCAACTCTTCGTTTAACTCCCTAACAATATCTGGTACACTTCTAGACCGCGACTTTATGTTATTTTGAGATGCTGAAGCATTCTGGTCTGTATTTTCGGTCTGTACAGGGACATCGTAAACTGTGTTTGCAGGATACTGAACTGGGATCTGTGGGTACTGATAATAATAAGGCTGCGGTATGTACGAAGACCCATTCTGAACTTGTGCGATGTCTGCAGATGTTGTTGGTAAAGCATTACCATAGTATGGCTCCACTGGGTATGGGTTCTGTGGTACGTAGTATTGGTAGTTTTGCATGTACATGTTATCATTATCAGTTGGAATGTAGTAACCATTTGTGACTGCATACGGCTGTGTGGAAGTGTACATCACACCTGGACCTTGGATTGGCTGTTCCATGTAAGTGTTTGGCAAGTATGTGATCCCTTCAATTTGTGCTTGAGATGTGCCATTGGGAACTGCATAAGTGTGCTCGGGAGCATAACCAGGCTGCGGGTGACAACTTGTTGATGAGTCTCTCTGATTTTGCAACACTTGGGCCAGCAATTCCATATCATTAATGGTCTTCAATTCAACATTATCAAACGGACTTGATGTGTCATTTTCAAAATCTCTAAATGTCATTGTCTCTACATTAGAATTATAAGGAATCTTAGTTATTTTCGTACTCATTTTCAATTTCTGCAAGGGATCTGGGTCATCAAGCAGACTGCCCTCCTGGAAATTGGACTGCACTTGTATAGGTTGGAGTATGTTTAGTTGGTCATCCCTGGCGGTGCTCATTGAGGGGTATGTGCTGTTGGCAGAGACCTCTGCATTCGCAGGCACATTGTCTACTGTAGGGTTATGACAGTTCTTATCAGCTTTCTCATCGGGTGATAAGGCGCTGATTTCATCGGTGCTCGGGTACGACACCTCGGACACGCTCAGCTGCTTCAGTCGCTCCTCGTCCTCTGCGGCGGCTATAGCATCCAGTCTCTTCTGTTCGGCCTCCTCCAATAGCTGCAGCCGGTGCCGCCTCTCATTTTTCTTCGTCTCTTTAGCACTCCTGAGCTCCTTGAGCTTAGACAACACATTTTTCTCGAACGTACACGAGTAATTAGCGATATCTACGACACTTTGCGCTCGTTTAGGGCATTCGGTGACACTGTAAGGTAAATCGATCTCCGGCGGGCGCTTGTATTTCTCGGATATTTTAACGGAGACTCCGTCCATAAAATCACTGAAATGTGACATATCAAACCACTGTGCAACCAAGATAACGACGAATAAAAAACAATGAGAAAGCAAAGTTTGTTTCTTTTAGGGTTACATAGTCCCCATTCAACGTCATCACTCGATTAGGTTTTTAGAACAGATGAGAGAAAGGTGCAGGTTGCGAAATGTACAACATTATCACTCACTTTATTTTTAATGAAAATTAGATTATTATTTTTTTGTGAAATTTTACCAATTCTATGTTTTTTTTTCGTACCTAAATCTGACAGATATAAGTGACACTATTTGACATTGACTAGCAAATCTTAGCGTCAAACAAGAACTTGGAACATGACGGCATGTAATTTGAACATTGAACCTGCGAAACAAAGACAGACTTATGCATTTTAGTGATGTAAAAAAAGCTAGGAAAAAAATATTCCAGACTTAATGCTATATAAATTATGAAACGTACTAACTGTTTCAATGTAGCAAGGATAAAAAAACGAGAACCACTGTAAGAAATCACAGGTATATGCAATCAAAATCATATGATAAGTTTTATTATTTTTTTCTGATTAAAATTTTCGGAGTACATCACAGAGTACCTTGTAAACGCATTTGGAAGTAGCAACTGTAATTGTTAAAGGAATATTTATAAAATAGGTATGTACTGGCATAAAATGGAACATGAAATTTTGAAGTAGAAAAAAATAAAATCACGTGTAAACTTCACTCGCTGTCACCATCAGATGTCGCTAGTGTTGGCCATAAGTCATGGTGGATCTTCCTCAATAGATTTTACAGATTTGCCATAATTCGTGGGTAGATTTTATTATTACCGGCGTCGAAATAATTATAGCTCGTGGTTTTCACACAGTGGGAGGACATAGACGCGCCAATATCGACACAACTACCTTGAGGAAGCCATCGAATTGGTGAGGACGTCCCACTCAACAAACGTCTCGTATTTCGGCGTACTCAAGATAAATAGAATACTCTTTTCGACGTCGCAGCATACTCTAATTAAATTTACTACGCCTACTATGACGCAATAGTCGCCCGCCTCGCCGGACGACATTGGATTTAACGTTCGAAATACAGGTCGGTATATGCTGAAAATAATTGATAATGCAGTTTCGCCGGTGATACTCGTTTATAACCTGCATTTGCCGGCAGGGTATCGAGGTGAGGATGAATGAAGGCGCGCCGATGATGTATCACGGGAGCCCGGGGTTCAGCGGACCTGGGATGTACGTGGTCGGGGCCCAGGGAGAGCGGGGTGCGCGTCACTACCCCCTGGAGGCCTTGCAGGGAATGGGGGCGAACTCGCCCGGAGGACACGCCACCCCGCGCCGCTGGCCGCAGCGCCGCGACCGCCAGCCCAACACCAAGGGCTCCGGGGACAACACAGCCTTTGGATATGACTCTGATGATTCCAGTTTGTCGAGTAATGCTTCTGGCTCTAACAAGGGGGAGAAAGGTGAGTTTTCATGTTTATTGTTTGATAGTCTGTGTAGAGACACCATAACAATACTACATCATGATATTTTGTCTATGCCAACAGGTCAGGTCATTTAGGTATATTATGTACCTATAACTAAAGTTAAATTAGCCATATTTCTGACATAAAAGTATGAGGATTCATCAAGTTAAGTGTGGATCAAATTGTTTGCCTACCCACATGTTTCATTAATTTATCAAACAATCAAACTTTTACTTGTGAATTTTTGTGGTTGGCAGTTCATTTTAAATTGTATATAATTGTGTTTGTACTTATGAGATTATTTCTAACAATAGTACCTGATTACTACCTGAGCTTACTACCTAAGCTTAAGCTCAATTTTGGTTTTGAAAGTGGATGGTTTCATATTTTTATTGTTATTAAATGTGTATGTATTGCTATTTGTTACTTGACACTGGCGAAATACCTATTAAACTGGGTGGGCCATATTTTTAAAGAAAGAAGAAGATCCTACCTATCTCAAGTCAAGACAGCCTAATTTACATGCGGTTTTTTATTCTACATAGGGGGATTTAACATTATTATTGTAATATTGGTATATTATATTTATATGCTAGTAGTAAACATATTATGATCCTACGATGATCTTAGACACCTACCTATATTATGGTAATGTAAATGCTTAATGTTTTGTAGTTTAATTGCAATTAACCCATAATATTTGTTTTAAAAATATAATCATTATAATAATTTTCAATATTAATAGGCATGTGGATTTAGGTGTTTGCACTTAAACTAGTGAGACACCTGTGATGATGAATACAAAGCAAATGCGAAATAAATATTAAAGCTAGTTGTAATTTTAATATATTTAATTTGATTTTAAATTATTATCTTCTGGCATAAATAATATTTTTATTATTTGAAAAAGTGATACTATTTCCGAAACATGCGTCAATGAGGATTAAATACTGTAGAAAATTCATAGTAGACATTCAATTTTTTATTTTAATAGAAACCTGGAGGGCAGGGGTATTCACAGTTGACAGAAAGTTTCCGATGTCGGAACAGCTTCCATCCTTATTCTAATTCATTTATAAAAGAAGGATGGAAGCTGGCGTTTCCGACATCGGAACCTTGTCGGCAACTGTGAATACATACCCCCATGCTCTTAAAATCCAAATATTTTCTTGTTATAAAATATTTGCATTGAAGATAGAGCTACTCCTCATATACATCTTCAAACCTTAGTCCCTTGACATACAGTCCAAAATAACTTGAGTTTATTAACTGAGTTAGCTACTAAAATGTATCTGACAGCATTAGATAAGGTTGTAAATAGTATCAAAGTGATTTAGCCTTGGGAACTGAGATAAGTAAATAGATCACTTGACGACATTTTCTCGGGGAAACGTGTTTGTGCTGATATGGGCAGATATTCTCAGAAAAATGCTAGGGGCTTGATAGAAGATTAAGTCGCCTTCCCAATTAGAGAGGTGCGAAGTAGAGCTAACAAAAACATCGTTAATTTTGTGTATCTTATGGGTTAAGTTATAATTAATTGTTTACTTAGCTACGTATTTAGATTTTGGGTATTAGATTGAAATTCTAGCTATGCACCAAGCTTTAGACAGAGAGGTGTTAACTAAAGGAGGCGTGACGTGCTTCATTTTACTAATAAAAAATACTGTCAGATTTTGGGGGGGACGAGGTAACCACTACAAAGAAATGATGCACAATTACTAAAAAAAAAATTGTGTCATTATGAATGCACACTTAAATAAATATTCAACACTAGTAACTTTTACGCACACTAATCGGTCAAATACGTCAACATGCAAGAATTTACGAGTGTAAGACACTAAGTGCAATAGGGAGAAACCAATATCAATATTTCTAATTAGATATATCGATAGTTTTACTTGCTCATCATCACAAAAATATTGCATAGACGTGTGCATTTCTTCATCTAATACAAAATATGAATTATTTTGTATATTATGGTATCTTATACAGTACGATGGTTTATCGTTTATGCAATACTTTAAAAAAAATCCCTCGCTGTGTTAATGAAACATTTTAAATAAATAATATTTTACGACAATATACAAGGTGAAACTTCTACTGCATCACTTATATATACTACACGTGTATATATCAGTGAAATATTTTTTTAGAATCATGTGAGTAGAAGTATAAATAAAATATTTACGGCATCAGCTAAAAAATAATATTGGTACGGCATTATCTACTATTTTTTCGTCGTTTATTAGATAAACATTGGAATTGCGACGAATCAAAGTGTACTGAACAAATAATACTTGTGCGAGTAGGTTCCCAACTCCTCTTTCTATTGCAAGATTTTTCCCATTTGGTTTTAATTGAGGGTATTTGGGAAATCTGGAAAAATAGTGGAATAATGATAAGTTTATAAAATAACAATAAGTAATTATATTTTTACTATATATGATTTAAAGTAAAATAAAATAAAAACTCCAAAAAATATAATTTTATCGATACACGTCCACAATCATAAATTTATCACTGCCGCAACACTATTCAAAATGGCGAACTCGCGATACCATACTACACTTTTCAATTATTTCGTACTCGATTGTTTAATCGATAATGTTTTCGATTTTTATGACATTTTATATTTTAATTATTTTATTAGAAATAAGGGATTATTTACTCCAAAAACACTTACCTACATATGAAACGTTACTCCGTTTTTTTGTAGATTAGAGGTGTTTGACCTCTTCTTGCAATGGTTTATAGCGCAGGTCGGCATTTTTTATGGAGCACCTTTCACATCAAAAACGATCCTGACTTTGATTAAATCGATTCCACAAACAGTTTTTATAAACGTGTTAGAACTTCTTGTTCTTATACCTTGGCAGAGGGGAATGATCATGTAAGTGTAGTCCATAGATAAATGGTCTAAGTTTAGACATTAATTATATATATTTTTTTCTCAAACTATCAATATTTTTCGCGTATAAAAGGTCTAGAAAACGGATTATGTTAATACAACTCATATGATTTCACGTTCATATATTTTAATTAATAACACACGTAAGGAAAATTATACCCTCACAACAGCGAGTTAATTATAACATTTAACATCACATCACATCATCCTATCTATTCAAGTCTAAATTCCGAATGTATGAGTGATGTATTTATGATACTTTGCGTTCGTAAAAATTAATAGAAAATTTGAATTTTCAAAAAAAACGACTGCTTCTCGTAGTTCGAAAGTACTTAGCTGCTCGGCTAGCTGAACCGGATACTTGTCGCTGGCTCGATTCTCGTCGGAGAAAATTAAAAAATGGCCATTTTGTATTTTGTCTTGTTCTGGGTGTCATTGGGACCACCCCCAGTTTTTTGTACGGTAGGTACCCATAATCCAAGCGATGCCTAGTTTGGGATCATTCAGTTCCTATGGTAACCAAGCGATATTTAAATATTGGAATTAAGATAAATTCATCAATAAAAACCACAGAAGTGGGTTCCGGTTGCGCATGCGCATGGCGCCGCGCTCCCGCCCCGTAGCGTAGCTCCTGCGTGCTACATCTCCGTCACCGCGACCTTAGCGCCGCGCCGCGCCGCCTGGCCCCGTGACGGACCAATGACGAGCACGCGACTCCGCGAACGAATAATATTTACAGATTTCGCATAGACACGTGCCTGCTATATACGTATATATATCTTCTAGTGTTAGAAACACGTGCTCATACTTATTACTTTACCAGATAATTTAATTACCATTTCTAGCCACTGTCCCACTGCAAAACAAATGAGTCCCTCGCAGCAAAATAACCACCATTATATTAGGCTGTACTGTAAAGCTCGCTTCTAGCAGTAATCGCCCTGATAGGACCGCTGATATCATTGACAAGACTTCAAGCTCTTCCAGTCTTGCTTTAGAGGGCACGTTAAGGTGGTCCCCCCTGGCTGCTAGACTAATGGCTTGTGGCTGGCGGTAGTTAAGCCATGACGGAGGCCCGAATACTCCGTCAACAAAGTGTGACCATCATACCTACTTGCTGCTGAGGTATAGTTACGCTGTTCCTATCCACTACCATTTGCTCCAAGCTTATTTTTGTAGCGATCCCACGCGCTCCGAGCGCCAAACCCACTGTTTCATGAGCTCCTCTATTCACAAAGGATGTCCTAAATCGGTCACCTATATTGAGCGCACTGATTCACAACTAAATTGGGTGACCTCCAAATTCTCGATCAAATCATGTGTTGTCCTAACACCTAATAATTGTACTTGATTGATTAAATTCGGAAAGCCGGCGGCGGTTACTCTGTGTAAATTTCGGTAATCAGCCAGATCACGGTGGACTAGGACTTGCTAGAAAGGGGTTAGAATAGGGGGGATAGAAGGTTAACTTTGGAGACCAAAGAATTTTAGACGCACAAAATGCAGCATAGCAAAACCTAATTATCCATATTTAATTGCCTGGTATTTGCAACGAGTTAGTTCGGCTATTTCTAACTTTACCTCGCGCAGATGTTTTGTTCTCAGTCATCGCAAAACGACTTCGTGTACAGTGTTTATTTTCTACAAGCTTGAATCTAGTCTAAAAATAACAGCTATTCTACGTTGTTTTACGGCGGGTTTACACGTTTGCTGTTGATGGCCATCGCTTTGAAAATCTCACTAACAAGAGGTCGAATGTTTAATGTCCTTCTCATGAAGAAATTAATAATATCAAGAAAAATGCGTGTATTAATTCGATATGTGAAGTAGTAAATGTTTGCATTTCATAAAAACAAACAATTTAACAAACGTCGATATTTAATGAAACTTCCTGATAAATGGTTTATCCACGGTCGACATACCGGTGTTGTGAAATCCATAGCGAACGCTGTTATCGGCGTGTGTAGGACATACATATTCATTTCGGTTGCTAAGCCGGCGCTGTATCCGCGCACTTGGTATTCATTCAATTTCTTGCGTCTCGACGCTATTACACGCACATACATTATGTTCATTGCTTTATCATTCCGTTATGCTAATTATAAACCAGTATTTTCATGAACCTCGCCAGTGGACTTCTGCATAATTTTGTAACTACCCTTAGGGTTTGTGGAGTGTGCTGGAATTAGGAACGTGATTTGGTTATTGGTTTAAGGGTAAATTTAAGGTCCAAAATAGTCTACCAAGAGCAGATAACAGTAGTTGAAACACGTAGAAAACGTCACGTTTTAGTTATCTCGTACCTTTATTTTAAAGTACACAAGCAAACTAGTATATTGTTTACCCACTTCTTCCAGAGACTTATGTGGATATTTCACGACCTCGTAGACCTCATTCACATATTTGAGTCAGCCAAATTAACTAGACTCTACGACACAAAACTAAAAATTGAATGAGCATTCTAGCAGACCAGGCTGCGTTAACAGGGTTTATCCGAATAATTCTATTACATCGCTGTGACTCATAGTTACCTGTTTGTAACAGTCTACGGGACTAGCGGAAGTACATATTTGTAGATAGAGGATGTCTGTGCAAACTCTTTTACACCTATCTACAATTAGTTCCGAGCTCAATATCTACCATACGTATAGCATATCATTACTAGGTACGCATTACGCATGTAATGACAAAACATTTTTTCCGTGCCAACAGTTCAGTGCTATTTTTTCTCAAACGACTTTGAACCTTAGCCGTTACCCACTTTCGGCAGCAGGGTGCCCAGATCCGAATAGTGTACATTAGAAGTATAATTATATGTTTTCTAACATACTACATTGTAGCTGATGACTTCTGGATTTAATCATGGGGTTGAAATTGTATCCACCTTAAACAAATAAAAAATAACATTGACAAATCATAAAAAATTGGTTCGCAACTAAAAATGATATAGTTTAAACTTCTTACTGGCGAATAAAAAAAATATTTGAACGTAGCAATATTATCTAACCTGTTAGGTTTAGTTAGGATAAGGTAACCTCCCCGGCTCCGGGTATTCATGAGGATTACTTCGCGATAAAAATAAAAAACGCCTCTGCCTTCTTCAACGCATAAACATTATCATTATCCAATGTGTCAACCTATTGTTTTCATGTTCGTCAGTCCAATGTTTGAACCAATTTTTCTCTTTTGAAATACTTGCAATCTACCGTATAGATGCCTGAATATGTTGTATGTTGTAAATGTTAGCAACGTGTTTGTGTGGGCAGGCGAGGGCTCGTCGCGCTCGTCGCCGCCGCTGGCGAGCTGCGCGGCGGGCGGCGGCGCGTGCTACGGCGCGGGCGGCGCGCGCGAGTGGCGCGGGCGGCGGCGCGACGCGCGCCCGCAGCGCCGCATCGCGCCCGAGCGGTACCTCAACGGGTCCTACCCCTTCCAGGTCAAGTTCACGCCCGACGACCTGCTTAATGGTGAGTCGCTTAAGCTGGTTTTAGCAAATCATCGGCCCCGAATCTGAGAGCGAACTTGAGTACGCTTTTTTCATTGCCTACCGGTGGTATAACGTAAGGATAATACACTTGAGATCAATTTATTTATACAAAGCTCTTAGGGTCTATTCACATGAGCTACATTTAAACTGTAAACTAATGCAAAAATGCATCAATATAATAACTTCGATCCGCCTGAATTTAAGCAGTAAGCGTAGCCTATAGATGCTTGAAATACCAAAGGCATTGCTCGCACTTTGCTGACCTGAAGGGGAGGGGGTTGGGTTTTCTGGATTCTGGCTCTCGCATTTGTCGTAGGAACGAAACACTGCTATAATAGCTACTTTGCGCCAATCTTCTGGGAATGGATGGCACGAACCCGGTGACTACTACGACTACTAACTATCACCTCCTGGTTATATAAATATAACATTACGCCTGTATTCTTTGAAAGGGTAGGCAGAGGTGTACTGCACATTTTGCCGATAATATGTTGGTCCTCAGTGCCGGTTGGCGGACTTCACAAGTCTTTAGAAAACAGTCGTAAATAAACTGCTGGTTATAAATTTAAATATCACCATTGCTCTATCGCCTCTAGCTATTCTGTAAACTTCCAGTCAAAGTGAATGAGTAATGTAAGCCTCATTGATTTGGTAATTTTATGTCCATGTTGAATAAATGGAAATTAATGACGTCACGTGGAATGTTTCAATAGGTATGATAAAAGGAACGTGATCTGTTCATTCAATACACACATGTGTTCAAACAATGACACGATAAGTATGAAGCAAACATTCATTAAAATTCCGGAAACAATAAACTTTGGAAGACAATAACAAGTTGATAGGAAGGTAAGATATATCTCATGCAATTTATTTTAAGGTTCAAAATGGGATACGCTGTCGCAGGAGATCTGGGACAAGTTCATCAAGTCTCAACAGACTGAGGAAACGTTCAGAAAGAAGATGAACCTTTGGCGATATCTCTATATTACCATCAAGGTATTCCCAATTTCAGTAATTTTTCTACTATAAACTTTTTAATTTGTTTGTTTTGCAATGATACTTATTCCCCATTATCTCTCTCATAGTATTCATAGAACTCTGTTTACATAAGATTGCTCCGATTGATGCTCTGATGATTTAAACTTTAACTTTTGCTTCCTAAATATTCACGATGGAACAGAAAGAGTATACTATTTTTTTAGAAACTTAGTTTTTAATTCTAAAATTCATCTTTGTGGGAAGTCGAAGAATAAGAGTCTAGGTTTTGTAGGGATATAGCTGTTGACAGATTTCGTTAATCTACAAAAAAATAATACCTTATGGGTTATCGATAAATTATAATGATCAAATAGTTTTGATGGGCATATATTAAGCCATCACAAACCGCACTTAGGTTTTTTTTTGTCGAGTGAATATTTATGTTTGGCGTCGCCTTCGCGTGGTGTTGTAAGCATGTACGTGGTTGCAGTCGATATTCCCGCGGTACGGGCTGTACGTGGTGGGGTCGACGATGTCGGGGTTCGGGCTGGACTCGTCCGACATGGACCTGTGCCTGTACGTGCGGCCGTGCGACGACCTGGACCCGCGCGCGCACGCGCTGCTGCACCTCAACTACATCCTCAACTACATCAGGAGCTTCGACCCTGGTGAGTGGACCATCCACCGCTGTGGGGCGCGCCGGGGCGGTGCCCCAGGGCCCCTCGGCCACCATGAACGGCGTTCGAATAAGTTATTTAACATGTAACTAGCAATAGTAACTAGTAGTAATTGGCTTTGCTGTATTACGCCCTCCAGTGTTCGATAAGTAGCTGATGATAAAGTAGTTTGGCACCTTCAAAGTATTTAGTTTAGTTTAAAAAACATCCACATTTCTTATTGCTCTTGGTTACGTAGCTCCGCCACTTGAAACTGCACGATGGTAAAGTTGAGTTCAAATCGTTAATCCCTGGACTTTTCCAAATTCTTAATTTTTCTTTGTCGGACACCGTATTTTTATTTAGAAAGAAACGATGGCGAAACTGAAAAATGAACTCATTTAATAATATAATTTTTATTTTAATATAACTTACTTAATAAAAAAAAAACGACTGACAGACTTAACCTAACCTTAAACAAGGAGGGTCTAAAAGCTTAAAATTTTGCTTTTATCCTGCAACCTGCAACGATTCACGTCAAGGCATATTTGGGAACCGGCTTTATTGCCGGTCAGGGTGGCACTGGGATCGCCCCCAGTCCATTGTACGGTACCAATAGTACCAGGGTTGTTTACTTTAGAACTATACACATAGTGGGTTAGTCTGGTGGTACAAATGCCTCTCCCCCCCCCCCCCGGGCCGCCGCCTCCCCGTGGATGTTCATAGCTCCGTAACTGTGCAGCGGTGCTTCCAGACGCGGAGCTGATCCAAGCCAAGGTCCCGATCCTCAAGTTCCGCGACGCGCGCAACGGCCTGCAGGTGGACCTCAACTGCAACAACGTGGTCGGCATCAGGAACACCAATCTGCTGCACTGTTATTCCAGATGTGAGATTTACTCTTATATATTTTATTCTCCACTTTCTATAGTATCTTCAATCTTTATTGATAGCAATTTTTCCACCAGATTTTATATTGTTTCCAGTCTTTATTAGTAACAATTTTTCCCAGTTTTATTTCGGGGTGGGCCTCCAGGCTATATTAGTTTTGTTTGATCTATATTGATCCCGAGCAATTGACCATCTACAAAGAAGATTAAGTGAGACTATTCCGAAAATTACACGGTACCAGTAGGGCCAGGAACAGTAAGCCTTGAGACATGTTTTGACAGGGTTGTAGTGCGACATAGGCCGGTCGAACATTTTAGAAACATTCTTTCAATAAATTCTGACGCGTGGCTAAGCGATCTTATGCAGACCACATAATGCATAATAGTGTACTGTGTTTAATACAAAATGTATATACGCAGAGCTTCTCTTGAAAGATTATTTTTATGAAATGAGCGGGAACGCAAGAAGTAGCCAATTTCGCAAATGGTATTTTCCTTATTTGTCTCGGTCTGGTTATAATTGAGTTCGCCCATACGGTTAGGGACCATACAGTTAGTCTGGCGCTAGTAACGCATCATGCTATCCGCAGTGGACTGGCGCGTGCGGCCGCTGGTGGCGCTGACCAAGCTGTGGGCGCAGGCGCACGACATCAACGACGCGCGCCGCCGCACGCTCTCCTCCTACTCGCTCACACTCATGGTCATACACTACCTGCAATGTGAGTCAACATGATAGTGTTCATCTCTATACATTAGGGCCTGTGCACACCACGTTTTTTAAACGCACCGTCGACGCGCGGTTTAGATACGTGCGTCGACGGCGCGCTTTAATTCTACAAAAGTCGACAGGCTGCGTCTGACTCTCGTCTGTATCGCTACAAACACGCGTCGACGGCGTGTTTAAAAAAACGTGGTGTGCACAGGCGCTTATAGGGGGTGGGTACGAAGTAGTTGGCAATATTTTAAACTGGCGACAATGCCTTAGACGGCTCCTGGATTTTCGTAAATTGTAACGTCATCCGTCTTACTTAACTTGGTTCGAGCGTAGGCCGCTCGGCTCACTGCACATGGTGGTTGCGCATAATTTGCCCAGGTCTGGGGTATCACCGCGATTGCCCCCAGTCCCATTGTAGGGTACCATACAAGTATACTTAGTTTGGGACCATACAGTTGATGGGTCAGTTTGGCGATATTTATCGAACGTAATGAGACTAGTAGTGTATGTGTATGTGTGCGTGTGCGTGCAGGCGGCACGTCGCCGAGCATCCTGCCGCGCGCGTGCGAGGCGGGCGCGGCGTGGGAGGCGCGCCGCCACCACAACCGCAGCTCGCTGGCCGAGCTCTTCCTGCACATGCTGCGCTACTACGCAGACTTCCCGTCAGTATACTCGCCCGACCACCCCTCCACCGGGCCCCCATCATTTATACATTTTCGTCCGGCCCATCGAGAAATGTCTAACTCTCCCTAGAGTCGGTCCCTTGTATAGAGGAGTATCGTTTGGGAATACGGCCGTTAATTGTTTTTTCCGTGGTCGCAAAGTCGATGTCGCTTCCTAAAAGAAATATCGAGCAAATTTATTGACAAATTTATTATCAAACAAGCGTCCTCCTAGTAGCAGGGTGTGTTGTTGACCGCGTGGTGGTGTGCGGGGCAGGTACTCGCGCATGGCGGTGTCGGTGCGCGCGGGCGCGCGCGTGCCGGTGGCGGAGTGCCGCGCGGCGCGCGCGCACAAGAACGACCCGCACCAGTGGAAGCTGCTCTGCGTCGAAGGTACCCGGATTTCATATTTATACATCACGGCGACCGGTTTTATTTTAGCGCACCGAGACGTTAATCCGTTTTACTATTTCGTTCCTTGATGGAGCGTTTCGGTGTTACTAACTATTAGTGACATAATTATTTTTGCGAATGGCGAAATTATTGTTAATCGTGGAAGATACGGAGGGTGACCGTCCGCGAATGTTGCAGAGCCGTTCGACCTGACGAACACGGCGCGGTCGGTGTACGACCCCGAGACGTTCGAGAAGATCGTGAGCACGTTCCGGTCGAGCTACCAGCGGCTGGCGGGCGGGCTGCGGCTGGCGGACGCGTGGCCGGCGCCGCGATGATAGCGGCCGCCGCGCGCCGCCGCAGGTACGTCAGGGGCGGCCCGCCCGCCCAGCGCTGCGCAGGGGCGGCCCGCCCGCCCAGCACCGCGCAGGGGCGGCCCGCCCGCCCAGCGCAGGGGCCCGAAGGGGCGGCCGCCCGTCCCGCCGGGACCCGGATATGTATCGTTACGCGCACATTGTATCTATGTTGATTATACTAAAAATTTAATGATAGTTAAAGGCTAGATGTATAACTTAGATCGAGATGCCACTATGAAAAATTATATGTTTACATTCCATAGTGCCATATTGTATAGTGTTATTTTAGTTGCGTCTCGCGAGGTCGACGGTTGTGAGGTGTAGTGTTTAATGTAGTCTAGATATCGGTCCCTTAGCGTAGTTAGACCCCTCTCGCCGGATAGTACTAGTCTATCTGGCAAAAAAAAGTTATAAACTAAGAGAATGGTCTAAAAGCGAGCATGCCGCTTTTATATCATTTTCATAAGTAATTTAAAAAAATATTAGCTTGTCTTTTATACTTTATACCAAAAAATTGAATTCTAAAACATTTTTTCTTAGCCTAGTGATTTATATTTAGTTTTCTAGTTTGAGTCATTATTTTAACTTTAAGACCAATATTATGACGGACAATAAATATTACACTTTATGACTGTCAAACGAATTGTATGGTAACAGCGTACATTATATTTCAACGTATCGATTGGAATACTGTCTGTGTCGAGGTAGCGTCAGCCTGGAACATAGTCTCAACACTCAAGTTGTACAAACATAGCAGGCAGTGTCTACCTCAAATATTTTGTGTCTTGCACTCAGCAGCTCGAAGAATAACTTACAATAATATTTATACTAATATCTCCGTAAATATTTATATATAAAAATATCACTTTTGCTGTTGTTTGCTGCATGGATTTTTCAATTTTACAACACATGTTTCCAATCTACGTCGAAGGAAGTCGCTATATCAAAATTCTCGGTTGCCAAAACGCATCTCCTTACCGGTAAACGAACAAGACTGATCGGCTCTCGAGTCGGGAACATCGCATAGTCAACACAAACTATACAAATTGTCGAGTGACAAGCGACCGTCGCGATACACAAGACGTTGCGCTGCCTCCACGAGGCGTCCTATTCGTTTTTAAATATTTATTGTTTATATATAAGTTATTTAATAAATGTAAATAGTAAGAAATAAAAAACATAAATATTCATTTTAGGGTCGTGTATGTTTTTATGTAAATAGTATTTTTGTGATGAGGAATAGGGTAAATGACAAAAAAATGTATTAATAGTTGGTGTGTGTATGTGCGCTTTGCGTGAACGAGGCCAGGTTTAATGAGCGCATTGCATGAGGGAGAGCGTGTAAGATGGGAACTAATAAATCCCCTGTGATAATACGAAAGAAAATTATATTGGTGTTGTGCGATATGTTTCCATGTTTATAAAGTGTTAATGGGTGCTACGATTAGGTATTTTTGCTCTAAAAACGTAACGTATGCAGCTCAATTTCATGACCGTAATGTAATTGTACGCTTAACATCTCACACGGATAACCGTAAAGTTAAGATTTGCACGAAAACGTTTGATATCTGGAGAAATAGATTTGCAAGTGAGGCCGCATTTTGTAAGAGCTGTTTACGCGCAGGAATAGGACTGCAAACGACGCAGGATTTCGAGCCACAGAGATCGCACGCGCTCGTGAACGGCTCTCGGCTGAATGAGGCCAGCTAAATCAGCTGTGGACGAATAATTCATAACGCGCCATTTATTTCTCTAGACACCGACGTCAACGGGAACATAACCAGTTAGAGCGTTATCCAAAATAGCAATTCGCGCGTTGCGTGGTATGCGAATGAATGCGTAAAACTAAATTGGTGCTAAAAATATTGTGTTGCCTTATATCTGGCGCTAGGCTACGCTTTATATACAATTATACATTATATATAAAATATATTAAATTCCGTAGACTATTACAGGAGGCTCTAATTACAGAGGATGTTTCATAACAAGATAATTTCCTTCCAGAGATCTTGTAAGGAATTAAACATTAACAATACACTAACTAAACGATCCATATATTGTTTGTAATGAAACTCCTAATATATACTCTATATTGTATACATATTCAATTACTTATTTTTTTGTTTTCTCAAATTGAGAAAAAATATAATGCTTATATCGAGCTAAATTATTATTAGCTGATAACGCGGCCGCGTCGGTCGCATGTAGATTAACCATTTTTATCGAGCGCTCGTTAATATGAAATGCGTAACGGATGAGATTATGACGCGGCCCGTTGTGCTTATATTATACGCGTAACTCGGAATTCCTACATCAAATGTAAGGAAACAATGAGAATGCATATCTGTAAATTTAATACATAACAAAGAATGTATAAAATAATGCCTACGTCGTCGGGAATTCTGTTTACCGTGTATTTTATTCGAAATAATATTGTAATGAACTATGTTTATGTAGTTTCGCTTAAATCACATTTCACTTATTTTCACAGATTTTATTTTACGCATGAACTCGAATTTTAAATTTTGTTGTTTTATAGTGCATATTTATACGAATTAATGGATAATTATTAGCCAAATAGTTGCGAGTCGCACGTAGCCTACTGAGTGGTTCAGATTGTCGGGCATCGACCGATATGTTTTATTGATGCCTCTGCCACCTATGTTCCGTTATGTTTACAATAACTAGCCACTAGAACTAGGTCTAGCTACTAGAAATTGTTAAGTTTTGTTTTGTAATGTTTCACCATCTAGCCGTTGTCCCCACAGTCCGGAGCACGGATACATTATAATATGATATTAATAAAAATGCCTGGCAATTTTATATCGCGTTATGTATAAGTTTTATAAAGATTTTACATAAGAGGCACTTTGCCACGCTGAAAGTACAATAAATAATTTTTAAAAACAAGTTATATGTATAAGAAAACTGATTAGAGTTATAAATACAAGTGTCTCAAAACTGATTAATTTTTGAAAAGTTATAAAAAAAACTCGACACGAAAGAACTACAAAAAAAAACATAAAACTCAATTATCAAAAAAATAAAACCTAAAAAAATGAAAAAAAAACAAAAAACTTTAAAAATCAAAAAAAAAATACAAAAAATTAAAGACCTATTTAAAATTTTCAGAAACAAATCCTTTTGACTACTGAAATATTTTAATCACATATATTTGTTGGCTTCCACCTGCCTTCACAGCCTGTTTTATTTTAACAGATAAAAAATAATAATAATTTTTATGTTATGTATTATGTACAATTGACGTACGAAATAATAAATTATCAGTTTTTGTTATTAACAAAATTTTTAAGTCAAAATTCACTAACCGTGTTAATTTCAAGTTTTACAAATTCTTTTCAAATATTAAATAAAGCATTCTAATTCAAAGTAACCAACTTTTGGTAAACATGATTTATTACTAGTTTACAGATATTCACTCAGAACTGAACATAATCATTTGGAGGCTATACTGAGCTTCAGTTACAGATAATCGTTATGTCTACCGAACTACGATCCAAGTAACATGACTACTTATCATTATATAAACTATTCATTATCCAGCGGAAGGATGACCAGAGTGATTCGAAGGAACATGCAGCTGTCTGTGCATCTAGCCAGCTCTGTAGAGGTACAGAGCTGGCTAGATGCCAGCCGAGGGGCTGGATAATGTATGAGCCGTTATAATATAGGCGACAGGTACTTATTACTGAAGATGCATTAAAACTGATGCATTGTTCCTTACAAGACAATTTTAACACCTCTCCTGTTTGTTGTGTCAATTTTAATGAATTTTTTAGTATGTACGTGAAGTATCCATTATAAAGCCTGTTTTGTAACACTGGCGAAGGCCTGAAGGTTAAGGTCACTGACCTAAAACAATATAGTTACACAGGTAATACCATGTGTCGTTGTTACTGTAACTGCCAAGTGTATATTTCGTCCGGTATTTATGAGGGTTGGCAGTTCACTGTATATTTAATTCAAATGTTGTTTGTTAAACTTGGCAGTACTGTTACTATGTATAGAAGATTGCTTTATAAATCTCATGTTACAAAACGAGTCATGTCTTAAATGTACTTAATTTCTCGGTTGTTGTTCAAAAGGAATAAAATGCAATTTGTGGTGCATCTCAAAGCAATACCTACGTACTTTTCTAGCATTTAACCTCGCTTAATGGTCGGTTGGGTTTGAAATTATGGCAAACTTGTATGGATGATGTATTTGTTGTATACTAATGTAATTAGTTGTAAAGTGTGACCACGTTGTATATGTTTCGCCCGGGAACGGCATCGTTGTTTTTGTAAAGATATATTTTTGTCACGTTTTTGACAAGTTTATCGTCTTGTGTTGCATTTTATTTTTATTGAACACGAGCAAGTTTTTATCTCCATATTGTACAAAGAAATTATTGTAAAGAAAATATTCTGTAATAGTTAAATATATACAACTGCCAAAATTGTGTTCTTATTTAACAAATTATTTTGAAGATGTCGCTTTATACACATAGGCATTATTTTGATTTTCAATCGGTTTAAAATTTCTATAAATTAATGATTATTTTATTTCAATAACCTGGATTACGAGATAAAGTTTATAATAAAGGTTGGGAGGTGGGAATAAAGTAAAAACTATATTTTGTCATATCTTTATTGACATTAATCTCCGAAGTACAGTTAAAGAATACAAAATAAAGTTTCACAGAATCTAGGTCCGAAATTGATGCATTTTATATACTATCTATCTAGGTTGGGTTATCCTATTATAATATTAATAAATATTAAATCACCAAGTTTTAGATCTAATTATGTAAAACATGGAGAGTTATTAAATTTAGACGTCAAATATAATAATTTGGTATTACATCATTATACCATGAAAAATGTTCAGTGCTTTTAAATGTATAAATTGTATTGCTTCCGTTACAGCAAGTATTTTGCATGGTTCGTATGTTGATAAGGCAATAGATGTTACAAAATTATACATAATGTTCCATATATTGGCTCCGACATACATCGTGAAGGTTATATACAACCTAAGCTTAGGATCACGCCTGAACAAGGCGATTACTATCCAGCCAAGACGAACGACCTACGAATGACCACACAAAAATATATCAATGAAAATACGTCTTATATAAAACTTGAGTTCCGGGCTAGACAGCACAAATCCTTGCCACCATCATTTGATACATCCCATGTATTTACTCTCACAAAAAGCCACCAGCAGGCATAGACATACATACACAGAAATATACAACTTATGAACTAAAAAGTATAAGGTATTCAAAGCTACTGCGTCAGCGCAGAGTGCTCCCGAGCCAATTGCTCCGGGCAGGTAAGGAACAAAACATGAAATAAAGTCAAATACTGAAACCCTAATTCCTTAGGAACGCCTTCAGACAAGTCGATAAACTACTCATTATATTATATCCCCTTTACACAACACGCGTGGTGAAAGAGCTAATTTTGATTGCCTAGGTTAGTACTCACGGAATTGAATACTCATCGTAGTCTGAAGACATGCCCACTCAACAAAATCTATCCAGACACGCTCTACCGAAATTCCACTACTATTCACTCGGATCCCTGTCTCATTCACATACACTACCACTAACATATATAGAATAGAATCTAAACCTAACTAATATTTAAACCCTACTATAAATCGGCATTATTTACGTGTACTAACATATTTTGGACAGATCATCACCACGAATCAGTATTGTGTGACCAAAAAAACATAACTCTTGTGTAAATCATACACAGTTTATATAAAATATTGGATATTGATTTGCACACAGTAACTAAACTATCTAGTCTGAAGGCGCTGTACCCACGTCATAAGGAACGTGACCGCGACTAGCCACTCGTAAATAGCGAGGAAGTCACGCCACGCCACCCAGGTGGACCGTGTTCCATGCAATTGCAATGCGAGTGACAAGTCACGGTCACGTCACGTAGTTACAGCGTCTCACGCTCCTTAACTCTGCGATACTTTCCATAATGTCACAGCTTTAACATGTTTGCAAATCGGCTGTTATCAAATCATCACTCTAGTATGACATTATAGAAAATATAGCAGATTTTTTATTTATTATTATAATATATAGAAAGTAGAAACAGTTTGTTATTTATTTACAAGGAAGGACATACACTTACAATCATGTTGCATTACTTGAAAAATATAACTTAACAGTTACAAATCTGTGATTTATTCACAAACTTGAAATGGGACTACGTAGAATGTATAGTCAGAGTATGTCCTTCTCTCGAGAGTGGTGTGAAAGTCGACTTTGGGAATAGCCACTCACTAGAACTGCACAGCGCGGGTAGTGACGCGCGTTACTTTTTGGCGGCCGCGTTCTCTGACGCGTCCGCTTTCTCCTCCGTCTTCACTATCTTGCCTTCGCCTAAAGACGACACAATATTAAAAAATATAAGATGGAACGGGTACTTAATACCCGGGTCTAGAGGATCACGTAGTTGCGTATCGCTACTCAGACTAGTTATTTCTAACTTTTTAGTGCACCTAGGTTTTTCTTAAGTCTGTATATTTTTTATTGAAATATTTCCTGTAAATATACTATTTTATTGGTGTCAATTTTAATTTATATTGCATATATTGTTACAAGTAATGCATATCAGAATATGCAAACGGATCAGAGTGCCATGTCGTCAGCGAGCCCGGCGGCGGCGGCGAGCGTCGCGGCGCGTCGAATAACTCGACACACGCGCTAGCTCGCCGCGCGCGCGCCGGCTCTACGACTCGTCATCAGGTCTCATCATGTCCGATACATCCCACTGTGGATCGACTATACAACAAGAATAACGGGAGATCTGCGTGGAATAGACGGAATAAATGTTTTGCGCAAACGAAATGAGGCTTATATCCAGGGTAGTGACAAGTGTATCTGTGGATAGTAAGCAAGTTGTAGTTAGATGCTCACCGTTGGGCTGGTCGGTCTCGGTGTCGGTGTTGGAGCGCCTGCGCTTGCGCGGGAACTTCCAGCCTCCCGCCGGGTGCTTCACCTTCGGCAACGGCTCCATGTCAAGGACCTACACAAATCGTTATGTCACATTTTCAGAATTTAATTGGCTTCATAACAATTGTATAATTATTAAGTAGGTAAAAATTTATTTGTTAAATATACATTATTGGTGTTACATACTATTAAATTCTTTGTTACATTTACTGAGCATACTTATTTATTCATTACAAACAAAAATTGATATTTATAATAATTTCTTAAACGAAAAGATGTGCACACATACCTTGTGAATCTGCCTGAAGGCGATCTGCCTAAGGAATTGCTGCGCAGAGGCAGTCAGATCTTCACGTTTTTGCGGCGGCAAGTTGCCGAGCGCGTCCTGGAAAAATCGTCTCCGATTAATTTTTGGAGTAAAAACAAACTGGATTGTTTCGTGTATCGGATCGGCGTTAAGCGCGGAGAGGTCCGCGACGAGGTCGGCGACAGCAGGTAGGAGACAGGAGACAGGAGGGGGGAGGGTGTACTCACCACGAGCTCCTTCTCGCAGGGGTCGCGCAGGCCGGGCCCGTGGTCGAGCAGCAGGCCGCCCGCCACCGCCTCCATGACGCGGCGCAGCGCTTCGCCCGGCGACAGCGCGCCGCCCGCCGACTGCATCACGCCCGACACCAGCAGCTCCATCGCCTGCGCGCCACTTCTCATATCACTACGTATACACGTCGATCCCGCCCTACGTATCCCGGCTCTAGGATGCCCCTACGGCCGGGCTGTGGGAACCCAAGTTTGCAATTCTTTGACGACCACTTGGCGCAGTGGTTTGAGCGTAGGTCGCTCGGCCCACTCCACTGGGTAGTTGCGGCGTTTTCATAATTTGCCCAGGACTAGGTGTCACTGGGATAGCCCCCAGTCCATTGTACGGTACCCATAGTACAAGTGTTGCTTAGCTTGGTACCATAAAGTTGGCGTTTTGGTCTGGCGATATTGAAAAAAAATTGGCCTATGTCACGCTTACCATAATAACGAAATGATTGACACCAAAATCATCCAAATCGGATAGGTAGTTTAGGCGGTACGGTGGAAAAAAAAGATGATACATACAGGAGGCAGATTTATATTTACAAAGTTAAATAAACAAATACTATTTGACATATCGTTTTAATTAAAATATTAATGCGACAGAATAATAATGCGAATTTAAGTTTTTGAAGATTATATCATCCAAATGTTTTCCATCGAGTTGCACACACTGTTCAAAACGGAGCCTCGTGTTCTGCGCCACGCACTGCAGAAAACTTAGTTCAATTGTGCTGATTTCTCGACGTATATTTTTTTTTAGGTTCACAAGATTTCGGGGATTGTTAATGTACACTGTCTTAAAGGTAGTAGCCCCATAAAAAAAAATCCATTGGGGTTAAGTCCGGGAACCTCGGTGGCCATGGGATGTCCCCAAAGCGACAAATCAGTTTTTGAGGGAAAGTTTCCCGAAGCAAATTCATCGAAGCTCTGACTGAGTGTGCGGTCGCACCATCCTGTGGGTGGTTACGTGTGCAAAAATAACGATGGGTGAGCTCGCAGGTCACAGGTAACAAGAAATCCGTAATCATGCGTTGATAATTCTCACTATTGACATTTGGAGCCCAGAGCATTTTCGAAAAAAAATGTTCCAATTATTCCATTCGTGTATAAGGCGCACCAAACAGTTACCAGGGTAATGGTTTTTAGTGTTTCAGTCGACGGTTATGGGTTCTTGGAGACCAGGCCAGTAACGGCAGTTTTGCTTGTTGACCTGCCCATTTAAATGGAAATGAGCCTCATCGCTCCAAAAAATGCGAATCACAGTTCAAAAACGCTCCAACATCGTTTCACAAAATGTTTTGCGTAAAACAAAGTAACTTTCTTTAAGTTCTTGAAAGATTTTAATTTTTAAATGGATGGAACTTTAGATCGTTTTTTAAAATTACATGAATAATCGCTCTTGGAAGTCCCAGTGAGGTTTACGTATCGAAAGTCGTGGATTTTCACGTAAACTCTCTTTAACCAGTTCAATGTTTTCGAGAGTCCTTGAAGATCGACTGGGCCCTGGTCGTGGGGTGTTCATAGCCGAAGCAGTTGTGCGCAACCTCTGCACCCAGGAACAAATTAAATTCACACTCTGCCCATCACTTATCCGTCGAATATCGAAGTGTGAACAAAATTGTCGAAGATAAATTACGTACGAATCGTTACTCGGCCACTGCGACATCGTGACTGAGAAATCCGCACAAGTTTATTACTTTTTGAAATATTCGTATTTCAAAACATAAATCTGCCACCAGACACCCTGTATATATACATAACATACATATACTGCTAATAACATAACCTTTCCTTTAACCCCTTCCTTTGCCCTATGTAATTGACTGTTTTCCACATGTTTCTGCCGCACAACGAAACTACTTTTATTGATATTGACAATATAAACGGATCAGAGTGCCATGTCGTCAGCGAGACCGACGGCGGCGGCGAGCGTCGCGGCGCGTTGAATAACTCGACACACCCGCTAGCTCGCCGCACGCGCGCCGGCTCTACGACTCGTCATCAGGTCTCATCATTTCCGATAATAGCTATTACATATGCATTTATTTAACATAGAATTTCTTTAAATAATATATTTAAATACCCTATCCAACATTTTTATTTTTTAATTCACTAACTAAATATATAATAAGGCAATAAATGTGTGGTTAGAATAAGTTGGGCATTCGTCATGCCAATCGGTGATTATCACAGATGCATTTTTATATTTTTATAAATGAAGGTTAATCCAAGTGCGACTTACGTATGGGTTCAGCGGCGTCCAGTTAGGTATGCGCCTGCAGAGGTCGCGCATGATGCGGATGATGATCACGCAGGACTGCAGGCTGGCCGCCCTAGCCTGCCACAGAACGGCGGTGAGCGGGGGCGGGAGGGGGCCGGGGGCGGCGGTTTGCACTATTTATTGCTCCACTCCCGAGTTAAGTTTAAAGTAGAAAAAGAAACAGAGCAATAAACGTGGTGAGTGACGGCCACATAGAAAACTGCGTTTCCTTCCTCCCTCCCGGAGTCGGCTCACAAAGTGCGGGAAACGCAGCTTAATCGACAAACGAGCACTTGTAGCCACATGTTCACGGGAGTTCATCTCACTCGTCAACTCAAAAGTCTACTTCGGATAGTAAAATAAAGAAATAAACATGTGACTAAAATAATACGTGCGCACTCCCGCATTCAAAAAATGATATCAAAATTATTGGCATCGAATCCACTGACACTCTTGGAACGGAGCTGGTAGATGTTACATACAAGTCATCGGACGTCCGGTGGAGTGCGCACACGTTTGTAAAAGTGATGGCGATGTACCTGGAACCACTTGGCGTGCCGAAGGGCGGCCAACGCGTCCAAACACTTCTGCCGCGGTAGCACATCCTTGTCGTCTCGCTTTATGTCGCCACCGTCTAGCGACAACAACACAAAGGGTGTTTGACCATCAGAACATCGACGAAAACGGGGCAAACATGGGTACCCTACAGCACAGTACGCACGCCGCGCGAGCCGCGAGCCGCGAGCCGCGGCGCGGCGGCGCTACGGACACGCCTCGAGACACGATCGATAAATAATCTACACAGAATTATCTACTAATCGGCCAGAACGCTTGCCCAATTCATTGAAACTTTCTATACAAACATAGATTCGGTCCTAATCTAGTCATATAGGAGATTTGAAAATAAAAATAAATATAATATAGAACAGAGGATATATAGAATGTGATATGTTTGCTCCGTTTCAGTAGAGTGATATACCACCGCGGAGTTAACGCGCACGTGATATATCGTGATAGATGATCAAAAATCCTTTTCTTCTCGCCGCATCTTACCCTACTCACACCTAAAAATAAGCATTCAACACAGTGCCCGGCGCCATCGACGCCGGGCGGTAAACTTTGAACAAATTATCTTTTTAATGACACATCATTCATATCAATGCGAAAGACAAAATATTCAGGAAAAATATACATATAAAATATAAAACAGATTATACCACATTACTAGATAGTTTGTTCTGAGCGTTCCTCCGAGTAAAAGTGACGATTTCGACAACCAATTTCAACGGGCCAGGCTAGTTCGGGCTAGGCTGCGTCGGAGCGCTAAATTTTCGGCTAGAACATGGCATCGAACATTAAGACGCTCGCTCGTGGAGTGGTGGGTAGTGAAATTGGCGGCGTCGATAATCGCTCGCGTCGGGCGGCACTCACCGGCGGGCTCGCGCATCACGGCCGACGTCAGGCTCACCAGCACGCTCACGGCGCCGTCCGACACCTGCACGGCGCCCTCGGCCGGCAGCAGCTCCACCTTGAACTTGGCGTCGTCGCCCGGGGCCTGCCACCGAGCGCCACCCAACACATGTTACGACGGACCATAATCGTCTAGTATGAGATGTTGCGTAGGAGCTTAGCTTTCAATTGGGGTAGTGACACGACAAAAAAATTAGAGGCAATTCCGAACTCTATACAAAAACAGTTGACACGCAACAGATGAACAAAATTGTATTTTAATCTTCAACAGACTCGTGAAGTTTGACAGAGAATACTGAACAATAAAGTATGGTGCGTGTCGCGTCACCTTGAGCTTGGCGAGGTGTTGCGGCAGGTCGGCGGCGACGCGCTTGAGCAGCGTGATGGTGGGGCGGTCGTGGCACAGCACCACGAGCCGCACGTCGCGGTCGCCCTTCAGCAGCAGCCCCTTGGCCAGCAGCCCGACGCGCATGACGCCCTTGAGCGCGCGCGCGCCGCCCGCGCCGCCCTCGCCCGCGGCCGCGCCGCCCGCCGCCGCCTCGCCCTCGCCCATGAACGAGAACCTGCCCCGACAACCCACCGATTATACCGACATAAAACACGCGCAAAAGTTACATTCACTGCCCCACTTGTCATGATCTACGGACTCGAAGTTGAGCATGCGAGGTACTCTAAAGCCTCTAGGTTCGCGCTTAGAATGTATTTTACTCTGCGCGAACACAGTCGCGGGAGAAATTAGTCATTGACATTATTATTATTATCATCATCTATGTACTCGTTTGTCCAGAATACGAACCGATGTCTAAGAACAATGTGCGAAAAAAGTGAAAACAACATTGAAAAATAACAGAAATAATGAAGGCTTGAACGACATATCGTACGGCGTGAAAACATTTTCATTATGTTTGCAAAAGTTGCAGCATTTCTCCCCCAAGATTGATATAATAATAACCCCCAATATAAATAATGAGCTCTATTTCTTACAAAAAACTATCTACAAGCTAATATTGAAAAATAACTAAGCCCTCTCTCTCTCTACATTACTTGAATCACAGTATTTTTGTGACTTACGCGATTGTTTTCCCAGTGTCTTTGGAACAATCTTCAGTCATTGATGCCTTATTTATGTCAATTTTAACAGCCCTCCAAACATATTTGGACCCACTGTATGAAATGTACCCAAGCAACGTGAAAAAGCAAATAAACACATTCTTACGCTACGTCAAACTAAAATGTTATTATTCTAATAAATAAATAAAAAGGATAAATTATTTTACAGTTCAGACTACATTTTCATCTTAATAAAATCAGT
This sequence comes from Notodonta dromedarius, assembly GCA_905147325.1. Lineage (NCBI taxonomy): Eukaryota > Metazoa > Arthropoda > Insecta > Lepidoptera > Notodontidae > Notodonta > Notodonta dromedarius. The sequence continues at coordinate 687,006 of LR990173.1, read as the reverse complement.
TATTTCTTTCAATTTCTGAAGTGCGTAATCTTTATTACCCCTGTTATAAAGGTTGATGGTGTACTCACAGCTGATTATCGCGGCCGTCTTCCTTGCCTTCGGGTTTCTCCTCCTTCTTGTCATCAGGCTTGGCGGTTGATTTAGCTGGCGTCTGTCCCTGGACACAACCAATTTCCAATTATAATGATTTTTAAAATATTGACGTTTGTTCCATCATGTTAGTAAATCATCAAAGCATGCGTTAGGCTGTTTTGTAGTCAACCATGGAATAGTTACTTGTTTGTTTTGTGTGGATGTTTCGTCCAGATCAACCCAAAGGTTAGGCTGATTTGTAACCTATAATATCACTAATCGTATGACGTAAGGTCGTGAGCCACATTCTGTATGATATAAATAGAGTGCATCAGTATTGGCACTGACCTTAGGCTTGGCCTGTTCGGCGAGCGCGTCGGAGAGCGACTTGAGCGCCTTCTCGGTGTGCGAGACGGCGCGCTGGATGTCCTGCAGCTGCTGCTCGGCGGGGTAGATGTCGGCGTGCTTGCCCAGCACGTGCCGGTCGTCCGACGTCTCCGGGCGCCGCCCCACCGGCCCGTACGGCATGCCCATGCCCTGCCGCCACCACGCCGCGTTACACATTACACTGCCGCCCAACCCTCACTCCCCTGACAGACTGTCTAGCCGGGACTAACTTTCCCGCACGGACAAAGTCAAATGTATGACGAAAATGTAGCGTCAAATTGTGAAAAATATCAGTTTTTGTCATTATCATGAAAAAATAAGAGCTACTGGGTGCGGCATTTTTCGTGAACAAAGTCGCGATGCGCGTGCTCGCCCTACTATATCGTTATGTTAAAGACGTAATGTAAATCATGGACGTAATATAATATCATTGTGGTTATGTGTGTAGGGTGAATAACGGAGTCATGGATGTGATGAGTGCTGTAGTGTGGTGTGTGGCGGTACGCACGTGGTGCTGGTGGTGGTGGTGCAGCGGCGGGTGCTGCGGCGCGCGCCACCACGGCTCGGCGCCGCCCTCCCAGTACATGCGCTCGTCCTCCTCCATGCCCTGCGCACGACATTACACTCACTCACATACCGACGCACCCTGATCGTCATTATCATCACATTGCGATCACGGCGGGACATTACTACTTCAATTTCAAACAGGTGAAATCACACATGCTACTCAAGGCACACCTGTACAAATACAGAATCATATCATCTTGCTCATAACTATCATGAAAATGTAGGGAAAGAATTTAAATAATGCAATAGAAATCACCAATTAGAATAATATATGTTTGATATACTTTGACAGAAAACAAGTGCCTCCGTGGAGAGATATTTAAGAATGTTCTCGAACAAGCACTCTTGTTTTTTCTGTCCTGGCACCATGATCTCACAAAGCTACGCAAAGGAAACGATACGATTGGCTGTATATTTAGAACTACGTACATCGTGCATGCGGCGGCGCGCCCACAGTTCGTCTCTGACCAACATGCGCTGAGCTTTGGCCTCAGCCAGCTTGCGCTGGTGCGTCGACGGCTTCACTTTCACCTCCAAATCCGGTTGGACCTGCAAACACGCCTTACGTGAGATACTGAAGATTGGCAGGTGGTGTAAAGCAGGATAGAGTGGAGTCCTCATTGAAAGTTGTAATCATGTGACGCGCGGAGCTCTTGGCGGCCGCGTGGCCGCCAGGCTCACGCGCACCTCAAACCTTTTACTAAGTAATCACTGGACAGTAACGTAAATAATGACAATAGTCAATGCATGTAAAAAGCTATGTCATGATAATCCCACAACGAACGAAAATAAAAAGAACAATTTAATTACCTGCCACTTAATTTCATATCAATTACGTGCCATTTATTTCAGCACTCCAAGATAAACCTTATTTTACGGCATTAATAAATACAACTTAAATCCGAAAGGGTTTTGTACTAAATTGACATTGTAATGACATTTCCAAATTCGCTATCAGGGTTGATCTCAATTGAATACCAGTGAAGTTTCACCATTGATTATGATCAATGGTGCAATGCTGTACATGGCACAACCATGAACCCCTGACTGGCAGTGAGTAAGCCACTGACCTTCTTCTTGTACTGCAGCCGGTGCCTGCGGCCCTTCATGTGCATTTCCTTGGCGTTGGGGTCGTTGAACTTGCAGTCGCAGAGCTTGCAGTTGAAGCTGAGCGCCTTGCCGTCGTCTCCGCGGATCTCCTCGATGTAGTCCTGCCCCACGGGCTGCACCTCCGGCTCCACGTCGCCGTCGTCGTCCTTGTCGTCGCCGTCCTTGTCCTTGTCGCCTTGGGGTTGTTTCGTCTCGTTGGCAGAGGTCCCCGCGACAGTACTGAGCCCCCCGGACGCAACGAACGCGATCTTGGGCGTGCCGGCCACCGTCTTTTTGGCTGATAGAATTGGAAAAGTCAAATTTGCTCGTTCGAGATTTAATTCTAGGAGTTTTTTTAAATAGAGAATCGCTTCTTTTGGGTCTTTTCTACAAGTTCTTATCGCAAGTCTATGACAATTCGACATTAATAGAAGTATTTATGCCTAATAATTTGGTCTCAGAGGACATGCAAAGCCTGGGGGCAACCAGTACCATTATCTAATCCACTTATAATTAATTATGTCTAGGTATGAAATAATAAAGTTTGGAAATTATGAATTGTTTACTACGCAATTTTATTGCGCGTATTACAATTTAATGTCGAAAGTCTAGGAATACATTTAGAAAGTAAAGAAATGTTTGTTATTCATTTTGTGTTTTTTAATATAAAAAAGGCCCATTGAACACACTCCGTATCTGTACTGGGTGTCGCAACGGTTTCGCCGAGAAAATTTGACTGTCACAAATCTATGTGCCGACTAAACGCGTATATACAGATATGGCGTTGTGGCTGGGGGGTCAGCACAGATGCGGGAACCCGCACAAATATGCCCTCCTTACGGAAATGCGTCGTGAATGGAGGGCATATATGTAACAAATACAACTAGCCTATACATTTATTTGGGTAGACAGACACTGAAAACAATTACCGCTGCAATATTTTCAAATATTTAAATATAAATATGTATTTATACAATATTGGGCCAGTCTTGGCAAACAGTAACAAGGGATGGGTTCAGACGATACTCGCCTTACCTCGTTCAACATGTGTAAGCGGAGTTACATTAGTAGTTAGGGTGAAGAACTCATTTATTAGTAAATTAGCATTGATTGTAAATTAAATTGTCATTAAGTTAGTAAATCAGCAAGTAACAGAATTGTAGTTCAATGTAAATAATAAATGTTAATTAGTACAATATTGTCAAGGTTATTGTTTATAGTACTGATAACTAGAGGAAAATATAGAAGGGAGTAACAAACTAAAGCAAAGGTATGTGCTTGAAAAATAAGTGGAATAATCAAAATTTCAATACTTATTAATTTCAATAATTCTGCAAAAAATTGAAAATCCACAGAAATATTGGATGGACTTATGAATTCCTTTCTATTTAATTACATAAAATTATCAATAAACTCGTTTCCTATTTTCTAGACTAGTGAATCTATCCGATAAAACAGTTACAAAACAGAAGCCATGTACTATGATTGACCAACAGATCAATTTAATAAGGCAGTAATCTTCACTCAGTGGGGTGATGTTTGTGTTTTGTTCTGATGCTAATTGCTTGCTAACCTAAAACCTGATCTAAAGTTTATTTATTTGGCTTGAATAGTATTCGCGTCGGTCAATTCGGGGCAATGTCGGACAACTGTCTAAGGAAGGGAGGAACAAATGGAATACTAAGTAGTAGTAGTTGTTATTGTAGTGTGGTGTAGCAGTAGTACTCACCACCGCCGAGCTTGGTGGGCTCCGTGGAGGGGATGGGCTTGCCGAGCATGGTGTGCAGCTTGACGACCTTCTGGTGCTTGATGCCGCGCACGTGCGCGGCGTACGCGTCGGCGCCGGTGCACGTGACGTCACACAGCTCGCAGCGCAGCGCGCCGCCGCCCGCGCCGCGCCCGCTGGCGGCCGCGGCGCCCGCCGCCGCCAGCTTCACCGCCGCCTCCTTCTTCTTGTGCTTCTGCCCCTCCAGGTGCTCCTTGTACGTCTGCAAGGGCACAACACACTCGAGACACGCGTCTAGGGGCGGCATGCAGCCCGCCGAATAGTTTATTCACGAGAGTGAATAAGCTGTTTTTGAGAATTTCTCTACCGAGACCCTTCTCGTTTGAGAAATCGTTGTCGATGTTCTAGTGGAGAACACGCGATTGACATTATAGAGATTAGTGACATTCTAGAGATTAGCGACATTCTAGAGATTAGTGACATTCTAGAGATTAGTGAAATTCTAGTGTCAGAGTTGAGATCGATGTATTAATACGGGCTTTACACAAAGAATGTACACAAGATGCGAGCATAAAGTTGATAAAATGGTGTAATACCTGCGGGCCGGCGCAGGAGATGCGGCATACGTCACAGTAGTGCAGCTGCTGCGCCTTTGGCGGCGGCTTGGGGCGGCGCGTCTGCCCCGCGCCCACGCCGCTCTTGTTGTAATTCTTCCACCCCCTGGCGTAACATAACATTGCATTGCTTTACCCGAAGTCCGAGCATCGGCTCGCACACTACTCTCACATCCATGCGCATCACACATGCGTGTTACATGCAGAGGAGCAAACTAGTTACATGAATAAGCGTGCTGCGAGCATGTGATTCTAAAGATTGTCATACTAGCAGTTTGCAACACGATAGATTTTAGCATGCAGGCACAAGAATGCTAGTGACAAAACGCGAGGGTACTTGTAGCAGGCATATACATTCTCATTACAAATACGAGATCAATGGCTTGAGCACAATCTTTTTAGGTAGCTTAGAGTAAATTTATTGACAGCATGATATCTAGATGGCGGCTACGTTAAAAGATTATGCTATGGGCACAAGACTGACGAACGTTCCTTGCGCAGGACTGACAGGCGATTAGGGAGTAACTGTTAAGTACATCACTGTAGTTATTTTTATTGAACTTGTATCCTTGGTGGAACCTACAGATGACTGCTGCAAAGATAAGACTAATGCAGTTCTTTTGAAAGTTACTCACGCTCCGCCGCCGGGTTTGTTCTGCTGAGCTACGTACATGGTTGCAGCGTTGTAGAGAGCGGTGTCGTACGCAGTGCTGGCTCTGTTTGTGTTCTCTGCATAACAAATGTGACATAATGCTGTCAGTGTGTCAGGTCGCGTCGTAACGTAATTGGTATTAACCACCAATACCAATCAATTATTGTGTTGGACATTTGATTAAATAACAACATAGATAGATTAAAATAATGATGGCATTGGGATCATTTGAATTAGGCTGCACAATAGTCTAGATAGAGTCATGTTAATGATATAAAGGTGATGTACTGACGTTTAGCGGGCTGCGCGGCGGTGGCGGTGTAGGCCTGCGTGGGGTAGGAGGTGGCGGCCGTGGTGGCGGAGTACACGCCGCCGTACGCCGCCTTGGCGCCGCCCCCGCCCGCGCGGCCCCCGCCCTGCACCACTACGTTCTGTGCAGACAAAGATAGGACAGGCTCAGTCTAGAGCGGGAATCACATTATTCGATTTTTTTTAACTAATCTTAGAAGTCAAGTCGTTTAAAATGTGGTATCTATTAAAAAAACATAACCACCTATAATATATTTCATTATTATTATGCAAGTAGATTATTTAGACTAAAAAGCAAGCTATGTAAATCAATGGCCTCAATAGCTTTTCTAAATAAAATCTTATTATAATACCAGACTCGTTTTCAAACTGTATAAATAACATGTTATCTGTGCTTAATAAATAAATGAGTCAGGTCTCAGTCCGGGATGTCGAAAATAGGTGGACTAGACAAATAAATCAATATGTTTATTGCAGTACAGAAGCTGCTGTGATTTCACCGGGGATTTAATTATAAATATAAAAGAACATTGTGATTTTGTGATATTATTTAACTGTGCAAAATAAGGTGAGTGAGTAACTTGAAAGTTCAAAAACCTAAACAATTTACTATGGGTTTTATCAGATTGTTACATTAATTTTCATATAATCAATCAATCAATTTTCCAGAAACTGCGCCAATAAATGGACTGATTAGTAATTGAATTACTTTTTCGAAAACAACCGTATTTTATACTACATATAACAATATGGCCTGTATAAAGCCAAACCAAGCTCGGGAAACGAGAGTCACAAATCACAAATAGTATTCAAACAGGAAATTCCTCCTTTGATGGAAGCTCATAAACTGGCAGGCGTCCAATGTGAATAGACGCTTTTGAGACAACATGATTGATGGCTTCCAGTTGCATATGTAAAATGTATATAAAATAATAAAATATATGGTAGGGTTCAAGAACACCATGAGCTTTCACCCATGAACTTACATTTATTGATGTGTCATATAACTTTGGGAAGATATCTAAAATAGTCGCGAACATCATTGAGGGAACCGAGGAAGGTGGCCACCGGTAGACAACTGTTTTGATGGTGTTTTAACAATAAAGAGTATCTACTTGTATCTATAATGTTACCTGTGCATAAGTGGCGGGCGTGGAGTACGCCGGCTTGGCCGCCGAGGCATCGTACGTGGGCTGCGGCTGCGGCGGCGCGGCCGTGGGGTAGGCGGCCGCCTGCTGGTAGTAGGCGCTTTTACTCGCGTCGTACGCCGACGCGGCCGCGGCTGCAGCGTGCGCGTGCGCGTGCGCCGCTGCTGGCAAAACCACACCTGTTAGAAGAGCATTCACTGTGATGTGCTCCACTACTGTTTAAATGTCCTCGAACTGAAATATTACAACATAAATGACTAGATTTTCAAATTGTTTTAATAGACATAAGGTATAGAATGTTTAATTATTCCATCTAGTAGGTAATGATTTTTAGACATTATTTAATATTCTATTGTTATAATCATCATGGTAGGTAGCTGCTCCATGCAACTTGAATCATGTAAGAATACAAATACTACGAAGAAGTAAAGTTATTTGTTTATAAGTATGTTGCTCTGGAACTTTTGGACCCATGCTGAAAATTATTTCACTGAAAGAAAGCTGGACTATCACAGAGTGACAGGCCATTTTAAATTTCCAAATGCGAGTGAAAGACTAAATGGGTTGATGTGTACAAAAACAAATAACACAAAAATTTAAACAGACTTCGAAAACCTTGTTGTTTATTTCATTTGGAGTCAGTGCCACTATCCTTACACTACATGAGATTTACTTCTTAGGTAGGTTAACCTACCTACCCCTACTTACTTTAATTGGCACCAATTATGTAGTTATTTCTAACTTTATAGACCACTCAGGTTATTTTTTAAGTAGGTTCTATTATTTTTTTCATGATTTTTAGTGGTAAACTACATTTATTGAATTACTGGAAACCGTAAATAGACCACTCTCAAACTACTGAACCGATTTTGATGAAATTTCTATGGGACCAATGTGAAATATATCCTTTCAAATAAAAAGCTTTTTAATAGGTTTATAAACGTTTGGAGTTTTGAAGTAACATAAAAAAACAACAGAATTGAAAAACTCCTTCTTTGAATTCGGTAAAAAAACTATAAATGTTTCCGCTGGTTCTTTAAGTAGCCTATTTGAGAAGACTAAAGGGTAACGTGGAATTAAATCTGGAACAATTACCAACGGCCATGAGATCATTGATAACATTGTTTGACCCATGTCATATGAGACCAGTGTAGTACATAAGTACTTATTTCATATAAATACTTATACTATAAACAGGTATAACCTATTTTGAATGATGGTAAGTTTAATCCTCATGTCTGTATGACATATTCAGTTGTTATCTGTAAATTCGACCTAGAATAAATCTGTACCGTTTTAAAGGTAGAAACGACTTGCAAACGCGCCCTCAGGAAACTATTTGTTAAACTTGTCGGCTGACTAACCATTTTGTTATTGTCAATGGCAAATTCACAATAACTCAATTACGCCTTATCACGCCATGGCGATAGCGATATACTTGCTTACCTATGTATTTACCTACCTATCGATTTAGAAGGCGTATGAAATATTGAACTAAAGCTCGTTTATTATGTAAACAATATTTGCTTGCAGTGCTTATCAGTAGTTATGATTGCTTGCACGGTACGGCAGGTACCTTGCGTGGCCGCCGCAGCTTGGTATGCTGTGTCGTATCCTGTGGCGGCCGCTCTCTGCGTGCCGTAAGTGGCGGCCGTCGCCGCTGGTGCTACAGCGTACCCAGTTTGTCCACCGTAAGCCGCACTCGCTGTCGCCGCACTGAAAACACCAACTACATCAAGTATTCTAAAAACACGATCAAACCCGAAAATACCAAGATCAATACACACCAGGCGCCATTTTGATTAGGTCAAACATGAGCACAAGGCCCGTGTATAACACATCTCTCAATCCCTTGATTAACTTATAAAACTGACATATTATTATATTTTACGCAAAAAGAACTTACCCATATTGGGTTCCTCCATGAGTAAACCCAAAATAATTATTTGCTGCCATCATTTACCGATTTTCCGCGGTGAAACAACAGACGCTTCGTAGCGGAAAAGACCGGCGTTTTGTTTGTCTTTGGCAAATATGGCCGCCGAAATCATCGATCGGTGTGGCCAGGTACAAAAAATAATAATATAAAAGAATACATATTACATTTTTTAACAAAACTTAAACAGCTGACAGGTGTAGGATATAGCATAGAATTTTTGAAAACGAACACAAACAAAAATATATATATATACAGACGAACATAGTAACCTCCTCCGAAAAATATGGCCAAGTGCTTTTCAGGCCATGCACAATGAAGGGTTCCTTAGCAGGTATAGAATGGAATATAATAACTCTTTATTGCACACTAAAGTTCGGAATATACTTACTTATCGTTATTCGGTAGGTATACCTACCTACTTACTTGAGTTGTTTTGTGAGCCAGGGTATTTGGATTAGTTTTATAATAAAAATAGTGTAATAATAAAAAATAACCCTGATCCAAACTACGGAAATCACTGCTTACCCGTTTACAAGAATCATTATAAAATCATCACAACCATGACTGAATACCACCTGACGATTCTAGCGACACCTTTCTGCAAAATGTACAAACAGTTATACAGCTATATTGACCGACTTGCTTACAAATAAATTGTATTTTTTCTCTTTATGTATTTAACGTGGCCGGAAATTACTCTGGACAGAGTTACGTGGAAAAGAAAAGGCAAGGCCTTTGCCCAAGAGTGGGACAGACTTACAGGCTATTAGAAATAATGTATCAATTTTCGACTGCATGATCTAATTAATAATTCTGCAATAGAAATATGTAAGAAATGTCGGAACTAAATACGTCAATTTTGATTAAATCTCTAAAAGCTATAAATCTCGCAAACTTTTTCATAGTAAAATGTTGTATGGAAACACCATTTCATTTTAGAAAATACCTTTTAAACGATATCCTAAATGATGGGGTAACTAAAGAAAAAATATCCCCTCTTTCAATGTTCGGTACCTCAAAAAAGTAATTTCACAACATTTTGTAATTTTGAAAGTGAGATCTACTTTCAAGGTATAGCTGTAAGTACCATTTCATCAACTTCCGTCAGAAACTGTAGAAGTTAAACCGTGACTAGCCGAAACAGACGGACGAGCTGGATGATCTAATAAGGGTTCCTAGTAGAGACTACGGAACCGTAAAAAATCTGAATTGTGATCAAAATTAACTATTCGGCTGAATGCTTAAATTTCGCTGTTGAAATACCTGGAAAATTATATCAAAAATCGTTTCATTAAATAGTAGCAAGTAATAATTTCTATGCAATTACGTTATATCATCTTTCTTGTTCTACTGTGATTACAATGTTGTTTCTTCTTGTAAAATATGGCCCAGCCAATAAAACTCAACTTTATTTTACTCCCGTTTTGAACAATTTGTCAAGGCCTAGCAACATCGCTACCATAGACATTACACAACGGAAATACAAAAAAATGCGTTCAGCAAATTATCAGCATTCTACGTTATTATGCTTACCTATGTAACTTCCTTTATATTATGATATAGGTCTACCAGAATCTCATGGCATTAAAAAAATATAAAAAAATGTGATTTTCATATGGCAATGTCAATTGTCACCTGCCAAATCAAAGTACAAGGTTTGTCAACCGCTGTTGAGATTTTGTGATATCTTCTTGGCAATTTATTGTTTTTGTGAAAATGTCGAAAAAGCCACTTCGATCTCAAGCGAGAAATATTGTTTTCAATGTGTATCGTAAAATAAGGGAAGAAGAAGGCGTAAATCAAACTCAATCTTTGATTTTAAAGCGCGTCGTAGAGTTGACCGGTAAGTTGGACTGAGTTGTTTTGATACTTTTAGTTTATTTTATATTTATCTTACTTAATTATAGCTTCTTTATAGGGGTTTTCAGTACTACTATACGGCGAATCATAGGTGAGTGCACATCGAACGATGGTGTATTTTCCACGCCTGGTAAAAAGAGGAGAGCGGGGAAGAAGAAAATCAACTTGGACAGTTTCGATTTACAGTTGATAAGGAATAAAGTAAATGAATTTTATACAGTTCGGAAGGAAATTCCAACAGAAATAAAACTGTTAAAAATTCTTCGACAAGAAATTGATTTCAACGGAGGGAGAGAATCTCTGAGGTAAGAAAAATATTAAGTAATAATCCTTCTCACTCGTAAGACGAGGCCTGTGCCCTGCAGTGGGACGTACGAGTATTTAGACTGATGTTGATGTTGATGATTGACTAAGCTATCGTTTCAGTAACATGATAAATTTTATTATTTTTTACAGACTTATACTTAAGGAGACAGGTTTTGAATATTTTAAATGCCAATCAAAAAGGATCATTTTGATCATTTTGTGTACGGAACTCAAGTAAGCGAACGAAAAGCAATTATACCAGTGACCTGAGCGATAATATTGGAATACTGCGAGTCTGCTAAGTGATTCGGAACGGTGCTTGTTGTGTGTAACTAGTCTTAGTGAACTAGTGTACTAGTAGTGAACTAGTACTGTGTATTTGTCGAGTTTGTGGAGAGCGAAATAAACCCTTTTTACACGTTTAACGGCATTAATTGTACCTACCCCTGTACGTGTACGTAACATTATAATAAATTAGTACATAAAGTAATATATGATTGGATTTATTTTTTTTGTCATATTTTCCTATGTTAAGAACCCGATGCATAACAACAATTTCATACACATACCTAGTATACTTTATGTTAATTAATGACTAAATATATAAATAAAAATTAAACAGTATCAAGATCGTTTAATCCAATTTCCCCAGTATTGCACACAACAAATTTTTATTTCCCCATTTGCCATGAGATTCTGGTAGACCTATAGTTTATCTATAATATCCGTAATTAGGCCATATATTATTTGGGTAGGGTCAAAGACTACAATTGGGTAGGGTAGGGTATCCACGTCAGGATATTATATAATGTTATGTTATAGCGCACCACCTCTAGGTTGCGTTCCGATCCGGTGGTAGATTTACCCTCGCCACCTCTTCTGGCAGCGGCCCAAGCCGAGGTCGTGTCCCTTGTGGCGCCCTTGAGCTAGCTGCCCCCCTGCCCCTCTGGCTGGAGCGCACTCGCGCTCTGTCCGGGTGAAGTTGTTATGGCCACTCTGGCCAACAACATATAGTCCATTCAAAAAAAAAAAAAAAACACCTAGAATTCACTATAATATTAGCATTGGCAAAGCAGGTGAAATGAAACACAAAGTCAAGTAGAAAAATAATATGTACTTAAAAATACTAGTATATCTCTGATTCCTTAAATAACTGTTTGATTAATAAATTTATCATTATACTTACTTACACTTTATGGAGTGTAGGCAGAGATGCACCCACATTTCCCTGATGGTTTATTAGTCATTATTTTGCTATGAGTATGTTGGAATGAAGATAGAAAATAAAAACATACTTTACTATATTATTATAATAAATGCCAAAAATAAATACACAATAGCCGTCATCAAGTTTATGAATAGTGCAAACACTTCAAGCACAGCTTTGGGATTCTTGGAAGAAGATTAATATTATTATTGTATAATAAATCCGGCTATATTATAATGTTAACCATATTCTTAAAACTTAACAGATAAATTATATTATCCCAGTAACAATTTAAATATTATTGTCAGTATATTCAGGATGATCAGTGGAACTGAAAAAATAAACAATAATAGGTTAGTATAGTTCAAAAGACAGACAATTATTAATACTTTTAATTGTCATTGTCATTATGGACCAACTTGGCCACCATCAATAAAATTAATGTTGTTCATAGGTGCAACACATCTAATATTGCACTACTTCTAGAACAATTCAGGTTGGGCAAGTTAGGCCATGCATCTATACAAATAAATAAAATTGGAGTGTCTGTTTGTAATATCAAAATAACACCTTTTCACTAAATGCATATGAAAGTACATACGACACCTATAGCAAAAACGCGATTTAAAACATTTTTGTCTGTCTGTCTGTCTGTCTGTCTGTGTGTTTGTTCCGGGTAATCTCCGAAACGGCTGGACCGATTTTGACGGGACTTTCACTGGTACAGCTGATGTTATAAGCAGTCACTTAGGCTACTTTTATTTTAGAAAAACCAAATTAAACAAAAAAATATGAAAAAATGGGTCCTGTCGTGCGGGCTCCGAACGCGGGAGCGGGCTTTTATGTTAAGTTAAATTCCACGCGGACGAAGTCGCGGGCTCAGCTAGTCTGTAATGTTATTATAGGTACCATGTTGTATCAACATTTAGTACCCCTGTTCTTGCTCCTAAAATGTTCTTAAATTTATCTGCTAACATAGGTACTTACCAATTGGAAAATTATACAAATTAAATGACAGTGTACTGAGAATTTATACTCACTTCTTGTAACCGTTCTGATGGACCTTACTAAGTTTAATATCTGAAATTTAATTGATGAATGATCTTCAAATCCTTGGTTTGGACTGTTCGCTCCCCAACCCACTGAAAAGTTAAGATAATGTTAAATTTAACTTCAAAACAATTGCAATAGCTCAAAAACAGGGATGGGGCTACAAGTACAAGGTAAAATGAGATGCATAGCATCGGCTTCTTTCTACCTCTCTGTTGGGGCAGTGGTGATCAACTGATGCCCGATCATGTTTAATGTTTACGCAGACAGAGAGTACTTTAAATTCATTAGGTAGGTACTTAGACTAAGGTAGGTACCTGTACCTACACTTCCTACCTAGAGAACGCGCGGTGTAAATTGGCCGACTTGGACTTAGTTCTAGCGGCAACTAAAATAGATGTTTCGTATGAAAATGATTTACTGAACCGCCATTTAAACAAACTTCAGTGTAATCAAGTTACAGCGCGCGTACAGTAAAAGCTGTAAAAACCAAATCTTGATTTAAACTGCTGTTGTTCTACTTATAGGTTAGGAAATGGCTACTTACTTTTTTGCATAAACCTCTCTTCATGGAGCACACAGACTGCATTTAAGCAGAGCAAAGTGGCCTCAAATAGATTCCATAGCGTAAGCATCTTTAAACTTAAAATATTAAATTAATTATGGATAGTCTCTATTATATTCTCTTTGATGGATAGTTTTATTTGTTATGACAGTTATGACATGACAATATCACAGATTAGAGATATGTAGCAATATTATGACAATCATAGACTCAAAGAAGTCAAAGAGTAAAATAAAGTCAGAGAGAAGTCACAAAATACTCCTTTTTTAGGGTTCCATAGTCAAACTAAGAACCTATACAGTTTCGCCATGTCCGTCTGTCTGTCGCGTCGTCCGTCCGACGTCACAGTTATTTTATTTAGAGACTATGTCGGCTATAATGTGGCAATTTGGCACAAAAATAGTTATTTCATATAAATCGATATCATTCTTGGGTACCTCCTGTTCTTGGGAAGTGAGATTGAAACATTTTTAACTCATCCCCTCGAGTGTTGTATCGTATTCGAATAGGTATTTTAACATTGTTTTGAGGTTGCTCTGATAGTTTTCACAATTATTTACCGTTTGAAAAATATTTAGCTCCCAAGTAGCCTTTTTGACGTGAGTTGTTTATAATAATGTGATAACCGACATAAGTAAGCTAGCCAAAAATATAATTTCGTTATTGAAATGACTACGGAACCCCACGTTGAGCGTGACTCAATAGGTACGCCAGTATTTTTTAAAATATTTTTTCGGTCCTGGGTGCCCTTGCAAACCATCATAGATTTAACTACCCGGGTAAAATCAATGCTGCCAGTGCACGTCAGTCAAAGCTTGCGGTCTCTATAATTATATTATCAAGAAATTGAGTTACCTAGCTTAACTATCGATAATTAAAATAACTATTGATGTTCATTACGAGCAATAGTATCAATTAATAGTATTGGCAATATGTTGATTGACAACCGATAGTTACCCGTTCGCACTAAACGAAACTTGTTTTATGACAACCAAAAAATAGAGACAACAACATGTGTCGTCTAGTGCGCATTGCGCACGTAGGTAGGGTATAGGCAACACTTGGGCAACACCAAAGGCAAAACATTATAAAAGGGCTCAAAAGTGGCTTGTACCCAGGGACGTCAAAAAGAGGGACGTTAACGTGGTGAGCCTCAGCGACACCAATTGGTGTCTTAACGCCCGTAACGTTGAGCCTCGCCGACACCAATTGGTGTCGGCTGGACAAGCATTCAATATTCAATTTTCTAGTTAGATATTATGATGTATTTTGGCTTAAAACAAATTGGTTCTGATGTGGCATGATTTTCCACGACCGTAATTAGCTATAAAATAAATATCGTGGCTTGTGATCGTCCAGAAATCAAGTTTAATTTTTCAGTCATTTCGCGCGCGTAACATTGTCACGGCCTCCAGCTAGTGACTCTCTTTTAGTGTGAATTGGTGTTTTTTTACCGGTAAGTGGCTTTATTTTCATTATAAGTGTTTATTTCAAGTACTCAGATATTAGTTTTGATAAAACAATGCCAGAAAACGTGTTTTTTGAACTAACAATTCTAATGTAATGGAGTTCGGCAGAAATTCTGCCACACTGAATGTTTTTTTATTGTGTTACTACAAATTAGTGGCTTTATAATGTACATAATAGCGTAATAAATAGTTATTATTCATATTTCCAATAATATTTGGTAGATTTCAACAGTTTTGTGTACAAATATCAAATTCCAATTTAAAGTTTATAAGGTTATAAAAAGTAAGTAATGGACTTTTTGTTATCTATTTGACAGTTCCTAAAGTCAATAGTGACATTTCCGCGTATGTCAGCCATTGTATTGAGCTAACCCAGTAGTGCGTGGTCATGTCGATAAAATTATCGATAAACGATTATTTTGATTTTCGGATTTATTTGAATAGTAACGTAATCTATACAAATAAATAAAATTGGAGTGTGTGTTTGTAATATCAAAATAAGACCTTTTCACTAAATGTATATGTACATACGACGCATATAGCGAAAACGCAATTAAAAATAAAATTGTCTGGTGTTTGTACCGGGTAATCTTCGAAACGGCTGGACCGATTTTGACGGGACTTTCACTGGCAGATAGCTGACGTTATAAGCAGTAACTGAGGCTACTTTTATGTTAGAAAAACATTTTTTTTTTAAATGGGTCCTGTTGCGCGGGCTCATAACGCGCGAGCGGACGTTTTTGTTAAGTTAAATTCCACGCGGACGAAGTCGCGGGCTCAGCTAGTGATTCAATAATATGTGGAAAAAAAAACAATGACACCTACTACTATTTATATTTTCATTACTGTCTTTTATGTATTTTAGGAAATGGCCAATTGGAATGTGGGAGAACGCGTGGTGCCGGAGCACATTCTAAGCCTTCTAGCGGACTCGCGACTCGGAGGGCAGTGACGTCGAGGAACCCTAGTACCTCGACGTTGAGGCGGTATATTTTGAATACCTGGAGGAGGCGGAGGAGTACGAGTTGGCTCCACCAGGTCAAAATGTAAGTATATTTGAATAGTTTAGTATTTTTGTGCTTTTATTTATTACTTTTGAATTATTGTGTAAACTAATTGTTAATTGTGTTTTTTATTTCAGATCGCCCTACATTTACTTTTTTATTTTACAGATCCGCCTACACCTCCTTGGCGCGAGGTTCGCCAGGTCCTTCCAGCTCTGCCCCCCGCGAGTCAACACTAGGGCTTGCAAATAATCGATGATTTTAGATATTCGAATATTGGACATTTTTAAGGTGGTATTCGAATTATTCAAATAGTAGCAAAAATGAATATATATGTATTTTTTTGTAAATATTGTTGTTTATTTATTATAATAATAACTTTAACATGATAAGTGAATAATACCTTGTATATTTTTTAACTCTATATGAAAAAATCAGGAAATAAATGAAATTATGTTTATTTTATTGAATTTAAGTAAAAGTTTCAAGTCACAGACAACTTTTTTAGGCACTAGCTTCTGCCCGCGACCGAATACCCCGAATATTCGGCCATTTTCAGTGTTCGAATAATAAGGGAGGCTTTATTCGAATACTGAATGTGTAAAATGTATAGGTACATTTGTGCAAATATGTGAGCATATAAACTTTTACACACTTACAAACATTTTTAGCGGTTCAAAATTCGAAATACATTAGATTTTTAAATAAACTGCCATATTGCCCCTTAGTGCAAAAATCGTTTCTTATTGCCTAGGTACCTAAGTTATAAAATATACCTATAGTCCAAATTTTGTGTTCGATGAGTCAGTCAATCAGGATAATTCAATATGAAGAGGGCTTATATATTAGTAAATACAGTCGCGGACTGAAAATGTTTAGCAGATTTCAACTTCGATTCCATCTCAAATCAAACTGTGAGCAATAGGATCTAAGATATGATATCAACAAACATATTACAGTTTATGAACTGGTGTACTCATGCACGTCATTTAGAAAGGTAGGTCAAGCCGTTTCGGAGGAGAACAATTACGAACTCACGCACACCGAAGTTTCATATAAGAATTAAAAAAAAAGTTTAATCGTCATTTACACCTAAGCCGTTCGTTGGAGAAAAAAGGTAACCTGAATGAAAACCTTATATTTTTGTTCATATTATACAAATTAACAAAAAATATAATAATATCACGAAAAAATACACAGAAAATCGTCTAATTCTTAACTACATAGCGTCTTCAATCGCCTTTAGCATTTAGATTGAGACTTTAAACTACTCCATGGTTGATATATTAGTAGTAGATGCAGGAATAACTAATGACATTGTACCATCAATGATAAACTATTATATTTGTCAATAAATATTAGCTAAAATATGGTCATCAAAAATGTATAATATTATAAATCGAATATTCGAATAAAGCCTCCCTTTCATTATTGGAATACTGAAAATGAAAGCCCTAGTACGCAAAACAAATACATTTATAAATGTACAAAATAATTTATTCATTAGTAGGTTCAGAAACGCTCTTTCGTACAGTCAGCTTATCGACAAGTATCGTAGCGGCGCGCCCCCCATCACTACGGAGCGTATGAGTGTGCGCGTGATCGACATCAAAACATCAAAACCATAACAAAAAAAGGGTCACCTTAGAAGGGCCATATCATTGTTTATTTCTATAAAACGTCAGCAAGAGTGTATTACATTAGAAGAGCTATATTGTTTTGATTTATGTTTTACATTTTGCAAGTTCCAATAACGTGTGATAATGGAAAATAACAGCTGGCAAAAATATGATTTGATTTGTTCTCTTGTGCCAGAAATCGCGAAAGTTCGTGAATAAAAGTGGTATATTTTTACAAATCATGCATGGAAATTAGATAATAAATGTTTGCAGAGTATTCTAATAATATTTTCTCGTATACACAACACGTCAAGACTCTGATTACGATATAAACATTCATGCGTTGAACTACGCAATTGCATATGCGCGGCCGCGCGCACTGTGTACTTTGAGTTCGATTATTATAAATCTCTTCGATAAGATATGTAAAAAAATGCTGTTGTTTGATTACTTGTATGTATATTCATTTTAATAAATCCAAAATTTCGTGTCAATTAGTACAGTGATTATTTCATAAACCTACATAATACAACAAAAATGCAATTTTATCCCGTACACTGACTTCAACAGATGATTTATAATTCATGAGATGTAATCAAATGATTGGTTATTCTGTAACATAAAGCCTATTTGTTCAAGAAACTAAAACAGTCATCAGAAAGACGATAGTGGCAATAGAATTTCAATGAGAGGGTATTTTACGAGTCATGACATTTACCACCGCGGGCAGGCAAAGTGACAGCGAGGCTTGACAGATTGAGCGTATTATGACGTTGGAGCGGGAGTGGTTAAACTAACTATATATAAAAAAAAACACTAAAGAAAGTTTCAAATATACTCTTTGGTATCTTAATGTAAAATAATAATTTAATAAGTAATTAAGTACTCTGATTTCAATGTATTATTTACAAAGGCACATTGTGGGTTCCAAACAACCAAATTTGAATTCGAGAACGTTTTAGCAATATTTCCTAGAAAATTAGGGAATTTAGGTAGTCAAGAGGCGAAACTGAGGTACGTAAATAAATACAGTTCCTATTAAAGATAATAATAATACTGGTTGTTATAACTCTGTGCTATTACCCATATGTTCTATTACATACTTATTTACCTAAATAACTTCCCAAGCTGGGCACAATTTAATATAATTTCAGCTGCCAACTTTTACAGAACATAAATCTTCATTCTTCATCACACCTGATAATTCAGATATATGGAAAACATGGAGTCTCATTCTTCTTCAGTGCAAGAAAATAATGCAACAAACAGGGATGAAACTAGTGGTAAGTTATCATATAACAGTATGTAAAGTTGTACATAGTCAGGAAAACAAACAATCCATGGTCCATGGTTCCCAACATTTTTTTTTATTAGCCCATCAAACAAAGAATCTATCAAATTAAGTATCAAGTTTTCCAAAGACCACTGTCAAACCCTTGACCAACATTAAATTATCTTACTAAGCCATGCTTGTACTTACTATGGGTATCATACAATGCACTGATTGGTTGTAAACTGAGCAGGTATTGCTAATAACTTTTAGTGCAGCCAACAAAATGAAAGTTAATGTTAATTGAAATAAAATTGTAGGTAAACTCATATCCATCATCCATATACCTTAAACCACTCAACTGATTTTGATAAAATTTATATGGGATCACCTGGAGTGTACCCTTTCAAACTAGAAATAATTTTCAAAATCAGTTCACAATTGATGGAAAACTGGTCAAACACATACAGATTAACATAGAATCTTTTTTTGCAGTTGGTTTAAAATACAATAAGCATGAGACATTTTGATTTGTGGAGATATTTGGCTTCTATTCGGCATTGGGCAACAGCAAATTGTATAATATGATGAATAATTGTGAGATTTTAATGCAAAATATTTAATTTCAGAAGATACTGATTGGGTTAATACCGAGGAACATAATGATCAATTAAGAAAATTATCTGAAAGTGTCATTACTAATACTAAGGAACATAATGATGAATCAACAAACCCAACTGGCGGCTTGTCTATGTCTCTAAAAAGGATGTCACCCATGCTCGATGATGAGACTCAAAATAGCTTAGTACCAGAGACAGATCCCGAGTCACTCAAAAGGATAAAAGTAGAACTTTATGCTAAAGATGAGGGACCATTTATTTACGATGTGAAAGGTAATGTGGTCACCCCTCCAATAATTACCAAAAACTTACCCAAAGTGTTTGAGTATCTGCCCATTTTTGGAAAGCCAGAGTCAGGATCAGATATAGATGAGTTCTATAGCTGCAAGATAAGAGATTTTGTTGGCAGTGATTTAAATGATGAAGAATTTGCTGATTTGGAGAAATATTGCAGGTAACATGCGTTTAATTGTTATGCATGATTAAACTAAAACTATAATTTTTGACTTTAACAAAGATTATAAAAAAATACATAAAAAAAAGGTATTTGCATTTTCTGCCATACTTATTATACACTGCAACCATAAGAAAGGTGGTACAGTTTGTTTATTCGAGCATGTTTGTGTTGTGTAATGATAGAATAAGCATCAACTTTATCAAACCAACAAGTACTTGGTCATAATTAAAAAAAATGAATATAAACTCAATCTATGTATATTTTTTAAAATATTTATTTTCAGTCCAGAACATCTTAAAACTGGTAAAGAATTAGTGATGTCAACCAAAGTGCCACAACCGGGGCTGCTCACCAACAGTATTGACAAGCAAATTGATACAGACGGCGCCACTGAAGGCCAAGCTCCGCCCAACCTTTACATCTTGAAGAAGTTCAAGATGAGGGTAGAACAGGATGTGAAAGGAATTTTCACAAAGAAACTGAAGTATAGGGGAGTGAGAGTGATACCACATATACCAGAGGTTAGCAACACTACTAAAATAGATCACCCTAAATGAACCTAAAAAAATACTGATCAAGCTGATAGAAAAACCTTTGTCACTTTGGGTTTGTGACTATTTGTGACGCCTGAAATTTGCGTTTCTGACTATTAGTGTCTTCTGATATATTGCTTTCCTGACCATCAGTGTGTCTTGACATACTGACATTACATTTCTGACCATTAAACAGGAAGGTTGTGAACAGAAGTGCTACTGTGTACAAATCCTACTAATATTATAAATGCGAAAGTTTGTGAGTGTGGATGTATGTATGTTTGCTACTCCTTCACGAAAAAACTACTGAACAGATTTGGATGAAATTTGGAACACAGATAGATTATAACCGGGATTAACATATAGGATACTTTTTAACCCGATAATCCCGAAATTTTTGCTAAGTTAAAATACTACGCGGATGAAGTATCGGGATGAAGTATTAATATACATATAGATAAACAGATATTTAAAAATGAAACATTAAAAAGGCATGTCAAGATTGTTAACTATATCCGCATCCTAATAAAAAAATATATAAGTCGCGGGGCACAGCTAGTATGGTCATATTAGTTAAATTTGCCAAAATTAAAAATGACACTACAATGATCAGACTCATTCTTTAGGTCCATGTGAGAAAAATAAAGAAAGACTATACATTTTTTATTGTGTACCCATGGAATTTGGGTCAATTTTTTTTTGTTTCCAGGAAGAGGATGTTGAAATTCCCGGTCTCACGGCGCCGAAGCCGGAGGACGAGGAGCTGGAGCCGGGCAAGGACATTCTGTACAGGATACGAGTTTACAGACCTTACACATACACGTCGCCTAAAGAGAGACATGTAAGTCGCCCTGTCGGACATCACACATGCTACTGAGAAATTGCTTGCCATTTATTGGCATATATTGATTTTTTTTGTGTAGCAGCAAGCAGCGGGTATGTGGACTTCTACTTTTAATATTCCGAGGCAACTGTTCGACTAACATTGCTAATAGCTTACATTATTAAATTAATTTGATGTGCCCTATCTAAATATTCTATGATAAACATGGAATCACAGGTGTAAGTTTATCAATGAGGGCAAGACGTTTTCAGCTTTCCAAGGCAAGGGTTGCTCGATCGGACTGGGCTGACGTTATCTATCGCTTCACTTCCGTCCGTGTCACTACAAATACAAACTATCGCTAAGAGAGTGTGTGCATGTGTTGGTGTGCAGACTCGCATCCGGCACTCCGTGTTCAGCTGCGACATGGTGCTGTGCGGGCGGCAGCGGCTCACGGCGCTGCGGGACCGGCTCGTGTGCCACAACGACTTCGACATGCGCATCGACGTCGCCGACAACCCCGACCTGCTGCCCAACACCAAGGCCAAGGTACCCGACACTCAACAACTAGGCCAATGTACCCGCCACTCAACACATAGGCCAATGTACCCGATACTCAACACCTAGGCCAATGTACCCGATACTCAACACCTAGGCCAATGTACCCGATACTCAACGCCTAGGCCAATGTACCCAGTACTCAACACCTAGGCCAATGTACCCGATACTCAACGCCTAGGCCAATGTACCCGGTACTCAACACCTAGGCCAATGTGCCCGATACTCAACACCTAGGCCAATGTACCCGGTACTCAACACCTAGGCCAATGTACCCGATACTCAACGCCTAGGCAAATAACACTTTTGGAAGTTATATTTTTACAACTTGCCCAGTTTTATTATTATTGGAATCTCCCCGGAATGTACTGTGCCCGTAGCACAGGCGTTGTGAGGTTTGCGCGGCGCGAGCATACAATCTAAACTGTATTTTTCCTTAACCGCTCTGTCCATTAACAAAATGGCAGGCTAGCCCATAAGCAGGCCAGCTGCTAGAAGGTCAGCTTCACCGGCGCTTGACCAGCGCTGGAGCGCGCGGTATTCACCTGCGCGGCAGTGCTAAATATCACTTGCACATCAAAAATCCAAACACTACACTATTATTTGATGATTTTGTTTATATTATTTATACACATATTTACACATAAGAACACCTAAAATCAACAAAATAAAAACACGTAAACATGGACGAAACATTCACATAAATTTTCGGGTATTTCGGTCATCATACCTACATATTTTATAAATCTACAAATTAGCCGGCTAGAGAATAGTTGAAATTACAATATAATCCACTCAAGAACACTAAATTAGCGCTGCAAATATATAATAATGATAAAATAAATAATCTATACTAATATTATAAAGAGAAAAGATTGTATTTTTGTATGTTTGTAACGAGTAAACTCAAAACTACTGGACCAATCTCAAAAATTATTTCACCATTAGAATGCTACATTATCCCCGAGTAACATGGGCTATATTTATTACGAGAAAAAATTAGCTCGCTATTATGTCATCCCATCGCATCGCATCGCGCTACGGAAACTATTGATGATAGAATAAAACAATGTTCTACAATATTAAAGAACATATCAATATCTACAAAAAACTCGCGGTACCATATGTCCAACTGTTATAGTTACGTTGCTGTAACTACTTTTTTACATTTTAAAAGTTGGTACAAAGTTTTTGCTTCTGGTATTAATATACATATAGATAAACAGATATTTAAAAATGAAACATTAAAAAGGCATGTCAAGATTGTTAACTAAATCCGCATCCTAATAAAAAAATCACTATACGCATGATTGTATGTCGATATTGGTGCTGATTCTGCTGTTTAATACTAAACTTGACTGAATCAAATGTTGCCACTCTTCTCATCGTCGTAAATAGTCTCAATGCATGAGCAAGATATGTTTTCTATTCTGTAACCTATGACAATATTTTAGTGGTAACTTGGAGCCGCAGAAAAGCAGTAATAACCAATTGGTTAAGCATGCGGCTTGCGAGCACAAGGTTCTGGGTTCAAAGCTCGGTTTGCACCACTGGGTTTAACGAAATCTATGTGCGAATCACAATTTCAATATGATTATCACTAACTTACGGTGAACAAAAACATCGTGAGGAAACCTGCATGCCTTAGAAAAAAGCTGAGCAATTGTCGAAAGACACCCGCACTGGGCCAGTGTGGTGGATTATGGCCTGAATCCCCCTCGTGTTGAGGAGAGGCCCGTGCCCAGAACTCAAACTCAAAATTGTTTTTATTCATGTAAGCCAACAAAGCATTTATGAATTGTCAGAATCTACCACCGGTTCGGAATGCTGCTTCCACTGAGAAGATCCGGCAAGAAACTCAATAGTTACTCTGTTCAATTATAAAAGATGGTGGACATTCTCAGGAACAGCAACAGAATGTGAACAGGCAACACCCAGAAGGGATGTTAAAAGGGCTAAATTACAATTATTGCGTGATCGGTATGATGAATAAGCAGTGGTTGTGGTTGGGGCGGCGCAGGACGTGTTCCCGTCGGGCTTCCTGTTCATCAACAACGTGTTCTACGTGGACGGGCGCGCGGGCTGCGCGGACTGCAGCGCGCCGCTGCGGCGCTGGGCGGCGCGGCGCGGGCTGGGCCGCTTCCCGCGCCGCGACCTCGCCGCCGCGCCGCTGCACCGGCTCGTGCTGAAGCTGGGCCACCCCGACGTGAGTGTGCTGGAACATGTGCCGTGCGAGGCGGACCGACCGCGCTCCTTGTAGCGCTCCGCTCCGGTTAATGTTCAGGCCCGGGGATCTTTGTTCGCCTCCGAGGCCTGGAAATGTCACGCCTTTATGTCCCGCCCCCGCGCGGGTGCGCTACTTAGCACCCACATTTTAAAAAATCTGCCTTATATTTGCTAATGTAAGTTTCTGACCATTACCGTCTTCTAACTTTTTGCGTTGAACATAGTTATTTTGGGCCTCCCCTCGACCCTTGAGACCCTCCAAAGAGTAACTCATCAGCGTATTTAATACACCATTAAGTACAACATTATATTTGCGTTCACAGGTATACGTCCACCAGGGCAACTGCGAACACATATTTATATTCTCCGAGGTGCGGTTACTCAACCCGAGTGATGCATTGCTGCTCTCCCAGTACCCGTACTCGAGAGCCGTGGGACAAAACCAGTCGATGTACTGCACCACATGCGCCGAGTTCTGCGCCAAATGGATCGTAGTAGGGTGCAATCGAGTACCCTTCGATCCTGCCTTCTTTTGCGAGTCCTGTCTCAAACAGTACCTATACAAGGACGGGCAGAAGATAGGCAATTTTAAAGCTTATTCGTATAGGGGTAACGCTTTAAATGTGTTGAAGCCTCAATGACAGCTAAATTCTGAAAATGTCTGCTCTGCGTATTGGACCTGTTTGATAGAGGCATTGGATTCGATCGGCTAAATGTACACGATTTTAAAGCTTATTCATACAAGAATAATGAATAGTGAAAGAATAATGAATAGGTAATGATTGAAATGTGCTAGCTTTGATGGCGTTGTATTGAAATTCTTCGAAATCGAGAAGCAATGGATTGGAATATTGATTATAAAGCTATTTTTTTTAAAGCTGATGCTCTAAATATGTTGATGCCTGTAGTTGCCTTAAGCGCTGCAGTCGATTTATTCAGTGACGTCACTTCTGACTGATTTCTACATATATCTGAGATCAGCTGCTGATTGGTTCAATCAAGATATGCTGCATATTATTCCCACACCACCGCGTGTTCGTATTTCATGAACATACTTGGTTCATGTGGGGTATATCTATAGTCCTTAGATCATGGGGTGGTCCTAAAAGTACCTACCTTTTTATATAGAAAATCGGGTGAAATTGAAGCATCCCAGTACTAGGAATAGTCTACTCAGGTATTAGCTAATTTAAATATGTACTAACAACAGCCTTCCTAACAGTGACAATAAAACAATACTATGCCACCGATCCGGCTATAGAGTTGAAAATAAATGTGAATGTGTAGGCTATAGACCAGGATAACATTGGAAATTTGACTTTTATATTGCAATGTTTCGAAAATGGCTGTTAATATTTAATTATAAGCGAGCGTGGCAGCACTAGAAGTCATTAGGCTTAACCTTTTGGATGGATCATAATCGGTATATAATTATTGACTCTAAAATCAATAATAAAACTATGATGCTTGAGCCAGTATTCCGCTCGCAGCACTTCCTAAAAAGTGCAACGAGTTGCAATCGGCTCACTGCTATTTACGGCTGAGTCGCGCGGGTGTTAGATTACTGCAGCTTCCATTCCATCATCATTACTAGGCCCTAACCACGCTAGCTACTCAAATCGTAATAGAAAAGCAAACGCTCGCGATTACGTTTCAAACGCTCCGCTTTTGACGTTTTGCTGACACCATACCATATCAATGTCAGTAGAAATCGTGAAGCTCGTGTCAGTCAAACGTCAAAAGCGGAGCGTTTGAAACGTAATCGCGAGCGTTTGCTTTTCTATAACGATTTAAGTAGCTAGCGTGGTTAGGGCCCTGTTGGTCGGCCGGCAGCTCGTCAACCGCGTACTGAGATACACACATAACATAGGAGGTGGCCGAGCAAGGAGCGAATTGGAGCTGTGGGTATCATTTGATCGCACATATTTACTTTTCGATTTTTTATATGGTTTTATATTGCGGCGCGTGTGAGATGCAAAACATTTATTAACAACTAGCTGTGCCCGCGACTTCGTCCGCGTGGAATTTAATTGACAAAGTTTCATAAAAACTTTCATCCCCTTGGGGGTAGAATTAATCAAAATCCTTTCTTAGCGGATGCCTACGTTATAACATCTACCTGCATGCCAAATTTCAGCCCGATCCGTCCAGTGGTTTGGGCTGTGCGTTGATAGATCACTATGTCAGTCAGTCAGTCAGTCAGTCACCTTTGAGTTATATATATATAGATGTGCTTGGATTCTACACGTGCCGCGCGGCTGAATGTGCATTCATCTTTAGGTAGAGGAGTCGAATTCGTCTGGACGAATTCGGTGTCCTAATTTATTTAGATTAGGTATCATGTCTATTGTTATGCAGGAGCTTTAATTATGTATGAAGATACAAGAAAATGTTTCAAATCAGGACTAATAAAAGATGATGTTCAGTGAATACACTTTTTATTTGAGTCAATATGTCTTGTAGCTCCAATTACGATATTCCATAATACATATCCATAACCTATAGCGCCTGCAAAAAAAGTTAAGGCAATCATTTTTTTGTAATATGACTGGCAATACAATATTTATGTTTATTAATATTTAATATGAGATATAAGGATAAACTCTCATAAACGCAGATTCTAATAAAGTGAAATCAGCGAATTTGTTCAAATATGGGAATCAAGAAATTAACTAAGGATATGTTTTCGGACTTTTGAGTGTATGTAACTTTAATATCTTATGCATGGTGTTCATTATGAGGTCACAACACGTGATAATTACCTATATAAACTTCAATGAACCAAATTCTGCATCCAGGCCCTTAATTAAGGTCGCCCCTCTGATAAGCGCGAGGAAAACTATCAGATTTGGTGGCCTAATCGCAGATTGAGCTAAGGCGGCGCTAATTTATCAGCAGTAGTGTCCATGCGTTACAATTTTTTTAATGGACTGTCCTAGTATTAAAATTATCACTAAAATAAGTATAAATATGGTAGGCAATATACAAAAGATATAAGCATACGAATGTTTCAAGTGTGATTGCAGTAAAACTAAATTTTGAGTGCGGCGCAGTCACATGGAGACTGCTTGTTGAGTTCTATACATATAGATGTGTTTTTAGGATTGCTTTATACTCCTTAATTATACTAGGTTATGTAGGTAGGCATTGAAACACTTTAATCCATCAGTTTCTCCTGTTTGTTTTTCCAAGCTAATAAGCTCCTTGGCATATTTAGAAGCGGATTTTCGTTTCCATGTCCTGTTTTTCCTCCCCCAATACTTTGTGTCCCTTCTCATCAGATATGGCGCCTTGTAGCTTGTGAAATCATCTGTGACCTGGAAACCAGACGTGACCAGGTTACGAGAGGCGGTAAAAATAACGCTAAACTTATGCATTTTAGGATATATTAACTATTCTATGACGTTAAAAATAATGTTTATGTTACGTAACTTTAATGTCATTTGTTTGTTTGAAGGTGGTGATTCAGCAGAATTTTCTGGAAAAATCACCACGCTAGATAATATTATGGGTAGGTAGCCTACAGAGTGGGCAGTAGGGAAAGAGGGCTAGCTGGCAGGTTGAGTGCTGGCCGTTATTGTTCTTAACCTAACTTCAGTTTGGTATTTAACGATTTTGGTTGGTCATAATGTAGAACATGATTAGGTGCATAAGAAATGTATCGATTTGTATACTTTATAAAATCTGGTGTAACCCAGTGAGCAATAATTTATTTATTATAATCATAAATCGCTCCTTTTAAAGTTTGGTACCTACTTACGTGTAAAAAGAGACCGCCCCCGGGTGGGCTCGAACCACCAACCTTTCGGTTAACAGCCGAACGCGCTAGCCAATTGCGCCACGGAGGCTCCTGAGAATTGGGTTGAAATATGTCACCTATTTCTAATAGTTCATTATTAAACCGATGGACTCACAGGGTTCAAGTACAATCATGTAAAATGTGGCCACCTATAAGAATATTACCTACTGGAACCGCAATTCATAATAAAGTCATGATTACTGATCTAATAGGAGTGATAGGTATTTGATTGTGTATTCGGAACAAGAGTATTTCGCCAGGCGCTTGATACACACTCGCCATTGCTTGATACTTTCCTAACACATTGACCAATCTGACAGCCTAGAATCTAGACTAGCCTTGAAAGTCTTATCCAAGTATGATAGATATCAAACTACAGCATCTAATTTCTATGATATCTTCTACCAGTGAAATATATAAATAATTTTAGTACCTTTTTTTTCCTGAAACATGGTGCTGTTATTGACTAATAGGTGAGACAAAGACAAAAAGAGATCTACGTGATGTCCCTAGCATACCCACCCACTTACCGGCGAAACAAAAGAATGCGAAAATATTTGCGCTTCATGTACGGTCGGTGCATCTTAAACCAACAGTTTTGAGGCCACATTCCGTTCGTCTCGTTATCGCGGCGCGGACTGCAGAAAAAGCTTCAGTGATAACAGAAGGAATTCCAGTCTGTTGGGTTTAGATTATTTAATAACGATCGTGGTGGGTACCTAGCTATAGCGTGTAAAATCGCACAATTTAAATACTTAGGTAAATACCCTAATTACCTTTTTTCAAAATGGCAACATTGAGGAAGTTCTTTTTATTCCCTTTAATGACGGCATACTTATTTTACTCTAGACTTTTCACAGTGTGCGTTTTCATCCTCCTAACCTTTTCCAATGCCAGTGTTTTTCTTCCATTCTTCGTGTTCTTTTCTGTCATACTCATGTCCACTCCGACTCCCAAGTGCACTCTACCAAGCTTATGTAAATTGGTAAAATAGAACATGCTATCACCTCGGTGTCTGGCTGTGTTTGACATTAATTTATTAGGTATCTTGGCCAAGGCTGAAAAGTTTAATATATACTAGGTGATACAAAATGGGTATACTATTTTTTTTGCAACTTAACTTTGTAAATCTCAAACTATCGGCTTTGTGGGACAGTTGAAGTACTAAAGGTTTTGTAGACTTGTGAAATCGGTCAACAGCTGTATTCCTATAACACCTTTTGTTTTTCAAGTTCCCTCCAAAGCTGATGGTTTTAGAATTACAAAGTTAAGTTTTGAAAAAAAAAGTATACCCATTATATGTCACCTTGTAGATAATTTTAATTGTAAAACTAATATTTCGTGCGGGATGAGCTGCCTGTATGCGTTGGATATCGCAAATGTTTGCACTGTGCTGGGTGCATCGCTAACGAGGTCACGTAACGTGACAAATTTGCTTAAGTATAGTTCGCAAAAAAGAATACGTCATCCCCTATGACTACCTAGTTATAATATAAAAACGAGGTACGTGCGTATCGTGCCAAGCACAATACAGGGTTCTGTAGTAATTTTAAGAAATTATATTTTTGGCAAACTAGTTTTGTCTATCATTATTACTATGTTTTGATTAATTATTTTAAAGTTAAAAATCTTGCAAACGGAATTTCTAATAGTAAAATGTTGTATGGAAACACCATTTCATTTGAAAATACCTTTTCAACGACACCCCACATGATGGGGTAACTAAAAAAAAATATCCCCTCTATCCATGTTCGGGGAGTACCTCAAATAAGTAATTTTGCTATATTTTTTATTTTGAAAGTGAGATCTCAAATTTCGTCAACTTCCGACGTAAACCGTAGAAGTTATGGTACTGTGACAGATTGGGATGGACGGACGGACTGAATGGATGATCTTATAAGGGTTCCTCGTAGGGACAACGGAACCCTAAAAATGAGCACCTGGATTAATCGATGCCTAGCCACGATGCCACCAGTTTAGCGCAGCCATGATACATACATGAGTAGATCATTGCCAGTACTGCAACAGACACAGTCAGTAGTAGTCCCATGTCTGACCGAATAAAATTCTTATACGTAGTGCTCGTTTGATTTAGCGAAATGTATCTTAATAAAATACACTGATAAATTCTTAACCCTGGTAGACCTAAGGTTACTAATATACGGGCTTGTACTCAGTTCGGCCCATGCGGACTCAAGTAGAATTTCAGGGATTATTCCCTAACGCAGTGCGGCGATCTCACTCGGTAGGCAGATGCAACACTTGCAGGGATGTCCTTCTTGCTCTACCGCTTGCACGAGGGGGGATTTTAATGCGGCTCACGTATGATGGCCATACCTACCTGATAGGTTTAATTAAACATGGGTTTACCATTAACATTAAAAAAAGGTTTAGACTACAGGATAATATTTGTTTCATTACTCATATTCTGAAAGTAGGTTTGAAGTTGCCTGAGGAGCGGGTTGAAAGTAATACTTTTCCGGCCCGGGAGAATCGCTTTCAACTGACAGCTGTCAAATTATAAAAAAAAACTAGTACCATTTACACTTTTCTATGGAACCATGTTCAATCTTTTTCTACAGTCACTCAATTACAGCACGATGTAAAATTGAAATAACATAAAGTTAAGTATTAATTAAAGAATATATATTTTTAAATGACTTAATTACAATTTAATTTCAACAATTTCTTTAAAATAACATGGATTTGGGCAAAATATTTAAAGATCAAAATGAAAAATAATGGCTAAATAATGAAGTTAGCCAGCCAACGAAAAAAAAACAAAATAGGCGGCAATCCGATCTTTTTTTTTTTTCGAGTTGTAGAGTATTGTTCAAACTTCCTTGTATTATTTATTTAGCCAATTCCTGTTTTTATTTTTAGTTTCCTTGTATTCGTAATGAAAAGCACAGTGTTTACCTCGGGTGAAAGACTTATTTTGTCCCTCGAACTATTAGCGCCCTCGCTACGCTCGGGCGCCATACCCCGTCTCGGGACAAAATAAGTCACTTTCACCACTCGTGTAACAATGTACTATTTTGTCAATTTGCACTATATCTACGTCGTCTGTAAGCTCACACAACGGAGGTTTGTAGCTTACATTGGTACCAAGGTTCTTAAAAGGGCTCTTTGATTGCAACTATGTTTTGTCTCCTCAAATCTGTCTAACGAGTTCAAATTGCTGTCTCCCTATCCACCTAACGCTGTGCTGTTACATAGCATGATGTCACGATCCCAGTGCGCACGCGCGAGATATGATTAATATAAAACAAATATTATCTCGCACTGCCTACTGTATTGTTTTACTGGTTACATAACTGCCGCTTCGCTATTTGTCGTGTTAGATTCATTGAGCAATAGGAATTTGAACTTTTTTATTCACTTATGAATATAAATCTCATAGAGTTAGCATTGAATACCTATGACTCGTCCAGACAGTGCTTACCTATGATTCGTCATAAATATTAATTAAAGATTACCATTTTCATCTTAATATGATACAGCACTATTGTCTGTGACCAATCTATGCATCCATTATCATTGTAGCGCTATTAAATATCATTCCTGTGAAGGAAACATTGAAAATAAATTGGCAGTGACACAGCAATTGAACTAGAGTCGTTGGTACCTAACCCTGATCTAGTTTGAGTGTCTTCAATACCATATAGGAGCTAGGTAAACTCCAATAATACTGAACTACTGTTAATAATATAAGTAGATTATAGTTACCCTATAATCATACTAATCTACCTAAACTGCAAACGAGAAAAAAATAGCCGAAGAAATTTGAACGAGCAGGTACCTACTACACAAATTTCTAGAGGAAAATTCCCAAAGCATTTTCGAGCATCCTATCCTTAGTACCAATTTAATTGTAGTAACTGTTTCTAGTCCACCAATATTTTTGGAGGCGACTTTCGTCTGCCGCTACCAATACTAGGCTGACCACTTTGTGTCGAATGGCATCTTCTGTAATAAAGATACCTATTCGCAAATTAGTTAAACACTGTTAATAGTCACAACGCTGGTTGATAACGTTCCCAGCAAGTTAAAATAAAAACCATCCAAGGTTTCAGATAACGCAACAAGTTTAATGTACAGCTGAGATAACTGCGAATTGATGCTATTAGTGTAATATGGATTTATTACTCCGTTACGTGTGTTACGCAAACTCATATAGATGAGGAATATAAGTAACCATGTTGGAACTATTAAAGAGGACTTGTTTGAAGTCAGGTTTACTAGCGGTTATACAAAATTTTACACCAAACAACTTCCAGAGAAAAATATATCTTGCTAAACGATAAAGGAAATGTCGTGCGTGAGGAATCCTGCACGTTTTTTGGAAGATGTGTAAAGTTCGTCAAATCGCACTTCGCCAGCGTAGTCGACTATGGCCCAAATCTTCCTCCATTGAGAGGAATCTGCCCGGTATAATAGCAATAGGCTCGCTTCTTTTAACACTGAAACCGAAATAGCATCGGTGAAATGTGGGTGCATTGCAATGCAGCTCTGCCCGCCACTTCGGGGGTACAGGCTTGACCGTGCAATATTAGAACTGCAGAGTAACATTTGCAGTCACCAGTTTGAAGCTGATGTTTACCGGCTGACAGTCTATTTGGTCGTGGTTATATGAAGTCATGAAAAATTTAATTAGTCAACAATACCTACTTACCTATCTGCTTTTCATGTCGGTAGTATAAATTATAACATACTCACATCGTGAAGAAACCTGAATGAACTCGAAAATATAGCCAATTATCCGTCAGCCTGAATCTCCCTCGCATTGGTGAGAGGCCGGTGCCGAAGGGGACATTGAAAGCGATATGTATAGTTTTTAACCCCCGACGATAAAAGAGGGGTGTTATAAGTTTAACATGTGTATCTGTGTATCTGTGTGTCTGTCTGTGACAACGTAGCGCCCAAGCTGATGAACCGATTTCGATTTTGTTTATTTTGTTAGATAGGTATTCTGATCGAGAGTGATCTTAGCTAAGTTTCATGAAAATCGGTTCAGCCGTTTGAAGATCATCAGCTCTTTTGTAGGTTAAAAAAAGCCATATTCACGGCCAAAACCAACTTCCACGGCTCGTAATCCGTTCGAAATTTGGGCTCATTGGAATAATATCTTTGCATCACTTGAGAACGGCTGAAACGATTTCGCTTTATTATATTTTTAAATGATCGTAATAGTCTGAACTGGATTTTTACAATATTATAAATTTGAAAAGTTTCCCGGATTCTAGAAAAAAATGATATTTTATCAATTTGTATATGAGATTTGTGTATGAACTAAAGACGTTCCATAA
The DNA here is from genome assembly GCA_905147325.1 of Notodonta dromedarius. Taxonomy (NCBI): domain Eukaryota; kingdom Metazoa; phylum Arthropoda; class Insecta; order Lepidoptera; family Notodontidae; genus Notodonta; species Notodonta dromedarius. Next base: position 653,828 of record LR990173.1, on the reverse strand, counting down.
GTCACGTTACAAATGATGGATACGCGCATACGTTAAATTTTGTATGTTTTTAACTTAGAACAAAAACGTAGTATGTTCTAAGGTTTTTAATGTTCATGGAATATTACGAAATAATAATTCTAGAGGGCGCTGCTCCGCCATTGAGAAAAAATACAAAAAAACAAATCTAATTTATTTTAGAGTTATTGAAAATTCTTCCCCTGGGCTGCTCCCGTCCACCTCAACCAGAGTTATTACATCAAATTGAATCATAATTGATAATCTTTTACTAGGAATTAAACGTCCGTGGCATCAATATTTAGATTCGTTGTCCATTCTAATGTCATAACAAAATAATGTCTCATACTTTTACACAGATTTTCTGTTGATTATTGTACATTGCATTGGTTATCTTAGATTATAAATGAGGAAGCCAAAACGAATGATATTGTTGCGACCTAGAAACCATTTGGTCAAATACCTCGAAGGATCCTTATTTTATCAGCTTGATACAAAAACGCATTGTTATTCTAGATGAACCCCATCGAATAATTACGAAGGATCTCTAAAAGTTGAATGTTCGAGACTGTAGGTATGTAGGTATAAAGTGAACGCGTTATCGGCGCGGCGACGGCTGCGAATACCTACTCGCGAACGAATACAAAGGGAAGCCGACAGTGGGTCTCGAGATCGTTCGATTCCGATTATTATTACCTACATACCTACCGAGAATGTTCAGGAAAATACCAGCTCGCATCTTTATTCCGTATATAAGGTGTTGACGACGGGCAGCGAGTGAGTTACTTCTTGGAAGCGACAGTGTACGGAACTTAAGTAAGCGAACGAAGAGTGTTATACCAGTGACCTAGGCGATTATATTGGAATACTGTGTGACTGCTAAGTGATTCGGAACAGTGTTTGTTGTGAGTAACTAGTGATAGTCAACTAGTGTAGTACTGTGTATTTGTCAAGTTTGTGGAGAGCGAATTAAACCTTTATACACGTAGTCGGCATTATTTGTACCTACCCCTAGTACGTAACAATATAAATGGCACTTTCATAATCTGACATCGAAACTAGTTGTACCAGATGAATTTGCGTGATGAGCTATGAATACTGACCTACGGGAGCTACGAAAATCTCGCTAACTTGTATAATTATTTGGAAGAACTAGGTAAAGTATACATTTGATAAAAGGTCGTCGCATCGGGGGTTTTTAAATTTTCAAATTAGAGTTATTGTTTTAAATACACATAAAATAACTACAACCCAGAAAATATCCATCGCAATTGGACTTTAAGGAACGGGACCTATGACGTCGTCTGATGGCGCCAAAATAATATAAAAGGTCCTCCAGATGCTACTGCACAGATTGTTCTTAGTTCGGTCGTAGCCTCTACAAACAAATTATAACAAACTCATTAACCTCACCGATTTTCAACAAAAACATTCGGAGTCCACAAATTGGGTCAGCCGTGCCGAAGGAGGCTGCGGCAAACACAGATTAGATACGGTGCACAAACACGCCGCTGATACCACGAGAGCGCCAACCTGCGTTATGTGGGCACTTTAATTAGGTAACATACAAGTAACATAAATATCATTATTAATTACAAGATGAAAGTTGTATGGTTAACCAGGAATGAGAGAAGTGCCAAAGAAGGCATTAATCCCTAAAGGGCTGCTTAGATTGAATCTAATTATACTGGCGTATGTTATCGGTAGCGTCGATACTGTCTACAATGTCTTGAGAGATTCACCTGCCCTCTAACATACAAATAGTGGGCCTGTTGATAAAAACTCTTATTAGAGCAAGTATCATAAGTTTTGGGCGTACTGCTTATTATCATTCACGTTAATTGGAAAACCGGGTTCGCTTACAACCGGGATAATCCGGCGATCGTAGGCGAACTGCCTTTAACGGCTTGGAGATTTCAGAAAATTCTTAAACCAATCCGTTTATGAGTCATGAAATTTTGACCTGGTATTCCATTAGCAAACTGTTCAAATTGTGTGCGAAAGAATTCAGTAATTTTTGCGTTTAAGCAAATATAAAGACGTGTGTTAACTGTGGAATTTGGACATTAACTTACCTATTTGCTTAGTGTTATGCATTGTAATCTAGTTTGTTTTAAGATTAGGTATAATTGCTACAGACTAAAGATCAGTTTCTCAATACGAATTTTCGGTACGTACCTACACTGCTGGCATTTTGCGTTGCTTGGACTATTAATGTTACTTCACAAGTTTTTGGTCGAAAGCGAATCTTTTCGTGCAATCCTTCCATTCTTCTGTTCTCAAAACCCCAGTTTGTAATGACAGTCGCTACTTAATATCCCTTAAGAAAATATGTTTTGTTCCTTTTACTGACTTGCACTGACCAAAATAATAAAGGTAGTAGGTACTGAAACACGTTATTGTCTATTTTATGACAAAAAAAGAGGCAACAATATGTTTTGTGCGTATGTTTCGTCCAGTGCAAACCAAGGGTAACACCAATTGTTACATCTATTGTCGTACAATAGTGTCTAATTACAGTGCAAAGCCTCGCCATAGCAACAAGCCTCCACAATCTTATCTCACCGCGTTCTCAAACTAATCCAAGCTCGATGACGAGCGAATATTTCATCTGAGTACGTAATCACAGAAATTTGAGTAGTTGAAAACAAATGTATCAGTTTATCTCGCTTCTAAATAAATATTACTTGGCCGCTTGTCCTGCGCCTGCAGGTGGGAGGACGGGGCTGTTATTGCGATATGTACAACTCTACCATTTCGACTAATCGTGTTGAATGTCTTATAGCAATTGATGGAATGGAGCGGTATACTGAGGGTTGTTAGTTTTACATCCCAAGAAAGGGCTAAAAATAATCTTCTAAACAAAGCTATTATTTTACTTATGAATCTTTAGAAATACTTTAGACTACTGTGTGGGAACCGATGCTATGGAAGTTCTTAATGGTAGGACAAACAAGGAGCCAGTAAATCAGAGTAAAATCGATAAACCACAAAAATACACATTTTCCTAAAGACTTTTGTGCACCAACATAGGTTAGTATTTGTTTTTCCATCACGCAATCTGGCCTAATAACCATGTCGACAGAAGGTGAACGCACCGCGCCAAGCTGCGCGCGGGTTTCGCATGGATCGTTAGAATTTGTTTAATTAAGACTGCGAACAATAGGTGGCGACAGCTGACATCTGTCCCTGAGACGCAATGACAATATCTGATCTGGGACACTGGCCGTGGAAACTTTGATTTTGTGCTTTTAACGCTCCACAACGATGCCGAAAGATGAGTACAATTTTAACAGTAGGTAAAATTGCTAGTAGGTATTTACTTAAGACAATGACGGTAAAGCAAAGAGCATAAAGTATGTTGGTATTATCCCACAAATGAACTTGTAATAAGTGTAGATTACAACGGACACAGAGCAAGAGGAAAACTAAATAGGAGATCTTGGTATGATAGTTAGAGAGAAGTGCGGTAGGAGAGTGTAAGTACTTAGCTATGACAAATAAGCGCAATCAATGGCAAGAAAAGACATTGCATCGACCAGAGATAATAGGTAGGTTTTGGTAGAGCCAATTGACTTCAGCTCATATACGGGCTGGCTCGACCGTGGTAGTAACACCCACTCACCAGAAGATCGTCAGAAGATTGGCTTTAAGAGCTGAGATCGTACGATGAGTGAGAGCCCAACCCTCCTGGCTTCCTATCCTCTATCCCTATTCCCAATCTCCTTCAGGTCGGAATCTCATGTGAGCAATTTCATTGGTATTGCAAGCGTCTAATAGGCTACGGTAACTGCTTAACATCAGGCGTGTTGTACGCTGTTTGCCAACTTTGTTATTTACAAAAAAAACAAAATAGTGCCTAAAATGATGTAGGTGCCGATTACTGAACATTTTAAATACTATTCGTAACGTTCTTCGCATTTTCTTACCGGGCACACTTCTCCGCTGCTTGTTTCACACAAGCTTTACACAATATAAACAAAACCTCGTGTTCTAAATTCAAAACACAGTAGCAATTATTTATCACCTTCCCAACAGTATAATCATCAATCACCTCCGGCGTTCAATCAAGTATCGGATCATTCAGGGCCTCTACACGTCCAAATAGAGTCAGTTCCGTGGCTCATAGCCAGAGCCACACGGTAATTGGCGTGCAATAAAATCCTAGCCTACACGTTGCTGTTGAACGTTACGCCCCCGGAGTGTGCTAATTTTTAAAAAGGTATTTTCTAATCACCTTATTTACATAGCTACTCCGTTTTTAAGTGCGTTGCGTCATTCACTTAGCGTCTCGGACTAAAGGCACAGATATTTGGAGTTCGTATGAATGCAGCTGAAACTCTAGATTATCTATTGAAAACCATAATGGATAATTTTTTTCTTGTATTAATTTTTATTGGGGAGAAATGACGAGTGAGATTATCTCCAAGATATATGTGGCGAAGATAATATTAATAACGCGGGAAAGACTTAGAAGAAAAAGCTTTCAATAGATATCTAACATCGAATATCGGACATTGATGGAAATCTGTTCTGAAACCTCTGAATCGTTAAGCTATTTTTAAACTACTGTAGATAAGTACTTAACGATAAAAATGATTATTATTATTATTATATTATAATCCCAAATCAAAACCTCTTATATCCTAGTAGTTATATAGCATCAGGTCACTTCTATTTATAACTCCATAGCTTAGGCTTGTAAGTCCTGTGCTAAACCCGATTGTGAAGTAAAACAATGTTCAGATGTGATCCACATGTCCGCGTACGGCACCAGGCGAAGGTCGGGTATGCGAGGATCACATTCAAGTAAGCCTGTAAAAATAAACAATGCTGTTCCAGCCGTTGAGAACAGATTGGAATAATTTGCAAACGTAAAGAGATAAAATAAATTGTCGAGTGTTAGTGGAACTGACGCACGGAGGTTGCTCTTACAACTTTTTTATTTCCAAAGATTTTCACACAAAATACCCAATTTTATACCAAGCCATCAATAATAATGCATTCGAGATTATGTATTGGCTCATAGGTAGAATTGAAGTATTAATTTCGCTGGCTCTGTTTAACTTTGTGTAGGTATTGATTAAACCTTTAGTTTTTATTTTATCAAATTACGCTATGCTAGTTCTCACTATCGCATTAAGTTTCTTACATTTTAAACCCTTAAAAAGTGAACGCCTCGCATACTGCAGCGATGCGCACGATTTATTAATTTTAATCAATGTGTTATTCTGTCTTCCAATTATCCGGCCAGATGTCACGGGCTAAGCGTAAGATATGGCTGTGAGAGAGGCAGCCCTGTCTGGCCGCAGTCTGATGTCATCCCTCGAATTCCCACAATCATACCCCACAACTTCCCACACACACAATTTCGACACGATTAATTATTTGGAATCAAAGCATATTGTAATATACAATACTTTCCAACAGGTTGGTAATTCAGAAAAGTCTACATTTGTCTATCTTTTTTGATTATGCAGGAATATAAGATAAATAGGCCGTTGGCTTAATATCGCTACCTAACTGTACGTAGAAGGAGCTGGACCACATTATATACTTAATTTGATGTTAGGTACCTAAGTAAAAAGGTGTATTTTACATTTCCTACGCCTACCTATCTCAATAGGCAGTCTTCATCAATATTCGGGCCTCATTTTCTCAACAGAAGATAAAAAGTCCATGAAACCAATCTGAAAAGCATATCGACACTACTAGTTACTAGTTCATAATACCTTAACTAGCGTCGCCTACGCATCCCAAATATAGAGTAGTCAAACTTAAAACTGGCAACAAATATGGTGCTCAGGTATCGACAGAATTAAAGACTGCCATCAATCTCTTGTCGGACAAATAATAGGTATGCACATAGGTGTCGTAAATTTGAATAATTGTTGTGTGTAATGATGTAATTTAAACGTTACAATTTAACCAAAGCTTTGCTCAGTTTCATATTTAGTGTATACATTCGCGTCGTCCATGTGTTTTTTGATTTCTTGCCAATCCTGTACATTTGTTAGTCATCATTTTATTCATGAGATTTGTGTAAAGTTGATTAAATTATCATGGTTGCATTTGTGGAAGTCTGAATTGTAATTACTAATTATACTGAATACTCATTGTTTCTGTAGTTTTTGATTTGTTTGCCAGAAATGCTGATTAAACAATTTTAGCAGCATTACCGATTCACACTTTGATGTTGTTAACCACTTACTTTAACGTTATTTAATATCACAATGTATCAAGGTGTTAAATTGCGTAACTACCTACTAACATGCCTCAACTTTATATCACACAAATAAGTTAAAGAGTGCTTTACAAATTGATCTCTAGATTTAATTTTTAAGGTACAGAAAAAAGTTAACTTGAATAACAACGACACAAAAAATATAAAACAACAGTTGCTGACAATACAGTAAATGGAGTAAAGGCAATCAAAGCTAGCTGCGGGCATTTTAAAGACAAATTAATTTATATTCTCATGTAAATGAGGGCTATCTAATGAGCCGTGGGCTATTAGGGCACGGACCGGCATTCCTTGGACACAGCGCCCCCGTGCGCGCTCCTCGCGCGGTGCCGTGTACCCATAACTTAGTGTAATGACCTAATTTATCTGTTCAACATTGGAATTTATTGATTCGGGATACATCTTCCGATTGGGAGATGAAAGGATTTTGATTTCAAATACATATTTTGCTTTATGTTGAAGATTAAACTGCGGGCTGGTATTTAGAAAGTCTGGCTTCAGACTCAGGTCCTCATGTTGGCAGATACTCGCTGCCACCAGACCGGTGAAGTAGGATTATATATGAAACAAGGTGGACACTTGATGTAATTGTTAGTAAGAATATGGAAGTTCATCGATTATGTAATTTTTGCGAACATATCAGCAACCGACTCCATGGGTATTAATTATTTATTTATTTTGCTTGAATATTTCAATATTTTTTATATAATTACAAAATTATCTTTTATGAATGACTAACCGCGAGTGTTTCTGATAACACAATTATTAAAATTATTAATAGTGTCAGTTTATTTCCACATTATCAACACGAATACGTTTATGAGTCAACATTCGTCCCTGAAGAGCTACGAGCTTTGCATAAGCTTGCACTGTTACGGCACTCAGATGCAATTATCGATGCAAAAACCAATCGAATCAACAAACTGAGCGTTCGAATCATAGCAACAACAAACATTATGGTAAAGACAACACTAATAGCGTAACGGAAGCACTACAGCTCTAAGTGGATGGGCAAACATGCGCGTGCGCCTCATTGTACAGGCCGATGATAAAGCTCGCAATTTTAGTTGTCAGTCGGGAGCGTGCCGCGAAGCGAGACGGTACTCCCTTTCGGTCGGTGCGGGGACCCGTGCGTGGTTATCACCCATCCGGTCGTATCATCATCTACATACGAACTCATCTCTTGCGCATCACGTACAGTACTCTGGTTGCCCTCCACCGAGGAATCCAGTGGCATGGTAATTTGTGATAATATCCTATCAGGATAATGTTGATTTAATTTTGTTACGGACGGATCCTGGGTGTTTGCCGCCTATTGTCTCTTGAATAGAGCTAGAGATTGGTATTGTATTACGTAATGTGTATTAAAAATATATTCTATTTTATTTTTTAAGATAATGTTTCACGGTTTAATTTTCAGAGAGCATATCTGCTAATTCCTATAGGCAAGATTTTTAATTACGATTACACTACTATGATTGCTTTGTTCAATAATATTTTTAGTTTTATCTCTTATCAAATTACAATGCAACTGCTTAAAACGAAATTCTGCACCAATTTTTATTAAGATTCTCCAATTAAATTTAAAAAAAATGTAAATGTTACGTTGTATTATATGAAGTTCAACTCCATCATCACATACATGATGTACATCCTCAGTTAATAAGGCCAGGGTTAAACGCTGGTCACTGACGAGTCCCTTATCAGAATAGGAACCGCGAAGGCTACCCGATTTGCGCAATCGTCCCGGAGCATATCACGTCCGTCGCTAAATTCACTTGTGTGGGAACCAGCCCTGCTTTAATTTTATAATAATACTAGCTGTGCCCCGCGACTCCGTCCGCGTTCTGTTGATATTTTTCCTGAATTTTCTTTGCTATAAACCTCACGGAGCCCGAGACCTTGCCAACGAATGCAAAACCGTGGAAATCGGTTCGTGCGTTCTGGAGTTATAGCGTCAGGAAGGAAAACCCGAATTATTTTTATATAGTAGATTATATCTGCTTCTGTATTGTTCAAAGAACAGTCATCGGTCGCAATATAGTATATGCTGTGATGATCGAGAAAATAAAAAAAACTCTTGTCCCCTTATTTATTGGCTTGGACTTTCAAGAACTCTTCGATTGTTCAACCGTGTAACAATTCGTTGCTGTTAAATTATATTTCGCGACTCTTGTTAGACAAATCATAGTCGCTAGAAAAAGTAATGGGTGCAGAAAGTTGTATAAAAGTTTCCATTTATAGGAAGTTACATTTATCGCAAAAACTGATTTTATTAAGATTTTTTTAATTTACTAACTTCAGCCGTGAAGTAATTACGGCGACATTTATTTAATATTATGGTTACTTTAACCTATAATTTGAAAAAAAGTTCCATAAACCTTATGTTAATCCCTTTGAAGCCGTGCTCACCTAAATTTAATGTCCCATAAAACTTACTGCCTGTATTGCTTACTGCCTCTATTAACTTACATTATCTTCTATTTGTCCACGTGTAGTTTCAATTGCAATTATTAGCATAGTCTTTCTATCCTAGTCTCGTACTTAGTACTAGACGACATTGGCCCTATATTCAGTTGACTGATTCCCTATTGTGTCCATGATTTTACAACCCATCGTTATGAATTACTACTGGTACTTATCTGTCACTTGTCGCACGCTATAAAATGTAACGAGATTGTTATGAGTATTCGAATCTTATGTCATCGGCAGTTGCTTAGTTTGGATTAATGTTTTACAACTAGGTTGTATAGGTCATTGAGTCTATTGATAACATACCAGAAGAGATTTACATGTTTCGTATCAATTTTGGCTGACAACTCTCTTCCACATCAAATAGACGAATGTCTTCTTAATTAATAAAAACTCAGTCTTCTCCACATTTAGTGTATTATCAAATACCTACAATGTTACTTGAACATATTTGACTATTATATCTGAAAATGTCTTTTAGTACAACTTCAAAATCCCATTAAACCAACGGTTAGATATGGTTTAAGGACAGGCGGCATTGTACAGGTAGGGTAAGGTTTACAATAAGTTCAACAGGACGGATTTACAATTCACGACCTCACGATTCTTGTTATTAATGGTGGCACAATAATGAAGCTTTTATATTAATCGAAATATTGTTTCTGTTGTTTTAAACAACATTGGATTTTTTACTGCTAAGTTGCTTTTTCATATTACAAAATGTTGACCAAAATTTTATTTCATAAAAACATATAACTACATAATAATATATCCAAAAACCTTCTCGTTACATATAGGTAACCTTTGCTGCATTAAGATTTTCACCATGATTGATTTCTGTACCTACTGGGCTGAAATATTTTTTAATGGAAAATTATATCCCTTTCGTTTGAAAAATATTTATAAGTGGCCTTTGTAAGGTTTAAAATTTAATAAATTTTTAGTAACAACCTACATCTGAACCTGCACATGAAGTGTTAGCACGCTAAACATTGTTCTGACACTTGCGTTCGTTCGCTCCTCTGACACAATTATAACACATGTCTTTTTGCGTTTTATTTACTTTTTGAATATTTCAATAAGATGGGTATATTAACATTGATGAACTACTACGGCTCGTAATATATTTTTTAAAACTATTGTAGGAACTTGTGGAAAATGCTGGGAGAATAAAATTAAGCAAGCCTTGAGTCTCTTACCAACTTCTCTTTACTACGTACCTATAGTATTGCTGACGACCTAAAATTTATTAGTTTTACCACTAGTTGATTTTTGGTAAAATTGTACGCAAATTAGATTAAATATTTTGGTATTCACCAATGTCTTGTTTAACATGTGGCAGATCTATCCTAGTCCAATCACCGGAAATGTTTTTATTTTAAATAGTAAAATCTAGTGCTCAAGTATTTTAGCATCGATTGGTTCGACAATATTTATTTGTTCTAATAGTCGTGGCGCAAAATTATTTATATATTTTCGTCCCAGTTTTCGTTTTCCTAATCTCAATTCGTCTGAATGTCCGTCAAGATTTATTTATCCGCACTCGTTTCGGATATGTGAAGTCTGTTTAGCGGACTTAATTTATTTGAACACGCACTCAAGTTTTTGCAAACATTTCAAAAAGTTAGTTTACCTTCCTGGTGCAATTGTACTGACATGGAAATCTGACCTCATACTGCATACAATGAGGTTAGCGATGTAAAAATAGATTTTTTTGTATTCATTTTAAAGGTTGCACAGTTCTAACAGTAAGTCAGCCATTTCTGAAATATATTTCGATAGATCAGTTAGAAAAACACGTTATCCGCGTAGGTCTCAATCTTGCGTCATAACCATAACATTTATTTATTTTTCTCATGTCATAAACCAACGACTATCAGTTTTCCAGATAACCTGTCTGCATGTTTATGCCCCTTTTCTTATAAATAAACCAGCGAATGCTCGGCAACACTAGCATTATAACTTTAATTATTGTTCCTGTGGGAATTACGAAACATCCCGTTTCGTCAACACATTGAGGGAATTCTAAACATGGAATTGTATTCGAGTGAAGTCCACACGAAAGAGCTAACTAATGTTACCTATGTCAGATATCCAGTACGCTTAGAAATAAGAGGCAAAGCCACTTCACAATACTCTCACCTCTAACCACCAACAAACAGATATTCCATATTTATTTCACTGCACATCACCACATAAACATTATCCCACATACTCCGATCCATCTCGAGCACATTATACCAAAGCAAATGTTCGAAAGCTATCTCCTGGCTGCGCTAAGTGGCTCTTTGATCGACCTGAAACATACACCAGCCCAGCTTCCTAGTCGTATGAATGCCCCCTTTATGAGCGAAATAGGCTGATTTGTGATGTGAAATTGATTATAGCGCGTTGAGGAATATGTGAGCGAGTGGGCGGGAATATTTTTCATATATTTGATGTTTGAAATAATGGGTTTGTTTGTTTTGACCCGGATATCGCGAATATAGACGATGGTTATAAGTTTGGTAATGGTTTGGTATATTTTGACGTAGTTGAAACAGAAGCTACCTACAAGAGTTGCTGAATATAAGGATGGAATTAATTTTAAAAATCCTATGAGATTTATAACACTAACCAGTAATGATAAAGACAACCCCCACCAAGCAAAGATTGGCGTCGATAGTTACCTATACAAATAATACAAACAACTACCTAGCTATTATAAACAATTTAGCACAGTACCATATCTAGTAATAAATGTGACACAATACAATCCCATTTCACCTGTCTACCATCAGTATTGTGACTAATACCCTGTGTTTGGATTTCAGTAATGGGAACATCTGTTACGACACCGGCGTCTGTTACCAAATCCTTATTGATATCTTTTAATATTACTATTCGAGAATCTCCTCACTATAATTATACCTAAATATATAAATGCTCATTTAATACCCCAAACCTGGATATGGATCTCCCCCATGCGAGGTGGATTCAGGCTCTAGTCCACCATGTTGAGCCAGCGTGGGCTGGCAGACTTCGCACTTCATTCGAGACCTCATGTTCTTTTAGACATGAAAGTGTCCCCATGATATTTTCCTTCAACGTTCAGCAAGTGAATAATTTTTGTTGGAAATGCAATTCATGAAATCCGATAAGCCCAGAGGTAGGTGTTAACCATGCTTTGAACCTGTGCATCGGCAACTTAGCTGTAATTCATAAAATAAAACTCGATGTCTAAATAAAAATGTATGTCCGTCATCGAGTCTTCCAGCCTCGTATTCCGATCGTACATCCATGCTCGCATTGCGGTATAATCGATAGCTAGTTAATGTGAAACCTTATGAATTAATCTCTAAATCAAACCAACCGAGGCTCGTACTTTAGTTGGACACGCACTCCTCACTGATCGTGTTACTAACGGCCAGTTGGTATGTAAATCATTTGTAGTGCTTTTGTTGTGATTGAGCTAACCAAATAATAAGCAAAAGATTCAACGTCTTGAAGCGCTTTCCAATCAACAGTATTTCAACGAATTCAAAAGTGATTATTATTAATATTCTTGGTTGTTTTGTAAATGGATAGGTACATAAGATATTTTTATCGCAGTGTTTATACGAACTTTCGGGAATCGGAATTTCCTTTTGTTTGTAGTAGTGTTAGTTGTAATCTAATAATTTTTAATATTAAGAGATCTTTGGTTGTACCCATGGAATTATTAAGTACTAGTTACTACATCCATGGTTGTAACATTTCTGGAATACAAATATACAGCTTCAAGCTGCATAAAATATGAAGCTTTCGTGGTTCTGTATATTCCTATAGGATGAAAAATATATTTTATTGCCTGAAATTTTCATACTCATAATAGTTATGTTGTCACCGTCGTCTACCTCATGATTTTATGCAAGGAAGTTATTTTAAAGGTATGAAACATATTTTTTAAATACAGTTCTTGAAAATTGTCATTATTACCAAAAAGAAATGGCCTTGACCCAGATGTCTATAATTAAGTAACGATATATGCTGTATTGAGTCGATTTCGTCACGTCAGTGGTACAGCTTCGCGGGCTGATAACGTTACAGCATTTTAATCAAACCTATGACCCGAAATAGACCTCACACAAGTATGTATTGATACGCGACCGCTTCGCAGAGAGTTTTTAAAACATTTGCTAACGTTATTATAGTTATGGCATGTGAAATGTGTTTTTATCATCCACAAAGCAATGAGTATTTTAATATTATATCTTTTATGTCTCTATTCAATATGTTTCATCCTCTTATCTCCACGCCGCGCACCTCCAAACCCCTCGACTCACTATATCGGAATCCACCTTAAATTAATTAGTCCACACGCTCTAATTAAGATCGGTGTCACGGATTCTTACCCCAATAACAGTGTGTCGGGGTCTGCGGCCCGGCGCGCGGTGTTTGCCCATCGTTCGCCATGATTGATGTCTGATACTTTTGTACGTTTTATTTTGCACCGACGAGGTTGTTCTTATCGAGTGTTGGTTCCTGTGTCGTGTGTACAATGGCGCTTGAGTATTAGAAAAAGGATCGGATATTGTGTTAGTATTAAAAGCTGATACAATTTTTGTAAGGCGTAGTAATGAAGGTTCAATTGATTAATCATCTCCAAATCTCATTCAAGTGAAGAGAAGGTCCCTCCCTCCATCCCTTTTATGTGGTGTTTCTTGTCACTAAGGAAGTTTTATGGCCCAACCTATTTTTGGAATAAATTCTGGTATTTTCGTTGGGTGTAAAATATTACAAATTAAATCAATATGGCGTTTTCACACTAATTTATTTTAACGAAAACACACATTGTTTAATATTCTTTGACCTACATAATTAATTACGTGCGTTTCAAACGCACATGTTGCTCTGATTTTATTGTATTTTTTGTTTCAGCGTCTGAAATAAAGTCGGAGAACTGAATTAAGGCAATGTTAATAATATAGTATAGGTAACCCGTAGTCTTTGCTATAAACCATTGATTAGTAGGTACCTACTTACGTCTGCCAGGTTATATGTAGATTTGAAATTATAATATCTTCTCTTTTGTGGAGTAAGTAAAGTTCCTGCTTAATTTTTCGTATAATTTAGAACCATTTAATTATCGAGGTAGGCATACCGCAATGTACCTAATCGTTTTTTCTGATCGAGGACAAGTGTTCCAAAGCCTCTCGATACCGTTACCGATGACATGCACAATAAACGATTATCTATTAAAAATACCAATTACAACCTCCAACCCGAGCATTTGATTCCGTTTAAGCTCAAAAATATTACATCACAGCTACTTAACTAACAAACAGTTACGCCGAGTAGTGCGTAACACCAAACGGGTTATATCGAGAGGATCATCGATTCATACGCGCATCAATCATTGGAATCAATGTCAAATGTTTTGGCGCCTTGCTGTCTGCTGCGAGGTCGTCGAACCCGCGGCTTACGGCCCGAGATGGATACAAACAGATTTTAATTATATTCGAAATGTTTACATTCTAAAACATACTTTAATGTTGTCAAAAATAATGGAGCTAAATTTTGTTGTTTAGAAAGGAAGTTAAAAGTCGATGAACGAGAAAATATGGGCGATACTTTATGCCTATAAATACATTTACACTCAGCATTTTATTTGGTAGTTGCCAACTGCCAGTTGGTCGAACTTTAGGGAAATCTCCTATTACAATTCTGGTACATACATTTGAAGTATTAGGTTTATGTAGACTCATCATCAATTAGTTGGGAGTTGGACATTCCTCCTTCAATATTCCTTCCTCACATCAGGGTCTTCCAGCACCGGTACATCTTGTGTGCTATGTAGAGTCGCAAGTCCTAAAAGCTTGTGTTGAATAATTTAACGTGGTATTATGTGATTCCTCATGACAATACGATCGACTTATAACAAATCTCATAACTGCTACCAATAAATAATATTAAAAGTAACAATTAAACAATACGGGTAATAATTAATTATTGTTTCGTCCAAGTGGCGGCATAATTGAGAGTTTTAATTAATGGTCGTGGAACACCGCCTGGGTAGGGACCACCCTACTGTACAAGGCTTGCCGACGGAATAACACGTCCGTAGGTTTGTTAGACAGCTAAAATCATCGAAATATATCGATAGAACCGCCCGCATGCACTACAGTATTATGTACCTACCTACCTACGTTAAAATTGTGGTTATGTCAGGTCAGTGCATATAAATGTTGGAAGTTATTATTTTAAACAGCTTTTCTTTATAATTTGAATACTTATATATTAAAGTTTTAGTGTTGGGTTTACCTAGGTTTGATAAAGTGTCCAAATCGGTTGAAATGTTTGGAATGTTACTGCCTTTTTAAATAGGTATGGATACCGTACAGTAGGTATGTGAGCAATAAAATTGTGCAGGCAATCAGCACATCAAATCGATATAATGTCTCATTGTCACAGCTCAGATCTAGGCCGCCACTGATTGTGTCAATATGCCTCCTGTCCTGGTTATTCCCATTTCGACCTCGCAATTCGATTACCGACCTATGTTTGCTAACTATTTCTAGGAATTGACAATTGCCAAGGATGATTGTAACGGTGGAGCGAACTATGGCCTGGATCAGAGGGGAGGTCCGTTAATAAAATTACGTCATATCTTTGAGTTGAGACCTTAAGAGCCCTTGACTTGGTAGGCAGATCAAAAGAAAGTAATTTCCGTCAGTTAATAACTCCCACTCTCTATCACACTGCATCGTCTTTATACTTGATTTCCATTTGACTCCTTGCTTTTAAATTCATCATATTTGGAGACAATAACATCCTTCAGAAAAATAACCATATAAATTCGCGTTAAAACACATCTGAGTTTTTAAAATCATCCTACAATTCATCAAGTTTAACTAGCAATTACTGCTATATAAGCTAACTTAACTGGCTCAAAGATGAATCTAACTGAATCACTGGTACTTGAAGCCGGCTCGGTGTTTACTGCATCGGATCGTTAGAAGTTAGCGGCGCGGGCGCATCGCGTTAATAACCCTTCAATTGGGAGCACTCGCTCCACTTTGAGGTATGACTCTGCTGGATAAGCGGGCGAGAGTTTACATGTAAAAGCGATATATTTTTACGAGTATACGATATTCATGGTTCATAGATATCGTCATGGTAATATTGGTTCTATGGTACCTACCTTCTAAGAACAGCTTTCCTCATAATATTTTAATTCAAATTTTACAAAATAACTGTTTAAGCATTTGACCTTTTATCAAGGACGAGCCTTTGATATTTGATAAAGGCTTTGATCGACTAGTTTTAGTGATCTGGAGTTGCAGTGATTATATGAACACAATCTTGATCCAATTTTTCAAGTACATAATATATCTTGGGATTTACACTATTACCAGTCCTGCGCTACCTGTCTCAGTCCAGCGCTAGCTTTTACGGGTGCTTTGGAGCTTTTAAGTTCTGTAACAGTAATCGCTCCCTCCTATTCTAAGGCCCCGTCTCCCCGCTATATTGATGTAAGCGCGTGCCGGCGTTTCCTCCTAGCAGCCGACTCGTTGCCAGACGCAACCCTGCGCCGTTGATCGTCGACTCTGTTGATTGTACGCACTGTTTCTTATGATACTTGATATCAGTTATTTTATCCTACCCATAATAATCATCAGAACATAGTCTAGCTCTTTTATAAGCCCCTTAAGATTCTTGCTGGATTTTCTCAGTCGAGGTCGCGTTCCGATCCGGTTGTAGATATAAGAAAAAAAAAAGTGAAATGTCAATTTGTAAGTGCCCCTAGGCCTAAACAAAATAAACGCTTTGAATATGAGTATTTCAGAGTTATATACTTTGTAATATCGGTTTGGTCTCAGCGTCTATCTCAAATGGCAATTGAGCCACTCCTAAAATGATACTACAGTAATCAACAGCTTGTACTAAATTTAGCTCTACCATATTTATATTTATGGTGTCCTTAACTTCATACGGCTATTGAGCAGGACACTAATGTGCAGTTCATTTTGATATATCGATCTTGCCTATTGTCACTACAAAACGTAATTAAATACATATGTAATTTAGTATTATAAAACGTTATAGAACATTGATCTATAACAATATGCTTAGCTACAGGTGTGTTTATAATTAATTCTCGGCTACATCGTCGGATCAGTAATAGGATTTTGTTTGTTCTTGATCGCTTCTCACTTCCTTTAATCTAGTTTTTGCACGACTTGCGATTGCCTGAACTTTTTATACGAACATCGTTAGTGACGGTCTTAACTTCTGCCTCTTTAATAAACTCTTATTTAAATAACAACCCTTCTTTGTAATTTATGATTGCTTATAAATTACGTCATACTTGCATATTTTTATTTAGCTTAGTAACTATTAAGCCTTACTTACTAAGGTTCATTTAGGAATGTTTTGTAAGGATTTAAAATATGCAGTCAATGAGAGCAAATGTTGTCTATACAGGGAACAAAATATTTACTCGACATCAAAGGTGAGTTCATTTAGCACTATTCAATATTCCTGGATGTTTATTTATTTAGGACCGCCATTGACCAGGTTAAATTGATATAAGCAGATATGGGTCAGTGAAGGTAACGGTACCGAATGATAAAATAAATAATCACTGGGGTCTTTATAATTCGAAGAGTAAAATTCGATTATTTATATTTCACGGGCATTCTGATATGATGGAACGATTATCTGGTACTTTAACTTTGTTATGAGTAAATTTCTAACTATCTATCAAGTTTTCTGCTTTCTTCCACTCTCAGTCCAAAGTATCGATGATCGATCTATGGATATCACGGGACTGGCTTCGATCCCGGTAACACACAGATCAGGGAAAATCCAGAAAATATGATTCCCGAAATCGATCCTACTTGTAAATCGAATAAACCACTTCATGCAATGAGCCGAGCGGCCAACCAACGTTCAAAACACTCAAAAACGTCAATCGAGAATGCTCTACAAATCGGTTTTCTAATAATTTTAGACTAACGGACTATATTTTGAAACATTCGTTTCTTATTCCACCTGTAACTGCTATCTTCCCGTAAAAAACAACTCAAGTCATTACTCTGGTCCTGTCGCCCCCGGTGACTGCCGTAGTGAGGAAGCCGCGGTGGGTGTCGGTGACTGTGCCGTGACTCACGTGCCGGCAGTCGGCCACCCAACTCCCGACAACGCCTGTCCAGCTAACACTGAATATTGAATTTATTTATTACTCATTGTCAAGTTGTGTTAACTGAGTGTAGTTTTTAATCATAAGTCTTATTTGATTTCTGATTCGAAGGCAGATACACGTTTGTCTTCTGCTCCAGCTCTATAAGCTAAGAGAGAGAGAGAATAAGAATTATCGTACTTCTTTAATCTCATCTCACGGTTTCTAGCTCGTGATGCGCGATCAAAGTTCATACTCTAAGGTTCTGACATTGTGATAACAACACTGATTAATAAAATTGTGCAATCTTGTTCTCAGTTGTTAAAGCGATGACTCCTTTCTTTTTCACCACTCCACAGAAAATAATGATCAATAAATACACAACGGTAACGCTTCTTTATCTCAAACATTATTATAAGCCCCTTTAAAGAAACCGTTGAAAAAAGGAATAAAAGCACTCTTTTTCTACATTTCACGTAACTTCTAGAACAAATCTTTATGTAAAGGCATTTTTACTAATTATAGCAGCTGATTGCGCCGAGATACAAGACCCGGTGCGTGCGGGTCGACGGCCCTTCTTATCATTTCGGCACAGATTGCCTGATCCCGCCCCTCACCGCCTCACCCCGCGGCACCCCGCCCCTCTCTGCGTGTCACCCCTCCCTTTCGTGTCTGATTGCTTTCTTGTAAAAAAATAAGTCTACTAAAATATATTACCAACGAACTAATTGCTTCTGTTATTCTAGGATAACTTAAAAAGGGTGAAGTTACTTTACATGTCCTACTACAAGAACAGTTTCCATTAACAGATTTGGCAATGGTTGCTGAAGACTGGTTATAATTGAATTCCAGTGAGATTAGACAACGCTTTGACCAAATGGTTTTATCATAAGATCTATTCGCAATTAAATGAAGATAAAACGACCATGATTTTGACTGAAACATCTGACTCGAATTCTTACAATCATAAGAAATATTAATAAACCTTTTAAGATAGCAGCAAAGTTTTTTTTGGCAGTGACATCAGAAGCCGTATTATTTTGTAAACACGCAATTATATCAATGCATTTGTAGATAAGTGTGCTCACGTAATCTTTGCCCCATTTAATGTTTATTTATTAAGAGTTATGAGGTTATGAGAGGAATATCTCGGATTTTACACGATACAACCAATTCTAAAGTGAGTATTTTCAACCTAGGATGATTCAACATGCAAGTACGAAATTATGTCCATATTCTAGATCTAGTCTATAATTTTTCTTCCATTTCAGAAGACCAAAATAAAAACGTTCAACGTTTTGTGATGTTTTCTCTATTTTTTGCTGCTAAAAAGTAGAGACAACAATACAAATCGGTGGAAAACTTTCGCTAGTGCAAACTAAGGGTTACATTGTTGTTGTTGTTGTGGTGCAGGGTGATGGTGCCAAGATGACAATCTGGCGGCTGGTGGCGGTGGCGGCAGTGCTGTGCGCGTGCGCCGCCGAGCCCCGCTACTCGCAGAGCACGCTGCGCCCGCGCCACTGGCCGCGCGGGCCGCGCACACTGGACGAGCGGCGACCCAGCCAGTTCGTGGGGTGAGTCACAATGTACCATATCCCATTTATACACATTATGGTTGAAACATTATGTCCAAATTCCTAGTTGGAACTCAGATTAAATTTTCATAGTTAATTTTATTCCTTTAAATTTCAGGCAACAAAAAATAGCATATAGATTAGCACAATACTCGTAGTTACTAAGTAACACTTTTATGGTTCATATAATCAATACTTTAAATAGGTGCTATCATTATATTAATATAAACTTTAACGAATTATTTGGCACGAGAAGTTGGTGATGTGTGCAATTGGCACCCTGCAGCTGACCTCTAAAGGGTCAGAATAAAACAACCGTCATACTTCTACAGTCCTAAAGGTTCAATCCTAAAGCTGTTCGGTTGATACCCTCACCACAATGGAAGTAAAATTCACCCTGTGGCAGACTTCCAACCGCTCGGCCTCACACTTACGTAATGCCAATATGAGCCGAGAAAAGACCAGCGCAAGACCAATATGGAAGAAATATGTGAACGATGACGACTGCTCAAACCATTGCCAGCTTTACGCGGATCTTGTTATCTTTAACTAAATAAATCTGGTAAAGACTGGCGGTACTGTTCAATGTGTAGATAGGTGCAGTATTAAATGGCCTACTTGACGGTTGCCTTTCGTCAACCCCTTAATTTAAATCCACCAACAATAGCACTTTGACTTCAGCATAGATAGTCGATGACTTAAATTAAACTTCTTACACACATGTTCACATGTTCACATTCCATATCTTGCAGAGATACTGATAACCTTATTCTAGACCACCTCGAAAGCTTTTAAAATTCAAGTGATTAAAAGATTTAAACTTTCGCAGTCGACTCGCGTCGTCATCATGTTTCATTGTTATAAATGTTTAACACTAAAGCGCCAAGCTACAATTTATAGCATCGACGTAAAAGAATGCAAGTAATACATTTTAATCGAAGGAGCATCGTTCTTGAGTCGTCGGTGCTCTACGTGTGGTGAATACATACCTTATGATACAAATCTCACGTCTGGCTCATATGGGCAAGTAGAGAGTTAGTACCAGTGTTATGAAGATAACACTGGGACCTAACCCTTTACTTGAATAAAGATCCTGTGGGTTACAATACTAAAAAGTAAGTAACTGAAAATAAAAAGATACTCGTAAGTACATAAAGTGTTGTACTTTCCAGATCGTTTTCCTTTTATAGTTAGCTGGCCAGTATTAATTTTTCCATGGATGGCATGGAGACACATTAGCATTCGATAGTGTTGACACCCGATGATAATTTTCCTAAAATTATAAATAAATTTGTGCCCTAAAACTCGCAAAACTTTCCCTTTTACGGGTCCTTGATGCCTTTTTGTAACTCGATCCTGACAATACAAAGAAGTAGTTTCAAATGCGCACGTGGGCGGCCGCGCGTAAGTGAGTTTCACGCTCATAATTTTGGGAGTCCGGCAGAGCAATACCGGAACCGACAGCGCGGGTTCAGTGGGGCAGGTGGCGGGAACCAAGGTCGCGCATGCAATAGTTGCAAGGATGATAGTAGTGGAAATCACATTTCATACGGTACTTGAGAGATGAGTTACGACAGAGGGCACTTGCTGAGTAGAGGTTGGTGGTTGACGCATCAGTGTGTGTTAGTATAATTTACGATAGAAGTACTGCACTGTATGACTAGAGTAAACCTGACAGTCTAGATACTTGAATATTATAGAAAGTTACAGAATTTAAAAGCTTTATTTCTAGAAATAGTGTCCAGAAAGATTGGTATAAAATCACCTGACAAAATTGAGAGCAATTTATTATTAACTAAAAGACATAATAAACTGAACGTTCTTATAGAATAATTAATAATTTTCTTGATAAATCAATGTCAATAGTTACATTTATCACACGCTGCGAGGAATGTAGGCATGATATAAGATCGCGACTGTACTCCGATCGATCCAAAAAGTAAACTGACCCCAATGCTCTTGAATGATAAGCGAAGCAATAATTTCATTAAATGCAGTGATGCACTAAATCTGATTATAATACAAGGTCTCACTCTGAGGACACCAGATACTCTCTGACCCCAGCAGAAATTAGTCTACTTAAATGACCGTGGCGGATCTATTCGCCACAGCTTAGATACAGTTGACACTACAATGAGCAAGGTTGCTAGGATCATCGCTCATGTGAGCTTTGTCTACTGGCATTACGTAATTCTTACTAAGTAATCTTTTGTTCATACGTTTATGGAGTCTTGCGGATGAATTGGTTTATACTGGCGATTGAATCCTTTGACTTGGACGACGAGGAAAAAATTTACAGGTGACTTAAGTGCACCAAACTGAATCAATTCCTGAACCTGCCATGTATAAAGTTATTCATGTAAACTAAACATAGAAGGCATTAGCCAGTCCTTACACATCTGAAAGTGAAAAACCGTGCAAGAACCTGCTTTCAGAAACCCAAATCACAACGTATTGTGAAATCCTGTACTTACAAACGGTAGCTTTGGAAAAACTTGTGAATTTTTCATAATGTAAAGTGTTGTGACAATACAATGCTGATTGCTATGACACGTCGTAAATCAGTTTGAGTGCCGCCTATTGACTTTAATAAGCAGTTTCTAGTTAGTTTTCACATAAAAGCTTGCTTCTGAAACGTGTATTGTCTTGAATGTAGGTAACGCACAGGTAACGATAATTTTTGTGAAAACAAATTGGCATTGTAGATAATAATTTACTCTGTCTGAGTTTTCTTTCGTCTGTGTTTTCTTTTTCATCATGCCATGGTTATAAGTAACTGCTTAATTTTCATCTTCATAATTGTTTTATAATAGAGAATAGGCATCCGTCACTGCGGCAGCTATTATAGCAGTGAATTCTTTTAGCTGTGCTATATTTGCCCCGTTGATTGAGTAAACTCAACGCAAAGTGTTCAATGATATTGTTTCTTCGATTTCAGACCCCACGTGTGCAGATCACGCAACAGCACGCATTGCTGTCCAGGATGGACGTCTAGACCTAACTCTCTACTTTGTATTGTCCGTAAGTATTAGCTTACTAATTTCGAGTTGTATTCGAGATCTAGTAACTTTGAAGAAATAAGAACTTTTGAGAAAATAAGAAACGTTTTGACAATTGCTTGGCGTAGTTGTTTAAGCGTAGGCTACTTGGCTTACTGCACCAAGTGTTTACCAGTTAGATTCCTGTCAGGGTAAATCTTGGAAATTGTCTTTTCGTAATTTGCCCTGGTTTCGGTGCTACTGCGATTGCCCCCAATCCATTGTACGATACGCATAGTACAGCCATTGCTTAGTTTCAGCCACCATTATTATCTGGCGATATTTATTATTGAATGTAAATTGTCTAGATTTAAGATGGCCTTGTGTATTACAGCCGTGTGCCGTCCTGACTGTGGTTCCCCGGGCTCGTGCGTGGCGCCCAACATGTGCCGCTGCGCCGGCGGCGTGGAGGCGCCCTCGTGCGGCGGCGGCGGCTACGGATACCCCGGTAACGCCTCCACTTGCCACTCCGTGAACACTATTCTTATCAACTTTAAGACCCCATCACTGGTGTTTCAGACGTTATGATCCTCTGTTTTTTTACTATGTGTTAAATTCAATTTACAATGAACCCTGCGCTGTCTATGGATAATCTATCCTTTCATACTACACTTATTATTCTGGATGACGTGGATGATAACCTGGAAGCAGTAACAGTTGGTTTGAATTAGCTGTGTGACCTTCAGTAACCTCTTGAAACTTGTCTTCTCTCTGCAGCAAGAACACCTGGCGGCTGTCGCCGCATCTGCATGAACGGTGGTACTTGTACGAACGGTACTTGCGCCTGCGCGCCCGGTTGGAGCGGGGAGTTTTGTACTGAGCGTAAGTTATTGAGAATACTTGATAATTATTATAATTATTCTATTGGTAGCAAACTAAGTTTGCCTAAACTTAGAACCTCATATGAAGGATAGCTATATTTATTTTGTGTTTATTTAAATGTAATCGAGACTTTATAGCTAAAAGAATTAGCCTTAAGACTTTGTAGAAATTTGCCTTTATAGAAATATCTATGTAGTTAAATAGCTCTTTGCTAAACGTTTGGCTATTATTCATTCCAGCTATATGTAGAGAGCCATGCTTGCACGGCGGTAGATGTATAGCGCCGGACAGATGCGTCTGCTTCCCAGGACTCTCCGGCAAGCGCTGCGAGGTGGATAGGAGAACTGGTGAGTTTATTCCTTGATAGCTCAATTGATTTCGATGGCCCGAAAACCACTACACTACACTAATGAGGATGTTGTAAATTCTTGTCAATTCTGGCGGAGAATTGGTGGGCACTGGTCCACCCGGCTCCCCTCGTACCCCGCCTAAGCTTCCTCCCCCCCTCCCCCAGGGCCGTGCTACACGGAGACGCGCGGCGCGCTGTGCACGGGCGCGCTGGAGGGCGTGGTGTGCACCAAGCAGCTGTGCTGCGCCACCGTGGGCGTGGCCTGGGGGCACCCCTGCGAGCGCTGCGGGGACCTCGACTGCCCCACCGGGCACCTCAGGAACCTCGCCACCAAGGAGTGCCAGGTCGGTCACCGTGCTGCTCAGGGTCATTAAGATTAGGGGGAAAAATATAGAAATTGTACGTACCAGAATTTCAATAGAAAGTCGAAGGTAATCAGGACCTTTCCCATATCAAAATAAGTAATCAGTTCCTCGGAGCAGATTGACGATTTGCGAAAGGTAGCAGGTAGTGACTAGATAATACCATTCAGTTGAATAGTGAAGTAATGGTGATCATAGATCCAGGTCTTCTTAAAGACCGGATAACATTCTCTTCGTGCGGATCTAACGTCGAATAAGATCTGTTTCTCTGTATTTCCCAGTTTTAGTACAATTACTTGCCTAGTTGGGTGACCATTACACCGATCATGTTAAGTTCCAATAGAATAGAGTCTCTTCTTCTCTGCGCAGGACATAGACGAGTGCGCGGCGGTGCCCGGGCTGTGCCAGGGCGGGCGCTGCGTGAACTCCGTGGGCTCGTTCTCGTGCGAGTGCCCGCCGGGGCAGCGCCGGCACCGCGTCTCCAACAACTGCGAGGACATCGACGAGTGCGAGGATCCCGACATTTGCCCGGTCTGTCCCCTTCTCCCATCCTTATCCCACTTAGAGTTAATGCTATATGCTCCCTATAAGCAGTTATGGCACCAAATTTACGCTTTTAAATAGCTTTTTATATAGTCACATAAAATTACCTAAAAAGGTAAGGGTAACCGAATACAAATGGTTTTGATGACTGTTCTCTGTTACTGACATAACTTTCATAGATTCTCTTAAACATCTTATGTTCTTACACCAGATTTTTGACAGCAATAGTCACTAATGATATTTTCTTTTCAGAACGGCAAGTGTGTGAACACTGAAGGCGACTACTATTGTCTTTGTAATCCACATTTCATTCCGAGTCCGGACAAGAAATTCTGTATAGGTGAGTAAGGATTTTCCTCTCTATTCAGGTTTCAGTCGGATATATGATGTTTTCAATTACTTCCCAGTCCCAGGTATAAAATGCATATAACTAAATGGAAATCTATTAACTGCTAGCACAGGGTGGGCCGCTGCAGATACAATTTATCAAAATGATACACAATATGACGACCGCTTGGAGCCGAGCGGCCTATGCTGGCACCACAGCATAGGCCGCTCGGCTCACTGCACATGGTGGTTGCGGTTTTGATTCCCGTCAGGAAAATTGCCTTTTCGTAATATGCCCGGGTCTGGGTGTCACTGGGATCGCCCTTAGTTCATTGTACGTAGTCCATAGTTCAAGTGTTGCTTAGTTTGGGACCATACAGTTGGTATGTCAGTCTGGCGATATTTATTTATATCCGTTCTGAACCCAATCGTACTCTAATTCGCCCAAGTACTTTTTTATAATATTAAATTCCCAGATCATGTAGATTGATCTCCCAGCGTTGAAGGAATAATATATTGTGTTGTGTTGTGCTATAGACGGGCGCGTGGGCAGCTGCTTCACGTACCTGAGCGAGACGGGCGAGTGCGCGGACCGGCTGCCGCTGCCGCTGTCCAACCGCGACTGCTGCTGCGGACACAACATGGGCCGCGCCTGGGGCGAGCTGTGCGCGCCCTGCCCGCCCAAGGGAGCCAGTCAGTGACAACCGCTTACCACTCATTTATCCATCACGCCGTCACATCATTTTGAGACTAAACTTTAACCTCATCTTTCTAACAATTAGCAGCGTAGTCGTCAATTTTCTTCTCATTCATTTACTCTCCCAACATCAACTTGACAGAAAATTATGATGGGAGCCCTTATAAAAACATCAGAAAGACTATACTTGCTGACTCCAAAAAATTGCAGCCAATATGGCAACTAATATTTTTGATTACCAATCAAACGCTTTCAAATGACTATTGGAAAATCTTGAGGGAGACTTTGACGTTTATCTTTCTAACAGTTTATAAGTGGTATAATGTCATGTACCCCTCCAGCGGAATGGACGCACCTGTGCGGCGGCGGCGTCATCCCGCCCACGTGGAAGCGCAACGTGACGGGCGGCGGCGGGGGCGGGGGCGGGGGCGGGGGCGGGGGCTTCGGGGGCGGCAGCGAGGAGGGGGGCGGCGGGGGGTACGAGCCGCCCGCCATCGCCAAGATCAACGAGTGCATGCTCAGGAGCGGCATCTGCGGACTCGGGACTTGCATCGACAAGGATATCGGGTGAGTGCTCGGATTTGATCGACGTAAAGCTAATCAAAAACTCTTTATTCTTATTTTCTTATTTCGTAGTTAGGAGTTAGTCGCCAACTCTGGTGTCGGAGTTTCCAGGTTTTCTGCGATGCGACTTACATAGGTCCATTTTGTCAACGCCTTCTGCCCTAACGGCCCCGCTCTCTCTGGTAATGGGCTAATTATTGTATGTGTTTAGGTACCAGTGCGACTGCTGGGAAGGCGCCGAGTCAGTGCTGCAGGACGGGAACCCCACCTGCATCGACATCGACGAGTGCGCGCTCGAGTACTGCAAGGGCGGCACTTGCATCAACCGACCTGGTGGCTTCGACTGCAAGTAAGAATTATTGAAATTTATCTCATAGTGATGTTTAAACGAACATTATTGATATTCTAGTGCGTGTCTGATCCTATATTGAAAGATTCTCTTTTCATTATGGTCTTGTCTTCTAACAGGTGTCCCCCCGGATTCGATCCAGTCGAGAACGGACTGCGGTGCAGCGACAAAAATGAATGTGAAATGACGAACGGCGCCATGTGCACCAACGGAGTCTGTAGAAATGGTGACGGAGGGTGAGTACACAACTATGATCTTTATTTTGTATTAATTTACTACTTATTTTCCCATGATCCAAAGGTAATCCAAAAATAATCCAAAGTAATACAAGAGTATTGTCTCGTGCAATAGAAGTGTAAGAGTGGTGCGTGGTTGGGATTATAGCTTTACTCCGTGACCCGTTCAGGGAGAGGGAGGTTTTCAAAATACCACTCTTGGTCACAGGGGCGGGGAGGGGGAGGGCTTAGGTTGTTGTATTCGATATCCTCTAGAAAAATCTCGCGCTTTTTCGAGCTATATTAAAATATGGCGCGCACCGTTTACAAAAACATATACTACGGGTGGTCACCAAGGGAGGAGGGATGTAAATAAAATGTAAATAATGGGTCACGTATACTCGGTGTCAGGTACGAGTGCGAGTGCAGCCCGGGCTACGAGGCGACGGCGACACGACACGCGTGCCGCGACGCGGACGAGTGCCGCGACAACCCGCGCGTGTGCCGGCGCGGCCGCTGCCGCAACACGCCCGGCGCCTACGAGTGCGACTGCGAGCCCGGCTTCGCGGCCAGCGCCGGCGGCTACTGCGCCGACCTCGACGAGTGCCAGGACAAGAGCGTCTGTCAGGTCCTTCTCATATCCGACACTATAGGGAAAAGCGAAAAATTCTCGAAGGACTCTTCGGACCGAGTTTGTAGAAAAAACAAAATTTCTTTATTCGATTTTTGAGTTCTCTAGCTTTCGATCCAGTTGATAAATAAAAAACAGATTTTGTTTTTATTGCACCACCCAATAGAGTCCCTTCTAAGGATCAAATGGTAGGAAGTAATGTCTATATGCAAAGTGTGTCGTGGCCCCCAGGGCGGGCGGTGCGTGAACAGCGAGGGCTCGTTCCAATGCGTGTGCGAGGCGGGCTACCGGCCCACGCCGGACCGCGGCGCGTGCATCGACGTCAACGAGTGCTCCGAGCAGCGCGTCTGCAGGAACGGCCAGTGCCACAACACGCCCGGCTCCTTCCGCTGCGAGTGCCTGCCCGGCTTCACGCTCAGCAACGACGGCAGGACTTGTCTTGGTAACTTGTTACAATAGGGTCCTACATATTTGCTCCATAGCTACAATACGAGGTACAGCAGCGACTTTGCTCGCTAGATATACTGATATAGTGCCAATAGTTTAGTTGTTGAGCAGGTCGCCATCTTGGCCGACCGATTATGAGATCGCAGTCGGGTTCAAAGAATCATTGACGTGAAGTCACTCTAGCACAAGAGTTAAGCTTAGAGGAGGTAACGAAACTTCTAGTAACTTGTTGACCTCACATTGCTAATACCTTATTATCATTGATAAAAAACAGCTGTTTTTCTCTAAGCTGGTTCACCTATTCTTATGTTGCTTAGTAATTATAGCTCTTATATACGTTAGTTAATGTCAGACTTATTGATTCTACTTATTCTTTTGTAGACGAAGTTCAAGACTTGTGTTACGAAAAATATGAAGAGGGACAGTGCTCCGGGCCCGGCTCGAGTCCAGTCACCAGGTCACAATGTTGTTGCAGTTCCAGTAAAGGTAAGTAACATTTTTACTTCTTAAACTTTTTAAAAGAGATCCTATGGCATACGAGGTCTTTTATTTTAGTTCGAGAGGTCAGCGAAAGCGATCACTAAGTATCTAGGTACTTATTTTGAAAAACCTAACCTAACGTTTGAAGCTACATCAAGTTTTATGCTAATGTTGGATCGGACAGTCAAATAGGGATCATTCGTGTATAGAAGATGATAGAAATGACGTATGTCTGATAAGACAGGGTCGATCAGGGATGATAAAAAATCGCCAAGTGCTTGTCGAGCCCATCACAATGAAAAGTTCCGGGCTATTGAAGGGAATCTGTTTAAAGTTTCACCCCAGGTTGAAATATTAAAGTTGTTTCCATACTACTACCGACATCTATCGACACCTTTACATACTAAGAAATACACTAATGATCATAAAACATAAATTTATTGCTGTTATTTAATTGGAATTATACGTGAGCAATGTATCCATTTTCGACTGCATAATCCTATTAATGTTTTTGCAATAGAAAAATGTCAGAAGTGTCGGAATTAGTTACGTAAATTTTGATTCATCATCATCATCATGTATGAAAACACCATTTCATTTGAAAATACCTTTTCAACAAAATCCCACATGATGTGGTAATAAAAAAAATATCTCCTCTTTCGACGTTCGGGGAGGTACCTCATAAGAAGTAATTTTTCATTACTCATACTCGGAAAGTAGGTCTGAAGTTGCCTGAGGAGCGGGTTGAAAGTAATACTTTTCCGCCCATGGGAGAATCGCTTTCAACTGACAGCTGTCAAATTATTAAAAAAAACTAGTTTCATTCTCACATTTCTATGGAACCATGTTCCAACTTTTTCTACAGTCACTCAATTGAAATGCGCGATGTAAAATTGAAATAACATATAGTTAAGCATTAATTAAAGAATATATATTTTTAAATGACTTAATTATAATTTAGGTTCAACAATTTCTTTAAAATAACATAAAAAATAATAACATTATAGATGAAAATTAAAAATAATGGCTAAATAATGAAGTTGGCCGGCCAACGAAAACAAAAACCAAATTGACGGCAATCCGATCTTCATTTGTTCTTTCGTAGAGTATTGTTCATACTTCCTTGTATTATTTCTTTACCCAATTCCTGTTTTAATTTTTACTATCCTTGTATTCGTAATGAAAAGCACAGTGTTTACCTCGGGTGAAAGACTTATTTTGTCGCTCGAACTTACATTCACCCCTTGTGCAAAAATGTACTATTGCTACATTTTATATTTTTGAAAGTGAGATCTACTCTTAAACTATTTTTGTACCACATTACAACAACTTCCGTCAGAAACTGTAGAAGTTATGATCCTGTGACAGGCCGGGACAGACAGACGGACGGATGGACGGACGGACGGACAGACGGACTGGATGATCTTATAAGGGTTTCTCGTAGGGGCTACGGAACCCTAATAAAACCATCCGATTTGAGTATTGATTGTGCACTGAATTGATTGTTGGTAAAGTATACTTGACCGATCTGTGAATGGCGCGCCTGCACGTGCAGGGCCGCGGCTGGGCTGGGGCGTGTCGTGCGCGGCGTGCCCGGCGGAGGGCAGCGCGGCGCGCGCGGCGCTGTGCGCGGCGGGCGGCGGCCGCGACAACGGCGGCGCCGACATCAACGAGTGCACCATGCTGCCCGGCGCCTGCCCGCACGGCTCCTGCGAGAACCTGGAGCCCGGCTACAAGTGCATCTGCGACCCCGGCTTCCACCCCGACGCCGCGGGCGTCTGCCGCGACGTCGACGAGTGCGACATGCACCAGTCGGTCAGTGATGCTTTTATTCTATAACAGACTCCGCAAGCAAGCCTCCGACCCGCCTAATGTTAAGCAGTTACCGTAGCCTAATAGGAGCTCGCCTGTTGCTGACCTAAAGGAGTGTGAGACTGATAATGTTGTCTAAAAAGGGCAGTAAGATTTGACACTTGGAGGGTACATGAAAAGTTATAAAATTGTAAAGAAGTCTTCAAATCGACCGCTTTTTTGGCGCGCAAGATGCTTCATGCCGGTCGGAACAGTAACTTGCATTTTCAGTTACAAATTCTAAACCACTTTCTGGAAGTTAGCCCGTGATAAGGTAGTAATTAAAGCTCATAATAAGGTCATCGCCCCTTCATAGTTATTTCTTGGACGTGACGTCCATCCCAGGCTAACGTTACACCGTCGCTTTCGTCCGCAGTACTGTACCGGCGGCCAGTGCCGCAACACAATGGGCAGCTTCACGTGCGTGTGCCCGCCCGGCACTCGCTACGAGCCCGACGAACAAATCTGCCGAGATATTGACGAATGCGAGGGTGAGACACTTTTCATCGTCAAGGAATATGACAGGGGGGACATACCCTCCCAGATCCCAGTGCGAACAGGTTACCAACCTTTGTGTGACAAGCACCCAGATCATAATCTTCCATAGTCCATCGCATCGGGCATCCTAACATTTGGACTAGCTCATACCATTTCAGCCGCCCCAAGAACTGCAAATTCATCAGAATTGGAACTGTATTCACAGCTTATTGGAGTTCAAATTTAATAGTTTCTTGTGACGGCAATATTGACCATGAGAGCTTGGTCGTATCATCTGATTGAAGATATCGAATTGATAATTCGGCAATAATTTATTAAAAACATTAATATCACGCAAATCGTCCCCATCGCACTGCTTCTTTCAATACTTCATAAAAATGTTATTAAAATGTTCACAAAACTTCCATTTTAATGTGAATGATTACAATCCTCACTATAATTTTTATTTTAATGCTAGAACTTTGTATAGTATTACTCTATGCAAATCAACAAAAACTCCAAGAAGATGATTATCAATTTCCATTCCTATCAATTTTATATGGGACTAGACCCACCCACACTCCCACCACCACTACTGAAAGCCAGGATCGACAATGGCGTCCAACAAAGATGTCGAGGTTTGACCCTCAACGAGTTCCGGGGAAAAGAAAAAAAATCTTGGAACCGGTACGAATTTAATCGGAAACAGTATAGGAGGAGTCGTAAGGAAATTATCCACTTACCTCCCTCGCAAGGTGGGGACAATCATCCTACTAATATCATAAATGCGACAGTTTGTGAGTGTGGATGTAGGTATGTATGTTTGTTACTCCTTCACGCAAAAACTACCGAACGGATTTGGATGAAATTTGGAACACAGATAGATTATAACCGGGATTAACATATAGGATACTTTTTAACCCAATAATCCAATACTACGCGGATGAAGTCGCGGGGCACAGCTTGTTAAAAATAATTAGAACCATAGGCTGATTGCCACTGAAACAAGACACTTATAATTGTACGAAGCCCAGTTAGAAGGCATCTCAGACAGTACATTAACTTAAAATTGTAAGCTGATTAAACTTGACCTTTTCTGTCTTGCACATCTATCCATACCACGGCCAACGAGAAGAGATACGAAAATTTATTGATAGTGTTTTTAAATTAGATGTGTATTAATCCTTAATTAACATTACCGTTCTCGACACGTAATGAATCACGAATTTATAAATGGCCGCTCGAATGTTGGCGAGCCCGGCGGTCAACGACTTGAACTGGAACATGGTTACCAATTCGTATCACTGCTCGTTTTTCGTGGTATACTTAAGTAGTTAATTAAGTATCTTCATCTGATTCTCCAATGATCTCCGTTTGGTTGTAGAACAATCTAATCCGTGCGACAACGGGCGCTGCATCAACTCTCACGGCAGCTACGAGTGTGAGTGCGAGAACGGATTCGTCCTGGACCCGACCGCTCAGCATTGTATTGGTAAGTCACTTTTGTAAGGGTTCTATTTCGGAATGGTTTGAGCGTAGGGCGCTCGGTGTTCGAGTCCTAGTGGTCTTGAACCCACAAACAATTTAGCAGAAAACATTAAAAGGGGTCGTTGAAAAGAAAACATAATTCTACCGAGGTTCTATCTGTACGGTTCACAAAACTGAATCGTGAATAAACAACACAAAATTCTGCATGAAACTGTCCCTGTAAATAAAATTTGTTATGATGGAAACATTAGACAAGTTACACTGGTATCAGAACTCAAAGGAATTGCTACTCAAATTAAGCCTTGTGTTGGTCGCGATTGCAATTTGTTGACGGTCACTTATTTATGGTGACGGGTTGCCTCACCCGTTAGTGATAATCATGACTATTCTGCGAAGAGTGTAACCACGAAGCAGAAGAAAATAAGTATAATAAATAAATAATAATGCCAGACAGACACACCAACTGTATGGTCTCAAACTAAGCAACTTACGTACTATGGATACCGTACAATGGACTGGGGGCGATACCAGACACACCCATACCTGGGAAAATTACGAAAAGGTCATTTCCGTAATTTGCCCCGGCGGGAATAGTACCCGCAACCACCATGTGCAGTGTGCCGAGCGGCCTACGATCGAACTACTGCGCCAAGCTAAATAAGAATGGAAGTAACCTGATGAGTTGTGTGTAGACAACCGGCGCGGCTCGTGCTGGCGGCGCGTGGTGGACGGGCAGTGCGAGGCGGCCGCGCTCCGGCCGCTGCTGCGCCAGGAGTGCTGCTGCAGCGTGGGGCTGGCCTGGGGCTCCCCGTGCGAGCCCTGCGAGCTGGACCACTGCCCGTGCCCTAAGGGATTCGCCAAGGTACCTGCAACCAAAATGTGGTGTTAGGTTCAAATAGCACCATCTTGAGATATTCTGTAGTTGCCACATTAATAATAACGTGTACTTATGCTTTTTGTGGTATTTAACAATAAGCTTACTTTCTATCAGCGATACCATTCTCCAAATGTTTCTTATTTTAAATTTTTCTAACGCCAAACTGTTCGACATGAACAGAGTGTGGGTGTAACAACGTGATATCGAATGAAATTGAATTATTGTCTTGAATGTCAGCAAAAAGCAAATAACAGGGTTTTTTAATCCTCAACTTATTAGCAAGGTCTAAAATAAACTGTCTTGTTACAGCTGGACGGCGCGACCTGTCGAGATGTGGACGAGTGTAATCTCGACTCGGAGCTCTGCATCGGCGGCACGTGCGTCAACACGGACGGCTCGTACCGGTGCGAGTGTCCGCCTGGACTCACTCTTGACACTACAGGTAGGTTCCAACAATATCATATCTCAAGTTTCCAGCCTACTGTTCTCCTAGTAGTACCTTTGTAGTATGGGCTAGCCTGTAGTATTTCGGCAGTGTATCGGTCTGACCGAATGTTCGATATTCTAACCATTCGGTTATGATTATGCACGGGCGGTGCAATGTTCTGTGGTGATTCATTTAACGGAGAATCTGACGAGAAACCCTGTGATGTGCGGCCGGCCTAAGCCACCCATATGTCCAGGCAACCGGTGCGTGGACACCCGGCGCGAGTCCTGCTACACGGAGTTCTCGGGCGGGCGCTGCGCCGCGCCGCTGCAGCTGGAGGTGCTGCGCGCCGTCTGCTGCTGCTCGGCGCTGGGCCGCGCCTGGGGCGGCGCGCGCTGCGAGCCCTGCCCCAAGAAGGGTGAGCTCACACCGCATCTCACACTAACATACTCGTACCAACAGACAAGGTTTATAAATGTCATCATCAGTCCATTTGGAATCTCTGTTGTGATTCAAGGGACTTTATAATTAAGTTGGTGCAATTTTCACCCTGGCTCTTAAATTATTTACGTGAGCTCAAGTCTAACACAAACAATTACCATAGTTGGAAGAGCTAACGGGACTGCTCATGACGACCTCCCTGACTTTAGTAAGAATCGGAGGATCCTAAAAAAGAATTTTCAATATAATACTGTTAAAATGACCCATGTTAATGGTTTCTGTTTCCGAACCTAGGAACGGATTCGTATCGAAACCTCTGCATAGCGGACGGCACCGGCTACCCGCCGACCATCTGGTCCCGGCCCGGCGGCGGCGGGCTCAACGGCACCGGCGGCTGGGGGCAGGGGGGCGGCGGGGAGGGCGGGGAGGGCGGGGAGGGCGGCGACTTCGAGTGGGGCGGCGTCACCGGCGGCGGGGACTGGGCCAACGGGACGGACGGCTGGAGCCAGAACCGGCCCGGCTTGACGCCTAAACAAATGGAAGTCAACGAGTGCTCGGCGTTCCCCGGGCTGTGCGGGCACGGGAGATGCAAGAACCTGGTTGGGACGTTCACTTGCGATTGCTTCCCTGGGTATGAAAAGGTTGGTACTTATCTCTATTACTGTCAGTGTTCTTTTATTTCAGCCTCAATGTTTATTGATCAAACGTTTGATTAGTGCTAATCCCTCTGTATAGATTTTCTTCTATGGGTTTGAAGCAATGTCTTTTTTATCAGGACTCCAAGAACCACACTTGCGTGGATGTGAACGAGTGTGAGATCGTGGACGGCGTCTGCGGCTCCGGCGAGTGTCGCAACACTGAAGGCAGCTTCACCTGCCACTGCCACCCCGGGCACAAATCTGACGACTTGTCCAAAGTTTGCGTTGGTATGTATTATTTGTGAACTTATGATACATGTATTCTAAATCCTAGCAATTTTACCTCCTACTACTATTACCTTAAATTTCCTAGCTGTGAAGATATTTTATGTAGAATTGATATGCAATAGTGAAGGCCCAAAAACTGAGCCTTGTGGGACCCCCAAATAAAAAAAAATTTGAGGTAATGATAATGTTCTTATGTGGTTTTCCTGTATTTCCGGCCTAACCGTAGGGGAATGGGAACTCACGATGTTTAAAAAGTGTATTGTCTGCAGACATCGACGAGTGCGCCGAGGACCGCGGGCTGTGCCGCGGCGGGCGCTGCGTCAACACGGCCGGCTCCTTCCGCTGCGAGTGCGGGCCCGGCATGGAGCTGGCGCCCGACAGACTCTCCTGCAAGGATGTCGACGAGTGCTCCATCACCTCTGGTAACATATTCGTTTCCTAAAGATGCTTTAAATCTCCTTCCACTGTGAGCTCCCTCTTTGCTGGTGGAACCACTCCTATGCAGTTAAAGATTGCAAGACGAGAATTCGATATGAAAAGCTTGACGCGCAGTGGATAGCTGAGTGTCATAATAGTCTCTGTGTATGTCTTTATCAATAAAATGGTTGCTTTCAGGAGACTCGAAAGATTTTAAGAATTTGGTATTGTTGTTCAGGTATATGTAGTAACGGTGCTTGCGAGAATCTGATGGGCACTTACCAGTGTGTGTGCGATGAGGGCTACGCGCAGTTCTCCGTGAAGTCGCACTGCGACGACATCGACGAGTGCACCGAGGACCCGACCAGGTGCCAGCACGAGTGTGTCAACACGCCGGGGTCTTACCACTGCACTTGCAGGTGAGTGGGATGAGCAGACAATATTTGTAAATTTTGTTCCCTTTCGTCGTATAACGCTAAATGCATCATAGATGTCCCGACTTGCAGTTTGTGTAAGGAGTGTGTTTATGCAAGGAATTATAGTAACGAAACTCTTTTATGAGGCCAGTTAAAAACTGATCCTGAATTAAAATTATTTTTCATTACTCATACTCTGAAAGTAGGTCTGAAGTTGCCTGAGGAGCGGGTTGAAAGCAATACTTTTCCGGCCCGGGAGAATCGCTTTCAACTTTCTGACAGCTGTCAAATTATAAAAAAAAACTAGTTCCATTTTCACATTTCTATGGAACCATGTTCAAACTTTTTCTACAGTCACTCAATTACAGCACGATGTAAAATTTAAATAACATAAAGTTAAGTTAATTAAAGAATATATATTTTTAAATGATTTAATTATAATTTAGTTTCAACTATTTCTTTAAATGAACATAGATTTGGGCAAAATATTTAAAGATGAAAATGAAAAATAATGGCTAAATAATGAAATTGGCCGGCCAATGAAAAAAAAACCAAATAGGCGGCAATCCGATCTTTTTTTTTTCGAGTTGTATTGTTCATACTTCCTTGTATTATTTCTTTAGCCAATTCCTGTTTTTATTTTTACTTTCCTTGTATTCGTAATGAAAAGCACAGTGTTTACCTCGGGTAAAAGACTTATTTTGTCCCTCGAACTATTAGCGACCTCGCTACGCTCGGGCGCCAAACCCCATCTCGGTACTAAATAAGTCACTTTCACCACTCGTGGAACAATGTACTATTTCAAACAATAGTGTTGATTCCGTTGGCATAAAAACTAAACTTGAACTAAAGTAATTAAATGCCATCCTTTTCATCATCGTAACGAATTATGAGCTAGATAATATCTAGATAATATTTAGCTCATATCGAACAGCTGAAATTGGAGCATATCTAAGGAGTCTAAGGGCCGTATTAATAAATCGATCTCAAATCTGAGATCTTAAGAACACTTTTGACGAGTCTTTCGTACTGGTATGTCATAAGAATGACATTTCCAAGATCATTCTCAGATGTGAGATTGATTTATTACTCCGGGCCTAGAAGCTCAGCCGGTAGGAGTGTATAACGTGTGGCTGTGCGGCAGGGAGGGCTGGCACCTGCGCGCGGACGGGCGCTCGTGCCGCGACGTCGACGAGTGCGGCGGCGGCGCGCGGCCCTGCGGCGGCGGCGAGTGCCGCAACACCGTCGGCTCCTACACCTGCGCCTGCGCCGAGGGGCTGCTGCCCGCGCCCGCCGCCGCCAGGCCCACCTGCCACGACGTCGACGAGTGCGCCGACGTACGTACCGCGCGCTCCCACCACACCCCCACTGCTACTCCACACAGCGAGGATCCACAACGGTGTGGTGTCCGACGAGTCTCGAGGATACGCTAAATTATCTTAAAACCCGCATTAAATAAGTTTTGCAATCTTCGGTGTCTTGGTATACAGATAAAATAGGTACAAAAAACGTGTACTAAAATATATTATTCCTATTTCAGTCGCAGATTATGCTGAAATAAACTTTTTTTTTTTTAAATTGTTGGATTTTAAAAGTGCAGTTGCGCAGGTGCCGGAGCTGTGCGGCGCCGGCGAGTGCCACAACACGATCGGCAGCTTTGTGTGCCGCTGCCCCGACGGGTACAGCGTGAAGCCGGAGCAGGGCCCCGCCTGCACGGACGACGACGAGTGCGAGCTCGGCACCTGCGACTGCCACCCCGCCGCCGACTGCATCAACCTACCGGTGAGTACACACACACATCACGCTTGTACTGCAGTGGCAGTGAAGTGTTAACGCATGCGCTCCCCCCCCCCCCCCGCAGGGCTCGTTCCAGTGCCGCTGCCGCGACGGCTGGCGCGGCGACGGCGCGGAGTGCGAGGACATCGACGAGTGCCTGACCAACAACGGCGGCTGCCACCCGCGCGCCACCTGCTCCAACACCGACGGCTCCTTCTCCTGCCTCTGCGACACCGGCTACAAGGGCGACGGGTCAGTACACGCCTTTGAGCAGCCTCCAAACTCCAAGCTTTGCTCCAATCGCCATCGGTTCTCCAAACTTTGCGTCACGTTGACACAAACACTCGCGACGCTTTCACTAAAAAGTCTAAATTAAAAATTTCGGGTACATAGAGTCAAGAAAGAGAGTGTACTTTTTCTACAGATTGGGGGCATCATCTACTAAGAAACTTCCTTCTAATATTTCATGGTATCTTTACCAAACCGAAATCCCCAAACTTAAGAGAGTATTCTATCGGGAATTACTGTTACCAGTTACTCCTGCGTGGACATAGACGAGTGCGCGAACGACCCGACGCTCTGCGAGAACGGGCACTGCACCAACATGGCCGGCGGGTACGAGTGCGACTGCGACGTCGGCTTCACCAAGTCGCCTGACGGCAGGTCTTGTCTCGGTGAGATACATCTTCAGGAAAATAATTCAGTCCGAATCCAGCTTGTTATTATGTTCCCTAGACAAAGACTCACAGAACAATAAAAATGAATAATTCATGAGGACCAATAGGTCGAATTTTGATATTCTCACACATTAACTTCAACTTTTATCTCTAGTACGTCATTAACTTAAAGTAGTTTTTAAATGTAATTAATAAGGCAGTTACACAAACTATTTATCACAGATATGGACGAGTGCGCGACATTCGACAACGTGTGCGTGTTCGGTCGCTGCGTCAACACTTACGGGATGTTCAAGTGTATCTGCGACAAGGGATATCAGTCTGACAGCATTGACGATTGTGAGTATATATGATCATTACTTCAGTGCTTATAATGATTTTTTTTGTACTTAAAATTAAGACCAATTAGAAAGCCTTGAACGGAAGCCTTGACGAAGCCTTGACGGAACACCAGATCTGATTACCACTACAGAAAATATAGATGTGACTGTACTTATTGCTTATATCCTTAATATCATAATGGAATAAAAGTGTACCCATTATCGACCCTTGAGGAACACCTCAGTTCAATAGTTTTCCAATAACCATTAACGTTGAATCGGCAGTGATGCCCGGCTTCAACTGCACGGACGTGGACGAGTGCAAGTCGCCGCAGTCGTGCCAGTACGGGCAGTGCATCAACACGCAGGGCTCGTACCTCTGCCGCTGTCCGCCCAACTACGAGCTGGTCTCCGACGGCACCGCTTGCTATGGTATGTGGCACTTGGAGGTTCATACTTATATATTGTTTATAGTGTGAAGGGCGTTAGTCTGAATTGGGTTGGCGTCTCTTAATCCTTGCATTGAGGACACGCTCGTGTCTAACTTGTGTATTTCATAATTACTTTGTCATTTGTCGCACTCCATTTTAGTAAGATTATTTATTTTAAACAGACTCGAGGAAAGCACGTTGCTACGGCAAAGTGGACCTTAGGTCCGGCACAGAGCACTGCAGGGACAGCGACGAGCTGTCCGAAGACGGGACCATGGCTGCCTGCTGCTGTTCCGTCGGTGAGTACGAACCGGCCGTGGTTCTCGTGGCACGATTATAAGAGGATGCTGTAATAACCTTGTTGTGACAGGTGCCGCATGGGGCAACTACTGCGATCTCTGCCCCGAGCCCGGATCGGAGGAATATAGGCAGCTGTGCCCCGGCGGGCCCGGATACCAGCCAGTACTTGAACCGGTAAGAATTACTTTATTGTCCCACTGTATCACGAGCAGTGCTCTGTACTTACGAGTTAATACTTCCTCCCTCCCTGCAGCCGTCGTACGTGGTGACCCTGGCGGACATCGACGAGTGCGAGCAGCACCCGGCGCTGTGCGAGCACGGCACGTGCACCAACACGTTCGGCTCGTTCGTGTGCACGTGCGGCGCGGGCTGGCAGCTCAGCGCCGACGAGCAGCGCTGCGAGGACATCGACGAGTGCGCGCGAGCCGGCGTGTGCGGGCCCGGCGTCTGCCGCAACCTGCAGGGCTCCTACGTGTGCCTGTGCCCCGAGGGCTACGTCGCCATGCCTAACGGAAGTTAGTACCGCTCCTGTGTTGTCCACGTGTCTCCATGATATTATTTTACAAGCGAAGCTTCAAACTAGATATTAAATCCACACCAGAATGATCTCTTTACCGTCACTTTAAATAATGAGTCCACAGAGAGAAAACATTTTTTGTTGATAATTAAAACACGTACACAATCCTCGACCGTGCTCGGGAGGGGCGTATTCCTCTCGTCCTACCCGCGGAGTGTCTGGGCGCCAGTAACCCAGCCCGGCGCTGGTCCGCAGAGGAGTGCGTGGACGTGCGGCAGCGGCAGTGCTACATGGAGTGGGACGGCGCGGCGCAGTGCGCGAGCCCGGCGGGCGCGCCGCAGACGCGCTCGTTCTGCTGCTGCTCCGTGGGCCGCGCGTGGGGCGCGCCGTGCGAGCCCTGCCCCGAGCGCGGCGGCCGCGACCACACGGCGCTGTGCGGCGAGCGCCCCGGCGAGATCTTCAACCCCGTCACCAACAAGACCAACCCCATCGACGAGTGCGACATCATGCCGCAGCTCTGCAAGCCCGGCACCTGCCACGACACGCCCACCGGCTTCCAGTGCCGCTGCGACCACGGGTCAGGACCACACCTATGTGCCACCATATCACGCCTCTTCCACTGCACTCACTTTTATTAGATCCTTTAGACCGTAGCACTATAGCTGACGAATCTCCTAATTGATTCCTTCCTCGAGATAAAGTTCCAGATATATCATAGATAGGCCTCCAGAACTTTATTCTTTGGATATTCAGTTAGACATCAAGTATATGTACAAATAGTGCGAGGCGTATAAATAAGTTTTGATAAATATTATTTCTCAATCATTTTTGAATATAGTCAAAACAATGAAGTTTAAAAGATCCAAAGTTCCATTCCAAAATGACCACAAAACAATTGTTATGTCATCAAAAATCGAGTTAATTTGTATGCAGTTACGAGCACGACGAGACGTCGCACCTGTGCCGCGACATAGACGAGTGCGCGCTGCGCAAGACGCCGTGCCGCGGGCTGGCGCAGTGCGTCAACCTGCCCGGCGCGTACGAGTGCCGCTGCCCGCCCGGCTACCGGCTCACGGCCGCGCAGGACGAGTGCGAGGACGTCGACGAGTGCGCGGACGAGCGCCTGTGCGAGCACGGGGACTGCCGGAACACCATTGGATCCTACAGGTCAGTTCGAGGTTTCTTTTGTTTTACAATATTAGGGTTGGACTCAGATGCGATTATAACAAAATTTTTATCAGGAAACATAACTCTGACTTTAATTTTTAATTATAAATAATAATAATAATTTAGCCCTTTTGACGTCCCACTCCTGGGCACGGGCCTCCCCTCAACATGAGGGGAATTCAGGCCATAATCCACCACGCTGGCCCAGGGCGGGTTGGCGGATTTCGCATGTCTTTCGAAAATTGGTTAGATCTTCTAAGACATGCAGGTTTCCTCACGATGTGTTCCTTCACCGTAAGCAAGTGATAATCATATATAAATTATGATTCGCACATAGATTTCGAAAAATCCAGAGGTTCGAGCCGGGGTTTGAACCCAAGACCTGGTGCCCGCAAGACGCGTACTTTAACCAATCGGCTATCACTGCAATTTTTAATTAAGTGGAGATAATTATTTAGCGGCCCTGCTCTTTGTCTGAGCATTTCTAGAGCCGTCTCTATTCAAATTCGCGTCCGTGATCGCTCAGATGCGACTGCAAGCCCGGGTACACGCTGCGCGACAACGTGTGCCGCGACGTGGACGAGTGCTCGCGGCCGCGGCCCATGTGCCGCAACGGCACGTGCGAGAACCTGCCCGGCTCCTACACGTGCCACTGCGACGAGGGGTTCAAGCCCGGCGCCAATAACGACTGTATCGGTAAGTCAAGCCTTAGACACGTGTCCGTCAGGAACATTATTCATAGTTTAGAGGGAGCCC
Organism: Notodonta dromedarius; assembly: GCA_905147325.1. Taxonomy (NCBI): domain Eukaryota; kingdom Metazoa; phylum Arthropoda; class Insecta; order Lepidoptera; family Notodontidae; genus Notodonta; species Notodonta dromedarius. Next base: position 612,311 of record LR990173.1, on the reverse strand, counting down.
ACTTGTGTTTTCATTTGTCAGTTTACACGGTCAGGAAAACTGATGAGATTTTGTCACTCATTGATATAATATTACAAAGATTTTGGTATGAAATTGGACAACACTTTTCATATCAATGTGGTCGTCGCTTGCGCTACAACAATTAAGCTGTCCAAATTCTGTTCCTCGGTTATCGTCATAGGTTCCCGGCAAGAGTATAGTGCGGGAAGGCTTGACTTCCTTCTCGCGAGAGATTGGCTTTAAAGTTATTGCCAGTATTTTTTCCGGGTCTCGTTGGCATAAGTATGCCTAGGAGCTGGTAGGGTGTGTTGAATGCGTATCTTGGGGCATGCAGACATCAACGAGTGCCGCGAGGGCGGGCTGGTGTGCCGCAACGGGCGCTGCCGCAACTCGGTGGGCTCGTTCCGCTGCGAGTGCGCGGCCGGATACACGCTCACGGCGGACGCGCGCCACTGCCGCGACGTGGACGAATGCACCGAGCTGCCGCACCCCTGCGGCCGCGACGGCGCGCCCTCCTGCACCAACACCAACGGCGGGTGAGTCCGTCCACCACACCACACCCCACTACACTGCCGCGACGTGGACGAGTGCACCGAGCTGCCGCACCCCTGCGGCCGCGACGGCGCGCCCTCCTGCACCAACACCAACGGCGGGTGAGTCCGTCCACCACACCACACCCCACTACACTGCCGCGACGTGGACGAGTGCACCGAGCTGCCGCACCCCTGCGGCCGCGACGGCGCGCCCTCCTGCACCAACACCAACGGCGGGTGAGTCCGTCCACCACACCACACCCCACTACACTGCCGCGACGTGGACGAGTGCACCGAGCTGCCGCACCCCTGCGGCCGCGACGGCGCGCCCTCCTGCACCAACACCAACGGCGGGTGAGTCCGTCCACCACACCACACCCCACTACACTGCCGCGACGTGGACGAGTGCACCGAGCTGCCGCACCCCTGCGGCCGCGACGGCGCGCCCTCCTGCACCAACACCAACGGCGGGTGAGTCCGTCCACCACACCACACCCCACTACACTGCCGCGACGTGGACGAGTGCACCGAGCTGCCGCACCCCTGCGGCCGCGACGGCGCGCCCTCCTGCACCAACACCAACGGCGGGTGAGTCCGTCCACCACACCACACCCCACTACACTGCCGCGACGTGGACGAGTGCACCGAGCTGCCGCACCCCTGCGGCCGCGACGGCGCGCCCTCCTGCACCAACACCAACGGCGGGTGAGTCCGTCCACCACACCACACCCCACTACACTGCCGCGACGTGGACGAATGCACCGAGCTGCCGCACCCCTGCGGCCGCGACGGCGCGCCCTCCTGCACCAACACCAACGGCGGGTGAGTCCGTCCACCACACCACACCCCACTACACTGCCGCGACGTGGACGAGTGCAGCGAGCTGCCGCACCCCTGCGGCCGCGACGGCGCGCCCTCCTGCACCAACACCAACGGCGGGTGAGTCCGTCCACCACACCACACCCCACTACACTGCCGCGACGTGGACGAGTGCACCGAGCTGCCGCACCCCTGCGGCCGCGACGGCGCGCCCTCCTGCACCAACACCAACGGCGGGTGAGTCCGTCCACCACACCACACCCCACTACACTGCCGCGACGTGGACGAGTGCACCGAGCTGCCGCACCCCTGCGGCCGCGACGGCGCGCCCTCCTGCACCAACACCAACGGCGGGTGAGTCCGTCCACCACACCACACCCCACTACACTGCCGCGACGTGGACGAGTGCACCGAGCTGCCGCACCCCTGCGGCCGCGACGGCGCGCCCTCCTGCACCAACACCAACGGCGGGTGAGTCCGTCCACCACACCACACCCCACTACACTGCCGCGACGTGGACGAGTGCACCGAGCTGCCGCACCCCTGCGGCCGCGACGGCGCGCCCTCCTGCACCAACACCAACGGCGGGTGAGTCCGTCCACCACACCACACCCCACTACACTGCCGCGACGTGGACGAGTGCACCGAGCTGCCGCACCCCTGCGGCCGCGACGGCGCGCCCTCCTGCACCAACACCAACGGCGGGTGAGTCCGTCCACCACACCACACCCCACTACACTGCCGCGACGTGGACGAGTGCACCGAGCTGCCGCACCCCTGCGGCCGCGACGGCGCGCCCTCCTGCACCAACACCAACGGCGGGTGAGTCCGTCCACCACACCACACCCCACTACACTGCCGCGACGTGGACGAGTGCACCGAGCTGCCGCACCCCTGCGGCCGCGACGGCGCGCCCTCCTGCACCAACACCAACGGCGGGTGAGTCCGTCCACCACACCACACCCCACTACACTGCCGCGACGTGGACGAGTGCACCGAGCTGCCGCACCCCTGCGGCCGCGACGGCGCGCCCTCCTGCACCAACACCAACGGCGGGTGAGTCCGTCCACCACACCCCACTGCACCCCCACGGTCTAATTGGACGTGTTTTTAGGAAACACTGGCAACACTTGGCATTTCAAGATTATGGGTATCTACTTCAAATTTCGCCATCGCCCACTTTTAATAGAGTGTTTGACTACTGTCGAATTTTGTATAATAACTCATACTTAATTACTTATTCCTTTTTCACATTACTATGATTTATTTTCTTAGTAATTAGCTATTAGTTTGCATAAAACATAGTAGGTTCACGCTCTTTCTCTGTAGCACCCGCGCTGACTTAGGGCGGTATGCCAGTTGTGCTGCACTATTTTCGTTTTTCCTGAGCGAAAACATTTAATGTCCTATTTTTGCTATTTTAAAGTTGTGTAGAAAATAATATTAATTCAATTAGGCAACTGTACTACGTATACTATGTGTGTTGTACAGTTTTGAATGTTCGTGCGGCCCCGGCTGGCGGCTGGTGGGCAGGCGCTGCGTGGACCGCGACGAGTGCAAGGAGATTCAGTACGTGTGCGCAGGCGGGGAATGCAGGAACTTCAACGGAGGGTGAGTATTACAACCTTTACAAGGAACTCTATACAGTAAATAAACTGTTTACATTATGAGATCGGGACTTACATTGGTCATATCTCTTATGGTAAATGATCGTGGTGGGTAGGCATCGTCAAGGAACATTTAGTGTTGCTTAAATATGTCGTCATCTTCTTGCAATCTTGGTCTTGCATTTTCCCAAGACCAAGCCCGTCTTATTATAGTGAAATCAAGTCAGGTTACACAAGCATGGTTCTTAACTGCAGACTGATTCTCAAGTCTTGCACGGTCATGCTTGGTCTTGATCTAGCGAATACGCAAGACTTAGACTGCAAGATGAAAACCGATTTGAGGCAACCTGAGGCGAAAAACTAAATAAACCTTTTTTCACGATCGACCATCAACTTGAGTCTTCCTTTGCGACGACGGCGTCACGCTAATTTCCTTTTAATATCACTTATTTAGTTACGTCTGCGATTGTCCTTCCGGCTGGCGGTTCGACAAGCCGGCGGCTATGTGCGTCGATGAGCGGAAAGAGTTGTGCTATGACGAGTGGGAGTCCGGCCGCTGCCACAAGGCCAGGCCGCTGCAGCTGGGCAGACCCGAGTGCTGCTGTTCTGAAGGTACGTAACATTGCTGATGTCACAGAAATATCTGTCTTTCTGTGTGTTTATTACATCGCTAGGCTAACAATACGTACAGTAGGGTCTAAAAAAGACTGCATGATGCTGTAATACATAATAGTATTATTTTATTTTAGGAGCCGCGTGGGGTAGATACTGCGAGCGCTGCCCGGCGCCTGATTCTCCTGAATTCCTTCGTATCTGTCAAGGTGGAATGGGTCGACCTAATCTCACCCAGGCAAGTTTCTAGCGCCGTCTATTAATTTCTACTTGACAGGATTAACTATGCACTGTCAATGACGGACTGAACAAGCCTTTATTCTCCATTTAATTAGGTCTGAAACGCTGTATAATTCGTATTAACCTGGATTTAACGCCTCGCCTTCGTCCATTTTCCTTTCCCTATGAATGTTTTCAAGCCATGAAATAATTCCTGCTATTTATTTCCTGGATAAAATTATTTTTTTACGTTCCATTTATGTATTGAGCACTTAAGTTAGGCGTTACAGTATTCTTCACTCGACGCGTGTCGTTAGTTGTAGACCTCCATAAATTCTTCCTGTACGTCTAACTGACTACAGGAATCTGTTACTGAGCGAGTGAGCCACAATTTCACTTTCCATCAGATCACTTAGCGACCAATGGCTGACCAGACCATGATATGGAATATGTTGGTTAACTTTGTTCGTCGTATCAGGACTTGGACGAGTGCAAAGTCCGTCCGGACGTGTGCAAGGGCGGACGCTGCATCAACACGGACGGCTCGTTCCGCTGCGAGTGCGGGCCGGGGTACGTGCTGGACGGCTCGGGGCTGGCGTGCGTGGACGCGGACGAGTGCGCCGCCGAGCCGCGCATCTGCGGCAACGGCACCTGCACCAACACGCCCGGCGGCTACGAGTGCCGCTGCAACTTCGGCTTCACCCAGGGACCTGACCAGGTGACCATAGCGACCTACTTTGTTTGAATTTTCAAAGTGTATGTTAAGTATTGTACACCCTTGAATTTGAACGGCGGACTTCTCAGTCGAGATTGATTTCCAATCTGTCACTTCACTTCTGTCAGTGTCACCACAAATCACAAATTATCGTGAAGTGTATTACTCGCACGACCTGAAGGGGAGTGGAACAGAGGAAGGGTTGGTTCCGGCTCTCTCGGAGGGTAGTATCCCGGTCGTACCACCCGCGGGGAGGGGAGTGGTAATAGTAATCGTAACGCGGCGGTCCGTGCGCAGACGTGCGTGGACGTGGACGAGTGCGCGGAGGGGCGCGCGGCGTGCTCGTTCCGCTGCCACAACACGGCCGGCTCGTTCCGCTGCACGTGCCCGTACGGGTACAGCGTGGCCGCGGACGGCGCGCACTGCCGCGACATCGACGAGTGCAAGCAGGACCCCAAGGTCTGCCCGCACGCCTGCGAGAACGTCGTCGGATCCTACATCTGCAAATGTCCCGAAGGTCAGTAGTACCCGCCCTATAGGCTCACACTTAATACGCTGTATACTCGTATAAGGACTATAAAATCTTGTTGACTTTGTTCCATAAATCGTAGTAGTAAATTTTGAAGTGTTGCAGTTGGCGTTTACTCTGTTTGTTTGTACACAAACTAAGCTTGACTAAACGGTGGGTCATGCCGTTTTTCTCCTAGTAGTAATTTATGGCCGAGACTGCAATATATGGCCGATTTTACAATCTATGACAGTGAATACTTATTAACCTCCGGCATCTGAGACTAAACAGTGCAATCCCCGCGCAGGCTACCGGCGCACGTCCGCGCCGCACGACGCGGCCGACGCGTGCGAGGACGTGGACGAGTGCGCGGAGCACGCGGAGCGGTGCGCGCCCGGCGTCTGCATCAACATCGACGGCGGCTTCATGTGCGACTGCGACGCCGGCTACCAGCCCAGCGACGACGGGATGGCCTGCGTCGGTAAGCGAATATACACCTTATGACGATGTACATATCGACATTCTTGCTGTTGCTATGGTATACGCTTGTACTGTTGTATGTTTACGTGTTGGTCTCAACAAAACCGGTCCTTTACGAGGCCCTGATCGGCCTGATAATTATGACATCACAGTTGGCGAAAAATTGCCTAAAATGCCTATTCTAGAACGCCGAATGTTCTTTATGCAAAATCTTTAAATGATTGATTGTTTATGACAGATCATCGCACAGGCATGTGCCACAGGAACCTGGTCTCGGGCCGGTGCATGCCGGAGCCCTGGCCCCGGTCCATCGCCTCCACGCCCACACCACCTGCACATGTTACCAAGTCAGTTTCGTATTCTACCAACTTGTAATTCATTACATTTTAATGTTTTAGACGCACACCAAATTCAATCACTTTGTATTTTTTTTTTAAGAATCAAATCACAGCAGAAGCAAATCACAATAGTTCCGTTAGCTTTTCTAACTAAAGACATTTTGGCTTGAAATACATTCGATGAAAGCAATGGATTACAATACAATAGGGGCAAGCGGCGTGTGTGATCTAATTACAGTTTATTTAGATGAAAGTTAAAGTTAATTTTGTACTGGCACCAGGGCCCAGTGCTGCTGCACGCTCGGCGTCGCCTGGGGTCCGGAATGCGAGATCTGCCCTCAGCCGGGCACGCCGGAGCGGCTCGAGCTGTGCTCGCCAAAGAACATCGGCGGCATCGGCGGCATCGGTGGCATCGGCGGCATCGGCGGCATGATCCCGGGGCTCGTGCCCGGCGACAATAACGGCATCATCGGCAACGGCGTGGACATGTTCGACGTGGACGAGTGCGCCGCGATGCCGGGGCTGTGCGCTCCCGGGCGATGTGTCAACACTATTGGCAGGTGAGGATACAATTGACAATAGTACATTGTTACACGAGTGGTGAAAGTGACTTATTTAGTCCCGAGACGGGGTTTGGCTAATAGTTCGAGGGACAAAATAAGTCTTTCACCCGAGGTAAATACTGTGCTTTTCATTACGAATACAAGGAAAGTAAAAATAAAAACAGGAATTGGCTAAAGAAATAATACAAGGAAGTATGAACAATACTCTACAATCGAAAAAAAAAAAGATCGGATTGCCGCCTATTTTGTTTTTTTTTTCGTTGGCCGGCCAACTTCATTATTTAGCCATTATTTTTCATTTTCATCTTTAAATATTTTGCCCAATTCTATGTTATTTTAAAGAAATTGTTGAAACTAAATTATAATTAAGTCATTTAAAAATATATATTCTTGAATTAATACTTAACTTTATGTTAGTTCAATTTTACATCGTGTTGTAATTGAGTGACTGTAGAAAAAAATTGAACATGGATCCATAGAAATGTGAAAATGGAAATAGTTTTTTTTTATAATTTGACAGCTGTCAGTTGAAAGCGATTCTCCCGGGCCGGAAAAGTATTACTTCCAACCCGCTCCTCAGGCAACTTCAGACCTACTTTCAGAGTATGAGTAATGAAAAATATATTTTTTCCGCGAACCGACAAGCGTAGTGTGCGGCGCCCTATGACTAGGTGGAGCGAATATATACGAAGGGATAGCTGCTAGCGACTGGAGGGGAAACCCAAAGATCAGGCTTTGAGACGCACGTTGGGAGAGGCCTATGCCCGGCAGTGGATACAGGCTAATGACGATGATGATGATGGGTTAAATGACGCTATAATATACTAGGTGATACAAAATGGGTATATTATTTTTTTTGCAACTTAACTTTGTAAATCTCAAACTATCGGCTTTGTGGGACAGTTGAAGTACTAAACGTTTTGTAGACTTGTGAAATCGGTCAACAGCTGTATTCCTGTAACACCTTTTGTTTTTCAAGTTCCCTCCAAAGTTGATGGTTTTAGAATTACAAAGTTAAGTTTTGAAAAAAAAGTATACCCATTATGTGTCACCTTGTATAGTCATGTAGTAAAATATAAAATTACTTATCACCTAGCATCTCCTTATTTGCAACGAAGAGCTCATCTGTCACATTTTGTATTTCTTCCACATCTACAATATCAGCGAAATAGTATTTTGAAGATGGCTCCCGTGTATTAGTTTCCGGTGCGTGTGCGGGCGCGGCTACAAGGCGGCGGGCGAGCTGTGCGCCGACGTGGACGAGTGCAGCGTGCGGCCGCCGCCGTGCGAGCAGCTGTGCAAGAACACGGACGGCTCGTACGAGTGCCTGTGCCGCTCCGGGTACGAGGTGGACGAGGACGGCGCCAACTGCCGCGACGTGGACGAGTGCGCGCGCGGCTCGCACACCTGCCAGCAGGCCTGCGCCAACACCGACGGCTCCTACGAGTGCTCCTGCCAGGACGGCTACGAGAAGCGGGGCGACGCCTGCGTCGGTCAGTTATTACTATACTTTTAATTATTGACTGTTCTAATGCCCCATTATTGGGAGCGAAATATTACTTTTGAAAATAGAAGGTACTTGCAGATTAATGTTCAAATAGCAGGCATAAAATAATTATGTTCTCACAATAAGCACTCGGATTAGGGCAATTTTTTAAATAATCAGTTGCGTTTACCCTGCTCGAAAATGTAACCTGCGATCATTCGACCCTATGAATCTCGTAACTTAAATTGCGACTACTAGCACAGACAAATTCATGAACATTTTTAAACTGCGCTATTTTCGAGCATTGTTCATTGATATTGGACTTAAGTATACGCCAAGGCAGTTAGTCGTTGATAAGTACTATCTACCAGAAAATAAAGCCTTGCCTACATAAATTTTATTTCTTGCACTGTCTGGTGTCCAAGTCTTGAAGTAGTTATTGTCGAGTTAAACTGACCTTAGCGACTAGGCAGTGAGTGATGTCCTCGAACGGTCCACCTGTGAGTGATTGAACGGTGTGCACAGACGTGAACGAGTGCCTGGAGGAGGGCGCGTGCCCGGCGCCGGGCAAGTGCGTGAACCTGCTGGGCTCGTTCCGCTGCGTGTGCCCGCGCGGCTTCCGCCTCGACCTGGCCGGCGCGCGCTGCCTGGACCGCGACGAGTGCGAGGACGGCCGCTGCCAGGCGCCCTGCAGGAACTACGCCGGCGGCTACCGCTGCGACTGCCCCGCCGGTCGGTGCAACCCCCTCTACTCTTGCCCATGCTCCCCACCACTGATACTACTGCACACATCGTGGTTTAAAAGTGTAATAGTGTCCGAAGCCGCAACCCATTTTTATCGAATTTAAGGAAGTCGGAACAAAATTATTCACATTCCATTGCAGAGCGGGATACTTTTTGATATATGGTATAGGCTGATTGTGAGAAACAATTACACGAATCCCAATCGGTTCTAATATTGTGTTGAATACCTCGGCAGGCACGGTGCGCTCGTCGAGCGGCATCTGCGTGCCCGCGGACGCGTGCGGCGCGGGCCCGTGCGGCGCGGCGCCGTGCTTCGCGGTGGGCGGCGCCTACCGCTGCGGCTGCCCCGCCGGCTACGGCTGGGACGCCGGCCACGCCGTGTGTCTGCAGGTACACGCTCACATGCCTCATCTCACTTTACATTCCTTATATTCAATCGTACTAGATTTCTGCTAGGCACTTACTGATCTTAATAAAGTTAACTTCAAATTGTGTGCTGCGATCTTTGATAAAAGAAGTAAAGGATACCGCATGTTAGTACACGCAATGTTCCACCAAAAAATACGCATGATTCAAAATTCGCGCAGTCGCCCGCTAGTCTGCAATCGACCATTGACACAAGAGCTGTCAAAACCGCGGCGTAAAATATTGAAAAAATACCGTTTTGCATCATTAAAACAAGTAAAAGTGAGAACTGGAAGCATAAGAAAGCGAATGGCATTTCATTTTATCAGTGAGTCCCCCTTAAAATACAATATTTTACAAGAAAAAGTAAAATTTATATTTTCATACATTCTATGTAGTTGGATAATGTGGATACGACTTCTATAAAATTATATTGTTTCGTATTAAAATGCCATTTTCGTAGAAAACGGTTTATTGCGCTCTCCACAAACTTAACTTATACGCACTAGTAGGTACAGTAACATTTGTTACACACAAAACTTCCAAATCACATAGCAGTCGCACAGTCGTCCAATATAGTCGCTTACCTAAGGGTCGTTGTATATTCCTCTATCTTTGCTTTCTTAACACAATATGTTCAATGTCGCTTCCGATGACAATATATTTTTAGGGTACTTTTCTCGACAGTTTAAACTCGAAAATCTCTAAAAGTTTTTTTATTATCAGGGCAATTTAAGACATTTAATTTGAGATACGACAGTGAATTCAACATTTTCCCATAGATTTCCTCAATCTATAGAGAGGCGTGAAAAATTGACTAATGCCATACTTTTTACGAGAGCACCCGATTGGAGACCAACAAAACGTACCTGTATTTGTTCATTATATTTTGATGAATCGGATTTTTACACAAGTAACAAAGGCCACCACCGGATGTTAAATAAAACTGGTTAAATATATTGGTTTATATTTGAGTAATCGGCGGTTATGCTCAATACCGCACCTGCTATAATATCGCCAGACTGACACACCAACTATGGTCCCAAACTAAGCAACGCTTGTACTATGTACCGATATCATACTTGGTAACCGATATTAACTTAACACTGTACACATCATAAGGACGTCGTGCCGCTTATCATTAAATGTCACATTTAATTTTAAAGTCCCAGTTTTTTTTTATCTCATTTATTTATTATTTAATGTATTTTTTGTGGACCGATAAAATAAAATAAAAGTATTTCCTTATTTGCTTAATACTTTTTCTTTTACGAAAACGGTATTTTGAATATAACCCGCCACGTTATAATATTCTTATGTAATTGAATTGAAATCGTGAGGCGTATCCATAGTTTTGACGTCGTTTTGCACAGTTTTGACACTGGGCCCCGCGCGCCGGCGCGCTTTACACACACTGTCATTGCCGCGAGATCGCATTTGAATAATAATAAAGTATGAAGTACTGTATCCATTCCTTCTTTTATCAAAGGCTGCGATATCAGAATTAGCTCCTTATCGGTCAATATTGATAGACTAAAAGCACCGTCTAAACTCTGGTTCGAGCCCCTTCATCTTGTCTAGGTGGCTCCAGTAGGTATACTTGACGCGGAAGTATTGTACAGAAATAACGACGCCTTACTATCCTCGGATATAACGCAACCAAGATTTTCATTCCCGTCTTTCACTTGAGGCGTTGTCTGCTTCGACGCACTGAGCCACTGTAGGCCTGAGCCACCTGAGTGCACAGTAGTTCTGTTGGTAACGCCCCCCCCCCGGGCCGCAGCTGGCGGGCGGCTGCGCCACGGCCAGCTGCCTGTACGGGTGCTCGGCGTTCGGCGAGTCGTACCAGTGCGGCTGCCCCGCCGGCTACCAGCTGGTGGGCGCCGGGCACTGCCTCACGGCGCTGGACGGCGGCCTGGCGCCCGACGACATCGGCGACGCGCCCGTGTTCCCCGTGCGCGACCAGTACAAGATCGGCGGCAAGAACGACCTCATATCCACTGAGGGGTGCTTCAGCTGTAAGGTGTGTAGCCGCTACTGGTTTTAGGGTGCTAGTTTTTCTTAAGGCTCGCCAGATATGAGTAAAGCGACGCTCCATTTCAAATTGTCAATGATATAACCACCTCTAAGGTACTGGGGTACCTACTACTCTTAAAATCGACAACAATACATACGACATTACTCCGAATATATCGACCTTACCCTGCCTTACCCCAGGGTAAGGTCTCACAAATGTTCGAATTCCTTGTTTTTCGTATCCATAGATTATCCATTTTGTTTTATTACCACGACGTTCGAAGTGAATGATAGAAATGATAAATGCAAGGTTTGTTGAAAAACGAATATTCTCTATGGCCTCATAAGTCTTATATATGAGCCCCTCTGGCGCAAGAGTAGATGAAGAATCTAATAGATATAAAACTGGCAATAGACACAGGTAGCTCTTTCACACTCGGTGCTTTTTGTACAGCGCTAGAGAGTGTTAATCGCTATCTCGTCAGTTCGCGTGAATTTCGGGGGTTTTTAAATTATTTTTTTATTATTTTACCATCAGATGAACGGACGTAGACGACGAGCACCTGATGAAGCTATTGTCTATGCAAATGGAACGACATTACTGAGAAAACGAAAGAGGCGCAGTCGACGTAAGTATCATTCACTTGACTACTCCTTCAATAGACGATTCTCTCTTGACCTGATAATTCTTCAAAATCAGTTACGATAGTAATCGTCACTTGGACTCGAATCTTCCTACTCTCCCCCAGGCCGCCGCTCCCTCCTCGAGCCGGAAGCCGAGCTAATAGTAGTGACAGCGACGCCCAAACAGACCTGGGGTCGCTCCCCCCTGCTCCGCCTCGTGCCAGCCGAAGGCGGGGCCAAGCCGCACTACCGCATCGCGTACGGGGACGTCGACAAGGAGTTCCTGCTGTCCAAGCGCGACGGCACCTGGGCGCTGCGGCTGCGGAGGCACCTGAAGCCGCGCGCGGCGCTGGAGCGGCAGCTGGAGCTGGAGGCGCGCTTCGTGGCCGCGCCCGGCCCGGGGCGGCGCGCTCGGCGCCAGGCCGCCGCCGTGCCCGCGCCGCTGCGGCTCTACGTGTCCGTGCGCATCGCGCCGCCCAAGCGCTGACCTGCCGTTGTGTAGTGAGACTTTAGTGTACATATTTTGCAAACACTGCTAGATTTTGAACGCGCTGCCAAATTTTTTTGTGGAAATTTGTGGCGTAACTTGAGGTTTTCAGTCTTGCTAGAGGAGAGGTAATCCTCATATAACGTGTCGGTACAGATTGGTTACTCATAGTTAGGTCACCGGTGTTAATTTCGATCGTGTGGTCGGTTCGAGTCGATTATTTTGGGTTAGGTATTATTTCGAAATATATCGATAAAGTCTCACTACGTTGGTAAAATTTGATGTGTCATTGAAACGATAGACTGGTTCTCTTTAATATGTGACTAAATATTATGTGATGACGGTATTTTAATTGCATTTAATATATGTGAGAAATAACGACGACTGCGCCTACACTTAATAATTTTGAAATTTATATTTTAGGATTTGTTTATTTGGAATATGACCGTCCCCACACAATATTTGCCGCATGTTCCCATCGGATTGTCTAGATTGTATTGCGTCTACGGCAATCTCGTCGGCAGTATTAAAATAATTTGTGTGAGATTGATTGCATAATACGTAGTTAGTTGACGATCATGTCGATATCTAGGACGCTCGATACCGATAATTGTTTGTTACGAGAATAAAATCGATAATTTTATATTATTACCAGTACATCACTAGTTAATTTACGAATGATAATAATGAAATACCAGTGTATAGATTTATTCTCATAATGATAAGTAAGAACTAATACGAATATTGAAATTCTTTCCAAACACGATTCTATAACTTAAATTTTCAAACAGAACAAGAAAGCTTTTATCTACTGCATAAGATACTATTTAAAAGAGAGTAATCATCATGTAGTTAATAATAAGGCATTATTTATAATTTATTTATTACAAATTTTTTTTATTTATTTATTTAAAAATATTGATTGAAATACCTACTTATCGTTTGATTTGTTTTCGATTCAAATTATCGATAATTTTTTTGTGAAGTTTCACACCTCTGAAGTAACGCGTGTGGAAAGAATTTCGCAAAACTAATTACCTACCTATTTATTTTTATTATCAAATATAAATAAGTTCTAACATGATAATATATTAAGTTCTACATGGAGGCAGATAATAATTAATTAAAATATCATTTTTATACACAAAGTTTACATATTAACGCTTTTATTTGGAATTTGATAAAAGTACAGAAATCAATGCAATAGTTTGTTTGTAAATATGTGTATACAGATAATTATTAAAATTAATATAAAATGTTTAGTTAATGTCTTGGCGAAGATATCTTAAGAAATGTTTTAACTTAGCAGTAAGGCGAGGTGGATGGAGATGAAATCAATAAATTTTTAATTTTATTATCTTGTTTTAACCCTTGCCAGGTGCTAATCATCCCAATATACACCTCTACGTGTTTCTTATGTATCTGCCTACTAAACATAAACACATGAGAAGATCAACTCTATTCGCACGAATGTTTTCTTTCCTCTGCCCACCTCTTACGAGGTAGGTATGGCCTGAAATTAAAGAAGTATGTCGCCTGTGTTCACTATTCACAAGAGTAATACCAGTGGCTTTATTTATATATATCTATTACAATCTATCACGACAAGGAATGGACAGGTATTTAATTCCCCGGATAACCTAAATCCCGGTTCCCAAATCATTGAACCTGCTCCGCTATCAGCCGACCTAGATAACTATTTGCACAGCGACTGGCTGTCACCTGAAAAATAAATCCGCCGTCACGTCAATATGACACGAAAATCATTTATTCAGCAACAAAATATTGGTTTAATTTTCAATAAGATCGCGGAATCCTGTGATCGGCGCGGCGAGCGCGGCGCGAGCTTGTGACCCGGACACAGGAGCGAAGGACGCGCCATGTCGAAGAAAGGCAAAGAGCAGTTCTCGTGCGAGATGCACAGCAACAAGTTCTTCATCCTGTGCGCCGCGGGCGGGGCGTGCGCCTGCGGCCTGACGCACACCTTCGTCACCCCGCTCGATCTCGTCAAGTGCCGTCTGCAAGTCGACCCAGCCAAATACAAGTCTATCTTTAACGGATTTCGTGTCTCACTACAGGAGGGTGGCGTCGCCAACATTGTGAAAGGCTGGGCGCCCACTCTGATCGGCTACTCCCTCCAGGGAGCCGCGAAGTTTGCCGGCTACGAGTACTTCAAGTACAGATTCGCCAACATGGTAGACGAGGAGTCCGCGTATCTCTACCGCACTTACTTGTACCTAGCTGCCTCTGCCTCGGCTGAATTGATCGCTGATGTATTTTTATCTCCGCTCGAAGCCACTAAAGTGAGGATGCAGACTACTCCCGGGTACACGTCACAGATGAGGAAGGCTATGCCGCACATGTTGGCTACGGAAGGCATAGGTGTATTCTACAAGGGACTTGTGCCCTTGTGGGGACGACAGGTTCCTTACACTATGATGAAGTTCTCGTCTTTCGAGAAAACCCTGGAGTATTTGTACAACAACGTAGTTCCGAAGCCGAGGGACCAGTGCACCAAGCTTGAGCAGCTGCTGTTGACGTTCACCGCTGGGTACATAGCGGGCGTGCTGTGCGCCATAGTCTCCCACCCCTCCGACACCGTCGTGTCCAAGCTGAACAAGGACCCTAGCTCGACCATCGGCGGCATACTCTCCGAGGTGGGCATGTTCGGGATCTGGCGAGGCCTGGTGGCGCGTATCATCATGATAGGCACGCTGACCGGCCTGCAGTGGTTCGTGTACGACGCGTTCAAGGTGTACACAGGCATGCCTCGCCCTCCCCCACCAGACATGCCGGAATCCCTCAAAAAGAAGATGAAGAAGTGAAATAGGTAACACTTTTTCGAGTCACATTGTTGTGATGTAGAACTGTGTTGTATTCTAATTCTAATAAAGTACAAGTATTATTGTCTATACGCCACAACTATTTGTAATAAATGTCAATTACCTACTCCCGTTGGCTTTTATTTTTGTGGTAAGTAAGTACATACCTAGTTTTTTATTATGTTACCTCTTGAGCTTGTTAGGTACCTGCTTTCCTTTATACCGATTCCCACTGGCTACTCCCTAGTAAAGCTAACTCGGTTAAGATAAAGCATGTCAGTGTCGAATGTGGATTGTATAATTAGCCGGGACAGGCCAAATATTTGCACCGCTTCATATTGCTGTATTTATTTATTTATTTTGTGATGATGTTTATGACAATCGGTGTATACCAAAATAAATAAGCATTGAAATTACCCTTTTTATTGCTCCATTGACACAATATCTCAATATTAGTTTCACAAATATACTGAACCCATTCAAATATCGTGAAATAGTCCTATAAAACGGGTCCGGGGCTATATCATCACAAGCTAACTTATTGAAAAATACGATCGGAACAAACTTGTTATAATAGCACGACATGATCGTATACAAAGAAGGCACCAACACAGCCTACGAATAAGGGTGTTTTCAGAACGAAATACTAAGTAGTAAACTCGCGTCACCGCATCGCCCTAGAAGACAATGAGCTAGTACGGTTAATAGACGGTGACGCACATAGATGACGCATATTTATAACTACTAATGAGGAAGGTGAAGTATGTGGATATGTGGACAAAAATCACTCGGCATTTATCTCGAGATGTGCGTTTGCGCGCGGCTCATCCATTGAAACCTGAACATACCCTTAACCAGCAAGGCAATAACAATAATATGGGGATTTATTCGAGCACCGTGCCCCACTTACCGGATTTAACAGGCCCGCTCCGCCGGATGACCTACGGCGAATGGAGCCCGGACTATTTTATAAGTGGCCGGATCGTGGCCACCAAACACTGGGCCATTCAACATAATCTTCGGGATAGATACTGCCTGTTTGCGGGGTATTTTGTATTTGTTTTGTGATTCAGTAGAGCTTCTTTGGATGATATAGGTACAGTTTATTTAGAGAGGCTTGATGCAGTTTATTTAGAGGGGTAAGATAATGGAAGTATTGCTTTTAGAACCAAATATATATGTTATCACCATGGTGGTTTTAAGACTAACGTTCAAAATGTGTTTTTATTTACATTGAAGATAAATACATAGCTTACAGATTCTATCGGGCCATATCATCAGTGTGTAGTGTTCATTAATAAGGGTTTAAAAAATGAAATAAGTACATTAGACTATTAGCCTGTTGATTCGCATTTTTAATTGTTCACGATTGTCTTAAAAATCTTCAAAGAAAGAGCCTTTTCAATCTCTTTACGTGCAAAGAGACGTGTATAGATACCATATCCAAGATAATTATAATAATTTAAGAATGTTGTCACGTAGGTAGATGAAAACCCTCGTATGCCAACGTTTATTGCTCCTTCCTTGCGTATTTCCCCTCAAATACATAGAATGTAAACAAATAAAACTCTACGTTCGTTTACGTATGTCGTGTAATTTCAAAGCAACCAAGTAAATATGTGCTTCAAGCGGCTGACTAAATATTTACATTGATGTTCATAACGTCTTTCCTAATAATAAGAGTATTGCGATATACTCAATCGATTATAACCTTTAGCATCATTTAAATAGAACTGAAATTGTCTCCATGTGCATATCAAACATACGAAAAGTCCGGAACTCTGCTAAACTTTGGCACGATTCACCAAAGTTATCAAATCGACTTTTTGTTGCGATAGGTACTTACTATTCAAAATACTGTTTTAATATTGGAAAATGTTGTTGTTTGTACTTTTCAATCGATGCAAGAATCATATTGTGGTAAAGTTGACCGAAGACTTGGTGGATATTTCAGGCTGTTCCGTTTAGAAAGTGGTTATAGGGTTTGAAAGTGGTTAATTATTTTGCCTGTAAAAAAGAGGTTTTGATCAGTCGCAGTTGACTCGATCTACAACCATACTTTTTTAGAATCATACAGAAAGCAGCTATTAATACATTTATTTTACTCGAAATATTATCACGGTGGATATGATACTAGTAAATCACTAAATATACTTACAAAAATTGCCAGATTATCTGGATATCTATCGTTCTTGAAATGTTTTAGAGTAAGTTGGATATATTAATAAATGCACTGCACACGGTCTTTTTCGCGAATTACAAAATGTGCCTTTTATTATTGTCAGATTTTGAAAATTTTCTAAAAAACCTCCAAAAATTTGAACTTCGCGGGCTAGATGGGCGCTTTAGCCTTAAGCGAGAATATAACATTAATAATTTGAATAAACGATATAAGTAATGTTATTAATCTTTAAAAAAAAAAAATATTGTGAAACGGAACGCACGCGATGCGCAGCGGCATCTCCCACTCCTCTCGCACTCGTGCGTAATTACATATATCCATCCTGCTTACCCATACCCAAAACATCCTGAGGCGGCGCCACTGTGCGCAAGAAGTTCGAATTCGATGGCCGGCGCGAGCGGCGTTGATGCTGCATAAAATTACTTAAATTATTAAACATACTGATATTATTCACCAATAAAAAGTGAAGTGAGTGCACTATGCAGTGATAAGACCAGTGTGTGATATTACGTGAAATCCTCCCGGAGCATCACGACGGCGCTGGCATGCTGGGAAATCTGCAGTGAGTTCTTTTGATTTTTGTCTACTACCCCCGTCGTCGTGCGTTGTTTCGTATTTGTCTAGCTATTAAAACAACAAACTCGCTATCGAAGATTATTTTCTGTGAGACAGAAAATCATCTTCGCAGTAAGTACCTATATTATTTCCACCTACTTACCTATTTATTTACTATACGAGTATTGTTCACTACCTACCACGACTTGAAGTATAAAAGCATTGTCAACGCTAACTGGCTTTTTATTAGGAGCCAGTTCTTTGTGCAGCATAATCTCGCTTCGAGAATTTTTTCCTCAATCTCCCTTCATAACTAGGTGTACAACGGCATCTAGGTAGTGATGTATTGAAAGTCGCAATTCACGTCTATCTGTTCTCTTAGTTCTTCCAAATTATAAAACGGATTTTAAAATTCTGTTTATATTATCATTCGGAGATTTTTTTCTGGAAGGTTTAGTTTAATACATTCGAGTCACTAGTAACTAGGTAGTTATTTCATTATTTTAGTAGTTGCATACTGTGGTTACATGACTTCATTTTAGAAGGGAATTGCCAAAACAGAGTTTCTTCAATTTCTTTTTAAAACAATCTCTTAATATTAGTAGGATTTCACATAACTATCTACCAAGAATTTTCAAATCAAATAATTTGAATCAAGAATCGGATTCAATAAAGCAGTGGAATAATTGAGAAAGTTCCATTTTAAACGAGCGCTAGTGTTGTGAACAACAGTTTAGCGCAAGTTTATCGTCGGCGATTCGCAGCGGGGCCGCAGCGGGGCCGCAGCGGTCGGCTGCGACAGCAGAACTGAATTAAGACAGCTAGACAGTAGCGGAGTTTGTAAACTAGTTGACTTTGATGTAGAGTTGTGTGAAGAGAACGTTTTACATCATGTTAGTACAATAATGCTTTTCGTATTTCGGCTTATAAACATTTAGTTACCTAATTCCCTTGGAGCACAAAACAGGA
The DNA here is from genome assembly GCA_905147325.1 of Notodonta dromedarius. NCBI lineage: Eukaryota > Metazoa > Arthropoda > Insecta > Lepidoptera > Notodontidae > Notodonta > Notodonta dromedarius. The sequence goes on along the minus strand of LR990173.1, from coordinate 593,627 downwards.
CTAGCTTCAATACAGCCTTAAAAGCTTAATAGATAGCTTAAAATACATCAGTCTTAAATATAGAAGTACTAGCTGTGCCCCGCGACTTCATCCGCGTAGTATTGGATTATTGGGTTAAAAAGTATCCTATATGTTAATCCCGGTTATAATCTATGTGTTCCAAATTTCATCCAAATCCGTTCAGTAGTTTTTGCGTGAAGGAGTAACAAACATACATACATACATACATCCACACTCACTCAAACTTTCGCATTTATAATATTAGTAGGATTCTGTGCAAAACTTTAAGAATGTCTTTAATTTTGTGTGATGATGAAGTTCTAATCCGCATGACTTTTCAATCCCTCGTCAAATCGGGAATATTCTGTCACGTAGTGGATGTCCCCTCACTGGCCTAGCGCAGAATGGGAACCTTCACATATCTTACGACAACTGACCTATGTTCTCAAATACCGATACCAAGATACTGAGAATACTCCACAAGTCTGCAAATGGAGATCATATTTTGCGGGAATCTGTTTGAAGGAGAAATAGTGTTCACTTCCAGAAGATCTGAGCCCGTGTAGGCAGCAGTAACTTGGCTGGACCACGAGCGGGGATAAGTTTCTATACTCGCTCGCAGCGTCACAATAAGCGAAGGTAAACGTTCGCCGACCGCCGCAAGACGCTTGTTTCGCTCACTGCTGGGGTCATGGTTTATGAAGCCATGTATGTTCTGGAAATGCGGCTGGGGATGCGTTACCTACTAAGATAATTGCGATCAAGATTCTAATTATTACCTTCAAAATCTCCGACATTTAGGTAATTAGCGCAGCCTTTAAACGTATGGAAATCAGAGATTGAAATATATTCTTCATCTGGAATCTGTTGATGATCATCATGTTTGTAAAAATGGGTGATGTTTTGAATAACTTATACTTGCTTACGATTGTCATGAAATAAGAGTTAAATAGGTTACCTATTACAATAATTTAAAAGATAACAATGCAAAGTTTTCCAATCTGTACCTAGTCGAGTTTGTTCCAAATTCCTTTCGCCTTGAAAGGCCTACGTCTGATAGCGGGGCTCTAGATATATTCCCAGCTACGCTCTATATTTCCGTCCCATTTTAACTGTAAGTAAACTAGTTACGCTAACAGAGTTAAGACGGCATCGTTTGTAGCAGTAACAAAGTTAATCTTCACTTTAGTGTCGTTATGTGGCTGGCAGGATGCCAGGTCCACCGCAAACATTAGTATCCGCACTCTTGCTGTCCATACAAAAAGGGTTTTTTTTATATTGGATGGGTACTAGGTATCCACTTAGTTTCTCACTTATTTTCATGTATTGTTTATGTTGTACGTATTCCTTTCAGCGTGCGACGGAGGAGCTAAAATGTAACTATGTATTCTGTTTTTGGGACATAAAATAATCACTCATTTGAAAATATGTAGAAAAATACTACATTTTGTACAACAGAATGGTGGAGTAAAAGTTGCATTTTAGCTTCTATATCGTACCCTGTAAGGATTAACTATAATTACCAGTGCCCCTGTATACGTTCTTCTTTTAATATTGCACGATACCTTGCATGACGCTTTCGTAAACACTCAAGATGATGTATGTAACAAATCTTTCCTGTCGAATGGTACAGCTGGTTGGTAGCGAGTGATTTAATCAAAGGTCAGCTGTTAAAAATAAACCCATTAGATATTTTTTATAGTAAGTGCATCATCTTCAACACTTAATAAGGAGCCATGCAACATATCGAGCATTATTGAATTATGACCTTATATTTTAAACACATTTGTCGTAATATGGTAAACTAAGCATCGCTTGAGGCAAATTACGAAAAGGCCATTTTCGAAATTTCTCCCGGCGGGAACCATGGTTGAAACCATCCGGTGCAGTGAGCTCAAACCAAGCGATCGTCAGACATCAAAGGATACTTTCAAGTTTCAACAAGCGATTTAAATACCCCGGGTGTACCCTCTCATGTCCGCCATATTACCCTGCTTTATACTCGTATCTCTACACTTAGGAGCAGGCTACCGGCTCTACATTTAGGAAACACTAAGCCCTCACCCGTGTCGTCTTACCAGCCGGCATCTCGGAGAGGGAATGCCGGATTTGTGTAAGTGCAGGCACTATTATATTGTTCTCTTTGTGGGTAGTGTGTGCTGTTACTTAGTTTATTGCAGAGAGGGTAGGATGACACATTCGAAGATTTCAGTAGAAATCGGTATCTTGTTTGCGGACATTAGTTCGTATCATGACTGAAATGAATTAGAAAAAAGTTGAAACTTGCGTTAGATCGACTATGTACAGTTACCGTGCTCGAGAAAAAGACATAATTACTGTTGGATACGAAAATTACCGGTCTCACATTAACAAAGTACGGATCTATGTTTGTTGATAACTACGAACGCCTTTTATTTTACATTGGACAATATAACGTTTTATATAGCTAAGTAAACGAATATGGAAATATATTAAAATTATATAATGTAACAACATTGCTTTCATTGCATTTCATATTATAGTGAGCTTCTAAACAGCTCCATAATTCACATTCTTTAGAATAAAAATGTTGTAATTTTTGAAATATCTCTCGGTAACATAATTCCGACGATCACGGGTCGGACTGTGTAAATTGTTAGAGGGAACTTCGTTCCAACTTGTTACACCACAACCAATTTTGTCATGCAGATGCAATGGACCCTGTTTGTATGATTAAAGGAGTGGTTTTTGATCGCCGAGGCCGTAAAATTCTAGTCGAGCGGCCGCCACGACTTGTACGGTAGCAGAATGTGGAAATATACAGTTGGGAAGTTGTAGCTGAAACGCTTTCGGAATAAATGTCGGAGACTAGGTAACAATACATTATTTTGATCAATATAAGAGTCAATAAAATACAGTTAGATTATTCTTATCAAATGGTTCTACGTGCCGTTAGTAATTTCCCAGTTCCTTAGTAATCATAGAAGTTGTAAATTTATTTTGTCGTTATCAAGTATTATAGGGGGTGGTCAATAATAACATCATTATGTAAATTTTTGACGACCCATTAGTAATATCTATAATTAGTACTCACGGTAGACCAAAGTTTAATCCACGATTAACATAATTAACAATCTCATCGAGGTTGGAAATGGATGGAACACTCGTCACTTCCTAGACCAACATTAAATGCGACCGAGGTTCTACTCACCGTAGTTTTTATGGCTGTAGACTTCTTTCCGACCGGATGTACATTGTAATGTAATTTAATGGCTTTTTAATCTTCCTTTCCTAAAATTAAAATGTTGAGACGTCCGGCCCACGCTCACACTCACCTCCGCCCGTATATTCCTCTCGTAAAGTTTCTGGAATAGTATTCTGCATACGATGTCCGGAAATACGAACGGATAAAATAGTCTGAGTGATGTATAATGTTTCGTATGATGTATTGCAGTGACGATATTTATTGGATTCTGCGCGTGTTTGTTGCCGGCCGGCAGGGGGCGCCGCGATCGTTGTGCGGTATTCTGATATACCTATCTATATTTGGAATTTGTGAATATTGTACTGGGGATTTTTGTTGGACGAATGGTTTATAATGAGAGTCATGCGTAGATAGAGCGTATTACATAAATTTGAATGTGCGAGCATTTAACTAGGTACTACTTTTATATGCCAATGATGTCCTCATCGAAGTGAGAACTAATGGGGTAATAGGGTGGTTAATAATATTAAATTCAGTTTTCTTTTAAAAAAAAATAATATAAATACTGTGGTACCCGCTATTGAATTTAGATAAAACTACTCAGGTGTAAAGGATTGATTGACTTCACTAGCTACTACTGATATTGAAACTTTAGGTCGGTATTTTTGCCAATTTGAAGTTATATTGAAAATGATGCTCATTACCACATACACTTAAGATGAACATACCTGTGACATGCTTTGTAATTATAATAATGAAAAGTTAAATAGTCATCATCCCCCTTTATCCCTCGTTTTGTTTAATCGGACTTAGCTCGCACGGATAATATAAACTATTAGTTCATTGTGCTATTTCGTCTTTAATACTGGGCATGGATTCACTATACTAATTTGAAACACACTTTATTTACACGATGAACATACCATACGATAAATAAACAATTATTATTATTCTTACCTACTCTCCATCCCAACCCTATCCTCAAAATATAAGTAGTTGAAGTTTAAATGAATAAGTAAATTCTCGTCAGAGAAATAACTAATATTAATAAATTAAACATGTCGTCGTTAGATAAGAAGCCAATTCTGTAATAACTTGGCCCTTTGAGCTCCGCCAGCGACATTACAGCTTCTATTTCAGTACGCTGCGCTCGCGAGCTGATAACTTTGTGCTAGAAATTTGTTAATTAAGTGAAGAAGATAGTTCTATTCACGAATATATTTTGATTAATATAAATGTAATGAATTATACTTTCGAAGTTATGCTGAAAAGTTATTAGTACGCTAGTAAGTAGTATCCGTAGCTTGAAGTATGAGTCCTTGTACGTTTTTACGTACCTGGTAAAATATTCTCTACGTGTAGTTTTTAGCATAAAGTGTTGCAGGTACTTCGCGCACGAAGCTCAGTGAGAATTTAGTAATTTGAGATTATCAAAAATAAATATATTAATAAGTTGCCCAAATTTGTAACTAAAATCAATCATTTCTCTATATTGTCAAGTTTTTCATTACCATGTTTGTTTATTTTCATTTTTCATTCGCTTGTCTTTGGTAAAAAAATGTAAAGATTAGCCGCCCAGTAGTAATCTACCATAGCGCCACACGACACCCTCACCGAGCCGCCCCATCCACCGCTTCTTTGTTATAATAAACTGATGTGGAGCTTCCCAAACCAACAATCTAATTTCACACACCAATTCTTCCAGGCAAAGGCTCCAATCTTTCCAGTAATTCGTTAAAATGTACCCCCCCCCCCTCCTCCCCCGCCAGCTACCCGGAGGCATAAAACACAGTATAATTCCCGGTCATTATTCACAGTTTTCCAAGGGATTTCGGGCGCGGTAATGACTTTATTTGAAATGGAATTTTCTAAGACACCCGAGCGTTTTGGGCGCGGAGCGGCGCTGCGTGGCGCGGCCTCACGGCGGCGCTCATTGAATTAGACAACATTTGGTACAGGAAGGTGGGTTGGTGTGGGCTTTAAGAAAGCTAAGCTTTAGGAAATACTTCCCTTTATTTTTTATGATATTTAGAACTCACTTAAATAAATAAAAAATCGTAACAATTCAGTTTTTTTCGTACAATATTTTTTTCCAGTATTTTCAGAGACTTGTTTGACAATTTTCCTCAGTATATACGGTAGAGTCAATTAGTAAAAATAACTCCATTCTGATTACTTTCTGCAGTAGGTATGCCGAAGGAATTGTTTTTACGCACGGTTTGTAAATCATGTAAAGCATGATCTAGCTCTACCTATGTTTTGGAAAACACCTAATAAAATATACACTCAACTTTAAAACTGATTGGTAATCATAACTTATCGGGCATGTTTTGTTGAGACACGTTTGGCAGTCCCGGCACGTTTTAGCTGACCTTCTTCGTCAATCAAATCCTTGGTATAAACCTTGCGAGTAAGTTATACCTTCAAGGCTACAGAATATCGAAAAGCTCATTTTGCTGGAATAACGAGATTATTATTATTAAAATTTCCAAATATTGAAATATATTTCGCTCAAGATATGTAGGTATCGAATATTTATATATCCAGTCGTAAATTATAGTTATGAATCTTCCATCGCGTCCGCTCAGCTCCAATGAATGCGTAACTATCCAATATTCAGGACTGTAACTATGTTTATTTTATAAATAAAATGTAATGCCTCTGTTCGCAATTTCCTGTTGCCTTTTTAGTAAGGAAACCATTTGCGTAACTTTCTGAAACTGGGTATATTTAGACGACTATAAATATGAAAGAAAATGGAAATCTACCAGTTGAGACAATTTATAAACTGACCGATAAAAACCGATGATACTTGCGACGGACGTAAACATTTTAAAATAATGGCTACTTGCTTTACTACCGGCGCCTCTGAGCAAATTGAGCAACTTAATAAAACTGAAATCTTTTGATCATCGACAATCATTCCCACTAATTATTCAGTTCAGACAATTTGTTCCATCACTAGCCTCATTAATCCGTTAAATGAGTCATCAAGAGTCGCAAGGATGCAGTCAAAATAAAGGTGAAATTGTATTTTTGCGCGGCGCGCCCAATTAATTGAATAAAGTGATTAAATTAAATTAACGGCCCATTCATTTGCAGTTTAACTGTACTTCCGTGCAGTTGCAATGTTGCTTCCAAATTAAAATTTATTTAGAGTCATATAAATTTATAAAACGAGATAATTTTAAGGCTTTTGCGCGCAACTGTACTTGTTGTACTATACGCTTCAAAAAGTAGATACGAGTATATGCGTTACTACTGCGAAGACTCAAATCATTCTGGTTAAACGTCTCAAAAAATAATTAGGTATTATAAAATATTTTGCTATAGGCACTTAAGTAATTGTACAATCCCTTTTCAAAAAGCACAGTTGCCTTCATTTAAACACTGTGGAAACATAAAAAGTCATTTCCAATCGCAGCTTTTTCATCTCGGGCGACAAAAGAGTTGTCTTTGCCGTTCTGAACGGGGAGTGAGTGGATGAAAAGAAACAATGAATGAATTGCTCGGTCGAACGGACGTCAAAAGCGAGGCAAGTGGGGCTGAGTATCACTATTGTTGTATAAGTTGTGATTATGAAGCTGTAGGGTGTGTTATGAGCAGTGGTGTACCGGTTATATTGGAAATATACTTATTTTCTTATTTTTTCAAAACAAATAAGCGTGCGACTAGCCTACAGCTGCTTGCAATACCAAAGGGAATGCTCGCACGTTGCCAACTGGAAGGAGAGTGGGGCAGATGTAGGGGAAGGGGGGTTGGGCTTCAGGTTCTCTAACTCATCGTACGAAAACCAGCTATAATATACTTGTTGTCGAGCCAGCCTGTGTGCTGTAGTCAACTGGCTATAGCTTGGCTCTACCACCGTATAATTTACGAGATGCTGGAATAAGATTAGACTGTTACTGTTGTTAGTACTGATAAAATCAGCATGACTTATATTCAATTATTAATGTATTAGTGAGCTCATGCCTTCTCTTGTTATAAATCGTTCATTGTTCGCTTCGCGCGGCGACCTTTTCAACTTGCTCTCCGATGCAACCGAAGGGTGATGGACCGTTATTGATGTATTTCGAATAAGAAATCGTTATGCGCTATTAATCATATTTCTTTCAAGCAAGAAATATTAGATTTTAAAACTGAAAAATATTGGTCAAGCACGGGTTGGTCAAGAGAGGTGTTCCGTATGTTTTTATACAATTGTGTCATTTATGGGCAAGCTTTGTTTAATATATTGAAGGAGATTGTGTGTAGGTATTAAGTATTATTTCGGTAATGATACAAGTTATCGAATACTTACAAGTTTTAGGATTTCCATTAAGTAATTTAATACTTACCTTACAGTTACCGAAAATAAAAGAAGATATAAGGAAAGTTGGGGTACTTCTACCTACAATACAATTTCAGCACTTCCTTCTCTTTAAGTCCTATCTGATTTCAAAAGGAGTCTTCGTGATAACTATTCTTTCAAAAAATATTTCGATTTACTACATCCGTCACGGATCCCCGAAAACGCCCGAATATGGGATAATCTGACATCTTCGCAGACGTCATCGGGCATGACGTACCCCCTACCCCCCCACACCCCCACTCACTGGACCGTACAATATATACCCCAGAGTTTTACGTAAAATCAATAGGTCACGTGCGTATAGATAAGGCCGGGTCCAATATCGCCGGACCCGTGTCGGACACTCGATATTACGCGGGCGGGATATTGCGCGTGCGAACCTCGAAAACATGATATTTTATTTCCTAGCCAAATGGCGTGGTTCCACAGGTTATGATGTTGAAGAGTAACATGGAATTATTTTACTTAAACACATAAATAAAAAAAAATGCTGGTTTGTCTATTGAAAAAAAATCTAGATTATTTTTTTTATTCTTCTGATGGCTCATTCAAAAAAGAAATTTTAGGTCGTAGAAATAAAATATACCTAATTTATTTATTTCCAGGGTGGCCCAAAGTAACGGAGACTATTTATTTTATGAATAACTTAAGTAACTGTAACCTATAGATATACTTGAAATTAAGTTAGAATCATTAATATTAAAGGTCGGCACTTATTTCAAAGACGAAAAATGATGTATCAAAAATGTATCTATTTTCATTAGGTAGGTACTTGTAAAGTTGTAACTTAATAACAAGTATCTCTGTAGTTACTTAAGTTGTTTGTAAAATTAGTTGTCACCGTTATTTTGGATCATTCTGTACTAAGCTTTAACTTCTTCGTGGAGACCAATAATTTTTTTATGAAAATGCCTTTTATCATTTCCGATTAAAAACACTCTGCAGGCACAAGGCACAACACGGCCTTATCTCCGTTCATCAATCAATCGCTAAGCATTTATTTAATTTGGGAACACTCCGTTCTAATTCTATTAGGCGGCCATGATGGATGGGCTCTGTTTGCCCGGTGTTCTGGGAACAACAATCTGACGTCACGGACAACTTTGTATAATTTTTTTTTCTTGAATTGCTTTACGTAATTTATATCAGGAAATCTCTAGAGACCAGAAGTAGGTAAGTACGAAAACAACGATCGCTTTGGTCTAGTTTAGTAGCGTAGGCCGTTCGGTAGGCTGGAGCGTGCGGGTTATTGGTAATTTGTTCTAGTCTGGGTGTCACTGGGATCGCCCCCAGTTCGATTATAGTCTAATTATACTGCCAGTGTTTCTTATCTTGAGCCCTTATAGTTGCTGTATTAGTCAGGTGATACTTATTAATTAAATTTATTTTACACTTTTAAGTAAATTTATAAAACTCTTAGAATAATTTATTTAAACTGCTATTGTTACCACTGTAGTCCTATCATTTTCAAGTACCTATTATCTTAAATATCACGACACATTAACTTTTTCCGAGAAAATAAAATAAGATACATAAACTGAAAAATAATAACACTGCTTGTAATTTAATGAAAACTTTTAAACTCTTACATAAATTAAAAATAACAGAATTGTATTTATAAATCAAAAATTCAAATCGAACGAAATGAAATGGGGAATAAATCAAAAGTTGGCAACTCGTTTTAACGAAGCAAAACTTGTACAATTGGTTGATTGGAATCGAATTATCAAATGGAAGCTGGTTGTAACTTGATGGCGGATGTTTTTGGAATGAAAAGAAATAACTACTAACTAATAATAATAATAATACAGCGCCACCCTGAAAATATCCAGCACATCACTGGAGCATGCCCTAATCTCGCACAAACAGACTACACACATAGACACAATCAAATATCCAACATCATACATCAAAAGCTAGCACTCAAGCACAAACTCATACCGGACACACATACACCATATTACAAGTACACTCCTAATCCTATCTTAGAAAACAGCACACACAAGATGTACTACGATCGCGCTATACTAACTGACAGGACCATCCACTATAACCGCCCCGACATAACTCTACAAGATAAAATAAATAAAACCACTTACCTTATTGATATCGCTGTCCCCAACACCCACAATCTGCAGAAAACAATAGCTGAAAAAATACACAAATACACGGATCTAAAGGATGAAGTCATCAGAATCTGGAAGCAGAAAAAAGTTTATATTGTCCCATTAGTTTTGTCAACCACCGGTATTATTCCAAAGCACCTTCACCACAGTCTAAAACTCATAGATCTGAAACCCAATACCTACATGCAACTTCAGAAAGCCGCCATTCTCAACACCTGCCGAATTGTTAGGAAGTTCCTACAAATAGACGAAGACGATGACGCGACTAACTGACCTTCGGACATAGATCTCTATGGCATTTACTTGGCTCTCGCCCGTAAATGTCATAAAACTACCAGCATACGCTGAGAAACAAAAACACACTCATATAATAATAATAATAAATTTATTTCCAGAACAATAGTTTACATGAAAAGTTCTTATAAACTAAGTAATGGGAAATGACAAAAGCATAACTACAATTACTGATGGCATCCACACTAGGTAAAAACCTGTCTCGTGGAAGCCAGTTCTAAAAAAATTACCATAAATACATTATGTTGTCCGAGATCAAGAAACAATTTGTAAGTAGGAATCAAATAGTAGATAATGTGAGTGCAGCAAACAATTAAATAATATAAAACCAAGACTATAAACTAAAACAACACTGTAAAAAATATACGTATAGGTACTTAAAAGGTAAGCCATAAATAGTTATGAAATATCGTCCGGCGGTTTGGTATTTGGGTGTTTAGGGAAGTGTAAATATGATGGTGTATGTATGGTGTATATATGATGTGCGGGTGAAAGTTTGGGATATGTGTCAGTATTGGGTAAGAAGGGGTTGATAACCATATAAAATTCACTTCAATATTCTAATTAAATTCTCAGTTTCAGCATATGACTGTGTTAGTAACCATTTCTGCACAATAATTTTAGCTTGTTTTAATCGACTTGATTTGATATCACAAATTTTTAAAATTTTATTGTAAATAAATGGGAGCATGAAATCTTGCAAATTTTGAGCGAAGGATGTATTTACGACTTTCGGAGGACATTTAAATATACGTAGCTGTGGAAGTTTCCTGTAAATTGATGACTGGAGAACAGATTTGTGTTGTTTCAGCACAATTTTTAGAATATATAATTGCCGTACATTAAGAACCAAAGTATCAGAGTATAGGCGATCTGTAGGGTACCTGAATGGTTTTTTATGCATTATTTTCAACACCGAGCGTTGAGACCGCTCGATTTGTAGCATAGTTGTGATGCCCATTCCACCCCATACAGTTATGCAATAACTAATCACTGATTCACATAGTGCTACATATACAAGCTTTAATGTCTTGCTGTCAGCTGAGTTACGTAGAAGTTTCATAATATGTATTAGTTTCCGCGTACGATTAGCTACTTGATTAATGTGCGGTTGAAAACAGAGTCGTTGGTCAATAATAATCCCTAGATATTTGATTGTTTCAACCTTTTGAATTTCTTCGCAGGAACATAAAGATATTCTATTGCAAGTGGCTGTATGGATCTTGATACTTACTGGTACTGTTGTGGCAGATGCCTTAGTTTTGTGAAAACAAATGTAACTAGTTTTTTTAACGTTAAGGGAAAGGAGACTACTTAATAATATTTCAATCCTCGACTTGCGGACAGTCAAATTGATTGCAACAAACTTTTAAATGTCTAACGCAACTTAAAGTGAAGCTGATATCGGCAAGTTACATTTTTTTAAGTACAATACGGGGTTATTATCTGGATTCTTAAAAGTACACAATAAAATTATAACTAAGTTTTTAGGTACTAGTATGAATTTTCCGTATTTCATGTAGTCTATATTAATGTGACCGTGCAACTGTTTTCGTTTTATCAACTAGTTGTCAACTAAATCTATAATCATCTTACTACTGAAGAAAAGCAGCTACAATGTTGAGTTATGTTCAAATTAATTACAAGTCAAGTATCTTAGTGAACAAAACAATAAGGTATAGTGTATCCAATCGTTTTTTAACTTTTGACATATCACGCACATAAAGTTTTGTAATAATTTTTGATACTATGTACTACAGGGAATACTGTACTTTATGGACGGGCTCCGCCCACTTAGAGATGTTTCATTCGTAATTAATGATCACAGACTATACAAACGGTTTTGAAATAAATCTATTATATTAATAAAACACACAATACAATTATTGTGATCATATTTTATATCAAATCATTTTGACAGTAACGAAGGGAGGAACGCTACGCTAAATTCAACCAAACGTGATAATTCACAAATAAATCAATACGGAGGAATATAAATACTCAACTCGACGTATGAAAAAGTGGATTAACACTGACAACAAAATGGCGTCGCGCGTCGCCACCGCGTCCAGTGTTGCCGTTTAATAATCGATAAAATTACGAAATTTCGATAAAATAATGAGTGTGTTAAATCGATTAGAATTTCTTCATGAATAAAATCGATCGATAAAAGAAATCGAATCGGTAACGGGTCAGGGTATCACTATTTGATTAAGTATTAGAGCTGTCAAAAGTTAAATAAACGATTGGAAAGGGTACAGTTGGGTAGAATATCGGTGACAGCCCTATACAGTACCGGAAAGCATCACGGAGGACGATTTAAAGTTTACGTCACGATCACGTGACGATCTTATTTAGCAATTATTAAATAGTTGATACAAATGTATTTGTCTAGATCGGGCACTACTACTTCGTATTATTTTTGATACGTATGCGTATTAATAATACCAGTATCTACTTCTCTGTACATCTGCAATTTTTTTCTTAATATTTAAATATGCTTTTCTACTTTGTCGGCGATTAGTTTGTGAATAGAGAATTTAGTCAAGTATTATAATATTTACCGTCATATTGCGACCATATTTTGTGCGAATTGTTAGTAGTATGATAAATTGATAATTCAGTCAATTTCTCAATTTCAAGGATCTGTTCCAAAATCGGGGACACCAATGAAGTCGTATCGTTAATAATAAAGTGTTAACAAAGCGACAAAGGCCGGAGCTAATAAATTAATTAGCACGCCATCGCTGCAGCTCGCTCGCAATCAGATTACACTACAGCGGCGGCGCTATGAAATTAATTGAGCATTACACCGCGGTGAGCAGGAATCCTTAAAGTGGCCGATAAATTAATTACTCCACTGTAGGGCTTCGAAAATGTTGATTTATTACCTCATTAGAGGCGCGAGATACGTTTAATCTTTTGGGAATTTATCTTTGAATGATTTTTCTTGCATGTTTAAAATGGATGTGAATTTAATATTTAGAGACCTTTCAGTTACTTATTTATCTAAAAGTATATGATGCGGCACAGTTTGGTAACTGTCGTTCAGAGTTCCGAGAATTTTATTTATTATGCGCAAAAATTATTAGTTTACATGTAGGAGGTACCTATCTAATACTAATATTATAAGGATAATGATTTGTGTTTTTGTATGTTTGTAATGAGTAAACTCAAAAACTATTGGACTGATTTCAGTAATTCTTTAACCACTAGAATGCTACATTATCCCTAAGTAACATAGGCTAAGTCCCTAAGTAACAATATTAAAGATCATATTAATATCTACAAACGACTTCGCGATACGATATGTCCAACTATTATAGTTACGTTACTATAACTACTTTTTTACATTTTAAAAGTTGATAGAAATGCCGATCTAAATCTGACCATGTTATCTATTCCTTAGTATTAATACTTATCCAAATAAATTTAGTATTTGAGACTATTTTCATACCTGTAAATACTTTTTGAATTATTTAAATCGAACAGTCCAATCAAAAGATATTACGAATTTAAAAATGTAAATCTAAACAAACACTAATAGAAAAATAAATGCCACCGCGCCGTGGCCGGGCACCGAATTACGGGAGAGGGGTGTGCACATCTATGAAATAGGTTAAGTTAGGCAGTTCTTTTCAGAACTACTTAGAAATTTACTCTGAATGTCCCGTGCAAAGCCGGGACGTGCCGCTAGTCTACCAATAAAATAGTAACATTATTTTGGTAAGTATTGAACTCAATATTGAACAACTACCAGCGGAGCCGAATCCACGCGTGACGTTAACCGAACCATACACAACCCATCGCAACTCGCAAAAACACAACACAATTTAACTTGCCTCTTTAGCTGCGATCCAATAACTAAACTTCTTTGTCTACACGGCGTGTCTCCGTCCCCTTCTATCGTGTTGAGTGAGAGTGGGAGGTGCGCACGAGAGCATTTATCGTGGGGAAAGAAATTAAAGTCGCGCCGAATCGAACGGTTTTATCTTCGTGTCGATAGCGGTCACAAATTATGTGCTTCCTTGGGTTTGGGTGCCGTTCCCGTGGCTCGACTTAAAATCGCATCGTTTTAAACAAAAACAATTAATCACCGATTACTCGAACGCAATCCAAACTGCTGCTTAAATCCAACGCGCCATACAATAAAATACAAAGGATATCTGGGATTTACATATTTAAGTAGCATTTTAATATTCGTTAGCTCGTTGTTTTGACACAAATGTAAGCGACAGACATGATTCTATACCTTATGAGTATTTGATACATTGCGTAAAACCTATAAAAAGTTGAGACTATAATACCTGGGTATACTGCAATAGCAGGTATGATAATGCTTTATAAAAAATCTCCTAAAATGTTACCACAAAACCACACCTTAAGCATCCCCCTATTCCGACTGCCACAGCCAAAAACCAACTCTCCCACCCAAATATAAAGTTTCCGTTCCCTCAACACCTCAATTAACTTAAGGTTTAGTGGAGATAAATGAATTTCCACTCATTGAAGATCAATCCAGGCACGTTATCAGTGTTTTGCGCCTTATCTGCAGGGGCGTAACAATGTCCATGGAATTTATAGTTGTGGATGTACCCGATAGCAGCTGCCGTACCTCCTTGCGGTAATGTATTTGTTGGTTGATAGTGGATTTGGCGTAAGTTGTGATTCTTGTTGTAAAAAAGATATTGTGCAAACAAATTAGCATAAAAAATGCAATATGAAATGGTTACATCACCAGTGCGCGTTAGCCTCGTTAGTTAGGCTAATTTCGGCGGTAACTTTACGGTGTAGAGCCAAGCTGTAGCCAACTGACTACAGCTCATATACGGGCTGGCCCGACCCTAGCACAGAAGATCGGCGTAGAATAGCTATTTATGATAGCTCCGTATTGGAAGATGTGTGAGAGAGCCGGAACAAGCTGTGTCGATGTGCGGTCGCTAGCTATGCTGAGTAACGAGCTATAATCGCGTTCTTACCGCACGTTGGCGTGTCCGGGTGAACAAAGTGAACGGCAACAAAGGCAGGCCGCCGCCGGAGTCGGCTGATTAAATCTCAAGTGAAGCCGAGGAATGACCCGCCGGTGTTTGGAGAACCAAGGATTTGAACACTCCTGCACGCAGACCGAAGCGTAAGAGTTTTAGCAAAGAAAACTGTTATTAAAGCTATAATATGAATTATGCACCAATGTTAAACTTGATTACGAGCGTGAACGATGATACATGATTAGTACAAACTTAATAACATTGATGGTGTGTAGTAGCATGCAAACTGTGCAAAATCTCCAGAACCCTTAAAACTTCGATTAAAAAAGAAACAACTTTTGAAATTCATCAAATCTTAATAAATTAAATAATCTTAATTACTAAGCTCGCATCGGTGTGATAGCTCGTCCATTTCACGTTTAATCTGGGCGGGTACCTGGCTCCGGCTTAATCTAGGCTACCTGCGGTCGCGCGAGATATGGCCGGCCGACGCGCCCACCACTAGACATCGGTTTAGTTCCTTAGATATCCTCCCTGGACTGACCGACAGCTTTGCTATGAAACTGAGAAGGATTTGTGTTTCTGCAAAGTGGTTGAGATTTCGGGCGTAAGAAAGTGACCATACATGTTTATTTAGATGTCTTTTTAGGATGTAAGGGCGAATAGGGTGGGTACTGGATATTATAAATGCTCCTTTTTAAATGGCGTCTGCATTTTCCGTCTGTTATCCATCGACTCTTTCTTTTCATACAACAAAGTCGGCAAACAAGCGTATGCCCCGCCTGATGTTGAGTAGTTACCAGAGCCTGTGCAATACCAAAATTGCTCGCAAGTTGCCTACTTGAAGGGGAGCGGACTGTGGGAAGGGAAGAGGTGGCTTCTTCCGTGAACGTTATCTTCGAATTTTGATTCCAGCCATTCGCGGATCATTAATTACATACTACGTCCCGCTGCTGTTCGTTATTTGGACAAAAATATAACTTTCTCAGACCTTCTAACTAAACCGTCACTAAATCTTCACTGTGTTGGTCGTCCCTGAACTAATATTGATTACGGCATAAACTTCAGTAGTGTAGGGACCTAGAGATATTGGCCATTACTGTATCACAGTCGGAGCGGGGAACTAAACTAGTTCCAGTTCCGTTGGACTTCTATATTCAAAGAACGGATTAACCTCTCGCTTGTGAGGAGTAAATTATTGAAAGCTTACTTATATTCATATTCGAGGTATTTTTCAAATCAAAACTTGACTTGGTAATCCTTTCATTTAGACTTTTTACTTTTCTACCTATCTAATGACATGTTTTATATAAGGACATTTTGTAAGTACGCACCTATGTGAGCATTTTCGAATGCCAGGCTTATTCAGAATTAAAACAAATATCTTTCGGAACGCAGCATTGTTTTGTTCTATTAACCATTCTGTCTTTGGCATTTCATTCAATATTCTCTGGTGTAATCTACATCAATTCTTAAGTAAGGATAATCATATACAACCCAAATGTATGCAATTAGTTCTTAGCTGCAGCGGAAATGACGTCACCCAACAAATACTTCCGCCATTGGGGGAGTAATAAATCTGCTCACCTAAGACTAGGTGTTAGTTTAAATTGTCTTGTTTAAGTCGCAGTTTCTCAACTTAAGTACTACTGTTCAGACGATGGAGATTATGCTTTGGTGTTTCTAGGATAGAGTTGAATTTAGGTTTTGTGAATTCTTGAGACTGGTAAGAGATTCCAAATGCATTATTCTTCGCGTCCTAGCCGACATTGCGCAGAAAATAAATTATTCAAAATGTGTCGTCATTAAATCAAATAATGTTTGTTATTGCCCTTTAAATTCCACAAAAATGCGCCTACAATGATTTCCTAGAACCCTTCCTAAAACTTGAACTTAAAAATTTATATTAGTTATTATTCAGAGCAGTCTGTAAGTGTCCTGAAACTAGGTCGCGATTCAAATTGATCATGTTTCCGATAGTGACCCTAAGGTGGATGCGGCTCCGATTGTTACGGATATACACTTCCGCAGTTTTTAGATGTTTTCAACTGCTGCATACGAAAAGTTCAGTCAGTAAGTGGATAAGTGGTTGTTTTTTTTTGGGTTTTGATATGGAGTACATACTTATTATATTAGGCTACCAATCTACTAAGGGCTACTTCACTTAAAATTGCAAAGCTTAGTTTTATTTTACGATAAATTATTACGTTGCCACAATATAAACTTCATTTGGGATATGGGGTGTCTCAACGGGTATCGTTTCGTACCGCGGTGTGGAGCGCCTAGCTCTTATTGAATAGGTTGTATCGGACCAAGTCTTGGACTGACTAAGTTATATCTTTGGTTTTTATTAAACTATAAAATTATTATTCCAAGCGAAGATGTAGTAATAAGCTTAGTACTTATTACTACCATTACTCATTATTCCGCGACTATTATTTTTGTTCCCATTAAATTTATTTCAGCAACAAACGCATGTATTATTATTTACTTCAATGAAACTTCCATTATAGGTACAGCGAAATTACCGCGAACCAACGGTACAGGCGAAAAGACATAAACAGCATCTGGTCCCAAATGGTTTTTCCACTATAGCTGACATACTACCCAAAGTTGCCTTGTCCTTGGACGATGTAAATTAGCGCTCCACACTCTAAGAGTATAGTTTATAGGGGTAATTTTGGTTTGAACATGATTTTATTCTGTAGTAGTTACTTTTTTGGACTCGGCTTACGCTCTCCAACACTGTAACCCCTGTAAGCCATAATCAACAATAGTCTACACGAAGACACATGTCGAAAAGGTTTGACCCGCGCTGAGTCCCGAGAAAAGTTAAAATGTCTTCGAATCCACACACATATCGTGGGAAAGAAGGTTGAAGAAAATTAAGTATTATGTATGCAGTATGTGGTATATAGTTAAGAGATTGCTGTGCTCTGACTCTCTCTCGCAAACAGGCCTCCTAAGATTGAAATACCATAATGTCTTCTTACTGGGCTGTAGCTGCCATCTACTCGAAAAGAAGGAGAAAAGAGAAATTGGGGCTAATAATGACTCCAAAGAATGAAAAAGTGATGACGTTGTATTTTAGTACACATTCTACCTTATCTATACAAATAAATAAAATTGAGTGTCTGTTTGTGATATCAAAATAACACCTTTTCACTAAATGCATATGAAAGTACATACGACACCTATAACAAAACGCGATTTAAAAAAAATTGTCTGTCTGTCTGTCTGTGTGTTTGTTCCGGCTAATCTCCGAAACGGCTGGACCGATTTTGACGGGACTTTCACTGGTAGATAGCTGTTGTTATAAGCAGTAACTTATGCTACTTTTATTTTAGAAAAACAAAATTTTAAAAAATGGGTCCTGTCGCGCGGGCTCAGAACGCTGGAGCGGGCTTTTTTGTTAAGATAAATTCCACGCGGACGAAGTCGCGGGCTCAGCTAGTTTCCTATAATTTGAGACTTGCGTCGGTCGGTGCGTTAGACATAATTTTCCACTTGTTTGCTCGGTGTAAGTCTTTGGCATGCAAATTAACGCTATTTGTTAGTTCGGCCGGCGATCTGGACGCGTTGATTGCGAAGCACCAATTTATCTGTTGTCGGTCCCCCTCAATCCGACGATATATTGCTTTCCGTCAAATAAGGCCTTCGGATTGGTTGGAATTTGGTTTCTGCCTGCTAGAATAATAATAATAAAACACTTGTCTTTGAAACATCGGTGTTTTGAAATTGGAACGCTTATTTTATAATTATGTGATGAAGGTGCGGCCACCTAAAAACGGCTTTGTAGATATTTTTGTAAGCGTGAAAATCACGTTCATTTAGAAATAACTTTTCACAAAATGGGTAGGAACAAAAGCATCAAAATTCAAGAACAATCTAAAATAAACTTTAACTACCTAATTAGTCTTAGCGTAACATCGTTCATTTCGGAACTTCACCATCTACCCACATTTGATGTATGCAATAACACTGCCGAATTCAAACGCTGTTTTAACTTCCAGTCTCGTTCGGTGTAACGAGCTCTTTAATTTGGGAGCCCTGGAGCGGGGGAATCTGTGCTAATGAGTCGACTCGGTAATTAGTCATTTATTCCGTGTCAGTCAGTTAACTTCGCGTCGGGTTTTAAATGTTGTTCGCCTGGTTATGTTTGCTTCAGTTACTTTTCGTACTTATATAATTTACGAGTTTATTTAAACGGGATCCTTCTTTAATATACCGTTGAAACACACATGGCAGGTACCGATAACTAAATTATGATAAAGAGGATAATATTATGAAGATAGTCAACGTAAAGAGTCGCTCTGTGTTACTTGCTGCTTGATGAATACCTACCAGCCTAGTATTTGCTATTGTCATAAGTTTCAATACCGTCGCCAAGCCATTTATACTATAACCCTCATCCGTCCTGATTTCTTGGTTACCGTAATAACCTAGATTTTAACTGCCTAACTTGCACCAATAAACATTTAAACTCTGAAAGTTTCCTCTCAGTGTTATACCTAAATATGGTACCTGCGTTGGTTCTCGCAAACGAAGCGTTCAATTGCAGGTGTTTGTGATGGCTTTCTTGTTGTTTTATCGTTTACGGGTGTAGCATCTTTTCCTTATTCCGAGGGTAGTGAGTACGACTAACAGTTACGAGGTTTCTGATTCGATATTCGCACGA
Source organism: Notodonta dromedarius (assembly GCA_905147325.1). Classification (NCBI taxonomy): domain Eukaryota; kingdom Metazoa; phylum Arthropoda; class Insecta; order Lepidoptera; family Notodontidae; genus Notodonta; species Notodonta dromedarius. The sequence continues at coordinate 574,009 of LR990173.1, read as the reverse complement.
TGTGGACGGTCTCCTAAGAATTAGATCTACGAGATTCTACTCCTATGGGTTACTAAAACTAATTAACCAACGTGATGATAACTGTTTTATCATCTAATAATATTTTCAATGCTGGGTCATGTTTCAACAAATGTTAATCCAACTATTATCAAAATATGGCCCAAATTCTAACAAAACATATATCAGCTGGTAGTTACGAATGACTGAAAAAAGCCTCCTCCCTGAGGAGGTAGAAGGCCCCGCTGAAGTAACGTGACGTCACCGTGCTTCACGGCACATTAGCTGCGCTACTACCGACTCTCCGGGGCGCAATGAGCGTGATAACATGTGATTCCTGAATGATTTACATTTTACACGGATGTCCGTTATTTCAAACCAATCAAATTTAATCAATTGTATATACTAGGCAGGTACCCAATTAACAACTTAACCAAAAATAAAGAAATAACATAAATCAGTCTGTAGAAAGGCATTTACGTATAACATTCGTAACATTGGTGTGGGAGAAGAGAGCTCTTTGTGCTCAATGTACATGTCTATAAGATTTCCTACCTTCTTCATACTACGCAAAGTAATAACGTACAAAAGCCAGACAGAGCGGTGAATATTGCGAGCCTTTTAACAAGCGCTGGAAGTGTTGCACTTCACAGAATCGGTACTGTAGGGCTGTGGAAAGGAGATATCAGTTATAACACCCCCCATACAACATCATATCTGGACTGCCAAAATGTGTTACTCAGGAAATATACGCTCCGCTCCAATATCGGTACCTAATCAGAAAATTAGAGCGGACCAAGAAAATTCTTGGAGCAGGCAGATCATAAGCATATACCCTTATTATTTCTTATTGCATGGCATACGTAAATAGGCACACGGATAGACAGTCCACCTGATCGCAAATGGCAGCCATTTTTGGTCATGGTGATCATTTAAGGACCTAGTTCAACAGTAAATAATGAAATACCTAATAAATAAAAGAGTAAATTTATAGAATACTAGCTGTGCCCCGCGACTTCATCCGCGTAGTATTGGATTATTGGGTTAAAAAGTATCCTATATGTTAATCCCGGTTATAATCTATCTGTGTTCCAAATTTCATCCAAATCCGTTCAGTAGTTTTTGCGTGAAGGAGTAACAAACATACATACATACATACATACATCCACACTCACAAACTTTCGCATTTATAATATTAGTAGGATTCTTACCGAAGCCCATGCCTAAGAAGAAGGCAATGAAAATACGTTCTACCCACGCAATGGTAAAAATAATATTAAGGTTACACTGATTGTGACAACCCTGCTGCAGCAGGCGTGCTTTTAGGGACGTTTTACACATCTTCGTATGATTTCAGAAACGTTATGCGAGAGATTTATCTTCGGACTATTCAATGGGCATTCAAAAACTCTATTTCTTCAACCGATACCAGCTTTTGACGCATCAAAAGGCTCATTTAAATGAAGATAATTCTGTTCAACCTTGGCTTCAAACTATCAAATCAGTGGCCCAGCCGTCAGATACAGACAGGCACCCACTACAAACCAAAGTGCTTTAATAATAATGAATTACCGACACTAAAGCAGTCTCGACCCACTTTTCTTAGGCTCCCCTGTTCACAGGATTTTATCCGTTATTCCTAAAGTGGTTAAGTATCTTTTCGTGTTAAGGTTTGTTATTTTTAACCAATTGTCTTGTCCAAGTTTTAGCCGTCCCAGTTGTGCGTGTCAGCGACAGCGATGTCACGGTCTATGAAAGATGACTTCTACCTATTTCGGCGACCGCCTTGGGATGTTGCTGGCGGACTTCGGTAATAACAATTCTGCTTAAGATTATACGCTACTCTTAGGCCCGTATCATTAAATTGATCTCAAGCCTAAGAGCGATTTCGAATATGCTCTGACTGAGCTACGGGAGCTATTCAAATCGCGCTAACTTAATTATTTGGAAGAACTAGGTAAAGTATACATTTGATGAATGGGTCGTCGCATCGGGGGTTATTAAATTTTCAATTTAGAGTTATATTGGTATGACATAAGAATTAGCTTTTTAACATAATTCTCAGACATGAGACAGATTTACCCTAATCTTGCCATTACGCTGTTCTATTTATGGGAAGGAGCCTTCGGCACAGTTACTTACTTATCGGTATGTATGTAACTCAACTGCTAATTCCTTTGTGATTATAACTATACTTACTCAATTTATAACATGATTAAGTACAGATTATCTTCTTACACCTAACATTATAACAAGAAATTCTGAATCCAGTTACTAAGTTAGATAACCCGCTAAGTAACCTCAGATTAGATAGACCTCCACTTAGATTGGTTTACTCAAGGGCTTAGTTTAAGCGATAAGTATATCTTTATCAAATTTCCAACGTGGTATTTTATATGTGAGAGGTTAATGTATTATTAATAAGGTACATTCATTACCCAAATTTAATAATGGTATGGAACAATAATGTTTACGAAGAGTCAATTTGAAGTCTGAATATATTTTTTTCCACAAAAAGAAAATGCCATAACACGTTAAATAAGTTTCTATAAAAACCAGTGCAATTGAGAAAAACCATTTCATACATAACATAACCTATCGCCGGCCATGCCACAGCTTTCCGGGAACACACCACTAGCCGCGTGTGCCTCGTACCAGAAAATTGATTTCACCAGGTGTTCCCGCCAAATTGGTCTGTTCCTGCAGCGCTACACATTATAACGCTACGCTTCGATGCGCCGCGTTATGCAAAGAGATCATTTTATATTATGAGGAATGTTTTCCTGCGAAATTCAATACGGTGTTTTTGAAATGGAAATATCTGAGCTTTTTTAGTATTCTTTTACAGTGTTTTATATGTTTTTGTTTTATATCTTTACATATCGCTAGTTTTTTAGCACATACAGAGCTGATATAAGTGTATGAAAGGACCACAAAAGCGTCGCCATATTTCAGTGACCAGAGCAAACACCGAGTTTATTACAAGTAATTATTTTCACGTTTTTGTTCGACCTTCTTCTCTAGCTACAGACACCTTAACTATCATAGATGGAGATAACTTTTATTAATAGTTATAATAATATTATGACAATATTCTTATATGACGGAAATATCGACTTAGTTATACACTTCAAGGATTTATGCTTTAGTTTTAAATGCAAAAGTTTTGGTCAGGAATACAGTTTCCCAACTTGACGTCAGGCGTAACTACAGTTTTTACCGACTTTAAACCTATTTATTTTTAGCTTTTAGTGCACCCAAGTTTATTAGTCAGTATTTTTTTTTTATTAAATATTTTCATGAGCATGTGTTTCGGCATGGAAGCATGGCTTTCATGGGCTACAAATTCAAGTGACGCATTGATCACGGCCGCGCTCCGGAGGCCCGCCCGTTGCGCGCCCGGCCCCGAACAACGACCCTAATTGTGTCACTTCGTGCGTAAAACGGACCACTTAGTTACCATGTCCAGGGGACGGAACTATCGGTTTTAGATCATTACCTACCAATACTTTAGTAACAGCCGTAAAATAAAGTTTTACATGCAATTTCTAAATACCTATCAAATAATAAATAAATATCACTAAAACTATATATTAGGAGGCCTTTTGGTTTTTAGCTAGGCAAATTTGTGATGTTAGTAAACTGACTAATTGCAAATGTTTATAACAATCGTCATATCAGATTCGTTTAGCTCATGCACCGGATGAAATGCGCCGGGTCCAAATGCGTGTATATAAAAGTCACTAGTACTTGATAAGATGCGTTTACTATATAAATACATCGGACGAGCTGCGTCAGGTCGAAATGCGCCTGACCAAATATATTCTATGTTATTATTACAATTTCTTTGCGCCTGACATTACATTTGGAATAACTTAATTCATGTTATTCCTACTTCTGTGTAAACTTTACTGAGCAGACTAGAAGATATCAAGCGTATGGAAATCGAGATCCATTAGTAGTGTTATCCTTTAAAATAGAACCTCACGCGTCCAACGCACACGAATGGATGAAGCCGCCCACAAGCCTTCCAATTAAGAACAAGGGAAGCTCCTCATTTTAAATTGTAATGAGATAATTAGGACAATTGTTTGAACATTATACTCTCTCACACTTAAAACCGAAAGAACTGATCCAATAATGTGATAAAAATGAAAACCCAAGAAGGTATTTGCGTTGAATTATTTTTAGATGAATAACATTTTTCCCAACTTCTAGAGACGTTTACTGTTATTATTATCACAAACAACAAAACTGTTAGATTTGTAATGTTTAGATTAGTTCAGTAACAAAAATCTTACGATTATTCTTAGGTAATAGGTAGTATGATGTTACGTACTAAGGCAGCTTATCTAATCCTGATCCCCCTCCATCCTCGCAAGAATCAACACATTCCATCACCCAAATTAATTATCAGAACAACATAAACACATCTAGGGACCCCGCTCTAAAGTATTCCACCGCAAACAAGCTTTAATGGAATTTAATCAGGAAATATGAAAAAACCCTGTTGGGCGGTTTTTTAATTAAAAATACATACATAAATAAACCCCGTTTTGTATTTATATATATAAACAAGAGGACGATAAACGCTAAATCCGGCTAAGCTTTTCCGGATAATCTTGGTTTCAAAGAGAACAGTGTTGCCATTTTTGGGGAATTGAATAAGAGCCGACATTTTATAAGTAAGTCAATACATTTACGAAAAAATAATCTTATTTGTTTGTTTTTTTATCTTAAACATTGTCATCTAGTATTTATTGTCTTAACAAAGAAGAACCACGAAAATCGGAAAATCTACAGGCGGTAACCAGCTCGTGCCCAGCGCAGTGCGGTCGAAAACACTTACAACTTGTTTCAAAAGTAAAATTGAATGCAAGAAACTTAACGCCATCAGATATAACTTTGGCACATTTGCCGCCAGATAAGAATATCTGAGCATAAAAGGTTTTTGTAAAAAAGGACTTGTACACCCTCCAGTCGGTGGGAGTGACGGCACTCGCAGATAATGAGCTCTGAGGGACTTAATTAAAATTGTCTTGGCTGAATTCCCCTTTTAGAATTAATTCATTTGTGGTATGGAAATATGATAATTTTTGCGCAACTTCCGCCTAACGTGTGGGATTTCAAGAACTTTCCGCAGGGGATGAAAAGTAGGGGTAAATATATGCACGGAATATGTAACTTTCAGGTGAAAATGTGAATGTTCTGGAAAGTTTGTTATCATGCAGGTGGCGATTAAGCTAGCTCGTTGTGTGATCGCCTGGGATACGAGTTAACTTGCTGTGAAAAAAATCTTATGTAGCATACATTTAAAAATAGTATTTTCAGGAAAACGAACCTTTATCCGGGCTTGCTGATGCTGAACGTTGGCGTCTTGGTTGGACACCACGGTAGATCCTGGCTTACAGTCATAAAAGTCGGGAAGGCGTGTTAATGTTTCCTATTTTCTGGGCCTATTACTTCATTATTTGTGATGCCTTATGCATTTACCTACATTGTCCTCACACCTCTAATTATACCTACTGTAAACGCAAACATAATTTAAAAAAGAGAAAAGAAAAAATGTATCCATGGAGTTTCTTGCATGTTCTTCTCCATAGGATTTAGTTTTGGAACATGCACCTAGCTCTTAACTTTTTAAAAGTGCCAGTTAATCTCGCATATTTGAAATAAAAATATTAGAATTTGAATTTGTATACAAAATGTATGAATCCAATAATCCTTGTGGTCCGACACGCACAACACGATACGACATGACATATGATTCGGGAAAGATCAGCGTAGACCAGGTTCAAATAAGAATACAGTCTGAAATACCTGTAATAGCTACTAGGCTAATTTTTCAAAAGTACTCTTCAACCTAACTACAAATTACGCGCGACAATATTTGTATTTCATTATGTTATTACCTCGGGAATGGATAAACAAGCCCGCGCACGGTAATTTCCATAATATGACGTTAGAAGTGTCAGATGTGTCTGTTGTCTTTATATCTCCATGTCTGTAAGCTTATTAATGTCGTGGAGGCATGGTCTTGGTAAATAGCGAAGTGCTCAGGGAGCCCCGAGCTAAAGGGTTTAAGTATGTGTTACATTTATTTCTTGTTATGTGAGTGATCCATGGATTAAGAGAGGAGCGTGTACCATCCCGCAAATCGTTTTTAAATTTATTTCGTTATATATTTTTTTTATTAATTTCCTTTTGCTAACTTGTTTGTCCTCATTTTAATGATGGTGATCTATACAGGTATAAATTCGTATTTATGAATTATTGAAAGTCTCGACAGCGTAGTGGACAACGCTTATAGACCCTGTTTTATGTTTTATACCAGTTATTTTATACCCACAATCTGAGTCCGTCTGTCAATTAGTCCGCAAGAAATCTCACCGTTCATCGCAAAAGTGGGTTGTAGGAAAGTTAAAAAAAAACGAAATGGAAAAAGTTCCCTCATTATAACAGAATTAAGGGCGCGAACCAAAGCCCTTGAAAGGGTACGTTTGTTAAAAAACCGACGCCATGCTGATTCACGAATGTGGAAGGAAGTGGGGGAGGGGGAGCACGCTAAAATAAAATATAGAGTTCACGTATCTAAAGAGATTAGTTAGTTATTTCTTCTTCTTCTGTTTCTATCAAAGATTTAATTTAGTGTAAACAATGTATCCTTCTACCAGGTAGTATCTACTGTCCAAAGAGTGATCTTCTAAAATAAATCCAAGGACTCTTTCAACTATTACAGTTTTAACAAAAACAAAATAACATTACAGTAAAAAGTGCACTAATCTTACGCTTAGTTAATTGTCCAGGAAAATAAGCTTGCATTTCATAATTTATGCCACATATTCATGTCCCAGACTCACTTCTTTAGGAAACGAGTCAACAGTTGAACCGCGGAGAATTGAATCATATACTTACTTAGGTACACATCTATCCCGTGTGGTGCCGGACATTTTTTCTGTGAATCATAAAAAAATATACGCTACAGAATAACTACTTTGAGAGATGAGCTCGACATATTGATACTTACGCAGTCATTATCTAATTTTATTAGGTGAAACGTGGGTGTTCCAAATGTCTGTGACCAAATGTTTGGGGTTTTACAGTATTTACTGAAGAGCATGCCCATTAGCGAGTCAGGCGCATCTCGACCGGTAGACATAGAAGACACATCTCGACATCCTATAATAACGCAAAATTCTGCAAAAGAGATTGACATTTTCAAAGAACTTACAGATCAATGCCGACCTGCTAAAAGGCCGGACTTGACCCGTGAGAGAGACGAATAGATGCCACGATTCCTAAATATACGTTAGGAGTTTGTACCCTCCTCCAGGAGTTAATTATTCACCCGCATCAAATCTCATAGTCCGAACTAATCCATTAGCGCACCGGAGCGGAACAGCGCTGCGCCGCAAATTTATTAGCTCCTCGCGGAGCCCGCCGCTGTTACTGTTCACTCCACTACTGAGGACTAGTCTAGTCCGACCAGTGTCTTTAACGTGAGACAATGGTCACTTTGTAAAATCAAATCAGATTTTCAAATAAAATAGTCAAACCTTTGTACCAAAGCCCAAGTTTGTAGGTACCTACCCAGTGTATATATCCGATTAACAGTTTAGTTTGGTTTATTGTAAGCTAGGCATTGCTTTTTAGTGTAAACCTGCTCTCAGTTACCTACTGTAAAAATTACATAAACGATAATGTTTTAACCAATGCGCAGGTCTAAATTTATTAAAAAGTTGATAATCATTGTTTTGTACTTTTTTCGTCGACTTTAGCGTAGACAAATGCAATAACAAATAGTTTCCAATGTGTAAGGGACAAATTTCAACACATAGAAAATAGGACGTCCAGGAACGGAACAATTTGGCGGCGGAACACCTGGTGAAATCAATTTTCTGGTACGAGGCGCACGCGGGGAGCCGCCGTGTGTTTTCAGAAACTGTGGCGTGTGTAGGTGGGACATTAGCATGTAGGAGACAGAAGGTCCACTCCGTAACGCAAGGATATCAGAATCTGTGTTTATTTTTACTTGTTATAATAACACAACGTGGAGAGCGTAACTTTGTAATAATCAGTTAATCCACATAAAAGTACAAAATATTGCTTGAGACCTATCTCTACTCTGTTTTTATTTGCGATGATACTCAAGTTATTCTTTTGGCTGCAAAAAAGCATATCATTTGAACTCTACTGTCATTGTAAAATCATTTCCACTTATTTATCTAGGTATAAATATAGGTACTTGAAATTAATTTTCTTTTCATTATCTTTCTAGTGGTTGGAAATAAAAGCTTTTGTTTGAAACGTCGTTTAATTATGTCAAGGTAGAAAAGAAAACAGTTTTAGGAAGCGGCAGAAGATGTAATTCAAAGAATCTTTAGATAATGGCATTTTAGTATTTATTTTAATGTGGAAATTTGGTTTATTTGTCAACATAGACTTTATCTATTTAAACATATTAGGAAAACTATCATATTATGACGTAATCCATAATCCTTTTTAATCTCAAAAATAAGATTTACGTCATCCTTGATCTACAAGAATCATAATATAACAACAGTGTAAGCTACCGATCACGGACTAATAAATACTGACAAAAGAATGAAATTCGTTGGACTACATACTCTTACATCTTCACCGTGTCCTACCTGGGTAAACTCCATAAAAAAATGGTCTGAATAAGATCGGAGGATCTCGTAAGTTTTAGCTTACGCTTTTCCCACATTTTTAGCTTTTTACTCATCTCAACACGGTCGCTTTTCTTCCATAATCCAAACTGGGATGTCCTAAAGATTTAACGCAGTATCTTACTTAGTATAATGGTAGTCTCGCTTGTTAGTTTAATCGATTTCAACGGTAAAAGCGAACTCAAATATGTCATTTTAATGTAATCCTACTACAAAATGACATCAGAGCGCTGAGCGTATGCACCAAAGGTAGTTCTCAGAGTTGAGGTCCGTTCGTTCAACTCTTTGTTCTTATTTCTTATAGTCACAATAAACACTTACCGCAAAAATACGAAAAATAGGAACCAACCAGCAAATAATTTCCTTTGTGTGGCATTCCTCATTGACACCCTTTTATCCCTCGTGACGGCCGAACTCGGAGGCGGGATGACAGCTATTGTTGATCACTATTCTATGGAAATATACTAACGGTATTGAACGCAACTACATATTTTCGTCTAGATTGCTTTCCTAACTCGGATGAGGTCAGGATCGGCGAGTAGGTACGCTTGATGCATTGGTAATCTTATCCATAGCGTTGTTGGTTATGAAAGCTTTTGAAGTCTGGACAATAAGTATACTGTATAAAAAAGGCAATGAAAGAATGAAACTGAATGTTAATTAAAAAGGGAATTATAGACATTTAGTTCTCTCCCACAAAATTTATGCCTCTACTAGTTACCCGGTGATTATGGCGCAGGTATATTATTTGATATCCATTCATTAAATATAGCGGCGTTAACACTTTTGATATAGCAATAAAATTATAGTTTAAATTGTTTCAACTGCTGTTTATAATTGTCTGCCTAAACGTGGATAATGAAAGGATAAAAATATGTAAGCATCAATTATAAGTTTCATTAGGCGGAGTAAATAATTAATTTGCGAAACTTTTAAACTTTTAACATCTAGGTATTTTTATGGTATTTCAAGTTGATTTTATTCGTTTTTTCAGAAAATAAAAGTGAAGTCTAAGAAAATACAAACGGCAGCTTCCGCGCAAATCCCCCTCAGACTAGACTTCAAACAAAGCCAAGCTATCCAGGTCTGGTATGAACGGGGGGCGCAGAAAAAGCGCGACGCGTACATTTTAATCACCCGCTTCGCGCCTCCATTGACATCTCAATTTTGGCGTATTCGAACGAGTCTAGCTCACTAGGGTGGGGACATGGTACTGAGCTGATAGTGCGGCGTTTTTTGGTGCAAGGATAGAAATCATTAAAGAAGTTAATTTTGCTGTATAGTCGTCGTTGCTCATTATAAACCCTATCAGTAATTGAGATGCAAATATCACCGATATATGCTTATGTAATCCGTCTGATAATAATGTTCCGTAATGAGCTTCCGTTGTAATAATGCAAGCGATCGTCAGGAATATATTCGTTTCATTACATCTTTCGAGAGGAGTCACTACATAATAGTTGTTGACGCACGTCGAAAAACTCGTGACGCCACAATTTTCTTGTTCAACGGGTTGTTTAATTAAACTCTCGAACACTTTGATCTGATTTTTCTCCTAAAATTCTAAACAGTTGCGTAGGAAGCTCATCTAATGTTATAAAGATATTCTTTTCCTATATTGATTAATCGATTTGAAATATTTTAGGGAATATTTTAAAACTCCTTGCAACGATTTGGAACGATCATTTGTCGATTTGAGTATCATTGTTACCAAATTGATATATGGAGTGGTAAACTTCAGCACTACGCTTTCAATGATTGACGGCAATTTCACGAAGTTTAAAGCTCTGGAAAACCAATTAATGAAGGTAAGTATTTGTTTCAGACGAGCACAAAACTAATTTGCTACTTATCTTCGCGTGAAAATCTTAACACCGCGTTTTAGGTGTGATTAGCTCACGCTAGCTGCGCCCGCCCTCGCTTCATTCCACGGCGAGCCAAGACTCTCATCTTACGCCGCGCCGGCAGCTGCACAGTCCGTAGATTACTTTGCAATTGAAAACAAATAATAATAAATACGGAACGCTCCGAGCACGCCCCGAGAAATTGGAAAAAAGGAGAAAAACGCAAAGTATTCGGTCCTACGGTATTGAGATATTGAAGCAACCGCAGCCAGATGCTCAAATATGGGTTTTAGTCCACCAAGAACATTGTAGATGTTTCGTAGATTTTTATTGCTTCAATAGATCTTTGTTTACTCGTCTGGGGGTGAGGTTAGCCAGAGGTCCTTAGGGTCGAGTTTGGTGACTTACTGCTATTGATTTTGGCGTAAATATAAGTGTTGGTTATATTTTGGGTTGGCGCTTACTGTGACTGCTGTTTGAAGCTTTACTTTGAGTACCTATGTGTTGTATAAACTTTGTAAAGTAACAGCAAAATTAGAATGTATGGTACGGCAGAATAGCCTCCATAAAAACATTTCTTCCAAAAACGGGCTGTTAAAGTGAACCAAGAGGGTCCATACATTTGATTCCAAGTCGCGTATGCCGCCCCTCTCACTTGTCCGGCAAATGACGTCATTGAATCTAAGTCAATAGCTCGGCATAACGATTGTGTGTTCCTACATTTCATAACACTACAGATATGCGAACTGTATATTATACTGGAAGCGACATTTTGTCGCTACTTTTTCATAGTTCTGAGATCATCATAGTTTACGGCTTTCATATTCCATTCCATCAAGCAGGCCAAGGTGCTAAGTGCACGTTCTTAATTTTTGTACTAGCAATGTATTTACGGCCTGACATGTTTTCTTTTAAATCATGGTAATAAGTATTTCGCTTTACGACGCGAATGTTCAATCCAAAGATATTTTTAAATTGTCTGGTTCAATCATAGTTGGGGCAAGAACTCGTGTACACTTCCTAGTCTATTCTAATTTAATTAAAGTCTGCTACCATCTGTTCCTCGTTACCCAACTCTGTAGTACTATCGGAAGAATTAGAGCAGATACTTGTTCACTTGATGCATGAGGCCACTTCATTGCATTCTATATCTGGGCCCCGGGCCAGTGATTCCCGTCACGCGCGGCCGGGCCGCTGACGGATTGGTTGGCAGACCGCGCGGCATACTGATGCGGTCCACGACAGGGGTAGTTTTCATAAAGATAAACTAGGATTATGAGAAATGTGGCCAGCGCGGCCGCGGTGGTTTGTTTTACATTTTGTACTGTTCCGAATGGAGCCATGGGGTTGGGAGTTTTTGTGGTAAATTGTTTTTGTCGGATAGATTTAAATGACACCACAATTTGATATAATTTGAACTGCTAGTGTAAAATACAACGTCAAACTTTTTGCAACATGGAGTACAACCTACCTTACATCTATACAGATAAATAAAATTGGAGTGTCTGCTTGCAATATCAAAATAACACCTTTTAATTAAATGCATATGAAAGTACATACGATACTTATAACAAAAACGCAATTTAAAAAATGTTTGTCTGTCTGTCTGTGTGTTTGTTCCGGGTAATCTCCGAAACGGCTGGACCGATTTTGACGGGACTTTCACTGGCAGATAGCTGATGTTAAAAGGAGTAACTTAGGCTACTTGTATTTGAGAAAAACTAAATTTAAAAAAATGGGTCCTGTCGCGGGGCTCAGAACGCGGGAGCGGGCTTTTTTCAACCGACTTCAAAAAGGAGGAGGTTATCAATTCGTGTGTATGTTTTTTTTTTTAATGTCTGTTACCTCATAATTCCGTCATTTATAAACCGATTGGTCAAACAGATTGGTCCCATAAATTTTTTATCAAAATCGGTTTAGTAGTTTGGCATTAAAATCAAAATAACTGAAAAAATACATCATCATCCAAGTAAACGAAATTACGTGATTTGCTTTCCTGTGACTTTTCAGTGGGGGTTGCCGTCACTAAAAATAGTCTCAGTAAACTACCTACCTTCCGGTTTCATCATCAGATGGTGAAGAAACTGGAAGGTAGGGGCCGGAACTCGGTGCCACTATCTTTACACAACGATATAGGACAACTTCTTAGGCACCTACCCCTAATTGCTTGAATTGCCACCGACTCCATATGAAAGAAATTATAAGGTCCCTAGTTATTTCTACGTTTTTAGTGCACCTAGGTTTTTGAAGTCGGTTTTATTTTTTTTATTAAAATATTTTGTTAAGTTAAATTCCACGCGGACGAAGTCGCGGGCTCAGCTAGTATCCTTATAAATTTAAAAGGCACATTGAAAATTACGAAATATGAAAAAGTAGATTGGAGATGACGTCCCTAACAATACGTTGTGAGATACCTACCTACATTATGTTTTGCGAGGTAGACAGCGCAGTTGCTCTACACGTTCACTAACTTTTCACGCAGCAAGCAAGCGAGACATTAATAAAAGTTTTAAATTAATATTACATTAACGATTAACAAAATAGCTTCACGACACTGCCTTGTGCACTGATTGGTAATGCACCCTTTAGCCGCCCAGTCTTTAACTAGCAGTTAATTGCAGTGCACAGTCAGCTGTATGCAGCGCCAATTAAGCGACAAACACGAGGGAACGGCCTCATTACGGCGCGGCATTAGCTGCCATTTATCGCGCGATTTATTGTCGCTTAGCGTTGTATTATTAGATAATCATAAATTAATAGTGGGACAATATATGCAGTAACTGCACAGCATAACAGTTATGCTTAGTAACTTAATTTACAATGTAACAATTGTACATAATATTCTAATAGCATTGATAGCCGAGATGAAGCATCAATAGCGCCTAGGTTAGTGGAGCCGTCCTCGTAACCGATAGGTTTTGGGTTCGATCCTCAAGCTATAAAATATTAACATAAGTTTACTCCTAGTACGATGAAGCATTAAGCCTGGTTGGAGTGACTGATGGGATTATTAGTAGCACAAGTGATAACTTCATATAAAAGTAAACTTAACAAAAATTAACATCATACGTTTAGAGAAATCTCCGAAAAAGTGATCAAGGATGTATTGAAGAGTACTAATGTGTGCAATAGGTACACTAATTTAATGTGTGCCGACGTACACTTGATATGAACGCATATGCACTGCTAGATATGGGGGTAGAGCTTCGGGTGGAGCTGACTTTACTTTCCATGAACGAGTCCAGAAGTAGTTAACGTAGCTAATAAGTAGCTGTATGTATATAAGTGATGTTCATTCAAATTTCTCCTATGGCATTTATTTTGTTGTACATGCTACCTGTCCGCTCCCAGCAGCTCTGAGAATTATGATAAAGATGTGTTATCCTTTACGCTACGTGTCCGGACTCCGGAGCGCCGATCCCAGCACGCACCGCGCGGATTAATTCGGACCGGATGTTGGATTGGACGAATGTTTGACGGACCTTTATTATCTGTATAGGGTAATATTTAACACTGGAAAGAAGACAACAGTCGAGTAGTATCTAAACTGTGGTCGAAGTGTGGGACAAAAATAAAATTAAGTGTACGATATAAAGAGAATCACGGGATTCGGATTTGAATAGCCCTGGTTAGAGATGGTTGGTGCTAATGAAAGGAGGCATATAGTGGCAGTGGGTAGCGAGAAGCTGTGGATGCTGATGATTTATGTAATTTGCACTTATATACTACGCTACGATTTGTCGGTTCGAAAGAATATCAATTTTGTATCTGTTTTCTTGAGTGGTGTTTTTTTTATTTTTAATATTTGCCACAGCTTAAAAAGATCTTTGCATGTACACGGCCGGATCCTACTACTGAATAGTTTCCAATACAATAACTGATCCGCCGCTCGTTGTGCCCACCGGTCAGCTCTGATCGGTGGTAACAAAGTTTCGATGGAGGTTGCTCGGCCGCGGTTGTGTATCGCGGGTAATTGTGTTTGTCATAGTTAACAACAGGCTCCTGCCCGGGGCGTGTTCGTACGGGATTGACTACTGGACGCGGTGTAAGGCATAAACGAAAACGGTGATCAGTTTTTTTTCTGCATTATACATTTGTGTTTTCATCGTAAAGTGAAGGTTATTGCCTTGGAATACTCACTAGTTTATATTTATAAGAATGCACCGTGTGTAGTTCTGAAGGCATCGACGAGAGCGTGACATTGATTTTTCTGTGAGAGAGTACATGCATTAAAAATGGATAAAAAGGTGATGTAAAGCTGTTTTCAATGTTTATGTTATTTAATACATGCGAACACAGGAACCATTTAAAAAACATATCTTCAAGTAGTATGCAAGTATAATCCACTTAACACTCCTGTGCTGCTTGCTACCAAAGAACAAGAAAATCATCATTCAAATGGACAAGGCTCCATAAGGACAGCTGCACAAACTTGTGAAGTCGTGTGACTTGCGTCTCGTTCTGATACTTCGCTATTATTTGCTTTATTCTAGGGAAATCCGCTTTGTTCCAGTCGCGGGCAAATACTGAAATATATATGAGCATGATTCTGAACATAATTGGGGGTCGGCAGAGAACGGCCGGCTATGTTTGTACTATCAATAAGGTCTGGGTGGTTTATATCGCAGTGAATCACGAATGGGAGAGTCTATTACCAAATATCTTGACCTGATTATGTAAATCTCCTTCGTCTTATCGACTCTGCATAATATTATTTCTTTGTTGTCTGTTATCCTGGGATATGCAGGTTGCTTAAACTTTACTGAGCTTGAGCTTTGCACAAAAAAGTTCTTATCTACTTACTACTTTTGATGTCCATACTCATCTACCAGGTGCATAAACACAGTTGGTGATTATGACGACAGTCATTTGTTTCTTCTAGTACTCCTTAAGCTCGGCTCCACAATCGTATATCTGAACCAAAACCTCCTGCAATGAAGATTTGTCACATCAACATAATAAAACGCAGTCCAAGGTGAAACAGCCGCACATAAACACACGGAAATACTATGTAAGTGCGACCCACAGCTAAGACGTAGTTCCGGCGTCCCATCGTACCGGCCCGCCGTGCCATTGTACCGGCCCGCCGTGCCATCGCCCCGTCCCACCGTCCCAGTGGCAATATAAAACAGCGACGACGGTTTATTTCGACGTTTGTAGGTGAATAAATCACAATTTGAGAAGAACTATGGTCGTGTGCTGGCGAAAATGCCGTGAGATTCAGATATGAGTGCTTTGAAGGGTCAAAAGTATACGGGAATGCGGTTGAAGTCGTAGTTCTATTTTGTAACCGCTTATCAAACTCGCTTGTGTTCAAGACACCTATAAAGCCGCCTATCATACCTAAATTTGCCGATAGGACAGGTAGAGGTGGTGGAGGTAATATATAATATTGTGCATCAAAATTTCGTTGGTGAAATTTAGGAATTTTTCCCGGACACCCATTTCATTTCTTCGTCTGGGGAATAGGTTGGTTCACATAATTCGTCTGACATAAACACGGAAAAATTACAATAACTACTTAATAATTAAAACCGTAGCGGTTTTGTATCTATTGTAGATCTGTGTGTTTTCATATAATCCTGGCGGCTATTGCATCGGTTGCAAGAGTATGAACTTCTTCGGATTTACATAACCTATTTCACGAGTGCATTTATTCATGGCATGTGATTCGTGGATATACGTATAATAAATATACAATAACGTATGTAAATTACATAAATACACATTGTGCAACTGCATACATGATCATCAGATCATAGGTACGCCACGTGTGCGGTAGATATATTGAATGTTGAGCCGCGAATCGCGAACTTTTAAAAATGGTTGGAAAATTAATATTTCACAATAGATGTCCACTTAAGCCTCGATATCTATATGAAAATACAACTTTACACAAACAAGGGGCCAAAGTACCGTATATGTAAACTCTGCGAGCGCCATGGGGACCCATAATCCGTCCGGGTAACACATAAAATAGCCGAAATCGTTTATTCATTGGCACATCAAACACCCTTGTTAAAATTCTATTCCTTCCTCAGCGAGAGCGCAGACTTGCCTACATCTCGCAAGGTCCGATTTTGAATCGCCCTGGAGGCAAAAAAAAACATGGATAATGAGAGATCCCACAATTAGATCACCCGGCCAAAGACACATATTCTGGCTGAAAAACCTCTGAGATGTTTCGGGTGGGGTACCCCCTACTGTGAGCAGGCAAAATAGCTATGATGAACCAGACCAGTAGGAAATGGTACTGAAATAAGAAGGCAACAGATTGGTAAAATCAAAACTGAGACACCTATTAAAATTGCCTCTTATTGTGTCTTAGTAGCAGGCGTGCGCTCAATCTTAGTGCACTATCAACAGTGCCCGGCGCGGCTTAACTTTATTATGGGCCTGTTATTATACGATATTCGATTTGCAATATGAGTAAAGTTTATGTATTTGCTACCCATGAGTATAGGCATTTAATAACCTTTAACTGAATAAGGTATTTCATAACCACCAAATTTTGCAGCGGTGGCGCTAAAATGAAATGGTGATGGTGAAAGATTTTAGCTTTCGCCAAAACATTTTCACAAATAAATATGAGAATTGTAACCTTTATCGACTATCCTACTAGTTGGGTATCGAGTGCCAGTCGGCACTCGGTTTCTTCTTCGTCTTTTCGTATAAGTTAGTGGCCAAATCTAATGTCGGAGTTTTTCAGAATGCCTGAGACCCTCCGGGACTGACAGGTTAATTTGTCCACCAAAGAAGCAGTTGTTAATGCCTCTGGCGGTCACCTATCAAGATGTTTACTGCCCAGAGCGCCTATGTTATGGGCACGTGATATGAGCACATAAGATTTTATAGTCAGTACCTCTATACCGGTAAACAGCCAAATCAGCGCAGTCTGGAAGCCGGACGGAGCACGTTTCAGACATTTGTATTAACAGTTTTTGAAACACTAAGTACCTAAGAAATAAAAAATGTTATCTTAGACATCATATTCATATTAACACGTAGATACCTTGGCGGCTTGTATTTGTTATTCTTTAACAAAAAAGTGGTTACAGGGTGGTCTGTGACATGCTCTGATCGAATCAATACAGCAAAACTGACACCTAGACTGAATTAGAAAAGTTTGAGTTGATTAGCGGTTAGCGGGTTCTGTAAACAATAATAATATTTTTTTTGCAATAATTTAGTTGATACTCGTAAACGAATTAGGTTTTAGGTTCATTCCGTTAGATCGCACGTATGTAGTTTACTATCTCATTTTATTAATGAAACTAGCTGAGCCCGCGACTTCGTCCGCGTGTAATTTAACTTAACAAAAAAGCCCGCTCCCGCGTTCTGAGCCCGCGCGACAGGACCCATTTTTTAATTTAGTTTTTCTAAAATAAAAGTAACCTAAGTTACTGCTTATAACATCAGCTATCTACCAGTGAAAGTGCCGTCAAAATCGGTCCAGCCGTTTCGGAGATACTCTTTGATTTCATGTGTTTTTATTTTTTACGCGGAACCCTAATTGTTTTTCTAAAATTAAAGTAGCCTAAGTTACTCCTTAAAACATCAGCTATCTGCCAGTGTAAGTCCCGTCAAAATCGGTCCAGCCGTTTCGGAGATTACCCGGAACAAACACACAGACAGACAGACAGACAGACAGACAGTCAGACAGACAGACAGACAAACAATTTTTAAATCGCGATTTTGTTACAGGTGCCTTATGTACTTTAATATGCATTTACTGAAAATGTGTTATTTTGATATTACAAACAGACACTCCAATTTAGTTTATTTGTATAGATATATTTTGTTATTTTGTTTCTACTGGGTAGTCAGTGACACGTATGACCCACTGAGGAGGGTTTGGCTGAAAATCAGCGCTGGGGGAGTCTCGTTCTTCTCCAGCACATGCTGAGCCAATTACCTTTCGGCACTTTTATTAAATGTGTCTTTCTTTCTGTTCTAATGTGAATATTCAATGTGTTAATTATTGTCAGTACTTATTCTCAGTACGTATAGTCAGACTTCCATTTAAAAAAAATATAGGTACTCCATTTTAAACATACCAGTTTACTAATCACACCAGGTTAGAGAACCCTAAAATAATAATTTCCCACCTGTTTTGTAAGATCATTAATCACGAGTCGCAATTGCTGAGCAAATTTATCTTTATTAAGGCGAGCGGACGCCATGGGAGGCGGTGTAATCACTCGTAAATATTTTTGATAATAAAATAAAGAAAATAATAACATAAAGTTCAGAACGTCTCGTGTTTAGGCCGCTATCTATCGCCGACGAAGCGGAGACACGCGTATATAAAGTGAGAAAAAAATGTATCAATATCTTGCCAAAAGTGATTTTATTCCAGGATATTTTCACTGCGCTCGTACCCACAGTATTTATTATAATAAACGCGCATTCTAGTACTTATTTCATATTTTCCCTTGTGCGTTCATAAGATTGTGATAGGCCTACATATCGCTTTACCATTAAACCGCGGCCGGCTTGGGTTTCAGGGATAAAAAGTAGCCTAGGTATATGTTATTCCAGACCAGCATTTTATTCGCCTCTGTACCAAATTTAAATCAATTGTCCATTCGTTTTGCGTGATGTTCAGTCAAACCAACAAATTACCAACCAAACTTACTTGGACATTTTATAATATTAGATAAGGATTAGTGTTGGCGATTGTATTGACTAGCTCCAAAGAACAAAATACACTGGCGTTTTCTGACATAAAAAATAGCTTCTACTATTCGCAAGCAATTGTGTGGTTGCTTGAGTATAGGCTTCACGTTTCCCTATGAAAACGCTCCGCTTTCATCTACTGTGTACCTCATTAAATTATTTTAGGAATTGCGTCTTATAGTTTCCCATTTGTTTAGGCTTTTTGTGGGCTAGATATTTTGATTTGCTGGATATTTGTAGCGTCGTTATCCGCAGGCTCTTTTTGCTTAAGTTTTCCTTAATTGTAGCCAGCGACTGTTGTGGACAGGTGGTACTACATATTTATTGAGATTGGTTTTACTGTAGGTTTTTTTCAACCCAATCAACCTCACAATAACATCTTTATAAAATTAAGCAATTATATAACCCTTTAAATATTGGCTATCACTGGGCTAGCGTGGTGGACTATAGGCCGTATCCCTCTGGATTTAGGGGTGAATGTACCCGGTAAAATGTCAATAGGCTCGCCGCCCTATTATAATAAGGACCAAAATACCATCGGGAAAAAGGTGTTCTACAGCGCACTTCTGTCTACATCTTCAGAGAATACAAGCGTGGTGGTGTATTATTTATATTTTAATGGCTGACATCGACCATGAGTAATCTTGAGCTAACTGTGTACTCAAATACTTTTTTATTTTTTATTCCGACCATTAAACTTGGGTAATAAAATTTTCGCAAAATGTTCATTCCTAGAACATGAAAACTCAGTGGAAACAGCACAGTTAATTAAAGTTGTCAAGTTATTTGCGCACAGTTCGGCTCTCACGTGCGCTACGGTTTGCAAACAGGCGCGTTGAGATATTGCGTCGACTTTGTGTTCAGTCACGTGGTGCTACGTATGGCACATATTGTGAAGGTAAGTCGAGAGTAAGTTAACTCCGTATGAACTTTGTACGATGATTGTTATTGCTCAATTAAAAAGGGTTCTGGGACTGTAACCGCTAGTAACTATGAGTAGTAGGTAGCTGACCCTAAGTTTACCTGAATTGTGACAATAGGTCGTTGGTGAAGTGGTACCCACTAGGTTCTCAATCTCCGCATCTCAGCGAGCTCGTTAACCCAAGAAACTACCAGAAGCAGACACAATAGCTACGTATCTATTATTCTGTATACATGGGAGTGTCAACAAAGAATACTTGGTTATATTGTAAGATGTGCTATCCATAATTCGCATTCACTAACATCTTGGTGACGAGCCATTGTGTTGCGAGCCATCTGAATCCAAATTAGCAAAGTGTCGTCTAGTAATATAAACTGAAGGCTATACCAATTGACATACTGCGCTTGCGCTTGCGACATCTCACGTGTATTAGCAATGGTATTACGGGGTTATTAGATGCATAACATGAGCTAGTACCGACGACTTTGGCCCGACTTGACACAATATTAGGAAACGGCGGGATATTTCGGCTGTCATGATATTGAAGGTACAGAGACGGGATGCGGGGAATACTAACTTGTTATTACGCAAGTTAATGATGCGAATGATCAGGAGATGCAACGTCACCACGTTCTAAAACTAGTGTGGCACATTTACAAATCGGAAATATCAATGATTGTTACTTGCCTACTGTTGGACTAATATAAATGGCAGTATAAATATATGCATTTTTAAATTATTAATGTATGATAAAATGTGGATTTTAAAAATATTGGCAGACTAAAATACACTAACTGTAATTTTTTTTTTAATAATATAATTCATTTATCATAATAAATACAATATTTATATACACACTCTATTGAATAGAATGTAATTTAGTAATAGCATTTTTTCTGATATTAACCCTTATTAACCCACCTGTTGCTGGCGCCATAAATCACTCGGGTCTCTGCATTAGATTAATCTTTTGTATAATTTATTGGACCAACGTCCGGTTAAGCGCGAAATGGGAGTGTTTAACATCGGATGCAGAATATCAGGTGATATTTGGATTGATTAATTGCGTAGGAGGTATTGCTTACTAAAAATACGTTTATGGACTTGTCTAGATTATTTAGATTTACATCCATTAGTTATTTATCCATGAAAATTTAAATGCCTACTATTAAACTATAATATATATAGGTATATTAGGTAACATGTTACTACTTGGCGTTCAAATTCGCTAAAATAATATATCGTAAACTACCCAATCATTACCACAAAATAATTTTAACCGGATCACTGCCGCGGCGCAAATCGGCTCAACGCGATAAAGACGCGGTGATTACCGACCGATATTTAACTATTAATCAGTCACCATTTGAGTGCTGAGTAAATTCGCCGATCAATCAGCGCGTATTGTGTCGCGCCACGCGGGGGTTGAAAAGCGCTCGATGGTTTATATTACTGCATGCGGATGCAAACGGGATACTAATTAATAGTGCACCTCCGACACTTCATACAAGGCAACCTGAAAAAACCTGGCTGCTTTTAAATAATTTGGGGGTCGCTTCTTCGCAATTGTAAATTAAGTGTTCCTTGCTAGTGGCTTGTTGGAAATAAAACGATATTGAACCAAGGTCTGCTCATTTTGACAAGTTCTGTGACTATCCAGTAAGAATAAATTGGTTGCCGACTCTCCAAGGATGACATCAAAACTTCTATACCTACCTAAGTCGCTCGTTTGCATCGCCTTATTTGATGTGATTACACAATGTGTAACCATAAAATATAGTTTTGCGCGCTTAAATTAACAAACGATTTATGTGCTAATAGTTATTAATTTATATTGCTCGTGCGGGAACACCGAGTGATTTATTATGTAAATTGATTAAATATTTAACGGTTCAATGATCCAGTTTGGTCAGTATTAGTTAAAGCATCAATAAAATTGTTCGTGAAAGCTCATACAAATATCCTTAAAACTAGGCACTCCTTAAATAACAAGAATAGTTAATAGTAGGATTTATACAATATTTTAATTTCATGTGTTGGAAAGGATTAACCTTTACCACGGCCAACGAGAAGCGATGGGCGAAGGGTAATGATGTTTGTCGGCGACAGAATAAAATAAGATAGTTATAAGAATAAATGTATTAGGAATAAGATAGTATTAAGGTAATAAATAAATAAATATAGTAGGTACGAGAAAATGGACGGGGCTTCTGGGCCGAAAAAGCGGCTCTCGTAACGGTACAGTCTCACCGTACCTTAGAAACGCGGCTCTCGTGACGGTACAGTCTCATGGTACCTTAGGAAATGCTTAAACGTGATTGGTTAAAATGTAAGCTTTGTGATTGGACGTAGTACATAAGAAAAATGTATATAAGACGGGCGTCGCCTACCGACGTCACCGCAGTACCGATACGGCTCCTGAAGAGAATAAATAAGGAAGGAAACGAAAAGACTTTTTATTCAAGAAACCTGCAAGTAACCTACAGTGAAGACAGCAGCGGTACAAGAAGCTACAGTAAGCGATGGCGTTATCCCCAGGGAGGGTACCACCAGCAAGAAAAATAGTACCCCCCACCACGGCTCCACCACCCGCCACCGAACCTACTGTATTCGGCGGAAGGTAACGGGTTGTGGACGCAACAGCTGGTCCTTCGAGCCGGATTAGAACGCTACGCTTCACTACACTTCGAGTTACTACGCTACGCTACGCTTCACTGTACTTCGAGTTACTACGCTTCGCTGCGCTACGCTACGATGCCAGTCACAAGAAGTCAGAAGGGAAGCATTCAACGGGAGACCCCGGTATCTTCGGGCACAGAAGAGTCTTCAAGCGGGGCTACGACGGGAGGGTCGGGAACTACGACTGAAGGTACCTACCCGTCGGGAACATCGTACGAAACAACGGTCGGCGCCGCTATAGAAGACAGAACACTCACCAAGACCAACCCGAAAACGAAGCCAACGAAGACTGCGTCGGCAACGTCAGCGGGTAGGAAGAAGAAGGAAAGAGAAGCCCGCGCCAAGTTGGCGCGACTTCAGCTGGAAGAAGCAAGAGCTGCGGCAAATCTGGCGAAAACCGAACTTGAACTGCTTCAGCTGGAAGAAGATGACGACGACTCCGTGATTAGCGACCCACCCGACAAGGAAGATAATGTTGAACGATGGGTCAGCGACACTGCGGAAAGAATGTCCGGGGGGGAGAAGTCATCAGGAAGAAAACAACAGACAGAAGCAATCAAGCCAGAAGAACCTGCAGCCAACCCCGGCGGGGGAGGGTCACGGGAACTGGCCGACGCGATAGTACAAGCAGTTCGGTCAGCAGTACCTAAGGCTGCAATGGCACCGAACTACATGCACGAGCTACCTGCCTACGATGGATCAATCAGCGAATGGATGGCGTTCAAGACGGTTTACATGGACACCGCACCATTCTTCTCGCCGGTCCAGAACATGGCGAGACTGAGGAAGAGCATCAAGGGAAAGGCAAGGGAGCAGATAAAAGGCGTGCTGTACTCTGAAACTACACCGGAGGCAGTATTGGAAGCACTTCGACGGCGCTACGGTAGGGCGGACGCCCTAGTGCTCGTCGAGATGGACAAGGTGAAGAATCTACCAAAAATGACCGGGGGGCCAAAGGACGTCTGCGAGTTTGCCTGCAAGGTAAATGACGTCATCACTACAGTGAAGAGTCTCAAGAAGCCGCAATATCTGCAAGCACCCGACATGATGCGAACAATCGTCGGGAAGATGACCGAGTCTCTTCAGTATCGGTGGTTCGACTTCGTCTCTACCAAGGAAGACCCTGACCTCACAGACATGGGGGCGTTCCTAGAGAAGCAAGCAGATGCATGCAGCCAATATACTACACTGGACCCCGCGCCCAAGAAACCCTCGGCAGCGGGGAAGAAAGAAGCCGTCCATACAGCAGCAGATGCAAGCACAGAACAATGCCCGCAATGCGAAGAGAAACATCGTCTCTTCGAATGTAAGAAATTCACAGAAGCCCCAACAAAGGAACGATGGGAAATTGCGTTGAAGAGCAAAGTCTGCTTTAAATGTTTGCAAGGGCGTCATCGGAAACAAAACTGTAAGAAACCACCGTGCAAGGTCTGCAAAAGATGGCATCACTTCCTGCTGCATGAAGATCGACCAGAACCTCCACAGAAGACGGAGGTAACCAACAGCGCGGTCCAAGTCAGCACGGCGAGGACTTCGAAGGCATACCTCAAGATGGCACCAGTGGAGGTCTACGGTCCCAAGGGAACTGCCAAGATCCTGGCACTACTGGACGAAGGGTCAACCGTCACGCTGCTGGACGCAACAATCGCCGATCAACTTCGGTTGCAGGGACCAGCAGAGACTCTGACGATCAAAACAGTCGGTGGGAAGCTCTTGTCAAAGAAGAATTCAAAAAGAGTCGAGGTTCAGCTGAGAGGCGTGCACCAGAGCGAAAAGAAGAGAACGGCGGGAGCACGCACCATCGACGACCTACGCCTCACACCGCAAACGATCGAGCGGTCGAGGCTGCAAGAAGTCGAACATCTTCGCGAGCTGGCAGATCAGTTATACTACGAGGAAGAGCCACCGAAGCTATTGATCGGTCAAGATAATTGGGACCTCATAGTCTCGCTGTCCACAAGAAAGGGAAAGAAGAATGAACCAGTAGCCTCATTCACGCGCCTTGGATGGGTACTTCACGGGTCAGACGGGAATGCTTCGCGTCGGGTCAACTTCATGACGTGCGCCCACGTCACCGTCGAGGAAGATAGTCTAGAGAAGCTCATCAAAGATCACTTCGCGCTGGAAGCTTTAGGCGTCAAACCTCGACTGCCAAGCACGGACGTCGAAGCGAAGGCAATGGACATCCTTGAGAAGACCAGTCGAAGACTGAAGAACGGAAGATTCGAAACGGGCCTTCTATGGAGAAACGAAAACGAGGAAATGCCCGACAACTTCAAGTCAGCGGAGAACCGTCTGAGGAGCATCGAGAAGAAATTAGACAAGGACCCAAGCCTCAAAGAAGAATACGGGAAGCAAGTTCAGAATTTACTGGACAGCGGATACGCAGAAGAGGCCCCGCAGCGATCCACATCGAGAAGAAAATGGTACCTGCCACACTTCGCTGTAACGCATCCCACCAAAAAGAAGAAGCGCATGGTGTTCGACGCTGCGGCCAAGTTTGGAGGGAAGAGCCTGAACGACATGCTCTTGCCGGGACCCGATTTGCTCCAGTCACTGTTTGGAGTGTTGGTCCGGTTCCGGCAACATCCCGTCGCGGTCGTAGCAGACATCAAGGAAATGTTTCTTCAGATCAAGATAAGGGAAGAAGACCGCGACAGTCTACGTTTCTTGTGGCGAGGGGAGCTGCGCACCGAAAAACCCAAGGAATACCGGATGACGTCGGTGATTTTCGGCGCAGCGTGCTCACCTAGCGCTGCGATATACGTAAAGAATCGCAACGCTGAAGACTACAAGAACGAGTATCCCGAGGCGGTCCGAGCAGTGGAGCGGAACCACTATATGGATGACTACCTACACAGCCTGCCGACAGAGGATGAAGCAATCCAGATCGCCAGTGAGGTAGACGCCATTCACCGAAGAGCGGGATTCGAGCTGAGAGGGTGGGCGTCCAACAAGGCGGAAGTCTTCCAGAAGCTGACGGGCGAAGATACGAACAACCAGGAAATCGAGCTGGGATCCAAGGAAGAGAAAACCCTAGGTCTGCGCTGGTTCACCGAAGAAGACATGATGGGATTCCGAACATGTCTACGTAACATCGCGGAAGTTGTCGAACGGGAGAAGACGCCTACGAAGAGAGAAGTCACAAGCGGCGTAATGTCAACCTTCGATCCTATGGGGTTGGCATCACCCGTTCTCATCCAAGGGAAGAGGTTGTTGCAAGACATATGGCGAAGCGGCGTCGGGTGGGACGACGAGATCACAGCTGGAGAAGAGGAACAATGGAGAGAGTACCTGCGAAGTCTTCAACTGCTCGAACACCTACGGATCCCGAGGTGCATACGCCACTCAGCACACGAGGGGGAGCTACACGTCTTCACCGACGCCAGCGAGACCGCCTACGCGTGCGCCGTGTACTGGAGGCAAGAGGATCACGAAGGGCAATTCGATGTGACACTACTAGCAGCGAAGGCACGAGTGACTCCACTGAAGCCGGTCTCCATCCCACGGCTAGAACTCCAAGCCGCACTCCTGGGGACCCGAATGGCGCGTTCCATAGAGGAAGAACTCGACGTCAAACCAGCGAGGAAGACATACTGGACGGACTCTAGTACGGTATTGTCTTGGATAAAATCCGACCCAAGGACCTTCAAGCCGTTCGTGGCCCACCGTCTCGCCGAGATTGAAGATACTTCGAAGCCACAGGAATGGAGATGGGTTCCGACGAAAGAAAACCCGGCTGACGACGCTACCAGAGCAGTACCACAAGAATTCGACGGACATCATCGATGGTTCACCGAGCCGACGTTTTTGAGAAAAGAAGAAACCGCATGGCCAGAGCCTCGCAGCTTCAAGACCAAGCACACCGGGGAGGAGAAAGAAGTCTGCACGGTCACAGCGGTGAAGACCAGCGACGAGTACGCGACACCGGACCCAGCACGAGTCTCCAGCTGGACCAGGCTTCTCCGAGCAACGGCGAGGGTGATCCAGTTTGTCGATCTATGTCGAAGAAAGCAAAAGGTGAATCTGTCAAGGAAGCAAGAAGAGGCGGACCCCACTTGGAGAAGACAGAAAAAGATGTCAAAGCGGAGTGTCACCAGAGTCTCATCGAAAGAAGATAGAAGCTTTCTACCTCTAGAAGACCATCAGAAAGAGATGGCCGAGAAACTCCTTCTGCGACGAAGTCAAGAAGAATGTTTCAAAGAAGAAATCACCTCGCTGAAGAAGAACAACCCTCTGAAGAGATCCAGTAAAATCAAGTTCGACGTGCTGCTCGAAGACGATCTAATCAAGATGAAGGGGAGAATCAACGCGGCACGAAACCTCCACCACAACTTCAAACGACCGATAGTGTTAGATAGCAAGCACACTATCACGAGGCTTCTCATCGCGCACTATCATCGCCTGCTCAACCACGGAAACCACGCGACCGTCATCAACGAGATAAGGCAGCGATTCTGGGTTCTAGGACTCAGAGCGGCGGTGAGAACGGCGGCGCATCAATGTCAATGGTGCAGAGTATACAAGAGCCAGCCCTCGGTGCCACCAACGGGAGATCTACCAGAAGAAAGACTACACCATGGGGGGCCGCCGTTCACATGCGCGGCAGTAGACTACTTCGGCCCAATGACTGTCACCGTGGGTCGCCGTCACGAGAAGCGGTGGGGGGCGTTATTCACTTGCCTCACTACTAGGGCAGTGCACCTCGAACTCGCTCCATCTCTGTCTTCGAGCTCCGCCATCCTGGCCGTACGAAGAATGGCGGCAAGAAGAGGAACACCGAAGACTATCTTCAGCGACAACGGGACTAACTTCGTGGGCGCCAACCGAGAACTAAAAGAAGCCATCGAAGCAATGAAGAAAGAAGATGTCGTCAGCGAAGCCGAAAAAATGGGCATCAGATGGAAATTCATCGCGCCGGGAGCACCAAACATGGGCGGAGCATGGGAGCGTCTCGTCAGATCCGTCAAGACAGCTTTAGAAGTCACGCTACGAGAGAAGCATCCGAAAGAAGAAGTCCTCCATACCTTACTACTGGAGGCCGAGCACCTGGTGAACTCACGACCACTGGTGCCACAAACGCAAGACAACGAAGAAGCCCTCACGCCCAACCATTTTCTTATTGGGCGATCCAGCGGGTTACCACGACTCGGGGCGTTCGGCGACGGCGAGTTCCTGCAAGGACGGAGTGAGTGGAAGACGACACAGCGCCTGGCCGATCACTTCTGGGCCAGGTGGCTGAAGGAGTACCTACCGACCCTGCTGCCGAGGAAGATCGACGGCACCCGAGCTCCCCGAGACTTACAAGTTGGGGACACAGTCATCATCGCGGACTCCACACTGCCACGAGGGATATGGCCGAGAGGAGAAGTTATCCACACCTTCCCTGGACGAGACGGAAGAACGCGAGTCATCGAGGTCCGGACAGCCGGCGGGATCCTGATGCGTCCGAGCTCCAAGGCGATCCTGTTGGTGCCTGCGGCAACGAGGAACGACGCGTCGAGCTGCACAGTCGTCGGAACAGACGTCGGTGCTACGCACGAGGGGGAGGATGTCGGCGACAGAATAAAATAAGATAGTTATAAGAATAAATGTATTAGGAATAAGATAGTATTAAGGTAATAAATAAATAAATATAGTAGGTACGAGAAAATGGACGGGGCTTCTGGGCCGAAAAAGCGGCTCTCGTAACGGTACAGTCTCACCGTACCTTAGAAACGCGGCTCTCGTGACGGTACAGTCTCATGGTACCTTAGGAAATGCTTAAACGTGATTGGTTAAAATGTAAGCTTTGTGATTGGACGTAGTACATAAGAAAAATGTATATAAGACGGGCGTCGCCTACCGACGTCACCGTGTTGTGTTCGCCCACGCGGCCAACTCGCACATTAATAGCCTCCAGGCCATTCAGTCCCGCTTCCTTCGCAAAGCCGTCGGAGCCCCGTGGTTCGTAAGGAACGTAGACCTTCATTCTGACTTACGCCTCGATTCGATCCAGAAGCACTTCAAAATAGCGTCCGAACGCTATTTCTTGAGGGCTTCTGAGCACACCAATCCCTTAATCGTCGCCGCCGCCGATTATGCACCTACACCCGCGCCAGATACATGCCGCCGCAGGCCGCGGCATGTGTTGCTGGACCCACCCGACCCACTCACCGTTCTCCTAGACTCAGATGTCGAAGAGAACGACACACGCACACTCCCCACCAGACACCGACCTCGCCGGCGAGGTCGACGTACCCCCGCTTCCGCTAGAAGGTGCGTCTACGTACCTAGACGCACCTTGGCACCCGACAAGCCCGCTGAGTTTCTTGCCGGATCTTCTCAGTCGAGGTCGCGTTCCGATCCGTTGGTAGATTTACCCTCGCCACCTCTTCTGGCAGCGGCCCAAGCCGAGGTCGTGTCCCTTGTGGCGCCCTTGAGCTAGCTGCCCCCCTGCCCCTCTGGCTGGAGCGCACTCGCGCTCGCCCTCTGTCCGGGTGAAGTTGTTATGGCCACTCTGGCCAACAACGTATAGTCATATCAAAAAAATAAAAAAAAAATAAAAATAAAAACCGACGTCACCGCAGTACCGATACGGCTCCTGAAGAGAATAAATAAGGAAGGAAACGAAAAGACTTTTTATTCAAGAAACCTGCAAGTAACCTACAGTGAAGACAGCAGCGGTACAAGAAGCTACAGTAAGCGACGGCGTTATCCCCAGGGAGGGTACCACCAGCAAGAAAAATA
Source organism: Notodonta dromedarius (assembly GCA_905147325.1). Lineage (NCBI taxonomy): Eukaryota > Metazoa > Arthropoda > Insecta > Lepidoptera > Notodontidae > Notodonta > Notodonta dromedarius. The sequence continues at coordinate 544,469 of LR990173.1, read as the reverse complement.
GTACCCCCCACCACGGCTCCACCACCCGCCACCGAACCTACTGTATTCGGCGGAAGGTAACGGGTTGTGGACGCAACAATGTTTGAGTTTAAGTCGATCCGCGCGAGGCTCGCCAACTTTCGGGCGGCCATTTAATAAATACGTGATTTAGTCTATGTCGGAAGCCTTAATGTTAATTGAAAACTAAATTAAGGAGAACGTTTGAAATAATTGATTTAGTATAATAATCTATTCATTAACTTTCGTATCGCTTCTCGTTGGCCGCAGTTAGTATAGCAACTAGGTATCTGGGTGTAACTAAATAAGAGAAGCATTGCTTAGGAACCATAGTGTTATGTGTCTGGGAATATTTATAAATGTAAGTAAACTGGCTAAGCGTTTTATAATAATGTTCTCATTTTATTTGTGTGCAATATAGTACATTTCTCGAGATTTTTTTCAATACAATCTGAACACTTAACTCACAGTTTTTTGAATCAGATCACCGCCGCACAGAACGCACAGGATCCCGCACGGGAAATGGAATGTTATGAAATATGTGCGCGACGATCTAAGCTCGCGGTGCCCACGTCGGTACGGACACTGTACGGCGTGTTTTATGTGAAAGAGTCCGTTTATAGTCAGATTTAATACACCTTTCGATTTGTATTTGATTAGATATCCATAACATTGTAATAGAGTGTATTGTGATGGAAAATGCTGTGTTTATGTTTGGATGAAAGTTGGAGATCGATCGGTTGCTTAGGCACCAAAGGTTTTATGTGAGAAGACTTGTTTTCTTGATAACGATAATTTAACATGTATCTACTTATATTTGACATGACTATTTTATTTGAAGTTAAGTCCAGTGACTCAAAATACACGATATTTAGTTTTCCTCGTAATGTTCTTGATAGAGATGGTGACGATAAGTCTTGATATATTTCTACCTGAAGTCTGAAACGAGGACTGAAATTGTAAGACTAAAAACGTAGCTATTATTATATTCGCCAATATAACCTGAACATAAACCCAAAGAAAACACAAGCAACCGGATCGCGTCCAAATTATAACTAATTAGGTTAACAACACCCAAGGGTACATGTCACAGAGTTATGAGTTATCCGAATCGCTAACAAAGGCCCTGCCAGCATTAAATTATAAAATAGACAAAGTAATTTGTGTCACCTTACATTTTACAGTTTCCGCTACGGGCGTAGGGCGGCCGCAATGACTGGGCGGGCGGGGTAATCCTGTACCGAGAAGCCTATTTGCGCACAAAACAAAAGAGCAACAATGGTAATTAGTGCTTTTGTGTTTTATCAATGAAAATGCGTTCGCGAATTTTGAGGTAGGTATTTCTAAAATTGTTGCGTATTATATTTGGTGATGTAATTAAATTTATATTATAATATGAGTTAGATGGTATATAAATAACTTGGTAAAACATGAAAGTTTTCCTTTTAATGTTTGACTCCTGGGCACGTGTCTTCCGACAAGTTTATTTTTTAATACCTAATTTAAATATAGATCTAGGGGTCTAGTCCCCTTGTCCAACTAGATGGTGTCTCTACACACGAGGCGCATAATCCCCGCCGCGGAGACACATGTGCGCCGGTTGTATCACTCCGCATAAATCAGCCGCATCTGAGTGCGGAGACTTGATTCCACCACGCTTCCTCCTCAGCCGTGACGGAAGCTTTATTTATTGGATTATATGTTGTTAACTTTAAATGTTGTTTGCATGTTTCTAGTTGTATTGTAAATTATCTGTAGATTTATGATCTTATCCATATTTTGTGCTGTCAAAAAATACATACAACATAAATCAGTGTATGTTTTGCCGATACAAGCTCACACATAGAAAAACCGCAAAGGAAAGTTTATTCACCAAGTGGTTTACAAACAAGTTGATTGACAGGGGGAATTTTAGACTGAGATATGAAGATTGTACCTTAAGATAATTTTAATTGTTTTCTATTTCTTTCTCTTTTCTTATATCTCTTTTATAATAAATATTATTTATAGATAAAATGGTTACTATCTACGTCGACATTCTAACTTCCCACAAAGATATCCATTAATTTCCACAAAGCCAACCACCATCTGTATTATGTACCCAGAAAGGGATGAACCGAAAAATATACCAGTTATTCACACGATATTCGATATCTAATCTCTGAAATGAATTGTGCGGCCCGGCCCGTGCGGCCCGTCCGTGCGGCGCGAAATGAAAAAGGCCCGAGGTGCCGTCAATATGGCGGTGCTAATAATTACAAGCCGACCGACCTTTTACACAGTGTCATACGTGTCAGAACCTTTTGGATATAACAGGTCAGGTTCGATTATTGTTTTTGGGGATTATTGGTTCTTAGTGGTTTAAAGGTTCTCTTTCTTTATGGGCATGATCAATATTCATAATTTATATAATAATATGATTATCACTCGCTTGCGGTGAGAGAAAACATCGTGAAGGAACCTGCATGTCTAAACTAACCTAACCAATTTTCGAAAGATATGTGCAATCCACTAATCCGTACTAGGCCAGCGTAGGGGATTATGGATTACTAATAATACAAGTGAAATAATTTTAGAAACTGGCAGAAACAAACGTTGTAAGTTTTGAAGCAGTACTTACTTACTAGGTGGTGAATTATGACGTCATAACTGAGTAGTTTTGGCGAAACTTAACGAATATCTTGTAAATATTTAATTTATTTGTTGAAAGAATATTTAACAATACATGTCAAAAAGTAATTGTTGGGTACTTATTCATGGATATTAAAATGTTCCTACTAAACCTAATGTCTGTACTTATGTCCCTTATACATATAACAAAAAAATATTTATTGTCGACTTTCTGAGAAACATTCAAACCACCAAGAAAACTTCAGCAGTCCTAATAAAAGTACAGATTCCATATTTTAAACCCTTTGATACAAAATTGAAATTCCACGAACGTCTCCGAACCGTAGCAAATCGCGACCGAATAAATAAAAATGTGAAATGAAATAATAAACTGGAGACAACTTTGTACCGCGCACAAGTTCGCCAATGATTTCCCATTTGTGAAGTTTTCAAATTGCGCTAACTGCGCTAACTGCGCTACGCTCTTTCAGAACCGATTCCGATATTTTATTCGTTAACTATTTTAGGTCACAGGTGCGAATAGTTTATACATTTTCTATGTTGGTTTAATTGAATTAGGTGTGAGTAATTTATGCCTTAGGTAGGTACTGTTCTTTCTCCTATTGTGTATGGCGGGCATTGACGGGACACTTGAGGGAAGGCAGAAAAGGTAGCTAGTATAGCTATAAACCAGTGAGAATTAATTAGAAAATAACGTAAAATTACAAGACTTCAATTTTATTTACCTTGAAAATACTTCGAGGTTGTTTAAAAACTCTGATGAGTATTGTAATTGATACTCGCTGAGATTCTAATGGCTTCGTTCATTTGACTTTAGAAATATAAGATTTCATTTGTGAAACTAAATCATAATATAGAGCTACATTTACCATTCTGATAAAATAAAATAAAATGTTACGTGTATTATACATTTTGGATGTGATGCTAAATAAGATTGCGAACAAATTATAATGTGAATTTAGTGTCTTAGTATCACTTTAGTAGCGAGTAGCAGCGCTCAGATGTATTGCTAAAAGCTAATTAGCAATTCTGATGTACGAGGACTTTCCTCGCGACTCGCGCGTAAAGACTGACAACTAAACGCGAAACACTGTACGGGAAACGTTGTTGAGGTTCGAGTATTTCAATTCTGTTAGAGTTTCAGAGCTTTGCTCTTGTCCATTTTATGTTCTCACCAGCTAGTTGATTCTAATTTATTCAAGCTCTCAATCAATGTCTTACTTTAGACGCGGCGTAAAAAGCATAGATAACGACGTTTAAAGTAACTTCTAGGAATTAGAGTGGGACCATTTGAACTGCGTTTAGTCTAGGTTTTAGTATTTGCCCAACATATCGCTTACTTTTTTTATCCCAAAGCCAAATATAAGACAAAATAAAACAAATTAGAGCCTTTTGAGCAATCATTACATTAGCAAATCGATACTTTTAGTTGTACAGTAAAAAGTACCACTTTGGAGTGCTTTATTTTTTCCGTTTCGCTCCACGCAAACCGAAAATCCATTTGACACCTCAGAATGTTGGCGCTGTTGTTCCAACGCAAATCCAATTTTGATTAAAACTTTCTAAAGGGGCTCAGCGCTCGATTAATTTAACTTTTTTGGGGACTCCATGGGCCTTTTTGCACCCGGTACTGTTGTGAGAGGTCTACTATTGACATACTAAAAGGACATAATAAACAAGAAATTATTTGCCAGGACGCGGAAAACGTTAAACAATCTCGAATAATGTTTTGCTTTTGGCAAACCCTCCTATTGCCTTCAGTCGAACCATTTCTGATTAAGTTTTATTTATAAAATATTTTTTTCGTTAAGGACGGACCAGTACTAGATACTAGACATTATTAGATATTGGGCACCAGCGATGCAAATGGGGTGGCACCAACTCGCTTGCTTAGCAATAGGTATAAGTTAGAAGTCGTGTGTTGCTTGAAAGTTACTCTTCGTAGGTAGAGTAACTTTCTGTGATTTACATAAGCCAGCTGAAGATACCTGAAACTGGACTAGAGGAAGAATTACTGATATTATAGTAAAGTAAAATAAAAGACAGAATTCTACACACCATGATTCATTTAATATTCTTCAAACTCTTCATTATTATATTATAAGGAAACAAATATCATTCAATGGTACATCCAATACAATTATTTTGGTAGGTAAGTACATCCTTTGTGAAAGAATTGAATTGTAAATATAATTGTTTACCAAATAAATGTTCATTGTTTATTGTAGATGTTTTCGTCCGTGGAGGACGCTCCATCGGTGTTCGAAGTAAAAATAATGAAAGAACATTTGTTTTCTGTTTAACTTACCAAAGTTAGTATTTTTGTGTTATATTGATATAAATTTATAATACTTATTTTGAATTTTAATCAAAAGTAATCCTTATCTAATACTCTGATAAAAGTATTGTTGATTTGTAATTATAGTTACACGTTGAGTGCGGTACCATTTTCAGATGACTTTCAGTCAGTGCGTTAGAGACTTATTTGAACTCATAACCGCGCTTCACTGTGGTGCGTATGAGACCTAAACCATCACCTAAAATAAGGTATTAAGAAAAACTCATATCTCTATCATAAAATAAGATACAATCTATGTTCCTTCTGTAAAAAATAGAGAATTAACTGTTCTGTGTTTGCTACGCATGGGGATATGACAAGTGGGTTATGAGATATAACAAATAAAATGGTATCGATTGAATCGCGCATCGCAATTAAAGATATATCAGTTTGGGTACTGACTAGTGATGAGAATTAAAATAAGAGCCCAGTTATTAGGTATATCGACAGCTTAACTTTTATTGAAGTAATCATTTAAACATAGTAATTTAAAATATATTTAAGAAAAATGTTTCTCATTGAAGCATGATAAACACATTTGTTGATCGCATTGCTCTCAGAGTGTTTTTATTCGTTTGGCTCTTTTGGATGCCTCTTTAATTATCTAATATATAAAAATAAGTCGGGTTTTCCTTCCTGACGCTATAACTCCAGAACGCACGAACCGATTTCCACGGTTTTGCATTCGTTGGAAAGGTCTCGGGCTCCGTGAGGTTTATAGCAAAGAAAATTCAGGAAAAATTTCAACAGAACGCGGACGGAGTCGCGGGGCACAGCTAGTCGGTTATAATTTAATTCCGGTGGCCCTTCTGAATCCCATTTATTTATAGAATTTGGCCGATAAAAATGCGTTTTATCTTTTTTTTGCTTTCGCAGTAAATATCTCCTTATCAGAGTTGCTGTCACTGTTTGCAATAGGAGAACGAATATTAACGTTGTGGAAAGTAGGCATGTATATTTGTCTCTGTCAAACACATAGAAATAGAGAAGTTACGATCTCCCGCACAGAGGTGGAGAACGCGATTTTTGGTGCCGCACCAGCTGAAAGTCACGCTAGAGATCATTTAGATCCCCTAACGCACTCAACGTGTTAAAAATGTTTCGCCATAAGTTTAAACAATGAGGTTTACATTTCCAAGGATTTGCGTTTCCAAGTTCTGGCAATTGAAAGACACCGTAGTGTGAATTTCTTATAATTTAAAATAATAAGCCTATACATATATAACTTTATTCACATATATTCATGTACCCACTTCGTCCCCCTCTATTAAACTCAAAAAACTTTCCTATGAGCGGAATAAACATAAAATTGTATAAATGAACAGCCCACAACTAGGGGACGGAGACAAAGGGGGGCAAGTTTGGTACAGTTTAAGTAACAAGTTGTAATGGGAACTCGTGTTGTATATTTCTGTATGACTAGTGATGGGTAAATACAAGTTGAGTTTAAATTTATCGTTCGTAGTAATAATACCTTTGATGAAAAATTGTCGTAACAATAGGGAACAAGTTTAATAAGCTGATAGCAATGCTGGCTTTCATTGTGAGGAAATGTAATAGTCTAATAAGAAAATAAATTGTTGCAGCTGCTTATTACTGAAATTTCAGTAGGTAATTGAAATAGAATTTTCAGTAATTCATTTATTAATATTTTATTAAACCAATGATCTCAAAGTAAGATTCTAAAATAGCAATTTAGCGTACTCTCTTCTTACATTAAAATTATGTTTAGATATAACAATTTTAATTATAATTATTATCTTGAGAATATACTAGAATCTGAATATTGGCTACTCGGCGCAACACTATGAATAAAAAGTATTTGTTAGTGATTATTCTATGGACATAACAATGGCGGATTTTATTGTCATGCTTCTTCTCTGATTGTTTTAGATGGAGCTGGATTGGCGAGTTGAATCTTCCTTGGGGTAAGTACCTCAAATGATAACTCCTATTAAAGTTTTAGAATATGTGTATTTATGAGCTATCATTCGGCACTATAACAGGCACGATATGTACATTGTTTTTTTATTAATATAAAAAGTAATTACAACACGGTGTTGCCATTTTCCATAAAGTGAGTACGTGTAAAGTAAGGTCAATCGATATTAATAAAGCGGGATTGTTTCCAAACGCAATTTAATAAGGGTGACAACCGCACGAGCCGTGTCCACGGCGCGGCGCCGTGTCTGCAACACGACACATTTATTTGAACGATTTCGGACGGCTCTGGACGATGTCCACATATTATTATTTTCACAACTGACGTTGGTTATTACCGTGATATATCGTTTGTTTTGGATGCGATCATTGATGAAATGTGGCGGAGATCTGTCATCAGTTGTTTGAATGTTACATTGTTTATTTAGACTGTAGTTTGTTTTCTGTCGTTGATATGCGTGATTTTTTTAAATTAACACATTTTAAATAACACTATCGATTGTTGTACTTTTATTCTACATTTGGATTCGAGCATCCTTCAAGCAAATCTTTTAACGTCTCATCTCTCGATGGCACATCCCTCGATGGCCATACGATTACGTTAGAAGATGGTGCGTCAGTTGTCACTGGGATTCGTGCCAAAACACGCTTTCGTTAACGTAATGCTAGAATAAGTTTTGTAATAATTATGCAATGCAGTATTAGGAACGCTTTTATTATCACAGTCTACCGCCTATAATGTACATAATGTCGGTAATTATAAATTTTATTTCAAGGTGGCAACATTACATATACATCCGGCCGGATCCTTAGGATCCGGTTCAGTGTCGATTATTCCGGCAGCGAGGCCCGGCTCGGGGCCGGCATTATAAACACTCGCTCGTCACTAACGCGATCTCCGGCTCTGTCCCGTCGGCTCGACATGTGCCGCGAGCGATGAGATCATGGCTAGTTTTCAATGGGAAATCAATTGACATTTGGAACAATGGGGTTTTAATAACTAGAAAGGAATCTGTAGGCTACATTAACTGTCTAACATCATGCAAGTCGGATGCTTGTTTGCCAAATTTGTTCCATAAAATACATACGTTTTTGTTTCATTCAAATTGATAAATATGTTATAAAGTAGCAAGCTTTAAAAACAGACCAATCTTTATTTTTTCGAAAAAGGAAAAATAAGTTTCTTCATTCCGTTGGTGTTCGTATTCACACACTTTGGCACGACACATAATTTTTTGGTTCGGGGAATAGCAATCATTACAGTTTTAGCTAAAACTTGTGCAAGCGTTGCTCAGTTTAGAAACACACACTTTGTGTGATATTCTGGCGACATGTTTTAATTAAACGTACCGTCATTTGAAATACCTGTGAAAATCACAGAATACCGTCAACATAATATGGGTGCACTGTCGCGCACCTCTGCATAGTCTGAGAGGAATTAAGGCTTCACGCTTTTTTATCACAATATATTTTTCTATCTATTCTGTAGGTTTGTTCTAAATTATTATATCTTCTATCTTTATCGCAATAAAGTCATCATAATATTTAAAATTCTCAACCTCATCAGTTCATCTCTTGACCCACATATCAAGCCTTAAGCCTCACGACTTAGACGCACTTCCTTGCTTAATTTCGCGGAATGAGCTCTTAAGCGGGACCCTTTACTTGTCTGACTTAAGGGCCCTGCCCTACTCGTACACCTGAAACTTACATTTAATGTACCTTTGAGCTTGTTTGCTTATGTTGCATTTTACGTCGACTCAGATTAATGTGTTGTCTTATGAGGAAGGAACTGATTAAGCTTAGTTTCAGTGAAGTGTGGTTGTTGAGTGTTTGGATGAATTAAGCCTAGTAATTAGTAGGTATAGGGGAGAGTGGGTAACAGTGAACCACTTTTTTCTTGGGCTTGCTAGTCTCTTGTTTTTCAAAAAATCCATACGTGACATCATTCAGCTACAAATCGAGTATATGGTTAAGACCCTGACTTTGATAGATTTGGTTTAAAAGCTTGATTTTTGAAGAATGGGAAATGATCCAGTTTACCCCGTGCTTGGGTTACAAGGGATCAGCACAAGGGTTCCAGTGAATCTGTGGGGGCATTGTGGATTTCTGAGGATTTTTCGATAGTGAATCGTTTAAATTATTACTTTTATTTAAAAATGTAAACAGTATTTCAGTTACAAAGATAACTAAATTATTATGAATAATATTTACTTCTTTGAAATAGAAATCAACATAAATAAATCTAGGAGAACTGAACTTTTTAGTAACCTACCCAACAAATAGGTACCACTTTTTTTTTTTTTTTAATTAAACTTGAAAACTTAATAAATTGTCTGTCCCAGCCAGACAGGTTAAACCTGTAGGTATTAGTCGATATGCAATAGCTTTAATTTTACACCTTGATTTTAATATCCTGCTGCATAACCTGAGGGTTAGCAGCCGAATCGATTTTCCGCTCACTGTTTCGTGGCATTTTGGAATCAAACAAAAATAATAAGATGAAATGAATCGTTATCATGCCAAAGAAATCCAAGTACGCCTCTGTGGAGTACAATGAATTGCTATCCGCTGTGACCCAAAAGCAAATTAACCACTGATACCCATCGGTTGTTAACGACAATAAAATTCCAAAAAAAAATCGAGTCTACATTTAGAAAGAAAGAGATTCAAGAAATGAACAATAGAAATACTCATTGTGGTAGGAAAATATTAATATATTCGGAATATAGACACACATCCTTGCAAATCAACTTTTTAAAAGTCCTAAAAAATACTTTAGTAGTCACTTTCTGTTCTTACCGTGGTAACGTGAACACCACCTATCGTAGCGCAGCGGAGATTGGTTCAGCGCGGGGGCAATGTAAATAGCTTGCGCCTGTCTATTTTCTATGTTTATGAGACCAAAACAGATACAGATATGGCAGTTTATTCACTGTGCCCCTTGATCCACCGTTACCCACTCTCCCCTACGAAGTAAATTGAATCAAGATTTAAAGTGTTATTGATGAGGCACATAGGTGATATTATTAAATACTTCCTGTTGTAAATTCTTTAATATTTCATATAAAAAGTTCTACAATTTCTCAAATTTCAAGGAAATATTAAGCTATCTGGCAAAATACCTCATGATTACGCCGTTTGTTTCTTTCATCATCAAAGGAAGCCCAACTATGCAGATTCTGTTTACTAAGCCAGATGAAATTACAGGAGGTAAAATTCCGAATCGTTTGAAGTTCCCGTTGTTTTAAGGTAAAACGATATTCAAATCGCTTCGGATCGTAAAAAAAACAAAGATAATTGATAAAATAAGCTGAACGAAATGATTTGCCAAAGGGATTTCGCCGATACACATTTAGAATTCGCAAATGGTTCTAATGGATTCGTTGGAGGACTGCTGTCATCGAAAACGTAAAAATTAAGTTGGTCTTCAGTAACGCCGTCACGTACGAAGGCTGTCTTCGGCTGTTTTGGGCGGTGAACTCACATTAGCCATTGTATAGTAGGTATTTTACTACCTATCGATTATCTAGTCTGTACAAATAAATAAAATTGGAATGTCTGTTTGTAATATCAAAATAACACCTTTTCACTAAATGAATATGAAAGTACATAGGGTACTTTATAGCAAAAACGCCATTTAAAAATGTTTTGTCTGTCTGTCCGTCTGTCTGTCTGTCTGTCTGTATGTCTGTCTGTCTATCTGTGTGTTTGTTCCGGGTAATCTTCGAAACCGCTGGACTGATTTTGACGGGATTTTCACTGGCAGATAGCTGATGTTATAAGCCGTAACTTAGCCTTATTTTAGAAAAAAAAAGATCACAAATGCTGCCTGTCGCGCGGGCTCAAAACGCGCGAGCGGGCTTTGCAATAGTAGGTATATAAAACACGAAACATCACACAAGTCGCGGGCTTAGCTAGTGTTAAATAAATAGCTATATGGTTTCCAAATTGTTTAAACTTTTCCCTTGGAAAGCCCATCACGGCGTTGAATTTAAGTTCGGTAATAATACCTGTTGGATATTAATGCTGAATGCTAAGGATACCATGGACTGCCAGGAGAACAAACGAATCCATCCTACAAGAGCTCCAAATCAAAAAACGACTTATCTCTGTATGCCGACAACGTCAACTAAGCTTCTTTGGACATATAATGCGGTCGCAAAAGCATGAGCTGGAGAAGCAGCTGATCGTGGGACAGATGCAGGGGAAGCGCTCCAGAGGTCGAATTCCAACACGATGGACTAAGAGTATTGTAGAGGCAATAGGAGAAACTCTACAACGATCTATTGATCTGGCGCAGGACAGGAGCAAATGGAGACAGATCACATATGGTCACGATCCTCAGCAGTGAGGGAACGACGCAGAAGAATAATACCTGTAGTCCGGCCATAGCGATATATGTGCTGGAGTGGCGATCACGTACCAGACGGCTTGTTCCCCATTTTATAGAAAATTACAATCGATTTACAATGGCATTACAATACACTCTTGGTCTGAAAAATCCTTGTATTTCGTGATTGGTGTGGAACATCTTCTCACAAGGAGGACTGACGATTTCATTCGCTATGCTACCTAGAAACCAATGAATGCTAGTGGCGATGGATCGTGATGCGTGGAAGCCTCATGAGAGGGCCCGAGTCCAGTAACGGTCTTACCCAATTTCTTGCACATTAGCAGACCTTAATAAATAACTTCGTGAATAATGTAGAAAGTTAACTAGGCTCTTTTAATAGGCTTAGTTAAAGTATCTATGTATATGAGTAACACGTGTAAGCGTCGACGTCAACAATTAGACGCCTCGGTTCACATTGTTTGACTAAATGCGGATGAGAAGTTCCCATGTACATAACTAATCTAACCTCGTTCCTCGCGGTTACCGCAAATGGGTAGTTAAGACTCCACTCACAATTGAGATGCTTGTTTTAAAGTTAATTTTGATTAACATATGATCATCTCTCATATTCTAAATGTATTTAGGTGATTTTTTCCAGATTAGGCTTCAGGGCTTTATTTCTCAGGATTTATATCGAACCAAAAGCAATTTGATAAGTGGTTAAGTTAGAAATCAAAAAGGATTTTTGTTGTACAGACGTTTCTAAACCTAACTAATTCACTTTACTTATTTTTTACCCAACAGTACGTCTGAAGCGACCTACGCTATATAAAACACTCGCTCTTCTCAATGGATTTGTTTGACACAAAGGCTTTATTTTCATAGGATTAGTGATTTTGTACTATTTGCGTTCTGGTTTCCTTTGATCACAGTTTGAGCTGATCGCATCTTTGGATCTGATTCGTTGTTCACAGTTTTTAGCTGAGTCGTTGATTGGCTGGCTGTTTAAAAAAACAATCTGTGTACAAAAATATATCTGGCTCTTGGTGTTATGTGGTATAATGTCAAACGTATAAAACAATTATTGCTTTCGTATTATCAGTATTTATGACGTGGTAGTTCTATATTTCTTTGTTTTCAACCGACTTCAATAAGGAGGAGGTTTTCAATTCGTGTGTATGTTTTTTTTTAATGTTTGTTACCGCATAACTCCGTCATTTATAAACCGATTCGAAAAATTCTTCCCTACCTACCCTTACTTACTTGAATAGTCACCGACTCCAAATTAAAGAAATTATGTGGTATCTAGTTATTTATAGCTTTTTAGTGCACCTAGGCTTTTTTGAAGTTGGTACATTTTTTAATTAATATATTTTTTTTTTACTTAGAACAAGCAACTGCTATTATTCTACTTCTTGAAGTAGAACCTTTTAACATAATGCATGCTGCTTATAACTATGGTAGTTGTAATGCTGGGACAGACAGACACTCAGATACAGACACACATGCACGTACGAACGGACTGAGTATTAGGGTTCTTGTTATAATATGTTAAGGAACAATTTACAAAACAACATTTGAATTTCGACTTTTTGGGGTTTGGTAATTAAATAACTTCCTTCGTTGAGTTAAATCGTACCTTTCAATCAATGTCGGCGATGTCTTGCAAATAAAGATTAATGTCAACCAAATTCCCAACAATTGGGGTGAGCAGTGGGAGGGGCAGGGGGTAGCCGCCGAAAAACATCTCGATGAAGTATCACAATATCTGTTATAATTCAATAATTGTCTGATCCCGCGGTACATTAATCAATATCTTCTACAGTTCTGCTGTTAACTTAGGAACCATTTGAAAAACCATTTGAATTCGGAGAGCGTCAAAGAGTAACAGCTGATTAATGATCTAGATAGAATTCTATCAGATCTCAGTATGACTTAACGATTTCAAAAGCTTTTTAATGACTATTGCAAAATTAATATTTTATTAATATTTAATATTAACCTAGGTATGTGAGTTAATTTGACACCCGTACACTCAAACATTACTATGAGACTTCACAGTGGACGCGGACGTAAATCTTATTGATACATTTCATACTTACTTTCTATTGACCAAGCCACTAAATTACAAGTACATATTGTTCCGTGACAGCTATGAGGCTGTGTGCTATGCGTGCTAACGCTCGCGTCGTAAGTTGTCTTTCCAAATCTATTGCTAATCTCTTCAGGACCAGGAGCGATAATACGCTCGACTCGGTACGGCTCCAGTGGCGCAATTGGTTAGCGCACGGTACTTATAAAACAGTGTTCGTGAGCAATGCCGGGGTTGCGAGTTCGAGCCTCGCCTGGAGCATATTTTTTTAAGGTCATAGAAGAAATACTGGTAATTATCAGTCTTCTCAAACTGTGACAGTTTGAATCATTTATGGGAAAAACTAGATCATTAGGCGACACTTTTTTAGGGTTCCGCAGTCCCTATAAAGTCTTCCAGTCCGTCCGTCGGTCCGTCCGTCCGTCCCAGTCTGTCACAGTATCGGAATTTGGTCGGAAGTAGACAAAATTTTGTACACCTTAAGAACAAATATCACTTTGAAAAATATAAAATGTAGGAAAATTACTTCATTGAGGTACCTCACCAAACATGGAAGGGGGGATATTTATTTTTAGTTATCCCTTCATGTCTACATAAGCAACTGGCGATTAAAAAAAGAAATATAACAAAATGTAAAAAGACAAGCCCGCTGAGTTTCTTGTCGGATCTTCGGCTAGTTTAATAAGAAAAATATGTAAAATTGTCAATTTGTAAGTGCCCCCATAGCCCTAAACAAAATAAACGCTTTGACTTTGACTCATATGTGGTATCGTTAAAACTCTCGGTCAAATATTCTATTTGCGAGATTTTTAGGTTTTAAATATTTAAATAAAACTTACGTCAATATTTCCGAAACCTGTTACATTTTTCTATTACAGAAAGATTAATAAAATTATGCAGATGAAAATGGATACATTGTTAACCAATTCCATTGAAATAACAGCAATGAATTTCTATTGTATGTTAATACGTGTATTTTTATGTATGTTAATAAGTGTTCATACACGTAGATAGAATAATGTAAACAACTTTTTTGTATTTCAACCTAGGGTGAAATTTTACTACTAACTGAGTCACTTAATTGCAATGTTATAATTATTATAGGTTTAAACACACGCAAAACATGCCAAAAACAGAAATAAGATGTTAAATTAAGACATTATTTTCGATTTACTGAAAGATTTTGAGATTTTAACTATTTCCAAAAATGTAGGATCCGTTTTTAAACTAGCCTGTGAAATTAGCCCACTCCTGGGCAAAGGACTTCCCTATGCTTTTCCACGTTGCTCTGGCCAGGGCAATTTCCGGCCACGTTCGATACAAAAAAGAAAAATACAATTAATTTTAAAGCGAGTCGGTCAATATGGTTCAATAGCCGTTATACATATAAACTCTCTTTTTCCGTCCGATACTTGCAAATCTAGGTAGGCAGATACTTACTTACTACTTTCTCGATCTAAAAGGGAATACACTTACCTTGTCTAAAATACTTAGGATCAATATAATTAGTAATTAGTCATTGTTGTGTTGATTTAGTAACGATTCGTGTAAACGGGTAAACAGTTATATCTAGATGATAATTTCATAATCTTAAAATTGGTACTTTATACCCATTTGAGTAGTTTAGGTCGGGGTTATTTTTTCAAATTTACCCAGAAAGCAAAGATTCAAAATTATAACGGCGAGGCAAAGCAATATATAGAGTACTAGTGTCTGCCCGCGACTTCGTCCGCGTAGACTTAAGTAAAGTATTCTATGTGTTAATCCAGGTTATAAACTATCTGTGTTCCAAATTTCATCCAAATCCGTTCAGTAGTTTTTGCGTGAAAGAGTAACAAACATACATCTACACTCACAAACTTTCGCATTTATAATATTAGTAGGATTTAAATAAGGGTTATATTTTTAACTAACCCAAATATCTTGGCCTCACAGAACAACTCAAGTAAATAGGTAGGTTACCTAATTATGTAGTTTAGGTTTGCTTTTTCTGATAACCAACAAAACCTAGCTAGCCAAAAATACATATAATTCCTCTATTGAAATGGCTACGGAACCCTTGGACAATTTTTAGCGACGTTTTTATAGTGGCATCGCGACCCTATTATAGTGGCGTCACGACGCTGTTAGACTGGCGTAGCGACGCTATTATAGTGGCGTCCCAACGCTTTTACAGTGGCGACGCGACGCTATTATTGGGGCCTCGCTACGCTTTTATAGTGGCGTAGCCACGCCTCTGCTTTTATACTGGCATCGTGACGCTGTTATAATGGCATCGTGACACACTTATACTGACGTCGAGACACTATTAGAATTATTCAAATGGCTAGGGAACCCTTCATTTTGCATGGTCTGCATGCACTTGACCATTTTTTGTTATTTATTGACAATCGAGTTTGGTCCCTGATACGAACATATTGTCTGATTTATATTTTTGTCTTGGGGTTTTGCTAATTATGAAAAAAACTTTGTATTTTAGATATGCGTTTAAGGTGAGAAAACTCGCAAGGGATTCATAGAATGAGTGAAATCACGGTCAAAAGTCAATATCAAACAATACACATAAATAAGTACATAATATTATAAATAATGAAACGAGTTAATAGTATTCATTGTTATTCGATAAAATAATTAGGTATTAGTTTGAACAATATGATTATAACATTACATTGTATTTGATAATTACAATAATGTTCATTCGTAACCATTGTTTGTTAATCTGAGCATAGTTATTGGATTAATACAAATTGTTTCCGGATTAATTACATTAGATACATACCGGTTCGTATAATTACGGATTTGTTCGTTCACAAAATGAGCACAATATGTTTTAATTGTGCATTTCCATTTAATCCCTTAATGTGAAGGGGTAATCATTTTAACATCATTATGTCGATAATGTTTAATTATCATGTGAGTTCGAACGCGTAGGTATGTGAAGATTGCGTACAGTCATAACATTGGATGACCGCTTGGCGCAGTGGTTCGAGCATTGGCCGCTCGGCTCACTGCACATGGTGGTTGCGGATTCGATTCTCACCGGGGTAAATTTCGCAAATGGACTTTTCGTAACTTTTCCAGATCTGGGTGTCACTGAGATCGCCCCCAGTCCATTACACGGTACCCATAGTACAAGCGTTGCTTAGATTGGGACCATACAGTTAGTGTGTCAGTCTGGCGATTTATTACTATTATTATTTAGTCTACCTCTACCATAGATACTCTCTACTTATAAGAGATTATATAAGAAAGTAATGGTATTTTTAAATATTTATTATATCGACTTAACATACAATTAATTATTTCATTACAACGAGCAACGATTCTTGGCTTTTCGATTTAATTAATAACGGCTAGGTGTGCGGCCGGTGGACGCTTCCAATGGGATGATGCCGCGAAGATAAATATTTGTGATATTAACATTCGAGACTCTGATTAACGATGCCGCAATGCCGCGGAATAGGGATGAGCTGCGGCGGTCATGTTAACGATATTTTAAAAAAGTTCACAAGATAAACGTGCAGTTAGTATCTGCGTAACTCTATGTTAATGTATTATTCTATTCTTAATAATTAAGTGGTGCAGTGAAATTTGTGCCATCTCAAGTTTTCTTATTGTGACTTTACCAGAAAAGTAGGCGATCAGACCTCTTTATTTAGCTAAAATTAATAGTATAAAACCTCTTTAACCATGATCCGCCCGAAACTTTTACATAGCTAAATGCATACGTTTTTTAGTAAGACTTATAATGTAGTACGTGATGAATCGATTTTGTTGAAGTAGCTGATAGATGTGTGAAATTTGAAGCCTTTAATTCGATAAGAAATTAATAAATCTATGCCCGCCACTACAGTCCCGCGAAGTGTCACAGTGGGTACTGAAATTGAATTTGCAAAATGAAAACCGTAAAGTTATCGACTTTTGTGAATAAGAATTTGATGAATGGACGCTGCAATGGCGTGTAATTATGAGTGAGATTTTAAATGGAAAGATAAAATGATTGGTCGCAATGGCCGCCGACCTGAATACTTTTTAATTTGATATTTAAGACAAGTTCCAGTCAGCTGGCTACACCTGAGATAACTAATAGATAATAACTAGAAAAATAATTCATCCGATCTTATAAACTATTTAGAGGTGTGAAATAAATATTAATTTATCGTTCATAATAAAACTTATAAATTTTCTAGGGCACATACATATGGAACGAACCTGATGATGAAATTGTTTGTATAAAACTCTGAGTGAAAGAGTAGAAAGTTAGTAAGACAGATATATAATAGGAAAGGAAATGACGTATGAGTGAATAAGATGACAACAATAAACGATGTTAACAGTATTAATGTTTCTATAATATTCTTTCTTTTTTTCGAATTGTATTGATGAATGAGATAATTTATTTAAAAAGGGTAGGTGTGTCTAAATTGTTTGTTACTTAAGCAACTCTAGTTTAATGCTTGCCTCAAGAAACATTTTCGCTTAATTTCGCCTTGATTAACTAAGAACGAAAGTGCTCCTACAAAGATTCAAAGTTTCCAAATAAATAATGTCAAGTGCTAAGACGTTTGCCAACTTAGGTCCAGGCGTCTTTAATTTAAACATAAAAAGTTTTGCGTACCCTTTAAGAGGGGTAATCACGCTTAATATGGTAAATTGCTATCATTAAAAATAAGACAAAATAATTTCTAGCCTTCAGAAGGCTTAGGACTGCACCTTCTGCTTTTACGTGTCATATGAGACGATTTAAACCCCCTGTTTACAGCGACTCCGAAATACGGGACTGATTTATCGGATCCGCCGCTGCTGGATGTTGATGTTCATGCAACATACAATCTGTCGGATCTGTGCTTGATTTTTAAACCTATGCACCTGTTAACGCCTGTGTCAATTTACAAACCCTCTCAACCAGAACATGATACAATATATACCGGATCGTTTCCTGTCTGAAGGCTCACATACTTCTCCATACATCGAACGAAATCGGTTTTTCTTACTGTTCCCGCATGGTGTCAAAATGTAATTACAAATTACTTGTGAACTCGCTTACAATGCATGAGCAAGACAATTGTTTGTTATGTCGTATTTTAGTCGTGACTCGTGATTTCTATCCAATAAAATAAGCACGAATGGTGTCTTCACTAATTGGTATCTCCTAACACCTATATTACGCATCTGTATGGCAGATAGTGTTTCCAAATTGTTGAGGTCTAAAATCTAGCGGCACTTATTAGGTAACTGGGTTACGTTAGCTGTGTGGGTGGCCTACATAAAACGTTGGGTTTTTCCCGAACATTCAAACAGTAATGAAAATTAACTCCAAACTTAATCGCGTTATTCTAAGCGTCTAGCGGGATTCCAAAAGTTTATCTTAGGTATAATTGAAATCTAATATTAAAAGCTCAGTGATTTTATTAAAATTAATTATTAAGTCCGTTGACTGCGTAATATAGTATATTTTTAATGTAGATTATAAAGCTCTATCCATTTGAATTGTAAAGGTTAATTTTTATGCCCAAAATAATTTGCCAGATTTTTTCAGTCACTATGTAAGAATAATAATGTATGTAATTTAAAATCTCAAGTAATCCAATTTTTAAATCCTTTTTTTTACTTGAAACACTCTTGTTTAATTGTCCAGCGTATTTAAGAGCGAAGAGAGATCCATTCAACACTGGCCAAAATTCCTTATTTACAACCGTGTAGTTCTACATGTAATATATATCATTACAAAATTTAATTACGGCTCCATTAGGCTTATTTAGATGCTCCGACAACAACGATCCGGCGTTGTGTCGCCGTCAAAAGCGCCGTCGCACTAATTCGTCGCACGCAGTTAATTATTCAGGCGCATGCAGCCACCTTTGTTATTCAAATTAAGATGTTCGTGGCAAGTCGTTCGGTAGCGCTGTGTGAATTAGGCCGTATCTAGGTGTATATTTGTGCTTTGGGTAATATTATTTCTTAATTATTAGCCTACAAATTTAAAGAAACTCATAAATAAATTTAACGAATTCAGTCCTCTGAAGAAAGTACAACCCGTATACAAATAAAAATCGGATTAAAATATGTCTGTCCCTGTTTTCGCATTCATCATTTTTTCTTCTGATCAAATTTTAATTAAGTTTTCATTTATTTGTATTTTTATTCCATTTCATTTTATGAGAAAAGGGTTTTACCATATAGAAGATAAACAAAAGCAGTCTAAATCAACTCCAAACAAAACCGCATCAGATCCTTTAATCAAGTTTCTAGTGAAACAACACGCGTCGGGTGCTGAGCGTGACACAAACAGGCTATTTATATGACACGACAAAACACATTAACTGTTTTTTATTAGTCATTTTAATTGAAACTCTAATATAAAGCAGTATAATTGAAATTGAAACAATATTGTGCATGAAGATAACACATTTTTGAAAAAAATAAGATATCCGTTAGCGTTCTAATTTAGGTCCATTCGTATAGACCGACAATGCGCTGGAATTAGGCCCCAGTAGAACGATGCTTGCGACTTAAATGTGCAAACGAAAGGTGGTGTTGTGTCGCGTGCAGTGTATTCCAAACACGGAGGGAGACTGTTGCGGAAGTTGTATTAGCGGAGAGTAGTATATTTTAGTGTGTATGTAAATGCTGGAAGTGTGGATTTGTAGAGCGTTATTTCAATATTATTTTGCTTCAAAAATAAACGATTTTATTGGTCCACACAGATAAATAAAGTTTTAGATGATAGTATTTTAGAATGTTTTAGTAAACGTTTTTCATAACCTACAGCAAATAATACGAAGCTTTACAGTAAAAGAGGGAACGGGGATGATCTTCCGGCTTTTGGTCTCATCGTGCCAAACGAAGCTGTAATAGCTACTTTAAGCTTCTGTGAGACTACCGCGGTCCGCGGGCGAGCCGCCTCGTATATGACTTGTAGTCACTTGGCAATATGTTTGTTTATCGTTTATAGGGTTCTCTATTTTACCATCAAAATCTCTATTGTCAGAACCGATCAGCTACCATCGGTTATATTGGTTTGATCGATCACTCGTCAGTTGCCAATAGAACATAGGTACCTACTGTACGAATCTCGCAGTGTTTGTTCAGTGGATCCCCTGAGCCGATATCAGTGATGTTTCCAATAATACTACCGCTGCAGGAGTGGAAAGGAGTTTGAATAACTGATAGATTAGAATAACGTGACTGAATCTTCTTACATTAATGACTCAATCTTATTAATAACACACTAGAAATATTTTCTTATAATATTTCTTTAAAGATAAAAGGAGTAATTATTATGAATCTGGCAGTAATATCACAAGTATTTTACGGATTGCTGACCATTTTTAGCTTGATGCCATGAAGATTGATACGCGATCAAGAAAGTTGACAACTAACTGCAACTGTTTCTAACTGGTCTGCTATAACACATGCTGAATCTTACACATAAAGCTCTATACGTTAGCGTATCAAGAGTTCTCGTTAGGAAGCACTGCATCGCGCAATCCTCACTTCTGTTAAAGTTCGACGTGTCGACAACGAATTGATGGATGTGGTAATCGCACCGTAATGTAAACCTCCATGGAAATCCTAAGCCAAAGTATAATATAACGACTGATATTCACAAGATAATGATTAAAATTTAGGAGCACTGAGTATGTTTACGGCTTTTGATAGTGTACGATTTTGTGATCATGTTTTAGAAGCTGCTGACGAATAATAATGGTTACTACATCGGCATAAAGTAATCATAGCAGGTAATTGAGATAAATTTCAGGAAACAATATAGAATTAATGGAGCCTGGGTCGATCTGTGTTTTTTTGTTATAAATCCTGTGGCTTATGTTCCCAAGCATCGTAAGCCAATTTACTTTTTAAAATTTCTTCAAAACTAACTATTGTGAATTTAATTGCCGCATCTGTAAATTATTCCTACTCCAACCGATCCGAAGTGAAGTAGTTCATCGGTAGGTACTAAGTGAATAGTTGGCGACTTAGTTGCACTAAGTCCACTAAGTAAACCGACCCGCGTTGGCGAGTCCTCCCGCCCTGAGGCTACGCGCCCGCCCTAGCTAATACGTGCCGATACGATAGTGTGGCGCAAAACTTTCATATTATATTGCTCTTTTATTAGGTTAAAAGGTTAAGATTTATAGGGAGTTAGTTGTTCCAGGGTTCAAAGAAAAAAATTAAGTTGTGGTCGAAAATTGCTTTGGATTGTGAGTTTTGGAAGAAAAAGGTGGCTTTTGCCCAGGACTGGGATAATCTTAAGCTATTTAAGCTTGCTTCATTGCTTGAATAACATACATAGACTGTAACTTGTGAAATTTATATTCTAAAAGCGACCACGTTATGCAACACTTAAGCACCAAATGATGTTTTAGCAGCTTCAGCAGTACATTAAAGGTTCTGAATACCTATAACCATAACTCATAATGAGACGCTCCGACACGGCGCGCGGCGCCGCGGAGCGGGCCTGCATCAGAATATCGTAGAGGCTTTCATTTCACTGTTTGAAGCTATCTGCAAGCGCCTAGCTCCATCACCACTAGAAACTCCACCATTACTAACGTAAAAGGGATTTTATGAATTCGGAAATTTTATTATGTTGACAACGGTTACTAGTGTAAAGACCATTTTCGGTTCACAATTACTTTTTAACTTTTGAGTCGATGTTTTCCTATTGATGATTTTTACAGCTTCACCGGAGGAGTTGGATGTAGTGCTTGGTGCGCCCTAGATGGAGGGCGGAGATTTATGAGGGGAATTACTATGGAGTGAAGCTAACGTTCTTGCCTTATAAATATGTAGCTGAATCTGTTATCCTTGAAAATCTCAAGTATTAAATAAAGATTTAAATACAACAATTTTTGTCGCAGTAACACTATATTTCCGGTCTTCATCCAATCTTTCTAGAACTGCAAGCACACAGTAAATGTCCTGTTACATACTACTATAACACACACACTACGCGTAGATCAAAGCGATTCGCTTTTGTTCCGGCTGACGGCGCCGCCCGATTCCGCGCTGTGCCAGTGATTGCTTTTTGACGTACCCTGGACGTACCCCGGCTGATGCGATCGACGTCAGCGATCGCTCTCATATTCCGCTATTTACAAATTGGCAGAAGTTATTGTTTCAGCGATATTGTATCCGATCTTTGAATGTTGGTAGTGTTGGTATTGCAACGCGTTTTGATTTTAGCTTACATTTATTAGTTTGGAAATGGTTTTAAAGTTCTGCGTATGCACCAATATACTATTTTAAGAGTTATTCTATTGTTTTTCCGAACTGTTATCGCCAGGTAGTTACTATATATATACTACAATAATATGATTGGCGATTGAAATAAAAGTAACAAGAAGTGTTTGGTTTGAAAACTTTATGGAGGTAGGTTAAGAAGCTCTTTTTAGTTTTGTTATATTTTTAATAAACTTATTTTAAAATTAGAAAAAAAAACAAAAAAAACAAAATGTAAACAAAGATTGTTTAAGGTGAAGGTGCCTGTCTAGCCCGCGAAATTCAAAATTTTCGAGTATTATTATAGTTTATCCAAAATCTGAAAACATTTAAGACAACATTTTATGATTTGCGACAAACACAGTATGCAGTGCGTTTATTAATACGTTTATTTTACTCTAAATATTATCACGGTGGATATGATACTAGTAAATCACTAAATATACAAAAAAATCCAGATTATCGGGATAGCTGTCGTTCTTGAAATGTTTTAGATAGTAAGTTGGATATTTTTTTTATTTTTTTTTTTTTATTTCGAAATAGGCAAGTATTTGACCACAATCTCACCTGATGGTAAGTGACGATGTGGTCTACGGTGGTGCATACTTGCCTAGAAGGTACCTGTTCACTCTCGACTTGAAAACATCCAGGTTATAGTCAACCGGGAACAAAGACGCCGGCAAGGTGTTCCATTCCTTGGCAGTTCGCACAATAAAAGTGGAAGCGAAACGCTTGGTACGAACTGAAGGAATGTCCACGGTGTGTGGATGCATTGTATCCGTGCGTCTTGTCGTCCGATGGTAGAATGGAGATGGGGGAATTAACTCGTGTAATTCCATCGCACACTCGCCGAAATGTATCCTGTAGAAAACTGATAGGCTGGCAACCCTGCGTCGGTGTTCCAGGCTCTGCAACTTAGCCTGCACTAGGGTTTCACTGCCAATGAGCCTTCTTGCCCGCTTATCTATTGAGTCCAGAGCCTTCAGCTGATACTTAGCAGAACCATCCCAGAGATGGCTGCAGTACTCCATACACGATCGGACTTGAGCTTGGTATAAGTTTAGAAGCTGCCCCGGTGTGAAGTACCGCCTGACCTTCCCCAGGATGCCTAGCTTCATTGCAGCAAGTTTGGCTTTGGACTCAATAAAGGGACCGAAATTGAGCTTAGAACTGAGTGTAACACCCAGCAGCTCAAGATGGTCCCTCACGGGCACAGATACATTCCGGAAAGTCGGAGTCAGTTGGAATGGACTCCGTTTTGCAGAGAAAAGACACGCTTGGGTCTTGGAAGCATTGAACTTGACCAGGTTGGCATCGCCCCAAACGGAGACTGCCTGCAAGGTCAAATTCAATCTTTCGACCATAGCCTCTCTTTTGGACTGAATCAGCGCTGCCCCGGCTCGTGCGTCGGAGAAGTATCTCTCTGATACTGTGCTGTCATCTGCATACCCAAAGATACCAGGTCTAAGAAGGTCGTTTATGTGCAGCAGGAAAAGAGTAGCAGAGAGAACTGACCCCTGAGGTACCCCGGCATTAATTGCCAATATATTAATAAATGCACTCCACATGGTCTTTCTCGCGAATTACAAAATGTGCCTTTTATTATTGTCAGATTTTGAAAAAATTCTAAAAAACCTCAAAAAATTTGAACTTCGCGGGCTAGATGGGCGCTTCAGCCTTAAGATAAATTCTATAGATACATTATTATTTACCTCACTTTCTGTTCGAGTTATTATAAACCAACCCAAATACAATGTCACATTTTCCTTAATTCTCAAATGAAATTCACGATGTATTATTTATCTATTTGTTTTCCGAGAATTCCGAATCCCTATACCGTTATGAATAAAACAAAATTCTAAATATACTTACATCAAACCTTTTATTTACAGACAGAAAACGTAACAAGAAAAACAAAGCATGTTGCAATGCAACGTCTTGATCGGGCTTACCGCGAAATGTCTCGTGTTTGTCCGTAAATCCGCACGCTTTGATCCCGCGCTGTTGTTGAAAAATTCAGACGGGCGCACCAAATACTGATGCAGGTTCGAGAGGAACGTTGCAGTCAAAGATGCGGCTTAGTGGGCCATAATGCATTGTGTTTTGACTCGCGATAAAGGATTTTATACTTGGTTCAATGTGTGTATAGATTTAAAACTGAATAACGTGTTAGTCGTAGTAGTAATGATAGTCTGGGCCATGCTTGGTGGCATGATGATCATGTGTTATACAACATCAGTTGTAGGTATACCGTTTTATGTAAGGCAACAGGAAAAATTATCACAAAACGTCGCGATTGTGTCCAAAAAAGAATTAAGTAATGTTTACTTGGGACAAATCACGGACCGTATCCCGAAATACGTTTCCTCGCTTTATTTAACCGGTTTTATTCCGACCGTCTTGACAAATAGATATTTACATTTTCACTAACATGGACAAATATTGCCAGTCATTCGGCGCGACGGTATTAAATCGATTTATTTTCGCGTTTGTTTGATTAAAGTAAATGCATTTCCATAATAGTTAAGAAAGAACGGAAATGAATTTAAATAATATTTTATGTGGCAATTAACGATATTGTCCATTACAAAGGTATATACGCAACATGGCTAACGCATCACACCGCGAATTTAGCGGGGTCGATGAATATTCAAAAAGCTCTCACGTCGACGCTATTTTCTTAAGCGGAGTGCGTACTCCATATCAATTACTGACGGCATTAGCTCAGCGGGCGAAACGTGAAACGTCTGGCTGATGAATATGTGTAGTTTAACCGTGACGTAATTCTTTCTTTGCTGCCAATGTTTGATACGTTTGATTATGAGATAACCTGTGATTTACCAAGTATTTTTGGCCGTTAAGGCTCTAATTGGGTCATAGTAAGTGAGGCGTATACAGTTCACAAGTTCCACGGAATCAGTTTTTGGGTCTAATCCTGAAGACTTTTCCATACACTCTCACCACTGTTACATCGGTAAGCCTGAAGCCAGGATCGTCAATGGAATCCAACGTATACGAATGATTGACCCTCGCACGTGGAGATGATGTTATTTATATAAAAAGAAAATAGGCAATAAATACACTAAACTAGTTAATGTGATATAAACCTAGATGGTAACGGCCGTATCGTGTCCGCGCCGCATTACCGGCGCGGGCGTCACAGTGCCAGTAATAACATTTGAATGGCGGCAACTGCCACACATGGGTCATATTATTATTGTACTGTGCGTGTACTTACTACGAGTTCTAACAGTTATAACCTACAAAATTGAAAAGTGTAACAAGCGTGTCATATTGCCCTCGTTTATGCATAAAATCAATGTATCTGTAGTTTTTGTCTAGTTTAAAAGATGTACTCTTAAATTACTAAGAATTATTTTAATTTCATAAATAAATATCGCCAGACTAATTTAGAAACGTTGGGGTCCCAAGCTAAGCAACGCTTGTAGTAAGGTTACCCAGTGGCACCCAGACAGGGAAAAATACGAAAAAGCCATTTCTGGAATTTACCCTGACGGGAATTCAACCCTCAACCATTCGGTGCAGTGGGCCAAACAGCCTACGCTCGAACCACTACGCCAAGCGGCGTAATGGTTCCACCAACATTATAAATAACCCTTATTCTTTCCGTCTCCTTCTCTACATAGAGAAAGAAAGCAATATACCTAACAAGCAGGATAAATATGGAGGCCTATTGAACATGATGAATTTCGAAGCCATTGACATTCCAACCAACACAAGGCCTTACAAAAAAAACGACATTATTTCCTAAAAATGCAAGAAACATGCCCTGTACACGCACCGATTTAATACGTAAGGTCGCCTGACAATAGGGACCCTACTCATCCGCCGGCGATTCCTTCCCATTCATTTCGAGCCCCCCCTTTTTAATCCGAAACTTATGACCGTGTAAATGTAACGGCAAGGGTTAATATCGTGTTTTATTGGACGTGTTTCGGGACGGATTTACGGACTTTTTTTGCGTACCTATTATACGTACATGATAAGGGCAAACACGTCTTATAATTGTTGTGGGATCCCTCAGTAGTGATCAGGGTTGGATAAAAATAGAATTGTTGTTTTAAACAGGTGTTCTTTCGTATTATAAAATATATCGCAACTAAAAGTAAACTAAACCAACAAACACGGCAATACATCACCGGATTACGTCACAGTTGGCCACTATTTAACTTTGGAAGGAGTTTTATTAACAAAACATTAAATAAAAATCTTTAAGTATGGGTACGTACTCACACGTGCTTTTGTAACTAACTTTCTTGTAGGTGCCTACGTAAAATATAATTAATCATGTTTTATTAGTTAAATTAACTGCAGTCAACGTGTAATTTGCACTACTTAAAATAAATGAAATAATTATGAAAGCTTTCTACTATGCCGCAATTACATTTCAGATATAAATTAAATGTAATCCATTCAAATTAGCCCACTCGAGGGCCTGAATATTAAAACCTGTCGCCATATTTCGGGATTAACATTATTTTAATGAACCGCCGTCCTTGTGAAGATTTTATAAAGTCGCCATACGAATAGATCTACTATTCAAAAAAATTAAAGCTATGAAAATAAAAATGTATTTCTTCTGAAGTGTTTGGTTAGATTGCCCGTAGATGATTTAACAAGTAACCAAACTATGAGCCATTTACATAGGCACTCAATGTTTTCAATCGTCTAACCACCTGTACTTTTGAAGTTCTTCATCATCAGGGTCAAGGAGAAGCAATATCTACGCAATAGTAATAATGTTCGAGTTCAAATCGGTCACCTCGACTCGCCTACATTCGGCCAACATTAATTAAAAATAAATGGTGGCGAAACGTTAAAACTACTAATTTTATAAAATAAGCTATTGGTTTTCCTATCGCTTTTTATTGATTGTGGTAAACATATATCTCTCCATAAGCCAGTGGCGTGCATAGGGTTTTGAAACAGGGTAGGCAGAGTTTAGCATAAAAATAAATTAAAATTAGGCACTAGGCATTAGACCTAGGTAGGTAGGTACCTTGAATTATTGCTCGTGAGCTTAGTCCAGGTTTGCATGTGTTAGACATCTTTTGTTGTGAGTAAGTAGGTATTTAGCCGTATCAGATATCTAAGGTGATTGGTTAATGTTCATAGACATTGATATACTTAGGTACCTATATAGATTTTAAGACAAGTCAGTCCCTGAATGGGTCGTTCGCCGTTAGTTAAGTACCTAGATCTATTCATGCAGTTATTCACAAGGACAGATACATAGATAGACTAATAAAAGTACCTACCTAGGTACCCAAACTAAATAAAATTATCAAACTTGTTTACTAATTCATAAATGAAATCTAACCGCATAAACCATTTTAAATAAGAATTGAATACCTATTTACGATATCGTAAAATACCCCGTTCGTTTAAAATCCGTAAGTACCTAAGTTGTTTTTTTTTATCGAAATTTTAGACAACTCGGCAAGGCGCTCGCGCTGTTGTCGTAAATATCTATTTTACGTAGTCTACGTACCTATGTTGGTATACGCTTTAGCGCTGAAAAATATCCCAGTATCCTGTCATCCAAGGAAATGATTCATAAAATTTAGCATTAATTGTCTCGTGATATTACCTACCTTTCTTCTGGGACAAATCCAAGTTTTTTACGCACCGACAGTTTAAAATAAAGTTCACTTTTTCTGCATAGGGCAATGAGAAAACACTTTTATTTATAATTTAAGTTCCTGCTTATCACACACGTCACTAATTTCACAAGTAATATTTATCCATAACAACGAGGATTTAATAATTATTCAAATTATTTAACACGCATGTAAACAAACCAAACAAACACAGAACATCAACATCCAACTAACAATAATGGCGTCTAAAAAAAAAACAATCAAATTTAATACTAAATATTAAGTGACAAAAACGCATTGTAAACTTTAAACAAACAAATTACATTGCGATTCAACCTACTAGACTTCGTCGGATTACCAAACCAGGCAGTGCCTCTAGCCCGAACATTTTAATTCGTAGAAATGTAGTAAATTGTGCGTATTTCATTCAAGGAATGAACGTTTCTTACACGAAGAATGAGGCACATTTAGTACGTGCTTTTGCCACCGACACGGGGCGGCGCGAAAGGAGCGGTCTCCACATGACAGCATTATGCGCGCGCTTTTTCAAATATCTAATTAAAATGATTATTTACTTTTAAATATTTTTTCTGTTTGATTTTATTATTTATTATAATTTTACCATAAAATCTCAGGGTAGGCAGTGCCTTTATGCCTCTATGGAGTGCACGCCACTGCCATAAGCCTATAGCTACATGGCCGCCTATAATTCTGTTAAAACCTAAGGCCATCTCTTCACCGCAGAAGATCATTGTGTGTGAAGAATACCGGCAACCGGCTATCAGGCACGCCAACCCGACCAAGAAAGTAACGACGATGGAAGAGACGAAATCTCTTCAACTGCTTATATGTATCACAAATTAAGCCGCCGTAATAACGGTTGTAATCCATTATGTATGGTTACTAAGTGTTAGACGTTAGCTAGTTCGTGTGAGTCATCCTTTCGCTGTAAATTTCATTGATAAGCTCGTACTGAAACTTCTGCAAATCGTATATTTTCGCTTATTGGACACTGAAATTTATTTCCTCGGTGTAACCACGCCCCTAAGGATGTAGCCTGAGTTATGTTATAAATTACAACCATTTTACATCCGATATATTATGGAGGGGAGTGTTAATCAATTCCGTTTATCCTTTTCTCGAATATAGAGTAAAAGGAGAGATCAGAGGCCTCATTATGAAATTTAAGTCCTGGAGAGTTCAGAGGTTCTGCGATTATTTTGAATACTTTTTCCTCCACCTGGATTGTGACTTTGTCCTAAGTCGTTCGTAAAAAAATATAATATTTAGTAGGTATATTTAAAGTACTTATCATAATATCATCTTTAGGCAGTCCACGTGACGTCTTAAACTGCCTGGAAATAAGGTTATAATGGATGGTTTACCTACTGCTATTGGAGCTTTATATGAGTTAAATCTTGAACACTTTAGTAACGTAGAGTTACTTTAGTACTTCTACTAGAAATGCCAACCAGAGTAGGAGAGTACTAACCACGAGTAGAGCTCTGTAATATTATTTTTATGCTTTGTCCTAGAATGTTGTGATATTAATTGGCATGACCACATGTTATCCTCTTCCGATGCCGTTTCAATACGAAACGCACATTTCAAACTCATTACAGCATCCAGCAGCCGATCAGTGCAATACAGGACAACTGCGAATAATAAAATGTCAATAAAATTCATGGGTGTTCCACGAGGCCTGAATAGCTATACGTTCCGAGGAATTGGATATAAAACCCGATCCATTGAACACATTTCCTACACATTACGCCGCGCCGGGCCGGCACGGCACGGCGGGATGCGCGCGTATCGATGCGGACGAAAATATGATTGAACTAGCTGTGCCCCGCGACTTCATCCGCGTAGTATTAGATTATTGGGTTAAAAAGTATCCTATATGTTAATCCCGGGTATAATCTATCTGTGTTCCAAATTTCATCCAAATCCGTTCAGTAGTTTTTGCGTGAAGGAGTAACAAACATACATACATACATACATTCATACATTCATACATTCATACATACATACATCCACACTCACAAACTTTCGCATTTATAATATTAGTAGGATCTGCACTGTGGCGGGTGATGGGTTAAAATGTTGAGGTTTTTATATCATTAAAATCATTGTGTCCTGGAGGAAAAAAAAATAAAAGCAAAAGTATTACATATTTTATTTCTGAATCTACTTCGATGTCTTTGATCTAATCAATTCCGTGGAGGCGCTTGATGATTTTTTTTATTTAAATGTTAATCATCTCAATAAAACATCTTATTTGTACCTATGCGCAAGTTTTACATTAGTTATAGTAGTCGCAGTAGTTACTTAATATAAACACACAGCAATATAGTTCCGTAAACATCAGAGCTTCACCCCACTGTGCAAAGATAGTACCTGCGAATTTATAGGTGTCAGTAAAGCGGCCTCGGCTGGCCGATTTCCCCGGCCGCTTCACCCGGCCGCTTTATCCTGCCGGTATCGAGGCCCACCTGGCCGATATCAGTGCAGTTGTGGTTTTCACAGTTGCTTGCGTAAGATCTTGCAAATTTCTGCTTCGCTGCGGCGTGAAACGGTTGGATGGAACTTGCTTTAATTTGTGCAGTGAGCATTTTAAAACTGACCAGTGAAAGGGTTGCAACACCTTAGTGCTTATTCTGTTGGTATACAAACATAACTTGACAGAACCAATGATTGCCATCCTTACAGCAGGACAGTAATATTTTTAGTTGTGCATTTGGTTTTGTGCGAATTCGTAACCAATAAAATTAGCAACATTATTAAAATTCGCAATTTTAACTCATTTTTCATCCATAATATTTGGTCTATCTTTGAATAACTATCAGAACACCGCGAGCGTGGAAGTTCATAAAAAATATCTTCTGTTCTACCAGCTACACAGTGCTCTAAACATAAACACAAACTAAAACTGAACTCTATCGAAAAACCGAACTCCCGCGCTAAGCACACTGCAATATCCCTTGGGGGGTGACGAAGCAAATGTTGCATGCTAGACGAAATTTATTAGATCCTCGCAAATCCTCCGTTCCAAAATCAACTCAAGCACTCTAAAGGCAGAGTTTAAATTACGTTGAAGGAATAGCTATAGCGAGGCGGACTCAATGCTGGGGATTATTGCAAAAAGTTTTGCATAGTGGGATTTGGACTTCAAATGGGCGATTTGGAGTCTCGCTTGGCTACTCCAGAATATTCGTATGGGACTTGACATCAGCAATTGGCCAATACATAAGTGATGCTGTGTGTTTGTGACGCTGAAGAAATAAAAGTGACTTTAGAATTTTGAATTTTGCAGCTGTTGAATATTTTATGACTCATATTGCTACGAGAAAATCAAAGGCAAACAAATAACAATTCAATATATTCATGAAAGCAATTGAAGAAAGCAATGTACTTTTTGAGATACTTATTTAATCTCGTGTATCGTTTATTATGACGCTATAATAAACGATCCTAGGGAATGATTTTGGCAGATTACTATGATCTCGAACGGGATAACAAGATAAACGGTTCACGATGAAAAAAATAAATCGTTTTAATTTGGACTTTACAAGGATTTATTCTTGACGAACATATTTTTAAATCTAAGCTAGGTTATAATGGAAAGTGAAACGTGATTTCATTATTTATAAATGTAATAATTTATTTAAGCCCTGTTTAATGGCTAGATAAGTACCAAAGAATATAGCCCAGTAGCTATGGCGTATGTTCTGTAGTGTACCTACTGGTCCACAATATCGTTGCAATTTTGTAAAAAACCTATTAAATTGCTATATTGCAAGGTACAGTTACGAAATAATCTGTGGTTATTTAACCTAAATGAAACTTTGCAGCACGTAACTTACCTAATTTAACTTAGAACGGGATTTTTAAGAATAAGAATTTGCAACAAACAAATGCACTTACTTAGTGCTTTTCATAATTTTCTTTTCTTTCTTTCATTAAAAAAGTACGGTTCCGAGAATTCAGTAAGTAAGTGTTATAAATACAGCTATATTTCACTGTAAAACAAATAGGAGATGCTATCATGGAGCCCTTTGAAAGGTTTATGTAGGTATGGGTAGTGCATGACATTCTTCTTAGAACTTTATGTTTCACTAGCTGTGCCCCGCGACTTCATCCGCGTAGTATTGGATTATTGGGTTAAAAAGTATCCTATATGTTAATCCCGGTTATAATCTATCTGTGTTCCAAATTTCATCCAAATCCGTTTAGTAGTTTTTGCGTGAAGGAGTAACAAACATACATACATACATACATACATACATACATCCACACTCACAAACTTTCGCATTTATAATATTAGTAGGATAGTGCGCCATTATTGCAAGTTAAGAGAAAAAAACCGGACAAGTGCACGTCAGGACATGCACAATGAAGGCTTCCGGACCCATTTCAATAGCGAACATTTATCATATTTATAACCAAAGTAGTGAAACACAGGAAACAAAGTTGTATTTGCGGTTGATTTTTCAATCTCAGTATTGAGTTTATTCAGAAACGACGGGGATTTAACTTAACTTTAACTTGGTCGGCTTTAGCTCGTGATTTAGTGAACTCCTGTTATGATTTTAATTGCAATGTCGGGTCATGTGCTAGTGTCCTCATTTTTTCTGGATTTTATGCAGTGTTTCAAGTTTTCAGCTTAAACATATTCGGGACCCCAATACAAACTGTTTTTCCTTATTTCACACACTTAGGGGTGGAATTTTATAAAACGCTGAAGATTATTATTTCTATTTGTAATGAGTAACCTTAATATAAATTTTAATGGCTCTAAGTTGAGATTTTTTTACCCATACAAACTTTCACCCCCTATTTTATTCACTCAGGGGTGGAATTTTACAAAATCCTTCCTTATATATTTACGGTATAAAAGGTACCCA
Organism: Notodonta dromedarius; assembly: GCA_905147325.1. Classification (NCBI taxonomy): domain Eukaryota; kingdom Metazoa; phylum Arthropoda; class Insecta; order Lepidoptera; family Notodontidae; genus Notodonta; species Notodonta dromedarius. The sequence continues at coordinate 511,384 of LR990173.1, read as the reverse complement.
CTGTCAAAATTTCATGATTCAACACCAGCGATTTAGGCTGTGCGTTGATTCCTTTGTTTTGATAAGTGAATTTGCAAAAAGTATTAAAATTTGCGACTTAAATGGCCTTATCTTTTGATTACGTTGTCTTAGAAGCCTAGTTTTTTACACTTACAAGGGGCCATGGCGTTTGATATTTGATATTAATTTTAGCTTGATATCTCTATCTGTTACTGAGAAAAAGGGTCTTGAAAAACAGACAGACAGACAGACGGACAACAAAGTGATCGAACCTATAAGGGTTCCGTTTTTCCTTTTAAGGTCCGGAACCCTAAAAATATTGACTGACAGCAACATGAAAAAAATACGTATCTAAATAATGTGTGTCCTCCATTTTGGTTTTCCAAAGTGGACCGTCACATTTTTGTATTGTATTGGTATTAAATGTGTTATTATAGTATTGCTATTTATTACTTGACACTGGCGAAATACCTATTAAACTGGATGGGCCATATTTTTAAAGAAAGAAGAAGCAGAATTAATGTGTCAAAATCGAGACATATTAGGTAAGTAAGGTCGATAGGAAAAGGCAAGTACTGGATGAAGTCATTAAAACCACAGACCCGAAAAGATTCAAAGCTCGAGAGAAAACTGAGAAAAGGGGTCTTAAAAACGTCTTCGAGCAGTACTTAAGCCCAATCGAGTTCCGAGTGTATGAATCGACAAAGGCGGAACGAAAAGAAAGCAAAGTCATTAATTCCGCCAAGGAGAAATTAAAATCCGATACGACACAAAATTTTCTCCTTTTCTTATTTAACAAGAAAATCTTTTTGACAACCCACTATCAACCTGATTTCAACTACATTTTCCAAACAATAAAGTTGATTATGGGCTGTTGTTTTCAGGTCTTTTAGGTCAGACTTAAGTGGTGCACTGAGCCAAGTTTCCAATTTAATTTGCCGAACACTTCTTATCTTTTTTTTAGTATTTATCCCCCGTTTGATTACATCATAGTGAAATGTTCGCTCGTTCAGTTTGTGGACGTGCTAATTCTGGACCGATACTTAAATTTGATTTTGATTTGGACCTTAAATTTAACGCAATTGGTCCACAATTACATGTATATTTGAATCTCTTAATGCCTAGGCATAGACCCAGTTCGACGTGAGGAACCTTAAGTCTCACAGCCTAGAGCTAGTCTGTTAGTTTTAGAGAGTATACTAGAGTTTCTAAGACAGTTAGGTTGATTCGTGATGCTTTCCTTTGCTGTAGGTAAGTAATAATGAAAATCGTGTTTGCAAAGCGAGCATTCGATTTCGTATGAATAAAATATAAAATTTGATTGCAATGCTAAACCGCAGAGCAAAATTACCTTTAAAAGCATTCCGAAAAATTGGCATGCATCATAACTTAAACGTCCCAATGTCTTTTAAAACTCGTCTCTAAGTAATACAGGAAGCGCAAAACCTCCTTTGCAAGCTACCAAATAACATCTTTTCAATGCAATTTGTTGAAAAGAATTGTAGAGAACCTCTCCTGTGACTTTCGGTGAACGAAATTCAACCCTAAATCTTTGTTTGAAAGATGCAAATTAGATTTGTTGTTGCACCCATACGTCTTGCAGATGCGCTCTATACACGATGCTTTGCACTTAAAATACATTGATTTTAAAGTTAAACTTATAATGTACAAAAACCTCTTATTTTAACGTAGTTAACTTAAGGGTTCTTTTTTATTTAAATGAAATTGATGTATTGCTTTTCAGTTTGGTAATAAATTGTTTAACAGGTTATTGTGTTTAAGCTCAGGCATTTTCTTACGTAAGTAATTGTATCTTTGTCCCACAGGACAGACTCGGTCTTTTGTCTAGCCGGGAATAATATTATATACTTACTATAACTTCTTATTTGTAATAAAATTACTTACTTACTTATAGGTCAATCTTCTCTACGAGTTCAGAAACTATGAATACAATCTGACGTTGTGTTGTGCGGAGGATTAATAGTATTATACAAATCAGAGATGCTAATGTCTGCCACTGGTATATAGGTTAGCATAGTCTAGTCTGTAGGTCTATAAGGTTGCTTTTTAAAGTTCAAATTATTGTAAATCCCTGCAATATAATATTTTACAATAATGCCATTTCGAACCCGGCATTTGGTATAGTAACAAAACCGATTCTCGTCCATCTGTCCGGTGCGAGGCTCTGCATAAAAATCATATTTGCATCAGCGCTGACGTCAGAGAAACGAAAGCCGAATGCAAACACACGGCACAGTGGAGGCTACATGTGCTGTTGGCTTAGACATGCTCACATGTTGCGGGTTTGTTGATCAAAGTGTTTGTGAATTACAATTAAGTCATAGATCTCTCTTTTCATGTCACAAATATTTTTAGTTCCATTTATGTTTATGAAATTATACTAAAGACCATCCCAACTTTTCCATTGTTAGACTTGACAAATAACTCCATTTGTGTAATAAGTAATTAAAAGTTTCGATCACGTAGCATAGAAAATTTTACCCAGGTTGGTTTTAATAAGTAATATTAATACGATATTTGGATCAATATTTAGAATCAAAAGGTACGCAACGTTTTCTAATGGCACATACTGATAAATAAGTGTGTTGATGTAAACCGTGCTACAACATCAACGGTACACACTCGTCCTTAGATTAGTCGCGGACGCGTCGCGTTGCCGGACTCTATTTCCCGTTGGTAATAGAGTGCCGCCGGCGCGGCGCTGGTCCGCGCTGAAGTCGGATTAATCAAATATTAACGATTCATGTCCGTTCCATTATTATGAAAAGCCCGTGGGAGGGACGAGAGAAACGGAACTTGTAGAGTTTGCAGTTGACCAGTTTAGATTGGACCACAATTTGGTTGAGTTATGTAAGTAATTTTACGGTGCAAAAGCTTAGACTGACCACTAGCTTTCAATACATGTTAGACTTACCCTTGTTTTGCACTAGACGAAACATCCACACAAACATAAGTATTGTTGTTGTATCTATATTATGACAACGAGCTCGATAGACAACAATATGTTTTGTATGAATGTTTGTCCAGTACAAACGAGAGGTTGGAAACATTGCGTATATTTCCTGCTTATATACTTCTTTAAACTGACACTGGAGACACAAACAACTACTCAGAGTCTTGTAGTTCAAGTCTGAATATAAACTCTAAAACTATGTTATATAATCCAATAAAGCGAGTCTCCTTTCAAAAATGAGCTGCAAGTAAAGTCCAACCAATTGAGATTATAGTTGTATGTACACATGCGATCTGACAACATCGAAAATAAATTCGATTTATTATTTTGCAAGCGGTTTAAGAATACTAATCCTCTTTGGTGAGGCATCGCCGCGTCGTCGCCTCCCGCGACGAAATCCCCGCGCAATATAGTTTAGGGTCTTAGTTGGCGACCAGTCTCTTATTGTAATGCGGAACCTGAGATATTACTTTATTCATGTAATATTGGTTGTTGTTTATCATGCAAATCTTTTTTGGGCTGTCACATACCTGCACGCATGAAACGCTTTGCTTACGCATTTATCATGTATGCTGCCAAAGAGCGGACTCCTTGCCCGAATCTGTGTTTTTCAATATGACCTGGGTTTATTCAAGACACGAGTTAAAAGGTATCTTCTAGGCAAGCGAGCTCCATCGTCGACCGCATCGTCACTTAACAACAGGTGAGATAGATGTCAAACGCAAACCTATCAATAATAATAATAAAACAAAATAAAGAATACGAGAAGTTGGAAGAAAATTATCCACTTTCTTCAATTGTAAAGCAGGAGATAAAACTGACGGCTGATAACCACTGCCTTCCAACTACAATGACGACGATTTTAGGGGCTCCATGTAATTATGTAGATAAGTTGGCCCTAAAGTTGGGAGTTGGTTAAACTAAAACCTATTATTTTTATAAATCGACATATTTTTTCTTGTTTCTGAAAATGCGAGATAATAACTAAGTATAAATGATTCTTAAAAACTTATTAAGTATATTTATCTAAAAATACATTTTGATTTTACCCTAAAAATATCGTACCTGTGTTCCATTTCATACGTAAATTCAAATAAATGAGCGCGACGTGGCAGCTCGTACGGAGCCCGCAGTTACTTCCCATGTATTTATTCTTATAAATCGGACTTTATGCAGGCACCCTCGTAAACTAGAGTTTTTGGTCGCAGCCTTGAAGGTATTTGTCGTTGAAAATATGGGAAATTGGATACCGTTGTAAACGCCCGAACGACGCAGGATTGTTTGAATAAAGTGGGGTGTAAAAAAGTTTGGGACCGTTTTGTCTTAGCGTTTAGTTAGTGTGGATTTAAAAACTGCTAAGGTCCATTGATATTTGAATACAGAAAAATATTTTTCTATTAGGTATCAATTTAAGCTATCCTTATGTTCACCACCCACAGTATTAAATATCAGCCGAAACCATTATTAAGTGCAAGTTTTTAATATAACGCAACAATTATTTGAATATAAGGTATAAATATTAATTATATAATAAGGTAGAATAAGGTAGAATCCAATGAATTCTACCTTGGTCTGTTTTTTATGCGTGTCTAAATATAGTTCAAAGATAAAAGGTGTCAGTCTGCAAGATTTTCCAGGTCGCACGTTACTAATTAATAGCGCACACTGAATATGTAGGATGCCTTCTATCTAGCTCTATTGTTAACGTTCCGAAAATTTGCAACAATAGATATTCGGGAAGTACACCCAAAGCCCGATTCCCACATTTCGCAGCCACGCACGAATGAACATCGGCGAATTTTTACGAGGGCTGTAGTGTAATAAAATTTAATATCACGCCCGTGTTGAGAGGATTTGCCAATTTATTGATGTTCTACGTGTTTATTGTCGTGTTACAGAATATAAACATTAGGTACATTGGAACTGGTGATTGTACCGTCACCTGCACCTCTAAGGGCACAGTTCCAGCATAAACTGAGCTCTCTCTATCTGAGGTGTCAATAATAAATAGAGCTCAGCTTATGCTGTGAATGTTCCCTAAAATATGCAGTTCACCGTACCTACCTGCGGTAAATGTCTGTGCTGTTGGTATGTTCATTCATATCGATATATTGCTTAGTTTAGATTCCTCTAGAGAGAGAGAGAGAGAGTTCTCTCAAAGGGTTAAGAAAAGTTGCTGTTTCTTCTGTTGTTACTGCCCTTTGAACCAGGTTACTTCCTTGTCATCATCATCATCTTCGTAAAAGATAATCGTAGACTTTTTATCTCTGAATGTTGATAACACTTTGTAAATAGGAGACGTCAAGGGGACTAAGTTTATCTGTTAAATACTCTTTGGAAGGTCGCCAGTAGTAATAATGCGACCTCCCACTCGGTTCAAGGAAATACATTTTATTGTTATGTGCCGGGTTTTGTTGTAATACCTACATTATTTTACCAGGTTAAAATATAATTTGAATATCTAAATTGACAGCCAACCCTTGAGAATTGCTTCTTGCTTTTTTTAAAGTATTCTAAGCCGTATCAGCTAATTGAATCCCAGTTTCAAGGTTCATGGTCGATTTTCTTGTACTCGTACATTTCATTCAATAAAAATATTAAAAAAGCGCTTCAAACCGCCCGGGGTCGCGTCAGGACCGGTGCCCCCGTACATTTCTCTTCACTCTATAATTATGTACCTTAGGGAGAGCGCTCGTGTTATCTTTTTTATAGGGCCCTGTAATGAAATGAAAAAATCCCGCCTCTCACGGTTTATCCGTCGTAAATAACGGTTAGCTGGTTACGTAAGAAATATGTATTTAAAACGACTTTTTTGTCATATCATGTCTTCTTTAATTGAATTTAGGAAAGAGCTGCCACCATAGATTTTAGTAGTTGCAAATGGTGAGGTAACCGGAAGTGCTATGCTATGTGATGATTAGAGCAGAGCTTAAACCGAGCCTGAAAAGCATGCAGTGAGTGTGAGAACCAATTATCCGCTTGGGCGCTACGATGCCACAGACAGACACACAGATACACAAATACACATGTTAAACTTATAACACCCCTTTTTTTGCTGGAGGTTAAACATGCAAAGTTGAATGTGACGGTGACAGGCTATAGTATAAAATCAAACCGAAACACAACTCACTTGTAACCCGAAGAAAATTACGAGCAGCTCTCAACTGCATTACAATGCACATAACAAGATAGTTTAGAAACAAAAACTCTCCGGAAGCGGCGAGTGTCAGGTCTCCTCACCTCGTTAAGCCGGAGTTAGCGAAACTTTCTTGTGCAACTGAGGTTATCTCGCTTTCACGAACAATTTAATAATGGAATAAACTCGTTGAGTTATATTTGAGTTTTCGTTTCGTTACACTCGTTGTAATGCCTTCATTCTTTGTGTTCGGGGCTGCTTCGTTTGGTTGTCATTAATTAGTGAGACTTCATTAAACTGATTTGGTGGTGACTGTTGAGAATTCAGGATAAGAAAAGTAAATTATTTCAGTACGAGCTCAATGTTCACAGAACTATAGTTTAAACTGTCCTCAGTTATAATGGATGTCAATTTCGTTTTTACCACTCAAAAGTTTCGGGACCTCATGGGAAATTATAATATTTGGGCAGCTACTTACACTCAGCTCCTGACTGTCAATTTTACGATCGCAGTTTTAGCAGTTTCGACTTTATCCAACACATTTTATGTTTTAAAATCACTACCAACAAACTATTAAAATCGCCTAAAGACAGTAAACCGGACCTCGGAAATTTATAATTACTAATTTATATTTAAACATTGTTTGACTAAAATAAGGTAATAAACGCATGATACACCTCGGTAAACTATTGACTAGCGTATCAGACGTACTTAGAATTCTGAATTGGAACATAAAGAACCCAGTAATTAGGGCGCCGATCGTTCAATGCGAGAAAATGAGAGTTTGATAGGAAATCAATATTAACAGTCTTGATTTGTGATAGTCGGTGGTGCAGAAAAGAAATAAGAATTTGACCTGATACACAGGGGGTAAACAAATTGTTCATACTGTTTCGAAATCACTGCTAGTGTTTTTTGTGTTTTAGTTAGTGCAGGTAGTAAAATTTGAAATTAAAAGTTTCATTTAAGTTTTCTTTTAGGCTAACCTGTTTTTCCTTCCAAAGAAAAGACAGTTTTAAAACATAGCTGCTGGTTTCCTAGGCAGGCGAAAGTTCCTTTACAAGCAAACTAAGATTTATGAAGTTCACATTTAGTTCGTAAAAGGAATACGTCACATTTCTGACCCAACGGGGATTGAAATATGAAATGATATCTAAAACAAGGACGCTATTTTGAATACAGCAACTTAAATCCAAAAACATGTCGTAAATGTATCAAAACCTCGGCCGTGAGTCTCAGGCTCAAGACAAAAACAGGGCTATTTAGCTGGCGAAGGAGGGCCGAGCCAGTTCGTGATAAGCATCCATTTTGGCGAGATCCTTTCTGCGAATTTATTACGTAGTTTGCCGTATTGGGCGGGTAGGGTGTGTTGACACTGAACTACAGATCTGCGGTGATTTTTAGCCACTGTAACTATGATTGCACTACTTTCACTGCATTAAGTCTTACAAAAAATCTGATGGCATCGCTGGTCGTTGAACAATTAAATTTTCTTAGAAAACAGTATCTTCAGTTTATTAATTTCAATTATTTGTTACCCATATTGGATAGAAAATATGAGAATATTTATATTGTGTACTTGCGACCATACCTAGCTTTGTATGGAAAAAAATATTCACACCACGTCAAACCAAACAATTGTGGATCACGACTTGATGATCCTTTAAAAGCTAACGCAGCAAACCTATACCGATTTGTTTGAAACAAATCACTTTATGATGCACCTCACATTACATTACATTTTATTAAATGTGCACTGTGTGAACTAATCTCAAGTGTCGGTTCTTGGACCTCTGGGACTTTCTGTCCTCTTTACTGCGTACCCTTTAAAACAACCCGACGATGCCCACTGCGGCCTTCGATAGCCGACGCACTCCATCCCATATATCCGAGATCGCGACAATCTCTGAATATTGGCATTGACCGTTCGGTGCGATGGGGAAAGTTATTTATAGTTTGGTAGTCTCTTGTTCACCAGTTTGTTGAACGTAGTAATAACGGTTTGATTAGATGAACTAGTACTATCAGAGTTACTTAAAGGAAAGAGTAGAAAACAACATGTACTTTTTTTTCTACAATCTATTGATTATCGCTTGAGGCATGTCACGTAGTAACGCATCTACATAGTAGGAAGGAACTATCATTTAGTCATTAACTAACATCGTGGACAGTGTCTTTGCTGGTTAAAAGTTCGACAACTCGAGAACTTAATCATTATAATCCTGAATATTATGTTAATGAATACTCGTTCTTCTTTCTTATATCATACGTAAAGTACATAATTTCAGAACTTTGTAGAGACTTTCAGAAGTATCGCACCATTCCAGTTAACCTTGTTATAATCAGACTCGTTTACAAGTTGCGAACTTGACTAACAATATTGACATGCGTCATCAATAACTATCCAGCAGATGTTGGATTTCAAATTGGACTCATTTGTTCTGGCTATCGAGAACATCCAACTTGATGCGGTTGATATTTGTGGAATTGGATTTATTGGATAATAAATTTGTTTGCCTGTTAACTAACTCAGCGTTAAATGAAGTTTAATGTGGAATGTCAGTGGCCTAGCGGTCAAGAGGTCGCTAGTCTATCGAGCGGTGTTTGCTTCAGCGGGGAAGACAACTGCAGATTAGTTCTGGCTCGAGGGCGCAAAATGTTTGTATAAGAACTGTCAACCTACCTATCTACATTAATAAGAAGTAATATCTATATATTGTATGTTGCACGTTAAATGTAAAATATGAACTTCTGAATCTAAACGACCTCTGGTCGACTTACTGGTCGACTTACTAATAATTTTATAAGTTTTGGGGCTTAAAAACAAAGGTTTTCGGAATATTGAAAATGTTAGTGACCTTAAATGTCTCCAATTTATAATGTTTGTTACGCGGAAAATTGGAATATCGTAAAGTTCATCAATTTGGGTAAGTAGGTAATGTATATTTTTTGTTTAACATTTTTTATTACGCTGTTGAACTTTATGAAATTGGATTGTTGTTAATAGCGGTACCTAGTAGGTGCAGTATTTTCTTTGCCTCATCTTTATTAATTCCATAGATCCAACTTGATCAAAATAGAGACATTTTTTTATATTAGGTAAGGATTTTAATTATTAATCATAATTAGATACAAGAAAAATTGGCGTCATTAACTTGTGGCACAATTTAGTTTTAAGCGCTCCTGCCAATAGGCATTGAACCTTATAACCGATTGTTAAATCGTTTGCTTTTTCCTCAGAACCTATTACCTAGTTAATTGTCTTTGAAAATAAGTCGAGTCTAAAAATCAATGCGTTTATTTTTGGAATTAAATGGTCCATATCCGTCCACTCCGCACGCAATCACACTTGATTGTGATGCAAATGGGGCCTAAATTGCGACTCGCAACCGCCCACCGCCGCATGCCGCGCCGCCCGCCCAGCCCGCGATGCTCGCCCAACTAAAACAGTTGACAGTTTTATTTGCGCGCCCTCAATGGGACATCATTTGAATTTATTGATGCGAAATCTTTTTTTATTTTGTGCTATTGTTCCAATTTACATTATTGTGGATGGGCTATTTCTATTCAATATTTATTTACTCCATTATGTACAACAATTCCTCTTGCTTAAGTCTTGCTCATACATAATGATCATGAAGAGGACAGTAAAATATTCAGTTTGGGCAAGAATCTATCACTAAATAGTATAAAACCAAACTCGCTATCTGCATCCGTCTGTTTGTCCGCTTAGTTATTCTAAGTAACGTATTTCGATGCAGTTTTCGTTATCATTTAGAGAATTCCTTCAGGTACTACTTTAGGCCCCGGGAAGAGCCGGCCACCTGCGCGAACTGCGGCGGCCCGCACCCGGCCAACAATACCAAATGCCCCGTGTTCCGGAGGGAGGCCCGGAACAAAAAGGCAGGCACAGTGGCCATCAGCGGGGGAACAAGGAGTGAGGCCGCAAGAGGCCCCGCCCCCGCTGAACCCGCAACCGAAACCCCGTCCGCCACTTTGATGGCGGCAGCGAACGGCCCCACCGAGCGAGTCACCGCCAAGAGGAGGAGGACCAGGAGGCGCAGGGCCAAGCGCGCCAACTCCGCACTCGGGACGACAGCTCCAGCTCCAGCTGCAGAGCCACCAGCTGCGCGACAACAGCGCAGCGCCGTACCCGCACCAGCTGAGCCAAGGCCTAGGCCGGCAAAGCGCGCGACTCCACTCCCGAAGAGGGGGATCTACCCGGACATCCTGACGGACACCCTCGAGGTGGTCCGCAACATCCTGGAGGCCATCCAAAATGGAGACGACCCCGTACCTAAAGTGCTCGAGGGTATGGTGCGCCTCGTCTCCAAATTTGGCCCAACACCCTCCGCCACATAGGCACCACGGATTGCCCCCGCCGCCCATCGCTTGATCGCGCGTCGGTCCGCCGGCGCTGCTTGATCGCATGGGCCGCCAAACCACCGGATTGACCTCCCACCCCTCCATTATCCAACTCCCATTTCCTCCCCATCCAGCCCGGTGGTGCTGATCACCTGCTAAGCTATGCTTAGCAGCGTTGCATCGCCTACCGGGCGAAGAAGGAAGAGGGGCCTCGAGAAGCCGCCGCTTCCTGCCGATCACTTTGCTGGGCCTCCACTGGTTCGCCAGTGGTCTCCCACGGCAGGGTTTGATCGCGGAAGCGGCGTGAACACCCTCATGATGGCCCCCCACGCGGGATCTACGTGTTCCCGCCACCTCCCACCGGACTACCGACTCCGAGGACCCGGCCATATTCATGGCCGGCGATCGACGCCTCGATCAGGGGGCTCTGCCCCGATATCGAGTCCCCACATCCAGCACGGATGTGTGCGAAGACCCGAGTAGTAGGTACTACTTTACTTACTTTATTCATCAGTATCTTACCTATGATTCAAGTGTTGCCTGCGTAGCTGATATATCATAGACCAATAAACGATTTATTATTGTTTACTATTATTAATAGATTCTAATGATTTTTAAGTAGCAGAGAGAAGCCGTCCGAAGCCAAGACGGCTCGCTAGTCCTACTAATATTATAAATGCGAAAGTTTGTGAGTGTGGATGTATGTATGTATGTATGTATGTATGTTTGTTACTCCTTCACACAAAAACTACTGAACGGATTTGGATGAAATTTGGAACACAGATAGATTATAACCGGGATTAACATATAGGAAACTTTTTAACCCAATAATCCAATACTACGCGGATGAAGTCGCGGGGCACAGCTAGTTGTAAATAAATGAATAAAATGTAATATAAATAAGTTCAGCTACAAAACCACTAACCAGATGGCGCTCACATCGAAATAAATCGCGGTATGGTATCGTACTATTAAAATACTAAGTTATTTTATTACTGTGTTTAGTTTTCACAGTATGTCCGGCTGGAAGACTAATTGTTGACTTTTTGAAAACGTGTATTATTGCCAATTCCAGCGAATTCGATACACGTTATTTTTCTTATAATATAGTTACTGTTTTAATGAATATCCTACTAATATTATAAATGCGAAAGTTTGTGAGTGTGGATGTATGTATGTATGTTACTCCTTCACGCAAAAACTACTGAACGGATTTGGATGAAATTTGGAACACAGATAGATTATAACCGGGATTAACATATAGGATACTTTTTAACCCAATAATCCAATACTACGCGGATGAAGTCGCGGGGCACAGCTAGTTATTAATATGTTAGTGCCAGGATAGTGGATAAAAACATTAAAATAAATAAAGCAAACAAAGCTAATTCGTAATTTTATTATCATTGGATATTTCCAGTAAAATGTTGTGGATTACACTTTTGTTGACACACTTTACAAACATTTGTGCCGAACTCCAATTGTGCTTGTGTTTGCTGTTCCATTTTGTGCGAATCCACCGTGAGAAACATTTGTCCCATACACTGTGCGGTGCAGCGCCGCACAGTGGCGCATACTGATAGAATTTCGCTTTTAAGGTGGCCGTCTACTTCGACCAATAGGAACGGTTCATTCCCCGTCAACATGAGCTAAGCTGGGTGAAGCTGAGCAAATCGAAACGGGCGAGCCCGCTTCATATCTCCGTCAGGTGGAAGGTCACCCTTACACTCGTAACACGCACGACCTGATCTCACGAGCTATAGGAAATTAGGAAAATCTAGCCAGTTAGCTGTCATGTGTTTTATTTTATCGCGGGGCTCTGCCTGCTCCTTACCCGATCAGCCGGTGTGACGCGGCGAATCTTGTGATCTATTTCAAGAGGTTTTGAAATCACGACCTATTTAATAATAATAATGTTATTGTTTGCACCATCATGCCTTTATTCACGTTTCACAATGATATTTTGGTCCCAATTTAATAGGGGACGACTTTTGCCATTACATCGAGCACACTACCATTCCTCCAATGTATGTACGTGTAGGTGTGTACATACATGGACATACATACATACATACAGGAGTACATATGTAACAATAACGTATGTCGGACAAACAGTGTCCGATACGGGCCGAAAGAATCAGTTTAGTTCGGGCATTTGGCCAAAACATGATTACGTTGGCACACTTCTCGGTACACATTGTATCTCGCACGAAAGGGTGTATGTTCGAGGGTGGTTATGTCAGTTTTGTTGGTACTCCGCGATTCTCGTGTGAGTATACTTACAGGATTGTTGGTCAGACGCTACCAAGAAAACATAAAAATTTATAAAAAAACTGCAGTATGCAGTACTTATACTGTTTTTTATTTTTTAAATTCTCATTGAAAAGTAATAAGCGTAGGCACAAGTAAAATGTTTATTCTCAGGCAATTTTTGCTAGTAGTATCAAGTGTATTTTTATGACTCTATCCCGCCATTTTCAAATCAATTTCATCATATAACAATTCCATTGAAGTGGCATAGTGAACAGCTGCAGCTGATCACTGTACCACTTCAATTGCAATTCCATTTGCGTCCATTAATACCGATATATTATGTTCATGTGTGCGATGCACAGAATCGATTGCGGGTGACAATCGAGAGGTCGCCGGTATCGTTCCACTCAAATTATTTTAGCCTGTGTTAATAATACAGTCCAAATAGTGTTTTGACAGGGGAGTGGGAGAGAAGGAGGGGAAGGGGGAGGGTTTTCAGGCTTTCTCAGGTATCGTACTAAATGCTGCTAACTCGTATTAATAGTTATTTTATGACAATATTCTATGAGAGGGTGGTACTACCTGAGCTAGCCTGTATATGAGCTGTAGTCGATTGGCCTCAATTTGCCCCTACCACCGCTTCTTATTGCTTAACTCTGGTTTACATACGTAGTGTCTTTATTAAGATCGAGTAATGGTTATAGGCCCGTCGCTACCCGCTACCCGTAGCAGCGCTTTATCAATTATATTTGATTTTACTAATCTTTTTTAGTTCTTTCATTCAGTATATTTGTAATGATGCGATTCGTTGTTTTTCTACATCAAATTCGTGCAAGGCCACTCCTAATAGGCGTACATTTTCCACGTCCAACATTTTGTCAGACTTATATTCTGATAAAAAATCTTTCACATAATCCCTCCAATCAAAGTGTCTGTCGCAAGCTGAAAAGCCCGAGCTAATTTACTTCGACTTAAAAAGATTCCCACTATCCCGCCGATAAAAGCCGACAATGGCGTCCATTTAGTTCTCACTTAAAATACCAGCGGCAAAAACGTAGAGCAACATTTTGCGCTATTTTAAACTCTCTCCAGAGCTCTATATTGCGCCGACATACATAGTTACACGGAAAAATGCCCCTAACGGTTGTCACCTTGGGAAATTTTACACTCTACAGCATATTCTCACCTAGGAAGGAGCGGTGGTATTTCATAGAGAGATGCCTAAAGCTTGCAGGGTTAAGTTAAAAGTTAGAGCGGGCAAAAAGTGGCATTCAGTTTTAGTGTAGCAGACCGGTGGATTTCTCGAAGAAAATGTTATAATCGCAGTTGCGTCTGCTATTTTAAAGTCACTGTCATAATATTATGTTGTTGGTATTCATATTTTTAGCTAATCTAATATTAAAGTTAAGTTGGATAGAAATATTGTAGCCACTAGCTTCAAGACCTCCTATAAATTGATCTCTTCTATAAGTAGGTAGAGTAAATATTGAAAGAGCCCGATCGATTTGAGTCTAGGAGTGAGTCAGATAGTATGGGCAGCACTGAAGTATCAACCTGCGGCAAAATCTACGTTAGGAACTTACGCTAACTCTATTTTAGGACCAAAAGTGGTTATCTAACGTAAATCTCTCTTCTTTTTGACTCCACGCACGCATTGGCAGGTATTATCATAATAATACCTACCAATACTTCTTACTTAAGTAGGTACCTATAACACTCCCTACAACTTCCCCTGAACGCAAACGCAACATTAAGTGTGTGTAAGCATTCCGCTAAATAATGGAAGAACATTAATTACAAGGTCCCGCGATAGTTCCTTACCTCCCTCGTCCCCAGGGGAGTGATTCGCAGTACGACGACGGGGTATATTAGCATTTAACAAGTGTAATATGACGGTAATGCCTACTATGCATGGAAACGCGTGATTTATACTTGTTTCGAAGTAAATTAAGATGTTTAGCGAAATTTGGTTCTTATAGCGTTTACCATAAGGAAAACTGTCCCGTTTATTATTTTCAGCACCTTTCAGGTTGTTGTTCAAGAAGTCGCTTCACTCTCCTGAAAACACCACGGCATCGCGTGTTCGCGCTAGCGGCGGACGTTTTACACTAGATTCTGATACGAGACTCCCCCGAGGCCTCTTGCAAAATAACTTCTAGTGCGGAATTTTTATTAACCACGCCGCTATGAGCGCGCCCGTGATAAATCCACGCTTTATGTTTTATTTGGGTAGCCTCGAAAATGGTGTAAGCAGCGCAAATGAAACTGAATAGCAAACAAATTGTTAGTCGCGAAACTACCTGACCGCCTCTTATAGTGATTATAACAACTGAAGCGATGTCAGCGACAGACGAGTGAACATTCATCGAGGAACGCGCTAAATATGTACTTATGGGGATTTCTTGCATCTCCATAGTAATAATAATCTGAACGTGCGGTGGTAGTCAGTCTATTTCTTTTAGTAATTTGTATAAACAGTTTCCACAGGACGATTCTACAGGATGAAATACAGAATTACTGAAATTTCCGTAATTGAGTAATTGATAACCTAGATATTTTGTAACAATAAGAATTCAGTAAACATAAATAAAAACATTTAATTGAAGATCCATGTGTAGTAAAATATGGGAATGATAGAAGTTACACAGAACATTAACTAACCATGCTACTTTGAGTGCTATGCCTGTGATAAATCGACGCATTATATTTTATTTAGGATCCTATAAGTGGGTAAACGGAGCAGATAGGTTTGAATACTAGATTTAGTGCGCTATTCATATATCTTGAGTGTCTCTCTGGTACATATATGTGTGTATATATATTTAATGACGAGAAAAGTGTTTCCTATATACACAAGTGTCGTTTAATCCTGATTGTATGACTATATAATCAGAGTTACAGTAGACCTGTTGCAAACAATATTACCTATATATAACTATTTTAAACCTAAAGAGCAGCGTAACTTTGTAAAAGCTTTACAAAAAGGAAACACAATGTCGATGTTCTCGTGTCGTATCGGCGTGTCTTTAAAGCTAAACTATTTCCGCAAGGGCACAGATAATGAACTGAGCTGGAGTGTGCCTCTTGTAATGCTCCACATCGCTGTCGATGCAGTGAGGCGGTAGACAGCTTGGGCCACCATGGGATATCCTGCGGCAGGAGCGCGGGCCGCTTGTCGCGTCTTGCTAGCATCAATGACATAATTCGTAGGGCCCTTGTCTCTACCAACGTGCCTATTAATAACATCAAAATAATATATAACTTGGATTCTATCTTCTTGACTGTTACAAAAAGTTTAGGTTCAAAATCACTTCTATAAATTGAAAAATTAATATGTAATTTTCTTCTATTGGATAGTAGTTATTTAGCAAGTTATTTAACAAGGCTGGTACTACTTATTTGGGGCATGACTGGAGATAGGCCACTATTACGCAACTAATCTCAGCTACAATCATCGCGAAAGTGTCAACTGACATAACTCACAGAGGCAATCAAGACCCGAACTAGGACCGGTGTTCCGCGACACTTGCCGAAGTTGACTCCCACCGGGACCCTGCGCTGGCACATTTGCATTGCTAATCAGACCCACTCCTGTAACAGTTACAACTTGTTATTGTTATAATGTGTGAACATTGGCCCGTGTGGTTTTGATTTTTGGTTAACGACAAGTAAGTGTTCTAGTTTCGATTGAAAAGGTTTGCCACAAATTAACAGATATAAATATAATAATTAACGCTTTAACACACAAATAATACTTATATTACTTTTCGATCCGCTTTCCTTTGGTCGACTTTTTACTAAAGTTATAAAAAAGGCCGGTATCTTGGCTTCCTGGCGGCTGACGTACATGTTTGCGAAATAAAACAACGCTTCTTATGATTATAATTTTATAAATTTCCTATAATCTGTATTATTTCCAATCAAAGCGGAGCTGACTAATATCAAAAACAACGAAACCAAATTTGAAATTGCTGCATCAAAATTAATAGGTATAGACGTGTGTGCGGGCGTAATGTCGCCAAAACTGATTTGTGTCAATTTGCCCGGCGGTGAAGTTGCACCGCTGAATTTTAAGCAGACAGCAGATGCCGGCAAATATTGTCGCTACCGTGATGTGGGTGATTGCTTCCCTTGTTTGTTTCGGTCTAATCAAGAAACGAAGGAACGCGACGTCCTCTCTGATGAATCAGCCCCGAGCTTTGTATGTTTGGAACCTTTTCCTGACCCAATTTTGATGCTTGGCCTCCCTACACAGTCATAATACACTTTGCCGGTACAGTTATCGGTTTCAAACAATGTCTTTTACAGGTTTTCCTATACATGCAAAGTGCCTATCAACGAGGTATAATAAAAATAACGAAGACAAAATATTATGATCTGCGTAAGTTTTCCAATGAATCCGAGGTTGAGGTTAACAATAGAGTATTAAGTTCTCTAACAAAGGCGATTATTCAAACCAACAATTTACTTCATGATATTATTTTATTCAGCATTGTAATTAAAAATAAGAAAATATTAATATTTTATAGATGTTGCCTGATTTAGTAGGTAGGAATCATTTAATTGAAAATTCCAGATTTAGTTGAGGTTCAGTTTATTAATAAATAAATAAATCTATTTAGGTTGCATTATCAGTTTTCTCTTCCGTCATAAAATATATTATGATATTATCCTACTAATATTATAAATGCGAAAGTTTGTGAGTGTGGATGTATGTTTGTTACTCTTTCACGCAAAAGCTACTGAACGGATTTGGATAAAATTTTGAACACAGATAGTTTATAACCTGGATTAACACATAGAATACTTTACATAAGTCTACGCGGACGAAGTCGCGGGCAGCAACTAGTTCTATTATATAAATATTACAATCTAAGCCATGTTTACCTGGACTAGGCCTACATGTAACATAATAAAGGTATCGTATTTCGACTTCCTAGATTAACTAAGTAGTTCAGTTCAGTCCCGACACAATGTTTGTTATGGAAATAGACCAATCAATGTGGAAACACAATGGCTGTCTGTCACTCGATCGACACGTCGCACTCGATGGTGATAATCAATGCGTGTTGCTTCAGCTTGCCCTTGAGATTATAAGTACTTTCTATGATCACACCAGCAAACAAAACAACGTTGCGAACCTGTGTTTAATAACAATAAAGGTTATTTTTCAATGAGTATGATAGGATATCATACTTATAGAAAAATAACTTATTAGTGAAATATGACCTTTAGTCATATTTTACTAATAAATCTGTACACAACATCGATTCCATTTCCACCCACAAACCAAATAGACAATTGTTATGACAAAAAAGCTGGAAAACCTAGCTACTCTGTATATCACTCAATTAAAAAGGAACTTTAGTTTTATGGAATGAGGTACATTCCATGAATCAGTTTCCAGATCCTCTATGAAGTCTTCTCATTAGTGTGCGTAAAATCTCGAAAACGTTCTCCAATTTAATGGTATTTGCTTGCAAGTAAATAATGTAATCGACACTTATGTAAGTGTAAGTAAGGGCTTACAATACGAGGACGATCGATCGACGCGTGCCAGTCCCCGTCACTTAACAAGTGTAGCGTGAATGATGGGGAAATAATGGGAGTTGCAGGGAAGGTTCTAGGGAGGGGAGCCATTGTTCATATAATTTTCATGTCATTTAATGAGTATGTAATTTTAGTTAATTTTGACTACTGATTTAAGGTTGCTAGGCTGCGCCCAGCAGATCTAAGAAAGTGGTTTTCCAACAGTAATCTGATAGCTTTTCTAAATAATGGTTTTATATCAAGTTATTAGTATGGATAAAACAGTCGCTTCATCAGTGTTCCGTTTAAGGAAGATTACGAGTATTGTTCCTGACACCTTTAGTTTATATTGTGATCATCGCGCGAGAGTATCATTGATAAACATGCGAAACTGTATGCAGCTTGGAGGGCCGCGCATTTGATCAAAGCACGTCAGGTCAACGTAAAACTAAGGGTTCCGTTTTTTCCTTTTGAGGTACGGAATCCTAAAAATCGAAGCTGCCAGTTAATAAAGGCAAGATAAATAATATCGTTAATTTGCGATTGGGACGTTTAATCTCTGGGAAAAAAAATTAACAATTTGTTAGTACTCTTCATACAAAACGTGCATACTATAGTTTCTTATTCATCGCAATTTAATGTACAGGTAACATTTGTATCTACAGTAGTAAATAAGTATATTCTTTGTTGAACTATCTTAAGAAACGTGCCTCCCGTCCGCTGCCTCCCAACTAAAGAAAGGCTGGTCATCTCTTTGTGTTTAAAATGAAGCAATGTCGAGTCTAAAAATAAAGGCTTGGTTCGTTATTATTCGGATAACAACGTAAATAGGTTGCCGGGGGAGAGCCGGGTAGAACTAGGTGAGCCGGGGTATACCCTAAATAGAATATTTTTTGACCAATCGGATGCTGTTATTGAATCTACCTTTGGCTTTTTTTCTATGGTTATATTATTATTCCTTACCTTATCGCCTTATCGATATTATGACTAGTTTTCGAGGTCACGATAGTATTATAGGATAGACAATCGATATTTAGGCGAAATTAGGTGGATGCAAGCGTTTTTATTAGTAGTTAAAATAAAGTCCTGATTTAAAGGTATCGTGATGTTGACGCCTGGTAAGTTGAGAGAGTCAGAATGATTGTGCTAAATGACAGAATTAAATATTTAGGAATTCAGGATGTAATACTTAACTAACAAAATTGATTAACTAAAAGGTGGTCTATAATCTCTAGGAATTAAATTGTTCGAGCTGCTTTTCATATCATAAAAGAAGATTAGATTAATAATTTCCCTAAACACAAGAAATGTCTGATTAAGATTAATAATCAGACGTTAAAAGATGTACGAGGAAGAGAATGGAGAAATTATGATTTCTTTTATCATAATAATTATGATAAAAGAAATCATAATTTCTAAAGTAATTATTACTTTCCTCCCCTCTCTGCCCGCAGATCCGGTAAAAATCGTACCAGGCCGGCCTTTGTTTTACATCGGAGGTTAAGAAAAAAATACTATCAAAACTTTAACTATTGTGAAACGATAAATCTGGGTTTGATAAATTACTGAGTTTATCTCTCTGTATTATAACGTGATTACGAATATTTATCCGACAAGTTCCACTCGTAATGTCTAGTGATAAGTAGCATCACAGTGTTCTAAATATATCGTATTATCGTTCACGGCATTACATAATCGACCCTCCGTATTACTGACAACTGGCAATAATCGGCAAAATTCAAAAGAGAATTTTCCGAGGTCATTTATTTAACTTTTCCGCCTGTAACGTTGGACTCCCGTCCTTACAATACCCGAGAGGATTTCATTTGGGCAATTACTGTAGGCCACTAATTGCCAGCCGTCTCAGAAATGGCTCTCGCCCTAGAAATTGTTTTTAATGAAAAATTCACGTTGCGTCTGCTCCGAAGTTTTCTTTTTTTGCCAAATTCCCTTTGTGTTATATCCATTAATGTAATGATATTTTTTAAACTTGGAAGGTTTTGATGGACGGCTGAAATGCATTTTCCTGGGAGTTATTTGAAATGATGATTATGATGGTCATTTGTACGTAAAGTTAAAAGGTGGCATGTGGATTGACTTGGTTTAATTGAGTTTAGTAAATTAAGTTACTGACTCCGTGATGTGTTCACATCTTTATCACTCTGGCTGGTGTAGACTTATCAGGACGATGATACTTGCCAAATGTAAAATTAATATCTAGATAATAGGCCAAAAAATCTGAGTAACATAGAAAGCTATCTATCATCTCAATTGATCTCATTGAACTAACTTCCCACAACTGATCTACATAATGTTTATCACGCCGCCACACGCACGGCCACTACCTCACGAGGGCGGCTCGAGTCTAACTTCTTGAGTGCTTCCTACGCAAACACGAAACTGTCATTCCTAACTCATATCAAAGGTTGTTCGAGATACGCGCTCATTGTGTGGGCTAGGATCGTATGTAGTAAGTATTAGTTTCAACGTTCGATTCGAAGGACATTATATATGAATTTATAAAGTATATTTGAGATATGTGAGTGACCAACAATAGAGGTTTTAACTCTTTCAATACCACGAACGTACCGGGTGCGTTCTTGTAAAGTGTCATGTCGGCCACGCGCTTCGCGCGTTCACTGCTATTTATATATGGAGGCAATACTAACGAAAGACATAGTCAAAACTGCGGTGGCGGTGAAAATGTTAAAGCTTGGTTCTGTACTGCTCTTAAAAACAAAATGTTACCGGAACTTAATGTTGTAATTGCAATTTATGCAATTTTTGAAAATTTCTGATGGAAAAATTGGTTTATACAGGTTGTTTTAAAAGTCCGTAATAATATTTCAGTTAAATGATACGATATTTTCTGTGTGTATGCATAGTTAAGACAGATTTCATTATCATTTTCTGAGTTTGGGAATTTTAATATTTGTCACAACTTTCATGTTGTGGCCTTGGAACACATCTAATTGCCGAAAACAGAGTGTAAGCTGCACTTAGCAGCCGCCAGTTTAAAAAAAAAAGTTTGTAAGAAAATGCGTAGGCATTATATTATTTTATAAAATCGCGGGAAGAAATTTTTGAAATGATCAGCTAAAATTGAGCCATTATACCATTTATAAGCCCGATACTGATTCAAAACCCCAAGCATTATTTCGGACTTTTGAAACACCCCGTAGACTCATAATAAAGGTAGATACCTGGCGCATGTCCTTGTTTATTTAACAACGAGCGCGCCACAACGCCGCGGGCAATACTTAGCTTATTTAAATTTCTCAATTTTCCTCCACACCCTTGTTTGTTTAACAAAGAAACAATTGTTTTTGACACTGTGTTTCGTGTGCAGCGTAATAAGGCCGTATTTGCGTATAATCAGCGTGAGATAAGACAATATTATGGGCTTAGTCCAATTAGTCTTGTCTTCTGTTAAACAATTGTAATTATTACCCATCCGTAGTGTGAATTTATGTAAATATCTAAGAGTTCTAATTATGAAGCGGATTGTATTAAAATTCTATCAGTGAAGAACATAGCTTCACCCCGCGAGCTGAAATAACAGTTTTATTATAAAATCAATTCCCAAAAATGGGTCGTTCCGAGGCGTCGACATTTAATCTACAATTAAAACACTAAATCCGACGATTATGAGCCATCGTTGAGGCGCAAACTGAAATTAAATTATCATAGCGACAGCTCTGACACTCCGTCTGAATACTTGAAATTAACTTTAAATCTAGAAAATGTGACACCGAGAATAATTAAGATGCTAAGACTTCGCTAAAATGTATATTTATGCAGGCAGTTATGATAACGATTTAAATTATCATAACTGCCCGCTTTTAGTTGCTATCATTATTATCTAAATTGAAATACTTACTCACGTCTTTCTATTGGTATTGATAGCTTACAGGAATAACGCGCTGTTTCTGTAAGACTGAATCTTCAGAGGTACCTATTTAATTTCGTCGTAGAGGTATTTCGCGGCCGGTCCTGGGAAGAAGCTTATTTATCTTGGATTCTACAAATCTTTAAAAAAAATAACGAGGGTTGGGAGTAATTTAATGATGTCCATGATTGACAATGTATTTTAATCTCTTTGTAGTTGTGGTTTCACTTGAAAAATGTACATTATTATCTGAAACAAATTAGAATTGCATTTCTCCTCATAGGTCTGTACTACATGCATGAATAGCGCCTTACGATTATTCGACGATGCGATAATCGGCTGCTAATCGATCCGCCGACATGGATGGCAATCAGTGCGCGTAATGAACATGACGTCACAGGGCATTGTGGACCCTTGCTTGGGAGAGAGATGGTTGAATTTGTTGGTGTCGTGGCTTACTACAAAACTCTAAAAAGTGACAGCTGACGGGTCAATCTCTGGTTGTATTTTTTAATGATTTTTTTTATCAACAATATCAATATTATTTTATTATTATTATTATGTATCGCCAGACGAACACACCAACTGTATGGTCCCAAACTAAGCAACACTTCTACTATGGGTACCGTACAATGGACTGGGGGCGATCCCAGTGACACCAAGACCTGGGCAAATTACGATAAGGCCATTTCCAAAATTGGCCCCGGCGGGAATCGAACCCTCAACCTCCATGTGCAGTGAGCCTAGCGGCCTACGCTCAAACCACTGCGCCAAGCGGTCGTATTGCTTTACTAAGTTATTTAGTTATGTCAGGTTATCCGCTGGGCTCCCAAGCCTCGTGTAACTACAAAAAAAAACACGTGTTCATCGGTCGCCACGTGCCGTCGTTGCCAATCCGTGCGGGTATCGTGAGTGACGTCATTGTACACGTTTTTAAAATAGGAGGTAGTAGGTTATATTTTCCAAATTATAGGTAACTAGGGACGAAATAAAATAATACGCCGTGAATATTATATTAGTTAAGGTTACTTTAGTTTATATATAGATTATAGCTGTGCCCCGCGACTTCATCCGCGTAGTATTGGATTATTGGGTTAAAAAGTATTCTATATGTTAATCCCGGTTATAATCTATCTGTGTTCCAAATTTCATCCAAATCCTTTCAGTAGTTTTTACGTGAAGGAGTAACAAACATACATACATACATTCATACATACATACATTCATACATACATACATACATACATACATACATACATACATCCACACTCACAAACTTTCGCATTTATAATATTAGTAGGATCTAAATACAATGACATAAAAATATATATTATTTTAATATACTAAGTTTTTTTCGTTAAATTTGCTAATAAAGCGATCTGACTTCTATCGCCGTCTGGCTTGGTAAGATCTGATAACGCTGATTGAAATTTAAATATTTTGACAAAGTTGAAAGCTTTTTGAGTATCTGATATATTTAAAACTAGCTGTGCCCCGCGACTTCATCCGCGTAGTATTGGATTATTGGGTTAAAAAGTATCCTATATGTTAATCCCGGTTATAATCTATCTGTGTTCCAAATTTCATCCAAATCCGTTCAGTAGTTTTTACGTGAAGGAGTAACAAACATACATACATACATTCATACATACATACATACATACATACATCCACACTCACAAACTTTCGCATTTATAATATTAGTAGGATGACAGATAAAATTTTGTAAAGAAGGTGTTTATTACATTTAAGAACAGCCAAAAATTTTTAGGCATAATAAAAAATTAATACGCAAATCAGTCCCAATTCTTGAAGGCTGTAAGTGCTGAAGTAAAAGCTTTTGAATTTATTTTCACGTCTAGTAAATTGAATAATCCTGCACACATATCATTATCTATTACAACTCCGACTTCCATATCACTGTACTATTTGCGTTTCAGAGGCTTTGTCGCGTGACGTCACGAGGCATTAACCCCTCGCCCACGGCACCAACGGCCAACAATGGGCTGTGGACTGTCCTCGTTACAGCAGTTCCGTTGCCAGCGCTGAAATGATCATGCCGTTGTACCTATGTGGTAATCATTATCTATGCAGGTTATTTAGCGGATATGATACCTACCTAATTTCATGCATTATAAAAAGGATATATTTGCTCTATCATACGTTTCAAATGTAGTTACAAAATTAGAAAAATTGACACTTTCATTTTCATGCGACTTCACACCAAGAAAATTATTTCCGTCCGTTGGAGGCTCTATTAACATATAATCAAAATCACGAAACAATGTCGAATCCATAATTCCCGGTGTATGCAAATGGCGGCAGCGGTAGGCAGCGGTGGCAGTGCCAGTGGCGTCAGCAGCGCTCCGTACACGGTAGTTAACACGACTGCTTCTAATTCAGGCGATAAATAACACATTTCATTCGTATTTGCATTCGTCGCTAAGGCGGAAATTGCTTGCAAAATCTCGACCCGAACGTATAATAGAATTAACGAGTTTCCGTTTCATCGGATGCGGCATTTTAATTTAGATTGATTTATTTAGTACAACTTTGAAAAAATAATTAAGTACCTATTTAAGAATTTGGGAAATCCAATCATGTTAAAAACGAACTTAATCAACAATTTATGTGTAGTATAAGTATATAGAATAATATAGAATTTACATTAATTATTATGTTTATAGAGGCAAGTAACTAAAGTTAAATAGGTAATACAAAACTATCCACTTCAAGGACTATAATAAAAAAAGCAATGTTTGTTGTAGTTCATCTAAAATTATTATTACCGCATCCAAATATTGTCCATCACTGAATCCGCCACATCCAGCGGTTGCATTCCAAATGAGATGCAAATGTCAGAAGCGGCTGCGGCCGAGGCGAGGCGAGTCGAGGTGAGGCACTGCCTTAGAAATTTGTGGCGCGCTGTTTGTCCAAATTTCAGGTACACCCGTGTAACGAGGGAACCATCGATCTGTTGCTGGACATCCGGTCTGTGAATATTTGTAAATCCATTGTAAAAATAAAAATTGATATTTTTATGGTGGGATGCACGTTCGCAACTTTTTAATGAATTCTTATTAGTTATAATAAAACATGTCCATCACTACCTTGCTCTTTTGATAGAGATTGGTACGGGAAAATTGTTTTTAGAATATGTTTTTTTCTACATTACTTATACACAAATATAATAGGTTTTTTTTTTTTTTGTTTATTAATCTGCAATCAGCCCTCTAGCTATAAGCAGATGTTTTGGTTTGTTATAACATGGTGTGCATGACTCCAATGAGCATGTCACCATGAGGCACAGCTAATTTTAATTGCGATCTAGGACATATAATAGGTATTGTTAAAAGAGACAAGTTATTTCAAGAAGAGATTACCCTGCACGTTATGGCTTTTATCATTTAAGTTAACACACTTATAAACCCAATTTTCAATGCAATCTAAACGTAAACTATCGCTAACTCCCAAACTTAACCAAACCATCACACAACTTACCTGTTTTAAGAAGATTTAACGCTCACACGAGCTGCAAGTTTAAACCGTCGGGCTACATCTTAAACTAAGTGTCCGGCGCCCAAGGGACGAACGGTTGACCTAATTAAGGCAAGTGGTGTGGAAAATTACACTCCCTACGACCCTAATTGGTGAAGGGATGTCGATCGACGTCCGCCGCTGGCCGCTCCGAAACCGTCAGGGTTAAAGGGTGTTAGGCCGAGGTAATACTTTACATCTCCGGAGGATCTTGGTAGTGATCTTTTAGACCCTTTTTAAGTAATAGAATTTCGGATGTTCACTCCAGATGTACAGCGCGTACGAGTTGTTTAGGTTTAAAACACATAGGTACTCTTCACCAATCATAATTTCTATATATTATTTATCACTAATTGCTAACGGTGCAGGAAAACATCGTGAGGAAACCTGCAGGTCTTAGAAAATTTAACACATGTTTTTCAAAAGACATGTGAATTCTGCACTGGGCCAGCGTGCTGGATTATGGCCGGAATCACCTTCGGGAAGGCCCATGCCCAGGAGTGGAACATAAAAATTAATTATTATACTAATTATTATAATATACTCTTATGCAATTATATAATTACTCATGGCATCGTTATAAGACTAATCGTACAGTAGCTCCACCATGATTTTATTAATTCACTTGAATCGCTAGTGGCTAGCGTCAACGGTCGGTATGGCAAATTGTTAGGTCGTCGAGTGGCCGATAAATAGCTGAACAATTTTCCATACAAATATTTTAATTAGACATTAGCGACACTGCCTAATTTAGAAACGATTATAAATAAACAAACCTCAAAGCCAAAAATGTTAAATCTATACAAATAAATAAAATAGGAGTGTCTGTTTGTAATATAAAAATAACACCTTTTCACTAAATGCATATGAAAGTACATACGATACTTATAACAAAAACGCGATTTAAAAAAAAAATGTATCTTATTGTCTGTATGTTTGTTCCGGGTAATCTCTTAAACGGCTGGACCGATTTTTACGGGACTTTCACTGGCAGATAGCTGATGTTATAAGTAATAAATTAGGCACCTTATATGAGAAAAATAAAATATATAGATCACAAATCAAATGCTGCCTGTCACGCGGGCTCAAAACGCGCGAGCGAACACGAAACATCGACTTGCAAATATTAAATTAAATTTTTGTTAATTTAAATTCCACGCGGACGAATTCGTGAGCACAGCTAGTAACATAATATATGGGAAGGGTTAAAAGTGAAAATAAATGTGTTCCTTTGAACCAGAGTAGTGTGAGTGACGGTTTCTGATTCCGTTTAATTAAAGCTTAAGTAATTACTTCTAGGGGTGTCTGGGTAGCCGGGTAGTGGGTAGTGGGTATTGGGTAGTGGGGTAGTTTACATCGGTTGTGTGGAGTGAACGCGGACGCCCGATATTGCCTATCAAATTATTGCGCCTGTCAGGTCTAATCTGTTACTGTGTCTAATAATTTGAAAAATGGTTGTTGAAGTAGATAGTCATGGTATTTAATCGGTATTGTATTACTAGCGCAGAGGTGGGTGAGGAATTTCGATCGCGAAAATATCGCCCGTATTGCTTAGGACCAAGAGCCGAGCGGGCTCGGCGCGAGCGTCATTGTTGATACAAATTTTAAGCCTTTTATTGGTAGGAATGCAATTATAAAAATCCTAATTATGACGGATGAATCGTCTAACCTTTTGAATCAAAATTATTTTCACTTAATAAAAACGTAAGATTTATCATAATATAAAACTGGCTCGTAAATAGGATAAAGATCTAAGGGACGTGTTTGACATCACTGAAAATAGGAATGAAATTTTTGCAAGATCATTCTCAGACTTGAGATTGGTTTATTAATACGGGCTTATGTTAGTGGTTTTTTTGAGACAGTGAAGTGAAAGACATCTTGTAAACAATTAATGGACTGTTTATATAAAATACTGTAAAATTGCAAATATTTGAACATCCCCCCTAATTAAGATGGCACCTTATGTGATTACCAAATAACCATTTCACATATATATCAATGCTACAAAACTAAAAGAGATCTTATAAGTTTCATAATAAAATGTTAGGAGGCCTTCGCCCTGTGAATGTGGTGTTCGCAGTTAGACAAACAGAGAGGACTCGACAACTATGATCTGAGAACCAGATAAAAGATATTCTCATTTATAATTCGCTATGAGAATACCATGCCACGTAACCCTCCCTGGAAGAACCCCCCGGATAATGTCCCCGGAACAGAACCACCACATCGTATAATTATCGAAAACCTATAGTGATAACCGACGCAATAACCTAAAAATCAATCAGCCTCCGCCTGCTCGGAGCCTACGGGAAAAAATTGGAAATCAATCTATTTCTATATCCAGGCGTCTCGAAGTATCCATTATCATAATGTGATGGGGACCCAATCCTATAATCAGATATCTGAGGCCTTCCCCGGTTATGCTTTATATGTATATTTTTATTGCCCCGGAGTATGGGACGCTCCGTTCCAAATGTTACGAGTATTTGTGCGGGAATTATTATACAGGGTGTTTCAGAAGTCTGAAATAACACTCGGGGGTTTCAATGAGTATCGGGCATATAATTGAATGGTGTAAACATTTTATCGAAACTCGAACACTTTTTCATTCCAATTTAAAAAATGCCATATGTGAAGTACATACTATGGGAATATTTAATGAACATTTTATTGAATAGGTACCTACTGCTGTCTGCTACTCGTAAATGCAGGTTATTTTATTTTCCAGGCTATTGGATTTTAAGGCCACGACGCGGTCGTTTTAACAAATATGCAAAGGTTCGAAACTCAGAAAATATGTACCTGATGGTCTGTCTTCACTAGGAAATGCATATCAGGTGTGTAATGGTATTGTGTGTAATGGTTTGATCTTTGTTTATGAATTTGGTTGTGTGCTTTTTGTTTTGGTTCAATCGAAATGTGTAGGTATATTATCTATACATAATCCGTATTCATCGATTAGAGAGAAGCAATACATCTTAATTATTATATTTAAGGATTTTTTAAAGTTAAGTAAGTACTTACCTAACGACATCATATATTATGTAATTTTATACGAACTTCAATTTGTGGATGATCGTTTTACGAATGTTGAAAATTAACAAGAAATATTTACTTCTACTAATACAATGGCTTTTATACAAATTGTTTTATCTCTATGTTATCCCATTCTCGATAATTTGTTTTCTATTTTTAGGTAACAAAGGGCAACCATGTCGTGTCGTTATGTATATTTGCCAATGCTGCGACACAAAGGGCACGGTCTCTTTAATCAACTTGATCCTGGCCGTCCGACGGGCTTAGTGATGTGACTACCATGCTGCTCTCGTATACGGACTCGAATGTACTCTGTGTAGATTTCATTTCATTTCTGGCCTCAATTATACACAGATGTTGGGGATACCAACGGGTCAGCATATTAATCTTTTAGAAAACTAGATTAGGTCGTCCAAGGTTTTCCTTTCAATATAATCCAGAATTCTCTATTAAACGGAAATAAATTGTATAGAAAACATTGTAATCAAATATAATGATTAAATTTCAAGAATACGGATCTGGATTAGTCAAATTTTCACCTGCACTGGAGGCGGAGCTATACATAGGCATAAGGTAGTCGCATCACTAGCTAACTGTATATCAAGAAGAAGAAGAAGAAGAAGTAACAAGTCGGGTCAAGTTGTGTGTGGGTGGAATCAAACTTTGAAGTTTGGTCAGTACTTCTGAACTCGAGTACTCCAGTACTAACAGAGTAGTACGAAGTAATTCCCATCACTATTAGAAGTTGCTTGATTGTTGGCTCCTGCCCTCCCGGCATGCGGCAGCCCGCCCAGCGTGTGGGAGCCAGTTGGAATACATTTCATGCGATTAACTAATGAAATTGTAATTGTGATTTGTCGGCCACTGTTACAGGTCCCAGCCGAGTGTGTGTTATGAAAGTCACGTTTGCACCGACTGCTTCATTTTAAGGGTTTCTAAACTCAAATGTTGTTCAGAATGTGTAGTTTAAGCTAATGTTTGTGAATTTGTAGAGTTTTGTGTTATTATCATTTTATATAAGAAGTAAATAGAGGCTGAAATTGTATAAAGTATTCCAAATAAGGAGGTTGGCGAATGCCAACGCTCTTATAGAGAAATAATCTATCTAAGATTTTTATATAAAACTCGTTTGGCACAAAGTAGTATCAATACTAAAAGGTATAGCTCGTTTAATATATTTTATGGTGGTACTGATTACATCTGCCCAGTGGCATAATCGTTTGCGTTCATTATGAACAAACATACACAATAAATTATCATTTTGATCAAAATTATAAATAACATTTTGATTAAAAACATCACGGTTACATATTATACTTAAAAACAAAACCACATAATGAATCAGAGAAAACAAACCCCAACCAAACGTCCCTCCGCCTGAAACTAATTATCCTAACTCGGTGGCAAATTAGTTTTTAATTGTTCAACGACCTTTTATACGAGTATCTCTTGTTAATAAATAATATATTTTTAATTTGATAAGTATTTTTCTATTCGTAATTACATTTTATAATTTGTGAACAATTTTTAGAACGTTTAAATATTTATAAACATACCCATGTGCAGTATTATATTTCACTAAGTGCTGGTGGGTGATATTGGCTGACTATAACCTTAGTGGTAATTATTGTCAAGTTTCGGTGATTATTAACTTATTATATATAGCTTTCAATTTTAACATATTAGCTATACTAAAGCCTTTCAGGGCCACAATAGGTTACTACAAAGCCAACGTTTGGCGTTAATATTTTTATGTAAAGTATATCGAACGGTTAGTACCGAGGCTCTGCCAGTTCTCGCTGGTGTGCACCCAGTAGACCTGGAGGTCCAGAGACGACATGGTCTCTCGAGTAGAATAGTACATTGCCACGCAATCTAGCGACATTAGAGCGGTCTCGCGGTTTAAGGAACTCGGTGTTCATAGACCGAGTTCCTTAAACCGCGAGACCGCTCTAAAATCGCTAGATTATTTAGTCCAATATCTGTCGTATACGAAGATCTTCTGACCGAATGGCAATCCAGATGGGATACAACAACTAAGGGCCGCCAGCTCCACCAATTCTTTCCATGCGTTTGTGCGCGTCTGGAGAGGGCGTTGTTGGTGGTGGACCGTGTGGCTCAATTTCTGACTGGGTGTGGCAACTATAGGAGCAAATTATTCTCCTTCACATTGGTCCCTTCTCCTTTAGCTGTCGCTGCTGGACGCCGCAAAACAATCATGAACAATCTGCACATTACATCCTGTGGGAGTGCAGTCTCTGGCACAACGAACGGACTACTATGTTAAATAGCCTGCAAGTGACATCTGGAGCAGTTTATTACACAGACCTTGTGGAAACCAGGGACAATTTCCGTGCGTTCAAGCGCTTTTGCCATACCTATTAATGGAATCAAGTATAACCAGCTCACGAGTTTAGGTCCAATTAGTTTAATTACGATACCTGGTGCCTTACAGCTGGTCTTCAATCAGCTGTAAGTAACAGTCTTGTTTCTATGGCAATCAGCCCATACCAGCTATTTTTGTCTCCCTCTTTGCAACGGAGGGATGTGTTATTTTTTTCTTTCAACTCCTCTAGTTTCTTTCGATTAAATTCGTGCGGGTTCCAAGACAATTTAACTTTTCCTCGGGTCAAAGGCCGACGTCATTATAGGTCACCATTGTCGATCCTGGTTTACAGGAGTTACAGTGGTGGGAATGTGTGGCGGGACCAGTCGCAAAATAAATAAATAAAGCCTTTGTATCTCTTACATAGGGTTAAGATATTTAGAATAAAACAGTAGTTTGTCCGTTCAGAGGGCATAAGTAACAATTACACCGCCGTCATTGGTACAGCAGTGAACTATTCATGTACAAGTAATTGCTCTACGTGAACAACGATCTAAAATGTTTATGGAAAGATGTGGCAAGTCGAATCACAATACAATAATTATTTTTTTTACTATTTATAAATTATGGAGGTTTTATTCATTAACCTTTGAAGGACTATACTATTATTAGTTATAATAGACCCCAATTTCTTAAAAAATTAATCGAAAAAAAACAAAAAATATTTCTTCAGATTATATTGCATCCAAACCAGCAGAAATCTAGCTGCTTCCAATTGATGTTGTTAAAGCGAAGTTCTAAGAAATGCAGTTGCCGCATCCATCATCATGTGTGCTCGTTCCTAGCTCACAGCCCCGTTCACTTCCGAGAACCGTTTACTAGCAGAACGAAGCTCTTTAGTTAATTCCTCAGAAAGCGCTGCGCAGAATAATTCAGAGGTTTTATAATTAATTACTGAACTCGGCCGGACTTACCGGATGTTGTTAAAAATCCTGAGCAGCCAGAAACAGGCGTTTTTCTTTTTGTCATTTTATGAAAGTAACTTGGTGTCTGTTTTAGTCGTATTAGAGTAAAGTTTTAAGGGGCTTTTATAAAGCAACATGGGGCGGTATAAGATGGACCTCACTTGCACGGGACCGGAACGAATGACGCGAAAAAGCAAATACCTATAACCAATATTATGTTGGTTCCACTGACCAACCTCCGCACTAGTAAAAGCTTGTCTATATTAATAATTCCGTTCAGGGGTACGGTAGACTCGATTGAAACCTTACCAGCATAATAAAACATAAAAAATAATGATTTCGAGTCGACAACATATATCCGCAAAATTCGGATTGTCGTGATAAATAATGTTATAATTATAATATTCGGCACGGTACCGCCATATTTTCTATGAACGCATCCCTGTCAGTCAGTGTCAGTGATGACACAGTGTTCTCAGTGTGTAAACGAGTCTTTATTCAACGCCACTGACAAAGAAGAAGAAGAAGAGTCTGTATTCGAAAAACCTTTTAAACTGGGTAGGCCATATTTTTAAAGAAAGAAGAAGAAGATTGAGCCGTGAGAACAAAAAAATTCATTCTTCATGATTTTTTCCGTAGGTATTCATTACATTTAGTTTTGCTTTGCGTTGTGATTTACTTTGATTGGATTAAGTACACACATCATGTCGAAAATCGTAAGTATTTCATAAAATGAATGCCTTTTTTGTATTTCATCAGTCAGTAAAGAAAAAGTCTGAGTGCTGAAAAGAGGGAGGTTTACAGAGAATAAACATTGAAAGCTCTTTATTTTGTTAATTTATGTTAGTTTGTATTGAAAGTTGATATCAAATAAAATAAAAATGTGTAAAAAAATTTGCAGTTTTATTGTATTACTAGCTGTCGCGACTTCATCCGCGTGGTATTGGATTATTGGGTTAAAAAGTATCCTATATGTTAATCCCGGTTATAATCTATCTGTGTTCCAAATTTCATCCAAATCCGTTCAGTAGTTTTTGCGTGAAGGAGTAACAAACATACATACATACATACATACATACATCCACACTCACAAACTTTCGCATTTATAATATTAGTAGGATTAGTAGGATAATTATTAAACACAATTAACGATGCTATACTAATCTATGCCTTGCCTAATATTCCTTGAAAACCGATAACTACAAAATATTTAGCTGCATTTTGTAATAGATTGTGTATTATGACTCACATTTCACCCGAGCGAAGCCGGGTTTTCATCTAGTATCTAAATAAATCCTAAAAAAGTTGCGGGCGAGGACGGGATCTTATACGCCTTATTTAGAATATGTGTTTCGCAAACGTTTGTCCTAGAGTGCGAAATCCAAAAGGTTTGTCCGCAGTTGATGCAAACAAGTAAGTGAATACCCTGACCGAATTATTCGTAAACTTTAGTTGTGACATAATCCGTTACAATGATATTAATAAATATAGCCACACCACGCCACAGGACACCGCAACCACCCGGGGAGTCATCTGAACGGCCTGCTCTTGACCCGACCGAGCGGTCCTCAAAATGATAAGTTACGTCCACTGATGGACTCGGTCTTCTGTCTCTTTTTTGCAGTCAATAGATCTAGAATGCGCTACAACAGTGTACCATTTATGTAGTCGGATCACTCGCTAATGTGGCACCATTTAATTTGGAGCCATTGCCCACTCGGGCCTCGGGAAATTCCTCACTTCCGGTCCCGCCCGGGGGCTTTTCATGAGAAACGCCTGAAGATACTAATTTCCGGTTCGTGAAAAGCCTACGGGCTTTTTGTTAAAAGTATTTTTACTTTTATTGTGGATACCGACGAGATTTTCAAGTTAATGCGTTTACAAAAAGTTTTTGAGTGGTGTTATATCATTTGTGAATTTTATTTATGTAAAAAAACAGAACAATACTAAAAAGTAGAAGACATTGAAACGGAAGTAAACAACTACGGTAAACAAAGACGACCTCAAACATTATGGTAACTGACCTCTTACGTTAGAAGATTTATAAAAATAACAGACCATTCCTCCAGTTTCCGAAAGGGTATCCTAACTTTGCTAATGGTATTTTGTTGACTTTGTAATAGGGGGCGCGCCTATTTTCTTTATTCCGGGCACACTTTCGCTACCTAGAAAGATTATTTCCATAGTTTTAAGAACTTATTTCTTATCTATCTATCTATTGATTTGTTTTTAATTTGTCTCTTCAGTGCCTAAGATTCTTCATAAAAGTGCACAGAAGTTGGAAG
This sequence comes from Notodonta dromedarius, assembly GCA_905147325.1. Taxonomy (NCBI): domain Eukaryota; kingdom Metazoa; phylum Arthropoda; class Insecta; order Lepidoptera; family Notodontidae; genus Notodonta; species Notodonta dromedarius. The sequence continues at coordinate 477,086 of LR990173.1, read as the reverse complement.
CTTTACCTTTTCGTATCGCGGTTTCAACTTAACCGTAAGTTATTACCGCTTCAGACGCAAGCTACTGAAAATGACATTTTGAAGAAGCGATCTCCAGGGGTAAATATTTAATGTCTTGTATGGTTGGTGCCACATTTTATGTTAGCGATGCTCGTGTAACGTGATAAGAGGAGTTTTATAGCCAGAGTCAATATGTTTCTTTATACAGGGTACATTAATCATAGTAAATATGTAGGTTCAAAACTGTCATAAATTAGATACTTAGTCGTATTTAGCATATTTTATTTATCTTTACCTAGTAGACAATTAATTGTCTAATTGTGTATCTGGAGAAACATCATTACAATTCGATATGTATTACAATACGTATTGGATAGTTACTTAAAATAAAATTACAACAAAAATATGGATTGGTCTTTTAATACAAACTCAAAAGATACTTAAAAACTTGGATATAAACGTTACTATTAATTCTTCCGCAATTTAGTATCCCTCCTTTTTCATAATTATCACAAACAATCACCCTATCACCATAACCCGTAAACGAATTAACGCCCCATAACGGCGAACCTCAAAGAAGCCGCGCTTTCTATGCGAGCCGTCGCCGCTAACCGGAAATTAGAGCCTCCAGCTCCCTAGAATGGATTTCCGTTTGACACTGGAAGTGGCCCGGGCTGCGCTTTTATTTAACTTTTATTGCGAGAAATTGCTGTTGTTGCTGTATTTTAACGGACAATTTGAGTTGGCGAGTTGCAGTTTGTTATATATCTATTATGTACGAGTATTTAGTGGTGCAATGTGCTTATGGATGCTGTAAACCACAACTGATATAACCATACCAATAAAAAATTCTAACACTTGGATACTACTTTCTTAGGCAGGTCATTATAAAATTAATTTTAATTTCATTAACATAAAATATTTAAGTAATTCAGTTTCTCAATTCGACTCCTATGTTTTTATAATCGTATCTGTCAAAACTCAAATTGTTACGTCTTTTCAAGGCAGTAGTCTCTAGTTCGTGTTGTCTTGTCCGGTAGATGGTATGGCTCCAGTGTGATAATGTTACTTATGTTTCCTGCCATTCGAGATTTTGTAATTAGATGAGTGCATCCAGGGAGGCTACACGGAACCATATTCAAAAACACCATAGCTCGTAAAGCCTTGGATTGTTAAAGTTTACTAAATATTTACTCAAGTAGCTAATGTCGCTAAGTAAAACAGCTTAAAACACCAGCATTAAGACATCCACGTTAACTTGCCTAACGCGGGAGTTGGGTAATGAACCAACTTCAACTTTTATTGCTCTGAGCTAGGGGCTAGGGGCACCCCGGCTCTATCAACAATACAGGACAACGAGCCTGTAAATCTTGGATATAAATCCGATAGACTAGCTTTCCCTTCTGCTACTGTTACCACCAATGGTAACCTTCGGTAGTCAGGTGGCCCCAAGCGAAATTGACGTCGAATTGACAATTTGTTGGTTAGATTGAGTTTCAGTTTCTTTCAGTGTTTTTTTACTAAAAGTTTTGTAATCTTATAAAATTATTAAGAATTCGAAGCATTACATAAATCTCTGCTGCTGTGTAGTAGGTTTAGAAAAAATACTGGGAACTACAAAAAATAATTCTTGATTTTTTCTCAGTTAAATCTTGGTGAAGCTAGGACTCATCCACAAATACAGAGCTTTTTAGTTACTCTTGTTCTTCCTGAGCTCGCAAATTTTGGATTTAGTGCCTTTCAAAGTGAAGGTCTTAAGTCGTAAACCTAACTTGTAATTTAAGGTTCTACTAGCAAACTGATTATGCTGATTGCCTTCTGGCTACATGGCATTCCGTGCGCTGCGCATTTTAGATACAAAAAGTAAAATACAGAAATATCACAGCAGGAGTCAGTCCTTAATATCATATGATTATTTTCATTTAAGCGGTCAGTAACACGAAAGCCAACACCTTTCTGTATATACATTTTGGACAGTAAATGGCCGTATTTCACATCTGGATACAGTAAAATTTATAAATTGTCATCAGTGCTGGGTCAACTTTGTGAAGGATTACTAACTTGAAGATAAGCATACGACATAAAAACTGCAGAAGCACTGTTTTGTTGGCTAACATGAATTTATTATTTGATTGGCCGTGAATGTCTATGTCTATAAATTTTTTATTTTGCCAACCATAGAGAAGCCCACGTTAAGGGACTGATATGGGATGAGAATAATGTTTTCGCTCTGTGAGAGCTAATCCTCAAGGAACCCCAAACCCTTATAGAACAGCACAAATTACGCAATCGCAACGCGTCCACTGAAAAATCTTCGTGAATTTATTTCTGCTCATCCTGCGCATTAAAAGCCGTGCACGGGCAAGCCTTTTTGTTATTATTTGCCCCAGATACCGGCGCGGCACAGCCCCGGCAGCGCTAGTCAGAGAGCTAGGAGCTTGCTAGGAGCTATGTTTTGCTAAAATTCTAATTAAAAAAAATGATCTTGAAAGCTAAAGTTATTATTTCAAAGATTTTCTGAATGATACATTATATAAAGTATGAATTTATCCATATTGATTGTTATGAATGAATACTAAATTATTATTAGTTTAATGTTTTCTTATGTTGTAATTTCATTTTCTTTTTTGTTCTATTCATTTATTCATTAGCTCCTCACTACTGCCAATATGTGTACGCCATTCTCATGACAAACATAATTAGGATGTTTTAATTACTTATGCACACTCATTTTTGAACAAAGACATTTATCTTTATCTTGGTATGACAGAACGTCAGCTCCTGGGCTACGTTATGGTATCGAACTTCAGCAATGAATTTTAAGTGGGCATTGGACTGTTTTTTTTTTGCTTTAGTTATTTAGGAGTAGGTATCTTTGCTTTCTATCCCTCTTCGCTATATTTTATTGGTGATTACGATTGTTTTGTTTTCAATCAATTGTTTTTCGGCAATGTTTATTCTCTTGTTTTATTAGAATACGAATTCTTGTTTTGTTATCGAAAAATCTATTTAATTTTGTTACGAGGCAAAGGAATATTTTAACGGTAATACAAAATGTTTATTCAACTTAAAATAAAAAGTAAATACATTTGTTATATCTTTGCAAAATATAGAAGAATACAAGTAATACAGTTTGAGAATCAGACCATTGTTTATTTGGCCAACACTGGCCATCTTTATTTTAGTACCCTTTTATATTTTAGAGGCAGTAGTAGGAACAATGATAGGTTGTAATATAAATTGTTTGTGGCCTGTGTGTGTGTTTTTAAGGTCTTTGGCTGTGGCTAGCAAAACCTATTCTCAACTCTCGATTTTAGACCAATCAATGAAAACTTGGATTCGTTTGCTCAAGGCAAACATAATTTCACCGTTTCGGAAATTGAGTTTAATAAATATGAAACTAATATACTATACATATCTATTGTTTTGTATAATTAATAAATAATGATTATATTTTAATATAATAAAAAAATATTATTATTTTGAATATTTGATAAATTACTAAGTAGATGATTTAAATGTTATTTTTATAATAAACTAGCTGTCCCGGCGAACTTTGTTTCGCCAATGAGGCTATAAATGTGCTGATTTAAAAAATGATTAAGTAATTAAATATTCATTTTAAAATACAAATATAAAGATTATTTCTTGGTCATGTATTCAAATAAAACTATTATACCGATTTTATCGCGTTTATTTCCTTTTTTATTTTCCCGAAGTTTCAGTTGCTTTACAGCAGCCATGGTCACGGGGGACTGACGTGTTAGACTTCCTGATGTCAAAGTTATCAACTGGGTTCCCTCATATTTAGTTGTTTTTTGCGATCCAATCCACGCAAAAATTGCTCACAGTGTCTGACAACTATTTGCTTGAAATGACGTATATATATCGGCGACAACCGAAGAAACAGGGGAGCCCATCGCTACATCATGTACTTGCTTGTAGAACTGTTAATTCCACAACAGATACCCGGATGTGAGGCAATGTCTTAAGAGTTCAGCATATTCCTCTGGCATGTTGTTCTCCTCTAGCTTCTTTGATACTATTGTGATGCAGTCTGCTACACGTAGGCACGTAAACAAAGACTGAACATCAAAACTGGCCATGGTTTAATTGTTAGCATGATGTATATGTTTAATCTCACTTACAAAATGTTATTATTCCTTTGTATGTGCTCATGTGTGTCCTCTTAGTAGTTAGAGCACCTTCGCTACGTGCTGGGCCAGACTGTATGTTGGTGTGTCAATCTGGCTTACAATGGGACGCAGCGGGTCCTCTGGCTTGTGTATTTTAGGTAACAATATATTTGCCATGTATTTTTGTGTTTCGTTTGCACTCTACATTGAAGCACCTTGTGATAGACTACATTTTTCGTTTTATTATCAGGCGCAAGAACAAATAACGCTGATGGTCTTCCGACCCGTGAACATGCCACAATCAGTACTTGATAAATTTCTTCTTGTGCGTCGAAAGTTATCTAGTTCTTGATCTCTCAGGTTTGCTCGACGATTCCTCATTGCCAACCGAGCCGTTTCACGGGCTACCTCTCTTTGCTCTTGTTATTGAGAAGCACGAATTCGAGCCATACTACCGCGGCGCTCTTCACTTCCAATTTCTTGTTCTTCTTCAGTTCTTTCATTCGCAATGTTTCGAATCCTAGTTGCATTACGGCTTTGTCGCGAAAGATCAGATTGTCTTGGACGCGGCATCGTATTGCTAATGATAATATCCGCACAATAAACTATTAGAAATATATAATAATAGAAATTCAAAACTGACAGATCAACTGTCAACTTCAATATTTCAAATTATCAAAAATATTCAACCGTATTTAACTATAGACTACATTTTAGCTATTAGTTCCCTTTTTTTATACCATTTTTTAAATAATCAACGGCTAGACTTATTTTTGATTCTTTTTTTTATTGCTGTCATTGGCGTTTATTAATATCACGTTTTCACGCTTTATGTCAAGTTCCACTGGAACGGGATAAAAAGTATCCTATAACCTTCTCCTGGTTCTAAGCTACCGCCCCACCAATTTTCAGCCAAATCGGTTCAGCCGTTCTCGAGTTATAAATAGTGTAACTAACACGACTTTCTTTTATATATATAGATATTTTGCCTTAGAATCGCGAGCTTGATATAATTTTTTTGATTGTTTTATAAATCGACTAGCTGTGCCCGCGACTTCGTCTGCGTGGAATTTAATTGACAAAGTTTCATACAAACTGTCATCCCCTATTTTATCCCCTTGGGGGTAGAATTAATCAAAATCCTTTCTTAGCCGATGCCTACGTCATAACATCTACCTGCATGCCAAATTTCAGCCCGATCCGTCCAGTGGTTTGGGCTGTGCGTTGATAGACCACTATGTCAGTCACCTTTGAGTTATATACATATATATAGATAATTAGTGTGGGTGCTTAGATATACAGAGCCGGTATATATATCCCTTAGCCAGCATACCTTCGTCCCGGTATTAGGAAGCTATATTTACAACACAAAGTCATGGGATGTACATAGCTTATCAGCATGCCGAAGGCGTGGCGCACATAAATTATCTGTCTTTTGATACTTAGATGAGTTTTCCCGGTAATTTGTAATTTGCCAGCATTTTGGACGGTTTTACTTAGAGGTAGAGGCGGAAGGAGTTTTTGAATAAATTTGTGCCCTTACATTGGGTTTTTTAACTCCAGTAGCCATTTCAATCTATACTGTGCCTTAATTTCACAGCAATACGATCTCAGTTGCCCTCACTGACTTTAGGTATACCTATACAAAAATCAATTCATTACATTTTAATTTCGAAAATGGCCTTTCGTAATTTGTCCTGCTCTGAGTGTCACTGGGATCGCCCCCAGTCCTTTGTACGATACACATAGTACAAGCATTGCTGCATAGTTTGGGACCATACAGTTGGTGTGTCAGTCTGGCGATATTTATTTATTACTTTTTAAAGTAGGCCTAATTTTATTTTTATCTGTTGAAGTCACCTAGCATCTTGTATTTGTATTAAGTAATGCTTTTATCTGTGTCAACTTGTGCGGTATTATAAGAAACCTCTCAACCACACTTCCGATGATTTCAAAATTAAATTCTCATTTACGCAAGCATCATTTCTTTTTTACCATTTGGGTCTCTAAAATGTTCACAAAACATTCTCAATATCCAAGAAAGCTGTTCCCCAAGCCTAATATTCTAATATATGCTACGCGAGAGTCACTGTATATTATTCATAGTGTAGTACGCACGTTTGACTCCATCTGAATATATCCGCGATTCCCCTTTACGGCTCCACCGAAATGTGTTTATATACGCCGCGGCTCGCCCAATCCCTTTTATGCTCTGTTTATGGGATTCACGGATTGAGCATATTTATTTTAATTCTGAAATTCTATTGTTGTTAGTTTATAAATAAATTTATTAAATTTATAAATAAATCGGCTATGGGGTGGATCACCTACTGCTAAATTAGGGACGCCTTCGTGGCTTAGATTTGAAAGTTCAGCCAATATTTTATACTTTAAATAATTATCAAAACTAGTATTCCCGTTATAATAGTCGAAATTCATTTAAATTTTAATTTTAAACGTCAATAAGGTTTTATTGTCAATGACTATTTGATACTGGCCCGCAAAATGCACTATGGAAGTCCCGCCCTCCAAAAACTGTCGCCATTTGTCAGTCAGACAGTCAGTCGGTGTGGAGGTTACGAATGTGTGTGTGTCAATTCATGGTAGTGTGTAATGTTTTATTTATTGATTTTTTACTTCACGTATTAATATATAGATGGTCATTCTCGTGCAAGTAGGTACTTGATGTAATTACCGAACTGAAATTGGAGTGCGCCTACTGTTAAATTTAAAAGAAATTATCATGTTCTAAGCATTCAGTGATTTACAATCATAACCACATTAAAGATAAAATCCTCTCCATTAAAAAGTTGTTTGAAAGGGACCACGGCCTGCGATAACACCGCCCAATTTTTGTTGCTTTTCTTTCCTAGGTTTTGTCCAATATTTATGTAAACAGTGGAATACAAAGAAAATTCATCTATTGATCTACTTATTTATTGAAGCGTTTTCTTGAAAAAACATATGTATAATAACCAATAGGAAATTTAAATGATAAAGGCACATATATATACATATCAGAGCGGTTTGCAAATGCTGTTGTTCCTCCCCCAAGGGCCTTGTTTTTGTATTTGAAATCGCATTAGGCGAAACAAAGAGTCGCAACCGCATGCTATTGTAGTTTTATTGCGCCACATGTGGCCGCAATGTGTTTCATATTGCTGTTTTATCTCTCCCACTGAGACATTACCGTCGGGTGAGTGTAAGTAGAGTGATTTTAAGATTTGAAAAAATATGCCTAGTTAATTTGGTAACGAGTTATAGTGTCTGATTAGGATTGTCAAATTCTTGTGTTAGGGAGAAATATTCATACATAGGCTATTAAAATTAGGTTACTGCAATATACTCATGTTTGGACACTCATGTTTTGGCGAGTGTCTCATTTCTAATTAGGAAACCTTAAATAAAATCGGTGTCCACACACAATTACCAATCAGCCACTATCAGCGGGCCTGAGATAATGTAATATTGTGGTTCTCTTATTACGATGAAACGCCACGAACCCAATAAAACGATTAAACCCCCACTCGCTGCGTGCTTTGTTTCACTAAATGCGATTTAAAAGCACAAAAACTGGTTAAACGTACCGACCCTTTTCGCGTGAAATTTAAAGGTTTTTTAAATGCATTATTGTAGTTTAGCTCCTCGGTTGAAATAATGTGAGCTTTTTAGATACAAAAGAATATAAGGGTTATTCGGAAAATAGTTATAAGTGAATTTCTATAAAAAGGTACTCGATGAAAGATTTGAAGACATGACTTGGTTGTATTTTAAAAATATCCTTAACTAAGTTAGGATTTTCAGTAGGTACTATAAATATTGAATGTACAGTGATATGAATGCATAAGTACCATACAGTAACCATCTGACTAAATAAATTATGTGCCATATATTTACCTAATACAGTGTTTAGCATGCTCCTACACTTATAAACGCTGACTGTACTTCACAAGTATGTTCGCTAGAGTTCACAGTCCTATCTTAACTGTCATGTCTCAAGGAAACTGCGCTAAAATAGTTTTATCTCCAACTAAAATTTGCTTTTAAAAGTCTTCAAGAAGTCGCCTTCATTCCGTTGCCATTTTCTTTCATAATACAAGTGAAGTAAAAACGGGAATTGAGTAAGTAGCATATTCTTGGGCGCCGCCGCTCTGAACACCGCGGCTCGGCACGGGTCGGTGCAGCGAAAAAACCCGCCAAGTTCGCTACAATCCACGCCTAACGAGCTCTCTGGGTAATTAACTATTTGTTTCGAAGTCAAAGAGTAGAGTTTTGCTTGTTCCACGTTTTGGGACAACTCATAGGAGGTTAGTGGTGATGATTTACAAGTGTTTTAATAAAGTGTTAGATAATTCTCCTACCCACATAACCGAACCGAGTGGAAAAGTATAAAAGAGCGCGCAAGACAACGAGCGAGGTACTCTGCGTTTGGCTCTCGGACACGACGACGTATTTGTTGTAATAGGAATGTTTCCTTATTGTTATTGTCAATGTGAATTTAAACGCTTTCAGTTAAATTGTTCAAGTAAATATCATTGTTAGAATTAATTAAAAAATTACGCGAGTAGTTTCTAGGAAAGGTTATATTTGTATCTAACGAATTAATGAAAAAAAAATAAGAATGCCCGAAGGCGTGATAATGTACGTAAATCACTACATAACTATTTTCCTGATATCTACATCTTATTACTCAGCCCACACATTAATATTTCGACCTCGAACAGACGCGACTAGAGTTTTTAACTTGATGAAAAACACAAATGGTGATTTTAATTTAATTATTCTAATGTGGCGTAGCACGGAGAGGCTCTTTGTCGCCGCGTTAAATACATAGATGTTAATGCTATAAAGCTACATGTATTCTCCCTCTGTTTTGATCCGGGCTGATTAATTGAGGTTTTATAAAAATAGGCGGAAGTTTCGAGTTCTAATCGAAATACTCGCGTAGGTACACGGATTTCGTAATTACTTTCTGGCTTTGAGTAAATTAAAATATATCTCATAAATTCTATCACAGTATCACCTGTAGATGTCAAATTTATCACATTATGATGTTTTGAATACGAAGTGAATAATACCTCGGCATATACATTTCCAACACACGTCACTCACATTTTACCTCCACTATTACATTGAAAAGCACTTTTATTCTGTTGTCAGGTTTGCCTTCGCGATATTAAAAGTACTTTATAATATCGTAATGTATGTACTTCAGTAGACGTAAGGCCCTTTGACGTGGGTTGCGGCTTGGTTCCGTGGCGTATTTTTTTAGTTTGCGAAATAAAGTAAAAATAAGTGAAATATGATGACTCGGTTTTAGACTGGAATATTTGAACGTGGAAAATTTCCGTGCTGAAGGGACTTCTTTTCAGGGCCTTTTTTTAGAAAATACTTAAACTAAGGTCCAGGGATATCATCACCTATTCAGTGTATTTGCGTTGAAATAAAAAATGAATGAGAATTTTTGTATAACATTGCAGTCTGTAGTCTTTTCACAGGCTTCAAACCTCATAACAGTTGTTACTTGTTATTATAATTTCAAATACTGGCTGAACGGAACAAACTTTATCAGCTACATAAAGAGAATATGGTTATATAAAGATACATACTCTATATACTCGTATTAGAATGTGAACAACTTCTCAAGAATCGCAAACGAAAGCACAAACATTTCCGCGCAAGGAATGATTTAAAATTATATTATTATAAAATCAAATCTATCGCGAACGACTCGACTTCAAGACGGCATATTTGCATTGGAACCGTAAAAGGCAAGTAGGTACCGAGTCGCACCGAGCCGTACCGAGTCATGTGGAAGCGCTCGTCGGATTCATTCATACGCGGGCGTGCGTGTTACGTCATGAATAATGGACGCTCGAACTGGGAGCGGGCCGTCGCGGGACGGTTTTAATTATACTTCCAGATATGGTAAATAGCAACCCTGATTTTTGAGAAGAGACGATTTTGACAGGCTATCTTGTGTGATGTTGGATGGTTTAAGTGGAGCTTGTATTTGCCTTACATGTCATAAGTTACGACATCTAGAGCAGTATACCCAAATAATTCGTTATAATAAAATTCTTTGAGTATACCTAAAGAATAAAAATATTGATCAAAATTATTGGAAAGTCTTCACGAATCTACCCAGCTATCTAAACAGAAAGTGGCAGAAGCACCCGTATATTATATTGTAACAATAAATGGATATAACGATCTGTCACAGCTTGTGTCATCCAGTTTATCGCATTATAGTTTGGACCAGATAAACTCATTTAACAAAACTATGCAAGATCAAATTTTGTAAACCCAGAATATTGATAGACCTAGAGTCGACTAGCAATATGTAACAACAAAATTAACGAACATCGAACAGATAATTTGAGCAGGAACCTAAAACAACAATACAAAACTGTCTTAGATTTATTTTAACATTCGCAAAGCGTTGTACAAACGGCCCGACGGAGCGGAGCGGGGCGAGTGGGTACACAGTCTAAACAAATTCACATCGATACGGGTATCGCGGTGACAGAGTGCACAAAGGACTGGCGCAAAACAAACTAGCTGCAGCGAGACGACTATCCCATAGTTTTTGCTCTAGTGATGGGCTGAGAGAACAAATATTGGGTCAGCAACATCGATAAATTTATGGTGAAGAAAGAATTTCGACTGGTTACGTTTTAATACTATAATTAGGCCCCCGATTCTAAAATGCATCTTATTTTGGATTTTACAATAATATTCCTACACATTTGGGTAGTCTAAATCGTAAGTTATACTTCTAACTATACTACCTATATTAAATTTACTACTCCATATTATAGCACTGCATCTTATTATTTATCTACTAATTAAATAGGGCTACCTACACAATATCAAATCAAGTCTTCAATTGCATCCAGGATACTTTAACATTTCAATGGATTACTTTAATAGACATAGTGATAATATCATTATGACAGTATCTTCCAATGAACGTTCTCCTACTGCCCCTGTTTCATAAAATTTAAACAATTTACCGGCAACGATACGCGGTGAACACATCCCTATTCTGCGTAACAAAGAGATGGGCTTCGTACCTCAGAGGCGGCTTAATTTCCGAATTCGCAACATACTTTGTATGTATGACGTCATTTGTATTCCTGTGTCTAGATATATTTTTAAGTTTTTATAAAAATACAATCTCTGCGTCGTTAGCGTATAGGAATGAGAGTTTGCGGCAGCAAAATTATTTTTTACTAGACTAGAAAATTATAGATTTAAAGTTGAAACAGGATTTTTCATTAAAGTCAATCTGTGTTAGCAATTGTGTATATAGTTTAAAAAACTAAATTTTATTATAAGTAGTGAGCAATACGACTACTTGGAATGAAAGTTTCACAGACAAACGATTCAAAATAACAATGAGATAGTCATCTCACATACAACATAATTATCCACTATAATAATTTGCCTCTTACAAACTAGACAGGACACCAAAGTAAAAATATTTCCCTTCCAAAGTGCCTCCATCCGTATGGCAGCGGTCCGTGGCGACGACGCATCGGCCCACCTTCCGTTAAATTTGCTCCGACAATAAGGCCCCCGGGAGAGAGCTCCGCGAGCAGCATCATGTTGTTCCAGAGTGACCGCGACCTTCCATCCACCGGACTGCGTGGTACAAAGCAAAGGAGGTAGGGGTTATATTGAGCTTGGGTTAGACCAAAGAATTTGTAATAATAAGACATTAGAAGTGGCATATCCGCGTAATTTTGGCACTAAGTTTATGTCCATTTGGACACGTATGCATTCAGTACGACACCAGACGTTGTACGAGACAAATCTAGTAATAACTCTAAATTGAAAATTTAAAAACCCCCGATGCGACGACTTTTTCATCAAATGTATACTTTACCTAGTAGTTCTTCCAAATAATTAAGTGAGCGAGATTTGTGTAGCTCCCGTAGCTCAGTACTCATAGCTCACGTCACAAATTCATCTGGTACAACTAGTTTCGATGCCAGATTATGAAAGCGCCATTTACATCGCATCAGTCGTTTTGGCTTCCTCATTTATAATCTAAGATAACTAATGCAATGTACAATAGTCAACAGAAAATCTGTGTAAAAGTATGAGACATTATCTTGTTATGACATTATAATCATTGACATTAGAATAGACAACGAATCTAAATATTGATGCCACGGAGGTTTAATTCATAGTAAAAGATTATCAATTATGATTGAATTTGATGTAATAACTCTGGTTGAGGTGGACGGGAGCAGTCCAGGGGAAGAATTTTCAATAATGCTTAAACTATTTTAAATTAGATTTGTTTTTCTGTATTTTTTCTCAATGGCGGAGCAGCGACCTCTAGAATCATTATTCGTAATATTCCATGACCATTAACAAAACAAACTAAATTTAACGCATGCGCGTATCCATCATTTGAAACTTGACCTAATGGAACGTCTTTAGTTCATACACAAATCTCATATAAAAATTGATAAAATATCATTTTTTTCCAGAATCCGGGAAAATTTTCAAATTTATAATATTGTAAAAAGCCAGTTCAGACTATTACGATCATTTAAAAATATAATAAAGCGAAATCGTTTCGGCCGTTCTCAAGTGATGCAAAGATATTATTCCAATGAGCCCAAATTTCGAACGGATTCGAGCCGTGGAAGTTCGTTTTGGCCGCGAATGTGGCTTTTTTACCTACAAAAAAGCTGATGATCTTCAAACGGCTGAACCGATTTTCATGAAACATAGCTAAGAACACTCTCGATCAGAATATCTATCTAACAAAAGAAACAAAATTGAAATCGGTTTATCAGCTTGGGCGCTACGTTGCATCAGACAGGCACACAGATACACAGATACACAGATACACAGATACACAGATACACAGACACACAGATACACATGTTAAACTTATAACACCCCTCTTTTTTCGTCGGGGGTTAAAAATGGTGTATTGTAGCATTTTTAATTGCGGAAATTGTTCAGAAACTTGCAATTATACTAATAAAGGGATTACTTTTCATCGGTAAGTAGATATATATGGTAATAATCAGGTTTTTTGCTAATTTAAACCAACATGTATACTTTACCACGAGAATATAAATATTTACTATGATCTCACCAGCCCCATTTCCATTGCTGCTTGCGTAATCAAACGTACGGCATATCGACGAACCGTAAAAATCAATGTAATGCGAAAAGTATGACATCCTCGTGCGTATGAATTTTGACTAGTACGGCGGTGTCATTGTGACAACATCAGACGGGAGTTAGTGATGTTACAATGTTTGTATGTTATCGATATTTTTGAAAGAAATATTGACTTTATTTATTTAATATAATTTCCGCTAGTAATTAAAAGCCACCAACAATTAAAAAGCTTTTTAAAACATTTTATTTGGCTTGACTTCGTATATTTGTTTTTTAATTTGCTTTAAATCTTGCAGTGAATTTTTCAACCACTTCATCTATAGTATTTGGCTTCCCATAACAGTAAAATATTACCATTATTTAAACCTCCGATCTTTAAATCCTGATACTGAAAGTACTGCCAACCTAAACCGTGAGTCTGTGGCTACTGCTGATTTTAAAGAAGTATTGTCCGTATCAATCATCAACGTAGCTGTTTAACTCTTGGTTCCAATTCCTCAGTCTTAAGGCAGTAGGACCTCAAAAAAAAATAATTGTACGGTTTTATTGTTCCCGCCCATAAATATTTTATAGCTTTTAGTGTATCATCTGAGTTGAATAAAAGCGTTTTTTTTAATTTAGGCCCTCCCTGTTACCTTCTCATTATATACTTATTTACGTGATGATTTTTAGTTTCCCTTCAAATTCAGATATCAAGGATTTGGAAATTGATAACAATGACAGACAAAGAGAACTGGTTTCCTACAAATTATAGTCGATTTGTTTCAGTCCACAATAAAGAAGATTATTTAAATCCTACGCCAAAAAGACGGTTTTTGATTAAATCAGCCATACCTACGATTAATGTATGGAATTTAGGCACTGCAGACGTAGGATTTCAATTTATAAATTACGATATTGTTATTTGCTAAATTATGGCATGAGCATATTTTTTGTCAACAGATAGTATGCCATCGGGGCACACTATACCAATAACATCCACTCATGAATCCACATCCTATACGTCATTAACGCCTTTATTTGAACGCACTTTACAATCTCCTCAATTAAATAAAAATATGAACATAAACTATTTTGGGTACGTCAGGTTTTGAATATCATATACCATACTTATTACAATAATATCGATACCAAATCGATAACTTTATATTTGATTCAATCACTAGCTATTTAGAGTATGTTCGGGTATTTATCACCTAGCTCGCCAATATGACCAACTACTATTTGTCCGAAACAAACCAACTCTTAGCGTTTAACATTCCTACTTGGTCTACGCTCTCCACACTGCCTACCGCTGTGACTGCGCGTGTGTCTTGGCAGGCAACGAACCGAAATTGTGTATTTCCAAATATTTTAAAATTATTAGTAAGTACACAATTTTGTAAGCAAACCCTTTATCTGTAGTGTGGTGATAGATTTGTAGAGACATTGTTCAAATATCTTGAGATATATATAACTTATCGACGTTGCGTTATTAGCCGGGTAGGCAATATTGTCTGAACTAGTGTCAATTGTAGTATCCTATTATATTTTTTTCAACGGCTCCAAGTAAGTTAATTTCCAGTCCAGGTTGACACAATGCTGAAGACGTATAGGTAATTTATTTGTATCAGTATTTTCTATAGTGGCCAATATGGCTCACAAGTGGTTGACATCGTGTTGGAAGAAGAAGGTGAACCCATAATACTGCAGGGTTTTCCTGGATATTCTTCCATTGATTACAATGTGGCACCGTACGAAATTCAATAAATTAAAGATCTAGTTATTTAGTTTGTACCTTCGTTTATTATAAATGTTAGAACAGAAAAACCTTAAAAATAAAATAAAATAAAAAATTAAATAAATAAAAGCCCTGCCCGCGTGAGATGTTGCCAAGAATGCTGGGTGCATTTCCTCGTTGTATGGATCTAGACTGATTTTTTGAACGAGGATAGAGCTCTCTTGTCACCTGTTGAAAATCTTACTGTCAAACCAAAATAAGTGATTACTTTAAATACCGTAATTATTATTACACTATGTATTTAAAGTAATTTATAAATGTTTCATTTAATACCTACCTAATACATATACGAAATTAGAACATAATACATACATAATAATAGTAGCTTTTATTTTCCTTATCCCGCATAATACGCTTTCTCGCTTGAGACGCGTTTTTGGTTGGTTCCCTGTGAAATCGTCATAAACGGGTTTTACTGTATTTAATATTGCCTTAAGCTCCTAGTTATTGATTACTGATATTTTAAACGAATTAGTGTATAAAATAAATCAAATAAATGAAATTGGAGTGTCTGTTTGTAATATCAAAATAAAACGTTTTCATTAAATGCATATATGTACTTATAACAAAAACGCGATTTATGAAAAATCCTCTGTGGAATGGCTGGACCGTTTTTGACTGGCAGAAGCTGATGTTATAAGGAGTAACTTATTTTAGAACAGCAAAAAAAAATATCACAAATGCTGCCTGTAAACAATAAATATTGATCTCAAATAGTTCGAATTAAATTTAGAAAAAGGCTTATAGTATACTATATTCCCGAAACTCCTCTACGTCAAATAAATTGCTGTCTGCGCAGTGCGAAAGCGGCGCGAAGTGGCGACACTGGTTTTGTATGAAATAATACGTCAATACCACTTCTAATGTCTTATTATTACAAATTCTTTGGATTGGTAGTAATGCTCTCCTCTTCACATACACTTTTGTTGATACTAATAAAACTTTACACCAACTTGATTAACTTCACATTATTATTTACGTAAAAGTACGGTGTTCAATTATTGCTGCGCGTAAGAATCAATAAGTTTTAAAACGAAAACGCAAGTTTATAAAAAATATAATCAATTTACAATAACGATATAAAACAATCTAAATACCAATGTAAATCGATTATAGCTTTTTATATATTATTTTGGGGAAAAGTACGTATGTCCTTTTGACACTTTCATTAGAGGTAATTTTTGAATAGAGCGTTCAATTGGGGGGACCTCCGTCCAGCAGTGGACAGCATCACAGCCTAGTCCCATACGTGTGTTTCGATAACATAAGTTCAAATCTCTTGCGGCTTGTACCATTCCCATAGTTTTCTGATTAGCATCAGCCGCTACCTTTTGGGTTACCATTCGCTGTTCGATCATATTGACCGTTTATGCGTACCTTTTGACATCCACTGAAAATATACATTATATTATCAGCCATTTTGGAATTCTATATTGAGTCGCCACTATGATTTATATTCGATTCGTTCATATAAATTATGAATCGCACATAGATTCCGAAAAACCCACAGGTGCGAGCCGGGGTATGAACCCAGGACCTGGTGCCCGCAAGACGCGTGCTCGACCAATCGGCTATCACTGCGAATCATAATTTCTATATGATTATCACTCGATTTCTACATCATTATTATTTTTCGTTCCTAGAAGAAAAAACATTATTTTGACCTAGTTATGCACACGCATAGTATAATTGTATCTTGCTCAGCGTACCGATTTTAGGTTCAACAGGCACCAATTTGTTGAGTGGTAGAATCTTTGCATTATAATAACCAGAGTGAGGTGTGTATAACGTCGACATTTAATTTTGTACTTGAAAAGTCATGCAAAAATAGTCGACTTTGCTGTAATTTGAATTTTTGTGGCCTGTGCCACCACACGGGTGTACGCATAGCGGTTATACTACTGTTGACATTCAATATTTAAAGTATTTATAGTTTTTTTTTGCTTAAAATCTTGCCAGTAATGGACTTAAATTGCTTAAGATTTTAATTGATTTTTGTGATGTAATCAGATTTGTGTAATCAGTGGTACTAAGTTACACGTATTTTATCTCAATAGTTTAACACTATGTATAGATAAGTTCGCAGATGCTTACAAAATACTTTTAATAATTATTTTGTAACACATTGCCATTTTTGAATCTTATTTCATTTGAATCGTCTGGCAGCCCCGCACGTATTTCAAATATTGCCAGTTGCCACACAACAGCCTGTTGAGTCAGCTGCAATCTGAATCGAGTCACTTATTAAGCCGTCGTCATGAATACGGGATTAACTCAGCAGCGGCCGCTAATTAATTGAGATATAAAATAAACAGCCTCTCTTTGAATTTTACTCTCTGCTGACTTTATGGCTGCAGAATGCTGAAGTTTGAATGCAGTTCTTGAATTACAAGTGTCATGTGAGTTTTAAGTTGAGAGTGCTAAAATTGAGTTAAGCATGCAGACTTAAAATAACAGTTTCAAACACTTAACCTTGTAGGATTTATTTTCTAATGTCATTGGAACCGCAGTGAAGTATGACCAAATTTCTTTCGGTTCGTCGTTCAATCTATATATTATTACGTGAAGCAAACATTGTAACACTTTTTACGAAACAAACATTGCGGGGACGGAGGAGTATGAAATTTCCCACACATATAGTGTATATAGAGAAGGAGTGCAGATGCTAATTTTTTTTTTTAACTAAGTATAAAAATACTTAAAATCAATAAATAAAACATTACACACACTACCATACGTTTGACACACACACATTTGTAACTTCTACTTGGTAACTGACTGTCAAACGGTGACAGTTTTTTTTCTTTATTTCGGAGGGCGGGACTTCCATAGTGCATTCTGCGTACCAGTATCAAATAGTCTTTGACAATAGAACCTTAAAATTTAAATTTAAATGAATTATGGTCGAATTTCGACCACGGGCGACCGCTAGTAAGTTATAATTAGTTACCTATATTTTTTTTGAATGAGTTTTTTTTTTGGATCCTGTATAGCGAGATAGGTAGTTATGCTATGTTGGGTACATTTTATGCCAGGCAAAACCAATTGAAGCTGAATGTAAAATTAAGCTCGTAACTGAATAAGCAAATTTTCCCAGTCTTATTGAATTCCAAAATCAAAACTGTAGCAAAAATTCATAAAGGATCCTGAGATTAAGAAATTTCTGGAATTAGGAAATAATTTTCCAACAATGTGGGTAGGGTAATACTTGAACGGATACAAAGAGGCGATAAGGGCTTCTTTATTGGGAACCAATTTCCATAAAAGATTAAATCGGTTTTCGGAGTCTATTATTTACGTGTACTTTAAAGATTAAAAGGCAATGAAAGACGGTACTTACTTATTTAGTAACAAAATAATGTAAGTATCAAACTTACCACGAGATAGTAGTATGTAAGATCTTTCAAAGGGAACAAAATATTACATCTGTCCTGTCAAATAGCTTCAGGGACACACAGGAAGGCCATGTGGGAGGATATAATCGCATTTTGTAGCCAAACGTAGGCACCCACTCCCACACAACTTACGTAGGTCTCCTCTGATAAAGTACTCAGTACATAACTCATCGAAGCCACTCTCTACTGGAAGCCTTCAGATTGCGAGCGATTTATGTAGTACACACGCACTGTTTACATTTAAGATTTTTATCCACAACGTGATGAATGACGTCGTTAAATTGTTGAGAGGCGTCATTTTGAAAAGGTGAGGGTTTGGGGCCGAAAAATGAAGGCTGTCATTCCGCGAGGTACCGATGAGCTTCAGAAAGCGTCTGGCGAGTACGTGTTGTTGGAAGAGGCTGGTGAAGTTAATGGTAATTATTATCACCCCGCATGTGTCGTGTCAAGGAGGCTGTAGCCTATTTTGGTGAAGTGCTTCTTAGATCATCGTGTTGAACCACTTTCGGCTCGGTTGGAGCTTGGAATAGTGACCGAATCACAGATTTATACCAAGCACGAAGGTGGTCAGATGATATTTTGACCTTGACCTTTCCTTTGTTCTTGGTATGTAGGTTCTCATACCACACCCATTAAAAAATCCGCGAATAAATGTATTCCCTTAGATTATCCCTAGTCCCACTGGTTAAGTATTTGAGGGTAGATGGGAATTGGTATATGTACCTAAATATCGGCAATTGGCTAAATAAGAGTATACTGAAAGACGCCTGGCATAAGGATAGGAAGAAGAATGGTGAAATATATCTCTCAATTCTCAGTTAGGGTTTCACAGATAACCTTCCACAAATAACCCCAAAGGTCACAACCCGTGGGTTCCGCATTCATCCCGAGCATCTATTAAATATTTAGATACAGCCGTGAAGAGTTTCCGAACGCCACGTTAAAATTTAAGTCGCCATTAATGAAATGGTTTGAGTAGGATTGTGTGAGTACGCCGCGCTTTTAATTGATGACTACTTGATGAGATGAGGAGGTTTTGTTTTAATAGAAGGCTTGAAATATGCATTAAGGTACAGCGGTAAAGGGAAGATCTTCCAGCTAGGCTAGTGGTATGCCTGGCGGGGCCTGCCGCATGCTCCCAATGGTTTTTGTCGGGTCTTGTATTTAGTCACCACGTTTGCAAGTGTAATATCGTGATTCAAGTTTTATATGAAGAATTGCACATTGTATTGAAGTGTCGTATTTAGCGCCATCTATCCTCAGCGCCGTAAATACGTCGTTCGTCTGTCACTATACCCGCAAGTAGTTAACATTGCGTTCTTAAAAATAATTTAATTCATCTCTTATTTATTTATTTATTACTCCAGCACTCACAGTTTCCCAAACCGTGCTGAGAGTCATGTTACAACCAAGTATGTCCTAAAATAATTTTATATAAAATAAAATTATTAATTGCATATTATTCAAATCCATTCAGTATAAATAAATATTAAATGTATTAAATTAATTAAAATTAGCTAAAACATAAATAATTATAAAATTTATGTAATTTATTTATTTATTTCTTATGTATAACGGAAAAATTAATTCACTGACATTTGTACACAATGACGACATACACGATTAACCTAAAACTATTGGAACTATACAACTTGGCATGCTTGTTGGCCTTGGCCTCCAGGCCTCCTCTTGGCATATTGTCTAGAAAGGATTTTACCAAATAGTCGCCAGGAAAAAATACAATAAATTTGTTCAAAGTATAATTATGTGTTACATCTATGTGATGTAGGGTAGAGGCAATTTTTAACTATTTTAGTTTACTCTCTTTGTTTCCGTTAATTATTAAGTGTGAGCGCAGCACATAAGACGTGCGCCATAAATAACGTGTAACTTGTTTCTAAGCACGCTTTTAACATTAGATGCTCTAGATAAGGTTACGGCTCGCGTGCATCCAAGCTATCCTTCTGCAGATAACTATCGTTTGTTCCTAGTTTTACAACTGCAACAAACTATGTAGGTGCCTAATAATATCTCCTTCTCTTGTAAAGTCACAGTCAATTAACACACTAATAATTAATGGCAAACAGTATTCGATTACATTATGAGCAATGGATAAACATAAATAGAGAATGAACACTCCGGTTTTGTTTTGAAAGCTTAAGCATGGAGTGCTGAAAAAGACCTATCTATATTCTAAGAAAGCAATTTCCGTTTTTTTATTGAAACATCCCAGAGCGTAAGCTAAAAATGATACCTTAAACCCCAATCCGGAACAAAATTTAATAGCTGACAATAATAACCGGTTGGGGTCTAAAATTATCATAAGCCTAACACTGAGACCGTCCTTCGGGAAAATATTAGACATAAAAATGATGACGTCCATTCAGTGGAACTTAAACTTTATCCAGCAGACGAAGAGTAGCTCTAAGATGCAATAAATAAGTTTGTAGCCGCTAGCCTGCGTATATCGATAGGCATTGAATGGATCGACGGACTTGTTTCATGTGTTATTCATGGACGGAATTGGTGTTGGTCTAAATTTGACGTACACTATCTTACAGGAATGAAATCTTATTTATAAAATTTATTTATAGTTTATGATAACACAACCAAAGCGAGTGCATGTATGTAACAAACATTTAGGTACTTACAAACAAATGATAAAATGTTTCTTGTTAGTTAGTTAGAAAGTCATCGTGTTAGCTTACATTAAGCATTTATACTGATTTGTGATGTTCTAAAAATAGAGACAACAACATAATTCTATGTAAATGTTTTGCCCATGCAAATTCACAATAAATAAGTCAACGCCACTTATTGTAAACCGCTGTCATTGCAAAATCTCTACTATTTTTTGTTAGCTGTTACAAAATCGACTACTAACATTCACTTGCGGCTTCACTAACCGTGTGGGTTTCGAGTCTGAAAACTATCTAGATATGTCATTCTACAGCATAACCAACTAAAACTATACTTCTAATTTTAAAATATCATTACCTAGTGATTTCTGAGAATCCCAAAATTTATTGCATAGAATTCTATTATAATATTGCAGCTCCAATAACACCAAAATACAGAACCCTTCTAAGTTTTTGGCAGGTGAAGGTCTAAAAAATATAATAAAACTACAATGGCAGTAAGAACATCGGAATTTCGACTGATCAGATTGACAGGCATATATTTTATTTATCACTGGCTCAGCGAGTGCCCGCCGCGACTTTATAGCGCCCCCTCGCTGGCAAAGTGAATTTTGATGCGGACCCCCTTTTATGTGTTCCAATGAAACGTTTACAGTTTTTCTTTCGTCTGTTTCTTTTTGTTTTCCCCGTCTGTTAAGTTGTGAGCTTGCTTTTTTGGTTGCTCTATTTTATCGTTTCTTAATAAGCGATGATTGTGAAATGGTAATACTGAATTATTGTCACTTGCTTTCCAAAAATCATTTGAAATATTTGTGGGTATACTTTTATTACATAAGTACATTTAATCTAATCTATAAGTGCGTATTATAATTGCGTAAAATTTTCCTAAATTTAAAAAAAAAATGCTGATAATATTTTGTAAGAGGAAGTAATGGGTAAAAATTGGAGGTGAATGTTCTATCTTTGTTGCACTCATGCAAAAGTGGGCATCATTCAACTGCTTTAAATATTTCACACAATATATGCTAGCACACTTCAAACAAAATCCCATCCAAATCCGACCAAACCCATTCGCGGTCGCGTCCAATATTTCGCATTGACACCGTTTTCAGTTGGAATTTCATTGGAGTATATTTTTGCGCCGATGCGTGCAGGTACTCTTATTGAGGTCACTCTACCGCTATTTTTTAACTTCTCTATGTTCTTCAATAGGGTTGAGTCTTATATCTGTTATACATGATGACTGAGGACGATACTTTCATAGTACATAATATCTATTCTAATTTTATATCAAAAATGTTCCTTAAACGACAAACCCTCTTCTTCTTTCCTATTCTACTGCGCCCGAAAGACAAGTAATGTAAAACATTTGAAATGCAATATAAGAAATGAAATTTTAATTGAAATGCTTATGAGTGGGTCAGAAAACCTAAATCCTTTCTTTAGACAAGTATGATGAGAACAACAACATTTATGATGGAAGAGATGCAGTGGATGATCATATAGGTTAATATGCAACTTACATTGAATTGCTTTCTCCCTAAAATAAGGAACTAAAAATCTACCACCGCGATTTCTGTTTCGTAGAAAACCTCATCCAATTACCAGCTCAATCATTCAATCGGCATTCACTCGCAGTGCTGATTGAATCGCGTCAGCCTCTGTAGTTAGAGAACTCGTTTCAAACAAAACAAAATTTTCACCTGAAATTTTATCGCGAATGTTGAGAATAATTTAATACTAGCTAGTTGGTTTCTCGCGGGTCAGTAGATGCCAACGAGTGTTTGTGCAAATAGGAGTTAATTATGGTTAGTTCCCGAAATTAGTTTGATTAGCAGTAGATTGGCGGTAGAGGCACCATAACGTTAAGTAGCTGGTAAAAATCGATTTTTAAGCACTTTGAATAAAGCAAAAAAGTTTTCTTATAACAATTCATCGTGTCAATAACTGTGCTTCAAAGTAATTGCGTCTAAAGTTTATTCAAGCATGGATTTCAACAACCATCCTTTGAAAACAAGCAACAGACTAACAAATATATTTCCTGTTTAAGCCCTCGCTCCGATTTCGCAACATTTCTAACAGTATTTTTGCATACGAATAACGAGTGACGTGCAGAAGTGCCGGCCGGAAGTAACGAGCGGACCGGATCGGGGTGTTTGTTATAGCGCAGGAGCTAATGGTCCAACAACTGTTTGTTAGGAACTACAGGATAGAATATTTAATCTAGCGATCTTAAAATACCTACTTTATAATAACCTACTACTAAAATCAAGTTTTTACGTTAAATAAGTTAATTTATAATAATTTATATTGTATACATATATATTTTGAATCGAGATCTACAATTACTTTTTTTACTTATTAACGTAACACTACAAATTTTCATCAATTTTGTTTAAAAACTGTATATACCTAGTTATAGTAGGTTATGTGATAGACTGAGACGAACTAAATGATTTTATAAGGCGTCCACGTAGGGAATAGGACACCCTAAAAATATAATAATTTATTTATACCGAAAATGTATTTTTATCTCTAAATATGTAGTAAATGTCGCTGACCGCGTTAGTCCGTTCAATTTGATGCGGTTTTCACTATAGATCATTTTGAAAATAACTTCTGATAGTTTCATAATATGTGTAATACACTACATTTTTTTATAAATAGTAGCAGTTCCCTATTTTCAAATAAAACTGCCACAATACTGTTAAAAAGTAACGAATATAACAACTAATACTTTCATAAATTATCATCAGAATCGAACCACCCTGTCTCTAATAGTTTCACAAAAAATATCTGGCGATACAATATTTAGTTTATTATAATGGAATGTTTTCAGAACACGTTAAAAACTTAAGGCTTAAAAAATAAACTAGACTGAAATATTGGGACATTATTACTAAGAGCAGGAATCCCGCTGAAGCTTCCAGTGCCTAAGCTATTGCGTCATGGAATTGAATCCGCGCTGGCGAACTAACTGCACTACGGTTGGTAACGAAATTGGGCATATATTAAGTGCACGAAGAGAATAAAGGCAAGAAGGAGAAACATATATTGTTTAGCCAAAGTTAACTATAAAAGTTTATTGTTTAGCGTCGTTTCCATCGGAAAGAAGCCTTCAGCGGAAAATATCTTATAGTAACTTGCTAGTGTGTACTACGTAGTTAATTAATATTGCTTTTTACAAACAAGTAACAAAGTTATACAACCATGCTCATATACAACATCCCGGTAATCTAGACCTGATTATCTATCAAGTATAGCACGCCTATGTAAAAACCTTATCATCAAACATCAAACACTGTTCCGTAACAAAGTCAATTGATTTTAGATCGACCTCCCGGACTATCCGAGACAAGATATACACAGCGGGGGGCACAAAGAATCAATCGGACAGCGGCGAAGCTGTTTTCTTTTTCAATCAGTGGACGTCCTTTGAGATTTCGTGTTCACGTTTGCAATGCAAACCACTCAGTATCCCACAGCTTAGAGAAATATCGACAATTATTTTGTTACACTGGTATTTTTCGTCTTTTTCGTTAACATGTTTTACTATTCTGTGGTGATCGGTGTCTTCCTCTGTACGAACATCAAGTGTAGTAGTTAGAAAATAAATTGAATATTGGAGAGTGGCTGGGATCCCTTCGCATTCGCTCCCCAGATTGAGTGTGGCCTTATTTTAACACGGCACGTCGTAAATGTTAAAGTAAGGTGAAATTATGGCCACATAGTAATAAATACGTATAGGATAATGGAAGGTGGGGGGCATTGGTGTTTACGAGAGTCCAAGAACAGCGTGGAAAGGGCCTATTAATGCCCTATTATTTCAAAGGAGGCTAGATTTAATGAAGATTAAGGCTTGGGAAATGACTGTGCAAAGGCTTACTTCATTTGGAGAGACTATTTTATCCGATCGAGTTTTTAATTATTGAGGTTCGAGCATTTCATCGATGACGTAGGATGCGGCATCTCGCAAGATGGAGCGATGACATCACACGAGTTGGTCATAAGTAGACAAAGCCAGTGGATGATAAGTAGAGGACCGTGGAATTTGGAAGTTCTTAGGTTAGGACTATGTCCAGCACGTCTACCAGCTTATAGATGAAATATTTCACTGATTGTCAATCAGTATCATCATCAAAAATTATGTGGATACCTGCTTAATTTTAAGATTAAAATAATTCAACATTTTCTGAAGTCAGACGTTATCAGTACACACACAGAATAGCATTTAAGGACCAAATAATCACTTTCTATTGTACCTATCTTCTCTGCCCCACCAAACTTAAAATGATCTTGATAGACATAACAAATCCAATACATCACCAGTGTATCAGTGCAGGGATATAAAAAATCACTAACACACAGCCGCCATCAATAACCCATAGCAAAGGGGAGCGCATATATTATTCATGGCAACACTACTCGTGCGAGGATGGGAGAAGGATTTTGGGACTGCTGACGTTTTAGAATAGGTATTTAGTGAGTCATGAACAGGTGCCACGCTTTGAAAAAACGACAGTTATTGTCGAAATGTGAATGTTACACACATTATATTGTTGTCTATAATGTATGACAACATGTTTCGCATGAATGTTTCATCCAGTACAAACCAAGGGTAATAAATAACAAAGGGTTGTTGCAATGCCTATCATGATGTTTTCAACATTATTAAATCTATTGGTATTCTACTTATCTTCAGGATTAAAGGCGTTTTACACCAGTGTGAACCGATGCGAGACGCCCCATACCTTTTGAATAAGGTTGACTTGATCACTAGGTATTTTAAAACTGATCCGTCGGCCTTTGAAACAAAGTCACAGTTTCGACGAAACCAAGAAAGTGAGCTAGGCCCGCCACACACTTCCACCGCTATTACTGGTTTAAACCAGGATCGACAAATTCAAATTCAAATATTTTTATTGCAAATAGGCCAGATTAACTGGCACTTTTAAAAAGTCAAGAGCTAGGTGCATGTTCCAAAACAAAATCCTATGGAGAAGAACATGCAAGAAACTCCATGGATATATTTTTTCTTTTCTGACAATGGCGTCCAATGATGGCGCCGAGGTTTGACCCTCGACCACTTGTCCCGAGAAAAGCTAAATTATCTTGGAACGCGCATGAAGTTACTCGAAATAAAGAATAGGAGCAGTTGAATGAAATTTATCCATTATCCTCCGTTGCGATGCGGGAGCAAAAAAACTGTACCACCATAACTTAACACATGAAGAAGTGCAAACACCACCTCTGGTATTAATAACAGAGTGATAAGAATTCCCCTTAGCATATATTCCCGGCCGTAGGCGTGATCTGAATAGCTTTGTGGCGCGATCTCTTTGTAACAAATATATGGAAACTTACTGATGGATATTAGGTGCTATGTAATAAAACTAGCTTTGAACGGCATTGAGAGTTTCTTCTGAACATTCGCCTTTGTAACTTTGATCTAAGATATTGAGCGGGAGTGACATGTCTAGTGCGTTATAATTCTTCTCACACTTCAATGGTTACACTTCTGTTCCATCTTACAGAACAATGTCATATACTTAGATAAACTGTAGCTGAACGATGTGTATTACACTCGTTATATATGTTTGCTAGTCGGTGGAATACTCGTATGTGTGTGGCAAATTGTTCAGCGCCCCATATTGGCTACCCGAGGAACTGAATATGGGAGATGGGAATTTTCCAGGTTTAAATATTTAACGAAAAAGCCAAAACCGTGCCAAAGAAAGGAGATCTCAGTGAATGTGGCAATTGGAGAGGGATTACCTTGCTCTCGATCCCGTCTAAGGTGCTATGCAAGATTATCCTAGACAGATTATCGAGGGCCGTTGAACCTCTTCTTCGCAAAGAACAAGCTGGCTTCCGACCTAACCGATCGTGTACGGACCAGATCAATACCTTGCGCATAATCCTCGAACAGGCATCAGAATGGCAGAGGGAAATGTATTTGACCTTCGTAGACTTCGAAAAAGCCTTTGATACGCTGAGCTGGTGTTGCATCTGGGACCGATTGCGTGAAATTGGGGTCCCCGAGAAAATTACCAATATGATCAAGGCCATCTACGGGAAGTATTCCTGCAGAGTGACACACGACGGCCTCGTCTCGGAGGATATACCGGTACATGCGGGCGTACGACAGGGGTGTCTTCTCTCACCTCACCTATTTCTTGTTGTTCTCGATGGCGTCATGTGCAATACAATATGTAACAAGCGTCGCGGCATAGAGTGGGAACTATCCAGCGTCTTGGAAGACCTGGATTATGCCGATGACCTATGCCTGCTGAGTCACACAAGAACCGACATGCAAGACAAGCTGGACGACCTACGACGAGAGGCAAAGGAGATGGGACTGAAAATCAACACCCGGAAGACCCAGGAAATGAGGTGCGGGGCGACAAGCTCTTTGCCGTTGCTCATTGGTACAGAGGCTTTGGAAAGGGTCCACAAATTCACTTACCTCGGTAGCGTAGTGTCGGAAACTGGAGGGACCGAAGAGGACATCGGTTCGAGAATCGCCAAGGCAAAAGCAACCTTCGCACAGCTGCGCTCTGTATGGCAATCACGGAAGCTGACTAGGAGAGTTAAGCTCAAGATATTCCGGTCCAACGTGAAAACCGTGTTGCTGTACGGATGTGAGTCGTGGAAGGTTACTAAGGACATCTCGCACCGGCTCCAGGTCTTCACCAACCGTTGTTTTCGCCGTATTCTTGGTGTTTACTGGCCCGAGAAAATTTCCAATATAGAGCTGTGGAAACGCTGCGATGAGACTCCGATCGACCAGCAGATCAAATGCCGCAAGTGGAACTGGATCGGCCACACGCTCCGAAGGGACTCTAATCATATACCGAGACAAGCCCTAGACTGGAATCCCCAAGGAAAGCGTAAGCGTGGCCGCCCAAAGCAAACCTGGCGGCGGACGATCATCGCAGAGGCGAAGAACTTAGGGAAGACTTGGAGCGAATTAAAGCGTGAAGCTCAAGACCGAACGGGATGGCGGCGCATTGTGGAAGCCCTCTGCCCCAGCTAGGGGACACAGGAACATTAGTAAGTAAGTAAGTAAATATTTAACGAAGACGCTAGTGACCATTGTCAATGAATGTATCTATTACATCTTCAGAGTGTAGTATCTAAGTACCTGTTACGTCGTCGTGTGTAACATTGTTTTCCCAAATAATTCATCCGTTCACAGCTAACAATTAAAAATATAATAAATCTTTCAAACGCCTAAAGCCAAAATAAAGCGGGCCACGCACGAGACATAATAAACACGGCTATAAAACCGCGGCCACAAAAAAGTAAACACAGGACATCCGCTTAAAAAACAATGCAAAGTGCTGTATACAGGGCGCCGCGGAAAAAAATGAATATTTGTTCAGCAAACGAATTTCGTACGGTCCAAACAAACTTTTTGAACGGAACCCCGAGCGGCAAGCGGACGAGCGAAACGGATGGGTTTTCGAACGAAATTTTTTACGAAATGGTTTAGCTAACTTTTTTTTGGGGCGAGAGATAATTCGGTTTAAAATTCGACGCCGGACGCGACGAGCCGTTAACTGGATTTTCGGCGATAGTGTAGTAACTATGAAAAATTGTTTTATTTGTATAAAAAATGTCACACTGGAACGCTCAAATGGTCTGTTGTGTAGCGAATGACTGGCTATTCTGGCGAAAATTATGTTATTCCTTAAAACAAATACATTTTATGTAAACATAAACGCTAAAGCGTAATTTTATTTTATAAAGCAGACCTTACCAAGTTTATATTTTATACACAGGAAAAAAAGGTTGAATGTTTTTGTCGACAAAACATGAAGTAGGTATGTATAAGATGCGAGTGAGATGTGAGTTCAAACGCGTGGAGATGGCGTGACGTACGCAAGGCAAGTAACATCCTCCGTGCGGCTGGATGCGAGCCAGCCGATGCAACTCCAGTACGAGAGCTGGGAAGGAATTTCACACAATTCTTAAACTGGCAACGAAAATGAATTCAAGCTTTGTCTTATTACTGTAACTTAATGCCATCAAGGTGAAATGTAGGTGAATAAGAGTAAACTTCTCTTCCTCAAACTCCTTCGGAAAATAGTGGAGTGATAAATATAAACATTTATTACTTAGTAGGTAATGTTGACTACATAGACTTGCAACGTCTTTTTTGCTTTCACAAACAGGTTGTCATTCGTTAAATGTGGCGCTGCTAAAAACGTGTACACTTTTTATTTTGTTATGTGTACGTGGCGGCAGCTAAAGTATCTATGGTTGACTTATACATAACTAGCTGTGCCCGCGACTTCGTCCGCGTAGAATTTACTTAATTGACAAAGTTTCATACAAACTTTCATCCCCTATTTTATCCCCTTGGGGGTAGAATTAATCAAAATCCTTTCTTAGCGGATGCCTACGTCATAACATCTACCTGCATGCCAAATTTCAGCCCGATCCGTCCTGTGGTTTGGGCTGTGCGTTGATAGATCACTATGTCAGTCAGTCAGTCAGTCAGTCAGTCACCTTTGAGTTATATATATATAGATTATGGTTTGTGCCTAAAGCCCTTATCTAATTTAAATACTTTATTTTCTTACGATGTTTTACAGCCCAGCTCCCGTTCCAAAATCTCTGGTAGACAGCATCGTTCCGTCAACGTCCCACCGTCTCGAATTTAATAACATTCCCCGTCGGAAAAAGCGCAAACTTTATTAGCCAGCGATAAAACTAACTGTAGCTTGCCCCTTGAAAACTATTTTGATCATACATTTTTATAACTGGTTTTGATGTGAGTTTATGTTTTGATAATACGGTGTTCTTGTTTGAAACTTTTGAATTCTATGGTTTGTTGTAAACCTGGTTTTACCTGTCGGTTTATCTTAGAAAAATTCTAGAATGATAACAACGAGCCAGAAGTAGTAGTATAAGTCAGCTCCTTACATGGTGGACTGGTAACATAACACACGTCGCTGGAAGCCTGTGGATGTATGGAAAGTCATTGGGGGAGGCTTCCGGTTGCTAGACGGATAGAGGCAGTTCATAACAGTTGGTATAATACGTAAGCCTGATATATTAATACGCTTATGCTCAAGTAGGCCAGTCTTAGTCTTTGGGATTCACTGATCAGTTTATATTTTTAAATCATAAACCTTAAAAAGTATGACGACGCATACTTCTTCTTGCTAATTTAAAAAGTGCTTCGAACAGATGACTTAGGTATGTATACAACTTTGGGCAAAATGAAGTCTCCATCGACAAAGTGGTCAATAAAAATGTAAGTACATCAAAATAATAACTGCAAGTAAATAATATTAACATAAAGTTTACGAGCCATCATTCAACTTGTCAGAGTTTTACTGCCATCGGGGAGCGTTCGCTGTGTTGCCAGCGTTTGAATAATAAGCACCACTCGTAAATACAAAACGAAAGCAAAATAGCTTGGAACTGGCATGAATGCGGGCAAAAATAATGCACATGACATAGGTGTGCTCAGATATATGATAAAAATATAACATAACTAGCTTTTGGTATAGTTTAATGGAATTAACTGGAAGTTAACGGTCTAGTCGTGCCTTTAATCTTCAAGTAACAAGCCAACGTGCCATATTTGATTATTATTCTGTGATCTTTAATCGCTAAGGACCATGTTGATTGAATAAACTTTAAAGCGATCCAAATACATCTCAATTTTTCTCACAAGCGATGAACTTGCGAATTGAAGTGGAGAATTCCATCCGAGTATTTCGAGTTACATAACCGTTACCTTTTCATCTGGGCCATTAGGAATGTTCGGTATTCCTGGAGCGAGCCGAGTGCTATCATAGTGATTGCTTTTGCCTTATTTCTTTAGGGTTCCCTTGTAGGAAATACTGAGCGTATAGATCGAGAGGTGACTACTATAAGGTGAAACCGTGTATATTTGTACACTCTTTTGGACATTTGCTATTTCGATCGTAATTATGGTAGATTAGGTATGGTACCTACCTCCGCTATGTTTTATTATTTTATCGCAAAATGTTCAGTAACAATGAAACTGAGAGAAGCCAACAATGTTTCTGTTGTAATAGCATACATTGAAAAATCTCCTCTCTCTTGTTGCTAATCTCCACGATAATAGGCAATCAAATTAGTCTATTTTCTTTGCTAGTCAAATTAATTTCTTTACGTTGTTTATATTTACACAATTAAGCGATGATGATGGCATGGAGGGCTAACATGAAGGGGACTACAACATTAATAATATTGCCAAAAAGTCATCCTGGTAGCAGAGAGTCGACCACAACTTGACAATGAAGTTACTTCTTGTACGGTACCAATATTTATGATAATACACAAAATACCAAAAGTATTTTCACCACTCATTTCCATTCCGGCAGGCAACCTCTCGGATTGCTTAAAGTGAAATGAAATTGACAATACGCTGACGCGTACAATATGAAGGGTTTGGCCGCCAGGTCGCAGTATTGGGGATCCAAGCCAAATGCTATTGATTCTCAGCGTGGAGTTCTTTGAATACTTGGCAAGCGATGCACATTTTATATTGGAATTTTGCAGGAAAATGAGCTATGGCCGTTTAAGATGCGGAGGCGAGATAAATGTGCTGTAACCGTGTTGTAAATATCTGTTCTGTGACAATGGAGAATTTACTACAGCTTCACGGAATACAATAATGATTTAGTAGAACACTTATGAAATGGGTCATTGAGGATGGAAGCGTCACCCCATTATGCCTGCAAAGCAATGGGTTCACCATCTTGACACTTCCGGGAAGAACTGGCAAACAGTCGCTGACGACCGAAATCAGTCGAGGCAAGTGGAGGCCACTTTTGCTTATTGGGACAAAACAGGTAAAAGGTATAGAAAATTTTGGGTTTATTTTTCACATTCACTCATTAAATGAATGGTCAACTATGCAACCAGCTAAATTTATACTGCACGTGCCCTACTAATACCTGGCTGTATTACCTAATAATATATAAAAAGTTGATATAGATTCAAGTATTTTGATAAGGGTAGATATTAGACTATTGTAAATTACCTTGGACATGTAAATGAGCTATTCAGAACGTCTACCGATCTCATCCTCAGGACCCATCACGGTCATAAAGTGGTCTTCAAACGTAGCCCGCATCTTAATCCGAAGATATGAGCCCATAACACTCCATTCACCTCTTGCACGTTTTTACGATCTTTACCCGACTTTTATAAGTCTTTACCCAATTATGAGGCGCTGGGTTCATACTGATGCTTTACTGCGGCACGGATTTCATTGGATTGTGCTTACATTGCAAAAATATTAAGTGTGATGTCTAATAATAAGACGCTCGAATAAGACGTTGCGGTCTTTTGACATCTGCATACCATTATAGTAAACTTATTCATAATATTATAAATACGAAAGTGTGTGTGTTTATTAGTTTGAAAGATTCACTGAGCATGACGCGAGCATGGCTCAATGGAGGTACCTAAGTTATGTTGTGGTATATAGGTACCATATGCGCTACCATAGGCTACTTTTCATTCTTTTAGGATTAACACAGGCAGGGCCGCGGTTGAACGCTAGTATCTAATAAAATGATTGCGGGTCATAAGAAGACATACACATTAATATTATGTAATTTGACTTTTTTTTTGTCTCCATCTTTAGTTCCTCAGAAGCATTTTTTCAAACGTACCGTTGCGTGCCTGATTTTGTGGAAAAACTCGAGTCAGGCCATTCAGCGGTAGAATATTATAGGGACCTGTTCAGACGTAATATTACCAAAGAATATTACTAATCCAAAGTCAAACTCCTGATTTTATTTTAGTTAATTTTACCGCCAAGGCAAATACTGCGGGTGTAATGGATCAGTCTCTTTACCGAGTGTAGGCAGTAAACCGTTTTATCGCTCGAAGATTTGTTCCCTCAGAGTAATATAGACATTGGTTTGAGCTTTTTGCCGCCGAAAGCTCGCCATGAAACCCCGGGACGAGCAAAAAATTGAAATACGTATAAAACGGTTTTGTTGGACGTCCCGGCTGCGGTTAACAGCACTGCCTTAAAGCAATGACGGAAACATTTTAGGGACGTACATACATATAAAGACGTGGGTCAATTCCCGAGAGCTATAAAGACCTGATTACAAATTCATATAAGACAAAATTAAAAAAATCTTTTGCAGTAGGTATTGACGATTTTGGATGTGACTTGATAAGGACGTAGCAAAAAGCTTAATTTAAATAGTTTTCAATGGAAAATATAAATATTGGAGATCCAAACTGTTTTTGGGAGGGCCGAATAACAAAGTAATCAAAATCAATTATTTAAAAAACGGTGTACTGCGTGTCGGTCCACGCATAATGTAAGTTTTCGATGACATTTCAATAACGACATATTATCTCTTGGCTAGCAAGGTTTTCTAGGTGATCTTTAAAACCAAACCCAAACAACAAATTATTAGTTAGGTACCTCCCAACTTTCTTGAGTTGTCCTGTGGGCCGTTATAAAAAAATCTTACCCTACCTAGATTGTTTTGAAAATTATATGAGAATCACTTTCATAAAGAAAGGAGAGACGTGACGCCGCTATTCAAATTATAAGAGCGTCGTGACATCGCGATAACAATTTGTAAAGTGCCGTGACTCCACTATAAGCATGTAAAGAGAGTCTCGACGCCACTATTACATACATTACAATGGCAAAACACTGAGGCGTCAATAGCCTAGTGGTTAGGAGGCCGCCCTCGTAGCTGAGAGGTGCCGCGTTCAATCCCCATCTTGGTCATTAAACTATTGACGTGAGTCCACTCCTAACACAAGCACTAACTTAGCTGGAGGGGCTACCGAGAATACTAGTAATGTGACAAAATCACACTAGTCACCTTTTAAAAAAAAAAACAAGTGTCGTGATGCCATTCTAAAAATAAGATCGTCGTGACTCCACTGTCAAATTAACGGGCGTCGCGACGCTGCATTAAATAATTATAACAGCGTCGCGACGCCTATAAAAACCACCTATAAAAATTAAAGAGCGTCGTGATGCCTCCATAATATTTATAAGAGCGTCGGGACGCCTCCATTAGAAGTTGTAAGAGTGTCGCGATGCCTCTACTAATAATTCGAGATTATCCTGATGCTACTTTAAAAATTGTAGAATGTCGCCGTGCCGCTATGAACTTTATAAGAGCGTCGCGATTCCGCTACTAACACTTGCACACCTATGCAGATATATCCTTGGTTTACAGGAGGGCAGTGGAAGTAAGTACGTGGCGGGCCAAGTCCCATACAGCACTGAAGGTAATAATATTTCTATAATAAATGCAAACAAACCTCTTTGCCAAGTCAAAAGCTATTTATCTCTCTCGTCTTATACTGATTTCATTTCTCAACGTCTCGACGCATAATTTTATAGAACGCGGAGCCCTTTAGACTGCCTTTACATCTGCGGGAACATAAATCGAGATTTAAAAAATAAAACGCAAAACACAAAACTCTGCCAAGAAAGCTTTCACCGCAAGCATTCCTGAACACGTTTTAAATCGCTCCTTTGAGATGTAAAAGACAAGATAACCTAAAAACAACCTTGCACTCAGAAATTATAGTTGATTTTCATTTGTAGGTGAGTATCTACTTCATATAACACACGCAGAGAAATCCCGACTTTATACAAAATGAGGAGTGTATATTTTCGTGGGCATCAAGTCAGAGCCTGACCCGGCTGTCACAAGTCCCAGCAGTGGGATTCCGCCGGCGGAACATGTCGTACAGTCGACTTGTTTATTGTCAAAAATTGGTTAAAGTAGTGACATTCCGCATTCCCTTTGATTCGTTTATGCGCTATTATATTTGGGATGTTTCTAAAATATATTTTAAAGTAGCATGGGGTAAGAACTTGTTTCCACTGTGGTCTGAGTAATTTACAACTGAGCGTAAAAAACGAGTAATGCTGCTTGCAACATTAGACAATAAATTGTATCACCTGTTGTTCAGGGTATCAAGCAGTAAAGCTCTATAACCAATCATAATCCATCTAACACGTTGAAATTATTGTACAACATTATAAAAGTCAATGAACAAAACCGGCTCAATCTTTACCTTAAAAATCCACTCTCATTCTGCAAGCGATCGATTCAACTACATTTTTCTTTACGGTGCAAGATTCCACCTTAAGGTGTTGTAC
The DNA here is from genome assembly GCA_905147325.1 of Notodonta dromedarius. Taxonomy (NCBI): domain Eukaryota; kingdom Metazoa; phylum Arthropoda; class Insecta; order Lepidoptera; family Notodontidae; genus Notodonta; species Notodonta dromedarius. The sequence continues at coordinate 441,834 of LR990173.1, read as the reverse complement.
TAAAATTTTATACTCGACAGTATCAGCGCCTCCGCGCCGTCTTTGAGGCTATATTAAAGGTGCGCCGGTTTTAATAGGCCATTTAAAGCTTTAAATGGCTTCTGTGCCGTGGGCCATCTGAGTTTAGACGGTTTAAATAAGCGAGTGTATCGTTGCGAGCAGATTTTTGTTTTGGGGATATTCGAATTGTTCGAAAGTTATTCAGAAATTAGCTGCTCAAGACTTACCTTTTATTATGCCTCTGTTTTCTTGCTTACGATTTTATCTCAGAAACAAGCCAACGGATGTGGCTCTAACACTGATATGGCGTCTCGAAGATACCTGGCATCTAAGTACATTCCATACAAACCCGTCCATAAATCGTGTCTTTTCATCAAAATAAAGCGATGTCCACTGCTCCGTATCCCCGGCCATTAGCGTGCGCGCTCCTTTTGAACCGGTGATGTATTGGGCACTTGATTTATCTACAATTAGTGGACATGAGAACTGCTTTTTCATTGTGTAAAGGATTTCTGGAATGACTGATGTTTTTTAATGGATGTACTGCCCAGGTTTTATTGATTATATTATTTACGTTTATTTAACTATGTTGGCAGTTATTTTCAATATTCCTTTTTATTAACAGAATCGCCTTAATCCTTTGTATCAATCGAATAGCCTGCACATAATCTTATTCTTAAATTTTAGAAAGACTTCGACCTGTTGTAATTCTGTACTTCATTAAGAAAATCCAAGAACGGATGGCAGCTGAAAGCTGAATAAACCATAATTTACAGACATCATCTTAGACCATAACAACCCAATCTCAGTAGTGGATTGTTTCATAATTTTTTCACATTCGTCCAAGTTTGTTACCGCTACTTAATTTCCGATTCTGGTCGTGGGTGTCGTAAACGCTGTTAAGGCTCTGCAACCATCACTCGAATGGAGCATCTCGCTCGTAACTCGCTTATAGTGATCGTAATCGTTACTCCTGTCGTCGCGCCGATGCCAAGTGAAGGGGGTTTGCGGATTTCAAAGTACTAAGTTATGTTAGCTTACGAAGCTAAAGGCCTTTGACGTATTAATGACAGTTAACTTAGCTTGCGAAGCAGAAGGAATTGTATTCATTTATTGCTGTTAGTTTAACATAATATGTACTGAACGAACTAACATTTTATTAGCAAACTGCAAGTTAGTGGTGATTATGGTACAAACTGGTTACGCATTATCCAACAACCAGTTATTTAAACTTAAATCAAATTTTGTAATGGAAAAGTAGGTAAGACTTGGCTTGAGATCGCGCTCTTTCTTATTATGGCTTAGAAATACAACGGAGATACAGCTTTAAATATATAAAAATAGTAATTCATCTTTTCTTTTTTTTTCGATCTGTATAAATCATCTTTTCTGCACTCTTGGGCCAAACTTCAGCCCAACATAGTATGTTTTGTAAGCTCGCTGCCGTTAATAATGTACGTCAATCTTCCAAGATTCAAGTAATAATGGTCGCAGATCATCGTTGTTACGCCGACTGAGATAATGAAGCAGTGTTAATTGAGTGGTTCATTTGGTAGTAATTGCATTAATAATGGTCATTTGAGCACCATACCACTACTCATATCAATGTATCCGCGCGATCTGTGTATCCCATGGATATTATTGTGTGCGTGTAGCTTCTGTGGTTATCTCTAGACTAAACAGTGCCAGTTTTCATTTAAATAGCTTGGTGTCGATTCCTTTCTAATGAAGAGTTGTATAGGTAACTAGTTTTGAAAACAAAATGCTCATTCTGTGAGCACATTTCCTGAGAAAATAAAATTACGACAACAACTGATTTTTGTACTTCCTAGGTTTATTTTTAGTTTTTTTTACTAAACTTTTTGTAATCACAGCAATCATTTATGTAATGCACTGTATTCCATCATGATATTAATCATAGATTTGCAGTGATAGCCGATTGGTTAAAGCACGCGTCTTTCAGGCACCAGGTCTTGGGTTCAAACCCCGGCTCGCACCTCTGGATTTTACGAAATCTATGTGCGAATCATAATTTATATATGATTATCACTTGCTTACGGTGAAGGAAAAACATCGTGAGGAAACCTGCATGTCTTAGAAGATCTAACTAATTTTCGAAATACATGTGAAATCCGCCAACCCACACTGGGCCAGCGTGGTGGATTATGGCCTGAATCCCCCTCATGTTGAGGGGAGGCCCGTGCCCAGGAGTAGGATGTCAAAAGGGCAAAATTATTATATATATTAGTACCAAAAGCTACCGGCACTTGTAAGGCAATTAATGTACTTAAAGGCAATAAATGGAGAAGAACTATTTCAGTGGACACGCCATTTATAAATAGAGAAACATTACCACAGTCCATGCCATTTTTCTGAATACTGTACGAAATACACAACCAACACTTACTAGCCAGCTTGGTAATAAAGACATTAATCTAACGCCATAATGGTAGTTAATGGCTGCTGATAGCGGGGCAGCACGAGACCGAATTAATTGATTTACTATTAACATAGTCATTAGCCATATTGTGTTATTTAGTCCATTGACTTAGATAATGGGATTTCAAGGTTGTAGAGTCAAGCTGAAGCTCTCATATGTGCTGGCTCGACCGGGGACGGCGTGAAGTAGCTTTTATAGTTGCGTTTCGTACTATGAGTGCGAGAGTCGGAAGTTCACCTCCCCCTACTCCCCCCTCTGTTCTAATTCCCTTTAAATAATACATCAATTATATTCCCTAAATATGCTTAGTTGTAGAGACTGATCTGATTGTTTACTAGTATCCGATAACCTCACGTTGTCAATAGTTTAATAGTTTTCAAACGCATTAACTAATGTTCACCGCCCGCCCTCACTGGCACACGTCGGCCAGCGCCTGCTTCGTGCCAACAGATTGCGCGCCAGCAACTGCCAATAAAAGTGCCATATTTCCGTACTCTTTACGTCACCAAATGACGGTTGATACGCCGTAATTCCTTACACACGACTTACTATATAATGGCTCGTAAAATATTTACGATTTGAGCACAATTTGGTTTCATTGTGTTCGTTCAAGATGGGTTGCAAAACGATTTTTTATGCAATTAATCTCCTTTCTAGTATCTAAAACAGTGTATAAAGTTAATGATAAATTATATGAAGCAATGACATGAATGTAAATAAAATTAGGATAGCCATTAGAAAGATGTATCAGCCGACTACCTGTTTATGTCCGATAATCTTGAGAGTTGTTGCAAACGTGGGCTGGACTGAAAAAATCCACCATGTTTTTCAATTGGCGCCTGACGGCTTCTTAAAGTCACTATAATACAACTAAACTAGGTTGTATTTAATTCAATAAACCCGTTTGATGTATGCAAAAATGTATAAACAATGGGGTCCGGAAATAAGGCAGGGTATTATGTTAATATAAACAGGGCGGCCGTCATCTCGTGACGGGTCGAATATTTTGATTAAAACTTATGAAAAAACTCTTTGCCGGGCCCCGGGGGCAAGGGAGGAGCGGCAGCGGGGTAGGGGGCCCTATGAAAATGTTATTGGAGTTATTGAAGGGTTATAACTTAGTTTTGTGAAACCAAATTGTGGGGGTCAACGGATTGGCGAGGGATAATTTGATGGGCGCAGTAAGGTTGTTAGAGTGGCCAAGAAAATGTCCTAAACTCACGGGGACTTCTCTCACGTCATGTGGAATATAAATCAAATAGACTCAGAAAAAGATGATTCAGAAGTGATGAAACATCATAATTTATTTGTTCTATTCAATTGAATTTAATTAAAGTAAAAAACGTATACAATTATATATTATGCGCGTATTGATATTTATGCTATTTTTTCGATTGAGTGCAATTTTCCATTGCAACAGACAACAAGTTGCAATAGGCAATAGGTATTTCAGGTTATGTTAAGAAGTTATCAAATCTTAACTTGAACCACAATATAAAATACAGGGACAGAGCGAAACTTGTTAAAAATGTATCAATTTAACTTTCCCGCGATGGCACCGCGGTGTTGCGAGCCCTCTGACAGACCGCCCTCGTTCTAATTTCATATCGGAAACTTCAGCGATTAATCTTTACCTAAACAATTCGTAATATCCACAGGTTGAAGTTTTTTATATGAAAAATCTTTAGCATGATGCGGTGCTTGAGCTTGTAGATTGCTGAAATATTTTAAAGGAATCATTATTTTTGATCGCGCGGTAGCACCAACAGTGAACAGAGACCAGCGATTCAAGGGGGAGGAGGATATTATAGGCAATTTTTCACTTCGTTGTTCTGATCTAGATTAGTGGTGTTAACATGATGCTATTAGTTAGGTAATATATACCATGTGGGATGTACGTGGCGTGCAAATACAAGTGGACGAAATCGTTGTCTCACACCTATAGACAACTCGCTTATGTTGAACAGCCTCTGAATATAATTATAACTTCAAATGGCACGTGTCAAGAGGTCGCCAGAAGAGCATGTGAGTAGGCCCATTTATACATAAACAATAGGAATGAAGCCTTATATCCCATCTACTTTGAAAAAACCGTTCTCAAACCTGTGTCCATTAAAGCAAACGGTAAAAAGCCAGTCAGCGGTAGTACAAAGCGCTCGCGCGGCAGATCAAAGACTCGCCGGCTTTGTGCCGCCCGCCCACCGTGCTGATTGCTGTTTGATGTCGCCGCACCACTCAGATAAAACCTATTTAGTAGGTACATAATTATATAAGACCATTTTGACTGCAAAATCTTTCATAAATCTTGTTGTAAGTGATGTAATAAGTAGCTATTCAGAAATGAATAAACGACAGATCGAAAAACAGAAAACTGAAACAAAAAGTGATGACAAGCCGGCGTTCGTAATAAACGACAAACTTATCGGCAATACTCAAGGACAGGGCTGCCCAAATCGAGTACTAAATCTTCCCAGCCCACAATGACTTTCAAATGTACGAATACATTGGCATAGATAGAATTAAGTAAATAAATAAGTTATTCGTACTGCAATATTGTTGATCCGTCTTTATTATAAATTATAAGTAAAAGACAATAACAAAAACATAGCCTGTGACTGACTGCTTAATTATACATGGAGTAAGTTACCTACAATTCCGAAAAAGTACAGCACAGTAATTGTCTTTACGTATTACGCAATTTTTTTTCCGAACACAGTGAACATAATATACAGATTTCGGACAGCTGCCAACCCTGTGCCTATCGACGCATCGTCACCGCTGAGTGAGTGATATCGAAAGATAACTTCGTATTGTTCCGTCGGCTCCCGGACTGACAGACCTAAATTGCTTATCACGCTACTTAAACTATGAACTTGGGTTCCTTTATTCCTAATCTCTAGCTGGTGATCACATTACAGGCGTCATGAGTGCCAAACCATAGGCGGTGGTAGGACCAATCAAGTAATTGCTTTTCAATTTCTATTAGCGTTTGCTCGTGAAGCAAGTGTACGACTTGCAGCAACTACTTACTTTGCCAGCCCGTATATGAGCTGTGGTCGATTGGGTACAGCTTGGCTCTACCACCTATAAATGGGAGCAATACTACGTGAGGTGGAAACCCAAATTTACCTAAAAAGGATAACATGATAGTTTAAACCTATTTATTATCTTAATCTGTTGAGTAATATTGCAGGAATTATAATAAAATCAATCTTGACTTGAAACACTCTAGAATATTAATACAATTTATTTCGGTAAATCTTTATTAACAGATAAGTTTTTCAACTGCAAAAAAAATCTTATTCTTTATGCTTCAAGACTGATATAATTTCAGATATCTTACATCGCCCTTGGCTACATTTTCTAGACTATTTTCTAGGTTACGAGTAACTTGACTGAATATCTGCAATAGCTGACGCTGGGGTCGAAATTTACATAGAGATATTTGTTCATTCTGTCATGTTATTGTAATATAAGTTTCGCGTTCGTATATAACATGAGAATTGTTTTGTTTACCGAGTAAGTACCGCAAAGTTTTTGTTTTAAGGAGTGTGGGTGTAAATTGAAAATATTATGATGAAAATAATTGGAACAGCGAGATCATAAACCAAGGTTTCTTTAACTCTGAACAAAATATTCACGTGAATTACTAATTTAAACAGGTAAGGATAGGTTGTAACGTTTAATAAGCTGTAACCCAGTATCGATAAAATCCGTGAAAAAATATAATTTTATGTTAAATATAGGTTGTGTGGATAGATATAAACATATTCATAAACGCTGAAATGTAGGTACAGGATACAATTGTGTTTATGTTGCTTGGTGTATTTATATTGTACAAAATGTATAATTTAAGAATTCAGAATTTATCTTCTTTCATTAGACATACCAACCACTCGATACGACAGCCTGCTTTTTCGGCTTTTGTGTCAGGGCCCGCTACTTTTTCGTATGTGACATCCGTTATATTGATTTTGTTCAAAATTAGCGAATTAATTGACACCTCACAGATCAAAATCGGATAGGTAGTTTAGAAGGTACGGTGGAACATTATAAATGGCACATACATAGACTGCTAAAAACAAAGCTCTTCCTTTAGAGTTGCTGTAGTCGGGAAAAAGAGTTATTTACCGGACGATATGCATCGGGTTGAAATGCACCTAACCCTGATATTCATAAATATTTTATTTATACAAGAAGGCAAATCAATCAGGTTATTTATACAAGAAGGCCAATCAATCAGGTTAGTAAATCACGGTTAGGTACTTGTATATCCAATGCATTACCAATTTTACTTTTGTTAGGAATCAGATTTCTGTGCTGACTCAATTCAAAAACTAACACCTAAGCGATACTTCAGGGAAGGTACTGCGGGCTGCCATATTGTCCAAATTCGATTATTGCTCTACTCCAAAGTCGTGCCAGTCGTCGCTGACAGGCTATAAAGCTCGGACCAACGCCGTCAATAAAAACTCCGCGATGACGTCATGTGTCCGTCATACTCCGAGATAACTGCTAGTTCTGATCCTACAACTTATTTAACGCTTTTATGGATATAGCTGAAGTGGATATTTACTTGACGAGGACACGCTTGCGCACGGCTATGTTTTATTTGGCTGAGGAAGATACTTTTTTATTTGTACCCATTTTCTTTTCGTAATTGCACACTGTTGCGAGCGCTGCCCAGTCCTGAAATAAAATTATTTTAAGAGCGATAGCTTCCTTTTGAATTAATAATTTCAACCATTTTTCCTTGGCTGTTTATTGCATTTTTAACTCAAATATTTATTTGAAATTAGAATGGATATAGGAATAATGTAACTCTTTTGAAACTTTACTGCTTGACTTATCATTTAAATGTTAGCACTTATATTTTGATATTACAACATATATTGTTATATTAGTAACTCATTATTCTGCTTAGACAGCGCTAGTAATATTTACAATTTTTGCAGTCTCTACTAAAAGGTAAACAGGATGTAACTGCCCAATTTATCAACCCTCATGTTCGCATATCGGCTCCTAGCTCCATGTAGGGGGACCTCTCACCTTGCACTTTACATTTAGTGGAATATATATAGGTATTATTCTATACAGAGCCGCGATCGTGATAAATTCAGGGCTACCGAACAAAAAAGGGGAAAAGTTAAGTTTTTTTTGTTGTCATTTGGTTTGATATTTTATACAAGATTTCTTAAATTAGGACGCCAACACCGACTATTTATGAATTATTTGCATAAACCTATATTATTATGTTAAAAAAGGAATATAATTAGGGAGTATAGGTCTTTTCCGCCGACCTTGGCTAACTATTTTAATTTTATACAATATATTTTGTTCAAATGAAACGTTGTTGAGAATATTCGGCTATCACCCAACTGTCATTTATCCTTGAATAAAGTTTCGGAGAAACCTACAAAAAATACTTTACAATGTAGAGTACCTATCAGCCCAGCCCTACTTAAGTTATAAATCACTTTCACCCTCGCCGCGCACGCGCGATCTTAGCGCCGTAAAGGTATACTACATAAATATTTAACATCACCGCTTTTATATTCAGATGTGCCGATAACGGAATTATGATAAGTGCATTACATTTGATACGCCATAATAATCTTTATGTTTTATAGCTTTAGGGGCTATAATGTGATTTATTGTTATTGCCCTTGTCGATTACGAGTTCCGAGGTGTAGATGGTGTTTTTTATTGGTTTTTAAAGGGTCGAATAAATCAATTATGTTTCAAAGTATCTGCTTATAGCCTGATGTTTTAGGGAGTTTAGGAATAAATAGCTCGCTAGTTAGGAACAATACATTTTTTTCTTTTACCTATACACCTTCGTGATAAAGGTGGCTGTTATTGCGTAAGTAAAACAAGTCTCTACTTTCGTGCTTCTAACTATAAGCTGCTGAAAAAAGTTGTTATGAAATAATACAAGTAAATCTGCCTCCATGCAGTCGAACGAAGAATCGAAGTCAAGCGCCAAACATGTCCGCGGTCGCTCAAACATGGCCAAAGCTTTAGAGCTTTAGTCGTATGGTTCCAAACTAAGCAATTCTTGCACTATGGGTATAATACAATGGACTGGGGGCTATTCCAGTGGCACCCAGACCAGGGCAAATTACGAAAAGGCCATTTCAAATTTACACTGACGCCAATTGAACCCGCAACCACCCGGTGCAGTGAGCCGAACGACCTACGCTCGAACCGCTGCGCCAAGCGGTTGTCAAATTCAACCTTTTGTGTATGTATTACTGAACAATTATTGCGCTAAATCCAGAAATAGTGTAGTATTGTAAGGGGTAGTGTCAGGAGCGATCGGCGTCAGCCGTCAGCGATAATTAGCTAGCACAGAACAATGGGCGAACGAGATGGCCGGATCGCGTGACTGCCGCCAGACTTACGCCAAATACGAACGCGGACTAAGCGTGGTTGCTTAGGGTGGTTGTACAATAAGTGTAATGGAGACAAGGAACACAAGAGTATTTCAATAGGTAAATAAATAAATCGTATGGTTCTAAATTTGGCAACGCTTTTATTATACGGTGTCACTGGGATCGCCCCCAGTCCATTGCACGGTACCCATAGTACAAGCGTTGCTTAGTTTGGGACCATACAGTTGGTGTGTTCGTATGGCGATATTTATTATTTGGTCTTCACAGGATTTTAACTTAATATTCTTATCTATAACCCAATATGTATCTCAACAATGACATTCCAAGTTTTTAGTAACAGTATATCAGCGGTTTAGGTACGGCCTCGGTCATATGCAGAGGTACGACTGTTTTATAATTATGCCAATTAAGTATACAATATTTAATGTTGTCCTATAGTTACAGTAAGATGTTTACTGTCAAATACGATTAAGTAGCGTACTTATGGTAATCAGCAGTTTAGAACATGATATAAGCAAAGAGGTTTCCTAGACACAGAATACAAATATCAACGATACCTATGCTTCTTCCTCCAAAAATACTCGTTGTGTCACAACTTTACAACTTGGTGTCGGTACAATAATAACGGGTATTTTGGATAATTGTAGAAATTAGAACATGAAGTATAAGTGTAATGTACCCGCCCGCCCTGCCGCCCTACCACCGTGCCGCCCTGCCGCCCAGCCGGCCTTCAGCTCGCCGTCTAGTGTTTCGTGTTGGCCATTGCCGGACAATGGACCTTTTGGGCTTTTTATTGAATGTCGGTTAGTAGTTGTTACCCTTTTTGTGTATTTCATGTTTTATGAAAAGTAAAAAGGTTATTTTTATTATTCTGGTTTTCATTACTCTTTTGTACTACTGCTGGGGTTAGTGCTCACTAATTGCGTGCTTGTTCTACAAACGATTTCATGATTGAGTGCTTTAAGATTCTTATTTTTTGGCATAATAATAAATGTTGTTTATAGTGACGTAAATTCAAGGCAAGGTTTTAGAACCAATTTTGCATAATCCCCACATCGGAACTCGCAACAACTCGACACTGCTAACTAAACAATATTTTCCCAAATTAAATTGCGCAAATGGTACCAAAATTCATTGCCATAAAATTTAAACTTTTTGTTACAAATTTCTGTTAACTTCATCCCTGGCAGTGGTACAATATACTGGCGCGCGGTCTCGCTCCTAACCGCAGCATCCGGTGGGTTGGCTTTTGTAGGTAGGTACCTTTAGTTTGCACTCGCGGACGACCCCAGCGCGCGGACGTTCATGTTTCATCGAATTACTAATGTATTTTGCTGAATTCGTTATCCATTAATTAACTCATACTACTAAACCAATTTTCTTATTTCGAGGATCGAACTTGAAACGTAGAGATGCACTGGCTTAGAACTGTGGTACTTTTTGGCCAAATGTGCTGAAGTGGATTTACCGCCGTAACATGGAATTATGGCACTCTTCATACTGCGGTTATAATTATTTTCTTAATCCCATATTACCGGCTTATTGTTCCATATTTTTACTAGGTACCTATTTCAGTGTAAACCTTTGTAATGATAATAACGCAGGTCTAACGGGAACTGAGAGGTACCTACTGCTATTGTTCCAATTATAACCATAGTGCCAGTAATGGAGTCCTTTACATATAATAATATCCCTTCCATGCAAGGGAATTTAGACCATAATCATCCCTTAACTCCTGAATCTCGAGATCAATATTCTACAAACACATCTATCTCATTACCCGATCGCTCCGATTCACTCTAACAGTTCGATAAGCCGGCAACACATCTCATTATCTCGGCACAACAATGAGCTAACACTAACGACGTTTGCACAAAGCCTACCCGGTTAACGACCCCCAATGCTTAACGTTACAATTCGTCTTGTAATGGCTGTTAACGATTATGACGTAACATAGGTATGTAGGAACTGCTCAGTTCTCAAAGGAGAAAACGTATAGCTGTGTAGGTACTGTCTGATCGCGCAGCCTGGTTCAGTAACATTGAGCGCGGTAGCTACAGTTATGACCTGACTAACCGATCCACGCAAAACGAAATATAATATGAAATTAAAAACAACATAAAATAATATTCCTTTAAGAATTGAGGTAATTAAAGTGTGTTCTTATTTACATCTAACAAGTCACATTTAAAATTGGAACGTACCTAACGAAATAAGAGCCGTCTGTATCGGCTTCCGATCGCTCGAGTCGACGCCTACCTTGGCCTTTGGCTTCTAATACAGCTGCGTCATTCCTAAAATCCCTCTCATGCTGAGCTGTTATTAACGCCATTCTTCCACTTGTACATTCCGAATGTAATATGAGTTAAGAATTATGTAAGATTGACTTGAAGGTTTTGTAAACGATTGTTGAAACATTGCTGAGTCATTCTATAAAAATGAGTTGAAGAGCTTTGCAATTAGTATCAGTCCGTCTACCGTCATGCTATCGGTAGGTAATACATAGCTGTAGAATGTCCTGATACGAAGAATGCGTCCACAGCGATCTAGCAAGCTTCATGAGGCTGTTTTGACTCGCTCAGCAAAACGATTCCCACCCGAGGCAAACGTTTGCGCTGACTCGCATCATATAATGATTGCTCCCGTGACAGCCTTACGCAGCTACTTGGTTGGTGTCTACTTGTCTATCTATTTGATAGTTGAAATACAAAATATTGTTACAAATATGGTGGTCACATTACCGCTCACTAGGTACATCGCGCTTGTATGAAACTAAGAACATCACTAAAATTATAAATATGTTTGAGCATACATCAAAGGCCCACAGAGCATCTGCCTCAAATCCCTACGTAATCCGTCAAACGCACGTCGCACAACGTCCTGTGCATCGCGCAACTCACGTGCACAATTGTGTGCTTCTTTGCCGATGTTGTGTGCAATCTTGTGAAAAAGCTCTGTTCGGTTGAAAATTGCCGAGAGCTTCTATCGGCTTCTTCTTCTATCCAGACAGATTTTATAATTAAGGTTTCTTTTACGTGTTGTTGAGACTTTGATTGGGTATGTGTATTTTGATCCTTGGATTACTTATTGAATGTACAAATTATATAATTAAATATCTATGCTTTATCAATTATGGCGGTGGTTATATAAATAGGCAATGCTAGCCGAGTAGAGAACTTCATGTGACCAAACTTAACAACAAGGGTCGCCAAAAAGTATTTTTACTAACGTTGTAAGTAGGTAAGTATTTTTCCGAAGTAGAAGGTGCCAAGTTATTTTATAACTTTTGGCTCTTGTCCTGACGCCTACCCTCTTCCACCTTCCTCGTAGAAACTTTTATCAAAATAACGTCCCACAAACCACCATTAGACCCAATAAACAACACGCCAAAACATCCGCTATAAATCATCCATCTAACCCCGCCGATAAAACCATGTCGAGATTACCAAACTCCTATAAAAATTTCATCCAAATGAAATAAAGCCCCGTGCACACTTGCCGCTAAATCCGCTGCCCGAATATCCCCGGCGCGTATGTCAGCACATCAAAACTCCGGCTTAAAAAGGTAGCAACACTTGATAAAACCTAACATTTTATACAGAAAATATTGTGCTTACAGAGATTATGAGAAAATATAATTTCCGAGATTGGCACTCCAGTTCAAAAGAAAAAGATATATATTTTGCTTATTCCGTACTAAATCGCTTTTGCAGAGTCGTTTTAATGCGATTTTATTACGAGGAAGCAAATAAAACGTTAACGTGAGTGGCACATGTGCGTACCTATTTGATTTCATTTCGTATTGAATTTGCGTTCGTATTGTTGCCGTCGTCAAAATGATTTCAATAAGATTCGAAAAAAAAAACTTTTTTGCTTAATTTGTATTGCGGATTCCCAATGCTTAAATTGTGTTAATGTAATATATTAAAGCTGTGTGTATACTTCAAGTCAAATCATTCCTATATTTTTACTAGAAAATCTTTGTAGCTGTTTCGAATATGTTTATTCTCCAAATAAATTTGACGATTTTACTGATATTTTATGGAAACTTCAAATTTATTTGTAGAACAAACTTTTTCCGTGGATGGTGCTACAGGCCCTTCGCCTTAAATGGTACAGGGAGGATATAAAGATAACTTTGAACATGGAATTGTATTGTAAAATAAAAATCATAATATTTTTTTATAATATTTATTAATACTCCCTCCTCTCTTATTACAATTATTTACAAAATACGAATTGGAAACCTAAATTAAAATAATCTATAATCGGCAACTATTCGTGTTGAATATTGACCATTTTAAAACGCGCCACATTCTCAACCGTACAAATAAGTCGTCGAATTACATTTAATAACATCATACTACGCTTTATTATAAGGAACATAGCTAGGTATATTTCTGCTACCTTACTATCGCAATACTTCAGTATTATACTACTTTACAAGTTTACAAGAAGATGAAAAAAGTCAACAGTTTTGAGGCATCAATTCTAGGTGCGCATGATCGCAATTTACCCTGCGTAGCTCAGCCACCGCTTGTCCTAACACCCCCTCGTACGCATGGCCTGATCTCATTTCCAACTGATACATATGCGAAGAAAATACACACATTGTCATCCAAGTGTATGCTCTTAAGGCTCTGACTCACTCAATAGAGGTTCAGATCAGGCCGTGCGGACATGTATTATACGTGTGTAACGAGCTTTGCATTTTGTATTATAGTTTTCTAAATTGCATATAGCGCCATTTGAGACTGCGCAATCATTATTTCACACAGCACAAATTGTGTCATTACGTCAGTCAACATGGAAATGAAATATTACATTAATTTCGATGCAAATTTCATTTGATACATAAACGTTTCAGTGGAAAACAGTCGATAGATTCTTAATAATTATTTGTCATTATTTCCTAATAATTACAAGTTTAAACCTCTCGTCAAACAAAGATAACACTACAAATTCCGTATATTTTAAGGATTCCTAATAAATACTCGATTGGTAAATAGCCTATAGTGTTCCTAGTTTCTAACCAATGCTTTGCATTTATCATATTTTCATATGAAGACCCCAATAATATTACTAAGTAAGTTCAAAATAAATGTACTTTTAACAGATATCAAACATGCGTCTTTAAACTCAAATGGATACCTAGACTAGAACCAATTTAAAATTTTCTAAATTGAATACATAATGCAATTTGACCCCTACTTCAGCTAACAAATCTCATAGAGGTTACCAGCTCGCTATGGAAACAAATAGGTACGCTGTGTGATTACGCTAGAAAACTTGCAAAGGCGGAACTCAAACAGTAGGCTCGCCGAACAAGTTGGCTCTGTTTGGGATTCCCAGCACAAACTTATTTGACACTGCTTCGGCCACAGGTGAACCGGGTGTTAGGAAGAGAGGGGAGGCTGTTGTGGGAAGTTTTGTCTGTTTGCTTCAAACATAGCATCGTTCTGCTGCACGCGTTACGTTATTACAACAATTTGTATGTGGGCGTCTTTAGAATGTGCTCAAATACTTTAAAATTGTTTTGATTGCTGTAACAGTAGTTTACATGGACTTTCAATTTCAAGTTTAGGTGGCTTCTTTACAAGAATTAGAACGATTGTATGTTCTCTCCCTTTAGATGACTATGACACCAAGTGTGGATTTTCTCTGGGATTTGAGATAAAAATTATATTATAATAAAAATAAATATCTACGATGTTTCTTTACTGATGAGAGGTTTAAAGAAATTTCAATAAAGTCGTTCTATGAACCAAACAAAACAAGTTTTTCACCACTCGAATGGTGGAACAACTACTAAATATCCAAACCTACACGCGAGTTTAGTTTAGTTTAACTCGTTATTTTGTATTTACAACAATACGAAATATTTACATTGCGATCTGATATAAACTTTTATTTATTCTACAATTATTACGTATCGTTTTAATTTATTTACAAAAAATGTTTTTACATTCAGTTGTTTCTTCCATAAAAAAAATGCATTTTAACCTATTTTTTAACATAAATAGATTCCAACGATTTTTATAAAATGATCAGATCTTACAAGTATGAGCATTACAATAATATCACAAACAAAATTAAAATCAACTTTTAATAAAATCATCGGCCACAAGTTTATCCGAAATGTCGATTAGTTATTTTAATATTTCCCTAAATATTACATTTATCCATAATAATAATACTATTTAGTTTTAGTCCTTAAATGTTAGAGGGGGCGAAGCTTTTGTTATTTAAAACAAGGCTTTTTCTCTATTATTACAATAAAATAATTATTCGGCGCCATTTATAATTCTCACAACCCAGTGTTATTCATTTTCGAGCATTATTTTCTCATCAATTAATACTTTGTGCAGAAGTAGACAACAAATTTATTGAATTATTACAAATAACAAGGTAAGTACATAACATGCATAAATTAACTAAAACATTTCGATGAAATTCATATTCTTTTAAATGTCATCTCCTAAATTATGTTCTAAATTCGTTCTTTAACTTTTGTAAAGTCGTTTTAATTAGAATACTGAGTAAATTAAATAATAACATTATGGTCTTGATGAACACAAATATACAAAGTTAATGTAATTTAAGACTTTTCACCTTTTTATCAAAGCTTTTCACCATTAAGTAAATACCTGACAATGGAATGCAACATAAAATCAATGGAATGTAATGTTAGCAAAATTATCTCATATCGAGACTTCCCGGTGGCAAATAATACAATCATAACTGTAAATGTTGATTTGAATTTTATTTGAACTCATTTCAATCCAACTAAAAACTGTAAAGTAGGTATGTATGTTTTAAGTCATTTCCCAAGTGAAAATTCCCAAAAAGTTGATCAACTCAAATGGTAACCACTTTGTTTTTCACATTTATAATTCACCTTGTTCCAAGTTAAGAGCTAGTGTGGGCATACGTCTCCCCCACCCACCCCCACCCCCCCTGCGCCGGCGCCGTGGCTTAAGCCGATCACCTGCAGACCGCGCTGGACAGCATGTAGGTGAATATCGCGCAGCTCAGCTGCGACGTGAGGTAGGACGACGCGCGGTTGCTTGTTTGCATGGCCGCCGGATGCTCGCCTGGGGACAAGTACGTCATGAACTCGTTCAGCCGATAGCTGGACTCGCCCTCAGTAGCACGAACGAAGGCGCTCTGTTGTAAATACCACTAGCATATTTATATTTGTACATTTTAATTTGAGACAGTAATTGTACGAATTTCGCATTCACTTATTTAATAACATTAGTTCGAAACATCAATTAATATTGAAAATAATTATCATTATTAACAGGAAACAAAAACCTACAGCCATAATATGAATAATTCAAATAACCATATCGAAAGATACGCACAGCATATTGGAACTACAGAATGTAGTTATTTGAAAGGCACTTAGTAGCCAAATTATAAAATAACTAGAAGAAAACAAATAAGAGAATGGGCCAGCAGCCTCACCATTAAGCACGTGCACAGATACAGAAGCCGGGTGTGCGTTATTCGGCACGCACGTGTAGTTCCCGGAGTCCGTCAGCGCCGCCTTCGTGACCAGCAGCTTGCTAGTGGTGCCACCCTCCGTCTTCTCAGTCTCGAGGCTGATCCCACCGCGGGGGGAGTCGAAGTCCACCACCGAGGTGCCGTGGTACCTAGCAGGGCACGCGTAGTTTTAAAATACGTGTAGGTAGATAAATGTGCTACTGTGGAGAACGTACGTCGAAATAATGCGAGTTGATCGAGTGATTAGCTTATTCACAACTTCATTTTTTTTGTAAGTTTCAGTAAAACGATAATGTTTCATTTTTAGTCAAGCTAAAAATTATAAAATGCAGATGTGTAAGGTTTCAATCAAAGAAACGAAAATCGCTAACGAGGATCGCCAATGATAGCCATTCGCCAACACAATGTCAAAGTATAAAATAATAATATGGTCTCACCATAAAACAGATGCACTGGAGGGCGGCGAGGAGTGCACGTTTACTGAACAAGTCAGCGATATCGTGCTGCCTTTCTTCACGTATACGTCTTGGGAACCCCATATGGACGCTGCCGCAGCTGTAACAATAGAATTACTGCCTGAAATAAAACAGAGTTTTGTTGTTTCAAATACATTGATGGTCAGTAGAAAATAATATTATTGCCCCTGTATAAAGAAAAATATCGTGCTAAATTTCTGTTCAATGGATTAACAAATAGCAAAGAATTTTAGCGAAATACGCCTAAAAATCTCCTCAAGCGAGCAAAATGCTCAGATGTTTACGAATCGTATGCAAATGAGCATCCAGAATTGACTTTTTACTTTAGGCCACTTGAATCTAATTTTATAAATTACCTCGTAAGTTCCAAGGTATAAGACGATAGTTTGAATATTTTATAATACCGAAAAAAGTGCAAAATGGAGTTTTAAGTACCCGCTTGCTATTCATGACGAGATGAGGGATGGTGACGTCAATGAGGTTATGAAATTTTATTATTTAGAATTAAATCTCGTTATAATAGACATTTAACTATTGGTCGGTTACGCAATGCCATTAATATTCACGAGTGCATAATTAATTTGCGACTCTACCAATGGATGCAGCTTAGTATCACATCCACTTATTATAAGTTAATAATAATTTCAACATTTTGACCGTACTATAAGAAGCCAGGTGACGTTTACATTTTGGACGACTCTCCCGTAGTAAGGGCCGGGCTTACACTCAAAAATAATGATGAAGCCATTGTAAAAGCTGCCCTGACTTTTAACCTAATTCGACTTTAATTGTACTTTATGGTTATCTCTTACTAACTAGATTCCAAACAGTGATGTAACGACCGACTCGTTTATTTTTATCGCACCTACCCACCGATTTGGATGCTGGCCATCAAATTTTATTCTACCTTTTGCTCGCTACAGTTTTGGACACTAACTTCTGAAAAGTTTGGAGGTTAATTTTGTTGAGGATTTTTTTTGTTTTTAAGCAGATATCTACAATATGATTAAGAAATGTGCACGAAGTAACATTTGTTTACATAAACATCATTCGGTCTATTATATGCATGCATTCTAACCACATTCTCTATCGCATCATGCATTTATCAAAATGTAGTAGAATAATTCCATTGTTATACTACTTTAGCCATAATTAATTGTACTTATTTCTTAGCATACAATGTTAACAATAATTCTAGCGCCTTAAACATCTATACAATCTGGGTACTACTGCAGTGTAACAGATTGCAAATTCACAAAGCAGTCTCCCAAAGAAACTCCATCTAATTAATTATTTAACAAAACATCTCGCGCTGTGTTCATGGTAATACAAACTAAAAACAAATGCAAGTATCATGAAGTACTAATGAAAGCGCCTGATCCATTAGCGAGTGACCCATCAGAAGAAAAGCTTAAGCTTAGAGCATAGCTTGGTAGTGGAGCACCAAACTGCGGCTTCGACCACTGTTATTTGTATTGTTCAGCTTACTACTGTGGTCATTGTATAAAAGCAGAAAAAAATTGCAGTTTCAAAGACTACTTAACCTTCTTTAGTTCTTAACTGATTTGGCCTTGCCCAGAAGTGGCGAGTGGAAACGCAACAGAACCTAAGAAACTGGCTTAAGATTTGAGAACATTGGAAAAGACAAAAAGAGCATCGGCACGAGCTATAAAATCTTTAATTTATCAAGACTTTTGGACTGTTAAATGGATCAGGGGTTTAAAAAATGTAATTAAAAACGAAATGAAGGAAGTGAAATGGGTACCTGAGGAGCGGGGCGGAGCCGAGGTCGCAGGGATGAGGGACTCATCTGGAATGCACAAGACATCAGCTTAGGAGAGGGCAAGGAGTACAAAACAGCAAGTGATAAAAGTGATGCAGTGATAAAGTTGGAAACAGGATTTGTTATGTGCAAGAGAGGTTACTTAAAGCCTACTAAAATCATAGATTTTGAACTGTTGTTTTATGGATGAGATATTGGGTATACAATGAATAGTTATTCTCACCTGCTTCTGATTCTTTATGCTGATTTTTGGTTGTAGCTCTATGGTCCTACAGGTGGGGTCCAGTCAGATATACGACCGACAGAAATAATACCTAACTATAAACCACTGTTAAGCGTGTATTGCGAAGCAATATTGTAATCCTTATAGTACAGAAATAATAATAAACCAAAGGAAATAGAAGTAGCTAGTTCTCTTTTGTCTAGAAATAAGGTTTTAATCAACATTATAATGCCAGAGATGAAATTAGTGGAGTGAGGAAAGAGTTACAAATTGATACGGCAGACGACCTTGAGCAATTCGCGGTTGCATGTTTGTTATCACATGTTTATTATTCAAATCACATAATGTTTAAGAACGTACGGACTTGAAAATGAGGCGGAGTCGAGTATGATTAAATAAAATGTTCCCTTTATTTAGTAAAGCTTTTGGGCCGGTTAGGATTTGATGTATATTGGCGACTGCTTTGGATATGTAACGAGTACTTCTAATGATGCGAGATGCAAGGTATCTATTAGCGATTAGAATTGTGATGCTCAGTGGAATATTATATCTACGTTTAGCAATGTAACTGTCAGAAATTAAACACTTTCAATGTACTTATAATAACCCTTCTCAGAAATTACATCTCAGATATATCATGATTTGCTACAAAATACTTTTTCTCGAAAAAACATGTAATTTATACGCCTAATAATAATAATAATTTAGCCCTTTTGACAACTCACTACGAAAGGGAATTCAAACCATCATCCACCACACTGCCCTAGTGCGGGTTGGAGGATTCAGATGTCTTTCGAACATTTGTTATATTTTCTAAGACATGCAGGTTTCCTCACATTATTTTCCTTTACCGTGAGAAAGTGATAATCATATTTAAATTATTATTTGCACATAGATATTGAAAAGCCCAGAGGTGCAAGCCGGGGTTTTTAACCCTGGACCTGGTGCCCGCAATCGGCTATCACTGCTTTACATAAACTTATATAAATTTATTTTTATCCTATCTTCAAAGTTCCTGGAAACCCTTAACAGACAACTATCAAGCTACATGATACGGAAAAACCACACACAATGAGCCATTGCCGGGCATTTATCAACAATAACAAGCTCTGTAATTGGCTGCGAGTACAACATCAAAGGCTGCCTTGATGCCAACGAGGCGTGCAACTGTAAATTGGTTAGTTCATCATGACTTGGGTTGGTTTTATTAAATATATTCAACGGCTGTTATCAAATTAATGTGAACATTGCTGACATAATTCCACAAAAGAAAACTGAGTCTTCACTTTCTAAAAGTGGGTCTCATAGTGCCCACTTAACAAAGTAAAGACATAAGTACTTCTCTAATTTAGTGCGAAGTTTTTTAAAAGTAGTAAGTATACCTACCTTTAATAGTCCTTATCTCAATAATAAAACAAATAGAGATTAATATTCTAATAACTTTAAATATTTATGAAGCTTATCACGCTACTTGAAATCTTAAGTGTGAATACCTAAAGTTGCTTGATAAACCTATTCTATGTGCAATATTATGATGTTGCACTGAAATACACAAAAATATAGGTACAGAGAACGATAGGCGGACATCACTCAAGTATAACAAGCCGTGTAATTGGGCGAGATGAATTTGAGAGGTTCGTATGACGTGTCCGCCGCTCCGTGCCGCTGACAAATGGGTTGCTCTATGAGAGAGCCGGTAAAAAATAGTGCTCATTTGCAAACCGCGGCGCTTGCTACAGAACGGATTTGTTGCGGCACATAAGTTAGGATAATCGACAGATAGCGACGGGATGGCGCGGCGAGGCGTATATTCATTTTTGATTCTATTTACGAACTTTTAAATTTGATACGCGAGGCTTTTATACGTTTTTTGGCGCTTACATGTGTGTTGCCCGAGTCTGAGACTACTTGACTTGAAAATCAGGAAAATAAATAAAAAATCGTTGTTTTTCTCGCAGTTGGACTCAATTATAACACCGCTATTAATAAAATAATCATTTAAAAATATTTATTTAAAATTAAGGTGAAATAAAATAACATAATTAAGTCGGTTAAAAATTAAACTCATATGTTTCACAAAATTAATTAAGCAGTATAATAAAAATTAAAACATTATGCAAAATCTAAACGTACTCTCCTTTCCATTTCATAATATTAACAAAATATTTTCGCTCGACACCAATTCGCAAATGGAGTAATTCTAACTCTTGCAGTAGCAGCACCTCTCGTTACACGAAATAAAATTTAAGTGACATCACAATGTGTCGTACATGTTTAGTTTTTTCTTTGTTTACTCGAGTGTTGAGGCTTGAGGCGTATAAAGTGTTAACTATGTGTTGTTTTAAAATATCTTGTTTTAATTCAAATATTATTTTTAAACAGATTTTTTATATGAAGGCCTGCTGTTAAGGTAAGGTATATACCCTTTAAATATTAACTTGATATGACGACTTAGGGCAAACTGCAAGCATATACGACAAGCATTAAGCCCACATTAATCTCGTTTATTCCAATAACCTGTTTGTTTACAGACACTGCCTCGATAAATAATTCTATTTGATTTCTCAGACGATTTTCTTTTCAGATAAACATTAAATATTCAGGGAGGTTCCGTTCGGCCGGACCTCCGCCATTTATATTTCATTTTGCTCTTTGATCGTTCATTAGACACTGAAAACAGATCTTCGATAGGAGAGGGAAGTTAATCAATTTCTATTAAAAGGACGCGATTATTGTTTATGTTGCCAAAGATACCTTTTGATGTTTTTAATTCAATAAGATTTCATTTTGTTTCATTATACGCATTATTTTTTAGCCACATTGTTTAGGATCCATCGTGTTAAGCCCCGTTACAAAGTAACGTCGCGCGCTACGTAATATAACCTCAACGTGGATGGCTGTGAGTGATGTGTGCCAATTTGTACCGCGACATTAGCGCCTCCTGGTGTACATGTACTTATGCCTTCATAGGGGTGTGATTTAGAATGATTTTTATAAGGACCTATTTTTATGTCATAATGTTTATAGAATATTCAATACGCATTAGTTTATTTTTTGATTCATCATATAGATGTTCCGATTTTGAAACATAAAATAGGGAAAATATTATTAACCGCAAATTAACGTTAATATTTGTATTTTTTTTAATCGGCACCATCCCACTGTTGGGCAGTGGTCTTCCCTTCCTTCTTATAGTCCTCCCTTTTTATTTCTATGGTGTTAATAATAATTTAGGAAAGTTACTCCTAAAGATTTATGACATAAACAATAGATACACTTCTAAAATTTCTCTGTAGTTACAAATATTAATCACAATCACAAGCGCATGTTTTTGAAATGTCAGCTGTTATTTTCTCAAATAACTTTATGTTATCACTAGCTGTGCCCCGCGACTTCATCCGCGTAGTATTGGATTATTGGGTTAAAAAGTGTATTATTGTAGGGTTAATAAGTATCCTATATGTTAATCCCGGTTATAATCTATCTGTGTTCCAAATTTCATCCAAATCCGTTCAGTAGTTTTTGCGTGAAGGAGTAACAAACATACATACATACATACATACATCCACACTCACAAACTTTCGCATTTATAATATTAGTAGGATTCAATTTTCATGTTATGAGAAACTATCACAACTGGCAAGTGTAAATCAGGTCAATCAGGTAAATCACTCCAAAGTGGCGCCTCCCTGCGTAATGCTTTTTACACTCATTGCATAGGTACATCTACCAAAAGTAGAAACTACATTCCTCTATAACACAGTGAAATAGCTCCCATATTGAAATAATTCCCCTCAAAAGGCGTGTATATTTCTCTTTAGCCATGAGTGATGCGTGCCACTTTGTATCGCGGCATTAGCCCCGCGTCTAATATGACGGGAGATGTATGGCGGATTACGCCTTACCCACTTTTCACGCCTACGCGGCCACCGCCAGGGACGCTTTTAGTTTCGAGTGTGTTAGTTTTGAGTTTATTGTTGATTCATAGATTTTATGTAAACTACTGTTTACATAATATCTATAAAGCAACAATAAACTCAAAACTTGATGGCATGAACTTGATATGACTTTAGGTCCCTTTTGCTAAGATTTAGTATTCAAAGTAACTGCGGGACGAAAGTACCTTAAAATTAATCACGTATGTCTGAAAATTGTTTTTAAAATGCTCCGTGCTTGTAGTGGGTAAAGGAACCAGCATTGATTAGAACAGACACAACAATAGACACCATTATTATTACTAAATTATGTAATCGCACTTTAAGTTACTGTCCAAAATACAAAAACCTTTCGCAAATAAGTAGTTTCCTACCCAATTTACATAAACTTAATAAGTGGGTTCCTCGCTGAAAACACTCGGCAGCAGTTCCGTGTTCAAACTATTTACCTATATTGCTAGCTCGGGGCGACGCTGACGGTGCTAACTGGAAAACATTACGCACCTATTTTGTTCCGTGCACATTGTCTCTTGTTTTATGTAGTGTGTACAAAATTAGCAAAATAGAGATTTGGGGGCTAGGTTGGGTCATTGCGGGGTTCGTTTTGGTTTGTCACAAAATATTGACTTTTTTAGGGTTCCGTAGTCCCTACGAGGAACTCTTATAGGATCATCTAGTCCGTCTGTCAGTCCGTCCGTCCCAGTCTGTCACTGTTCCATAACGTCTACGTCCGTCCGTCGCAGTCTGTCACTGTTCCATAACGTCTACAGTTTTTATCGGAAGTTGACGAAATTTCGTAGAGATATACTTTAAGAATAGATCTCACTTTCAAAAATATAAAATCTAGCAAAATTCCTTTTTTTGAGGTACCTCCCTGAACATGGAATGAGGGATATCTTTTTTTTTGTTACCCCATCATGTAGGGTATCGTGGAAAAGGTCATTTCAAACGAAATGGTGCTTCCATACAACATTTTACTAACATAAATTCCGTTTACGAGATTAGATTAACTTTTAAAAATTTAATCAAAATTTACGTAATGAAATCCGACACTTCTTACATTTTTGTGCTAATCGACAAAACTAGTAAGGCAAACATATCATTTTGTTATTGAAATGGCTTCGGAACTCTACATTATGCGTAACACAATACGCACTTGGCCAGTTTTTTAATAATGATTTTGTGTTGTGCTTATTGATATAAAGTTGAATTTAGATTTTGAAAATTCGTTATAGAAGAAATATTGGAAATGTATGATCCGTATTGTAAGGTCCATGCCGGCGCACTGGCCACTAGCGATAGGCGTTCCTGGCCGACGAGAAAATAATAAATTTAAAAAAAACATTATTGTTTTGAAATTGAAAGCTCTGCGGTGCGCTGGCAGTGACTCTTACGTAGTATTGTATTCCCTTTGGCAGTGACAACCGGGGAACCGATGTAATAAGACGTATTTTTAAATATTATTATGATAAATTAAAGTATTACCAAGGAATAAGATTTTATTATAGAAACCCCGGTGTTACAGTATTAATAAATCTATCTCAAGTCTGAGAGCGATCTTAAGTACACTTTTGACAAGTAATTTTGTACTGGAATGACATAAGAATGACATTTCCAAGATCGTTCTCAGACTTGAGATCGATTTTATCACTACGGGCCTAACTAAATATGTAAAAATATTTTTGGAAACAAACTTCAATTCACTATTACTAACACTATATTACGTTTACGAGAATGTTCTGTTACATATACTGCCTACCCAAATACGAATTGAAAGGTTTGTCCAAATATTCATTTCAGGCTTATGATAGCCCTCTGTAATATGGAGGTCATGAGGGTCTGCGCTCATAAAATATTCAGGCACAATTTCAATAGAATTACAGATTCAGTTTGTGTACCGGCCATGTGTTTTTCGTGTAATGATGCCGGCTCATTAAAATTATATATTTTAAAACGCTGAAATGGCGTTTGCTATGGAAATGTTTTATGGGCCTGCTTTATATTTTCGAGATATTAACGGACTTCGGTTGATATCAGTCAAATATAATATAATACATAGGCCCGTATTAATAAATCGATTTCAAGTCTGGGAGAGGTCTTGAGTGCACGTTGGACACATAATTTGTACTGCGATCACATAAGAATGACATTCCAAGACCGCTCTCAGACTTGTGATCAATTTACTAACACGGGCCCAAGAGATTATTGTATTAATTCATTTGGTATCAGTTTTATAATTTTTATTTGAATTCATTTTGGCTTTATTCTAAAGTCATCATTGAAATAATAAATAAGTTGGTACCTATAATAGGTAAGTCTAGGGGCACGGCAGTCCCCCCTCCAAGTCGAGCGCGGCACGGCCGTATCATCCTTTTCTCGAAGCAGTTCAGGCCATTTTGGACCCCCTATAACTTCGTTGTGGATAAAACTAGAAGCCTGAATTTTCAGTAACCAAGTAGGCATAGCCAAGCCAATCTATTTTATTTAAAACATAAAATATTTTTTATATTGATACTAGCTGAGCCTGCGACTTCGTCCGCGTGGAATTTAACTTAACAAAAAAGCCCGCTCCCGCGTCCTGAGCCCGCGCGACAGGCCCCATTTTTTTTTAGTTTTTCTAAAATAAAAGTAGTCTAAGTTACTGCTTATAACATCAGCTATCTACCAGTGAAAGTCCCGTCAAAATCGGTCCAGCCGTTTCGGAGATACTCTTTGATCTCATGTGTTTTTATTTTTTTACGCGGAACCCTAATTGTTTTTCTAAAATTAAAGTAGCCTAAGTTACTCCTTATAAGATCAGCTATCTGCTAGTGAAAGTCTCGTCGAAATCGGTCCAGCCGTTTCGGAGATTACCCGGAACAAACACACAGACAGACAGACAGACAGACAGACAGACAGACGGACAGACAGACAGACAATTTTTTTTAAATCGCGTTTTTGCTATAGGTGTCGTATGTACTTACATGTGCATTTAGTGAAAAGGTGTTATTTTGATATTACAAACAGACACTCCAATTTTATTTATTTGTATAGAATGTATAGATGGTCACTATAAGGTTAGCTAATTTCGTAATAACTTAAGAGAGAAGGTCCCTTAAGTAGGGAATTAATAAGTTTTGTTTTTGATGGCATATGTTTTTTACGAATATTAATATAAAAAATCTTATTTTGTAATTAAAAGTTATCCATATTAAATAAAAATATTAATGAAACTGGTTTTCAAAGAAACAATTAAATTTAATAATTACTTTCAAGCATATAATATAACATTTATTATTCTCCACGTCAACGGTTGATTAAATTATAATTGTAATTTTTTTGATTATCGTGTAAACAATTTCAAATTACAATAAATGTTATACACTTTTAAATGTAATTAGTGTTGAATTGTATTAAAAACATTTAGAATTTTCAAATGTTTCTAATACCTAATTTGATTTAGTATTGCGAAGATTGGGTAGGTATCTATATATATGGTTCATTTTGTTGTTTAAATTGCATTGAATCTAATATTTAAACAATTAAATAACGTTTAAAATATGTATTCATGTCTACACATAAATTGCTGATTACTGTTGTGACATCACGATCTGGAGTTTGGCACTTTAATACGAAAGCTAAGACACATTGTTAAATAAATGTATTAAAAACCAGTCACATCTACAACACTAATCTAAACTAATTCGCATTTACTTATAAAGGTCTAGTTAATTACTTTAGTAATTTAGCGAGAAAAGAGGATTTAAGAAAATTTATAGCATTAAAAGATAATTATTAGGCAGATGCTTTAACAAAAAAATAAGCTCTTCAAGAACTTTCAAAGTCACTCTGGATAAAACATATTATCATTATTCAATCTTATCTGTGCAAAGTTAACATAGCATGTATCTACTCGTAGCTGTAAATTTTATTTGAATAGAACTAGAGTATAAAATACGGCAAATGCTCACTGTCAGGCCACCAGTGACCTATTTACTCATGAAGGTTATCGCACTGTATGCATATTATTTATTATAGCCTCCTATGGCAAGTCGCATAGTCAGATCGACAAGCATATTACCCAACACCACGCCACGCTCGCTACGCACGGCTACGCAAGACTACGCAACGCTACGCGAGACTACGCTAAGCGTAGTGAGTGATCGTAGTGGGGCACGAGGGCTGAACTAGAAGACGATTTTGTTCCCTTTTAAAAACGTTTAAAGATAGTAACATCTACTTTTAGACGTCATATTAATTTATCAAATTATAGGTCTTAAAAAATCACCTTCAACACCCAAAACGACCGCCATATTGATCTTCGGCTCAGTGTTTATCTGGCACTCGTAGACCCCCGCGTCTCGGGGCTGTACGTAGTCGATCTTGAGGTCCCAGTCGTCCGAAGGCTCCGGGTGGAGGACGCTGAACCTCGCGTCTCCGGTGTACGTGAAGATGTGTGACGTCAGGATGTGGAGGTCACGTTTTCTCATCCAGGATACCTGGGAACGACGAGAAATAGGGAACTTTGAACAAAAATCTATTGGTAAAGGATATTCAAAATAACGGATAAATAACGCTGCGTAAAGTCCTACTAATATTATAAATGCGAAAGTTTGTGAGTGTGGATGTATGTATGTATGTATGAATGTATGTATGTATGTATGTATGTTTGTTACTCCTTCACGCAAAAACTACTGAACGGATTTGGATGAAATTTGGAACACAGATAGATTATAACCAGGATTAACATATAGGATACTTTTAACCCAATAATCCAATACTACGCGGATGAAGTCGCGGGGCACAGCTAGTTTCTTATAATTGCACTGTGGGAGTACCACAACACACGGAGGTAACGAAGTTACTTGAACGTCAATAGTAATACAATTATCAAAATGTCTACATTTGCTGCTATTAACAGGGTTGACAAACTTCACTCGCTTGGGAATCCAGATGTACCAATGCTGCTTAGTAAGGGTATTGTTTGGCCGTGATCGGTTATTTAGTGGCTATTAACAAACATACATTTATTACATCTAGTATTCCCGTTGTAATAAAAATGAATTATGGTCGAAATTCGACCATAATTCATTTTAATGTTAATTTTAATCCTCATTTAGGTTTTATTGTCGAAGACGTGTAATTGATATTGGCACGCAGAATGCACTATGGAAGTCCCACCCTCTAAAAACTGTCAGTCAGACAGTCAGTTAGTGTGGAGGTTACAAATGTGTGTGGGTCAATTCATGGTGGTGTGTGTAATGTTTTATTTATTGATTTAAATGTATTACTAAGTATCATAATATAATATAAAAATATTAGCATTCTGCACTCCTTCTCTATATAAACTTTAATAAGTGTGCCAAATTACATACTCCTCCGTCCGCGCAATATTCGTATTAAACGTTTGAAAGTTTTTCCTTCACGTATGAATATACATATAGATATAACTACATTATATGTGCCTATTTCTGTGCAAGCTGCCAGGCCAACCCGTCGCCAAAGTGCATGAAGGGCTCTACTTGATTAAATGTGACCATTATCATGTTATATGCTGAAACATCAGTTTAAATCAGGTTTCGAAAAAATCCGAATTTTATAATAAATATAAAAAATCAGATTTTTTGATATATATCGGATATATATCCAGGCTAAGAAAAAGAAGCGAATTTCATTCTGTGAGGGGATTAAACACTTAAAAATCTGAAAGGAATTTGTAAAATTCTATAAGTGTCAAATACCACATTTTTTATTTAAAAAACTTTAAAAAGTAACAAAAGAATTAGTTTGTTATTTTCCCGACGTTTCGGCCGCTTTACAGCAACCATGGTCACGGGGGGACTGAGGTGTTAGACGTCCTGATGTCATAGTTAATAACTGGGTACCCTCATATTTAGTTATTGTTTGCGGTCCGATCCAAGCAGAAAGTGCTCACAGTGTCTCGAGGTCTTGCAACGGTACGCTTGGTTTTGGATTTAATTATAGTTTTATTTCAATGTGTAGTATTCGCGTAAATATAAGAAAACAATAAAATAATTAGTGTTTATTTCAGAAAGATTTTTTAATGAACACTTAAAAAAACCAGTACCTATTATTATAATAATCTTCATTTGTTTGTGAGATAAATAAACTATTTTTAATGATAATTTGTAATCTTAAAAAAACGCTAGGAGCACCAGGAAATCCCCAATTTTTAAAAAGCTAGCAGTACTGGTAAGTTAAAGGGGATTTCCCCAACTTTGAGTGAGGTTGCCATTTTGGGAAACAATCTAAACTATTCTGAATTGTAGTTTTTCGCTGCGTGTTGCCAGGGTAAATATTCATCTCCAAAATTTTTAGTTTAGAGGACAGGAAAAAATCAATTGATATATATCCGCTGATATATATCGGCGAACCCTGGTTTAAATTGCACGGACTCTAATACACACTTCATAACAAATTCAATCAATAATAGTGATTAACCTTGCGGCACACTCAGAACAGTTTACCTAAAAATGTATTTAAAAAGTTCTTGTGTGTTACTTTCGAACTAAAATTACTGCAGCAACAGCACTTCACCAATTCAACCCTTGGGATAAGTACATTGTGGGATGATATGACGAAAAACCCTCAAGAGCTCTATCATCATTCAGGATATAATTTTAAAGATATCGACAGACACGCGCTACGTGGGTTCAGCAACTTGTGAGTGCAGGTTCGCGGCCTCCAGCTCATCAAAAAAGCACTTTCAATCCATAAGTTATCTATCGCGACACCTGGCAACCTCTACGAAATATCATTTCTCAATGTCGATGTCCTCATCCAGCCCTCGATACCCCACCGAGAGGCTCACTCCGCTCCGCTGACCGCCATATTAATGGTCCCGGGATTCAGCCCATCCCAGAAAATAAATAGCCATGTGACGTGTCCTCCGATGCATTATAATATATTGTTCGGTATGGATTATCGTCCCGTCATTTTCTTGTAAAAGGGCTAGCGGCGGATTACGGCGAGGCTTTACGTTTCCATTGTTTTGGTGCCGTTTTTGTGTGAGGTCTGTTTTGACATATATTTTATGGGATTCTTTATGCAGTGACAGAGACATAAGTGATTGTTTTATAGTTAAACTGAGCATTGAACTCTGGGTGACGTGAACCGCTCCTGGTTCAAACATTTAGTTTAGTTGGAGGGGCTAACAGGGCTACTGGCAATGTGATAGCCTCACATTGATAATTAATAATCTTAAAAAAAGGTCAAATAAGCAACAAAGTCTACAATGGCTACTTTTAACTTTTTAAAATTAATATTAATTAACCAATTTGAGGATTATTAATTTTACTTGAATTATTAAATTTAATATATGGTTGCCTGAAATGATCATATTCAAATAATAAAATACCATCGCAATTAATAACTCAGGAGCCGCGTATAGCAATATTTCTTTCTCAATGGACACGACTTCCTTTTCATCTATAATGGCAGGAAAATCAACGCGAAAATTGCCTTTCTAATGTCTTGATATTGTCATAATGATCACGCCCATTAGAAAAGGAACTGGGGCGGCGCACAAATACAATTTGACTGTAAAAAAAGGTTTTTATTTCGTCAAAAGGAGACGGCAACATAAATCTCATTTAGCTAAGGATAAATTAATATCGTACCTACATTCAAGGAATAAAATAAGTTTACTGCCCGACCCGCTTCAATTCAAAGGTTAATTCATCAAATTTTCTCTCTCTTTTCTAACAATCGGGAAAAAAACCTTCTCGCCCGCTTAGCCGTTACTTAATTTTATTATTTTAAAGGCTGTAAACAGTCTGAGGACGTTCCATCTTGCTTAATTATAGGCAGGGCTTACGCGGCTCACTGCCGGCTTACTCTAATTACGCAGAAAAACAAAAACCCAACGAAAGGGAGGGAAAATTTATTTTCTAATTTCTCAGTGTGGAGGTCTCGCGAATTAAAAATATAATTCGTAACGTTTATTGTCGGTGTAATTTTAATCAAATTTAATCAGACGGCGAGGCCATCTTCTGACAAGGGGCGAAGGGACCGCTCGCCCCGGAGGCTCCGGCGCGGTTGTAATGAGCTCTAAATGTATGTAATGTTTCTTTATAGTAAGTTGACAAAATACTTGCATTATGTCAGGATTTTGGGCAACCCAATGTTTTGAATAGTTATATTGTGGTTACCATGCAGGGTGAACTATTACTAGCAAGGTAGGTAATTCGTATATCATGCTTTCAGTCATGTAGTGAGGACTGTCTCTTGATATAGCATGAATAAACATTGTAAATTATAATTGTATAATTGTTTTTGTAATGTATACTGTACACAATGTAGGTGTAATATGTATTTGATAATTCGACTTTAATTTGTTGCGATTTAAATGTATAACGTCATATTATAAAACATTTTCTATGTTATCACTTTTACAAATTTCTAAACGTGTAAGAGAAATTACCGTTATGGTGGGTCACGATTTAATTTAGAGTTAGAGGAGGGTTTATTCCATTAATACAAACAGGCACAAATCAATATCTACTAATCAAAAAGGGACCAAATCAACCTTGGAAGGGATATTGAATATTGATGTTAACGAGTTTCACTCCACTCAACACGAGGCGGGCGCGTGGAGCTACTAATTGATATTCGCCAGGTGAACATGTGCCTGGTCTTGGATTATTAAAATAAAATATTTAAAATGTAATAATGAATAACAACTTCTGTAAAAATAATTTGGTTATCACCTACCAAATCTTTGCTATTTTGTTGTTTTCTAAATTGAAAGTAGTTTTTTTTTATTTTAATAATCCGGCAAACAAGCGTAGACCCCGCCTATACTGTAGCCTATAAATGCTTGAAACACCAAAGGCCTTGCTCACATGACAGTGAGACAGAGGGAAGGGTATGGATAGGGGGTTGGGCTTCTGGCTCTCTCGCCCATCGCACGAAACGCAGCTATAATAGCTACTTAACGCCGATTCTCTGTAAAAAGGTGGTACTACCCCGGTTAAGCCAGCCTTTTATGAGCTGTAGTCACTTGGCTACAGCTTGGCTCTACCAACGTGAAGGTGCCAAGGTGCCTAAGTAAGGGGTGGTACGAGTGTTATTAGTGTGGCGGATTAAAAGTGACTCCATCCCAATGACACATTATCTAGGTCAGGCTTTTGGTCCCATAAGCCTTTTACTTGCCCACTAATTCAAATTTCTCTCCGCCGCCACCCGATCTATCAGTGGGATGTTAGACAATCGGACCCACTCGTGACCCACTTACGACCACACCTTTAAATGACTAACAAATGTACACCCGTATTGCATACCATACATTGGCGCTCACCCACAACACTGCAGAGTACACATAGCAAATGGTAATCAAGGTATTAATGACTTAAGATAATAACCGGCGGGTCAATTTCCCGGTTCACCGAGATTGGTGTAATAATGATAATTTATGTACTAGATTACGTTGATTGAAACCCTGTATTAGCAGACGTGCTTGTGAATTTATGTGGCTTCTTGGGCTCCATAGTGTGATAAATGGAATTCAGTAATGATAAGGGTGGTTAATTAATTGGTGGTTACTCTTTCTAGTTTTCTTTGTCTTATTATCTCTAGCGTTTAGTCAACATAATTATAAATGCCTGATATTGTTCAGATATCATATTCGTCTATCAACAATAATCCTACAGTGGTCTATGCCAACTCCTGCAACTAAAGTAGCGTGATAAACATCCCACTCACAGTCCTGTTCCCTATGTGCTTGGCTCTGCACCTGAGGACGGCCGCCTGCCCCACCACGGCGGACACGTTCCGCGGCGACACGTCGTCGAAATATGGCCGCTCCGGACGCGTCCCGTCGCCGCCCGCCACGCCGGGGAGGCTGCCAAGCCCTGGAACAAACGAATATAAACATATAGCAACTATTTTTAGATTAAGATCCGTATAAGATGCATAACACCTCGAACATAATGCTCTATGACGTGGAGATAATATTAAAATAAACCTGGAACGTAAATTTTTATTAAAATTGCACACATGCTACCATGAACAAAATCTGTAATTTATCCCTCCACTGCTGGGCATCCTGCAATGATTTCCACCTATCACGACTTCCTGCGTAGCATGTGGCGGGCTCCTTGTGGTGGGTCCACCCTACATCTCTCGGGACGTGACTACCATTAAAGAATCTTTCTGACCAAACGACTATCGGTAAACTGATTCGATCAACTTGTTTGGTTTATAATTATGGAGATGGAGGATGAGCGGTGGGTCCTTCTCCCAAATTATTAAACCACTATTGGTTCTGCGAGCTGTTATTTATACAATTCTATTATCTAGATGATTCGTGGTGATCATTCCATAGACCCTGTACATTTTTGGGATAGTAATACCGTTCGCAATCATCCTGTAGGGGCAGTAATACGTGGCTGAATGTAAGGCTAAGTTAGAAGCAGCTACGAAAATAGTTCCTGAAATGGCGTCCGTAATTGTCTGATTCCTGGCTGCAAACCATTTTCAGTTATCGCTTAATCGCCTTATCGTAAAATTTCCTGAAAGTATCGGCATTTCGAGATACCTTTTGAAGTACGCAAGGAATAGTAAATATTTAAACCTTGTGTTATTTTGTATAGAAAATAAATCTCAAACTAATTCGATAACAATAGTTTGAATTCATTCATATTCAAGTTATACAATATCACAAATTCCGAGGCTTTCACGGTGAGAGCCGCACTTTGCGATGTAAATATTTATTAAAATTGTTAGACGTTCGAGGAGTACTCTGCATTGCGCCAAGGGCATGGCGGGGCGAAACGTTTAGCAAATTATGAAGTAAGTATCGAATGGATCATCAACTGTGCGATTTAGGACTATATTTACACTATAAGCCCACGGGATTAAAAATAACTAGGCTCAAAATAATACTTTATAATAATAATAATTTAGTCCTTTTGACGTCCCACTCCTGGGCACGGGCCTCCCCTCCACACGAGGGGGATTCAGGCCATAATCCACCACGCTGGCTCAGTGCGGGTCGGCGGATTTCACATGTTTCGAAAATTGGTTAGATAATTTAAGACATGCAGGTTTCCTCACGATGTTTCCTTCACTGTAAGCAAGTGATAATCATATAATATATAAGTTATGATTCGCACATCGATTTTGAAAAATCCAGAGGTGCGAGCCGGGGTTTGTACCCAAGACCTGGTGCCCGCAAGACGCGTGCTTTAACCAATCGGCTATCACAGCTTTTACCTAAGTCTAATACTTTACCTAAATCTTAATAAGTTAACTTTAAAAGAAAACAGTGCACAACGCACAAGAATTAATTTGCAAATAATATATATAAGGAACATGTTGCTTGTGACGGAAAAAACGCGAAGATAATAAACGTAGATACTAGTATCAAACTAAGAACGCACCTCTTTGCGTTGCATTGAAGGATACTACTATCGCTATTATTACAATTAAACGCAGATTGCAGTAAGAAATATCTTCTTATAAAATCCAGCATTTAATTAAAAAAAACGAATACCATTGGAATGTGTCGGTGCAGGGCGTTCGTTTCCGGGCACGTGACGTACCCGCCGAACCGGAAATAAGAACGAAGCCTTTGCTCGCCCTCTTATACAGGAAACACGGGAGAGCATATAAAGTTGCGGTGGGGCCAGTAAGTTGAATTACCTATTTCTACGCAAATTAGTAAAATTTGGTTTGGTTAAATTTAAAGAATTTTGTATTAGTTTTGTAAGAATTTATGAGAAAATATTGTTGAATTTTCAGAATTCCCCTTGATAAACAAAATTTAAGTGTCAAAAATATAGCAACACGTGATGGACTCCATACTTGGTTGTCTATACAAATAAATAAAATTGGAGTGTCTGTTTGTAATATCAAAATAACAAATTTCACTAAATGCATATGAAAGTACATACGACACCTATAACAAAAATGCAATTTAAAATGTTTTTGTTTGTCTGTCTGTCTGTCTGTCTGTCTGTCTGTCTGTCTGTCTGTCTGTCTGTGTGTTTGTTCCGGGTAATCTCTGAAACGGCTGGACCAATTTTAACGGGACTTTCACTGGCAGATAGCTGATGTGTTAAGGAGTAACTTAGGCTACTTTAAATTTAGAAAAACAATTAGGGTTCCGCGTAAAAAAATAAAAACACATGAAATCAAAGAGTATCTCCGAAACGGCTGGCCGATTTTGACGGGACTTTCACTGGTAGATAGCTATTGTTATAAGCAGTAACTTAGGATACTTTTATTTTAGAAAAACCAAATTTTAAAAAATGGGCCCTGTCGCGCGGGCTCAGAACGCGGGAGCGGGCTTTTTTGTTAAGTTAAATTCCACGCGGACGAAGTCGCGGGCTCAGCTAGTATAAAAATAATAATCCTTCATAAAATAACAATATCAACACCCGCTACTCTCATGGCCCCACACGATAAGTCTGCGGTGCAGCGAGAAAATGGAAATGACAACGATGAAGTTCTTTTGTTCACTCTCTCTATATCGGCCTGTGTGTGTTTGTCTGTACCAAGGTTGCGTCTTTTGTCTCTACACCGATCCCTGTCTTTCCTACGTTTTCTACATCTCTAAGATACCCA
Source organism: Notodonta dromedarius (assembly GCA_905147325.1). Taxonomy (NCBI): domain Eukaryota; kingdom Metazoa; phylum Arthropoda; class Insecta; order Lepidoptera; family Notodontidae; genus Notodonta; species Notodonta dromedarius. Next base: position 406,506 of record LR990173.1, on the reverse strand, counting down.
CAGAACCGTAAAGTCGTTTCCGAGCAGCGGTCTTCGTTTAATCTTATTTTTTATTTGTTTATTGTCTTAAGAGAAATTAAGGCTTTTGTATTTTTAAGTGGGTTTGTTTTATATTATATATACGTTTTATTGTGGGTTTTAAAACAGGTTATTCTTAGTTAATATAATATTATGTTTAGTTCGTTTCCAAGAGTTTTATTTAGATCCATCATTACGACCTCAATTTTGGTTTATCTTTGGATTCCGAATCCAATGATAGCCCTCGTTTGCAGAAACAGATTTAGAATCCATCTTTCATGCGGAGATAAATTTTAGCAATTTTACATCAAGGCTTTACTTATCAGATGAATATTGATGGGAGACATCAGAAACATATTATATATCAGCAGTGACAACATTCACTAGAATTTACTTGCTCCCAATTGTTTTCTACGAAATAACTCCACAGTTTACAAATTTCCTGCGGTTAAAATGTCTCCGTCACAGAACACTTAATACAGACTAGTTTCCACTTTGACGCGCTTCAACATTTTTCACTTACCCACCGTTGAAAAGATATATCCTAAATCGATTTAAGTCTGAAGCCTCGCCGCCCGTAACACTTTATTGAGCCTGTAAGCTGAACGGTTTTCATGGTACTAACCGTTTTCTTATATTGCAGTTTTCAGTTATTAAAGTACATGATTTGCGAAAAGAAATAGAACCTTTGGCTCTTAAATTGATCGACTAAAATGTTGTGATTCTGAATGTTTCGTCACACTGACTATTATGACTCTCAAAAGATTTTAAATTGGTAATTTAAAAAGTTAATGACGTCAATCTCTCCTTATGTCTAAAAGTCTAGTGTTTAAGTATTTCTAAACTAAAATAAAATGTCAGAAAGGATAAAATAATTAGAAACACTATTATTCAGTTTTTTCGCACACGTCTGTTGTACTTTCGTTCACAAAAATCTAAACTAATATCAATATAAACATGCAGACATGATTTACAATCTCTGCACCAATGCAAATTACGGGAGTTTACTCCCCTATGAACCATCTATTTTAATTGGGGAACACTACAAAACAAATCCATTACAATTGTCGGGCAAATATTTGAAATAGCAACACGGGTGATTATACCGGTCCGCGTGAACAGACGCGCTGTCAGCCGCACGCGAGTTTGACTCGACCCGGTAACATGCAACACGCGATACTGCGCCTTGTTAACTTAACTCCTGTACAATTTACAAATACTGACACATAAGTGCGGGACGTTTCTGCTTGGACTACTTGTAAGGTCACTTTCGCATGGCAACACTTACCGAACTCCACGGCTTGGCCAATACCATGCACCTGTACAGCTCAGGATTTACCAAAACTAATTATAGAAGGAGCAAATACGAAACAAATAATGATGAAATAACGTAGTCATTAGATATGTTTGAATTGCTATAGAATTGATACGTCGTTGATAGTCGTGTCCGTATTATCATTTTTTTTATGTGGATTGTTCCGAAGACGGGTTACAGTTTTATATAAACGTTTTACTTGTCATGTAAAAAGTTATCAAAATGTATGAGAAATCTGCTCTACCTGTATAATTTACCGACCGTGCTTCTGAATATCTACGATGTCATACAGCGTTATAAATACTCCTGAAAAATGCTAATATGATATCAAACTGTCACTCCCACATTTGTTAAAACGGTAAGCGAGAAAAAACCCACCGCTGAAAACGTGTGTACATAAATTGCGCAGTGAAGCACTTAGCAAAGCTCGTTTTTAACAAAATTACATACAAAATATTTTTTTATATTGTCGCTTTTCAGGAGAAAAAATTATCATGAATGTTATTTACGAAAAAATCATACTGCGCACTTCATAAATAATAAGCCACTTGACTTAGTTAAAGTGCCTGAATTTCAAAGCCCACGGTGACGGAGGGGGTGGCCGAGGTGAAGCAGGGGGCAGATATAATTACATTAATAAATAATAACACGACGCTCAGTAGTGGTGTGTTAGACTTATGAATGATATAAAAAGAGATCCACTGTCATTCATAAATATAGAAAAACAATCTAGTAACTACAATAGACTCAGTTATTTAAACTATTTTAAACACGCGTTTGTATGAAACACATATACGAGTAAAACAGTATAGTTACTTTTATGCGGTTTCTGTGAACCGGATTAAAATAAACATTTTGGTAAAGTTAATATTAGTGTTATAAACAGCGCATCAAACCGGTCCCACATTAAAATTTATAAAACGTCATTACACTTTACATAATTCTTTAATGAGCGCTCATAAATCACGGCACAGTGGCGCCGTTGTCGAGTGCTATGAAAGAATTTATTTAAATAAATTTCTGTTTGACGCCTTCATTTTGAGTTAATGTGTTTTTTTACTATACATTTTTATTGTGTTAACGATATTATATTTTTATGTTACACGTAATTTTTTATAGTAGATATATCGCGTTATAAAGTAAATTTTCACTTAGATTCCTATTTATTGGAATGGAATCATTCAAAAAATGTACCACCAGATTTTTCGAGTAGTTTATTATTGCTTCAAAATACTTTTGTTCAACTCTCAATGTAATCTGGAAATCAGAGGAAAATATACGATATAAAAGAAAAACTTGATCTAAAACATACCTAACTTAAAAATAATGGAAGATTTTCAACAAGAATTAATTTGTAATCCTTATAAACAAAAAATATGTTTCAATCTCTCAACCTCCTAAAGTAAATAAAAGCAATAAAACGTGGGAGTCAACACCCGGCCGCGGGACGTTTTATACCCACGAGTGGCGCATTCGGGGCACGTCTCGCGCCGATACGATTTTTATGTATTGCGGTGCACGGGTTAGGCTTTAGTTTTTATGGGACGGATTCCGATTGGCATTGGAGGGGTTAATTGCTGGACAACTTTTATTTTGAAGACTGCAGACGGAATAATTATTGGTACCTGGAGGGGACTCACTTGTTGCCGAATATATGGCTTATAACTTATAGCAATATCTTATGGGTTTTCTCGAGAATAATCGATCAAGGGTGATTTTAACGCACAGATAAACGGTAATGAAAATATAACTGTCCTTTTAGGTGTTAATCGGCTTTTATGAGACAGCAAAAGATTGAAATAATTTAAATAGGTAAGTCTATATGCAGGAATTGAGGATATGTCCATTAATTTAAAAATATTTCATCATCCTACTAATATTATAAATGCGAAAGTTTGTGAGTGTGGATGTATGTATGTTTGTCACTCCTTCACGCAAAAACTACGGAACGGATTTGGATGAAATTTGGAACACAGATAGATTATAACCGGGATTAACATATAGGATACTTTTTAACCCGATAATCCCGAAATTTTTGCTAAGTTAAAATACTACGCGGATGAAGTCGCGGGCACAGCTATTTGAATATAAATTATTCCAAGTATACCGAATGCAAATATCATTTGCAATTTTCACAAAGTATCTTCCAACACGTCACCGCACATCAATATTCCACTTGCTCTCATAACTCGCCGGCTCACAGGTTGCTACGGTGACGATTATTGCATGCGAGGTGCTAGGTTCATATAGACCTGCTCCGTCCGTGCACGTGAATGCTTTGAGAAGGAAATAATTTTCAATGAGTAGGAAGCACTTTGAGTTAGATTCAAAAGGAAGATTATTTTCGATAAATAATTGTGAGAGGATTTATTAGTATTAAGTGCTGCAATTTAAAAGTAAATAGTTATTATTCACACAAATAGTTGAAAGTGTAATTAATAATAATCTATACTTATATTATAAACAGGAAAGATTTGATTGTTGGTTGTTTGCATTAAATAGGCTCCGAAACTACTGAAGCGATTTGAAAAATTATTTCACTGTTGGGAAGCTACACTATCGCCGGGCGACATAGGCTATTATTATGTTTCAAAAAAGTAGGGATCCTTACTAAAACTCCAATAATGTAACCGTAATGTACCCGTGCGAAGCCGGGGCGGGCCGCTAGTCCATTATAAAGGAATTGTCATTTAATATTAAAAATTTATGGCGCTCGTAGCAGTGTGCTACGCTCACATATAACACTTAGCTACGAGACTAGAACGTAGCACTAAGCTATGAGACTAAAACGTAGCATTTTGTTTCAATGTTAGTTGGATATCAAAACTTATTACGTCACAAACAATGTGTGTCTACGTAGAGTTGTATAATTAGTTTGCCGCGTTATGGCAATGGTACAAGCATTATAGCTATGAAAATAATAGATTTGGTATCTTTCCCAGGTACACCTATTAGCAAGTAGTATTCTAGCAGTATATATCCAAGTATTTTAGATACGTTATAATAATTAAACATAATCAGTTAATGGCATATTATTATTACTAATTTATACTATATTTCAACAAGAGTCGAGCCACTGGCACGAGCTACTGTCGAGAGTACCCGGTCGAGTGCGAGCGATCAATCAAGCGTCGCCGATGGAATATTAATGTGGAGTATATTATAAGCCGTCGTCGGCTGGTTACTGCGCGTCCGACCTTGGAGCATGAAGCAGTAAATAACCCTATATTATACTGACACTCCCTTTTAAGCGTAGGAAAAGATCCCGGAAATAGTCGGGAATGGCCTTACTGCACTAGACCGCTTGACAAAGGGTTACGAACTTCGAAATGTGTTCATTCTAGTAGAAAGTTACATTTCAAAATCTTACTCATGAGAAGTAAGATTGATTTATTAATACCAGCCTTTAGATCACAAACTATATAGTTAATTAAAATAAGATTAATTTTGATCTTCGTTTTGCAGTTTTCAGATGCAATAATTTTAAAAGAAGTTTATATTTTATTTATTGCATTGATAAACCTAATTGGCAATAAGGTACTCTTTGTTATAGGTACTACATAGTACAATAACATTTTTGTTTAATAAAATTAACCTTTGAAGGTCTCAGAAGCGTTATTACTCGAGTTTATAAATATCTCTACATAGAGATCCCATTTCCGGTGAATATAGCTGAGTAGCACAAGGTAAATGACGTCATCAAACGACAGGTGAAGCTTAAGCGCGTAATAACTTCGATGCCGCCTTTTATTGAAATTGTATTGCTCGTAACCCCACGCACGGTTGACGCTCAATCAATTAGACTATTTTGTAGATTCACAGGCGGTATCTATATATATATAACTCAAAGGTGACTGACTGACTGACTGACATAGTGATCTATCAACGCACAGCCCAAACCACTGGACGGATCGGGCTGAAATTTGGCATGCAGGTAGATGTTATGACGTAGGCATCCGCTAAGAAAGGATTTTGATTAATTCTACCCCCAAAGGGATAAAATAGGGGATGAAAGTATGTATGAAACTTTGTCAATTAAATTCCACGTGGACGAAGTCGCGGGGACAGCTAGTTACTGATAAGTTTTTTTGTGCAACTTTCCTTAAATTTCCTTCATTTTTTCTCATGAATCCCATTATCTTATCGACTGACCATAAACAGATACACAGATAAAATTGATCGTTCAATATAGTCTCGGGTCGACCGTATGACACGTCACAGGTGAAGTTAATCGATTTTATATTTGTGGGCATCATTTTTATTACTAAAGTGAGAACTAATAGCGGAAATAGATCCTTTCTGTTATGATAATGTGTATCCAACTACTTATATAATGATACATAGACGTATATATGTACGTGTCAGTTGCAAAAACCCGATTACCAACGTCGTTCTTCGCGGCGCCTCACGCCCTGGGTTGGTGCGGGATCATTTGTCATGGAGGCGCTCACGCGTGGGTTGTAAGGACACGGGAGTTTTGTTGGAATCTGGGTTTAGTACTATACCGTAATGTGGAGGTTTAGGTGATGCCGGCAATACGCTTGAAATTGGCAGAAATATTGTAGTAAGTTACAAGTAAAGTTGCACGTGTCGCATAGAGGCGCTGATGTGTAGGTAATATATGAAAAGATTCGAATACTCAATCGGTATTTGATGCCGCGACAACATGTACTAAGCCCCCTGATAGTAGATGAGGAACAAAAAATAACTATTCTGGCCGATCAAAGCAATACCATACCCTAGCGATTGATTGAAACCTGATCAGATACAATCGTATTTATGTCCATGGAATAGATAAACAATCAGCTAAACACACATACGAGTAATATTCGGCTCATATAATATTTCTTAAACAGCGCCCGCCCACGTTGAGGTCAAAAGGTACGTACATTTTATTTGATACCAATACAAGGTCATGCGCACGCACACTTAAATCCAAGCGATTGATCACATTTATTACTACTATTTAACTTATAAAACCTCATTTCAACTCAGATTAAATTAATATTTTGTTATTTGGTGTACTTTTCAGGAAATAAAGATTTATTACGAATAAATAAATAAATAATAAATATCGCCAGACAGACACACCAACTGTACGGTCAAGCAAAGCTTGTACTATGGGTACCGTACAATGGACTGGGGGCGATCCCAGTGACACCTAGACCTGGGCAAATTACGAAAAGGCCATTTCCGAAATTTGCCCCGGCGGGAATCGAACCCGCAACCACCCTGTGCAGTGAGCCGAGCGGCCTACACTCGAACCACTGCGCCAAGCGGTCGTCAAATGACTATTTATGTTATAACTGACTTCTGTTATTTTCTTTTTGATTCTATCTTCTAGTAGGTACATTAGAGGCAGAAGATACATTACAGATAAGTCGACTCACAAGTTTTTTAATTAAAAATTCTTATATATTCGTTGCGTCGCTACTATTGCTGTAATTCGATTTGATCCGCCTCTATGCTACTATTGGACGCCTAGCTTGGACGCCTAGGCTCTTCCATTTGAGGAAGGCGTGATGGTCAAAATCCTTAATATTTATTAGTAAGTACACGTGTGGCTTATAAATAATAATTATGATGAAAATACAAGAGGTGCGACCTGAGATGTCAACCTACACCTCTTATTCAAGGCGAATGTTCTAGCTTCTTGTGTACCCAGTGTTAGACAAGTTGATCTTCAATATCAAAACAAATAGGTACCCCACGATACGACATTTAACCACCAACAAACAAAACTGTAATCAACACTTCAAATCTTATCTGCTATAAACAAAGCCTATCTTTATGGGCAGTAAAACGGCTAAATAGTTTTATATCGAGTCTCTTGATCGGGGGTGGGGGTGTGAAGTCATTTGTCAACTGCCTCGTCGCCCCTTCACGCCGATTAATGGCCTGTTACGATGCCTCGAGTATAATGTGAACCAACGTCATGTGGTTCTGGAAATGTTTTTAAGGACGAAAAAAGTGCGATTTTATGGGGTGTTAATGAAGTACGTGATTTGAGTGACGCTGTTACTTAATGACGCTCGGTGACGATGTCTGCTCATAGATAGAGTCAAATGGGTTAACATTTTTAGTAGTTGGATCATGCCAACTCGGACAGTAAACGTGATGAAATGAAACACTGATGACAGCTAGCGAAATTAGAGCGATAAGATAAGATAAGATAAGTAGCGAAATTACATCACTATTAATGTAAAAGGTTGCAAATAACATTGCATGTGCCTTCATCATTATTTTACGAAATAATTTTCCACTGAATATCAACACTTATATCCCTCAAGCCCTCTCCCCAACTGCCTAACTGTGTCAATCAAAAGGCGCTTAAAACATAAATAAACCCCGTGTTTAGGCATTTAATTTCAGCGCCATTAGCTGTAAATGAGGCAGTGCTTATCGTCACATCGCGATCGAGCGATTAGCTCGCGATCTTATAATCTAAATATGCGTTTTAATGGCGATGTAATAAGTTTGTCTAAGATGATCCCTAATTAGTAGAAGTATAACGAACGAACGAAAAACCGCACTACAGTATGTAGAGGGTTATTTTCAGAGGATATTAACATTTATACCTACTCATGATCCTGAGTGGTTATACTATGAATATGAGGAGTTGGTGGAAACTGAGTAGAAAATACAAGATACAAATTTATGAAGTATGGGTAGGTATAATGTAGTTTGGTAAATACGATTACAAATAATTTTCCCTTTTGTATATACCCTCTAAATTACATAATAATAGTTTTACATCAACTCGTAAAGCCATAATGAATGCTGAGCACATCAATCACATCCAATCCTGGGCTCCTTATAATTAGCACTCGTGAACCGGTGTTGGAGGAAGCGTGACTCGCGATTGTAGGCGGCGTGGTAGCGCGACAGAATATCACTTTGTCACGCACCGCTTTTCGACAAAGTACTTCTTATAACATTTTCGACAGAATTAAGTAGCACTTAAATTTTTGTTGAAAATGCACCTTTCGGTTTCAAGATTTTTATTACTCGAGTTATTTATTATTCACCATAACGATAGAGTTCACCTTAGACTAATAAGAGCAAGCTAATACATACTCGCAGGTCATGAACTGTAGACCTAAGATGTAATGCTTCTTTATTGCCTAGGAAGGCACGCTGGCTGACGGTCCTCCTGATGGTAACTGGTAGCCGTCGGCTAGGAGATTTGCAACTAAAGATGAAATTAACATCATTGTCATATAAACATGAATGCTACAAACTTTTATTTTCCCTGGGAGTTACTCAAAATATTTTTATAGCCTTGTGAATCCCATTAATGGGCAAAGTCCCATCTACGTCCTCACAGATTCAGAAGATTTTATGGCTGCTTTAATAATAGTATCTATGTGCTCAGTATCTAAAACACTTATATTTAATGCAATAACCCAGTCATTAGTCTAATGCTGACCATGCTCCACATTCAAACTTTTTGCTCGCCAAACATTTAGAGTTAGGAATCAATCGAAACCGTTGATTGCGCCAGTTACTGGTGTTTGCTTAGAACTTAAAATTATTATTTTATTGGTTGCTCGTGTTGCGATGATAATAGTAGAAAAATATTAGAAATAGAGCCTTCTAATTATTTAGTTAGCGGGTGAGCTGAAACAACTCTTGAAACTAATAATATACAACTAACCCAAAAACCTGTCTGAGTTTCTGATCGAGGTGAGTTATTATGGTTTTTTGTCTAATTCTAACTTACGTACCTACAGCATCTTTCGCATTCACTAAAGCGTACATAATTAAAAAATGAACTTAAATAAAAATACACAAGACACATTACCCAGAAACAATATATACCTACATATAAATGTAACTCTAACACGACGCGATGTTCCCATAAAATATTGTTCTAACTACACCCCGAGGCCCTGCTATAAAAACTTATACATTCCACCATAAAATGTAGCAAATAGGGTGTCAGTAGGACTACAAATAAAATATTCCCCATCAACGGAATCTAATGTGGCCATAATTCCGCCAGTCCCCGGACAATGGCTACTAGTCTGTTGTTCTTCGACCCATTATGTGCTTATAGACAAAGTTCCGATGTTAAACCATTTTATTATTCTCGTTTTATAGATGTGTTTAGTATAAATTATTGTCAGAGTAGTATTGTATTCGTACTTCATATTGTTTGTTGGATTAAGTTGGTCATAGTATTTTTTTTTAAATTTGATTATTTTAAGTGTTTCTAGAGGTAAATAATATAAGGCGACAAGATGTACTCTTTCTAATATTTCCTATTTGTTACTCAATCAAACCCATATGAAACCCTATTTCAATAAACTGAATAGCACTGAATACTCAAACATCAAAGTTAAAAGCTGAATTACTCAGAAAAAAATATATTTTAGTTCCTAGTAGGTACCTATTCTTTTCATATTTTTTACTCGGCGTTTTGTAATAATACCAAATAATGTATAAATACGAGGCATTACATAATTATTTGCCATAATTACAAAACGTTTAGTAAACTTATTATGAGGAATACTAGAAACTACAAAAACTAAGCTGACTGAAATATTTGAGTAGTATACCAGGATTCGGCCATTTAACTGCTACCCCGCCACCCTTGCCACCAAACTTAACATACAACACTTCCCCCATAAACGGTAGTAAATAACGCCGTTAGCGATCTATGGCCGTTATTTATTAGCTATATTTCGTTAGTTCAACAGAGATGTGGGGGGATTCAGTCATCCCCGTCTTAGTATTGATGGTAATGGAGAATGATGGGCTGGTCAACCAATTTAGTGGGATTTTATTTAGTTTACACTTATCGCACACATCTCATGTTCACAAAATACATCAGATTTTTATTGAGTGAATGCCTTTGGCTATATAGCGAACCATCTCTTTGGTGAATGCAAACGATAGTAATAATAAAAATATATATAATAAGATGGGTTTAAAAAGTAAAACTACGGAAACAGCCGAAAAAGTACGCTATATAAAAACAGTACATAACTACTTTAAAAAAGGATTTATTCCAACGGGGGAGATATACACAGTTCTGAGTAAGTTAAAGAAATTGTACAACAGGGGCGCATAACCTTTATAAAGGTACATCGTCAAGTTACTGCAAACGATGTAAACTTGGGGGGAAACAGCTCATTTCAAATATTAAAAAGCGGGCACTCGGATTTAGGATTCCCTGGGCGAGCGTGATATGCTCAAGTTTGTTCCACGCGAGATCTATTGGTTCTGTATACATAAATAATAGTACAGTTAGTAGGAATGGCATTCCGAACTGGTGGTAGAGGCTTATCATAACATTAAGTAAACATAAAACCAGACCAGTACCGCTCTGGTATAAACTTAAGTCGCTACACGACATCGGAGTCAATCTCGTCTCCAATGACCTCATGGTCTGTGTGCCATGGTATTTATACGGCTAGAGAGTTTATTTATTTATTTATTTATTTAATTTGGTACATGGAAGACTTACAGCTAAGTAAACTAAATATAAATAAAAATAACTTAGCGATAGGAAAGCTAATTACAAGTCTTCACTTATAGCTACTGGATAAAACTTAGGTTTGTGAGGAGTACAGATCCGGGTGAGCCACACGCCATTATTTAAACTATGTAGCTAACCTAGTATTACACTACTGCCATATAATCCATTATAAGTCAATCAAAGTTAATTAAAAAAATTTAGAGCTAAGCACCTTCTAGTTGAGGACACACTGGTGACAAAAGGGTCAATATCGTACTGGAAACAAAGCTTATTGAAGTTTCTGCTAGCACGCACAATGTAGCTGTTCTGCCTGTAATTAGTTGAAGCATTTGGTATGCGTAAAGGTGGATTGAAACGAATAGATTTATTTACAAAAATTATCGAATCTGGTTAGCGTATAAAATACCAATCCATCTTTTTCTTACAGAACCCTAAAAACTCTGACTATCCAAAAAATATTCCTTCAAAGGTATTATGGAAAAGTTGTAATTCCCCGGAGCTAATGCCCATAATCTTGGCAACTTTTAATAGGACAAGCCCAAATTTGAGGGTCATTATTCAAGAAATATACTCGTGGGGTGTCCGGTCATCTGTGAAAAGTTTATTTCATTCGCGTTCCGTCATCGCCGTTTGTATGGCGTTTGATGGAGTTTTATGTTGGAAACTTGGGAAGTTTGATTTTGTTCTTTATTGTTGAGGCAATTTTTTGATTACCTTGTTGATTTTGTTCTGATAGACTTAAGTTAAAGTTGAGTGTCTGGGTGACCGGTATGCAGGATTTTTCAGAAATAATTAGGTACTTTGGTTAACCCTAAGATATACATATATTTCTTCGTAGAGTAGAGTTTACCATCTCAGTGAATTTAGAATGTACTTTTAGATATCGATTCTCTTAAGTAATTCTGTTGATGAATATTATATTGAAATTTCTTAATTTTTTTTTCACAAAAACAATATACTTTCAAAATAAAAGAAACGCCAATTAGGCAGTATCCAGTTCCAATATTATTGAGTTACAGAATTGAGAAACAAAACAGTCGTCCATATTGATCGTCTCAGCCAGACTAACTGTGTTAGCTACGATTCCTGACGCACCCCTCCTTACTCCCAAAACAATAAAAGTCTACTTCGCCTAATATCTTTACCTAGTGTTTTGCCATTTCAAAAGAAATACCATTTTAGATAACAATGATTGCATTGCTTTTAAATTTTGGTACCTTCAGTAAATAAAATCGTAGCGGGTCCAGTGCTTTAATGGAATCCGGTAAAGCATCGTCCACATTCTTAAAAGGATACAATTATGTTTTTGAGCTTTCTCTGGGTAGCATTGGATATTCATAGAGTACCACAAAACGCTGTCATTGTCAGGAATCCAAAAATGACGTCAGTGGTATAAGTCGATGATTATAAGTCGACAAAATGTAATCTGTACCTTAGGATAATTAGCATTAACAACTAAAAATAACTAACAATTGGTTCACCAATTCTGTTATCGTCAAATCACGACAAGCTCATCTAAATATATTTCTATCAGAAGAACGGCAGTTGTTTAAGCCACGTTTAGTTTGTGTTCCAACAGAATTAGCATCATTGGCAATCCGCTAAAGTTTATCACTCCCACACTCACTCGAACCGCGCCCTGTCTTCCCTGAAGGCGGATCATGTTTCAGAAAAGGTCCGATTATGGGTCAAGTGGCTCTCCAGACGCTTTTCATGTGTCAACTTCTGATTCTATTATGTACTTCCCCCTTTATTTCGTGAAGGGAATACCATTTATCAATGTTGCGGCCTAGCGGAAGATCTATTCGTGCAGTTGGGACGTGTGACCCACTTTCGGTAATGGGTAATTTTATACCACTTATTGTAGTTATGTGTTCGGTAAATATGTCTAGATCGACAACGGTGCCAATATTGTTTTTACACAAACTACACTTGAACTAAATAAGTGTACTTACGCCTTAGTCAAATTTAGCGCAGTTATAATTTAAACACAACAACAGAATTAGCACCAATGTTCTTCAGGTGCTTGAAAAAAACACATTTGGAGTACCAAGTCTGAGTTACTTACAGTTTATTTTTACAAAAAAATCTGTAGATGTGTTAAATCCATTGGTCTAAGGGTGTCCTAAGGGCTCTGAGCTAGCTAACTCGTTCGCTTCGAAGGAAAATGAATCAATTCTATTGGTCGAAGCGAGCGGGCTAGTTAGGGCAGCCAGCCCGCCTGGCTTAAGTGGACGGCATCTCTAAAGGCCTTGGTCGAAATAGTATGATATTGGAATATAGAAATAATCTATATAACTCACAATTAACCCGTAACGATCAGCTTTAAATTCATAGAGCTAAACGAAATAATTCTGAACCATACAATAAGCTGATACGAGAAGCTTTACCATCGCTCTAAGGCTTTTGTGATCACCAACACATTAACCCATTGCGGTCTTACATAATAATATATTTCACTGAAGGCGAGAGTAATACAGTACATCAGCCAGTTAGGCGACCATTTATAAAGCCTAGGCAGTAAAGGTGGCCGCTACATTAACAGTAACGACAACGAACCACGTAACTGCCCACTTATGGACTTTAGAACCTTAATACGACCTTGATATTATAAGCGCCGTAGTATGGACTGCGGTGTTATTAAATAAATACTACCTACTACCTAATTATACTTCACTTAGAACTAGGTTTCTTAGGTTTTTTGCTTTAAAAAAAACCTTCCCGATTTAATATCAATATATCGCGAGACTGTGCTAGGAGTGAGCTCTCGACAATAGTTTAATGGCCAGCATGGCGATCGAACCCAGACCCTTTTGAGTATGGCCCTTCTAACCACTAGGATATTGACGCTTTAATAATATAAGGTCTTATTTTCACAATTCTAGTTGTTCAGTATGGTACATTAGTAGTAGACATGTACCTACAAAAAAAATAATCTGATGGTAACTATACCATAACTATATAGAAAATACTAATTTTCAATTGATTGGGTACAGCTGGTTAGAAATTAGTTATTTTAAAAGACAGCTGTTAGAAAGAAATCTATGAGATTACATTTTATGGTAGGTACCTCATTATTATAAGTCACAAGGCACCATGCAAAATATCGTGAATTAATAAAATTAGACCTTACATCGTTATAGCATAGGGAAAAGCTGTAAGCTTAAACTATTAAAAATCCACTCTCAATAATGGATAATTCCAGGAAAAATCAATTTCACGGCCCATCACTGCGGGAATTAGTGCCGGCCGTGTCGTTAATCCCGCCGGGATCCAATTTAGTTCCACTGAAAATAACATCGGCTAACTTACATTCATATTGGACGCCGGTAGACCCTTTTGTGCTATATGATACACGTGTGATTTGAGGGGCCTAGGGGTCTACTCTCTATGAGGTTTAATAAGATTATAAGACTTACATTACGATGTACCATTTCCTCTTTTAAATTTTCTCAGAAATAAATATATTGAATAATACACAGAGAAATGAGCTTTAATTAAGTCTACCTACCATTGAATACGCGCCCGCTGGTCGCTCGAGTCTCCGAACAATATACGAGCCGGCAACCGCGAAACGGACGATTTTCGATGCAAGTATTGTGGGTAACGCTAGATTTATACCGATTTATAAACGCATAGAGCTACAGATCAGATCTCTTCGGTCGTAACTATATCGATCCTAACCTCTGAGAGCAAACTTGGAAACGTTATTCCATTACAAAATTACATCTCAAGAGTTTATCAGTTACATTCATATCGCTTGATTGCAAAATTGTTTGCAACTTGAAATAACGTAACTGTATATTGGGGACATCTTCAGCAAATAAATTCAGAAACTTGCTTCTAAACAGGTCCCTGAAGGAAATCAAAGTCGACCTTGTTCCGTGGCATCTTAATTCTCCACTTATAGGCCTTCATATTTCGTGCGATAACATCCTTATTTGAGATGTAGGTACATTTACAAACATCAGAAAATGTCCTTTTTGCTAATATTATTAATGCGTTACACGTGTCGTCGCATTAGACGCAGATTCATTTCCATATACTATGGGTTTAGGGTTGATGTAATTACAGTATGAAGTAACCTTTTGAACAGTGCTATAATTTAACGCCAGTGCAGATGAGTTATAACTTCTTAAAAAAATTCAGAAGACGATGTATACCACGTCTTCTTACGCCATTAAAAGTACAGCGGAGTAAAGCACACGGAGGACAGCGATGTTTGGAAATCATCGAAAGAGGCCTATATCCAGCTGTGGACGTCGTCCGGCGATAGCTGTATCGATTGAAATAGTCAGTTGACCAAATCTAGTAATAACAAGTGAGTAATCAAAATGGTTTACAACCATACTATCCCTATAACGTAAACCTGTTGGCATATTCTTCCATTAATAACCCCATCTAAAAACATGGATCTAATAAAAACAGCACACACCGCTATCCATTGGAATGCTTAGCAACTGAATTCTAACGACAGCCTCGCTTACAATGGCTGGTATCAGCATTGCTGTCACGTGCGGTATATTTATACATTGAGGTCTTCACTGCGCTCCGTGTATGATTTGTAAATACCAACGTGAGGAGAATGGTGCAGTTACAGTGGCACGGAGTGTAGAGGTGATGAGTTTTATGTTAGATCGTAACTTTAAATTTATCTTTAATAGGTTTTCTTTATTGATCTTTTACTTCTTGTTCTATTTCAGGTTGAGTTCAGTTATCAATAATCTAAACACCTTGCCGGCGTCTTTGTGACCGGTTTTCAAGCCAAGAGTGAACAGGTACGTTCTAGGCAAGTATGCACCACCGTAGACCACATCGTCACTTACCATCAGGTGAGATTGTGGTCAAATACTTGCCTATAACGAAATTCGTCTTTCGAAACCTAAAAAGATACAAGTAACTTAATACATTATATCGTCGGTTTTAGGTTTTATTTCAGAAGTAGTACTTATTTAAGAATTAAACAAATTATGTACTGACTTGAAGACTTGTATGTATTTTAGAATTAAACAGTATTATTTTATAATGCCTAGTTTAAAACTAGTTATATATATGTGATGTAAAATGAACACATAAAGCCAGTAAACCCAATTCCACTAATAGTGAAGAAAGCGGTTGATTAACTTGATGGAAACTTGATTGGATTTGCCGCCAGACCCATGTGGCGGGCTGTATTGAATGTAAGCCCATTTTATTATGCGCCGTAACAATACTGAGCGTAGAATGAATAATCTGTTTGTGTGTCTGTATTCTCTCCAGTGAAAAGAACAGAATAGCGAATCTTTGAAAAATATATGAAATCATAGGATAACGTATAACTTATGCTACATACTCAGTACAGAAATCGATCTCAATTGAGCGAACTTGGAAATGTAATTCTGACACAAAATCAAATCTGAAGAGCGCGCTTACGTTCAGGCTAAGATTTGAGACTCCTACTGGCACTGGTATGCATCTGACCGACTGTTTCACAAATCAATAGCTAATGCAGACTTTTTAAAGTCTCGCTATTGGTATCAAACTCTCCTAAAAACGAGGACGCTACCACATTGTGTTAAAACATTTCAAACAAAAACGCTGCAACTGGGTGTCGATAACATTAAAAATACCGTAAAAGGTATTGCAATGCAGCCGAGTGTCGAGTACTAAAGTGAATTGATGGCGCGATAGGCGCTTGCGTTTATATTGTCGCGTCGGTCTCGCGTCGCGACTAGCTGCGATCGAACAAAACGATCGGAGCGACCGTTCTGATGGACTGGCTACAGTTTCATGGGAAATTGCCGAGTCGGGTGTGACGATATTTTCTTTTCAAAAGGATGTAAGGGTGCCCATCCACTTGATTCGGGCGGGCTGGCTGGGCTAGCTTTCGGCAAATAGGAATGCTTCGTTTTCCGCAGCTCGTTAAAATGAAGCTCCTATTGGTCGAAAATAATATAATTTTTAAATAAAAGTCAATACTAGGTAAAACAAAAAGGGTATACTATTTTTTTTTTGCAACTTAACTTTGTAAATCTCAATCTATCGGCTTTGTGGGACAATTTAAGTACTAAAGGTTTTGTAGACTTGTGAAATCGGTCAACAGCTGTATTCCTATAACACCTTTTGTTTTTCAAGTTCCCTCCAAAGTTGATGGTTTAAGAATTACAAAACTAAGTTTTTAAAAAAAAGTATACCCATTTTGTTTCACCTTGTATAAAAATTATTGGAAAAATGTTATAAAACTATTTTGTTTACAAACTTTAATTAAATTTAAACAAAACTGTAAACAGTTCTGTTTGTTTTCGTTATGAAAATATATAAATCTCAAAGTTACGTGTATAATTATATGTGGATATAAAAAAAAACTAAGAACTACCAAACTTAACTTTCTTTCTACCAACTATGCACACTTCAGTTTAGTGCAAATTTTTTGAATAACACACGTGAATACACGTGCTCACACCACAGTCCAGCAATTCAATCTCATGAACCCATAAGCTCTCACTCTTATCGGGAGAATATCTTATAAATATACCCAAAATTAGTATGCATAAACAGGCGTTTGCAAGTCAATGGCCCAATAATGTGGAGCCATCGCTTTCCATAGATTGTATCACCTCAACGAGCCTTAACATTAAGCGTTGGTGTCTAAATACACATTATTTTCCAACCACTTAGTATCAACCACTTAGATCTAATGGCGAATTAAACTTTATGGCTCGAATTTTAAAGTTGTAATTTTAATGTTTAATTTATAACGTTTTATATATTTCACATTGCGATATCAAATCTATTTATGATGGAGTTGGACGATATAAAGTAGGTTATAAATGAGGGAGATACGTGCTGAGTGTTACGTGACGAAAAGTATGAACTTTTATACTAAAATATTATTTTAATTTTTTCTCTGTCCGAGTGTGTATGTTCGAATCGAATCGTAGATAGTGCTATCTACGATTCGATTCGAACATACACACACAACAGCCCAACACGCACATACACGTGTACATGAACCACAGCATAACTGGACCAGAGTAAAATATGTTCCCGATATTTATACAATATATTTTGTAAGCTTGTCTAGCAATAGCTGCGGCAACAGGGAACAACACGGTCTCTCCAACACTGAGCAATTAACACAGCTGTTGTACACCCATAAAGCATTTTTTTTACATAAGTGACGGTGTTACGTACCTTTAATATCGGTTCGGAAGCGCCGTTATCGTAATGGACGGCGAGCGAGCCTACATTTCAGCCGCTCCGCGAGGAATTCAATTACGTGCCGAATGACGTCACTGTGGGCGATGCGCCACCAAATAACAGCTCTGGCTACGATAGTGCACGCAATTAGCAGCTTTATAGGGAGAACAATTATCACTTCAAATCAAATAAATTGCTAATAGCCACCAGGCTAACCACTAGGTCAGAGGGACTACCACTACTAGCTATTTAAGATCGTTACATTTTCAATAATCTTAACGAAATAAAAATATTTGATGGTAGAGGCGAAATTTCTAATACTGCGAGGGTAATGTCGGTTTGAATAATTAATATTAGCGATAATATCACTCATTGATACTGTTACTTGAATAATCTAAGGTTATCGACCCGCCAATAAGACAGACCAACGACCCTGCGTAGTTATTAAAATTCAGACACAAGTTGAAAATAACGTAGATGGGCAGGGGTGGATGAGAGCGGCGAGTGACGTCATAACGACGAAAGCTGATAGTTGGAGCGCCGGGACGGGTCCCCGGGGCGCGATCCCGGACCCGGATTGAGCTCGAGTCAAAAACAAGCCGACGATACTTTTGGATACCTAACTATGAAATATTACTGGCTCGTAGTTTATTATTAGCAAAAAATAAACCTGTTTCCTTTTTGCAATAAATATTTTATTTATTTTTTCGAAGTTGGTCTCGAAATAGTAACCAATGCATGAGGTGTTTGAAAAAATTCTTCTCCAGACCGCAATCAGTCCGCAATCCGTGTGCGAGGCCAGGTAATGAATAAATGAACCACACCAACGCGCCCATTTCTCTTTATTCCATAGGCCTTGTAGTTTTGCTGGAAATCGAGATAAACTGTTTTTTACCCTTAAAAACTCACCCCCATCCATTTCCCGACCTCAGATCCCCTGTAAATTATTTTCCTATCATTTTTGTTATATTCACTTCCTTTTCCAATGGGTTTCATCCAATTTTTTTTTTTTCAAAAATTATCGACTCTGGTCTAATGGAAATGTAACCAGTAAAAATAGACTAGTAGAAGGCGTATTTAAATCGCTCTCAGACTCAGACGCCATAGTCAGAATGTATTAGTAGACATTTTAATCTCCTCATTTCAAGTGCAACAAACTTTAACGAAAAATTTTCGGAGAGGAAACAATGGACCAATTTAAAGTTTATCTTTACGCCGTAGCACTCGGGGGCTCGGCTGTTACAACGTTTATGTTCGCTTTACGGAAATTGTAAAACACATGAAGTTTTTTAGCATTATAGATAGTCTGTACTTTATTATTTAAAAAAAAATAGTAAAACCATTATAACAATATAAATATATACAGTATCACAAGAATCATTTTCGAATCGCGATAGCAGGGTAGCTATCCACATTCATTGTACTACAGGTCTTTGTACCTACATCAGGCACCAGTGATCCACATTCTGTATACACATTTGCTGTGTACACTAATTTAGGCCAATTGTTGTAATTTTGTATCTGTCTGTGGTGATAAATAAACAATTATTATTATTATTATTATTCCACACCCCAATTGCTTTCCACACAACTCTCTAAAATAGAGATCAATACACTTCAAAAGAGTCGGTTAATGCTCTAAAAAATCCCCGTCCCTCACCCACGTCTATCGGACTGTCAAAGCGGCGAAAAGCTAACTTATCGAATAAATAAAGCAAACATAAAGACTTAAAAGCGACTCCATCGATATGAATGCGTAAAGGAAAATACAAAGAGTGTTCGCGTTCGTGAATATTTCAAAGGTAGCAACCGTTCCGGGGACGTGTGCTGGCACTTTCATTCGATTCCATTTTTTTAGGGTCCTAAAAGCGAATGGCAAAAATATTAGGTACACGAAGCTTTTAAAGGCATAATGGGAATTCGAATTGTGTGGAATAACTGGTACTAAATATGTGGGTTACAAATAACGACAAACATTAATGTCGTACATTAAAAATTTGTGTTTTTCTGATACCCTCATTACAAACATGAGAAAGATCCCAATACAGATAGTTTAGCTGAGTTTAGTTTATGTACCAACCAGTGTGGATGTAATCTTATATCTAGAGTTGTTTACGCTCCGGCCACCTTATGTACTTTCACCAGACAGAACAGAATAAAACTAAAAATAATAACTTCAAATGTGACTTTAGGTTACGATGTTAATTTCATAAAACCATTAAGCCCCTACCTACTGAGTGATAAGCGATCGTCATCTAATATTATATTTTGTACGGAACTCTTCCAATACTCGATAAACTCTTCTCGGTATTTTTTCAACTGACTACAACGTAATTGACATAAATTGAGCGAGATGATAGCGGTGTCTGAGTAGGTGGACCAGGGTTCATTGGGATGGGGAGACAAGCTCGGGTGAGACGGGTATAAATTTGTAATAAAAAGTAAGAATTTTTGATTCCACTCTTATTCGTAATGAAACGAATCTTAGTAAGTCTAGCTAAGACAGATTTTTCAGTTTAGTCAACTTCAATAAATTAATTAATAGTTTGTGTTAATTTAGCTGAGTCAATGATAAAAAAACACATACAGTTCACTTAATATTGAATTACAACAATATTAAAATGGACATAAATTGAGCGATGTCAAAGTGTAGGGGAACCCCGGTATTTTTAGTTGCCGAGACTGCCCCGGGGGAGAGGTTCCATATTCCTGTGATAGGGTGTCCCGGGGACTGCTGGGATTTTAATGCACTCTCAATTAGATTAAATGGGGCTTGATAGGGTGCCGTGATTGTGTTATGATTGGTAAAATAAAGTTGCTATGGATGGATTAATGGAAAGGAGCTAAATTCAATAATTAAAACAATTTAATGGTCCGATAAATTATTGAAACACCCCGTCAGTATCAAGTTTATTAGATATATAGCGGCAGCGGTAGGTAAGAGTCAATATTAAACCACTCCTTACTCTACATACACCGAAAAGTTATTCACTAAGCAGCATCACTTTGTATTAGTCTTACAAGAATCTGATCTAGACAACACATACTTACATTTCGACAAGGTTGTTTCAAAGAGCTTCACCGCCAGACCTTAATAATGTATTCTGTCGGACTCAAATAATCACTCAACGTATCACAGAGATCGCGCAACCTGCAAACCGTTTAATACGACCTTTATGAACTAGTTAATGCTTAGGACACAGATGTTTCACAATTGAAACTGATTTGGAATAAATTATGTTGGAAACTATAATAATGTTGATTGCAGTGAAAATAAGTTTTAGTGGTTCATAAACGTTTTATTTGCTTTGTATTTTACTTCTACTTTCTATGTAAAACGTTGAAATTTGCTTGCAGTAAGTTTGACACTCTACGGTTCTATAAGTAACGTACGGGGCGCAATTATATAACATTCATTTCTGATTAAATTTTTAACTTCACCACGTGTGTTTATAACTGAAGTCAAAAACAAAAACAGGCAAAAAATTATTCCACAAATTTCTACTTAGTAAAATTATAACAAACATATTGAAATGTAACACTAACTAAATATCGCTATTAGAAGTTAAATACCCGAGGTTTCCGTAACGCGTGTTTACCGTAATAATGTCAAAATGAAATATTTTTAACGCGGCTACGGGGCTTTGTCCCGAGTGGCAGCAGACGTGTGGACGTCCTGACCTGAATTCTACTGTTTGTATATCAGCAAAATTATGCAAGCAATATCATTTTATTAATCAGTGATTTTTCAGGTTTTTGGTTATTACGTATGAGTTTCGTTAACCAAATCGCTATTGAGATATGGCAATTAGCTATTGTCCCAATTGTGTAAGTAGACAAAGGATAAGTAGGTAGTTATGGTCTTATACAATTATTAGTTTGGCATCCAGTAACTTGCTAACTTTCTAAGACATAGTTTGCATCAAAACATTGCTAAATGCAATGCGTTGTCTCAAAAAGATAATCATCGCTAAGCGCTACCGTGCCTATAAATGGAATGACGGTAGTGCCTCCGCGAAGTTCGTGTCAAATAAGTAGGATCCTTATGGCGAAGTGTTTCGGCGGTTTCATGAATTATGCTTGATTGAGAACGATAACGGATCTCAAATTTTTCACAATTTTGGAAGCTACATTAGGTAACCCGTCGTCGCTTAGTAGATGACGACGAGTTACCTAACCAACTAGAAAAATATTCCGTTATACATCGAAGTAAGAAAGTATTGCAGGTAAAAAAATAAAATACTTTCTGCGTAGAAATAAGTGAGTCCCGCCAACATCCATTATGCCGAGTTCTAGGTACTTAGTAGCGAGATAGAGACGCCTCTGTTCTATCAAGAGGATGCCCGCCATCTCTAATAATGTTTCGGAATAATTTATTTTTAGAAAACCCCCATTCACTTTTGGTATTAACTGTCGCGATGATATTGGTAGATCTATCATTCACAAGAAATCATTTTTATTCAGAAAACTACATGCCGCTTCAGTATCTCTTGTCTGAATTAAATCATCGATTTATTTGTAAATCTTTATATTCTACCTACATGTTTGGGGCGGTGCAGTCGCGCCACTCGATCTCGGGATGCGGTGGGTCCACGGTGATTGCTACCGTCCCCGTTATTCGACAGACTGAGTATGTTAGTTTTGCATTCAATAACGTTGTCAAATAAAATCTTCTAAAATAAAATTAACTAAAGCGTGGTTTCTTTCATATTAGTAACTAGACGCCCATTACGTGGGATGTGATGTGATCTTTTTAAACTATCTTCAAAATATTTCCCAATCGACGGATTATAATGCTTAATTTCCAGCGTAACGATATTTTTTCTTCATTCGATCGAAGCCAGTGCCAGGAGTTGGACAGTAAAAGGGCTAAATATTACTATTAATGAACTTAAACTATTTCCACTCCCAAAATCATTTAAATAACTAAGATGGAAAAAAACTTCAAATGCTTATTAAATATTTATGCAACGGTACGAGATTTACATATCTTAAAAACCGCAGCTGCCGTAAAGTTCTGCGTAATATATTCCCGGCGAGACCTGCAGCTCCGGCTTGCCTTCCGCGTGGAATGCACATTTGACGAGACCGCCTGGAGCTTATCATAAGTGGATCTTTACATTGTCTAGTTAGTATATTTCTAACTGATGAAAAGTATATGAGAGTGGCTCGTGCTCAAATCAAATTCAAATCGTGATCAAAGTGTACTCTCAAGTAGCTTGGGAATGCTTTCGCTACGAGAGGATATTCTAGTATAACCTCCAAGCAAGTAGTCCCTTTGGCAATATAATTTGGAAGCAAATAGTTGGGGCATATTACCAAAATGGCATGTTTCACAATATAACGTAACACTTAGAAAGTGAACTGTTGTTTGTGGGTGATAATTTATATTATGTATATTACTGTTAAGCAAGAAAACTACGACTGGCAGACATGTTTCAAGAAACGACCTGTGTTGCTCGACTTTTATTAAAATGAATAAACCCTAACGAGACAGTCTGGGACTCTGCGAGTGCTTCTCCACATTGTCTGGGGTTTTTCGGCCACGTCTTGCGTTCGAGTGGCCCTCCAGTTAATGAGGAGTACTGACAGAGTAACTTGCTCTGGAAGAGGACATGTTTCAACGAGCTATTGTATACTTGAACGAACTTAAGAAAGATAATTTAATTAGGTTTATTTAACATAATAAACAAAAATGTTACAAAAATTAATATAATGATGAATTTATCTATTTTATGACTCAACATATGTATTCAATTTCAATAAATTCGATAATATTTAAATTTAAGACATACTCAGACTTTGATAAAATCAAAGTACTCAGCAAAGAAAAATAACATATAACCGTGAGTTCGCACTGGACGAAACATGTTGGCAACATTACTGTTGTCTCTATTTAATGACAACAGAAGATAGAGACAACAACATGTTTCATGTACATGTTTCGTACAGTGCGAACTCACGGTAAGAGCTGGCGGAGCGCACAGATAATAAATAAAACAGTATTACACAGTGAAGCAGGTCGAATGCTGTAACAATATTTCTGTTTGGCTAACATCTGCGCATCGCCGACCGAGAACGGATTCGCTGATCGTGAGTATACAAACGATGAGAGAATTTATATGTAAACGGTTAGTAGTTCTGACGTTTGAGCGGATCATTCCACGGCGCGCGGCGGGTTCCGAGGGTGGGAGTTATACCTATAGGTACTTATTATTATGAACTACACAAATATTAGTAGACCTATTCAAACAGTAACTATGTGAAATAATATTTTATATCAGAATAAGACTTATTATGGTTTGTTCCACTAATAACTGATCTCAACACTGAGAGCGCTCTTGGAAATGTCATTCTAATACAAACTGACATCTCAAAACCCGGTCTAAGACGTATCATCCGTAAAATAACTCTAAATTGAAAATTTAAAAACCCCCGATGCGACGCCCTTTTCATCAAATGTATACAATAATCAACAGAAAATCTGTGTAAAACTATGAGACATTATTTTGTTATGACATTATAATAATTGACATTAGAATAGACAACGAATCTAATTACTGATGCCACGGAGGTTTAATTCCTAGTAAACTATTATCAATTATGATTCAATTTTATGTAATAACTCTGGCTGAGGTGGACGGGAGCAGCCCAGGGGAAGAATTTTCAATAACGCTAAAATTATTTTAAATTAGATTTGTTTTTTTATATTTTATCTCAATGGCGGAGCAGCGCCCTCTAGAATTATTATAACGTAATATTCCATGACCATTAACAAAACAAACAAAATTTAACGCATGCGCGTATTCATCATTTGACACGTGACTTATGGAACGTCTTTAGTTCATACACAAATCTCATATAAAAATTGATAAAATATACATTTTTTCCAGAATCAGGGAAACTTTTCAAATTTATAATATTGTAAAAAGCCAGTTCAGACTATTACGATCATTTAAAAATATAATAAATCGAAATCCAATAATCACAAATTTCGAATGGATTCGAGCTGTGGGAATTGGTTTTGGCCGTGAATGTGGCTTTTTTAACCTACAAAAGAGCTGATGATTTTCAAACGGCTGAACCGATTTTCATGAAACATAGCTAAGAACACTCTCGATCAGAATACCTATCTAACAAAAGAAACAAAATTGAAATCGGTTCATCAGCTTGGGCGCTACGTGGCTACAGACAGACACACAGATACACAGATACACAGATACACAGATACACATGTTAAACTTATAACACCCCTCGTTTTTCGTCGGGGGTTAAAAAACAGTTATTTATTATAACATTTCATGTTATTCTGTAAACGTTTTCGAAAATAACAGTTTAAACACGAATCGTTCATTCAGAAATAATGTTCGACGTGATAAAAATGCAGATGCGTTTTTAAAAATAGTTTAATACTCGGTAAAAATTCAATAGTAAATTAAATAAAATCAACATCTATTTTCTTTTATATACTCTAGTATATTTTTCCAGGAAATGGAGACAACGTCCCCAATTCTTTCAGCTTGAAGTTTTCGTTGCTACAAGAATTGTCCTTGAAGTAAAGTTGTAAATCAAATGGCTACTACCTTACATCATCCGATCTCAACAAAAGCAATAAAATGTTATTTGAAAACTTGATCTAGGGGATGTCGAAAGTCATTTTTGTAAATCCTACAAGAGCAGGCCGTGAACCTTTTCAGAGGCGTTTACTAAAATAAATCCAAATTCAGTTTAATTGGTAAAGTTGGCGGTTTGCTCAAGTTTCGCGCGAAATTAGCGCAAAATTTTGGCCATGGTATAACAAATGAAGAGAGCTGAAACACAAACGAGGCCCTCCAGCGATATCGAATATCACTTTGTGAGCGAACAAAAAATTGGTTTTACGTAATTATTGGGCACGCACTTGGTACTTGTGACGCCTGTCATCTCGAACGATGAATAATTGCTGGTAATTATAGTGTTCCTCGTGACGAGCACATTGTTTCATTATTTTAATGTAACGAGACTGTGTAATTGTTAATGCCTACAATTATTTGCGTAATATAGAAATAATAGAATAATGTCTGAGACACGAGACAAGGAGCGAGTCTTTGCGTAACGCCGAAGACTATAAAAATAAGTAATATAAACTCAAGTCAGCGTTGTGACTGAAAACGTGAGAATTTATTTTTATCACAAAATGTAAAACTGAAACAAAATCATCTAATCGGTGTTTAAAAATATTATGCTATCGACATAACATGCACCGGAAATTGAAATCCTATAAAGCTAGATTAACTCACTTTAATGTACTCTCACTTGATACAAGGCGTACCCATAGTGATTTTATATATCTATATAAAATCACACATTCATTAATTGATTCTCCCGCTTTGTTATCCAACTTAAATATAAACACCAACTATAGATGCCGCAAATCTAACGTTTTAACTCTCAAAGTTTTTCGTAACAACACATCCTACTATAACCCAATCGTACGAATGTGTCGCCAATACAATATTCTCAATAACGATAACCCTTCCGTAGATTTATTTGGGAGTAACTTTTATGTATATATGAGTAAAATCCGAGATATCGTCAAGGACTCATAATTGCATTACATTTAGATTAGTTCCTAAACATACATTTAAGTACCTACCTACTTACATTAAATTTTTGGTCACCAAAATAGTTTAAAAATAATTTTAAGAAAATTTTAGTTGTTGTATTTTTGTTAAGGTTAGTATTAGGTTATTATTACATTTACATACACTTTAGTTACTTATATTGTCTAACTCGTACCGTCGATATTGTTAACTTTACGTAACACAAGCTTTTGGGTTATAATTATATATAAGCTCTATAATTGTAAACATTTACTTCATGCTAACACGATTGTAACCTGTTTTGTGTTCAATAAATAAATAAATAAATAAATCATTGTCTGGGGCCATATTATGAATTTTAAAATCTGGATGGTTCCAGGCAGTTCATTTGGTGGTGTAAACCTATATATCCATACAATACCAAGTTTAATTTACTTCATAGCTTCATCTTTTGGAACGTATTCTACTTCAGCTTTCAACACTATCAGTTGTTCTAATAACGGTCAAAATTTCCGTCAAGTTATAAGTAAATTAATGCGTGCACTGATTCAAACTTCACTGGTATCTACTTAATTCATTGAGATTCATCAAACTTGTATAACACGTCGCGATAACACCGGCTGATATAAATTCCATTACTGACGAACAGCCTGATCCATCTGGATTGTATCTTCATGTAGCTTCATATTCTACATAGAAGTTAAATCTTAAATTAGGTACAGTCTCTCTACTTCAAATTACACCAAAAAGTTATTGATGGCCCTATTAGATGGTGCTTTTTCATATTTTATAATTACATGAAATTATGCTTGTTAGATGAAATCATAAGCCAGCAAGTGGTGATAGTACGTAAGTAATTATGTGATTTACTGAATAATAATTGTTGTTACATTAACTTATTCGATTCAGTTATTCAGCCCGTAATCAGAGCTCCAGCAGCTACACCACCAAGTGTCTTACGACCTTTAAATAAGGAGAAGAGTTATACAGAATGCATTTTTAAAAATATTTTTTCGCGAAACTCTGGATATTCGTCAATACACCCATTTATGAAATAGCCCGAGCCCATTAGACTGACGGCAAGTTCCCACTTGACACAATCTTGAATTGTAAATCCTCCGCTCCTCGGTAACGACCGTACTACGTACATCGTATTGGTGCAATGTCCGCAATCGGATCTGAATACATTACTGCGTCTGCAAGGTTTTACTGCAAAATTTTATGAACGACCAGAAATGCGAAGTGAAATCTGACTGAAGTTGTGGTGAACCGCGAATATGTTGGTAGTAGCTATTGTTCCTGTGGTTAGAATATGGAAAAATATGTGTAATCTCTCTCTGTTGTCCCGCTTACTTTCCGCTTTTATCTATACGGAATTGGACTTCATAGATATATCTCTTCATATCACTTTAACTTGCTGTTTCTTTCGCTTGCTTACCTATGACAATATAAATAGCAAATATAAGCTTTACATTGACAACTTAAACACAATCTTAACGAAAACCTGTAACGTGTGTTAACGAAAACTTTTCTATACCTTATCATAAACAGACATATCATTTAGATAACACCACAGCATCAATTGCAGCGTTTAGATAAACTACTTACTATGCATATACCGAGGCATAACCGGCGAGATAATGCCGCCGCGACAAATGGCTCCCGAGCACCCGTTACGCGCGTAATGGCGCCCCACTTGCACGCGGGGGAGGCGTTCGGATAGTTCCCTCGTAACTGGTTAAGTTTATCGTAACGGATATTGTTTGGGGTTATAAGGTTTTTAGCATTTAACTATAGTAGCAAGTTGGCCTCATAAAGCTCTTCATGATCTGCAAGGTTTCCTCCTGAAAGGTGCAATACTTTGCCGTGCCTAATGTAGCGACCATTTAAGAAAGCCGTAATTCGTGTAATTTATTGATTGTTTTATTAATTTATAATTCGCATGATCATGTCTTATCAATATTATTCCAAGAAAATTATCTTCTGTTCATGGTACACCATTGATAAGGTAAACCATCTGGTTTTTATCATGATTCCATTTTTGGAGACTTGGTTTCTTTTTTAAAGTAGATAGTAAAAATGATACTCTGATACAGCCATACATGATGAGAGAACAATACCAAAACCTGCTGTTCAAGAATAAGATAATATAAATTCAGCATATTATTATTAAAAATTAAGGTTCTTATATTATTTACCGTATGTTAATTACATGAATCTACAACATAATAATTTATAATGTTATAAAGTACATAATAATAATAATTAAGCCCTTTTGTCGTCCCACTCCTGGGCACGGGCCTCCCCTCAACACGAGGGGGATTCAGGCCACAATCCACCACGCTGGACCAGTGCGGGTTGGCGGATTTCACATGTCTTTCGAAAATTGGTTAGATCTTCTAAGACATGCAGGTTTCCTCACGATGTTTTCCTTCACCGTAAGCAAGTGATAATCATATAGATATTATGATTCGCACATAGATTTCGAAAAATCCAGAGGTTCGAGCCGGGGTTTGAACCCAAGACCTGGTGCCCGCAAGACGCGTGCTTTAACCAATCGGCTATCACTGCACTGTAGATAAAGTACATAATGAATTATAAAAAGAGTCATTGACATTATGTTAATGAAACAAAGTTTACAACCAAAGTGGATGTCAATTCAAATACTTCAGCAAATGATAGAAGTTGGAAAGAAACATTTCGTGTTTGAGTTTTGAATTCAGACAAATATTGGAGTTGCCGAGTTACTTTCGGTCGGTTGAAATAAGGGTCATTATTGGTAACGTGGATGGTAATAAGACGCTTATCAATTTCTTATTATGTATTTTTGATGCCCCTACTAACGGTCCAATATAGACGGTTGCGTATTTTCGTCTTTTTAAAACTGTGTACATTTTGTTTGTTTGTTTGTTTGTGTGTAAGTTTTGTTTATTATTATTATCGTAAGTAAATGAGTTTTCGAAAAGTATTAATGGATCGCTGTTTTTATGTAAGCGTTTAATTGTTTTTTGATGCGAGCTCATTTTCGGCCCGGGTGTTTGTCGAATTTAGCTATCACCACCACTCCATATTTATAGTCTTAATTTACCAAAACAAATTAAACTATTCCAATATCGAAAAATGTTATAAATGTTTAATTAATTTCGTAATACTCACGTTATTTCCAACATCATAAATATGTTTTCGTATCTATTGATCTTCATATTCATTAATTTGAAAGTTGATTAAAAAATATTTACTTATTGATATTATTACCTATTACAATACCTGAATTACATTTGAACAAATAGGATTCTATAAGTTTAAAACCGACATTTTTTAATGTTCTGAATAAAAAATGAAATAACGCGAATAATCAACGTCTTGTCCAACACAGTTTTCTTATGATATTGTTTTCTTCAAAGTAACGCTGCTTTTTGTTTCCAACAAGTCCAGGCTAGTCTTTTATCAACATCGTATTACCAGGATATCTTTACAGCCGGGAATGGCGGCACGACGCTAAGATTTTAATCTCATTCTACCTACTGAAAATTCTACTATAAAAAAAATCCTCCAGTTTTTTCCATGCAAAAGGTCTGTAACCTTCATTATTAGCATTTCCAAGAGCCGCGCCTCCGCCGCAAATAAAGATATCGCAAATACTAAGAGTTATAACCCTACCCGCACGTTGCAAAACCTATTTTATTCAGAAGACGCATGGTTTAATTTCCGTTGGCCAGCGGGGTTAGTGACGATTTTAATGGGTAACTTCGAAGAGTTTTTTTACGTTATTAATGTTGGTTTAGTACAATATTGAGGAGGTTGGGATGTGGGATTCATTCTGGCGTAGTACCTAGAACCTATAGTTTGTCACGATACATTAATGGAGATGAAATAAAAACAACAGATTTTTGTACTAAAATAAAAAATACCGTTTCGGAATTTATTTTTACTGTAACAACCACGTTATATATAACTTACTTCTAGGACTAGGCAGGTATAATTTGGGGATTTGTTTTGCAATTTCATAAAAAAAAAATCGGTACAATAATATTATTTGTGCTATCTTATGATTTAAATGTATCTCCGTTCCGTTTACATTGCTTTTCCGCTTACAACACATGTACATCAAGAATCCATCAATCATCTTTAAAATAGTTCAACGCAAATCCAAGCAGCCATTCCGATATTGCAAAATAATTCACATTCGCAAAACTAACTTGGGAGAACAAAGGCGTCGCTCGAGAGCCACGGTATCGACAGCGAGCTACGAACCAATGTGTGCTCGTCACTGACAGTCGGCCCCGGCCCGCCAGCGCCGACGTCGGCCCCGGCCCGCCAGCGCCGACGTCGGTCCCGACGACCCCGCCCTCAATGTTCCCACCGAATTGTATTGTCACTCCACATTTTCTCGCGTTTATTCAAAGGGTTGAATATGTTTTGTGTTGGACATAAAATCGCTTTGTTGGAAAATCATATGACACTTAACGGTGCGTGAAAATAATCATTACACTCGATTGAATTATGACTTGGTTGAGTGAGAATGTTTTTATGAAAAATATGGTGTTTTATAAGAGTTGAGCATACATTATGAGAGCTTTTAATGGGATAGATAGGCATTACACATGATGTATAATAATGATGATGCAGGTAACTATATAAAAAGATTTTTTACTAAGACTCATGAAATACTTGAGCAAAATAAAATGTAGGATTTCCCATTAAATACCTATTATTAACATACAAAATAACAAAAAACTTTATATTGGTATTAGTTGTCAAGATTTATCATTTTTGTACCTTACAGAAGCAATAACACTAATATATTAGTGTCAAGGTGTTACAGATAATACACATTGACAGTTACATTTGGTTGGTTGATATTCAGAATGGAACCCGCGTATCATATTCCCAGCTTGTGCTAACCAAATTTCAGAATACAGAGACTTGTCCGCTAAGCCGGTCACAACGACCCATCCGACCCGTCAGCTGTCACGGAGCCGGCGCGAGCGCGGCGCCGCGGCCGCCGGGTTTTTGACACGACCAAATTGTGCCTGTCATTCGTACTCATCGGAAGAGACAAACGACAATTAACTTTTCGAGTTCACCGGATTTTAAATGATATGTTTGGCTTTTGTATTCTTTTGACGCGTATCGAGTGATCTGCAGTTTTATTGTTGAGTGTTATATTGCATGGTTATTAAACATTTTTCAATTTAATTTGAACCTGATACCGTCTAATAAATGACAGACTTTAGAATGGTGCCCCTAATTTTCGAAACTCAAGCTAATGAAACATACATATATTATTTATGTATTTATTAGTTGTGATCACAAGTTATTTTGCAACCACAAAAAAGTTGTAGCATTATTCACACGCTAATTAAATTACTGAAACAAACATACATTCACTAATACGACAAGTTATCATAATTAATCTCTAATACGTATATTTATCATTACGCGCTTAACTTAACCTTATCTGGATTGCCACACTTCGAATTACAACCTTATAGTCTCACCGTGAAGGTTGACAACGAATCATCCATTTTCGATGGGGGGTCGTTCGTGCCCCGTCGCCGGCAATATTAATTGTATTCCAACTAGAGCATTTGACGGGTTATTGTTGCGGCGTCAAGGCGTTTTGTCGGCGACATCGCAGCGTCAACGTCGTCCACCGACATCACGTCACGGCGTCGTGTCGTGCGCTTTGATTAATGAACAATTCCAGCATGTAACGATGTTGTTTAGTTTTAAATAATGATATGCGAAGGTTATAATATAAGCTAATTGTTATGAAATGTCAAGTAATATGATAGAAACTGTTAAAGCAGAGAAAACTTGGGTATCCGACTCGTCTCACTAAGAACTTTCATTACTTACGCTCGAATGCTTCTGATAATAGTTCAAGATTTCTCATATTAGAGATAAAATTAAATGCTAGCGATAATTGCATAGGACTTAATTAGTAAGGTCTAGATTAGGGGTGAGCCTCGTAAAAAAGAAAGAAGCTGTGATGAGAATGTGGTGAATTACGTTTCTTGATTGTATTTTAGTTATTCAATTTAGATTAATAACAAGTAACTTTGGTAAAAGCTGCAAAAAGTTTCATTATTTCATCATAAAATATGAATTTCTTTCTAGGAAATTGTTTTATTGAGTTCTGAACCGGAAAATAAACAATTCATGTTTGTTGTTAGTTGGAAACTTCAGGCAACTTCAATAGCAAACTCGTGTTTACAGTGTGCAATAAAATTCTTATTAAAATTTGGTATGATAACTATACACCATGACAATAACAAAAAATCAGTAAGCATCTCTACTATGGAGTTTTTCACTTTCGTCTAAGTATAAAGAAAGACATTTGGATAGAAAATTGTACATCGGCCACCTGAGGAACTACCAATTTGCCAAACAATTATTAAATGTGGACGCTGGCGTCTAGCGACTCCGAGGAAATATTATATAACTCATTTTTGGTACAGCTTCAGAAAATAATGAAAGTACCTATAACAAAGAGAATATAATGCCAGCGATGAAAACAAAGGGAAAACATAAATTGCAATAAAAACTGCTTGAAATGCAATCTCAACCACCTCAAAACAATATCAGCCAAGATATTATGAAGTAATGCTGTGTGATTTGGTATTTCTCTATTAATATAACATAATCAATAAAAAAATTACAATTAGTTAAATTGAAATTGAAATTACATTAAGTATAATTTGCCTAAATTTATTATTTACAACTCTCTCAAAACAAGGTCACATTAATCAGATAAAATGACAGGCAAGTAACAAAATAAACAGTCCCACAAACCATCCACATTCTAACCGGACCATTCACGTCCGCCACAATAGCAACTAATACAGACATTTTCAAAGCGCAACTCTGGGAAACACCACAAACGAATCGCCCGATGACACTGCCAACTGGGGCGGGGACAAAGCGCCGATGACGTCACAAAGGTGGCTCGATGACGTCACCGAGCTGGATGACGAGATGCGAATGATGAAAGCGTTTGATGCGACTGATGGCGTGTTTATTAGTGGGCTCATAAAGAAAACCATACACAAAGCATGATTAAGATTAAAGATCTCACCAGGGATCAGATTTGTATTAAACCTGCGTCATATAATTCATACTGCTTTTAATATCTCGAACGCTAATTCTTGAGTGCATTGATCTTAAGGCTAAAGCGCCCATCTAGCCCACGAAGTTCAAATTTTTTGAGTTCTTTTAGAAATTTTTCAAAATCTGACAATAATAAAAGACAAATTTTGTAATTCGCGCAAAAGACCGTGTGCAGTGCATTTTTAATATATCCAACTTACTCTAAAACATTTCAAGAACGACAGCTATCCAGATAATCTGGCAATTTTTGTATATTTAGTGATTTACTAGTATCATATCCACCGTGATAATATTTAGAGTAAAATAAATGTATTAATAAACGCACTGCATACTGTGTTTTTCGCAAATCACAAAATGTTGTCTTAAATGTTTTCAGATTTTGGATAAACTATAAAAATACTCGAAAATTTTGAATTTAGCGGGCTAGACAGGCGCCTTCACCTTATCCTCAAATTATTATTTTTTTGTAAAATATAGAATTCACTTCGAAACGCAATCATCAAACATAGAATATCATCACAGACACGATGGCGTTATCGATCAGTTCACTAACTTACTACATAGTAGGTATATCCGAAAATAATTAAAAAGATACCAAGCCTCGTGATAGTCAAGCTGGAAGAGGTATGAGATCTAACAGAGGCAAGTAGGGTTCACTAACTTGCCACATAGTAAAAAGTTTTATAGTAATTTTCTCAGCGCTAAAGGGACATTCCAGTATAAACGCTGCAATTCGACTATAAAACGTTATACGTATGACTTCGTAGTGCACATAGGAATGTTCGTACAGTACGTGTACAAGTGCAGTCAAATAGTCGAAACGACAGCCTCTATTTGCGTCGTGACGAGGCACGTAATATGGGCGTAATTGTCGGCGGCCGCATGCCGGCCGGCCGGCCGCGGGCGCAGCGGCCGCATGCCGGCCGGCCGCGGGCGCAGCGGCCGCGCTGCACTCCCTACTGTTCATTTGGAACGTTTCATGCCAGTTTACAGAAGGCTCGGTGTTTGTTCACAATATTATAAATATTTATATTGTTATTACTTAAGGTAATGTAATGAAAGGCGATGCCAATTCTCTTGTCGTCAAATCACGACTAAACTAATTTTGTCACCCACATGAGATGGTCAGGTTGGTGTAACTCTTTGTTCAATTTACAGCAAAAGAAAATTTTTATTCTTACTATAAAAAATAACATGATCGAATATAAGTACTTTATAATATTTACACAATTGCGAAGTAGTACTTTATAATATTATGTTATTATCTAAAGTTATGTACTTAGCCAGTAATGAATGCTATTTGGCTTTTTAAAGTACACGTTTCGCGGCACATCACACACAACACGGCCGCGGGGCACCGTTCAATTACAACTAGTTTGTACAGAACTCGACATTACTGTTTTGGCAACCGATCGGTTAGATAATTTGATGTTTGATTTTGGTTTAATTGGGTCACAGTCTATGAACCTAAATTTAATAGCTGTAGTGTGTGATTCTTATCTTTCGTATAATAACTATGGTAAATCTGCAAAATGAAAATGAAAAAGCAAATTAAATTGGATGTTATATTGTATGAGTGGTATATAACTTTTTCTATTTTTGTTTTCATTGTTTTAACAAAACGTATTAAAAATTCAAAATAACGGAACCCTATATTTTCTGAATAAATGAACACAAATATAACCTTTATTCATGCACGTCGTACAAAGCAAAAACCCAATGCAAAAATAACCCACGAAATTTAATAATGTTGCCTCATCATTTTGTTTCAGAAATGAGCCATAAAGTTCCGGATCTATTTAAGCTTCCGAAGTTAAACACATTTTAATCTACTTGTTCACTCCACAAAACATGCCACAGTGCACATAACGTAGCTTAATCTAGTTTAAAACTATTCTCAAAATTGATTCCCACATTCTGTGTGGAAATTTGCTTAGGCCACGCCGTACATTCGGGCCTGGACCTGGGCCAAATTTTAATGAGTCCACACTAAATTGTAGTAACGTTTAACTAACGGGGAAATAAAGTCGGCCATAATATATCCGTTGGGAGCACTCCGGGCATCTCTTATGACCACCACTCTTGTGTATCGTGTTGGCGTAAACTCGAAGTTATTTTAACATATTTTAAACAGTAACACAAGAGCGATATTGAAGTCTGTTTGTCGCATCACAATTTCAGAATACAAACTGATTTCGACCCAATTTTACTGTTTGATAGTTGGTGGCTAACTATAAGTTAATTAGAGACCGACCATTAAACCAATATATTACGATAGCTAAGCGCTGTCTGAATATAAAACACAATAATTTATTAATATTCGCGAGAGTTGATTAAATAGGAAAAAAAAATTGACAAGGTGAATTAATTTTTAACTGCTTAGGTGCGTCCAGATGTATCTACTGGCAGCACCTGAGAAATCTGAGTTGTCTGTTTGGTTAGACGTCAAATTTGATTGCTCGGGCGCAGTGCTCAGTAGAAGTGGACGCGCCTAATGCTTTATTTCCTTCATAACTCGAAACATCTTCACAAACTCGAACACAACAAACAAAAGTTGTTTTCAGAACCAACTTTTACGACATCCGAGTGGCGCAGAGAGGCACCTTTCGCCATCCCCTACATTAATTCGCCGACAATCAAACGGCAAGGGGATAAAATTTACACAAGTACTAAACGTCACTAAAAGCCAGCGACGGAACTCCGTCCCAACTCCCAACTCAGTGTTGACATGTACCGATCTGCATACAAATTACTCACATTCACACTTACACCACCAGCCAACCGCATCTTTACCATCTTCTGAATAAAGGTTAGTTTTCTGTGTACGATTTGGACGGAGCGTATGTTATGAGACCCATGTATAAGTCATATTTATGTAAGATGACAGATGTTGAATTTGAGCCCAGTACTTTGTTACGTTTCGTTAGCATAAGAGATCTCGTTAAAAGTAGAATTGATTCAGTTACAACTTCTGTAACTTTAATTGAGCCGGCGGAAAATTTTCTTTGTGGAATTCATGGTAATGTGGATGGAGTTTCAGTTAATTAGAGTAATCTTATTAAACACTATAGGTACCTACTTTGTTGCTAGACTTCTACTGCCGTCGGTGGGTTCACCAATTTGAATATTATGAGAACGATTTGAAGGTTGTAAAACAGGATGCCAACTAATTACCCAGGGGCTCCATTAGTGGATCAGACCAGACCAAGTCTATAGCCTTCTGAATTCGTTCGTGTGATCAAAATGCCTTTGAATGGATTTTACTATTTTAAAAACAAAACAAAAAAGTGCTAAACGAATTGGACATTTAAAAAAATAATTGATACAGTTGTATCGAAACAAAGTATAGACTATCACTCAACATCACTGGGCATGTGGAGTGGCTTCGAGAGGCGGGGCTGATGAAAAGAGTTTTGAGCTCACTATCATGGCATTTGTTTGTGTCGATGTCAAAATGTAATTAATACAATACCTTTCATTGAAGGGCTTGCGATTTTTCAACAATGTTATTTTTAAACTAGGTAACCTATTTTTTTCGGGAATTGGCTCACACAGATAAACGCCACTGACTTCAAGATGACACCAAGAATGATGGGAACACAAATAAGTACCTATATAGGTATTTTTATTTTTCATGAAGTCGTGTCTTCTCGTAAACCACTGAGCTGCGTGGGAGTTACACCTGCTTCCCCTTGCCGTGACACATGATGACAAAAGACATCATTTGTAGCGTCAGATAAGCAGATACTCAATTGCATTAACTGAGTATCTGTCCGTCCTCACAGAGTTTTACGCAAACATAACAATTTTAATTATTGCCAGAACATTTTTATCTGCCGCCAATACATTATGCCGGCCGGACAGGTCCAATCCGTTCCTCATGAATATTAATATAAAATGATATATAATCTGTACTTCCATACAATAAATATGTATGGATGCTGTATATTCTTGTTGCCTATATTATTCCTGTATAATTTAATGAAAATATTCTAGGGCCAAAATTTTATGTCTGACAGAGTTTCAGTCACGTGTTTTTTTTAAAGAAATGAATTGCGTGGCATTTATTTCATTTAAATGTTAGAAAAGAACATAGAAAAATAATTGTAACCGAAATAAATAGTGGTGAAAACAGTCTCACGACCCCTAATGTCGTGAAACGAATTATACCAACACTTTGGAAAGTCATTGTTACCTTAAGATACCTACATTATAGGCCCCTCGAATAGTAGGTATATACTAAGCCCAGTTTTGGGATTGTGGAATTCTGTAAAAATACACAAAATGTGATCTTCTTGTCCTCGCCCAATACCAGTCCAGCGGCCTAATTATGCAAAATGGCTTTCATCGTTTAAGCTAATCCTCTGCTTATCCCTCTACTATTTATTGCGCGCCCCAAAACATAAAAACGTACCCTCTAAACTCTTAGCATCGACTTAATCTCAAAGCATGAACATCTTATAAAAATTTCAGCGGCCTCCGCCCCGGCCTCCCGCCGTAAAAATATTGTTAAACGTAAAAGGATGAGAAAGATTCAATTATTATAATTAGGGAAGATCTTAGCGGAGAGAGAGACGCGAGGGTAGTATGAAATGAGACTCCGCTGAAAATTATGGTAGTAGACTATATCGCTTTGTATTATTTAAATAGTGAAGGTCCTAATTGTGACAAGGTGTCTCAGAAGAGGTGTAAAATTAAACGATCCATAATCTATTTTATGATTACCAAATGATTTTAAAGTGAGTAAATCTGTAACTCTGCCGAAAAAGTTAAATACACTTAAATGTGAAGAAAATAGAACCTTAAGCTTAATATCACACGCCTCTAAAATACTTCTTAAAATAATACAAAATAGAATCAAGCAGAAAATTTTGTAGCTGAAGAGCAATATGGATTTCAAAGAAACAAAGGTACGAGAGAAGCAATATTAGCATTAAAATTAATTATTAACAGAAGGATGGATTTGGGCTTAGACACTCACATAGCTTTTATAGACCTGGAGAAAGCTTATGATAGTGTGGACTGGAAAAAAAATGATGGAAGCTCTCAAGCATGCTGGATTGGATTACAGAGACAGAAAGATTATCCTAGAACTATATAGAGAACAACAGACGATCATAGAAGTGAGCGAGCACCAGGGAAGAGCAGAAATAAGAAAAGGAGTAAGGCAGGGTTGTACACTCTCACCCTTAATATTTAACATTATTATAGAATGCGCTATAAATAAAATTAAAATAACATCCGAGGGAGGTGTCAAAATTAATGGTGAAAAGATACACTTCATCAGATTTGCAGATGATATTGCAGCTTTAGCAGAAAGTAGAGACCAACTACAAAAACTTCTGGAGTCCATGGACAACATTTTTAGAGAATTTAGCTAGACAAAAACAAAAATTTTAGTAACTTCCAAAAATACACGCTTACATACTCCAATTATTATAAATTCCAATCCAGTTGAGCAAGTAAAAAGTTTTAAATATTTAGGTAGCTCCATAACACATGACGCCACATGTACAACAGATATAATTACCCGAATAGCAATAGCAAAGGGAGCATTCAACAACAAAAAACACTTATTCCGCTCAAAAATATCGAAGAAGATCAAGAAGCGCTTTATTAAAACGTACATCTGGAGCATAGCACTTAACGGGTCAGAGACGTGGACAATGACACAAAGAGATAGAGAAAGATTAGAAGCTTTTGAGATGTGGTGCTGGAGGAGGATGAAAAGAATAAGCTGGACGGATAAGATAACGAACCAAGAAGTACTAGAAAGAGTAGATGAAAGGAGAAGCCTGTTGACCAGCATTGCAAATAGAAGAGGAAAGATGATCGGACATTTGATACGACATGACGCTTTTATGAAAACAATCATAGAAGGGAAGATAGAAGGCAAGAGGGGAAGAGGAAGACCTAGGAGAAGCTACTTTGACCAAGTGAAGGAAAAAGTGAAGGTCGTGTCGTATCAAATGGTCAAGGATCTGGGAGAAATTCGCAGTGAATGGAAAAAACTCCACCGACAAGAGCATCGCTCTTAAGTTGATGATGATGATTAATCTATTTAATACAATATAATCACATTAATAATTAACGTCACAATTCACAAAAATATCAGTATCACAGAACCTTACACAGTACCTTAGTCAGCTTACAATGGCGGCTCGTTCCCAACTGCCGCCCGTCAAGATGGCCGACCGAAAAATAATCATTCAAGCGCGAATGACAACAACGTTTGACACAGCCTTTCTGACATTTACTTAAATGAAATTAAAGTGTACGACCCACTATAGAATAATTAAACGTATGATTATGAAGCTACAATTAGTATATGATTGATGATTGCGTAACATAATTAACCATCAACAATTCAATCAATAACATTAACATAAATGGAAATTATTTATTATTTCAATGCCGAAGCTTGCAACGTATGCGCGTAGCTAACGAGCTATTATTCATGATTCCCTTAATTAATTAATTACAATAGCTGTTATATCGTTTTCAGTGTGAAATAATTAGTCTATTATTAAAAATACAATCATTTTTTAAGTGCTTAACGGCCAATTCCGATGTCGTCAAATCACTACAAAAATAAATTTGTCATCTTAAAGTGTTTCTGTCTTGCTCATACCTCACATCACTTGTCTCATGAGAAAAACGCCATCACGTTTAGTTCAGTAATGTTTAGTTGGGATATTAACGGAATCGGCACCTACTATTACCTTTTCACGTTGTTACCTAAACTAAACATTTGCATTAAGATTGTGCAATGCAAAGCTCAATGTTTGAAGTTCGAATCTGGCTCGCAAAATGTTTCATAAGTATGAACTTTTTTCAAATCGCTGTGTTCTAGTAGGTACTTATAGTTGGATTCACTGTTAGATAATATTATACACTAATAATATTAATATTTTTAATTACCCTGTTGGAAGTATCATAATAAAAATAACTAATATTCAGAAAATCTGAATAATTTAATGATTGGTGATCTCCACCTCTTCAGTATGGTACCGTGCACCCAGATCATTCATTACATGTCGGTTATTGATCACCAACAAGGCTATTTCGTTATCTGTTAATTAAATAATTATGACGATAACGTCATAATTGTCGTGTTTTTGCGTTTAATTACCTCCTGGCCCGAAGCTTTATTAACATTGCTACTGGCTAGAATAACTTTTTTTTTAAATTGCTAATAACTGAAATTTATATTATAATAAAAATGATTAGTATTTAATACTACCTACCTAGTATGAATACATTGCATTCTTGTCCAGTTATTTGTGGTATAGTATTTTGTCTGCAGCTTTTCCTTGAATACCTACCTACTTTAAAATAATCCTCCTATACAAAAAGTCCTGGAATAACACAAATTTACGCGAGTAGCTAGCTATATTCACGTAAACAAATAAGCTCGCTCACACAAAGGTCTCATAGGAGAATATCAAAAATGTCAGATTAGGACCAATACCGTTATAATTCGTTAACTAGCATTAATAACTGTGCCTCAACGACAAAGGGTGACGTAACTAACTCACAGTGCAAAAGTACGGGGTTGAGTAAATTACACCCGGGTGGGGCTGGCTGGGGTGAATTGGGACGAATTCGCCACTCGGCGGTTTGTAGGTACTAATTTGTTAACTTTTTGCGGAACCAAACGGTCGGTTTTGCTGTAATTAAACGAGTACTGTTTTATATGTTTATTTTATCTAAAATTTACTTTGTGGATCTTAGTTATGGACGTATAGTGGAGCTGTAGATAGGTATGTATTTCAAGTATCTACGAATCGTGTCTTATTCGTCGAAATTATTATAAATTACTATATCGATATTTTTCTTCAATTCCTTCAAATGAATTTTAGATTTCTGGTATAGTTAAGTAGATTTTCTTAAAATAATTATTTATTAGTCACCAAGATTTAATTTATTGAAAAAATTATCTAGTATTGCGTGCCATTATATGCTAAATTGAAAATAATACACTATCTACTAGTGTGTTTAAATTATTTATCTCAACAATTTCAACCATTGTCAAGGGCACTGGACGAATACCGAAACCTAGTTCCATATATTTATGGGTTGACACGGAGTTCGAGAGCCCCAAATTGCTACGATAAAATCCTTTATAGCACTTGGCATGAAGCAGACTTTAATCAAATTATACTGCGTGGGTACCTATACCTAACTATATACTTGCCACGCAAGTGGGACCGGTATTTGAGTCTTAAATCACGATGCCCGTATTACGTAGAAGGTAGAAGGGTAGGTAGAAATATACTATTGTAAACCCGCATTTAAGCCCCTTTGAATAGAAGGGCGACCCTGGTAGTATATACCCAGACTAGGCCCATTTTTTAACACAAATCGTTTGTTTTATTTAGGCGAACGGGGGCACATACGAATTGACATTTTTACAATCGGATCGTTACGCGACGACTGAGAAGATACGGCAAGAAACTCAGCGGGCTTGTCTTTTTAGCTGTTTTTTTTTCTTAAATGGCCAGTTTTTTACATTTAATAGATGGAAAAAATAGGGGTTTTGATAAATAAAAGCTTCCGTGTGTTGCCTTTTGTGATAATAAAAAGAAAAGAAACAACTTTGATTGTACTTGCTGAAAGCATTACGAACTTTGTCTATATGGCCCATGGTATCTAATTTATCATAATCGCGTAATAAATATGGGTTATAGAATACGTCAGTTAAATCCAAATTTAACTAGTTGGCGGTACTAATGCAGTTAAACTGGCTATTAAATGTAGGACTAAAGTGCGTCGATTACATATAAATTTGTGTAGATTATGCTATTTTAAAGTATAGAATATTGATTACAATTAATGTTGGCATAATTGAATACAGGTAAATTATTGAAATGAATTTTAACATTTCAATTTTTAAGCTAGGACAAACACGACACGTATGCTTGGCTACCATACTTTTCCTAGAAATTCACCTTTACCAATTCTCGTAAGAATCTCGTCAACTTACGTCACATTTTGAGTGACCATTTGAGAGGCTATTATATATATATTTTACTGTTACATTTCATTACGCACTTCCGCGAAACATAACATCTGATACTTATACCGCGGAAATGTAGCTAGCTCACAGCCCAAGGGACCTAAAATAAATTACAGTAATACCACAAGACGCCAGGCGAGGACATGCACAGGTGAATATGAAACACGCGTAGTTACCTACTCTATAGAAGTATAATTATATAGGTAGGTATTATGTTTACCTGCTCTGCCATGTGAGTTATGATATTTTTAATACCGTTTTTGTTTAGAATGTTGCGAACAATTTCGATATACCGATGTTTACATGATTTCAATGTAATAGGTTCGGCCGTGGCGGAGACGCCGACAACGCCGCGATACGGCGCCCGCGCGGGCTTTTTATTAAATTGCTTTATTGTGTGCCGCCTCGTGTGGGCGTCGTCGTCACCTGGAGTGCGAGCTCGTTCAATAAATTAAGCCTCAATTCGGTGAAATCATCAGTAAATCTCCTTCTTCTTTATAGCAAATTCACGAAATCTATATCCATACATCTATACAAATAAATAAAATTGGAGTGTCTGTTTGTAATATCAAAATAACACCTTTTCACTAAATGCATATGAAAGTACATACGCCACCTATAGCAATTTTGACGGGACTTTCACTGGCAGATAGCTGATGTTATAAGGAGTAACTTAGGCTACTTTAGTTTAAGAAAAACAATTAGGGTTCCGCGTTAAAAAGTAAAAACACGTGAAATCAAAGAGTATCTCCGGAACGGCTGGACCGATTTTGACGGGACTTTCACTGGTAGATAGCTGATGTTATAAGCAGTAACTTAGGCTACTTTAATTTAAGAAAAATAAAAAAAATAGGTCCTGTCGCGCGGGCTCAGAACGCTGGAGCGGGTTTTTTTGTTAAGTTAAATTTCACGCGGACGAAGTTGCGGGGTCAGCTAGTTTATTATATATTATATAACCGAGTTAAGAAAAAAATGCAAATCATTAGCCATGTTTATCATTGTATAGAGATTATCACTTCAAAACGTCGGCACTTTTTTACTAGCTGTCGAATAAACCTACTAGTCGGGGGTAAAACCAGTAACAAACTTTGTCTTTAGCAGGGATTATAATTTCTAATTCAAGACATATTTGTCATACCACTTAAATAAGTACATTGCAGGTTTATCTCTACTCATTTAGGTAGTTGTTATGGACGTTACGTAAACATAAAACAATTAACGATAAGTATATATCAAGCCTGCCAAAATACATGGCTCCCAATTAACGCAACACTTGCTAACATCATCGGCGTGCTCTAAATCTTCTACAATACAGTTGCCAAAACACGAGGAAAATCTCTCGCGGCATAAACCCTCCCTAGACGTAAGGAAAGGCAGACATTGCCACACAAATACCACTTATAGTGAATTTATTTTGTGCTGCACACATAAATACGTCTAGTACCGAGGAGCAATTGAAAGTAACTGCTGGAAACGCCCTCTGCCGGATAAGTTTAACATGAGATCGTTTGTCGAGACCCCGGATGGGGGGATAACTTAGGAGACATGATTCTTGGATAAGGAGTATTATGTATTTAAATGAGATGGGGAATACTTCTATTGATACGCATATTCGATTGCGAATCTCTGATGTGGTTTCCTTTCCTTATCGATTGTTAGTGAAATAATTATATCTAATTCATACCCTTGTAAGAAGTGAGAAAAGGTAGTATATATAGATATCCAAATGTTTTATATGTCATGGTCTTCACAGAATGGTTGGCGACAATTGGATATAAGA
Source organism: Notodonta dromedarius (assembly GCA_905147325.1). Taxonomy (NCBI): domain Eukaryota; kingdom Metazoa; phylum Arthropoda; class Insecta; order Lepidoptera; family Notodontidae; genus Notodonta; species Notodonta dromedarius. The sequence continues at coordinate 362,016 of LR990173.1, read as the reverse complement.
ATTAAGATAAGTCGTACTTGTAAAGGTTTACTTACAAAAATTGCAAAGATTTATTTGACGAAAATAAAACATGTATTAAATATAAAGTTGGCGATGCACACGCTTGATCCGGAGCTATGCGCTGCACTCGCTCGATTTTTATTCAATCGCGTCACGGCGCAGATCACAGCGCGGATTGAGCTCACCGCACGCGGTACCGTACCATGCCACTGCAAACTAGGTGTTTGGTATGTTGCACAAAACATACTGAGCAATATGTATCGTATTCTTCTTTAACATCAACTTTGTAAAATGTGATTAGTTATGCCTAGCCCGAATATAAAAGCAGTCGTATGATGGATTTACCAATATATTAAGTACACTAGATGTGCCCGCCACTTCGTCCGCGTGGAATTTTACTTACCAAAAATTTACTTTTACAAAAAATGTTCATTCAGTTCGCAAATTTTACGGAAAGTTAATAATTCCATTAATAAAGAATGTTGTAATAAAGAAAGAAATACCTTTGCTAAGTTTTTTTTTAGTTTTTGCGCGTCAATGTTTCGTGTTTTCTATACCTATCGCAAAAGCCCATTCGCGCGTTATGAGCCCGCGAGACAGGCAGCATTTGTGACCTTATTTTTGACTAGCTGAGCCCGCGACTTCGTCCGCGTGGAATTTAACTTAACAAAAAAGCCCGCTCCCGCATTCTGAGCCCGCACGACAGGAACCATTTTTTAAAATTTTGTTTTTCTAAAATAAATGTAGTCTAAGTTACTGCTTATAACATCAGCTGTCTACCAGTGAAAGTCCTGTCAAAATTGGTCCAGCCGTTTCGGAGATACTCTTTGATTTAATGTGTTTTTATTTTGTTACGCGGAACCCTAATTGTTTTTCTAAAATTAAAGTAGCCTAAGTTACTTCTTAAAACATCAGCTATCTGCCAGTGAAAGTCCCGTCAAAATCGGTCCAGCCGTTTCGGAGATTACCCGGAACAAACATACAGACAGACAGACAGACAGACGGACAGACAAAATTTTTTTAAATCGCGTTTTTGTTATAGGTGTCGTATGTACTTTCATATGCATTTAGTGAAAAGGTGATATTTTGATATTACAAACAGACACTCCAATTTTATTTATTTGTATAGATTTCTTAAATAAAAGAAGCTTAAGTTACTGCTTTTAACATCAGTTATATGCCATTGAAAATACCGTCCAAATCGGTCCAGCGCCAGCCGTTTCGGAGATTACCCGGAAAAAACATACAGACAGATAGACAGACAGACAGGCAGACGAACAGACAGACAAATATTTTTTAAATCGCGTTTTTTTATAAGTACCGTATGGACTTTCATATGCATTTAGTGAAAAGGTGTTATTTTGATATTACGAGCAGACACTCAAATTTTATTTATTTGTATTGATTTTTATTAAACGGGGGCCCAAAAATATATAGTCAGGCCACTTGGTTTTAGTGGTTGGTTCTACGCAATCAGTTTGGTACTATTTTCACACCCACAACATTTCCAGCCAGTCACATCTATAAATATATAACTCAAAGGTGACTGACTGACTGACTGACATAGTGATCTATCAACGCACAGCCCAAACCACTGGACGGATCGGGCTGAAATTAGGCATGCAGGTAGATGTTATGACGTAGGCATCCGCTAAGAGAGGATTTTGATTAATTCTACCCCCAAGGGGATAAAATAGGGGATGAAAGTTTGTATGAAACTTTGTCAATTTTAAACCGATCGGGCTGAGACTTTCAAATTCAAATTCAAATATTTTTATTTCAAATAGGCCAGATTAACTGGCACTTTTAAAAAGTCAAGAGCTAGGTGCATGTTCCAAAACAAAGTCCTATGGAGAAGAACATGCAAGAAACTCCATGGATACATTTTTTCTTTTCTCTTTTTTAAAATTATGTTTGTTTATTTACAGTAGGTATTAAGCATTGCATGCATAAAGCTACTATGACGTAGAGATCCCCTATGAAAGGATCAAAATTCCACGCGGACGAAGTCGCGGGCTCAGCTAGTTTTATATAAATATCACTAATCTAAACCAATCATAAACCGCCGCTACAAGACACGTCACAGTAATCCTTTAGCGGAATTTTTACCCTCCGCCGTTCCTCTTGCCAAGCACCGGGGGGACGAGTTTTTAATGTGTCACATTTTTCAAATTCCCATTACATGCTCGCGTACGCATTACAGGATATTGCCGCGCGGAAATAATTTTTAAACAATACGTAAAGTGTGTGTAATGCATAAATCATTATTTTAGAGTTACAATTACATACAAATATATATTTTTTGAATCACATCCCAATTTTATCCCATTTTACCTAATTCTTCGGATTTTAAATAGGTTATTAGACGCAGCATACTTTTAACTCCCACTGATACACGAGAGCAGCTGAAAATTGAATACAGAACGAGATAACGTAGGTATTCTGCCATACAATATCCAAACAAAGTACTTCGCACAAAAATAGATACACACTCATATATGTGAAATGTGTGTGTATGTGGCTTAATAGGTGAACGAAACTTGTCGACCTCTGTGCCCAAAAATTCGTAGACAGAAAAAACTACTTTCTTTTGTTTTATAAGCCCAGAGACCGACTTTATTTATATTAACATTCGAGCGTGTGCAAACATATTAGTGCGCGGTTTTTTGAAACGAAAATTTTATTTGCATAGTGTTAGAACTTTTTATTTAAGGGAAAAAAACCTTTTAACGCGTGTCTATTCAATTAAGGTTTACGTCAGGTTTAGACACAAGTAGTTAAGTTTTCAAATAAATAAAAATTGTTAACGATTTAGTATTTATTAAAATTTGAGTATTTAATTAAATTAGCATAATTTGTGCATGAAATTCAGGTAGGTGTATTTTATTACTTTTACTTGATTTCAAGTATACATATAGTTAAAACTAAAAGTTATAAATGTACTCTTTTTAATCTCAGGACTATATTAATAGCGCCATAAATAATAACTTTTATTATATGAATAAAATAAATTATAATGATTACATTATGTTTTAAAATAAGTTATCAACAAAAAAAGTGTAAACTGAAAGTCTATTCAATACATAGTACGAACTAATGTAAATACGCGTAATACTCTTAGTTTGAAAAGTTTACTTGCAAACAGATTCTCATCATTATCACTATCCAAACAACGTTAGCTTTTAAATTCAATAAACCTGAATTTGAAATAGCAAGCAAAGCAAAACTAATAGTAACTGTGTGTGTGTGCCTTCGATTAGTTTACAAATTAAATAACGTCAAGTAAACACCGCTGCCGCCGCCCCCGCCGCGCCGCCGCCCCCGCCGCGCCGCCGGCTCCGCGACTATGCTACTCGTACACACAGAATGTTTCCGGCCGGCGCCGCGGCCGTGTATGCGCATAATTTCACCTGTTTTTGTACATTCCTCTATTATAATGTGGGAATGTAACAAGGAACTAAGCTGGTACAGAGCTAAAAGATTTCTTAGAGATTGGCATATGGACTTTGTATAGATTTCCACCGATTGTAATCTTGCACTAAAGCAGGGCTTCTTCTAACAACTGACCTTTAAAATCACCTACTACCAACTATAGGTCTACCAGAATCTCATGGCAAATGGGGAAATAAAAATTTGTTGTGTGCAATACTGGGGAAATTGGATTAAACGATCTTGATACTGTTTAAGTTTTATTTATATCTTTAGTCATTAATTAACATGAAGTATACTAGGTATGTGTATGAAGAATGTTGTTATACATCGGGTTCTTAACATAGGAAAATATGACAAAGAAAATAAATCCAATCATATATTACTTTATGTACTAATTTATTATAATGTTACGTACACGTACAGGGGTAGGTACAATTAATGCCGTTAAACGTGTAAAAAGGGTTTATTTCGCTCTCCACAAACTCGACAAATACACAGCACTACACTAGTTACACACAACAAGCACCGTTCCGAATCAATTAGCAGACTCGCAGTATTCCAATATTATCGCTCAGGTCACTGGTATATTGCTCTTCGTTCGCTTACTTTAGTTCCGTACACTGTCGCTTCCAAGAAGTAACTAACTCGCTGCCCGTCGTCGACTTCTTATATATCGAATAAAGATGCGAGCTGGTGTTTTCCTGAACATTCTCGGAGGTATGTAAGTAATAATAATCGCAATCGAACGATCCCGAGACTCATTGTTGGCTTTCCTTTGTATTCGTTCGCGAGTAGGTATTCGCCGCCGTCGCGCCGATAACGCAAAGGCGTTCACCTTATACCTACAATCTCGAACATTCAATTTTTGAGACCTTTCATAATTAATCGATGGAGTACATCTAGACTAACAATGCGTTTTTGTATAAAGCTGATAAAATAAGGATCCTTCGAGATATTTGACCAAATAGTTTCTAGGTCGCAACAATAATATCGGTTAAAAGTTAATAACTCATTCAGAACTAGAAAATGATTCCAAGAACTCCACTTGCATTTCTTGTTCTTCATCAGATGATGAAGATAAAGAGGTATTTATTATAAATCGCTCTTCCAGCATTTCAATTATTTTATCTTTCTCGAAGAAATCGTTTTCAGTTTTCTTTACATGTTCACAACATTTTCGCCAATCCTCTGCACCGATTTGTGAGAAAGCTTCTTCTGTTAATAATTTAATGTCACTTGCAGGCCTATTAACATTTTTATCAGCAACTTTTTGCTTCATTATACCCCAAATCATTTCTATAGGATTCAATGTGCAATGATAAGGTGGGAGCCTTAAAACTTCGTGACCGTGCGATTTTAATACTTCATCTATCTCATATAAGGGCGCAGACATGTTTTGTTTCACTACTTCAAGTAGTTGACATTTACGCCAAAGATCATCATAATGTACATCATTTGCACGAAGCCATTCTTTTATATCAGCGATACGATTGGCTTGTGTGGGCGGTTTGTTCAAACGTACGGAATGATAACTAGCATTGTCCATAACGATTAGTGAAGGTCTTGTCAAATTTGGAATTAGCTTCTCTGTCACCCATTTTGTAAAATTGTCCTTATTCATGTCGTGGTGATAGTCAGCAGATACACTTGTTGACCTGTACACCAGACAACAATTTGGTACAAAGCCATTTTCTCCACCAGCGTTTACAATAATCCACCTCGTTCCAAGTGATATGCTTTTAGATGGACCTGCAATATCTTTGCTTTGCCAGCACTTGTTCACAGAACATGAACCATGAATATAAGTTTCATCTAAATAAATTACATCCAATTTATTTTGCTCTTCAGCTTCGCGGTTTTCCTTTATACGCTTCAAAAACTTATATCTTTGAAGTTTTATGTCATCTCTCTCCATCAAAATGATCCTTTTTGATTGGCATTTAACATATTCAAAACCTATCTCCTTAAGTATAAGTCTGTAAAAAATAATAAAATTTATCATGTTACTGAAACGATAGCTTAGCCAATCATCAACATCAACATCAGTCTATATACGTCCCACTGCAGGACACAAGCCTCATCTTACGAGTGAGAAGGATTATTACTTAATATTTTTCTTACCTCAAAGATTCTCTCCCACCGTTGAAATCAATTTCTTGTCGAAGAATTTGTAACAGTTTCATTACTGTTGGAATTTCCTTCCGAACTGTATAGAATTCATTTACTTTATTCTTTATCAACTGTAAATCGAAACTGTCCAAGTTGATTTTCTTCTTCCCCCCTCTCCTCTTTTTACCAGGCGTGGAAAATACACCATCGTTCGATGTGCCCTCACCTATGATTCGCCGTATAGTAGTACTGGAAACCCCTATAAAGAAGCTATAATTAAGTAAGAAAAATATAAAATAAACTAAAAGTATCAAAACAACTCAGTCCAACTTACCGGTCAACTCTACGACGCGCTTTAAAATCAAAGATTGAGTTTGATTTACGCCTTCTTCTTCCCTTATTTTACGATACACATTGAAAACAATATTTCTCGCTTGAGATCGAAGTGGCTTTTTCGACATTTTCACAAAAACAATAAATTGCCAAGAAGATATCACAAAATCTCAACAGCGGTTGACAAACCTTGTACTTTGATTTGGCAGGTGACAATGGACATTGCCATATGAAAGTCACATTTTTTTTATATTTTTTAATGCCATGAGATTCTGGTAGACCTATACCAACTATTACTACCAACTCACTACCAACCAGCTGTGCAGAGCAACATAAATTATTTATACGTACTATTTTGTTTTGGTAGATACTTCGCCTGTATAATGAAACACTATACATTCACAATGGCATCATTTTACACATCGTGCAGTACTATACAATAATAAGACTTTAAGCTTGTACTAATATAGGGTTTTATTATGTTTTATGTCTTAGTATAATCGAAAAAAACCTATAATATATCAACATATACGATCATCCGATCCATCCGAACACAAAGATACGTTCAGATAATGATCACTTACTTCAAATTTAGAGCAACTATATTCGTGATGAAAGCATTCAATCCTTTGTCAATTTATTTTTACGACTCTTTAGAAGAGTAGAGTTCAACGTACGAATTGAAATTCAATTTAGGAAAAAATATTAGAGTTGAACTGTAAATATTATACGAAATAAAATAATTTGCGTCTCTGTGCCTGCCAGCCCACAGTGTTTGCCTGGCGCAGACTCCAACCTTCGGCGGGCGGTTGATCCATTTATTAAATTACTTTACTCGCTACAAATTACTAAACAAACAAGTATTTTTTTCCAGTTTTGTTGATTATTCGTAGAAAATTAATTTTTAGAATTCCATTTTCTCCGTCAGAATAAATAATATGTTTTTGGAGTAACTTAAAGTCTTATTTAACGAAAGGTGAATTTAATTTAAGTGCTGTTCCATTTTCTGAAACTAATATATTTTACTAGGCAATGTATTGTTTAAGAACGATTTTTAAAATGGGTTTATCAAAATGTGCGGCCTCGCTCGATACTAGTTATTCACTCACTTGATCACATTATAGGTTCGCCAATAATTTTGACTTTCTAATGCACTGTGTATACTTTTTTCTCATCAAAAACCACATGAAGTAACCAATGCTCATGTAAAGGAAATTCCCACTAACTTCCTATCACAAAGGCCCTCGACTAGCTCTCACTAGTGGCTAATGTGCCCGATCTGCAGTGTAAATGTGTGAGAATGGGCCAGTTAACGCCCGATCCACTTAATTAAATCGATGTAGGCCTTCGCTACGCGCGCCAGGTCGTGGAGCCCATCGAATGAGGCTTTCGTTCTTTCTGGTGTCAGTTGGCCCTTCTTGTTACACAACTTGGTTAATTGTATAGCCAGACTAGCCCCTAGCTACTTATATAGTAACTAAGTAATGCTGGTACTATGGGTACCATGAAATGTACTGGAAGCGATCCCGGTTACATCCAGATCATGGCAAATCAAGTCAATACCTTTTCCAAATATGTCCCAAGGGAATCGATCTTTGTAACCCAAATCTACTACATTATTCCTAGACTTTTAGTAGTATGTCTAATCGCTGAAATGAAACGTTTAGATAATAATTATAGATTATATAATATTATGTCCCGCTGTTAAGTTTACAAACGGTCCTTGACAGACACTCTCGCAACCCGTCCCTAAACTTCAACTCTATTTCATTCCATTAGCCGAGATCAAATATTCAAAAAGCAAACGAAACAAAAGTAGAAACGCGGAATCAGTACAACCCACGTTCAATAATTAAATTGGTCACAGTTTGCCCTTAAGCCGCTCTCAAACACTAGTAAAAGTTAAAGGTTTGGGTTTATCTGTTCCTCGTTGAGCACCGCTAAGCAAGATTGAAAACATGACTCAGCTGAGTCCCAAACAAACACGGCAGGTGGCGCTATCGATTATTGGAGGCTCTAATGTCCCACTAACTATTAAGTTGGGGCACTGCGGCGTAGCTTGCGCGGAAGTGCGGGACAAACAAAGGCAGAGGTTTTATAAGATTATTATGGTGTATTTATAGCGAATTAATTAATGTTGTAATAGAGTATTCTGCCAAAAATGGCAGAAATCTCTTAACACAAACTCGTGTATTAATATACACGAGTAATAATTCGAGTAATAATAATAATTCTAAATGACCACTTGTTAAACGGTGAAGTCTTTCAAAGTTCGTGTGAAGGTTGCTTACTCGCACTGCACTGCACTGGTGTACTATGGTTCGAACACTCGGACTGAGTGTGCATACATGGTGTTGGTAAAAGACGCACCCGCTTTACAATTAGAACATTAGTTTCAAATCTAATTCCTAGTTTATTCATATTGGTGCTGATTCAGTCGGTAGGTAATTAACTCGACTTGACTGAGCTAACTTTATTGTTGTTATTCCCAGGATGATAACTTATGAACAAGACAGATACCTATATATGTAAAATTCTAATATCGTAATATGTACAATTAAATTAGTGTCATGTCACTTGCGTCCTACTGTTCTATCTCCGCTCTAATTTCATCTGCTCTCCCACATAATCACTACGCTCAACGCGAGCCCTCAACGCCACGCTCCGGCGCCGCGGGCGTGTGCCGCTGCCGCTGCCGCCGCCGCACAGTGGACGGAAAAACAAGGTTCCCTTTCATAGGAATTTTGAAAAATAATTTTTTTTATTTGATAGTTTCAAGTATACAGTTTCGTCGAGTACACTAAAGCATTGAATAAATTAGTAGTTACCGGATATTTTTTCGAGTCTATACCATAAAAGAATGACTTTATATATTTCAAATGTATGAAAATGGAATTAGTTTTGCTCATAACTTTTTTCTGTCTTGGATTGTAAAGCTGAAACTTTTAGGTATTGTTGCCGAGCCTATAAAAAAGCCACCTGACCTTTGACCTTGACCCCGAACTTCCCCGTTCAAAAGATATAAATAAATTAAAAATGTATATTTGGACGATGTTTTAACACGCGGTAATGTACCTCAAAAATAAGTTTTTTATATTGTTTTTACCCAGTTTTGATCCCTGATAGACAACAAACATATATAACTATCGATCTTGACGTAAAGCGTACTTATTCATAAAGTATGAATTAATTATAAAAAATATTTTTGCAGATTGGCCATGGTATAAATGGTTGTTAAAATCGCAACATTGTATTCAGTTACTAAGAATTCCTTAATTACCTACCTATATATTTGTCAAATTAGACTGCGTCACTTAGCAATAGTCACTACCTACCCTCAATTCCCATTGTTATTACGCAGGTGTGACCAAACATTTCGGTTTTAGTATTTAGGGATTAGATTCATTGTTTATCAAATAATGGGAACATATGTAGTATGTGTGTAGGTACTTAAGTGCACTTAAGGTTAGACAATCATTTCCAGAAATGGATTAGAGTTCTATTCTAAATGAAAGCAGAATAAATACTGAGAGTACCTTTACTTAATTTCACTTATCATTTCGGATTCGTACCCAAACGTTCTACTTGCGCTAATTTGTTGTTTGAGTTGCTCAGTATGGAGGGAATTAAGTCAAATCTCGATGTATTTGTATTCATAAAGCAAAATTATTTTAATGTGGACATGTTGATACAAAAAGTGTTAACTTCCGTGAACATTTATCTATCTGAAGAGGAAAATACAAAGCTTAAATCATTTTGTGCTACATATACGAGTAACCTTAAGGTGAAGGCGCCTGTCTAGCCCGCGAAATTCAAAATTTTCGAGTATTTTTATAGTTTATCCAAAATCTGAAAACATTTAAGACAACATTTTGTGATTTGCGAAAAACACAGTATGCAGTGCGTTTATTAATACATTTATTTTACTCTAAATATTATCACGGTGGATATGATACTAGTAAATCACTAAATATACAAAAATTGCCATATTATCTGGATAGCTGTCGTTCTTGAAATGTTTTAGAGTAAGTTGGATATATTAATAAATGCACTGCACACGATATTTTTCGCGAATTACAAAATGTGCCTTTTATTATTGTCAGATTTTGAAAAATTTCTAAAAGAACTCAAAAAATTTGAATTTCGCGGGCTAGCTGGGCGCTTTAGCCTTAAGCGAAAATGGAAATCAGCTCATAATACAACAGATAATTGTTTAAAAAGTTTGCGAATTGGTTAGACTCAGAAGTTAAATGGCCAGACTTTTTCCAAGTAAACATTGATCAATTTAGAACTGAAGATCCATCGTGTATTGAGATGGCATATAAAGATGCCTCAATAAGTGTTTCTACAGTAACAGCACCTAGTACATCCATAGAGTTCACTGTGCCCTGTAGTACTTTGTCTGTGTCGATGTCAACCACTACAATTACTCCTCGGAAAGAATTTGCTGACCTAAGTCCACTTCAAAAAAGAAGACGAACTGAAGATCTTCCAGCTAAAAATGATTTTGATACACTAGCTTATGCTCTTGTAATGAAAGCTGGTGAAAATGAAAATCTAAGGGACTTTGCAGAATTAGTGAAGCATTTAATTAAACATCCAGAGCATGCATCGATGCTGCGAGCCTGTCTGAATTCAACGAAACGAATTTTGCCTTCTGATAAGGCACTGGGTATGTCAACATCACTAAGTTGTCAAAATGGCAGTATATTACATTGAGGCAGACAACAAAATATATGGGATGTGATATTTTTCCATCACATGATGTTTAGTTTTTCATACGTTATGAATAAGTACGCTTTTCGTCAAGATCGATAGTTATATAGGTTTGTTGTCTATCAGGGATCAATACTGGGTAAAAAAATATAAAAAAACTTATTTTTGAGGTACATTACCGCGTGTTAAAACATCGTCCAAATATGCATTTTTAATTTGTTCATATCTTTTGAACGGGGAAGTTCGGGGTCAAGGTCAAAGGTCAGGTGGCTTTTTTATAGGCTCGGCAACAATACCTAAAAGTTTCAGCTTTACAATCCAAGACAGAAAAAAGTTATGAGCAAAACTAATTTCATTTTCATACATTTGAAATATATAAAGTCATTCTTTTATGGTATAGACTCGAAAAAAACCCGGTAACTACTAATTTATTCAATGCTTTAGTGTACTCGACGAAACTGTATACTTGAAACTATCAAATAAAAAAAATTATTTTTCAAAAATCCTATGAAAGGGAACCTTGTTTTTCCGTCCACTGTGCGCCGCCGCCGCCGCCGCCGCCGCCGCCCACAGGGCTGACTCACCGCACGCCCGGAACTAATGACGTGGAAACCCTACTGTTAGTGTGATCACTCGACAGTGTTGGCGGTACAACTAACTGAACCCTCGTGCTTACATCACTATTATTGTTATAGTCGATGTCCGAATTTAGATTGTATAGGACGCGCATTAAACTCAATTTAATACGAAATATTATTATGGTTTATTAAATTAAATATCGCCAGACTGATACACCAACTGTATGGTCCCAAACTAAGCAACGCTTGTACTATGGGCACCGTAGGTACAATGGACTGGGGGCGATCCCAGTGACACCCAGACCAGGCCCAATTACGAAAACGCTATTTCCGAAATTTTCCCTGGCGATAATCAAACCCGCAACCACCATGTGCAGAGAGCCGAACTGCCTAAGCTCGAACCACTTCGCCAAGCGGTCCTCGGTATTTCATCATGTATTCTTATTAAAAATGTAAAAAAACAGTAACTATGTCTATTAAACTAACGTTATGCCCGTGTTTAGTGGAATAAAGTGGCATTTCGCCTTTTTCAGGATTTTTTTAACAAAAGCCATTCACGGCAATTTTACCACTATTCACATTTGAAATAATAATTTAAAATTTATTCTAGCTTTATTTTATGGCTTCCACTCCTCAAAGTCCAAAAAGTAAGGAAAATAATTTAAAACATAGAACTCACATAATTGCTGAATAAAATTCGTAATTTTTTTACAATTAGTTCTAACCACTTATTGTGATGCACCAAACCACTTCAACTCGTCAAACAGACTGATGGCTCCTTATTAAAATTTCCAGACAACTTCACTTACAAAGAGGGCGTTGTAATTAAAATTCAAATTTACCTATTATCAGCCAAATTCAACGGAGAATAATCAATTAATTTAATTATTCTTGCTCCTTTTGATTTATCCTACTAATATTATAAATGCGAAAGTTTGTGAGTATGGATGTATGTTTGTTACTCTTTCACGCAAAAACTACTGAACGGATTTGGATGAAATTTGGAACACAGATAGTTTATAACCTGAATTAACACATAAAATACTTTACTTAAGCTAACACAGACGAAGTCGCGGGCAGAAACTAGTAACCTACAATGTTTTATAGATGCTTGAAATTTAAAGAATATAACATTTCATTAAATTAAAAGTTTGAATTAATGAGTTGAAATGCCTGGAATATTGGATGGTATTATTAAAATGTTGCAATGAAATTTTATTCTATTGGAATTTCATTATAAGTTGCCCGCGGCTAAGGGAAATATTAAGAGTTCATGGAGTTCATTAATTGAGTGCTAAGCTGATAATTAAATTTAAATGTTCGACGGTTAGTAGCTCGTGTATATTTGATCTGCTCCTGTTGGTGTTTTTGAGCAATCTATATTACAGAACTTGTAATTCTCGCAGACAACCCATCTCCGACATGTATTCTTACATATTTGACTAGCTCTGTCGTCGTTGTAATGATAGGTACAACACACGGTATCTAAACTTTCGAAGTGGGAATCTCTTAAAAACTGAATGTGCAAATTTTATTTTCAGCAAAGATCACTTGTTGAACAGTAAAGGAAAACGTAATGTGGAAAACTGTATGTGTGAGAGAAACTAACCAAGAATCACCAACACATATAAGGCCAGGGACTATGCCCTGAATTCCCCTCTCAATGAGGGGAGGCCCGTGCCCAGTAGTAATACAGTTAGTAGTAACTATTATAGTAAATTATGTAACTAGAAAAGAGTAAAGCATTGGTGAAGGAAAATTAAAGAGCGAATGAAGTTCCACTTTTACATAAGTAAGGGAGTGAAAATTATAGCCTTCATTGAAACCCCAGTCACGGCCGCACAACCTTTGAACCGTTAGTGGATTAAAAGTAATTCTATTATGAACTGATAACCAGACCACGCTCGCGATGAACTCTGCGGCAGGACACGCACGGACATGGCCTTTGATCTCTACCCACGCTTTGAACGATAATCTCATTCCGCTATCGTTTCAGATAAGGAAATTAATTCAGGAATCATATGACCCATATTCGTAAACATCTTTTGACGGAATAATGATTATTGCAAACTCAAAACGATGGGGACTTGGCCACCTTCTTATGTCTCTCAAAAATGATCTCCAGATCAATTTCAAAATTGGCTTGATCACTGTTATTTTCCTCCATTTTGAACACATCAAAATGTATCAGACTTTCAGTAATTTCTGTATTTTGTCTCCCCAAAGTGAAATGTCCGCAAATGAATTTCTAATTTAGTCGTCTAAATTTAAATAAGATTAATTGGCAATATTGATCAGATTAGTTTCGTTGGTTTTGTGTAGAAATACTTTTGTCTGAATTTACTGACGAGAATGATGTGATGGCATAATCTAGCACCAGTTAACAGCTACATCTTCGAAACATCGAGCAGATCCCATCGTGCAGTGAATTGTACTGCAGTGCCCGGTTCGGTCCGCGCTATCCTTTATTCCGTTCATACGTTGTTTACCTGACCAATGTGCTGTGAAGTTAAACGCGTGTAGTGCGCTTACCTGACCGGCTATTTTATTTGATATAAGAAGCTCTTTTAGGTTAGTTTTTTTTACTAATTTGAAAATGCCGACTGACTACCTCTGCCATACAACTATTTTAAATTTATTATTAAACTTCAAGTCAAAAAATGATTTGTTAACAATTAATACCGTTCTTACCTAAAGGTTCGATAAATTTTATTTAATGCTCGAACAAAATATCGTCTTACCGTTCGTTTCTATCCCAATCGTTTTAATTAGTGATAAAAGGAGCGTTGTTTTTTCCTCGTTCTAATAAGCGCTTATCCCCTCCCCCGATATTTTGTGAGTTTAAGGTATTAACGAAATTATTCTTTCGTATTTGAGAGATTTCTTTCCTTTGTTGTTATTCTATTAACGTTTCTATTTAGTAGATCATAGCGCTCCTTTTAGAGTCCTATATTATAACTATATTATAGACCATATTATAACTAAAACTTTAGTCAAATTCAAATTCAGATATTTTTATTTCAAATAGGCCAGATTAACTGGCACTTTTAAAAAGTCAAGAGCTAGGTGCATGTTCCAAAACAAAATCCTATGGAGAAGAACATGCAAGAAACTCCATGGATACATTTTTATTTTCTCTTTTTTTAAATTATATTTGCGTTTACAGTAGGTATAATTAGAGGTGTGAGGACAATGTAGGTTAATGCATAAGGCATCACAAAAAATGAAGTTATAGGCCCAGAATATTGTCATGTCATAAACTTATTGTACTAGGCAGCTATGCCATATTAATGCATCAGTGCTTACATGGTGCTCACATTTTAACATTTTGTCATTAGACGCAGTAACTATTTAATTGAAGAGAATAACAACTTTTCATTTTTCGTTCTTGCAAAGCCTGATCAAATTTTTTACTGACAACAACTGGGCATCAACAATTTTTCCATCTTTTATCAACAAGAAACACATACTGGTTTACTTTCCTTTACGCTTAAAGCTTCTTTTAACAGCGAACATCATGAATAATAGACTCTATATGTGAGATGATTAGATTGCGTGCGCACTCTACCAAATGTTTTTCCCCTGTAATGTACCGCTATTGTTTCCGTACGAATATGTCTCCAAAAATCCATCCTCCGCATTCCACTCCAATAAAAATCACCGCGAACAGGTTCCTTACGGCTCATTCCATTCGATTGGCCGCGAATGAAGAACGAACGGCTGAACGAACAGTATCTCACAGCCATTCATTCGTGTACAGGCATCACTGTCGGGACTGATCCACGCAGATTGATATTTGGATGGTATTGCGAGGAATCAATGTGTATGATTCATATGTATCGATTTGATTTGGTACATCAGTATTCGGAATATAAATATTTGTGTTTGGGTACCTATTTGTGCTCATATTGCAGGGATTTTGAAAGTTACAATACGACATAAGTAAAGAAAATGATTGGTGTTTATCGCGTATACTGGAGTAGACTATTGCTTTAATTCAATAAAGGATTATATTAACAGACTTATAAAAATGTCCACCTAAATAGGTGTCTACTAGTAAACTATGTTACATTGCAGAAAAGGTTATAATGCCTAAAGCTAAGAACCTATTAATTAAAGTTAAAAATGCCTGTTTTGAATACAACTCAACAATCTAAAAACTAAAAAAACTTACTCAAGGTAATATTTAGTTTTTTACTAGGTAAAACTTGAGAATACAATAGGTACCTACCTAGTTGTATTGTAATATCTACATGAAGAACAACAACTAATTTCTTTGAGCCGTGTTCGGTGTTATGTAAATGACGGCAAAGGGCTGGTACTGCGAACATTGTATTGTGTTAATAAAGTGACAGTTTATGTAAATTGATGCGACGCACAAATGTTATATGACGTGTGACCTTGTCTACAGGCGAGAATTATTATCTTGTAACTACGCTAATATTGTAACAAACTTACATTGATTACATTGTACATTGGTGTGGATGTGTGAGTGCTAAAACTTATGATTCTAGACTAAGTTCTTGATAATAATACTGGTATTGATGACTGACCGATGACCAGCACATCATCGGCGCGGCGTCGCCGTCGCGCTATCGTAGCGTCGCGATTCTTTCATAGTGGATATGCATAAAACGTCATTCAGATTTAAAATGTAATGAGGTGATACGTGTATCGAAGTGCCGTAGTGAACCCGTGCTTGCTAACATTTAAGTACCAATTATACCATACAATTGGGTTTGTATCACTTATTTTTTAAGCCATACATTTATGTAAGTTTTAACTTTTGACTGCCTACGCTACAGTCCACCTACCAAGTTATGAATAAACATTCCAGAATCACTCGAGAGTTTACTTCAAAACATACTTCAACTACTTAAATAATTCACGCGCACTATAATCGCAGCCTTTTGTCTGTCTGCATAATTAAATAGTTTCACGTCGTCCTGAGCAACGCATTGGGTACATTACTAGTCTATTCGCAAATCCTCACTCCTCCTGCTTAACGTAAGTTTACCCAGTTATATATTAAATCGCTGCTCCTCATCCATTACTTTTTTAGGCATGCCCTTTTTAACAAGCAATGTAACGTATTTTTTGAGATATTCCCATTCCGAATGAGGTCTATGTTTTATTCCCCGAATGGGGTAAGTTATGGTCGTGGGTTGAAGGAATATTTTAGTGAAATCCTCGGTGAACCCTGGTTTCTTTATCATTAAACTTTTCAGCTATTTTAGCCTAACGCGACGAAACATCGGAAGAGTTGTCATGAATTTTGTAAGAATAAACCAGATTATATCTAGTTTAGATGTATCAATATGGAATAATATATGTATCAGTATGATTCCATATTGATACTTATATTATATAGATAGCTAAGTATTCCTGTTTTAAATCCCCACATATTTCAATTTATTTGAATCGTAGAGTCGTGGTGTACGATAACGTAACAAAATGTCTCAAGCTAGTCGTCGTTAATTTGAAGCAAAATTGTAATTCCCATTAATTAAACTTATTACACAAAATCTTTTTGAGACTTGAAACGATTAAGTTACATCTTAAAAATAATCATTGCGGTTCACTTATCTAGAAATATAAATTAGGTTTCGGTCCATTAATTAACTAGAGTCGTTACACGAAAATTAGTGCTATCTGGTAATTATAGATGATGCTGCGATAAAAATACTTTCGTAGTCTGAGTAAATCGAGTAAAGGCTCACTGAAATTAATTGAGCTTTTTAAAAAATATGCGACGTCTTGCAGTTTTAGTCGATATTTTGTTTGATATATTAAAAT
The DNA here is from genome assembly GCA_905147325.1 of Notodonta dromedarius. Lineage (NCBI taxonomy): Eukaryota > Metazoa > Arthropoda > Insecta > Lepidoptera > Notodontidae > Notodonta > Notodonta dromedarius. The sequence continues at coordinate 345,052 of LR990173.1, read as the reverse complement.
TGTTGCGTATTCTTTGGAGACTCATAGAGGACAAGAATTTTAAAATCTTGGTGAAATTACTCAACGTTTACCTACCTTTGATATTACCAGTCAGATTGTCTCAGAGATGGCACGAACCGTTATTAGTCATTTAAACATACTTATTCCAATCGCTTCTACTTATAATTATTTTTGTAACTTCACGGTCACCTACACACGGTTAACCCGGTACCGATAATTTATATACATTTCACCATATCCAGATGTAGCAATATCCAGAAAATAGGGCCATTATCCGTCAAAAACGTACAGACAGAACAATGTCTGGTTCTTTGTGTGAGTGACCGCTAATTCATACATACATTTTGATTATTTTAGTGATAATTGTGACGTCTACTAGTCACAGGGGTAGTGCTCGGAGAGTAAATAAAACACTTATTTGATATTTCACTATAGTCGTGGCCGCACGTCCGCTCGGTACGGCTGACAGCGCCTAAGTGACGCCCCGCGCGTCCGGCGGCCATTACTATACAATTTATATTGACAACGTCACACCTTTCCCTTTTTCCAAATTCAGATTACAATGATAGTTCAAAATTGTTTTTTTTATTCATGTAAGCCAACAAAGCATTTATGAATAGTCAGAATCTACCACCGGTTCGGAATGCTGCTTCCACTGAGAAGAGCCGGCAAGAAACTCAATGGTTACTCTTTTCAATGAATGAAAGATGGTGTACATTCTCAGGAACAGCATAAAAAATAATATGAGCAGGCAACACCATTGCCACTAAATAGCTAATAGTAAATAATAATCATATATGTAATAATGTAAATAAAATGAGAATGCTAGTTTAGTGTGATGTGCATACCTACTCATACTTACATCAAATTAAAAGTTCTCCATCCCAATCGATTAATCAATACAACAGTATGTAACTTAAAATATAAATTATTTGATGACTAATAACAATAATAATCAGGAATGAATATAAATATATGATGAACATTTCCAATGCTTTAGAAGTAGGTAGTAGAAAAAACATAACCGTCTCAATTCGTGTGTAAGGTGTTTACACAGTCTTTTATAAAATTATTATTCCGACATCAGTCTGATGTCGGCGCGTGCGATAGATTAGCGGCACGCTCGTCGTCAGAAGGTAGGAGCTTCTCGTGCAGGGTTGATGGCGTAGGTCCCAGGCAAATTAAACCGCAAAGATACAGAATGATAAATCTCGTATTCTAAGTAGGTAATCGGAAATCATGAATTACAACTAGGTATTTAATTATCAGACTTTAGTGAACCACCGGTCCCGTTTGTAAGGACCGAGCTGTATTGCTCTCTCGAATGAAATGCGTTGCGGACTCCGTCCTTTTTTTTTTTTTTTTTTTTTTACTATATGTTGTCGGCATATGGTACTATATATATGAGTGGCCATAACAACTTCACCGAGCGCAAGTGCGCTCCAGCCAGACTCACCGGTCTCCGATATTTAAACAGTTGCCCCTTCCAAACGATTCCGATCACGTGACACGTTACGTCACGGCGTACACTCGATACAATTTACAAAAAGGATTTAAAGCTAACGAGTTTTACTATTAGAATTCATCAAATAATCCAACAGGAATTGTCGTAAAGTTATAACAGTATTTTAACAACTGTAATCTAATTACAATATCAAAATATAACATCAACAATGTTTTTTGAACAGTACTCACATAATATCGAACTTGGTTGTACAATTTATATTCTCAACCACCTTCTACACGGCCATACTGACGAGTCACACGTCCCCGTGTGTATGTGTAACAAAACATATTCGGGTAAATACCGATCGGCCTTTCTGACCAACAGAAACGTTAAGGAAAAATCCTGGGTCCATCATAAATCGTTTTTTAAAACAATAGTTTTAATAAAGCTGTTACAGACATAGAACATAACTTAGTCGAAATCACACCATGGGATTCGACCAAACTTGGAGTCAAGATAGACATCCTTAGGCGTCAAGTCAAAATAGACAACCCTCATAGGCGTCAAGTCAAGATAGACAACCCTCATTAGCGTCAAGTCAAGATAGACAACCCTCATTGGCGTCAAGATAGACATCTTGTAAGTTATAGCTATGGCATGTCAGCAACAGAATAATTATCATTGTCGTCAACATTGACGTCCTCAGTAACATAACTGGACATTCAGGCATTTTTCTTTTACGGTCATGAGCATATTTGTAAGCTCCATTACTATTTAAATATTTTAACGAATATCGATCACCATTCAATAATTTAGTGTAAAGCAATATTATGGGAATCACAAAACTCTTTGAAGTGTTTGCTGGTATCTTCGGGAGTGCTGTGCAAGCATCCGGCGTCCACTCTCCACGCCACACCACCATGTACCCTGTGGCGGCTGAGTTGATGTGGGATTACGCATACGACCTTGTAAGGACCACGCATGCCTTTCTGGAACATATAACTTTTGAACATCCTGCCACGGTTACAAGCTATTGTGGAAAGTATTTCAAACAATAAAATTGAGCTTAAAAATACACGTTTCAACTCCTTGGCACCCTGCATGTACCTGGTGTACAGCAGACAGTTCTTAGAGAACGCAACTTCTAATGTCTGTGAAGACGTATTTCGCCCGCGCTCGGCCGTACCTGACCATATCCATCAGTCGTGCCAAGTACTTTGTTTACAAAATTGGGTTTCTTAGAATATTCCCATTTCTTAGACCAAACTTGACGCATGTCACTTAATCCTACCGTCGTTAGATTTAAGTGCTACTCATATCAAACCACAGATAAAACGAATCGTTTCCAAGACGCATTCTGCGCTCTCGTCGACGGCAAGGACGTCGATAGCGCTTTGCTCATCGCCCTCATCAATGTTGGCACCAGAGGCGCGTTCTGTGTTGGCAGCACGTGATCTGCCCGGGTCACCATGAAGACCAGTGACGCACAAGGCGCCTGCGGTATGTTTCGCACTGGAATAACAGGTTATGCCGACCGCGTCGGTGATGGCGACTGCTCGCGTTAGCGCAGTAAGTGAACATGGCTGGCGCCGACTTGGCAATACCAGCGGAGGTGTCCGCGGTGTTTCTCGTCGAAAGCATTGCCGTGGGCCTGACGAGGGCCACGCTTTGGCGATGATAATTTGAGATGAACCAGCCGTACTAGTGACCTGGTAAAACGAGTCGCAGAAACCAAGATCGCCTTCATTGAGCTTCACAACGTATCTGGAGTACGATCTTGTTGTCTGTGAGACCGCTGATTTCGGCTACTGTGCGATTTTCTGCCCGATCCGAAATTCCCCTAATCAAGTCACGACTATCTTTCTTTAATCAAATGTACAATGGCAGTGGGTGTTTTTAGGACAGAATCCAAACAATAATGTCGGTACAACCGTACAGGAATATCCGTAATACACGACACAATCAAATAGCAAACAACAGTTAATATCGTCCACCCTTCTATCGGAATAAAAATATCACGCGCACCTACATGTACTCTCTTACACGCACTGTAACACGTACCGTGTGTAATTTATCTTTATAGAATCGGTGGCACCAGATGAACATGGTTCGACTCACCAGATTCTGGTTCACGCATACTTGTGACCGGCATTGTCATCCAGATTCGCCATGTGTCGCTGATGACCACACCGTCGATCCCGAATCGCGCGACACTCGCTCGTAGCGTACGTAGTGACATAGCTCGCATGCCACCGCACACGCGCAGCAACACCAACGTCCGGCGCCTCCCACGGCACCATATACTGCGCAGCAGCTTGCGTAGTTTTACCATAACTGCCGTTGTCGACTGAGAACACTTTACAACGAACATTAGTTCATCAACATTTAACTGACATGGTGTACGTCATCGTTGATTAGCTAGGTCATCTTTTCTGGCTTGGTTACTTCGAAGAAGTTTCACGAGTCCTACTCTTTGTGATTTCACAGAGAGTGTCACTATTAGGTGTTGAACTCACGATTGCTACATCGGCACTGTGATAAACACATCGATCTCGGACACGCAAGCCATCTCGCAAAGTACGACGTCTATCGTTCGGATTGCGATCCGACCTGTCGCCACTGTGGTCGCGAGACGTTCGAGAAGTATTTTAAACTTGATCCGTGGACTAAGCGTCCTCGTACGTTTCATTATCACAGTTTAAATCTGTAATTAAATACACACCAAATAACAAAACGAAGTAAGCATTAATCGTAAGCAAAACAATATTCAAATTCGAATGTTAACGGTCTTGTTGTTGACAACAAATTTACAGACTTTTACTGTAATTTTAACGTTACTGTGGGCTTTTGAATTCTTTATCCCACCATATATAATAAAAATTCCCACCAGGCATCGCAATCAAATGTTTCTAGAAGTGGTATTTGTGACAATTGGGCGACCTGGTACAAAAGGTTATCGTTAGTACCAATTGACATCGTCAATTTACTACTATTTTTGTTAGTACCAACCGACCCTGTCGGCTTACTACTGTAGCTTTATTAGTACAAATGGACGTCAGTTGTCTTTTTTTTTTTTTTTTTTTTTTTTTTTTTTTTTTTAGTACCAGTCAGTTATAGAGTTACTACTCAACCGACCAGATGTAGGATTTTTTTGTTATTTTTTTTTTTGTTAGTACCAGTCACTTATAGACTTACTACCCAACCGGCCAGATGTAGGACTAGGTACTCTAGGTAGAAATGATTCATCATAACGTTCAATAATATACATAACTAGCGGCCCGCCCCGGCTTCGCACGGGTACATTACGGTTACATTATTGGAGTTTTAACGAACGGACTACTTACTATGCTAAATAGCCTGCAAGTGACATCTGGAGCAGTTTATTACACAAACCTTGTGGAAACCAGGGACAATTTCCGTGCGTTCAAACGCTTTTTTCCATACCTATTATTGGAATCAAGTATAATCAGCTCACGAGTTTAGGTCCCATTAGTCATATTACGATCCGTGGTGCCTTACAACTGGTCTTCAATCAGCTGTAACAGTCTTGTTTCTATGGCAATTAGCCCATACCAGCTACATATATTTTGTCTCCCGCTTTGCACCGGAGGGAAGTGAAAATATTTTCTTCCAGCTCCTCCTATTATTTCTTTCGATTAAATTCGTGCGGGTTCCAAGACAATTTAACTTTTCCCAACAGTGAAAGAATTATTCAAATCGGTTCAGTAGTTTCGGAGCCTATTCATTACAATCAAACAAACAAAGTTTTCCTCTTTATAATATTAGTATGATATACAACCATATAACAAGTGATAAAGGTACCTATAGGTTTATCATCGAATATCCGGTTTCCGTGATCTCAGATTAAGTATCATTATTAATTGTGTTTGAATGCGTAGGTAGGTAATTTCAGTGAACTGAATGATATATAAAACATTGGTCATGGTGTATTTCCTGCTATAATTGTAGCTCCAGGGCATATCCAATATTTGCAAGAACTAGTATTTACTGAAATCTAATTAGATTACGTGCATAACAATGTACGATTATGATTTAAATTATATTATATAATAGCATATCTTTGGCATAAATACTTCTCATCTTGCATGGACATACCAGCGCACGACAAATCACTCCAAACCATAGGTAATCACTATTTATCTGTTTCGAATATTTCTATAGGTTACACACCCTCTTTTTTATTTATTTTTTTAGCACTTACCCGCAGTCTCGTCGCCACTTGTGACGTCTACTAGTCACAGGGGTAGTGCTCGGAGAGTAAATAAAACACTTATTTGATATTTCACTATAGTCGTGGCCGCACGTCCGCTCGGTACGGCTGACAGCGCCTAAGTGACGCCCCGCGCGTCCGGCGGCCATTACTATACAATTTATATTGACAACGTCACAATAATAAAAACCATTATTTAGATATGTTTTGAATTTATCTGAATATTTAAGTACAATTTTCGGGTTTCCAATCTCACTCTCTCATCTACCTCCCACTTACCTCCGCTCGGTATGGACGCGGTGGTGGCTACGCAGAAGCAGTGCAGCACCAGCGACAGCAGCATCTTGGTGGTCATGGCGCCGCGGCGGCTCACTACTCCCCTCATACTCCCCTGTTCATCCTCCTTGCACCCCCGACCTGATGGTTACACTCATTTCGATAGCGATCTCATTGTCCTGCTCTTACATCACTTGTACCTGAAAAAGAAGATAAATAAAATTATATCATGGGACCTCCAGATCTTTTTAAGGAGAGTAACTATAAAATTGGTTGTCCATTCTTCTGAGTAGCAACTCTCTTCAAAAGGTAAAATAACCCAAAGAAGCCCGGCCAAGATATAAATAACTCTACAGCTCAATGCCCGCTCAACGAGACCTAAATCGAAACTAATACACATCGATTTGTCGAGAGTAGCCTAAAGTATTACGATCCCACTCGAGCCCCGCTCCTCCGTACCAATACCACTCGCGAGCAATCCCAAAACAAACTCATCTATACCGGCTAGGCTATCAACTCCACACACTACCAATTTGACTTTTTTTACAAGTTTTCGAGGGCGTATCGTATGTTGTAAGTTAGAATAATTATTTAGGAAGAGTTTGAAATAACATTAATTCCCTTTTTGACCATAATGTTAAGTATCTACTTATATACTTCAGATTACAAGAATCATGACTATAAACTGTAAGTACCTACCCATTAAATGTTCCAATGCCGAGTTACCTAATAATTAGGACTACTTACTTTCCGAAAGCGAAATCTTAAATACCCTCGTAAACTGCCGAAACGTTATGCCAACTTTACGTTAGGAAACGAAATTTCCAGAACACAAAGACGATCGTAAAACAATGAAACGTCCATTGGTACATTCGAAACAGAACATTACCTGCCCATAACATTATCGGCGCCATAAAGATCCTCGTTCCACCAAATACGTATAGCAAATGCTCGCAATTTACTTTATTGCAGTCTGCGTATCACGACCAGAATTCCGTGACCTGTCAGCGGGCGTACATAATACCCTTTTTCTTACGGATGTTATTCAAAGTCCAGGGGGCGGGGTGTTTCAATGTAATCTGGTTGTAGATATAGGTTTCGTGAGCTCGTTCTGCGACAATTTTTTTCAAGCCAAATTCGGTGCACGAGATCTCTATTTGTCAAACATGCCCCCCGGGGCGCGTTGGTGCGATGCAGAGCGCCGCCATCCCGCGGCGTGTAAACGAGCAGGCGATGGGGTGACGTCACCATACATTATGGAACGTTATCCTTAACAACAATAAATTCTTCATTTAAAATTTGCAGATGTTAATTTGTATTTCTGATTGATGATTTTCAACGATACAGGAAGCTGTGATTAATAAGTTTCTTTGATTTTTAGGGTTCCGTACCTCAAAAGGAAAAAAACGGAACCCTTATAGGATCACTTTGTTGTCCGTCTGTCGGTATGTCTGTCAATACCCCTTTTTTTGGAAACGGATAAAGTTATCAAGTTGAAATCAATATCGAATATCAAATGCTATAGTCCCTTGGAGGTGTACAAAAATTAAGCTTCTAAGTCAGGGCAATCAAAAGATACGGAAATTTATGTCGCATATTTTGATACTTTTTGCAAATTTACTTATCAAAACAAAGATATCAACGCACAGCCCAAACTGCTGGTGTTAGAAGCACGAAATTATGACAGTAGGTACCTTATATAGCGTAATAAGGGAAAACAGTTCGCATTGAGGTCCCGAATTCGTTTAAGCTGAAAACGTGACCTATGGTCAATCTGGCATTAAAAACTTTAAATACTACAGAAAATCTGAAACAAATCAGGGTACCAGCACATGATACGAAATTGCATTTAAAATGATAAGAGAAGAAATGGGTTCACTAAATCACGAGCCGACCAAGTTAAAGCAAAGTTGATTCCTCGTCGCTTCTGAATAAACTCAATACTGGGATTCAAAAAACAACCGCAAATACAACTTTGTTTCTTGTGTTGTACTACTTTGGTTATACTCATAGATACTATAAGTAAATGTTCGCTATTGACATGGGTGCGGGGGCCTTCATTGTGCATGTCCTGACGTGCTCTTGTCCGGTTTTTTCTTGATTCCACGTTTAAGCTTCCACAATTATCGTGAGTAAGTACATCTTAAATAATTAAGCATTATTTTAACAGAAATCCCACTGGACTCTGGAGTAATTTTTCCAGCAAAACCAAGCATATTATTTTGCTCTCACACAGAATTTAAAAAACCCTGACATTAGCCGGTACAGACACAGCAAGAGTAAAAGTACCATAGTTTCATCTGTAAAACAATTTGTTTCCGCCAGCCAGCGGACTTTTTCTATCGTCCTTCGCTCCACTAATTAGTAAATGAATGTTTTAGCGGGACGAGTTTGAGAGAACCAGAGTGTTCTTACATTAAGATTCATTAGTACTGGGATAATTAAAAGTTGCTGACCTTGCCCGGCTGAGGCGTCGATTATTCGTAACGGGTTATATTACTTTGAAGTTCGCGGTAATTGACAAAATTTATCAGACGTAGAAATTCAGGAATTTCTAAAATAAGATGTAGCTTCGGGAGAGGGGGGCCAAGTAAATAAGATGTTAAACTTCTTGCGGACATCAACAATACACCTACCTCACGTAAAGTACCTCCTATAAAAACGCGGCTATTGCCACCAAATTTTTTTGCAAACCTAAGAATTTAATTTGTATTTCTAACTGGAGCACTGACTCGAAGAAAAGGGACTGAAACACAATATGAGATTACTAATGACACATCGCGTCTTCATATATATGGTATATCGGTGCTAATCTCATATGGACGGAATCGTCCCGTCAGCGCCCACTCATATCAATCCAAGTCGTTAGACCTTTCAGGTCTTCAAGTCCACCTGGACACTTCACGGAACTCTCTGTAATGAATTTAAGTGGCAGCTAGGCACTCTGAGAGAGTTAGCATGTTTCTTGCTTCTTTTTCTTCAAAGCATTTAAAATTAGATATAAATAATGCTGTAATATAATACGATACATCAGGAACGACTTCGCTATAGGTTTGAAGGTTAATTGTTAATCCTACTAGGATAAGTTAGAGATCGTTATGAACTATGCTGAACACTATTTCGATAGTGAATTTTTAACGATAAAATGTTATTATTAATTAACCAACGCTTCATAAAACACACAGTAATATTTACTTAGAGAGTGTAGATTATTTTCAAGAGGAAAGTTACTGTTATAAATAAATTCTGCGATCAAAAACATTATTAAAATATAAATGTATAGGTATGTCAAAGTATTATTACGTCTGTTAATTAAGCCTTAGCGTAATTAACCCCTCACGTATATCTAGATAATATTCTCAGAGATACGCTAATTAATGAAGAGATAGCACCAGTTTACGCAATGTCTGAAGAGACAAATATGTCATACATGAGACAGGCGATATTGACAGCGTAATGCTATCCTTGCCTGCAACAATACCATGATTGCATAACACAGCAACTGATGGCCGTCGGGTTTGTCCGAGAGGCGACCTCCTCAATCCCGCCTAATCTCTATCCAGATTACAATCCGACCGGCCTATTTGTACATTAAGTGGGCCTCGCCCATTAGTTTGAAGAGGCTCGTGATTAAATCGATCCGTGAGTGAGTTTGGCATTAATCTGACGATAAATTTATTTTGGTCGAAAACTTGTTGCAAACACGCATAATTTTGTTCTAGTATAATATTTGAAGGGCTTCGTTTTCGCATTAATTTCATGCCAGAGTTCAAAAGTTCTAAGTCGCGACTAAATTTCTATAGTTACTGTGAGCCTGTGAATATCAAAGATGTCTTATCTCAATCTTAGAAAATGTATTTATTTATTCATCATAATACAACCATTCAGCACAATACCTAAACCCTCTTATGTCGTGTCAAGTATAGATGTACTAGAAAAAGGTATAAAAATATTTTTAAATTTTGTACAACATTGTTATAGGTAAACGTAAAAATTTTAAACAAAGATAATATTATTAACAAAATATGTATGTTAGTCATTGAATCTTGAATGTTTCTAATTATAAAATGTACGTAGTGCTTGAGTGGTATAACTAAAGTGAACAGATTTTATTAACATCGCATCTTAACCTTTCATGATAGTATAAGAAAACTATTGATTATAGAAATACTTCTACAATCAATAGTTTTCTTTTAAATTCGATTATTGAATCATACTCAGTTTATATAGTCTCCGTGAGATAGTATGTGCAAAATCGGTGTGAAATCACTTTGTTTTTGCAACAAACAGTGTACATAGGTGCATCTCTCAAATCACAGCTAAGTATATCGAGCATGGGAGAGCCGGGGCCGGGTGGACGCGTGCCAAAGCCAGATTATTGCTAGTCGCCGGTCGGTCTTTGCACCAATCGCCACTTGGCACCGCCGCTCCGCGCGCGCCGCGAACGGTGCTTTATTTTCATCTGTCAACACGAATTTATAAAGTTCTGTAACTACAATAACACTTTATTTTATTATTTCTTTCAAAATTGCGGTAATTCTGATCGGATTGTATAGAAAATTACAAACTTAAGTAGCATTGAAACCTATCCCAGAAAAATTTATTTATTTTCAGTCCACATACATTTTCTAGAATTATTTTAGGATGATTCTCCGAGTCTCTTATTGTTTCTATATTTTATTATATCAGGATTTCAGGGCTATGTCAATTTCTGCTGGTAACAAACTCGACAAGTTGACATCAAACATGCTTCCATTAAGCCAACACACACTCGAAAGTAAACGACAAATGCGTCCACAATGCACTTTATTATTTTTAAGTAATTAAAAGCCACATCAAACGTGTGAATAAAACCATTATAGCAACAAGAACACTTCACTTTAGCAGTGTCCTAGCGTTCATTAACGGGTGGAGTGCCTCAAGGCGTTGTAATGGGGCCGGTACTTCTCCCCCTTGTTAACTCATACGATGCCTCCTTTGTGCGCCCGTATTGTAGGTATACACTGTTACTTGTATCTGTCCTGTTAGTTCCGAGCTCCACCTGCAGTGATCGTTAGAGCCACGCGGCTACCGCATTGTTTGAATTGTACAATTAGTTTAACTAAACTGGTTTTGAGTCTGTATGTTTAGTCGTTTGTTTCTGTTTCAGATTCGATGTTGAATCATTGGTTGGTTTTCTCATGCTTTGTATTTGGTAAGTTTAAATTGAAATTACCTTAAATTCTGAATAATTACATAATTTTTTACCATTTGAATACCAACAGTACATAATTTTTTACCATTTGAATACACACAGTATTTTATTGGTATTAACATTATTTCTGCAAAAGCTGTACAATTATAATTTTAGCAATATTTCACTTAAAATGTCAAGAACATGTTATTTTTATGACGTTCATCAGAAAACGAAAACGCCACGCGTTAAACATTGATCCGGCCATGATCCGGGCAGGATATAATACAGGCACCTGCACAAAAACGCGGAATAAATCTCACCGCTATTGGAAATTCCATCAGCATTTCATACATTTAACATCTGTTTCCATTTCATTGACCGGTGCAAAGAGCATTATTTCCAACGAGCGCGGACGAGCATTAACACTCGAGAGATAAAATAAATAATTTCCAAGGCGCGATAGAAAACATGATGTCAATAATTTATTATTTTCGTTTCCTTTTAAAACGATGCCATTAGCGTCCTGTTGAGTGCTCCCCTCTCCTGCTCGAATATTCCACTTCTCGAGGAAATTTTCTAGAACAGCCTCACGGCAACCGTGAGGATGTCTACATTTTATCTTGCATTAAGTAAGACGGGCTTTTTGCGAGTGGCGCTTATCAAATTTCTCAGCCTGCCCGCCAATGCCGAAGATAAATCTGTGTTTGATTGGATATCAAATTTTCGCTTTTCAAGTCTTGAAGTCTTTCTTTTGTCGATGCCGTGAGTAATGATGATGAGTGTCGCGATTTTATTTGCATATTTTTCATCACAATCTGGCACCTTATCGGCGGAACAGGACGGTGTAGGTAAATAGGAATGCCATCAAAAACAAAACTTGCAAAAAAAACAAGTCTCCCAACTCAGTTCTTCTACCGTAAAAAGTTGTGAGATCCATGTAATACCAAGTCGGTTACTATATTAAGTCCCCACTTAAGAAACCTTCTGCCTTAAGTTACTACGTAATTAGCTATTCTAACAACATCTTATAGTGACCATATCAATATTAAAAATATTTGATGTTTTAAATAAAATAGATTGACTTGGCCATCGCATGAAAACACAATGTATCTCACAAGTAATACATATTGTACATTATTATATTAAATAAGATTGTTTAGTGCGATTGCCAAGTCAATCTATTTTATTTAAAACATAAATGAACCAATTATATCTAGATACACTGAAACTTTGTATTCCTAAACATTTATATGGGATTACAAAGTTATTGATGCAGTTGGTGTTTGTAGAAAACCGGATCGAAATTATAAAAAAAAATAGTTTTCCCTGATTTATACACTAAACACTCATTTTATTCTAAATTTAAAGCTTCTATGTCTGCTAGAAGTGCCATAGAGTTTTGATGATCGGTCAGTCAGTCAATAAGTCAGTCAGTCAGTGACAGAATTAAGAAATTTGACCAGTTATAACTACTGGTTAAAATTGAATGAAATTTGTAAAATAACGTGTTTATACAATGTCTGCTTGGTTACTGAAAATGTAGGCATCTAGTTTTATCCACAACGAAGTTATTGGGGGTCGAAAATGGCCTGAACTGCTCAGAGAAAAGGATAGTACGGCCGTGCCGTGCTCGACGTGCCGTGCCGACTTGGCGGGTGCACTGCCGTGCCCCCAGATTTCAGAAAACAATTTTATGTGAAAGATTCTTCCAGTAAAGTTTGCAACTTTCCGATTGAATTCTTTAACTCAATTCAAATTCTCTATAATACAAAAAGGCGAAAGGAAATATAACAAGGTTGATAAGTGACTTCGTCCCGGCCGGTCACAAGCTGTATCTGTTGTATTGTAACTGCATTATCGTAAGGGGGCTCACCCGTTGAAAGAGAATCCAAAGTGGCTCTAATGAGACCAACACAAAAGCTATCAAGTTGTACAGCGGAAAGGTCGCGGTGGCGTAACCACTCTGTAGTGCTTCTTATAAAACGTCGATTATCGTTCAAGCGTTCCCATTGTACTAAACCCTAAAATGGCCCGAGGCTGGCGCTAGTGCGTGGGACCATTATCGCTGGCTTTTTGTCCCCTCGTCCCTTTTTTGCTGGCAGTCCCGTGTAAGACAGATACGGAATGGGTAATAATTGGAATTAAAACCATTTTTGTTGGCCTCGATTTAGATTTTAATGCGATTTCGGTCCTTTTGCTCTCTTTTGATTCCGTTTTGCAAGTCATTAGCTTGTTGTATGGTGTTCTCATGATAACGGTTGTTTAATATTATTGGGTGTAGTATTTACGATGTAAAGGAAAAGTTTATTATAATGAGAATAGGTATTACAATCAAGTAGGGCGAGTTTCTATGAAATGGGTACATTTTGTAGATTCTACCTCTGACCTTTTTGTGACCCATCTTTTTGCTCAGATTTCCAGTTAAATAAAATATTTGTAAAAATACAAGAAGATTGTCCAACGAAATGTTAACTAGCAAGGATTCGGTACTGTTATATTTTGTAAAAACGAATATTGTAACGAGTCAGTGATTTCATAATTTCGTTAATAGTTCAAAAGCAATTTCTTCCGAGCGTTTTCATTTGAAGATTTAATTTACTTTGATTGAGTTTCTAAATAAACCATCAGAACCCAATTTAACGTCAACAAAGTAAAATAAAACCAAGAACCTATCCAATTTTCTGAAGCAGGTAATTCATTGTGTTATCCACAGATTCAGCTGAAATGCGTTACAATAGATATTAAGGCGGGTTTAGCTGAAACTCAAGATCAACAAAATAAATATTAGAAGTATGAACAGGTGCTTATCTGGTCTGTTTGTAAATTAACTATGTCCCTTTTTAAACAGGAGTAAAAGATCCAGAAAAAATTGCTGAAAATCATTTTCTTTACGCTTTTGTCAAGCTGAGTTTTGTGAAGAAATATGCGTAAATAGTAGTGCACCTCATTACTGCGCGCCTCAACCGGGGCGGGGTAAACTTGAAATTAATTTACGATTGAATACAACGGCGCTGTTGTAGGTACGATACGGAGTAGGATATTCAGACTGCCGAGGAATGTATGCGCCGCTTTTGATAATTTGCAAAAGGTGCAAAACTGCGATTAAGGTGGCATTCTCATCTTTGCACCAAATGCAATTAGTAGGCTGTTAAACTTTCTTAAATTCTGAATTTTCCATAATTTAATTGAATACTTTTTAGTATCTTTTTTTTGCCATCCTTAACTTCGACATTCTATACAGCATGAGGCTTAGAAGGAACGGAGCATTCCTCTTTACGCTTTGAATTGTACAATATTTATCGTTATTACCTACTCTCGCGTTGTGCGTCGGGTCATCTTTTATCTGGATAAACAACTCGGCGACTCTCAAAATACCTCGAGGCCCCGTTATATAAAGTTTAGAGCCCTAGACGTTCAAGCGGCGATTTTGAATTTAATTTTTCGGCTTAGCGCTAGCCATCAAAAGAAGAGCGTAATAAGGTTCTTCCTTATGATAAAAATAGTACTAGATGTAGCTAGTACTACGGCACGTCATTCAAAAACTGATTGAAATATTATGTGCAAAGGCGAATTTTATATAAAAACGTTTTAGAATAATTTATCAGTACAGTTTATGTTTGGTTTTTATACTGTTAATTATACACCAAAGACTATAGGATACATTTAGTTTCGCTATTTTTCAGGGTCATTTTAAGACAGATTCCAGTACTCCGTTGTCCATGCTCAACTTGGATATTCCCATAAACCCAATATCCCACATTAACTCACTCCAATTTCGAAGTACAGTCCTGTTCGTGCGCAAATCTTCAGGAGTCGTCCACATCGCAGTGTCACGTGCACTCCTCAATATCACTTCTAATCGTATCCCGACCAGGAGAGCTTTAATGGACACAAATTCGACACTACGCAGGCAGCCGCAGTACAGGTGGGGCTGGTCTATTGCGGCGGTTATACTGGGATTTGTATGAAATTCATGCAATGTTATTTATGCGCTATGTAAGTTCTGAGTCTAGAATTGTGTATTAAACTCGTAGGTAGGTAAGTATGTACTTAATTGAAAAGGATGTTATTTTATGCTGTGTCAAAATGGACATAGATACCAACTAAAATGCCTACTCAGACACATGTATATATAAGTTACAAGTTAATATGTCATAAACAAATCATTATTTTCATTGCTTTTATCGAAATTGAAAATCGGCGGAGACAAAACTAAGTTCCTTGGTAATTTAACTAACTAAACGCTTTTGAAATAATTATGATTTAGTCGCTTCGAGTTCTTTGCATTTTTATCCCTATAGGTATATATCTTACTCACCACTACAATTAATCTCTGTACAATCACACAGAATCCCCATCCCGCTGCGAGTGTGATTCTCAGCGAGTCACCGCAGCACAGGCCCGCGGTGGTCGCGCCCGCTTCACCTGTACTTACATTTACTGAACTCCACTGCACTGTACATATAGTTCGGGGTTTAGTTGAGCTCGAATGCAATGGAAAAAAATCTAATAGATTTTACGTAAACAGAGAGGTTAAGGTGGAGGAATGCCTCATTACATAAAACAATGTGTAATGACGGCGTTTCATATCAATAGTTTTTTTTTTCCGATACAGATAGCAACCTCCTAACAGTTGCATCTCAGAAACTGAGGTTCAGACTACATGGGGTGTTTGGAAAATATAAAATAGATTGGAGAAAAATATTTTCAGTAGCTCATACTAAAGAGAGCTTTTCAAATATTGGTGGAATTATTCCTAGTTAGAATAGAATGCGCAATCTTTAGTAATTTTCTTTTCTTTTTTCTCTGTGCTCATCCTAAGGCGTCATCGTAAATATTTTGGTAGGTATTTCATTTAACTATATTCTACGCAATAATATAGTAATATAATAATATTTAAAACATTCAAATAGATTACACCTATTACAGTTACCTGGCAACATACACTATTGTAAATTATTTTCTTCTGCTGGTTCGTCTGTCTGAACCCACCCTTGCTATTTGTATGGAATCTCGCCTCGGGGCGTTCTCGAATTTTAGATTTAACATCAAATTTAATATTATGCGGGCCTTAATTATATTACGTGATCAGATTCTTAGTTCAGGCATGTTACTTACACTTTAGTTTATATGCAGAAATATATTAATTAGTAAAATTTTAACTTAACGATCCGATGTAAATTAATGTGTAATTTAATACAAAATAATTATACTGTTTCAAAAAAAGTATTTTAAGTCGCCTTTAAAACGTGTAAAAATGCTGTGACTGTAATCTTTATTCGTTTCCAAGCCATCTCCTACGAAATACAACACCGCAACACAAAGACAACGTCCAGAGTTACCAACATGTACAGGAAAATATTCTGCAGTAGCTTGTAATTTTATAACTTAATAGTACCTTGCTAACAGTTCACACATAACCACCGCAGGGATAAAGACATATCCGACACGGGAAGCGTTTCTAACCACGTTAATAAGCAATTTGTATTCACCCGACACCTTATACAAACAATATTGGAATGACAAAACTCCGCGCCGGGTAACGTTCGGTACACATGCACCGGATAACACACCGCGGCTACACAATGGACGTGTTAGCATTGTCACTGTTGGCTGTTTGTAGTGCGAGACGAGAAAAGAATTTAAGTTTGTAGGTAGGTACCTACCTACTAAAATATTCAAAAAATAAACTCTACTTTAGAGGGCATACTTTAGTCCTCATTAAATAGTATCGTAATCCTACTAATATTATAAATGCGAAAGTTTGTGAGTGTGGATGTATGTATGTATGTATGTATGTATGTATGTATGTATGTATGTATGTATGTATGTATGTATGTTTGTTACTCCTTCACGCAAAAACTACTGATCGGATTTGGATGAAATTGGGAACACTGATAGATTATAACCGGGATTAACATAAAGGATACTTTTTAACCCAATAATCCAATACTACGCGGATGAAGTCGCGGGGCACAGCTAGTAGCAGTATAAATCAATGTTCTTAGATGTTAAAGCAATAATGAAGATCTAGTAATGTTTATGTCGTTGTGACAAGTATGTGTAGTCGGAGGGAGGTGAAATAATAAATGCGTGAGTGTCAGGTAATGAATTGTTGGAAAAATCATCGACTACCTGCGATGAAAGCTATAGTTTTAAAAAAGTCAAGTGAAGTGAGATGAAAATAAACTTTAATTGATTTGAAAATTCTAAATAGAATTACTTTTGTTTTTGTCAGCAGATAAGTTCCTAAATACGGGAGTTAATCAGCAATTAATATTCACCTGCTTCAATACACAAACATTACAAACTGAGACAGCTCCACTATCGCATAATTTTGTCTCAAGCGATGTTCGGTACACATGCACCGGATAGCGCCCTGAGATACAATGAGCGTACTCAGCATTGTTGTATGATAGAACGTGAGGCTGTGGGTTTATAGGGCAAAATATTTAAAAACAGGTGTCGCAAACTTACATAAAGTTTAAAACCAAGGTCTTGATTTTGTTCTACAAAGTTTATAAATAAATTAGTAAACCACAATTTATTTGTTATTTTTAATTTCACACAAGTTTTCATTAAAAAAACACTCCCTCAATTATTTCAATTTCAACAATTATTTTTCTAATTCAAACGTGAAGTACCTTCCCCGAATAGGCGCAACCGCTCGTGAGACACCTTAATTCACGCCTTCATAAAGGTGTGATTTAGTGTTGGGAAACACTATTCATCACAACTGCGAGCCCGGGATCCCGGATACCCCGGGAACTGAATGGCCCAACTTGAGAGTTACGCTACTGTTATAATTAAAATGCATGCCTGACTGTTCAGTATAAATTATCATCTGATTATAAACTTTTTGTTTTAATGAGTGGTAACTCTTTGGGGTCGTAAGTTTGAGGTTTCTAATGGGCTTTGTTTTGTGTTGCTCATGGGATTACCCTACTTTATTACCCATAGAAAACCTGTAAATGTCTTAAAAAACATTGTTTCGACGAGGAAATGCACTTTAATCATTTAAAATGTACGAAGCCGATTTTATTTTACACGGTTTTATTGTCATACTAATATTATAAAGAGGAAAAGTTTGTTTGTTTGATTGTTATGAATAGGCTCCGAAACTACTGAACCGATTTGAAAAATTATTTCACTGTTGGGAAGCTACACTATCCCCGGGTGACGGCTATATTATATTTTTTTTTAAATAAGGGATCCTTACTAAAACTCCAATAATGTAACCGTAATGTACCCGTGCGAAGCCGGTGCGGGCCGCTAGTGTAAAATAAAATAGCAAGAATAACAATAACTTTTTTTTTATTGACGTCTACAGGATAAAAATATAAACAATTAAATGATTTCCCCAACCCATTTTGAAACTCCGAGAAGCATCCTTAAGAAATAAATCGGCTGGCAATACCTAAAGGTACATCTGCAATTAAGCGAAAAAAACAAATACATACTTACAAAAATCCCGTTCCAATACACAGTTCTCGTTAAATTGTCACGGTTCATAATCCCGGGGTGATGGAATTGATTGGTATCCCTTTCGTCTCCCTTTCACCTCAAAATAATGCAATACTTCTCTCCTTTTTCATTATTTTGTTTTACACGTTCCGATACTGCTTTAAAAATATTAATAACGGGCATTTTTATTTTGAGCTGAAAGCGACGAGTAAATGTTTTATCACACCAATCGTTCGACCACCGATCGTTACTCTGTGTGGAAACTGTCTATTGTCGTCGACTCTTTCTACCATTGATCGACTATCGCTCAAACTGTGTGGTAGCACCGTCAGTCCCTAAAAATAATGTTGTTACATAATTATTGTATATATTGTTCACACATACTACAAATTCTGAATTATATAAAGTTATGGATTTTAAAAATAAACCGTTGAGATCTACCTACTATTATTATATGGGATGGCGGACGTCGTTCAGTTCGCTGGCCGATTTTGACAGTTCGTTTAAAAGACATAATGACTATTAGCATAAGGACACAAAGGACATTTTGCCTTGAGATAAAGCTACACACTCGTACGCAGTGCCTCGTACTCTCTGTAGCGTTTCCGCTGCGTCAAATTACGCATGATTGATGTCCCCCGTCCGCGTCCGGCCGCTGACGGCGATATACCATACCACTTATTGCGCATCTGATTTGTAAAGCGGGCGCATTAGCTTTATGGAATTTAATACATCGTTTCCTTAGCTGCGCACTAAAATATTTTATGTGAGTATTTAACAATTTAAAATAATCTACAAGCCTAACAATAATAAAAACTTGCATAGGTATATTAGTAAACTAGCTGTGCCCCGCGACTTCATCCGCGTAGTATTGGATTATTGGGTTAAAAAGTATCCTATATGTTAATCCCGGTTATAATCTATCTGTGTTCCAAATTTCATCCAAATCCGTTCAGTAGTTTTTGCGTGAAGGAGTAACAAACATACATACATACATACATACATAGATACATACATACATACATACATACATACATACATACATACATACATACATACATACATACATACATCCACACTCACAAACTTTCGCATTTATAATATTAGTAGGATTCAGTGTTAAAAAAACTTGATTAGTAGGATAAAAAAAACTTATCCTACTAATAAAGTTATGATATTCCAGCATTTCTAACATATCATTTTTAAATTAAACTGAGTTTTTATTTACAAAAAATCTTAGTATATAGTACATAAGTAAAAATCTTCCATAGATATTGACAAAAAATATGTACTAGAAAGAAAGAAAAAACTTTATTGCGACTAGCAGAAAAATAAAGTAAATGAATATAAGATAGTAAAAAAATAATTACAAATTCTGCTCGCCGCAAGCGGACCCAGTTCTGCATGATGTGCTGGTTGACAAGAACCAGCGCTGGTCTTCCATTGGGCCCGTTAGTGCACTAGTGCCATTATCAGGACACGTGCTACTTATATAATAATAATAATAATAAAGCCCATTTATTTCCAATCCACAATAATAATTGTTATTACATGCATTTTATTATATATAAACATTAGGTAGGTATTAGATTTTTAATGCAGCGCAATTTTTACTATTTTAACTTGTATAAGTTTCTTTCATTTTCGTTTACTCGCTATCGTTACTTCCTTCAATACCATTGATTGGAACCCCTTTTCGGGTAAAGGCCTCCTCCAGCTTTTTCCAAACCTCTCTGTCCACCCTCCAGCTATTTATAGTTCCACCATAATATTTAAGTGAGTTACAATATGCAGCAAGACGCATTAGGGCAGCGTCCTGCATCAAATAACGCATGATTGATGCCGGCCGGGGCCGCGTCCGGACGCTACGGTAACGACTGCGGCTTTACTACCTACGTTATCACGCAAGTTTATTGCGTGTGTGGGTTTATAGGATACATAGTATAATATAATGAACAATCAGAAAATAAAGTTTCAAATTCGAAAAAGATCTTAGTCTCTTTTACCGTAAAGTAAAGAAAAATTACATCACTACTGTCATACTCCCGAATAATGTCAAACTACCATCCACGATTATTTCAATAATTTGCTTTTAAGGTGAAGGCGCCTGTCTAGCCCGCGAAGTTCAAATTTTTTGAGTTCTTTTAGAATTTTTTCAAAATCTGACAATAATAAAAGACAAATTTTGTAATTCGCGAAAAAGACCGTGTGCAGTGCATTTATTAATACATTTATTTTACTCTAAATATTATCACGGTGGATATGATACTAGTAAATCACTAAATATACAAAAATTGCCAGATTATCTGGATAGCTGTCGTTCTTGAAATGTTTTAGAGTAAGTTGGATATATTAATAAATGCACTGCACACGATCTTTTTCGCGAATTACAAAATTTGTCTTTTATTATTGTCAGATTTTGAAAAAATTCTAAAAGAACTCAAAAAATTTGAACTTCGCGGGCTAGATGGGCGCTTTAGCCTTATGGTCTTAAATTGTCGATCAGTCTGCAGTGGCCCGTTGCAAGGGTTGTAAGTCCTCTTTCTACAACTCCTTCATTGGTAAAAATTAAGCTATAAAAAATAGTTATAAGGAACGGTGATTACTGTCTGTACTGGATTTCTCTAACGCCGCGTAGTCCATTGGCCACACAGCCGCGGCGCGTATTATAGCTCTGGTTTTCGTAAATTGTAATAATGATTGAGTGGGTCAGGGAAATCTCTCAAGACTTTGGTAAAGAGCTGATCTAAATAAGGAAAAGGTAAGTGCATAGTTGTAATAACTTTTCGTGCGCGAATGTTTCTTTTATCAGACAGATTATATATTTAGATACGCAAATAGCACATAAAAAGATCATTCCAAGACGTAAGACACCAAACGTCTTACAAATAAAACGCGGGTTATTGACGGCATTGCGTGACTTTTATCGCGCGATCCCGGAACGTTCCCGGGATTCGCATATTGGGCCTCGGTTTATCGCGTCGCCGAATTTGCGTTGTTTATTGACGGACTCGTTTTATATTTATCCAATTTTATTTGAGCATCGATATTCTAATGGCGCATTCGGCGATATTGATTGCAGTAAATGTTTGTACGTGTTCGTGTATGAATTGTTTTGTACACCGTCTGGAAATTCGCTGGAAATGTAGCGTGGAATATTTTGATTGTTTGTTATCCGCACTGTTTACATGGAATGTTCACATTGTTTTGAAATCCATATTTATCTTGAAGCTGGTATCAAAGTACATTATCGAAGCAATGTAATCGTTTTAAAGAGTATATAGTCATTTGGAACGGTGTATGCAGCAACCGGGATCGCCTCCAGTCCGTCGCGCGGTACCTACTCAAAGTACAAGTACTGGTTTGTTTGGGACCTTTGTTTATTTATAGACCTATTTACTTAGTTAAATTATTAGTTAGGGAAGTAGATAGGTTAAGGAAGGACTTAATGTATATTATTAGTACTGCACCAAAAGGTTTCAAAAGCCTTCCTTGTCAATATTTTAGAAATCTAATCATAAGAAAAAAAAATTGGCAAATGATTTGGACCTAAACTAACAACATACATTATGACGTTAGCCCCGAAGACCACACACATATAGATACAATTATGTAAGAGATTACTTTTGATATACCAACAGGGTTCATTACACAAAATCGATAGGTATCCGTCCTAATACTGAGTCGAATCAAAAACAACCCAACAAATAAAGTATTTTCGTCCCAAACTTGTGATACTAGTCAAACAATAGGTGAGTAAGTAAACCTCGAATCGTTTACCTGTGAATATTTACTTGATGCATGACGTGTGTAAGTGTGACGTAAATTGCAAAATAGGTGTGCTAATGCGCCAAAGTGTGGCTTGTTAGTATAGGTATAATTTTTCAGACTGCATTTTATGAAAATAGATGTTATGTGTTTTATCAAAAGAACTCTTCAAATAGATTTTCTTTAAAGTGTCCCCCCCGTATTGTTTCTTATTGCCCATGTGGTAGGTATTTCACTTTTCATAGCATAGATGAGTATAAGAGTAGTAACTCAATATATAGTGTTCCACTGTATGAAATGGGCGCTTCGTGGCGTGAAATAGGATTAGATAATATGTCAGCAGCCATTTATATGAGTAGAAGGATAAGTGGAATGCTGTGTAGTGCCGCTCGTGGAGCCCCCGGCGTTCTGTGCCTCTGCCATGAGCTCACAAGCTCGCTGGCGTCGCTAGTCGCTGGCATCTATGTACAATATATGTATAGAGGTTGGTAGTATTTAAGGTGACCTCAGGTGCTGTTCCACTTGACGTACAAATATTTTACGTAGGCGCTAGCGACTAGTGAGCTCAGAACTCAGAGTAGAGTTGCTGTTTTAATTTTGATATCCAGATTGAAGTATGGTTGGGTTCAATTATTAAAAGAGGCTATACATTATTTTTACAAGCACATATAAATATACTTTAAATTAGTCCTTGACGTAAAGTCATAGAATAACGTAAGGGGAAAATGTTGATAAATTTAAACTACACTACACATTAGAAATACCGTATCTAGTAGAAACGTATGTAATATTATTTTTCTTTGCTTCGAGTAGGATGAGGCAGTGAATAGCAATAGTTCCTCATAAAACAGACAGTCCCTAACATTCACATACAGTCTTACCACACAATAATATAATCAATATGCGAGGAGACCTCAATACATACAAAACTAAATATTGATTAGGACCACATTTGCGCACCGCTATACATTCTCTCAACAAATACCGCCCTTCAGGATGTTATCTACAAAACAAAACCGACACGCGCACAAGCGCACCCGCACCAACACAAACACAGAGAGTAAATAAAATCATGTCACAACAATCGTAGGCTCGTATAGATTATTCGGGAGGCGACAAAACCGAACATAGGGCCCTAAATAGTGGGCCATTGATTCGATCCCGGGCAGACCTTAATAAACTGTCGGTGGGTCCCAGCGGCCTTCTAATTAAGCGGCTGATTGTAATTGAAAGGGCCCATTCTCTGATATTTGAACAACAATTCTTGAAAGGGATTAAGATTGGCTTTGTGCGGGTCTTTTTGTACTGGAGGCTGATGTTTGACGTGGATGAAGATTAGATGATAATGTGGGCCGATGACATTGCGTGACCTAGATTGCAGAGATAATGAATCTCTTTGAATTGTAGAGCCTTCAGATGCAAACCGAACACGAAAAAAATATATAAGTATTTCCCTCAAAAGTGACTCAATATAAAAGGCAGAAAGTTTGAGATGCTAACAGAGATCGGCGTGTCAATGAAATTTATGCAACAAAATGGTCTCAGTCGAGTGATATATAAAAGTGGAGTAGATACATTACGGCCTAACATCAAATTATATTGCAAGCAATCAGAAGAACAGTGAACATCGCGAGCTATAAACTGCAAAATTGGACGATAAGCGTAAAACGCAAGCGATGCACGCCGTCTTGCGTCACGACTCAATTCCTGAATAGCTATGGATTTTATGGGGATGGCGAAGTATTCGTAATTTCTTTTGAGTTGAGCCTATACATATTTGAATGAAAAATATTCGTTGACACGACCAGGGTTAGCTTGTACATAATAACATAACATAACATAACATTCGGATTTTGAATTTTAAGTACTCACAAAATCGCCTCTAGGTAGTGATCCTAATTCAGCTGGTACACTTACTATAAGTCTGGTGGCATAATTCTCATAGTCCTAATTTATGAATAAGATGGTTATATTTGGAATCAAATATAGTTTAGTCGCAATGTGAAAACAATAGCATTAACACCTAAATAACATTCGGATATACCACATATTACCTTTAATTTGTGGTATATCCATTGTTATTTAAATAATATTGACCCTTCACTCGGACTATAAACGCCATTTTGCCATCGATCTATTTATAATAAAAACAAACCTGTATAGCCCTTATAATGCCCCATCCCTGGGCACGGGCCTCCCCTCAATGTACGTGGGCTATATTTTAATATACATGATTACTGAATCTTAATTCCTAGAATAATCTCCAGTATTTCATACAGCCTTCAGTTATCGTAATCTCTTATCTCTTTCAGTGACCAACCGTACCGATATTATTATTTTTTACCCTTCATTCCAATTCATTAGGCCATTGAATTCATTACAGGGAATCGGTCTGGATAAAAACAAGCGGATAAAGAAAGCATTAATCCTACAGGTGACCGGGCCGGAGCTCGCGGGGAAACGTGCGTAGGTACGGGCCGGTCGAAATCAATCGCTTTAATACCCGGATTTAAAACTGGCAACCTCAAATAGACAAAAAAAATCGTTAAGGTCCTTATCAGTTACTTGGATGGTCGAATAGGACATCTTAGGTTGTTCTACATTCATCCTATGACATATCATCTGATTTCAGATGACTGAAAATACCGGATTTATTAAATTAGAGACTGAACTTTCTTGTCTACATGTCTATCTATGAGGTACAGTAGGTATTAAATTGTTAATCAATAGTAACCATCGAGTCCGATATTCTATCGGTGAAATATAGGTGCATTGCTGTGCACCTCTGCTTAACGCTTCAGGGAATACAGTCGCGATGGTCTGGTCGTTAAAGGTAATTATACCGGGTTTTTTTTTAATGGGACTGGTCTCGCCACGCTCCTACCACTGTTACTCCTGTAAACCAGAATCCGCAATGGATTATACCGGGATCCGGTGAACTCCTTTTTGTAAAGGTATCTATCTTGATGTTTAGAGCTCCTTTGCAATAGTTTTTTTTTGTTTCCTATATTCATACAGAATAACTCATTCCTTCATTGATTTAACAATACTATAGTCTACCCAAACCCAAATCCTAGCCAATTATCCACACCGAATACCCACTCGTGCATGGTCTCACAAAGAGCGGACGATCGTCCTGTTTGGAGGTAACCGCTGACCGCACTTGACTTACAGGGAAGATTTACCTACCTACATAAAAACGCAGCCAGTTACACAAGACCTCCGAGAACTCATTGTCATACACAGCCCTCTTAATAATGTTAATATTTCCCGCGGATCGTGGGAGGCCTAGGTATGATGGTCAACGACGGACTATGTAAGGTTCTGGATTTTCCCTTTTCGCTTTCCACTCAATAATCACAACAAAAGGAATCCTTGAGGGCCGGCAATAGAGGGCGAGTAGAAAATTTATACTCCTACAAATAATTGTAAATACTACTGTGAGAATGAAATGGGATATTGTATTATTTTGGGTACCTACTTACAATTTAAATCTACTTTATACTACTTTATTTTTCCTGTACTTTCGTATACGGCAATGCTTGGTACATATTTGTTACAAAAACTGTAAAAACATACAATATCTATGATGAAAAATGATTAACCATCATTTAGGATATTGACAGCTGCTAAACACTCTCCATTAGCATAAAGAAGACAGATATAGAAGGCTTATAACTGTGTCTCCTGTGGCACGGCCAGGTTCGACACATTATTCTACTTAAAAGGGACTACAACTATGAATGCTCGCTAAGAACAAAATTATCTGAAAGCCGGAAGGCTGATGCCATTCAAGCATCCGGATGAACCGGACAAATTAAAAGACATGAAAATCATTAACCCGGTCCGGTATTTTGCGTATTTCATTAACTCGTCGGATAATACCGGCCTGTAATAAGTTACGTGCCAGAATTTGCGTTTGCCTTTATTCATTTATGGATAAGCTGGACACTCTAATAACAGTGGTAACTTAGTTAAATTGGGTCACAAATATACGATTTGATACAGGACTTTGTATCATAATATTACATATTTAAACGCTTTTCAGCTGCCGTAAAATATCTCAAATATGATTTCGGACTTTTGTTTCACCTTACTTTTTTGATGATAAATCTTTATAAAGATATTTATTAATTTTGATTTTCCACTTCAACTTGGCATCCGTTCTTTTCACCATACTCGCCTCGTGTCAGTTTACAAACTGGAAATATTACTTCATACCTATAGAGGTATGAAGTAATATTTCCAATCAACACATAGGTGTTCAACGAAGGTGTGCTATAAAAGCGATGTAACCGAACGCGATCAATAATACATATCCCGCCTTCCAAGAATCTTCTATACAGCCGGAGAGGCCTGGTGCAGTCAATGTAATGAATTAATGTGGAATGTCAGTATTTACAATAAATTAATTCAGAACACACTGTCGGTAATGAAAGGCGCCAAGCAGCACGCGAGGCTTACAAGATTACCTTGGAATTGACAATCATGATTAGTGTACCAGGCACCACCTGCTAGCAGTAATTACTCACACACTTTACTTACACTCTTACACAATGTGTGTTAATAATTTTCCAATGGGAATATAGGTCTGCTTCTGTTCAGTAAACAGGAACAGAGGGCTACAAATTACTACGTTACTAAAATAAACTTAGATCATTGCTCATACTTTGCGACTGCAAAATTTTGCAGGAATCTTATTATTTGTAATTAACTAGATTTCACAGCTAATTGCATTAAGAGTCATTAAAGATACCGCCTAAGTTCCAAACTTACGCAATGAGGCACTCCTTTACAAACGCCAAAAAGGCATTTGTATTGTACGTAAATCATAAGAAGGCAAAAGTTGGCACGGCTCTGTATAGGTTTCCGCATGGCCACCTTCAAAGGCTGCCCGCCATTTATCATGCCGCCGAACGCCAAATCATATGCCCCCGGAGATCAATAACTTTTAAGTTCAAGGATACTTCGCGGAATATTTGCATAGCAACCTCTTATTTTGTTTTATAATACACATTCTTCTAATGTACGCGGAATATTGGATTGATGGATGATTGACTGGAAACCTAAAAGTATAGATAAATGATATATTATTATAATATTATATTAGGTGTCTATATTATTCTGAGTGTGCGGACTTCTCTCTGTTAAGCCTGAATTACACCGCCAACGTTCGATGTTCCAACGTTTTATAATTTTTGAAGAATTATTTTTATTGTTTCGTGTACACCCATCGTAATACCACCAGTTTAACACACTTGAGTCTAAGCAAACAACAAGCAGTTGAAGTAGGAAAATACACTGATTAGGCTTCTTTTACGCCTTACAGCCAATATAAAATGAGGTTAATTGTAGCATCTTTTATTGATTACATCATTGGCAACAAAATGGCAGCCCATCCTTCAAAGGTGATGTTACGAGAATACGCAACACAATATTGCAGTCTAAGAAAAGTACAAATGCTGGAGAAAATTGCTTTATTATTTGACGGGTAATTTGTTTAGCTACAGGAACGTTGTAAAATATAAACGCGACTTGGCTGAAGGACGTGAAATGTTGTGACTAAGTTGACATTTTTAATTAAAATCTCTTAATAGTGCACTTCCCACGTTTTATTATTTTCATATTGCTTTACGTAACTTATTATTTCGCTATTAATGCGCTCAAACATATTTATTTTGTTACATTTACCCTTATCTGAGTTTCAACGAAAATTTAGGATGAAACATTTAATTCAATATATAAACTCCCCGCAAAATAAATCAGTAGGTACCTAAGCAACATATCATATTTAAAAATGTGCTCTCAATCATTTTCCTTCCTCAATTTCAACGGCTGAGTTGAATTTGCCTAACGACAGGAAACTGTACGGCTGTAATTGAATAATTGAGCGCGGCACCCGGGGCGCGCTGTGAGCGCTCACGCACGACCACCTCGCCCGTGCGCTGTGTAATCCGAGATGATCCCTGGCCCTGGACACCCGCTGACTTTATGGTGACCTATTATACGGTGAACAACGTTTTTGAGATAAGTTTTCATATCTATCAGCCTTTATCAACCAAATGCTGAGTATAGCCTTTCCTTTTTCATGCCATTCGTTTTGGTTCTGTGTGAAACTAATCCACCATGTCTAGGTCATCTTCCTGATGTCATTACACCATCTTCTAGAGGTATTTCTTTTTCGCTTTCCTCTCTCAATATCATATCGAGTTTATTAATACACAGGGGTGTGAAGATTTTTGCACTTTTAAAATTTATCATAACATTACTGATCCATCTAATATAGATACACAGGTGCTAATTTTGTTAGTACACTTACAAGAATTTTCCGTCTTTTTTATGCAAGTAAAGTACTGGTGAGCATGATAGAAAAAAATTATCGTAATCTGACGATAACATAATTGACACCAATATCATAAAGGATTTTTAGAAATAAATTACGTACTCAAGTGGGACTTGATAAGGACAGGCAGTTCCGATAATGTACTTACATTATGTGGCAGCATGTAATATGTAGCTAAATCAAATATTATAAAGGTGGCAATATCTTCACACAGTAAATTAGATGCGATGCACGTAATCCTATTTAAAACACAAAGCACCAGGAATCAACAATTTCATTTCTCATCGCGAACCACGACCCCCGTTAGTCCGAGCGAACACTCAGCAAAATTAAACTTACATTGTGAGCTGAAAAGTATACAATAATAATAAACATGGAACATAGGAGGAAATGAAAAACGTTTGGTAGGTAAACTCTGGACGCTAATCGCTTAGCTTATTGCAGGGACCTCCTTTATGCTTGGTTTTGTTGGCAGCTGCTGGCTGCAGCAGCAAATAATTATTTTTTTATTATAATGGAGTTTATATGGAGCGATTATAAGTATTAAGTTGTGTATAACAGGTTTCATGACGAGACACCGTATGTTTGATTTTCATAATATGTTACCCTATATTTTTGGAATAAATATCGCCAGACAGACACACCAACTGTACGGTCCCAAACTAAGCAAAGCTTGTACTATGGGTACCGTACAATGGACTGGGGGCGATCCCAGTGACACCCAGACCTGGGCAAATTAAGAAAAGGCCATTTCCGAAATTTTCCCTGGCGGGAATCGAACCCGCAACCACCATGTGCAGTGAGCCGAGCGGCCTACGAATATATGCACTGATTTATTTTTAATAATAATATACCCTTAATACTGTTTTGAAAAGATACATTTGTATGAATAGGCTCCTTCGATCCGCTACGCGTAGCGGTAATTATAACTGTATGAAGATAAGAACAGCGCTGATTCTTTGAGTCTTGCGTATCGCAGAATCAGTTTTGATGTTGCTCCAGTCTTGCAGGGTCTGTCTTAGTCTTAGTCTTGGGAAAATATCAGTCCAAGACCAATATTGCAAAACCAAGCCCTAAGTAGGCAAACACTTGTCTATAGATACAGGGGTAAGTCTCACGCCAGCCACCTAAATTTAAAACGCTCGTATCGTATTCATGTTGTGTGACTATTTTTGTGTATCGCGCATCAAGTTTTAATTCGTAAATCATTAAGTCCTAACTACATACTTACCACTAGACATTGATATTTTTAAATATATGGTTCATTTTTTGTAAATGTACTGACCGACTGTAGGTGTACCTAGTTTGATGGTAGAATGAAAGGCAAGCCGTAAGACAATACATATGCCGACATTTTTTTTATTTTTTTTCTTGAAGGAACGATGTATTGGATACACCACGTAATTTATTACTAACCAATATTTATGATATAACACGCTCATTTTCCGTCGGGGGTTAAAAAGGGATAAACATTGGAAGGGAATATCCAGGACGCAATCATTTTTCAGGTGATCCCTTGGACTTACTTAATCACCCTCTATTTCACAATCATAAGGTAAAAAAAAATGGAAAAAATCGGGATTTGCCACATATTCATAAAAATATTCAAGGAAATAACGAACGCGTTAAATTAATATTTTGATGAAATATTAACAATTTAAACATAAATTGAAATATGAAATAAGGTAAATATTTAAATGAAGAACAAACCTTAACAAATCAAGGCAATGAAACGGGCACAGACAGGGTGCTTCAAAAGTCCGAAAAAATGTAATTAAGTAGCTGTTATATAGTTACAGAGAAGACAGATTACATACACTACCGATATAGATTGTAACGATCATATTTTCTGAGTTATTACTTTTGAAACACACAACACAAAAAAACATAAAAAAGGTTGATCATATTGTTTTCTTATATCTACGCGAATACTACACATTGAAATAAAACTATTTTTCGGATTTTATCGCGTTTATGAACTTTATGTTCCCGACGTTTCAGGACGTCTAACACCTCAGTCCCCCCGTGACCATGGCTGCTGTAAAGCAACCGAAACGTCGGGAACATAAAGTTAATAAACACGATAAAATCCGAAAAATTGTTTTATTTCAAAAAGGTTGATCATCTTCTTGTATCTAATTTTACCAATACTTGTGTATCGCCGATGAATATCAGTAATTTGTCTTTAAATTTATGTATATAAATCATAATCTAAATAAGACCACGTCTTTGGTACATGTTTCCTGAATCTTATATTCATAATATATTAATACAATAAGAATAACCGACAAAATACAAGAGGCACCATTCAGATGTCAATCAACCCCTATATCTATTACTATATTCACCTCAAATATAAGGACATCGATCCCGTGTAGGATCGGTGCAGATCCCCGGGTGTATGTCCTTTATGAAATGTAACCTAATCTGGCCCCGACAATGGTATATGTGAACTCATGCAGAATATTCTCAACCATGTAGTCATGGCTTTGTAAAAGGATGGGATTCTTATTTGTAGGTAATCCGGAGTTAAAATCTATATAAAGTTTGAAAATACCTTTCAAGATATATCGTAATTAAAATACTTCTCTCTTACGAAGCGTACCCACAGTGGGACTCGTACCTTCCTAGATTAAGGCACCTCCAAAAATAAATTAGGACATATTTTAAAAACAGCGAGATGTTAATAAAGTGAACCAAACGTATTGTAATCTTATATCCAATATAGCATAGATCACGTATCCAACCGGATTTACATTCATTATTCTAACATGTGATTTGGTTCCTAGGACACGTGTCTGTAAGGATTCACCGCCACCACAGGGGTGCGACATAAATAAAACAAACTCTATTAAAAACGAAGATCGAATAAATATGGATAGGACAGGAGACGCGGGTTAGGGCTAAAGCTTCGATTGTAGTACACATCTAATATATGTATCCACCTAAGTGTAAGTAGGAGTAGGAGATCAAGTCCTGGATATATTATCATACTTTTAGTTTTTTCTAAAACAAAGTGTTCGACTTATTATAGGATAGCAAGAAGGATCTTGAAAAAAGTTGTAATCTCTTTATTATTTTCCAAATTAATCCCTCGGGCTACAAATTTACAGTTAGTACCTAGGTAACTACTAGATTTTTTAAAATGTTACTTTCAATAAGAAGATTAACCTTTTTGTATCGAAATAAATTTGAAGTGACGAAAATTGCTTAGTTTTGGAGTCAAACAAAGCGTAAAATTTTATATTCCTAAGAGAGGCATGTTTAATAAATCTTCATAATATTTAATTTTGTTTCATTCTCTTTTATTATTTATCTTGGTTTTGCTATCAAACGTACCTAAGAAGAAAATATATAATTAAATAAATTATGTACTTTCAATTTCATGATACAAATAAGACTCCATTAACTCAAACTTATTGAAATAATGTAAAATGAAGAGAGTTATAATAATTTAATTTAGTATCACCATTACGTTTGTGAATAGACTTACACAGTTCAAACCCAGTACACATCCAGCTCCATAATTTCAACACAAACGCACGCGGTTCTCTACCTCTACGTGTCTCTCAAATTAAAATGTGCCTGCGTTACGAATTTAACTAGAACTCTATGTAGTCTTATATACCTACCCATATGTAGAGCGCCGTCGTACTCCTCACGTAGTCTATTACACGGCGAGACTGCCTATCCTGAGCTCAGGGCTCAGTACACCTGCCCGGTGTAGACAGTCGCGGAATGTAAATGTCCCGAACCTTGTATATAAATGTAATCAAGCGTAATGTTTGGATGCTGAGTCGGGTATCATAAGAGACAGCTGTTTGTAAATAATTTAGTTTTTGGTTATTGAGATGGGTGATGGCGATGTACTTTAGTTGGTTATACTACTTAGATGGAATTGTATAGAGTCTCGATTTAACTTTTTTATAAACTAATAACTTTCACAAGCATTTAATAATGTAAGTAATACTTACTAGTCGGAATGAGCTACATTTATACTGAACGCATTGGCCTGAAGTAACTATGGTATATACTAGTAGGAGAATACGGACTAATAAACAATTAAATATACTTGTTAAACGTTATAATAATATTAATGTTCACCTTTCAGTGGGCTTCGACAAAAACTGGGATTCCCATTAATAACATATTCATTTACAGTAACCCTGATACGCATACGTAAATACTCGCGCTACGAAACCAAATGAATTGTGTTTAGATATGAAACTAAACAACAGTAGTTATCGAGTGCTTAAAGTAAGTGGGGGGTGGGGGGTGGGGGGGGGTGTTATCTGCCGCCGGTATAATAGACCGCGTTACGCTCATTAGTGATGTAGGTGCCGCCCGTGCTGAAAATGTGGACCCGATAAGGATTAGATAGACCACTAAAGTGATAGGCGGAGCGGGGATGAAGACGAGCATTTATTTAATCGCTGAATACTCAGATGCGACACAAATTTGGTATATTGATGAAACGCTGCCTGAATGTTTAAATCCTAGTTTTAAGTCGCCGCAATCTCTCAGCTCTCGCTCAGTATTCGGTGGTTAGTCAAAGTCAAAGCGTTTATTTTGTTTAGGCCTACGGAACACTTACAAATTGTTAAACATATCCATAGTGTTTCAGTATTCAGCCCATGGTCTGAAGATCTTTCAGTTTAAAGGTACCTGTCGACTAAAGCTGTCTGGGCCAGCTACTTTAGTACTAAAACTAAAACAACTTCAAAATATGTACATCATTACAAAATCTATACAAATAAATAAAATTGGAGTGTCTGTTTGCAATATCAAAATCCTTATCCTTTTCACTAAATGAAAGTACATACGACACCTATAACAAAAACGCGATTTAATTTTTTTTTGTCTGTCTGTCTCTCTGTCTGTCTGTCTGTCTGTGTGTTTGTTCCGGGTAATCTCCGAAACGGCTGGACCGATTTTGACGGGACTTTCTTTGGCAGATAGCTGATGTTTTAAGGAGTAACTTTGGCTACTTTAATTTTAGAAAAATAATTGGGGTTGCGCGTAAAAAAATAAAAACACATGAAATCAAAGAGTATCTCCGAAACGGCTGGATCGATTTTGACGGGACTTTCACTGGTAGATAGCTGATGTTTTAAGCAGTAACTTAGGCTACTTTTATTTTTGAAAAACTAAATTTAAAAAAATTGGGTCCTGGCGCGCGGGCTCAGAACGCGGGAGCGGGCTTTTTTGTTAAGTTAAATTCCACGCGGACGAAGTCGCGGGCTCAGCTAGTCATTAATATAATAATAATAATTAAGCCCTTTTGACGTCCCACTCCTGGGCACGGGCCTCCCCTCAACCTGAGGGGGATTCATTCTATAATCCACCACGCTGGCCCAGTGCGGGTTGGCGGATTTCGCATGTCTTTCGAAAATTGATAATCATATAGAAAAATCCAGAGGTGCAAGGCGGGGTTTGAACCCAAGACCTGGTGCCCGCAAGACGCGTGCTTTAACCAATCGGCTATCATTGCTTTACGCAAATTCATTATAAAATAAATATGTTGCTTGCTACGCTTGGTACTGTGTCCTTATCCCAAACGGATTTTCACATCGATATCTAAAACCGAGGTTGGCAATTAGGATAGTTTGCGACCGCGCCGGTGCCAAATGATCTGTGAGTTGTAACAGCGAGCCGAACTGTGCCGTGGGGCGCCGTGTTAATACGCGCCCGCTTCATATATCAACTGATAGTGAACTGTCCCGGAACATATTTGCTTTGTTTCAAGGTACTTGTGCAGTATTCGTGTTTGAGTTTAACCCTTTTTGGCTTCTTTCATAGATTTATTTGACGAAAGAGACTTACCACCGAATACTCCAACAGAACTAAAAGACGGCCGTTTAATTTTGACGCGCGAAACAAACTGACAGACAACGACGTTTCGAACAGCTAACCTAAGGTTTAAGGTTAGGTTGTTGATACCTACGAGAGGTATTATATTGTTAGATCATTTTCCTACCCACCGAATCGGACCGAGTGGAAGAGTATAAAATAGCGCGTAAAACAACCAGCGAGTCGATCTTCTCAGTCGAGGTCGCGTTCCGATCCGGTGGTAGATTTACCCTCGCCACCTCTCCTGGCAGCGGCCCAAGCCGAGGTCGTGTCCCTTGTGGCGCCCTTGAGCTAGCTGCCCCCCTGCCCCTCTGGCTGGAGCGCACTCGCGCTCGCCCTCTGTCCGGGTGAAGTTGTTAAGGCCACTCTGGCCAACAACATAATAGTCATTAAAAAAAAAAACCAACGAGTCACTCTGCGCTTGGCTTTCGGACACGACGGACGTATTGGTTGTGATAGGAATGTTTCCTTATAGTTATAGTCAAAGTTAATTTAAACGCTGTCAGTTAAATTGTACAATTAAAAATCATTAATAGAATTAAATTTTAGATAAGTAGATTGATTGTTGTTATTTTTAACCCCCGACGAAAAACGACGGGTGTTATAAGTTTAACATGTGTATCTGTGTATCTGTGTATCTGTGTATCTGTGTATCTGTGTATCTGTGTATCTGTGTATCTGTGTATCTGTGTATCTGTGTATCTGTGTGTCTGTCTGTGGCAACGTAGCGCCCAAGCTGATGAACCGATTTCAATTTTGTTTCTTTTGTTAGATAGGTATTCTGATCGAGAGTGTTCTTAGCTATGTTTCATGAAAATCGGTTCAGCCGTTTGAAGATCATCAGCTCTTTTGTACGTTGAAAAAGCCACATTCACGGCCAAAACCAACTTCCACGGCTCGAATCCGATCGAAATTTGGGTTCATTGGAATAATATCTTTGCATCACTTGAGAACGGCTGAAACGATTTCGCTTTATTATATTTTTAAATGATCGTAATAGTCTGAACTGGCTTTTTACAATATTATAAATTTGAAAAGTTTCCCGGATTCTGGAAAAAAATGATATTTTATCAATTTTTATATGAGATTTGTGTATGAACTAAAGACGTTCCATAAGTCACGTGTCAAATGATGGATACGCGCACGCGTAAAATTTTGTTAATGGTCATGGAATATTACGCAATAATAATTCTAGAGGGCGCTGCTCCGCCATTGAGAAAAAATACAGAAAAGAAACAAATTTAATATAATTTTAGCGTTATTTGGACGAACTAGGTAAAATATACATTTGATGAAAAGGTCGTCGCATCGGGGGTTTTTTAAATTTTCAATTTAGAGTTATTTAAGGAATTACGCTAGATTCTAACAGTCTTATTCATAACTAGCTGAGCCCGCGACTTCGTCCGCGTGGAATTTAACTTAACAAAAAAGCCCGCTCCCGCGTTCTGAGCCCGCACGACAGAACCCATTTTTTCATTTTTTAAAATTTTGTTTTTCCAAAAATAAAAGTAGCCTAAGTTACTGCTTATAACATCAGCTATCTACCAGTGAAAGTCCCGTCAAAATCGGTCCACCCATTTCGGAGATACTCTTTGATTTCATGTGTTTTTATTTTTTTACGCGGAACCCTAATTGTTTTTCAAAAATTAAAGTAGCCTAAGTTACTCCCTATTACAACAGCTATCTGCCAGTGAAAGTCCGGTCAAAATCGGTCCAGCCGTTTCGGAGATTACCCGGAACAAACACACAGACAGACAGACAGACAAAAAAATTTTAAATCGCGTTTTTGCTATAGGTGCCGTTTGTACTTTCATATGCATTTAGTGAAAAGGTGTTATTTTGATATTACAAACAGACACTCCAATTTTATTTATTTGTATAGAAAAGTTATGAAACAGATAAAGTGTTCGATAAACTCGTTATAGGAAGATTGTCAAAAAGTCGTATTCATAAAAGCATTTTAACACTAATCAGTTCTATAAACCTGTTATAAAGTTATAGAAGGCAGAACCCTACTATAACAGCGCTATAAGGTACAAGATGGCCGACTCTCGACAGCTGATTATCAAGAAACTGACATTTGATGCGAATAGTTCTATCACTGGGTACCTAGTAAGTTTCGTAAACAATTATTAGAATTTGCAGTAATTGAATTCTAATAAGAATATATTAAGTACACTAGTGTTTACTAATTTTATCATTATAATGCAAGCTTTAAATTTTAGATGCCATGGAAACGATTGCACGCCTTGTAAACCATACGCATCGAATAAAGATAATATACAAATGCAGGAGTTTCCTACAATGTACGCTTGCTATTGAGAGCATTGACACATGATATAATATGATTAAAATATGATTTTAGTCCGTAATATTGTCTATGCGTAGCTATATTAAGTAGGTGGACGCATAATATCTGCGGGCGATTCGTAACGTTGGCAACATATTTGCTTATAACATTATTTAGTTATAGTAGGTTTATAGAACGTTTATGAATATACAATTTTATCGAATGCTTTAAATGCTTTGATAAAGGAAGGAATGCTTTGATTAAATGCCTTTAGAGCATTTTAAGTAATGAACGTTTTAAACGTTCAATAAGCTTTTTTTATGAATAAGACTGTATGATTATTATAATATTTTCTCATGCCTACCCACGTCGATTATACAGAAAAAAAACAAGTACACAAACTTTAGGCTTAGCTGGGCTACGATTTTGAATCATAATTTTAATTACTAAATTACTTTTGGCCTGGTTGGTGATCTAAGGGCATCAGTACGTTAAAAAGCCGTGCATTGTACATCACGGGCGGCAAGGGTCGGAAAATTGAGGTCGTACGCAGCTCGTCTTCAGGTCAATTAAGCCTCCTCTCTCCGGATGTGGGAACGCGGTGTGAGCGGTGAGAAGTGGCGATGACGGGTTACAACCTTTTTTTTTTTTATTACATACATATAATTTAGCTCTTTTGACGTCCCACTGCTGGGCACGGGCCTCCCCTCAACATGAGGGGGATTCAGGCCATAATCCACCACGCTGGCCCAGTGCGGGTTGGCGGATTTCACATGTCTTTCGAAAATTGGTTAGATCTTCTAAGACATGCAGGTTTCCTCACGATGTTTTCCTTCACCGTACACTACTTTTTTATTTTAAACAACAAAGACGGCAACAGTCCTACAATCCTCATAATTTCAAGCAGTTACCGTACCCTACCGATGCTTGTTCTGCCAAAGATATTGCTCGCACGCTACCAACTTGAAGCGAAATCGGACAGAGGGAGGAGAAGGAAGAGGGGGGCTTCCGGCTCTCACTCACTCATTGTACGAGACGCATTGAACGAGTTGAATTAATTGTAGGAAAGGAACCGGACAGAAATACTCAGTTACATCAATTACATTTGTTTGGAAGTATTTATTACCTGTAACAAAGAAATAAAAATATCGTTATGATTGTTTTCAGATAAAAGGGAAAACAAGTTAGAAATTGTCCCGCTATGTCTTACAACTCGTACCGCTGGTCACCGTTTGCCATACTCTATGTAGAGTCATGTAGAGTCAGCATATAATGGGCGAGCGAGGAGAGCCGCTTTGTTAATTTTTGATGAATTGGATAGGTTAGAGTAGTTTGTTGCTTTAATAATACAGCGCTTTACGCGCTGACATCGTAATTTATGTTGGGATTGTACGCCACTACTGGTTTCGCGTTAAATTTTTAAAGAGAACGTGGTAAAAACAAAGAGGTGTAGTAAAATCGGGGATTACTAAGGATTAACCTAGTTTCCTCGCCCTCCAGCCAAAACGGGCGTAAGTTAGTGAAAGCTGACTTAAAATTCAGTCCGAGAGTCTATAATATAACTCTAAATTGAAAATTTAAAAACCCCCGATGCGACGACCTTTTCATCAAATGTATACTTTACCTAGTAGTTCTTCCAAATAAATAAGTGAGCGAGATTTGCGTAGCTCCCGTAGCTCAGTATTCATAGCTCATCTCGCAAATATCTGGTACAACTAGTTTCGATTCCAGATTATGAAAGCGCCATTTATATCAGTCGTTTTGGCTTCCTCATTTACAATCTAAGATAACTAATGCAATGTACAATCAACAGAAAATCTGTGTAAAAGTATGAGACATTATCTTGTTATGACATTATAATCATTGGCATTAGAATAGACAACGAATCTAAATATTGATACCACCGAGGTTTAATTCCTAGTAAAAGATTATCAATTATGATTGATATTGATGTAATAACTCTGATTGAGGTGGACGGGAGCAGCCCAGGGGAAGAATTTTCAATAACGCTTAAATTATTTTAAATTAGATTTGATTTCTGTATTTTTTCTCAATGGCGGAGCAGCGCCCTCTAGAATTATTATTGCGTAATATTCCATGACCATTAACAAAACTAACTAAATTTAACGCATGCGCGTATCCATCATTTGAAACGTGACTTATGGAACGTCTTTAGTTCATACACAAATCTCATATAAAATTGATAAAATATCATTTTTTTCCAGAATCCGGGAAACTTTTCAAATTTATAATATTGTAAAAAGCCAGTTCAGACTATTACGATAATTTAAAAATATAATAAAGCGAAATCGTTTCAGCCGTTCTCAAGTTATGCAAAGATATTATTCCAATGAGCCCAAATTTCGAACGGATTCGAGCCGTGGAAGTTCGTTTTGGCCGCGAATGTGGCTTTTTTACCTACAAAAGAGCTGATGATCTTCAAACGGCTGAACCGATTTTCATGAAACATAGCTAAGAACACTCTCGATCAGAATACCTATCTAACAAAAGAAACAAAATTGAAATCGGTTCATCAGCTTGGGCGCTACGTTGCCACAGACAGACACACAAATACACAGATACACAGATACACAGATACACAGATACACAGACACACAGATACACATGTTAAACTTATAACACCCCTCTTTTTTCGTCGGGGGTTAAAAACAAGATCTTTCTCGCGTAGTTAGCGGCTCCAGTAACACTTTAGTAAGTACCAACCTTGTCATCTCACGAAGAGAAAAAATGTCCTTTGTTTTATAAGGTTGGTCTTGGTGCGATAAAATATATCCGGTTAGTGTCATTTTTATCCGGATCTTGAATTACATTTGTGTTTTTTTCATATTTTTGGCTTTCTTCGTTCTAATTTCATAAAGGACTATGTTGTTTTTCTTGTTAACGGAAGAGGAGAGTATATTTTTATTTTCTAGATCCTGTAAACCTTATCAACATAAGAAATCTGCACGCACATATACGCAACATGCCAGAAGTGAGAACTCTGTTTAACAATAAAAATACTAATTACAAAGACGTTTAAGGAACGACTAATGGGCCCTATCTCATATTGGATATATGATGTACGTAAATATACATTGGCCCTCTCACCTCGGTGCCTAGTTTTGTTTGAGCCAGAAGCTACTACACGATTTGTGACAGAATAACCAAACAAAATAGATACCTACTTTACTTAGGTGTGTTGTGATTTTGTATGAACACCCAGATATTCTTGCCAGGCAAACATTTTAGGTTATTATTTAATCATTTGGTGGGTTCTTATTTTTTACCACCTAGAAATTCTGGGCTCTCACAACAACTCAAGATATGTACTTACCTCAAGAT
Source organism: Notodonta dromedarius (assembly GCA_905147325.1). NCBI lineage: Eukaryota > Metazoa > Arthropoda > Insecta > Lepidoptera > Notodontidae > Notodonta > Notodonta dromedarius. The sequence continues at coordinate 304,865 of LR990173.1, read as the reverse complement.
ATCTTCTGATTAGGTACTTACTAACTTATTTCGTTTGAGTTTAGTTTGTATGAAAGCCGACAAAACCTGGTCAGCCAAATTGGCACGCAATTGCCTGGTTTTAACAATTTCTTGCTTTAAACAGTTTCTTCATATCGCGTACGAAGAGCGAAACTTCGACATTAACACGTTTTTATAAAAAAGTGAGTATGGATACAAATCCATCACGTACAGAGCATACACTCAGAATTTCCGCTAGAACTATTTTCTTACGAACATCCTAATATCCATCTGTAGGCAATGATTAATGACGCCTCCACTGACTTATCTGAGCTGACTTGAAGCAAAAAAACATTTCTTCGGCCAGAATGCGCAAAAATCATTACCTACTTAGAAGGAAAAAAATAATTAACGGTGGGGATAACTAATGTTAAATTAATGGACGCTCTTGAAGACTGGGAGCGGATTGCTCGCTATTGATTAACTGGCCTATTTATGCCTAATAGTCTGGATCTTAGGGACTAGGAGAGCTTTGCGAACGACTTATTGTAAACTGTTCCGTAAATACTCGACTTAAGGGACAGAATTGAAATATACAAATTTTAAATAAGTACTGTTTAGATTTCGTAATCCAGAATTTCAGGGATTCAATAACATGTAAACTTTTGCCAGGGTACCTGGATATACATATATCCGTACTAAAAACGGCCGCTTATTTTTTCTTTTTTAAAAGATTACTAGCAATGTGTGTTTATCATATTACTAGTATTCCCTTTAGCCCCTCCAACAAAGCTAATGCTTGTGCTAGGAGTGGGCTCACGTCAATAGTTTAATGGCCAGGATGGGGATCGAACCCGCAACCTCTCAGCTCACGAAGACGGCCCCTCTAACCACTAGGCTATTGACGCTTCTAAATATACTATTTACTAATAATAACGTTTTATTTCTTTTAACATAATACTGGAAAGTATAACGGACAATAAAATATGTTTCTAAATTATTTCAAAGACCATGTACGTTCGCCTATAAATCAATAGGTATCTAATCACGTAACGTCAGGACTGTAGAATCGATTAGCCGTTATTCTCCACTGATTGTTACAAAAACTAAGCTGACAAATTCTCCATAATCTCTAACTACACGTCAGTACCACAACACTCCACGTGTAATGTCATCTTGAATTAAACGATGCCACACACAGTCGCCACGCGACATTCAGACTAATTAGAATACAAACCTTTAATCTCGAAAGATATTGTGTGCTATGTGATGGTGTGAAAGAACTAATGAATAATAATTCTTTAATTGTACAGGAAATAGTTACTTACTACGTTACTTAGTTTTACGCCATATTAACACAACAGGTTCCTATGCCGTCTAGCCTGAAACTTGGTTAGGTTTCTGTAGATTTTTTACATAAATCTATTGAGTTTACCTTTATTTAGAATAGAATTTATATTCGAATCCAGAGCCTCGTAAACAAAAAAAAATCAAATATGTTTTCCAAACTAACACCTCAATTCCACTTTTCTCAGAAACCTAATCTGAAACAGAAATCCAAAATATAGAAATTATTAGAAGTAGTTGCTGAACAAGGCTTTAGCTGTAAAGCCTCCGCATTTTTACCAGGCAGTGTTCTGAGTATCATCAGAGCACACTTGTATTAAACTCGCGTCAGTCGCACGCGTCTCGCGCCGTGGATTATTAAATTAACGTGTCGGCGGTAAGCGCCCATCGTTGTTTGATTGGTGGCGTCTTGAAAATTACGACCAACAGTACACTAGTTAGTTCTTTGGAAGGAGCGATGTTATTATTAAGGAACTGTTAACTGAAAATATAAGTAGTCCAACAAATCATAGTAGGCTAGCAGTTGAAGAACCAGGAAATAAAAATCTTAAAAAGTTACTAATTGCTCATTTAACAACAAATCGAAACGTACTGTCACATCGAAGCTGACTGTTGGGGATAGTCGGTGGAATTGAATAAATTGTGCTCTTATCTCTACTGATAGCGACATATGCACTTATTTTACACCCGTCCCCACTGATAGGGATGCTTTGGTATAGTCAGTACAGTAAGCCGGAATTTATTTCGAATTGTTCACTTGTAGTTGAGAACTGATTTTCAAATAAAGCAACGGCTTTAAAACATCTTCCCAAAAATTCCACAATAATTCCCTACTTCTCTACCGCCTGCACCGTCGTCAAGCAATATCTTATCATCATGTCGACAATTCCAAAACAAGAAAACATCATTTAAGTTGGGCCACGCACGACCTAATTCAGCGGGTGCGGTAAGCGGTCCACGTGCGGGCCATACATCAGACGGAGCCGGCGATGCCGCCGGCCACTTTGTAACGTGCCGGATTTTAGCTAATTAATCATCCGCACGTCGTATTAGCGGGGCTCGTGTTACCTGCGCGGGCAAGGTTGATATGGAATATTTATCAAAAAAATGTTGAGTCGTGAATCGTGTTAGAAATAATCTTACCGTTCTCCGACAGAAGGGAATGATATTATTACTTCGGTACATTTCATAATCTTTCATTATTTTGCACTGATTTATCTCCCAATGAGCTGTGGGAGTCGTCGGTGTGGGAGCCAAAACTTGTAACACCCGCTCCACACGATTGAAGACACGGACCGACAGGTAAACACAGTTTCCTGACGGCGTACTAATTGGTTCGCATAGAACTGTCCTTCATCAGTGTAGGCCATGTGGTTCGTGATAAACTTATTTACTGTTTGTGCGTGTAATTTAGGATTATTATATAAAACTGACAAGTACCAACCCATAAATCGTGTTGCTAATGAAACGCTACCAAAGGCACTTAAGAAATGACGCGATAGTACCTACCTACAGTTCTACAATCAAGCTTACATTCTATGTTCTCGATATACAAGCACTCATAGCAATTCCCCCCAATCTAATATATTTCACTTTATACAGAAACAACTTTATTGTGCTCTGGAACAATGTTTAAGTATCTACAAAATATATTTAACAAATTTATAAGCACTGTACAATAATGTGTCAACAAATCGTGCTTGAAAACCAAAAATTTAGACTTTATGCTCTTGATCGTAAAGTATAAAATAGTTAACTCAAACGGTACATAGCCAACAGATTATTGCGTCGCGATTGTGGAATAGTCCTTAACTTAAGGCGTGGCAGGGCGTTCCCTGCTCTGGATTTATATCAGGAGTCGGTTACAAATCTTGGGAGAGCCACACTCGAAATACAGTTCACTTTGTACCGGATTTACGTTTATTAAGCGAAGTTAAGATGCGATACGTACACTCCTATCTGGGTCGAGCGAACAAAGGGCTTCAGTATTCTAAAGCATGGAAGGTTCGGTTAGTGAGAATTTAATTATATTGAGTACTGCTTTGTTTATTGAGATTAACAACAAAAATAATTGAACAAGTGTATAACTGATGAAAATTCAAATAATGATATAGTTGTTACACGTGTCGATAATAATACGTAATTCATCTTGTAGGAAAGTAAAGTTACGCAGCAAGACATAATGGACATGATGACAATTTTTAATGTCATAATTATATAAGGTCTTACGATTACTATTAGCAAAAATAATTTAAAAATTGGAAAAATACAGACGTTTTAAATTACCAAAACATACAAACCAGTGCAGTACCTATGACGTCATAACTGAGTATAATGCGTCTAAAAATACTGAAGACAAAGTTACTATACAAATAAACGAAATCAAATACTGCCTTTTTGAGGCTAGAACAAAAAACAATGCAAAAAAACAACTAACAAACAGCCTAATTCAAATTCCAAGGACTTGGGTGTTGAAACTAAGTAGAAAACTTCACGTTAGCCATGTAGACAAATGAGTACGAAACAGGAAAGAGTAAAAAATAAAGAATTGATGTCTCGCAAGTAATTCTCGCGACAGTTAAAGTTTACGCAGTGCGGGCCAAATGTTCCAAAGTTTTGACTTATCGGCTCGCAGCGATAGAAAAAATTTGGTCTCCTTTTGTAAACAACAAGAAGCCGTTTGGATCGGGTCAACTGCCGGCATATGATGGAGAACCGTTAGTAACGCTGGTTGCGCGCGGAAACACAATTCACATCCAACTTTCCAATCAATCTAGTTTAGTAGGTAGGAACTCAGTTCTTACAAGAAACAATTTACACAGCCGCTCTACATTTAGAGGCTTTATACACTTTCTTATAACAATTCTGTCAGTTGATTTTAATTATTACAACTTACTTATTTGTTCGCCAACTGTTCCTGCCATTTTTAACACCCGACAAAAAAGAGGGATGTTATAAGTTTTACTTGTGTATCTGTATATCTGTGTGTCTGTGTGTCTGTGTGTCTGTATGTCTGTGTGTCTGTCTGTGGCATCGCAGCGCCGAAGCGGATGAAACGATTTTAATTTAGTTTTTTTTTGTCTGAATTGTATCTTGGTCGAGAGTGTACTTAGCTAAGTTTCATGAAAATCGGTGCAGCCGTTTGAAGATTATCAGCTCTTTTGAAGTTTAAGAAGGAATATGAGCAGCTTCCACGGGTCTGATTCATTCGTAATTTGGTACCTGTTTTTTAATTATATTGCAAGGACATGGTACCTTTAACTGATACTGCAGCGACACCTGGAACTTGCTGGATACCCTACTCCTCACCAACTTATAGCAGAGTTATTATGTTTGGGCTCATTGGAATAACGGATAAGAGATCGTAGTGTCGTGTTGATCGTAGTGTATTTACTTCTTCTTCTTTCGGTGCCTCTCCAACTAGTAAAGGTCGGCTATCAGCTTGTGGAATGTATTCCTGTCTTGCGCAAGGCGGAAAATTTGCACAGCGATGCCTGTCCACTCCCGAATGTTGCAGAGCCACGACTTTTTGCTGCGGCCACTTCGTCTCTTGCCGGCGACTTTGCCCATCATAATAATTTGCAGTAGCTGATATCTGTTGTGTCTCAGCACGTGTCCGAGATAAGCGTGTATTTACTAGTAATGGGTAAAAAGTATAAATTTGATCAAAGCGTTGCCGTATCGGGGGTTTTTTTTTTATTTGGCGTTGTTCATTGTTATTTAAATTAAAACTTCCAAGTTTTCGCCGGCTGTCAATGGGAAAAATATTCAATTTCACCAATTCATCGATTACTAAGAAGCCAAGTTAATTCAAAGTTAAACGTAAAATTAACAAGTACATGGTTCATTAACGTCTGTCTTTGTAAAGTTCATCGGAGTTGGGTAAGAAGTGGAAAATTTTGTAACTCCGCACCACCGCCGAGTTCGCCTCCGCCGGCGACTCGCTTTGATTGTTTAGCGATAAATTTGAAGGAATTTCGAGGAATTACTCGGCTAATGTTCCCTTCAAAAGTTATAACGTAAATTATAATGGAGAAAACGACGCCCGGTGTTTCATACATCTTAATTTGAAATTGGGTGTGTGATCACGTTGATTGCCGGTGCATGGGTATTACCCACTCCCTTGCTGCCAGCTTTGAACCTCGACCTATGTGTCAACGCTGATTGTCAAAATAATATTACAATACAGAACTTTTGTATTTACTCTTACGATTGAATAAAGGCAGTATGATTACGTTGCATGCTATGCATTGTTAGACCCATCAATTTTACATTAAGACCGCTGATTTGACAATAGTTTTGCGCCACAAATTGCACAAAACTGTCTAATTCAAAAAATGAGACGACTGCGATTGCGAGACTTATATTAAACCATGAAACTAAAACTTGTCAAATCGGGAAATACAAAAGCGTGGGTTATAAAAAGTTAACTCGACGACACTCGAGTTCATATGGAGAAAGTTAGTGGGACACTTTAGCAAATGTGCCGATTTCGACACCCCGAGCGCGCCCGCGCCCGCGCCCGCGCCCGTGCCGCGGCGACATAACAAAAAAGTTTTTTGACTTATTGGCGTATGAGGGGGCCTGTTGGCGTAAACATGTTGGATGTTTTTTAGGCGGCATTTAGGCCAACTAGTTTATAAGTTACAGACGTTTACGGGACGGGGTCAGGCCGACCGTGAACACGGTTGTTTGCCTACATCGACGTACCCAATAACATCCTCGTTACTTTTGCAGCAAGGATCTATAGAATTACTCTTTTATTGCTGCAACTTGATTAGCTCTAAATCTACATCAGAATTTACTAGATGGCAACAAAATTTGCAGCTACTAACTTAAACCTGTAATATTAATTTTTGTACCGACCGCTATCATAGTCGGATTTTGGAAATTTTATTTAAAGCAGTCTGAATTTGTTTTTGTTCAACCTCAATAATAATTTAGGCGGTAAGTTCTCCTTTCTTTTGGTGTGTCCTCTGAGTGTCATTAACATAACGGACATTTACTAAAAATACCGTATACCTACCTCCTTGCCAAAACAATTTCTTCACCAATAAAGTGTTCAGTGTCATCACTTTATGTTTGAAGTTCAGACAACTTCTTAAGTTCCTCATAGTTGTTAATTAGTGAACTAATTAAAACATTTTTAACATCGCCCAGTTAGAGTTGATTAAGCGCTTAGCATTTCTGCTCGGCTCCGAACTTCGCGAGGTCTATTGTCCTATCTCTGAAGTTTGTTCCACTTACTCACTGTATACGATCGACTCATTAGGATTAAGAAGCGACTGACTTCTCAATCCGTATTACTTATTGCATAATCCAGTTTTGATTATGTTTGAGCTTCTAAGCGATTATAAATTTTGGATTGGAAAGTGTGCTTTAGATTTTTTTATTTTGCGCAATTTCGTAGTATTTTAAAATATCCCATAGTTTTGTGATCGATAATCTATTAAATTTTCGTTTTGTAAAATTATTTTTATCCGTTTTTATGTTGAAGCATTAGATAGCCTATTGGTTAAAGCACGCCTCTTGCGGACACCAAGTCTTGGGTTCAAACCCCGGCTCGCACCTCTGGATTTTTCGAAATCTATGTGCGAATCATAAATTCTATATGATTATCACTTGCTTACGGTGAAGGAAAACATCGTGAGGAAACCTGCATGTCATAGAAGATCTAACCAATTTTCGGAAGACATGTGAAATCCGCCAACCCGCACTGGGCCAGCGTGGTGGATTATGGCCTGAATACCCCTCGTGTTGAGGGGAGGCCCGTGCCCAGGAGTGGGACGTCAAAAGGGCTAAATTATATACAAGGTGACACATAATGGGTATACTTTTTTTTTCAAAACTTTACTTTGTAATTCTAAAACCATCAGCTTTGGAGGGAACTTGAAAAACAAAAGGTGTTATAGGAATACAGCTGTTGACCGATTTCACAAGTCTACAAAACCTTTAGTACTTCAACTGTCCCACAAAGCCGATAGTTTGAGATTTACAAAGTTAAGTTGCAAAAAAAATAGTATACCCATTTTGTATCACTTAGTATATATGTATGTTGAAGAGGGACTTGCCCATAACTTGGCCATGTCTACACAATACTTTTCTGCAATAGGGAGGTTCCCTTATTGTAGTGTTATGTGTAGACATGGCATTTCAGATATTTCTTATTCTGAATCAACACCAGAATATAAGAATGTGTTAGTATTTTGCTGGACACTACCAGCCCTACACATGATCGAAAAATAAATATTATTATGAATATTATTGTTTTAACTTTCTAATTGATACATAAAGCATATATTAAAACCTGTAGTACCTATACGAACATTATTCCACATTTTTTTTTCTCATTTACCTCAACTAATCCTCGTTTGCCTCCTACCACAATCATTTAAATCACCATCCGGGTTTCTCAAAGTATTTACCTCAAATGGCTATTTAACAATTCGCTGGCGCCAGCTATCAATCATGCCAGCGATTAAAGGCCGAGCAGCGATAACTTACGAAAGCCAATCGTTTAGCTATGGTAGGGGACCGGTGATTCATACATAGCTGAACATAATTTAGTGGAGGGAAAATATAGTGGTTGCAAACTTTTAGAGAGGTGTGTTTGATTTGGGTTTTAGAGGTGGGTGTTGGTGCATTTAATTTGTGGATAGTGTTTGTATGCCTTTGAATTGTAAGGTGCTCTAGATGTGTAGTAGGGAAAATTATATCAATAATATTGTTAATCAATGAAAGATCAAAACCTGTAGATTCACAGATTTTATCTTACTGTGGAACACATAAATTATTGTACGACATGTATCTGTACATTCATTTGTGTGGAAATACTACCTATATCTTCTCATTGTCGAATTACGAGCATCTTGTAAAGTCTTAAGGACTGCCTGTAAGGTATCTCTGTAAGGCTTCACATACCATGTCTGCGATGCCACATCGTAGACACGGTATGTGGTATGTGGCAGTTATTAATTATTTCGATGGTGACAGTAGATTCTACAGGTACACCTGTCAATCGTCGACTATGCCGAGGGGCATTGGCACCTGACAGTGCTCAACCTCAACCTCTACCTTCGCGACAATTAGTATATACTGACAGTAGTAAAGTGTGAGATAACGTCAGCCCAGTCTAACCAAGTGACACGCGGTGAGCTGGTTTATTTTCCCTCGTTGGTTTATCCACACGCATACTGTTATTAACTTTGACTTTGTTAGGAAACTCTTAATCATGTGCGTCATTCCCAAATGTGTCAATCATCAATTGACTTATAATCCAACGGGTATCGCGATCACACATCAAAACTCAACTGGAATGGAATAGTGTTGTCAGTGTCGGAACAGCGCGAGCGAGGCGACCTCTAGTGCTGATGACGCACATTGTTCCCAGTGACGGGTCCGTTTCATTTAGACATCGTGTTCGGCGTGTGTAGCGGTATGCGGGCGGGGCCGTCCCGTCATGTGTGTGTGGTTATCTTTTGACTATTGTGTTCGATGTTTAGTTGGGTATTGGAAATGTGAATAGTGTTTGTATGATCCAAGTCTACTTTATACAGGCCTCGTGTGCGTGCAAAGTTTCACTAAGTATGATTCAAATTTAGCCTTTCAAATTATTAGAAATGACAAATAAATGACTACAAGTAGATTGGATTATAAAACGGCAGATAATTACAATAGGCACGTAGAGTCGAGGTATAATGGCATATAAGGTCGCTCCCCTATTTCTTTAGATCTAAAAGTTAATATGGAAAATTTAGTTGCGCTTACCCGTTCGAAGAATACAAGGATAGTGGTATATAAGATATTAAAACAACATACAATACAATTCTAATAACTGAATACTCTGTTTCCTTACGAGCTAGGTAATAAGATCGGCTAACTGCACCGAGTGTTTGCGGGTTCAATTCCCGTCAGGGTTAATTTCGGAAATGGCCTATTCGTAATTTTCCCTGGTCTGGGTGTTTATTGGATCTCCCCCAGTCCATGGTAGGGTATTCATAGTACAAGCATTGCTTAGTTTGAGTCCATACAGTTGGAATGTATTCCTGTCTTGCGCAAGGCGGAAAATTTGCACAGCGCTTGCGATGCCTGTCCACTCCCGAATGTTGAAGAGCCAGGACTTTTTGCTGCGGCCAATTCGTCTCTTACCGCGACTTTACCCATCATAATAATTTGCAATAGCTGATATCTGTTGTGTTTCAGCACGTGTCCGAGATATATATGCTATTTTCCGTTTTTTATTGATGCTCTACAGTTCACGTTTTTGTTTGGCTTTTCGTAGGACTTCAACATTAGTGATCTTCTGTGTCCAGCTGATTTTTAATAAATAATCTAAAAGTTATTTACATTCTTAACCAACTAAACCCATCCCAAATACATCCCCAGCATCCAAATCTCGATATAACCTAGTTAGTTGTTTTTTCACGGAAAATTATTATACTTAAACCCAAACTTATTCTTTTACAAGGAAAACGTCCACCCTTAATAACGTTAGGGTGGGTTTGCATGCGCTAGTCAAAGAGCCGCGCAAATTGAGTAGGAAAGAACGGAAATTAAAGGAACGGGAGTTCGAGCGAAGTAGCGGAGTTGGGCAGGAACACAGACGGAGGAGGTATGCTTCCGCGTGTAGCTTATTTATATACTCATAGAGTTGCTAATTGTGTACACTGAGAAATGTGTAGATTTAATACAGATCACTTGTCATGGTTGTCCAAAATGTTGTGTCGTGAGGAGCAGTAGACGTGCCTGCGTTTTGGGATTAGTATGAGTTCAGAACTTATTCAAATACCGATCGAATGATTGAATCTCTCCATACATTCACCGGTAAAGCTGCATTTGAAGGAAACATTTGATCACTCGGTTGTTATATAACTTGTACTAATCCCCCTCCCTGGGCAGATTAATATGTTGATACGAAAAAATGTTACCAAATGTTCAGTCAAACACCTATATATCTCGAACTGAGCAATGCTTCCCACAAGTACCGGGTGACCAACCAATCCAGACTAGGCTGAATAATGACAAGACCATTTCCGAAATCTGCCAAGGGAATAATCCAGTTTTACTGTAGATATCTAATAGGGATAGCAATGATTACGTACTTACAAAAAGTATCAAGCTTTAAAGCTCAAAGTATCCCTATCTTCGTGTATCTGTACCGTCATCAGTCCGCCGGCCATCAGATTACGGAGACGAGCGACACACACTGTCTTCAAAGCGGACGGGGAGGTAAGAAGTGGGGGGAGTTCAAGATGTTGCGAACAATGCTGGTTTATTATTGTGGAAGACAACACGATACAACACTGTTGTGTGATGTGCACGTGTCGTCCAACAGTGTCAGCTCTCCCTGGGGTCATTTGATGCTATGGCTGGTTTTTATTACGCTCTTACTGCGGTGTACTTTTATTGTGTAGATCAGACCTTTTCGGCTCATGCTCTGTCAAGATTAGTTTCAGTGTAGTTGAGGTGAAATTTTGTAATCATTTAAGGGGGAAAATGTTAATATATTTTCTAAACTATTAGTAAAAAATATATTTTGACATTTATAAAGTTTTGTGTTATCTTGGAGTAGTTGCAAACACATTAATTTCAATCTTTATTTCAGTAGAAACACATTTCGTGTAGAAATTAACACATCTATTAACTTATTAGATCCCACTGACACAGATTGTCCCTTTCGTAACTACTTATCTCTCCAAATAATGATGTTCTCAACAAACAAGTATGCAGGAAGTATTTCAGTCAAGTCGGTCAACGGGTAATAGTCCGAGACTTGGAACTAAACTTGTGACCCGCGGGGGCCGGCCCGCTGCCCCCATAACTGTAAAAGGAGTAGGCTCGCTTCTCGGCTAAACCAGATTGTATTTAAAAAACTAAAAGGTTAATATATAGTTTATATTATTATTTCCAGAGCATAACATGAAGTATGGACGTTCTATATATTCAAGTGCATTCAGCCGTTTATGCGTACTGTTTAGTGAAAGTCACAAACAAACAAACACAACGTGAAACATACACTTCCACATTTGTTGTTACAAAGAAAATGTTACAAATTTGGTTGCCCATGAAGCTGAAAGCTTTATTACTTGGTAAGACCTATGTACTCGTACCTTAACGAAAAGTCAAATAAATGAACTGTGTCAAATTGTAAGTTGTGTAAATAAAATATTTATTAGTTCTATATGGCATCGAAATTATAGGAACGCTTATGGAATTTGATTAATAGATGAAACATTGATTCAATTTGATTAAGTCATAATTTTCCTAATGGATAAACAATCAATGAACAACAATCAATCGATTAATGAAGCAGCTAATCCCGTATTTATCACATATATCGAAATTATCAATAAACTCATCTTCCAACAATATTCTTTACCACCTTATTCTTCATTTCTGAAAGTCGTGCCCGTCCTGAAACAGCTTAACGGAGACATTGACCATGCTTCCACCTCACTCTATATTCTGCTAGTCGAGTCTCGTTATAGCTTTTTTTTTAAGTCCCCAAGGTCTTTTCAGTTCTATGCTCCCTACTGCAACCAGAAAGAGTAACCATTGAGTTTCTTGCCGGCTCTTCTCAGTGGAAGCAGCATTCCGAACCGGTGGTAGATTCTGACTATTCATAAATGCTTTGTTGGCTTACATGAATAAAAACAATTTTGAATTTTGATTTTGAATTTGAATGGTACAGATCATGGAGAGCCTAGTACTGACCCTGAGTTGCTTGATAATGGATCTGCTTGTTCGTTCTGCAGTTCAACGTATGCGCAACATTCTACTCCAACACTACATCTCAAGAGGTTCGCGCTTTTTTCGGTCTACTGCGCGCATTGTCCAATAATCTCAGCAAGTTAATCCCCCCTTCACCGACATTAATGAAACAAAGAGTCAACAACTTGGATGACTTCTGAGATAATCCGAACCATGGCCACTATCCTTAACTACGACTACCTACTCAACGGCTATCGTTACTGCGCGCTATACACTACACACCCGAGCACGCTTCCAACATAATATATGTCTCGTTTATTCCGCAATGGACTTTGTTACTTTATTAGTGCCAAGTTTAGTTTTAATGGCAGGCCAGTCCTATGCAGGCAATTCCCATTACAATATAAACTCTAACCCCCATATAATAAGATTTATAGTTTGTTATACTATTTCATGGATTACCGAGCAATTTGGGGTGCTTATGTAAGTTATATCACTGCTTACTTCTAAGACGTAGCCTGCGATAATAATAATGAGTATACGGAGAAGTAGATGTCGTGTTATTTGTTCCTTAAACGGTGTAATATGGGGAAATGGGATGGAGATAGGTGCCGGGGGAGTAATGGCCTGAATGACCGCAATAATATTGCTCGTATGAACATTTGCTCGTCAGGTAAATGCTCAAAATTATGTTTCGAGGCCGAAGTTGATGAGACAAGTGCGATTCGTATTGTTAGTATTATTGTATTGGTGGTACCAATGAGTCTACCATCAACATATTATAAATAATACTTAGCTGTAGGCTTATTTTTCTTATTTCCAACAAAGATTATAACTTGCTAAATGGTGAAGAAAATCATCGTCAAAATATCTAAACGTCTTTCGAAAGACGTGTGAGGTTCGCCAGCCCGAACTGGGCAGTATGCTGGACTATGCCTCGAATCCCCCTTGCGTTGAGGGGGAATGTGCCCAGGGCCCAGGCACATACCAGTATATCAGTATTATATTCCTATCAATAAATAAATAAATAAATAAATTATGACAATAGTCTCGCCCCCTTTACATTGCAACCAAAATACTATCGGCGAAATGCCGTTATCAAAGTTTACTAAAACTACTAAGTTATGTACGCATACTACACTGGCAAGTACTGTTTTTAATATTTTAAACGACTATATTTTGGCCAATTTAAAAGTTACTTTGCATATTGTTTCATTATTAGTAATCGTAGGTACCTTATCCAATTACGCAATAAAAAATAACTTATCATCCTCGTTATTTGTCACATAAAACATTACTTAACTACTAGTCATAAGCCTCATGAATAATACATAAAAGATCTACCGCGTTATTAAAACTTATTAAACATTTCATAAACCCGATTTACGTCAGATTTGACTTGGACAAAATTGATATAAATCGGGGTTATAACGTGTTTAACTGTTTTTTTCAATAACACCACTAAAGTAACACTTTTAAAGCACTTGAAATACGAAGTGACACAATTAAGTCACGTTCGTCTCTTTCAAGCCACGTCCACCCCGGCCCGGCCCGGCTTGCGCGCCGCGCCCGGCTCCGTGTGGCCTCGTCCTAATTCCCCTATATTTTGCGCTACACCCTCGCACGGAGCATCGGTGCTGCAGTAAATAACAATGTATTGTAGACGTGAACACATTAGTGCTTACACAACACCGCGACCGTGATCCAGGATGGTTCTGTCAGATACATTTGTAAATAGTTAAACAAAGGATTTTTTACCAAATATATGGTATTGCGACGATGATGCTGCATGCTCATATTGTGTTGCTATTCCTGTGAATGCATACCCAACTATACTGTTTCCTCTTGAAGGGAGTAGAGTTCATTGAGTTTCTTGCCGGCTTTTCCTAGTGGAAGCAGCTTTCTTCATTCAGCTCACTTATTCGGATCCATCCGGCAATAAGCAAAGTGATAAGAATTTCTTAAATAAAGAGCCAAATAAAAGTGAACCAATAATCTAAATAAAAATCGAATGAGATCAATAGTGGTGCGTGGCTCGCGCCTTCGGGATCGCGGAAATGCGGGGAAATCCACTTTGCTAGGCGAGGAAAACACAATTATACGACGTTTGTCACCGGCAGGAGGGCCAGGTTGACTTGATCGATTTTTTATAACTATTATACAATTATTACGTTTTACCTAGGCAGTGATTGGGGATTTTGTTACCCAATCTGATCAAATAAAACAGGGTACTGTGTAAAAGGCCCATGAAATATTGTTTTTGCAATAGAATTACAAAGCATTTTCGTTCAAAAATATGCATTGTAAAGCAATTGTAATAGGATTAAAATGTCCATAAATGTAGAGGCTGGTAGTAGGTAGCCAAGAATCAGATGTAAATCCTACTAATATTATAAATGCGAATGTTTGTGAGTGTGGATGTATGTATGTACATACATACATACAAACATACATACGAGGGATGCCTTTTAAGTTTTGTCGTTTGAAGAAAAAAACACAACTAGAACCTTATAGTACTTTTTATTGTTTTTCAAGGTATTCACCACGTAGCTTAATACACTTTTCCATTCGCTCAAACCAGTTATTATAACATTTATTCCACTCTAAAGTGGGGGTGTTCAAAATGGCTGACTTGAAAGCGTCGACTGCTTCTTCACTGGACTGGAACCTTTGACCACGAAGACTTTTCTTAATTTTAGGAAATGTAAAAAAATCGTTAGGGCTTAGGTCAGGACTGTATGGAGGATGGTCAAGAATTTCTACTTTTTCTTGCTTCAAATACTCAATCGTTTGACGAGCGCTGTGTGAACTTGCATTGTCGTGGTGCAGGATGATGCGTCGCTTTGAGTTAGATTTTCGAAGTTCGGCGATGACTTGTGGTAAACAAACAGTGGTATACCACTCTGCGTTAACCGTTCTACGATTATCAAGTGCAATAGTCGCAACATGGCCGGTTTTTCTAACGAACGTGGTCACCATCTTCTTTGAAGTGCTTCGAGAACGAACAACTTTAGTCGGCTTTGGCTCGTCTTGAAAGACCCAGATTGTAGATTGTTGTTTGGAATCAGGATCGTAGGCATAGATCCAAGATTCGTCACCACTGATGATGTCGTAGACGTGATTTGACTCTCCTCGGTTGAACCTTTGCAGAGTTTTCTTACACCATCTGACGCGGGCCGCCTTGTGATCGTCGGAAAGCAGATGCGGTATCCAACGGCAAACTAGCTTTCTTACACCAAGCGCTTCATGCAAGATCTTCTGAATGGTTGTCCCTGAGATGCCTAATAGAGCCTCTATCTCTCGATACGTCACATGACGATCTTCGAGAATTAGTTGTCTCACTCCAATGATGTTATCTTCAGTGAATGCAGATTTTGGGCGACCTTCGCGAGATTTGTCACTAACACTAGTATGTCCACGCTGGAATTCTAAATACCAGCGTTCGACAGTCCGCAGACATGGGGCTTCATCCCTGAACACAGATATTAGCTCTTCAAAACACTGAAGTCGTGTCAGGCCTCTTCTAAAGTTGTAGAAAATTATTGCACGAACATTTTCCTTAGAAAGATTCATTTTCGTACGTAACCTGACAGATTCTAATCGACGCTGTGACTAAACAATAACATTAATCCTAATACATTCAACTGTTTTGAGATTCGAAATTTAAACACATTCGAATATAGAACAGTTCCAAATTAAAAATTGCCGGGAATTATGGAAACGACAGAACTTAAAAGGCATGCCTCGTACAAACATACATTCATACATATGAATGTATGTTTGTATGTATGTTTGTTACTCCTTCACGCAAAAACTACTGAACGGATTTGGATGAAATTTGGAACACAGATAGATTATAACCGGGATTAACATATAGGATAATTTTTAACCCAATAATCCAATACTACGCGGATGAAGTCGCGGGGCACTGCTAGTTTCGTTATAATTAGATTTATGGGAAGTGGTTACAATACCCAAACATGGAATGCTTGAATAAATTTCATTGGAAGTGATTTCAGCAAAACTAAACCAGGTTGTGTAAATTGCCGACCGACATACGAGTATAAATGAATCGTTGGAATATAAGACACACATTTATAAACTTATCCTACTCTTACTCTATCACCTAACCTCCCAACAAGCCTTGCCTTGCCAAAGCAGGCCCACTTTATAAAGTGGTTTCAAAGAGCGTCTCGACATAGACCAAACTCGAGACATGAAGGACAGGTGATTTGATTCGAAGAGTCGGGCACTCGCTTGTGTGGCGCTTTGGAGGATCCGATGAATTATAACGGCTTGTGATGTAAAGATTTTGGGATATGACTGTTAAAGAGCCAGATAAATAACTGTCATGATTATGATAAAGTCAGACTTATCGTGTTCCTCCAATGGAGAAATTTTGAGATCAAAGGCCGAAGTTCTTACGTATCTACTTTCCGTGTTAATATTCCGTAAACGAGCTAACGCATTTTCCCGGAGGATGATAGCCAATTCGTGTATAGTGGTTCGTAGGCTTGCTGCTCCACTGACTGGTTACAGGTTGCACAAGCGTTGCATAGTGTGAGACTGTTTGTCTGTACCAGGTAAAGTCTCCATTGATGTCATTGAGTCAGATTTGCTCTATAAGCACTACATCATCTTCATCAATTAGCAGGCCACAGCTAGACATACACCTCTCCAAATGTACACCAGAAAGCCGATACTTCGGCTTTTACACTTCTCTCCATTGCAAAGGATAGCCTTATTACTGGACAGAAATAAAAATGAATATCTCATAGCTGCTAAATCCGACAATTTCTTTATAAATATTAGCAGAGTATTGAAATTTATGTGCAACACCCAAACTAACTCTTGATATTTACAAATCACTCAAAACGCTCGGCCAGTGAACGGACAAGGTTACAAAGGGTAGCCCAATAAAATAAACTGAGACGCTGGTAAACAGTAAATATGGCGATCTGCGCGCCCTCGGGGCCTTCTGGTAATAGCCTCTGCAAATACGAGTTATGGATTTGAACTCGCGAATATATTGCTATATATTTGAGAAATAGTCCGACCTCAGTGCTGTTGGAGTAATTTAAACTGCTTTCAAAAACTAACCCCTTCCCTCAATGTAAGAGTTCGGAAGATTCGAGACATAGTTCGGCACGCTGGCCCCGCGTCCGTTGGTGAACTTCACACAGATTTTTCGAAATACCTTCAGTAAGTTGAAAATGAAATTCGCCCATGCAATCCGAAAATCACAAAGGTGTGAGCCGAGGTTTGAATTTGCATTATACATATACCTTGTTTCAAACCGTGAATTCGACCAGTTAGCTACTACCACCAATATATTACCACCTCTATGAACGTACGCAATGCTCAGACTTGAGATACCTTCATAATTGATTTATGGTCCACAAAGCAGGCCAAAGCACATAACATTACATAGTATACTTCGCGCTCCCCAGCCACTTGTATAAAAATAAAATAAAGGCGAGTGTGCCAGGGCTCTGCACCGCGTAGCGCGGAGGGCCTGTGTGTACGCACGTATTACCATATCCATACAGTTTATTATCTCAATGGTGATGTTTCAAAGAAAATATAACTTTATAAGAAACGCTTAGAAAGACTTTGAGGATAAGCATTTATCGCTTGAGGATTGTTTTTAGGGTTCCTTAACAGTTCACTGAAAAATAATCATAATCACAAAAACGTCTACATGTCACTGAAATCAATTAGAAAAAATACTTTGATGAATAAATTTCTCGAAAATCTTTCTTTACGACGACTTAACGACGTTAAAGTTATGTTTTTCTACAAAAAAGCCTTTTTTACGGAACCCTCAGCACTCGATCCAAACTCGCACCTGCCAGGTCTGTGTAATAAAGTTAGCGCCATAAGTCTCGTAGGCTCGTTATTCTAGATAAGTTGAGAGAGTTGTTGAAACGAAATGTTAATTCGAAGTTGGGGAACATTAAGCTGACTCAAAATATGGGATTGAGTGGGTCTCCCGGCGTACTGAGTTTAGGGTTTTGTTTTTACATTTTAAGGGGACCTGTTGGGTTTATTTACTGCTTGCTGAAGAGGAATACAAGAAGAAACTAAATGTAAATTACGAATGATGAAATTAGAATGAGATAACTAAGACAGATACATACTCAGAAGTACCTAGTCCAGAAGGCTGTACATGGTGGTCACGACCCTCAGTCATAAGGAATCGATGAAGAAGATGTAAATATTTCCGCAATTTGATTTGAAGCATCTGAACATAAAATAATTTATAGCGTGACATCAAGTAATGCTATTGGCTGTAGAAGATATTGTTTGAGTACTACTGTCAACAAAAAAAATTAAAACGTATAGGCAAATGTATAGGCACACAATGTAGATGACAGCACAATTTTTGCAGATTACATTATCTCAACCAAATTTTCAAGAAAGGATAAGTAAATAAAATTATTCTGACATGCCCTGTTCAAATGTGTGTTGATCCGCACTAATGGTAAGTTATAAACAAGAGGACCTGACCTGAACATGTCGTAATACCCTATCACAGAGTCGCCTTTAGTTTGTTTCATTGAAACTTGTCAAATATGTAATTTCATTAATATTATAGATAGGTAGTTAACATCGTATTGAGCGGTGACAACGCTATAATGTGTGTCTGAATAGGTTTAAATTGTGATTAATGTTGTGAGGATTAATTAATAGATACGAAAATAATTTTCATCACAATTAAACACTGAATGATATTATGTTTCAATTTGAATAATGAATATGCTATAACTACAATATGCATAAGTATATATACATTTTCAAATATTCCTCATTAGCTGACTGCCGCCATCACGCGATTACACTTATTTGTAATTTTATAGTTTTTAAACTAAACGAAAAAGTTGTCAGATAAATACAACCTATTGATAAATAATGTAGTGATAAGCTGCGCATGACAACACATGCCCAAAAAAATCAATAAATTTCTACCGATTATAGATAACAACTGCCTGTGACCACAGCACTTATATTATTATATAATAAACCCCGCGGCTTGGCCCACGACCAGCACGAGCACGACCCCCCGCCGGACAAGCTGCGCTTCATTACCGTCTAGAGGTCACCTACATGATCAATGTTCGTTCATTCGTAATCCTACTAACGAATAGAATCGTACATTTGTAATTACAGATGTTGAATTAAGGGATTTGGACAACCAACTTGAAATATGTTTTGGGTACTTAAAAAAGCACTGAATAGGTGACATTAATTTATCGGTCTATAATTCAGGCTTTCACACCATTTACATTGCTTAAAAATTCCTCATACTAAATAATACGTGTGCAATAAATAATATGTACAAAACGTAATGTGTGTACGTGGGTGGCGTATAATGGATTATCCCTAAGAACTATCTCTGAAACACTCAGACCATAGCAAATTACGAAATAGTACATTGTTACACGAGTGGTGAAAGTGACTTATTTAGTCCCGAGACAGGGTTTGGCACCCGAGCGTAGCGAGGGCGCTAATAGTTCGAGGGACAAAATAAGTCTTTCACCCGAGGTAAACACTGTGCTTTTCATTACGAATACAAGGAAAGTAAAAATAAAAACAAGAATTGGCTAAAGAAATAATACAAAGAAGTATGAACAATACTCTACAACTCGAAAAAAAAAATGATCGGATTGCCGCCTATTTTGTTTTTTTTTCGTTGGCCGGCCAACTTCATTATTTAGCCATTATTTTTCATTTTCATCTCTAAATATTTTGCCCAAATCTATGTTATTTTAAAGAAATTCTTGAAACTAAATTATAATTAAGTCATTTAAAAATATATATTCTTTAATTAATACTTAACTATATGTTATTTCAATTTTACATCGTGCTGTAATTGAGTGACTGTAGAAAAAGTTTGAACATGGTTCCATAGAAATGTGAAAATGAAACAAGTTTTTTTTAATAATTTGACAGCTGTCAGTTGAAAGCGATTCTCCCTAGGGCGGAAAAGTACTACTTTCAACCCGCTCCTCAGGCAACTTCAGACCTACTTTCAGAGTATGAGTAATGAAAAGATAATTTTCGTTTGTACCGATCGGAATCCACCCAGCCACCGCCCGGTGCGAGGCCTGCGCTTCAAACAGATCCAGCTAGGCCAAGCGATCGTCAAGTAAGAATATGTCATTTGAAGAACATACAAAATACACACAAAAAAAGGCGCCCAAAATTTGTTTTCAGTCAAGAATAATTTTATTCTCAGAAATATTGTTTAATTACAAGTAAATATATGCTTGAACTGACAATAATGTCTTAGTTCAACAAAAACGTTTTTCTCTGCGTAAACCAATATTATTCTCGATAAATTTACTAGAATTAAAACAATTAGTGTCTCTTCGAGAATATATCAATCTTGACCAAATAATAAATTAGTTTTGGATATTAAAATGTATATGTCTTGATATGAAACAGCATTGTTTATATACAAGAATCATAATTAATTGGATCAAAACCTGTAACAATCAAAACGCTCAATGTGTTAGATGAAGATTTTTTGTTTTAGAATAAAACATTATATTCTTCCTTCAAAACAGGTGTGATTCTCCTAAACTGTAAACGATGAATGCTTTCGCCCAAGAAAAATGGTTTTTATTTAAAATATTAATATACTTGAATTAATTATATGAAATCAAATACAAACGAGAAAAATTGCTATTCAAATAAAATTAAAAATATTTGGATTATAACCTTATATTCTTGGCGTGAGAAAAGTGTGGTATCAATTCAAGAAAATAATTAATTTAAAACAAGATGCACAATGATTGTAAACAATAAATTTGAATATTTTGTGTTAATAAATAATGGAGTTAAATGAAGACTCGTAGTGTTTGCAAAAAAGATGAACTAACGTTTTGTTTAAAGAATACCTATATAATATTTATTTCAATAACATTTTTATTGAGATGAGTAAATGTAAGAATTGATCCAAGAAAACGAATAATTTATAACAAGATACTACAATGATTTCGTTCAACACTTTTGTTGTTTTGTGAGAATGAGTTCTTGCGTTCAGCTAAGAATATTTTTGTTAGCAAAGAAGATAAACCAGCGTTTTATATAAAGAAAATATAACATTCAGTTCAATAATATTTTAATTGAGACTAATAAATGTGAGTATTGATGTAAGAAACTGAATAATTTAAAATAAGATACTCCGATGAGTTAGTACAATACTTTTGTAGTTTTGTGAGAATCAGTTATTGCGTCTACGTAAGATTTTTTTTGTTTCTAAATGAGATGAACTAGAGTTTTGTTTAAAGAAAGAATAATATTCAGTCTAATAAAAAAAATCTTGAGACCTTTGAGAGGTTTTACAACAAAGTTCGTTTCCCCGTTCTATTTGCATATTACATGCTAGGCATTTCATTTTTAAATAAAGGTTTATAGCCAGCTTCTAATTATATAAGACCACACAAAACAGAGTGTATTATAATGCACTTGACCGACAGTTAAACACAATAGTCCAGTTTAAGCCGCCCCTGGGAGTTGCTGTGATAGTGACGGCAATTTTTGCCTCGAAAAGCTAAGTTACGGTGGTGCGTCGCGCAAACAGCCCGCCCACACCGACCGACCGTGCCCAGGACGCGGGTTCAAACCCTACTACCGCAGGCAGAGGTCTCAATGCAAAATATCAAACAAATATAAGTTCGCACGTTCCGGGTGCAATGTTACCACCGCCAACTTCTACCGCTGACGCCGCCGCCCGCTGTCATATCCAATGGGTCCGCCACAAATCCCAGCAGAAGGAGAGTAGTCCGACGAGAATCCAATATGGCGACTGGGTCTTATGGGCCACTCACTACACAAGATAGTAAGAGAGGCACCGATAAAATTTGAAAGACAAAAATGTATACCAAATATAAAAGCAAGCACTAAAGCACGACAAAAACGTTCGCTCACCAGAGATCCACCAAAAAAAAAAACAAAAAAAAAATCTAAAATAATAAAAGACTCAAGTTCAAGAACTATTTTCTTAATCTAATCTACAATAAGATTAAAAATTATCAAGACAAGTGAATTGTATCATTGAAATAAAATGTAGAAAATATTGAATTAAGATAAATCCGTTTTAGTTTAAAACATCTAATTTCTCAAGTTAAAAAATATTTTAAATCACTTCAAAACTCAATATTCTCTGTAGGAGCCTCTTTATTTTTTAATCGAATAAAAAAATACTTCCATTTAATCACTATTATTTTAATTCAACAATGGAAACATAAAATTTCAAGAAAATATTTTTTCTGTTATAAATCCTCGCTCTTGGTTTGAAAATAAAAATTAAATTGAAAATTCAAGTTATTTGTTTTTGTTCAAGAAAAATGCATGTCTTGAACCCCGAGTAATGTATCGGTCTTGATTTCAAAAAGTGTTCATTTCTCTCACCAATAGATATCTTACTCTTAATTCAAGCTAATTATTGTTAATCTAAGAATAAAATCCAAAACAAATATATGCTACATCCAAGAAAATATCGTTTTCCCCATATATGAATCAATATTATTCTTGACCAATAAATATATACTTGGTTCAAGAATATATTTCTGTGTGTGTATCTCACGTAGGTGTTTATTAATCAGGAATGACCATACAACCATGGAAGCTTTGTGACTGAGTGATGTAATATTAAGTAAGAGACGAAGGAAATATGAGCCTTACTAGCAGGACAGAAATCAAATATTGGCTTAGATCCTCAGATTACGGCAGCATGAGGAAAAGATTAAGCAACCAGCGTTTGGAAAAAGTCAATATAAATATTATAATATTATAATCTAAATATTTCGGGTGTATTAAAATAGAGCGATGCGCTTAGTATGTGTCTATTTTTTTAATTTTCTGTTTTATAAGCATTTAAGATAAAGTAGTTTATTTTTCAACAACTTAATTTTCAGTCATGGATCCAATAAAGAGCGAATAATATAAATGTAGGTATATAGCTACGTACTTATTATAAACATATAAAATAGTTTCCATCATTATAAAAAAATATAAAAAAATAAGTGGGTATTAAAATAATACACCTATCAATCTAACTTTTAAAAAATAAAAATAAAATTTCATGCCTGTGAGAGGTTAAGGATTCCGTTTTAAGGCCATAACTCTAAGATTGCCCTTACGATAGCCTAACCTGAGGGCCGAAGTATTGAAAATCAATTAAACACGAAAAGTGACGAAGACACACACTGTTTATATTAACCACCTGAGCCTCGAACACAACCATTTGAATTGACGTTAGAACAGAAAAAGTATTCATTACAAAGTTATTCATAGAACAATTTTATTATTAGGAATAACAGTGACAGAAGTACCAGACTTCCCAATGGCGATACGGTTACGTACGAGATGATTGTGTTACGGTAGGATACTTCGCTGTTTCGGACCGCGATGGAAATGTCGAAGTACTCTTTTTTTTCGTCGATTCGAATTTTTCTTCAAGAGAAATAGCTAGGTATTATATTTTTCACAAAACCTTTGTCCGACTCCAGTTACACTTTTAAATTTTTTCCCCACTTTAAGAACTTAACCCTACGTCTAGCCGTCAGGCCATAACTCATAAAGGCGAACCTCCGGTGCGGCCTCATAAATTACTACGGGCCCCGCGATAGAATATCGACAGGCAACGTGACCGCACTGCATTGTCGTCCACAGGGCCTCAGATACTTATCGGCCTGTAGAGGGCTTGATGAATTAATTTAGAATAATTCTGGTGGGATGTTACATGTGATAAGAGATCGGTTGTAAGTTTTGGGATTGCTTTAAGAAGTTATTTCTATTGAGCTCGTATACATGGTGTATTTTTCAAGAATGCGAAGTTGGCCTAACCTGAAAGTATAGGAAATAACGAGAAATCCTCAAAGGAATCTCAGGGCCGACTTTGATGAAAACCAAAGTTGCCATGAAACGATTTGAACGTTGAAATGCATCCTATATAGCGCCAGCAGTTAGTGTCGCTTCTAAGGATCAAAATCTGGTAAGTAACGTCAAAGGGCAAACTAATGTAACTACTTCAAGTTGGAGCTTGTAACCGTACCACGAGCAGAACACGTAAATTCTCTGATAAAACATTATTTTTTAGTTGTTTTTAGTTGGCCTCGATTCTGATCGCTAGTAAAACTCCGGAATGGCTAACTAGTTTTAACCGTGTACAATTTCTTCGTGGTTTTGATGGTAATAAATCAGAGTTGGCGTGGCTGCCATATATCATAGAACGGGCAGTTCTCAAGCGCACCAATAAATTGCGGCCGGCCGCTGCGGCAGGCGCGCCGCTGCGGCCGGCACGCGGGAATCACGGCTGCTGCCGGTACCAGCTACTTGAAGCTACGATAAAGACGATAAAAATAAATAACGGTAACAATAACTAAGATTGAATATTATATTGTAAGATGCCAATAGACCTAACCTAACCTAAGGATACACCCCAACCCACAAGTCTGCTGATGTTCCTTACTCAGACTTTACACGATTTATTGGCAACTACTGGTATTACAGTGGCGTGCTCTCCATAGAGGCATAAAGGCACTGCCTACCCTGAGATTTTATGGTAAAATTATAATAAATAATAAAATCAAACAGAAAAAATATTTAAACGTAAATAATAATTTTAATTAGATATTTGAAAAAGCGCGCGCATAATGCTGTCATGTGGAGACCATTGACCGCGCGCTCCTTTCGCGCCGCCCCGTGTCGGTGGCAAAAGCACGTACTAGATGTGGTCTTCGTGTAAGAAACGTTGATTCCTTGAATGAAATACGCACAGTTTACTACATTTCTACGAATTAAAATGTTCGGGCTAGAGGCACTGCCTGGTTTGGTAATCCGACGAAGTCTAGTAGGTTGAATCGCAATGTAATTTGTTTGTTTAAAGTTTACAATGCGTTTTTGTTACTTAATATTTAGTATTAAATTTAATTGTGATTTTTTTAGACGCCATTATTGTTGGTTGATGTAGATGTTCTGTGTTTGTTTGGTTTGTTTACATGCGTGCTAAATAATTTGAATACTTATTAAATCCTCGTTGTTATGGATAAATATTACTTGTGAAATTTGTGACGTGTGTGATAAGCAGGAACTTAAATTATAAATAAAAGTGTTTTCTCATTGCCCTATGCAGAAAAAGTGAACTTTATTTTAAACTGTCGATGCGTAAAGAACTTGGATTTGTCCCAGAAGAAAGGTAGGTAATATCACGAGACAATTAATGCTACATTTTATGAATCATTTCCTTGGATGACAGGATACTGGGATCTTTTTCAGCACTAAAGCGTATACCAACATAGGTACGTAGACTACTGACTACGTAGGTAAATATTTACGACAGCGCCACGATATTTACGACTGCGAGCGCCTTGCCGAGTTGTCTAAAATTTAGATTAAGTAAAAAAAAAACAACTTAGGTACTTACGGATTTAAAACGAACGGGATCTTTTACGATATCGTAAATAGGTATTCAATTCTTATTTAAAATGGTTTATGCGGTTAGATTTCATTTATAAGTTAGTAAACAAGTTTGAGAATTTTATTTAGTTTGGGTACCTAGTTAGGTACTTTTATTAGTCTATCTGTGTATCTGTCCTTGTGAATAACTGCATAAATAGATCTAGGTACTTAGCTAACGGCGAGGGACCCATTCAGGGACTGACTTGTCTTAAAATCTATATAGGTACCTAAGTATATCAATGTAAATGAACATCAACCAATCACCCTAGATATCTGATACGGCTAAATACCTACTTACTCACAATAAAAGACGTTTAACACATGCAAACCTGGACTAAGCTCACGAGCAATAATTCAAGGTACCTACCTACCTAGGTAGGTACTTATGCCTAATTTTAATTTATTTTAATGCTAAACTCTGCCTACCCTGTTTCAAAACCCTATGCACGCCACTGTGGTATTACCTAAACTAAACCTTCAGAATTGTCTCATAGGTTTACCAATTTTAAAAGTATTTTCTCACGGTTCTGATGGTAAAAAATCATGTATAGAACGAGTGGTATATTTCAAAGAGCAGGCAGTTTTCAAGCGCGTCGATAAATCGTGGTCAGCGTCACCGCGGCGTCACGGATGTGGCCAGTGCGGGCAGGAGTGTTGCTGAATCTGGGTAATACTCGTGTCGTGCTAGAATTGGTTTATCAGCAGGATAAACTTGTTCAACTATTGATTACAAATGAAGTGCATCTGTTTCAGTGAAACCTTCTTCACATTGAAATTAAATACGACTCTGAAATTGAAAACTAGCTGAATTTATTTTCTTTCAGGAAAATGTATTTTTACAATGGTTTAATAAGTTATTCTTGCGTGAAGACTCTTTTAAATGCAATTAATATCTTATTTAAAATCGAAATGAGTCTCGCAAAAACGTGTTTGCTCGATTCCACATTTTGTATAGAAATTACTATTTTATCTCGTTTAGTGAAAACAAATATTTAGTACGAAATTCTTTGATCACGATCATTTCACTCTGAGTTCAGAAAATACAAAGCCTGCTTCGTATTCAAATATTCATGGCTATTGTGTCAAACCTCGGTGAGAATTGTACAATCTTCGTCGGGAAAAATTACGTTTTTCAAATCATCCTGCGATCCTCGGTCAGATTTCACAATTGATATTTTAACTTGGCCATTGGCTCATTTATAAAAATGTCAAATAATCTCTCGCAGTTACAGAAAGCCTATTGAAAAGGGTCCCTCCCTGCCGGCCGAACTCTGGAGATAGTACGCTTGTTCATAGCCGAAAGGTCTCCGAAGCACGATTGGCCGCGTCGCAGCTCACCGAACAAAACGTAGGTATTGTTCGGCAGCTCGCCGTCGCTGGTATATTAGGTCCACAATAAAATTTCAGAGAACAAAGATGGTTATAAAGCATACTTATCCTTATAAGGGTTCTTCGCGAAATTAGTTTCCGAAATTCTTTGGCGAAAGTTTCGAATCCCGAAATCATTGTGCAACGCTTCGCTCGTCACATCAAAGGAGTTTGATCCTTTTCTTTATATCAATATATTCTTTAGTTTCGAGCGCTGCTAGGATGAAAGATGGAATTAAACCTCCCTTTGTTGGCCCTGCCCGGGAATCCCCGGGCAGGGCCAATTTGTGACCAGCCCTGGGTCACAAAACTGATTTCTACAGATTTGTAGAAATCAGTTTTGTGACCCAGGGCTGGTGCTCCTTCTTGTTATTGGTCCTTTGTCTCCAAAATGTTACTCGCGGGTATGGATTTATCGCTTTCCTTATTATGTTTACAAGATTGAATGGTTCATTTCCTGCCGAGCACGGGCGAGGGCGTGCACGTGACCGTGGAGACCTAGTTAATTGTGTTTGATGTTTATAGGAATATATTGAACCAATAATAATATAAGTAAGTAAGAAAGAAATATAAAAGTGCCTATGATATAAGGATGCATACCTAATGTATCTGAAGACACATCTAATGAGGATGGTATATACATATTCAGAATGAGTACTTCCAATAGTGTGTCTATCCTGACCAGGTCACCTAATTCTGTTATCGTTAAATATAAAAATGCCAAATTACAGTATCGTTATCTAGTCGGCCTAATGCACGTCCATAAAAGTTGAATTTGTAATTTAGCCCAACCTAAGTTCGTATGATATCTTCCTCCGCAGTAGCCAAAGATCATACAGCTCACCTCCAAACAGTGTTGCACAAACACGCCGTAGTATGGGGCGCCGATGTATCTGTATTTAATATTAATACTGCATAGGGCGAAGCCGCGGCGGCCTTTTGTTTTGTTGACTTATTCTTGCTCTCACCGCGGTGACAGATTACTCCGTAGAGCGCCGAAAATTGCTTTTTGTTTCTTTAATAATACTCAAGACAAGTATTATGTATTTTGTGTGATTTTGATAAATCGATGCTAATTCTTAAACATTAATCTATGTATACAAGATACAGAGGAAATATAGATGGAGGTCCTGCGAGGGTAACGCGGAGTCACACGCCTTGAGATTCCAGTTCATATTTTACAGGATTACTGGTGATTCGACGTACTTCATTTACTCCACCACTTTTTTATAAGCAATGAATTGTAATTACTTCAATTTCTTTGATTATACGCCATTATTACATATTTTTCTAGGTATTTTAAAATTATGTGATTATTCGCCAAAACAATATAAAAATAATTACATAAACTAAAACTGTTTAGTATTTTTGGAAATATTAATATTATTGAAATAAAACTACTTTTCGGATTTTATCGCGTTTATTAACTTTATGTTCATAGTTTTATTTCAATGTGTAGTATTCGCGTAAATATAAGAAAACAATAAATATTAATATTACTTTATTATGGTGTCAACAATATGATCCTTGACGACCGCTTGGCGCAGTGGTTTAAACGTAGGTCTATCGGCTCACTGCACCGGGTGGATGCGGGTTCGATTCCCCCCGGGGAAAAATTCGGAAATGGCCTTTTCGTAATTCGCTCAAGGTCTGGCGTTAAAGGTCTGGGTGTCACTGGGGTCGCTTCCACTCCATTGTACGGACTCACAGTGCAAGCGTTGCTTAGTTTGGGTCTATACAGTTGGTGTGTCAGTCTGGCGATATTTATTTGTTTATTCTAACTCCTCTATCACACCCTGCATAGCTAACATCGTATTACGAGTAACCCTGTAGATTTAAATAAAACTTTTTGACCAATGTTTGACCAATTATTTTGAAACAAGGTAATTTAACGCAAGTCCTGAACTTCCGCTGAAAAAGGAATATAAAATTACAAGCTATTTCCCAAAATAGAGATAATGAACTGAAAGAAATACGAATCTCCTTGTTAGCAAAGTGATCCTTACTTAATTAATGCCTAAGGGAATATGAAAAAAGTTTGTTAAGTTTGGAACCAAATAATGGCCGTGCTCGGGGACACTCCACTCCCGTTTGCTTTCTAATTTGTTCCCAAGTTTTCTGTCCACATAATTTCTTCAGCGGCGGCTGTCTTTTCAATTGAGCACAATGCGCTCTAAAACAATTTGGAGATTCTCGTCGTGACACTCTAAATTCAAGAGGGGTCTTGAGAGTGCACGGCTTGACCTATTTTATTTAAACTGATTTTAATTCTGATTAGTCGTAATCCGATTAAAACGATGATTGAGAGCGTCACTCATCTGTGAGAACAACGTGTTTTTATTTACCTGTATTTTACTACATTCTTTTGTACTATCCATAAAGTTGGAGAAAGTTTCCTTGTTGATAATAAACATCGGTCGGAACACTCGCCTGCGAGTTTTTCTATCCATCATACGCAGTGTATCGTAAACTTTTACTAAGGGCAGCGGTACTTACCAATTCAACAAAGTTCCGGCGAAGGCGAACAATATCACGTCTCACTTCACTCGTGCCGCAACTTAATGTAACTGAACACTTTTTTACATCTGTCCGCACTGATTTGTTTGTTGTAATCAATTGAAGATCGTAAATTATGATTAAACTTAAGAGTAAATCGTCGTTTTTGAACACAGAACACTGAAATATTACAGATCCATCACTCAGCACTGATCGCACGGCCGTACAAATAGCTTTAATAACTCACGCGGTGATAACGTGCCGACATCGCGGTCTAGATTGATGGCGCCCAACGTGGGACCGGAGCGAGCGGCGGCGTGGCGTGGACCCGCGCTCGATTCGCCGACCGGCAAGATACTGCCGGGTGCGCACGCCTGAGCCCAGCCATCCCCCTTCCCCGCGCCCACACCCCCATCCTCACACACCCCGCTGCAATTCGGCGCACAAAAAAATCACACCAGAAAAAAATCGTTCTCTGTCTGTAAGCTTCAATGGTTGTTCTCTCACCCCTCAGGACTTAAGTGTTGGTCTTCAGTTACCGAGTTATCCTACGATAACGGCCACTAATGAGTGGCGCTAGCAAGTTAGTCGTCCTCTATAGTACACCCTCGACGAATATGTATTTATTTGCAGTAAACAATTATGTAGATTAAGTATGAGATGTCGGCGGGAAGGTTGGCGAGGGAAGAGAGGCCTTTTTTCTTTTCTTTACGGAATATACTGGAACATCAAACAGGGGGTGGTTCAAAGTGTTTTGCTTATATTCATATATTATTTATCTCGTCTCGCCGTTTACGGTACTGATTACCATGTATTATTGTATTTTGTACTTTTTCCTTTTGTTTAGAAAAATAAATACTGTCTGACTTCAACAATTATTTTCACTCAACTTGATTAGTATTCAGTGCTTCAGATAGCATATTAAGCTGGTGGTTTCGGTTGCTATTCTAACACTTCAATAAGCGTTACGGGGGTCTTAAGTCTGGAAAATAACAACACACGTACAATTGTCTCATACTTTGATAACCTAATGATAATAAAGAATCACACTAGGTGGAAATTGGAAAATGTGTTATGTGTAGAGTGAATGTGTATTTGAATGAAGTGGAGTGCGTATAATTCATAAAGTTAGAATGTCATCGAAATATCATTGCTAGGATTAGCCGTACCTAATGTGATCTGCTCAATAACTGCTACACGACTGTCGGTGCGGCCGCCCGGGGCGCGCTGACCGCGGAACTAGATTTTATCGCACCACGCTGCACAACACCGCTTAGCGGTTGTCCTTTATCTATGGGCATTAGTCGATAAAACATAATTGTGCATTGCAATCATTTAAACATTTTTTTAAATAATGTTCATAATTGGTTTAAGGAGAAAGATAGAAAAAAGAGAGCAGTGCAAATTCAGCACTATGTTCTGTCCGGATTCCCCGAAAAGATCTGACTTGAATGTACTTAATCTATATTTGGTTGATAATCTGAGACTGCTAGCAACAGTATTTCAAGACAACGGCTAAACTCCATAATAGGTATATCAATTTCGGGGAGTCTTTGTTTACTTAGGAATTCATATTATAATATACTTACGTTTATTACGTACGCCCGAGCTAAATTCCATGAATGTTGTTCAGAGTTTAACTTATTACAGTCCAAGCTTTTTGATATTCTTTAACCGAAAATAAAGAAATAAGGGATTCCTACGCTCGGTAAATGTACGTGCGAATATAATTAATTATAGATTCTGACAAATTAAAGAATCCTAGTCATTTTCTAAAAGTAAGTTATTTTCATATTACCTGCTGTTTTTTTTAAATCGTCCCTTATGTTTTACCCTAAATAAAAAAGTAAATTTGTCAAACAAATTCTGCCACAGTAAGTTTCACCCCCACTATCCGCATCGTACGTTATAAATGGTATAATTGCTTAATTAAATTAACATAAAACAACTGAAAACTTGAGCTACGCTATTTATTGCTCTTGTTTCATGCACAGGATAGCAATAGTTGAAGCGTGAAATAATGTACTAGTTTGACTCGGAAAGATAATTTACTCCATGCCGTTCGAAACAGAAGTTCAATATAAATTTCTAAGGATTAGAAACGATTTATTTAGCATACTCAAGCTTTGGTTTTATTCTATCTTCGAAGCACACAGATTCATATTAAAATAACAACTGACTGCATACATGCTATGTGCCGTAGCCCGTAGCGCTACGCCGTAGTCGATATAAATTATGAAAAGGGGAAGCTAAAGTCCGAAGCAACAACACGCGATTTCAAAGAAAACCTCCAGAACACTAATATTTCACACCGAGAGCCGCGCCACCTAACTTATCTTCGAATCTTTCTTTTTGTACGGCAACAGCATCTCATTCAATACTAAACTATACGCATTACGCAATAGAGTTAAAACTTACTTCACCGAAACTGTTGTTTGATTCTCTCATCCCAGCCTGTTCCCCACATTATACTGTAACATCGAGTGCTTAAAGTTGCCTTTCATTTGCAGAGGAAACGGTATCAATTTCTCACCTACACAATTCAGTATCGGCTCTTTTCACACGCCTTTGTTCCTAATGTTCATTACGTATTCTCTCTACTGATATCGAGGTAAGATATACATTTTATAGGTTTTCTTGTGGCTCGGGTGTACAGTGCGTATGAATTTGTTTTCGGCTTGGTCGCGTTAAGTGCGCCGCTCGATTGGATGAATACTTTATACCGTGTTTACGTTTTCGTGAGCGATTTGCGCGCGGCTTAGGACTGTTCAATTGATTCGTCGATCAGTACAATGGTTTCGTTGGGGAGATGCTTTATTATAATGATCTGCTATTATTATTTCGTTGTGAGTTATTATGCAACAGAAATACGAAAGGGGAAAATAATATTAAAAATAATGAAATATCTGACCTATATCCGTATCGTCATTACTTTTATCGTGCCGTATCAGAAAGAAAGAAAGAAAGAAAGAAAGAAAGAAAGAAAGAAAGAAAGAAAGAAAGAAAGAAATATTCTTTATTGGTACCTTGGCAGAACAATACAAAACTAACTAACTATACGTACACAGATTAGGAGCAGAAGTGGGCACATCTAGCGAGTTATGTACTATCATATCAGGCCAAAGGCTCAACAGCTCAGCATATGCCAGGGTGCATGCGTGATGCATACCACCTGACGCTGGTTTTCAGCTGCAACCCCATCACCGTCGGATTAGAAGTAAACTATTAATTATGTTTGTAGTACGCCGCCGCCGCCGCCGCTGCCGCCGCCGCCGCCGCCGCCCCCCACAGGGGTACTACCTCCGCACAAAAATTGATAAATATGTACGCACGGATGTTATTATATGACGGCCCGTTTATGACTTTATGTTCTAAGTCGCATGTTTGAAAATATTTAAAATCGTTAAGAGGGCAGAAAAACAAAGGCCATCGGAAAAAAAATCATAGACACCAATTACAACTCCATCTTTTATCGACCATACGTACGTACTATAAACAGAACAGACGTTCAGTCCTCATCATTTGCCTGGCTGTCTTAATGTTGATGATTTTGAAATGAACTATACAAGGAAGACTCCTTATACAGTTCATTTAAAAATCATCAATATTCACCAACATGGTACTTATATATTTCTTACCTGACACAAATCAATTTCAAAACATAACCGTCATTGGAAATCAATAGTAAATATTGGCTGGTCTTGCATTGGTTGCGGGAGCGAGTATGTTGCGACGCGCGAGTAACGGTTGTTAAACCCAGGTCGGGCGGAGACGATTGGAACCCGATACTTAGTCGTCTCATGGCAGAGGCTAAGAGACTGGCGATAGCCAGAATCAGATTTTACTTATTAGCAAATAAATATCGCAAAAAACTTCATATTACTCGACATCAGATAAATAAAGGCTTTAAGCTTATTGCTACCATATAGACATTACTTATATTGAACTGAGCATGTTAACAAAGCGAGTCGATTATACAAGAAAGATTGTGAGAAAATTCAATGAAAGATTCGGGCAATTTTGAACGTCAAACTCATTTGTATGTGCATACCAAATAATTCCACGGTGTAGGTACATCATCAAATGTTAGTTTTAAGTTCCATGAGACCTAATGAGGATTTAAACCTTTTTCACCTCCTTCGATCTAAAGCAACTTCTTTCACCAGTTCATCGACATGACAACTTAGTACTATTTATCAGGCTTGTGTACTTTAGTATCGGTGTTCTACCTTCTATTTCGCTATGAGACATTCTCTATGATAATATAATCTCGGATGAGGGAGCCTAACATCTCTTATTGAACTAACTATTTTGGCTTTGCCCTCCCCAGTATTTCGTGGCCCGCTCTAATCGTAAACTGTGAAAGCTCGGATATGAACCTCAACTCGGTCATTGCGGTGAGCCCCGACTTGCAAAGAGCAACCTTTGTGTGTTCGCACTCTATCATACACGCTGTGTAGTGGGTACACTGCGGTACACTATCACTGGAACCATGGTTCCGAATTACGTTTTGAATAATTGCCTGACGGAGGCTGTAAGCTTCTTTTCTGAATTTACGTAGGTACTTAAGCGTACTGGTTTTATCAGTTTACGCGTTACCTCGAAACACCTTATTTTTTGTGTGTTAAATTCTGTGGAAATGTATCTTTGATCTTAGACAGAATTACCTACCCTCTAACAACCTATAATTGTTTACGCTCTAAAGATCCCTCCACGTTTTCCAGGAACACTTGAATACGCGACGAGCTAGCACGTGCGCCGTGCGGCGTCTAGCAGCCATTATTTATATGATTATGTAGTGCTTTGTAGTTGACGCGCGTCGGCAAGAGACGCCGATTCCTGCGATGAGATTTCCTTGGTTACGTAAGTACAAAGAAAATTAAATAATGGTTACAATTTTTTTGGTTACGAATTTCCGATACGGTGTTATAAATTCAGGTTTGAGATTATTGCAATACTTTGGTAAGTAGGTACCTATTCGTATTGAGCTAAATCAATTATCGCTTAGTAAAGTTTTAAAGCAAACATGGTACACATTTTTGCGTGGCCTGAAAAACCGAATTACATTTTGTTAGATCGTTAAAGTTCACCAACTCATGGATACTGCAATAATATGCTCGACGCTAAACTATAAACAACACAATGGTTTGTTTCCAAAGGCTTGTGTAGAACAAGGAGATCTGTGTGTGTGTGTGTGGTGGTTTGTGTCGAACAGATTGTTAGGACACTTTCAAGGGCACATCATGATTACAAAATGATTCCAAACTAAACTAACAGAATTTGTTACTTAAAAAAAACTATACAACAAATAATTATCACGGCTTCATTATTGTGTATTTCGCGCACTGAGTTATTTCGCAGATGTAGGTATATTGTTCCTCTCAATTCTCTATTGGACGCCAATTAAAAGTTTTCTCGCGATGCCTCCGCTAAACAGTTATGACAGAAGCTCCTTTTGCGATACTCTATTTAAATTGATTGTAACAAACAAGTAAACGGGAGTCACAACTGACATCAG
Source organism: Notodonta dromedarius (assembly GCA_905147325.1). Taxonomy (NCBI): domain Eukaryota; kingdom Metazoa; phylum Arthropoda; class Insecta; order Lepidoptera; family Notodontidae; genus Notodonta; species Notodonta dromedarius. Next base: position 269,977 of record LR990173.1, on the reverse strand, counting down.
TAACGAGTCTCACAGAGCAATGTGTTCTTAAATCAAAATTCAAAATTACAATTATAAAAGTTTACAAATTTACTTTAAGGCTAAAGCGCCCATCGAGCCCGCGAAATTCAAATTTGTGTTGGATGGTGGTGAGAATCACCGTTTAAGTACCTATCAGGTAGGTACTTAAACGGTGATTCTCACCACCATCCAACACAGTTAGCTACCGTGGGTAAATCTTTGTTTCAGAGAGCACAAGGGATCTGTGATGAGCAAAACCTGGCTGCCGAGATCCATCATGTCAAGCAAGTATTGCATGACAACAAGCTTCGGATCCCCCGCCGCCATCACAGTGACCGAGTGAAACCAGCCACAGTCGAGCGTCTACCTGCTGTACTACCATATATAAGAGGTGTCACAGACAAGATTGGCTACATCTTGAAACGTGCTTCAATCAAAACTTATTTCAAGCCACCAAAGAAGATTAGTCAGTTCTTACCACCTGTCAAGTGTCACATTCCTCTACAAGATGCAGGGGTATACAAACTCGACTGTGAATGTGGGCTCTCCTACATAGGGCAAACTAAAAGATCAGTAAAAACCCGCGTAAAAGAACATATAGCTGACGTGAAACACCGGCGCTCCACGAAGTCTGCAATCTGTGAACATGTACAGGACCGCACCCGCCATTATATCAGATTTGATAAACCACAGATCCTCGCAAAAGAACACCGATTCCGACCAAGGATGATACGTGAGGCCATTGAAATTAAAAAACATCCTAATTTCAATAGGGAAGATGGCTGGGTGCTACCACCAACTTGGGATCCAGGAATTAATATAATTAAATCCAAAACCAAGTGTACCATTGCAAGACCTCGAGACACTGTGAGCACTTTCTGCGTGGATCGGACCGCAAACAACAACTATATATGAGGGTACCCAGTTACTAACTATAACATCAGGACGTCTAACACCTCAGTCCCCCCGTGACCATGGCTGCTGTAAAGCAACCGAAACGTCGGGAACATAAAGTTAATAAACGCGATAAAATCCGAAAAATAGTTTTATTTCAATGTGTAGTATTCGCGTAAATATAAGAAAACAATAGATATATACCATTTTGTTATTCCTTGTAACCTACGTGCCGCCGCGCCGATGTGGTTCCGTCGCGGTGACCCCAGCTAATCCCAACCCAACAATAGCTCCAATTAATTAACACCAGCGCACTAACGTTACGTATAAAAGAACCGCGGCGTGCGGAGGTGACGGGCGGCTTCTAATTGAATAACTTCCGTCCGCGCCGCGGCCGCCACGTGACTCGAATGCGCCACCTGCTCACACAGACTTACATGAGATTTCACCACGTGGATTCCAAGTTTGTGGAATGGAATACGAAATTTGGAATCTACAAGTGACGTAATGGATCTGCTGAATTATTAAATTGCTTAGTTGCGAATCGTTAAAAATGCCATAATATTATGTTATGACAAGCCTCTTTCCGGAATAGTATTATTATGTTAAAGACTACCTATTACAACCCATTTAGAATGCAATATCTAGAATACCACGAATAATGTAATAAGAAGATACCATGTATATATTTTAGTAAACTAGCCATGCAAAAGTAGATAGTAGGTACCTAACCAATAAGAAAAAAGTTACTAAGAAATTGTATGTAATAAAGTACTGTAATTTTTGTGAGATTTAATATAGCTATGCTTAAAATCTTACAAGACACTTAATATATATATTTTGATAATTTACGTAAATAAGGTAACTTTCAATATTTGGTATTGATCTAATTCAATTTCTCATCCTACACTGTTCGAATCCATGATTTTATTATACATTTATGTGGTTCAGATTGCAAAGTTCCGGGAAAGGATACGAGATTTATTGCGTCAGAGATCGACGAGATAAGGTTATCAATATGCACGGAACACTTGCTGTCGGTCCATGTGGGGAGTCCCGCGGCATTCCCGACCAATAACATTTTACATGGGTCTTAGGTATCTTTTAATAAATATTCCAGTTTCCTTGAATTTTTAACTCTGAGGCATCGTTAAAAGGGAATGTTGTAAGGTCACCCTTTTTGTCTATTTGTCTGTAGTATCATAGCTCTCAAACATATGAACTAATTGCAATTACTTTACTTTTAGCGTACTTGATATATTTCTTTGTATTGTATCTATTAGACGCAGTAATTCCAATAAGCATCAGAAGCTTTTTATAAAAAAGTTATATTGCGAAAAACGTTTGTAAGATTATTTTATGTTTTATGCCTTTCTGTTTTTCGAGCAGCATTTTCCACTCCGACTGCACACAAATACCCCGATAACACCTTCATGTTACCTGTGCGAACACCGCGGCAGCTCACTCCACCCCCAGATTTAATATAAGTTTCCCAATGATTCGCACCATCCCCGCACCGAGGGCGTGACCGCACACCAACTTTTAAGTATTCAAATTATATTAAGTGTGTTCGTCTTTTTCTCTCGGAGGATCCAATCTACATATTTACATGGAACTTCAATAAGCTGCAATTTGATGGAGACACAGGTGGCGCTGGGTCGATAGTGGAAGGGAAATATGAAAGTTCTGTCGCTTTAGTGAGTGAGTTGCTAGGAATTTTCAAGGTAAATTAGAAAGTGAGGACAAGTGATGACCTGCCTTTTGTAATATAAGTAGCTAATACTCTGCAACGGGAGATTTTTATGACCAATTAAAATTGAAAATATTTACAGCCAGAGTACTTAGTGCCCCAAATGCTAGTTTTCTTGTTCAATCAATTAAACTTTCGTATTATGAGCTAGTGGCCAACTCCGGTGTCAGAACTTTAGCCGCCCAAAGACCTCTGACATGGGCTTTCGACGGTTATGGCTTAGACCGAGAGCCTTTTGTTTTCTTTTAAAGTAAAAATATATATCTGCTCTCTATGGACAGTTTTGGATACCGTCTACTAAGGGCGGTATTCAATTATCTATTACAAACAAAACTATGCAGAACAGGAACCTGGCGTTTTGATAACAAAAAAAATCACACTTAAGCTTATTACACCGAGGATTTAGATAGCGAACGTAAATAAAAAAAAATAAAAAGTAACAAAATCAGATCTGGTCCTTGATTCTTTGAAGAACTAATCAGGTAAGCCATACCAAGTCAATTGGTTAGTTGCTTAAGTCTTAATAATAATTCACCTTGAAACATAAACCGGTAAATAACGGTTTTTAAAGTCGTACGTCGAGTAAGGTGCACTACGTCTCTCTCCCGTATAAAATGGCAATAAATAAATGAAAAGTTGTGAAGTACCCTCCACCTAGTAGAGGGAGAGTTTTGGAAACTTATTTAATAACTCCTGACCACTGAATATCAGTCGCCATAGCAACGCCATGATTCATTGTTAATTAAGTTGTTAAACAAACAATTTATCGCCAGGTGAGTTTGTGGAACGGAGCGAAATGTATTTTAGAGACATAGCGAGTAGGCTTCCTGAACCTTGCTAATTAATTACTTTCCGTGTACATTATTTATTAATATGAAGCGCAGCTAAGTATATATATAATGAGAGCGAGCCGAGTACAAATACTTCCTGTGCTTAATATATTTCCTGATATATGTTGTTGTGAATCTAATCAGTTCTACTAATTTAAAAGTATGAGCTTAGCAATATAAAGCGTAGAGATAGAACCATATGATTTTCTAATCTTTCATTTTAACAGATGTCTTGTTTAATTTTACAAAATTATAAAATATATAGGTAATATACTAACGTAGATGGAGCGCGTAGAGCTAGTGAGTGAAGCCTTTCTTTGTTTGCGCTGGGAAATGCATTTACGCATACCGTCCGAGAACGGGGGTCTCGGACGGTTATGTGGGGCTCCTGGACTTTGGTCCAGACTACCCACTAAAACCCAGCGGTTTGCGCTCGCCGCCGTTACCATGGAGCGCGACAGGATCGGACATGCACCGTGACGCCCCGGCGGCAGGCCTGGCATTGCCAGGCCGCAGACATCAAGACTGGATAGAACTCCCCCGTCAAGGGAATTATTTGGGCAGGGGGTCCCCCGACCCCCAACCCAACATCCCGTCCCTCCACTACGGCGGAGGCAGGAGGTGCGCATAGCGCCTCCTCCTTCTGGTAGAAGGGCACTCTGTGATAACGGAGTGCATCACCTATAGTTTCAAACGGAAGGCTATTGAAGGCGTTCCGCACATCTAAAGAAACCGCCAGGACAACCTCCCCTTCCTCAACTGCCTCCCTGGAGAGGCTCCTCAACTGGCTCAGGGCTTCTATTGTCGTGCGACCAGCCCTGAACCCCCACTGGGTTTCCAATAGCCCAGGCCCAACTACTTCGAGGTGCCGGATAAGGCGGGAAACGAGAATTCTCTCAAAGAGTTTCCCACCTCATCCAGGAGCACAATAGGCCTATAGGCCGACGTCTGATCCAGAGGACGCCCCTCCTTCGGGAGAAGGCAAACCCTCCCTTCTTTCCACAACTTTGGGAACTGCCAAGCGCGGAAGTGAGTGAAGCCAGTGACAGAAATACGAAATTACAACAAAGCTTTATTTATCCACCTAAACCAAACAGCAATATTACATTTCATGGCAATAATCACCAAAGTAATTTCAAATCAGATATTTAAATAAATATCTTTGTCTGTTAAAGTATTATTTTTATTACATTAAGTAATTATTTCGAGACCTGAATACGAAACATAAATAATACGAAATAAACAGGGCTATAAATTATACTGGACTATTAAGATTTTGGAAGCTCAGCGACTAATAATTATGAATAATGGTATATAGTCTCTTTATTTTGTTGGGGTATTATTTTCCCTATATTGTTTTAGGGTGTAGGTCACAATTGGCACGCTAAAACTGGCCTTTGTATTGCTAGTGGTTTCCTCACCCAGATGTGTTCGTGATATCTTGCTACTTTGCTGCTTGTTGAACATGTCGTACTATTTTAACAGGTGTAAGCACTTGCGAGTTACTATGGAGTCAAATAATAATGACATCTTCTCTTCTTTAATATATACTTAGCTGTAAGTCTTCCAAGTACCAAATTAAATAAATATGACATTTTAGCGAGCGTATGTTCGTAATTTTTCTCCTCCTTAACGACTTGACCGATTTTAATGTTTTTTTGTACTAATAATATTATTAATAAAATTCCTTTATTTTTCTCACCACAATGTATATTCACAAAAAATATAAATTACACAATTTTTATAACTTAAATTATTGTGGGGGACTGGTGCCTAAACTGGGCGCTAGCCTTTCATCCATTTCACGCCACCAGGCCTCCACCCCAGATTTTCTTATCAACTTTACAATTTCGAAACAGAGTTGTTACATGTACAAATAAATTTACTAGGTGATGTCTGGGGTAGTAGTTTGGTATAAGTATACCAGGCATGCCTTTTAAGTTCTGTCGTTTCCATATTTCCCGGCAATTTTGAATTTGGAACTGTTCTATATTCGAATGTGTTTAAATTTCGAATCTCAAAACAGTTGAAAGTTTTAGGATTAATGCTATTGTTTAGTCACAGCGTCGGTTAGAATCTGTCAGGTTACGTACGAAAATGAATCTTTCTAAGGAAAATGTTAGTGCAATAATTTTCTACAACTTTAGAAGAGGCCTGACACGGCTTCAGTGTTTTGAAGAGCTAACATCTGTGTTCAGTGATGAAGCCCCATGTCTGCGGACTGTCGAAAGCTGGTATTTAGAATTCCAGCGTAGACATACTAGTCTTAGTAACAAATCTCGCGAAGGACGGCCAAAATCCGCCTTCACTGAAGATAACATCATTGCTGTGAGACAACAAATTCTCGAAGATCGTCGAGATAGAGGCTCTATTAGGCATCTCAGGGACAACCATTCAGAAGATCTTGCATGAAGCGCTTGGTGTAAGAAAGCTAGTTTGCCGTTGGATACCGCATCTGCTTTCCGACGATCACAAGGAGGCCCGCGTCAGATGGTGTAAGAAAACTCTGCAAAGGTTCAACCAAGGAGAGTCAAATCACGTCTACGACATCATCAGTGGTGACGAATCTTGGATCTATGCCTACGATCCTGATTCCAAACAACAATCTACAATCTGGGTCTTTCAAGACGAGCCAATACCGACTAAAGTTGTTCGTTCTCGAAGCACTTCAAAGAAGGTGGTGGCCACGTTCATTAGAAAAACCGGCCATATTGCGACTATTGCACTTGAAGATCGTAGAACGGTTAAAGCACAGTGGTATACCACCGTTTGTTTACCACAAGTCATAGCCAACTTCGAAAATCTAACTCAAAGCGACGCATCATCCTGCACCACGACAACGCAATATCACACAGCGCTCGTCAAACGATTGAGTATTTGAAGCAGGAAAAAGTAGAAATTCTTGACCATCCTCCATACAGTCCTGACCTAAGCCCTAAAGATTTATTTACATTTCCTAAAATTAAGAAAAGTCTTCGTGGTAAGGTTCCAGTCCGGTGAAAAAGCAGTCGACGCTTTCAAGTCAGCCATTTTGAACACCGCCACTTTAGAGTGGTATAAATGTTATAATAACTGGTTTGAGCGAATGGGAAAGTGTATTAAGCTACGTGGTGAATACTTTGAAAAACAATAAAAAGTACTATAAGGTTCTAGTTGTGTTTTTTTCTTCAAACGACAAAACTTAAAAGGCATCCCTCGTATGCGAGTGTGTGTGTGTGTGTGTGTGTGTGTGTGTGATTTTGTATTTTGGATCCTGGTGTTTGTACTGATGGAATGTTGATGGTTGAACCCGGTAGGTGGCTCTATTGTCCACACCCAGAACATTAACATCTACGCAAGCAAAGCTGCGGTCAAAGCTAGTATTTCATAAAATTAATATTATTGTCAAAGTTATGGCGACACTCGTAATTTATCTTAAATCGGCAGACTAGAAATAATTAAAACAGTTATTTGGAAGAACTTAAAGCTCTGAAGGATTAAAAGATTGTTCGAGTGTGCTGACTTTTGGGAATGCGATTTGATCACTTTATAGAAATGTAAATAGTAATTGAATGTACTAAAACTGTACTTAATTACATTTAATATTTACTTAAATTATTGCGACTTAAATGCAATTATCTTGTCGACCAGAAGGTCTTCAAACGTGTTATTACCATCTGCGGTATATAGTAGGCTCAACCCGTTTAGATACGTATCACATTTCGTTTTCAGCACCAACATTTTCATGTTAAACATAATCAATAAGAATGGGTTTAAATCTTCAGACAAGAGAACCTTTAAAATCTCTGCCATCTAATCCTCATCCACCCATCTAGTGTTAATTCCGCTGGAGCCAGGCGGCCAGTCTTCACCCTGCAACTTATTTAATAACTAGCCTTTAATCCGGCGCTTCCTACGTTCCGTTTAATCCGGCTCCGGCTGACAGGGTATAGAGCTGCTAAGCTAAATTATTTAATAGTAAAACTTATTTCATATCTGAATTTGTAATGGAAAGAAAAATTATTTATTTATTTACTGTTCTTTATAGTTATGAAATACAGAAACTTATCCATTGAAAGTATTGGTCCTTCTTTTTTTAATCAAGAAAAAAAAAAATATTTTTTTTCTAATCAACAACACGGTGTGTATGTACCAATACTTGTGCGTTGCTCGCGGCCATCAAGTCTGCACCAACTTCTTGGCATTTACAGAAATATACAATTTAGAGGGGCAGCAGCGTCGAGCCCCGCGCCCGACGCCCCGAGGTGGCTCCGCTAATGGGGATGTTTTGACGGGGACCAAAGATCTTCAACCTAGCTCCTACCTATTGAAGCTAATCGGATTGATCTTAGAAGTTTTTTTATAGTATCTCATTTTTTTTTTCTTGATACTCATTATGTACCTATTTATAGTTGTTGGTCCGCCATTCGTCTATTTATCGGTAACATTTTTTGACCTCGAATCAAAGAAATTATTATTTGTCTATGATCTATTAACGCATCAGCTGCTCTGCTAAATTATCTCTCAGTTCCAAAATGATCAGGTTCATACGTATACCAATGGTACTATACAATATTTATTTATTTATATAATAGTATTTGAATAAGACATATTTATTACGAGGTTGTGTTTTAAAAGCCGGATTGGCTTTTAAAACACAACCTTGAGCTATTCAAATGTTTCCAAGGAGCTCCGGCTCGGCAGTGAATACAAGCGTGACGGTGCTTACGGCAGGGGCGGTTTAGTCAAAAATCCCCTAAAAACAGATAATCCCGATTTGAATAATGCTCGATTAAACGCACAGCTCGCGGAGCGGGGGGTGCACTCATCTCAAAATAGCCCCGAGCCGCCCCTCGCTAAGGAAATAATTAATTTTATAGACATTTAACAGACTTCAAAGACTCACCACTTAATATAATGTGTTTTTATCTTTAACTCTAAGAAAATATTAATTTAAGTAATTAAATTAGAAAATAGGTAAGCCAACATATTTAATTTTTAGGGTTCCAGACCTTAAAAGGAAAAAACGGAAGCCTTATAGGATCACTTTGTTGTCCGTCTGTCTGTCTGTCTGTCTGTCTGTCTGTCTGTCTGTCTGTCTGTCTGTCTGTCGTCTGTCTGTCTGTCTGTCTGTCTGTCTGTCTGTCTGTCTGTCTGTCTGTCTGTCTGTCTGTCAAGAATGTTTTTCTCAGAAACGGATAGAGATATCAACTTGAAATTAATATCACATATCAACCACTATGGACCCTTGTAGGTTTAAAAATAGGCTTCTATGACAACGCAGTCAAAAGATACGGCCATTTATGTCGCATATTTTGGTACTTTTTGCAAATTCATTAATCAAAACAAAGGAATCAACGCACAGGCGAAACCGCTGGTGTTAGAATCATGAAATTTGGGCAGTAGGTACCTTTCATACCGTAAATATCCACTAAGGAAGGATATTGTAAAATTCCACCCCCAAGTGTATAAAATAGGGGATGAAAGTTTGTATGCGTAAAAAAAATCTCAACTTAGAGCCATGGAAATTTGTATTAAGGTTACTCATTACAAATAAAAATAAAATTTTCGGCGTTTTATAAAACTCCACCCCTAAGTGTGTGAAATAAGGGTAAACAGTTTGTATTAGGGTCCCGAATTTGTTTAAGTTGAAAACGTGGCTTAAGGTAGATCTTGCTGTAAAAACTTGAAACACCGTGCAGAAAATCTAGAAAAACTGAGGACATTAGCACATGCCACTACATTGCAATTAAAATTATAACCGGAGAAATGGGTTCACTAAATCACATGCTACAGCCGACCAAGTTAAAGTGAAGTTAATTCCCCGTCGTTTCTGAATAGATAAAAAAAACAACCGCAAATACAACTTTGTTTCTTGTGTTTCACTACTTTGGTTATACGAGTAGATACGAGAAATCTTCGCTATTGAAATGGGTCCGGAAGCCTTCATTGTGCATGTCCTGATGTGCACTTGCCCGGTTTTTTTTTGTTTAAATTATATTGTACATGAGATTAATTTAAATGAAGTGGTTTCAGTTTATATCTATACAAATAAATAAAATTGGAGTGTCCGTTTACGAGTATAATATCAAAATAACACCTTTTCACTTAATGCATATGAAAGTACATACGACGCCTATAACAAAAACGCGATTTAAAAAATTTTGTCTGTCTGTCTTCCGTGTAATCTCCGAAACGGCTGGACCGATTTTGACGGGACTTTCACTGGTAGATAGCTGATGTTATAAGCAGTAACTTAGGCTACTTTTGACGCGCGGGCTCAGAACGCGGGAGCGGGCTTTTTTGTTAAGTTAAATTCCACGCGGACGAAGTCGCGGGCTCAGCTAGTTAATGAAATAAGTCTGTACATTACGTGTTTCAGAGATAAATCGAATAAATGTGCACATTTTAGAGGAACAAATATTGGTAAAACATAAAACATTGGTTGGTCCTAACCGATTCGTAATACATAAAGGATAGGTTTTTCATCAACTTTGATTGACTAACGTACTCAAACTAGTTACTGAAAGTGGATGCATCATTTCACAACTAGAGTCAGCCAGCTGTTTATGAATAGCTAGATGGTTTTTTTTTCATTCTTATAAGTATATATATCGTTGGTGTCTCCCTAATTACAACGCAAATATCCTTCGGTTCCAATTCAATAATTAGTTAATTGGCTAAAGTATCGAGCCGTTATCTCCGCTGCGCAGGCCGCGGCTATAAATCACCGGCCGGTGAGCAAAGAACAACTCTGCGACATGGTTTAATTGCTTCCACTAAAGGCGATCGGATAATTAGTCGCGTTGTTTGCAAATCATTATCAAAATTATCTTATATAGATATGCGAGTACCTACTCACATATACAAGGTGACACATAATGGGTATACTTTTTTTTGCAAAACTTAACTTTGTAATTCTAAAACCATCAGCTTTGGAGGGAACTTGAAAAACAAAAGGTGTTATAGGAATACAGCTGTGACCGATTTCACAAGTCTACAAAACCTTTAGTACTTCAACTGTCCCACAAAGCCAATAGTTTGAGATTTACAAAGTTAAGTTGCAAAAAAAATAGTATACCCATTTTGTATCACCTAGTATAAGATTATTTTCTTATTGTTACCTAACTATAACTAAATAATGACACAATGAAAAATGTTATAAACTTGTCGCGGTTCCAGTTGTTGTGTTTGTTAATTATTTACTTTTATAAGGTGGAAATTAGATCGTCGTTTTATGTTCGAATGAATGATATTGAATTATCATTATGGAAATGTAAATGGATTTTCCTTAATTGTTGGTAATGAAAAGTAACTCCACCATGAAAAATAACTTTTTCATTACTCATACTCTGAAAGTAGGTCTGAAGATGCCTGAGGAGCGGGATGAAAGTAATACTTTTCCGGCCCGGGAGAATCGCTTTCAACTGACAACTGTCAAATTATAAAAAAAACTAGTTCCATTTTCACATTTCTATGGAACCATGTTCAAACTTTTTCTATAGTCACTCAATTACAGCACGATGTAAAATTGAAATAACATAAAGTTAAGTATTAATTAAAGAATATATATTTTAAATGACTTAATTATAATTTAGTTTCAACAATTTCTTTAAAATAACATAGATTTGGGCAAAATATTTAAAGATGAAAATGAAAAATAATGGCTAAATAATGAAGTTGGCCAGCCAACCAATAAAAACAAAATAGACGGCAATCCGATCTTTATTTTTTTTTCGAGTTGTAGAGTATTGTTCATACTTCCTTGTATTATTTCTTTAGCCAATTCCTGTTTTTATTTTTACTTTCCTTGTATTCGTAATGAAAAGCACAGTGTTTACCTCGGGTGAAAGACTTATTTTGTCCCTCGAACTATTAGCGCCCTCGCTACGCTCGGGCGCCAAACCCCGTCTCGGGACTAAATAAGTCACTTTCACCACTCGTGTAAAAATGTACTATTAAACTTACAGCGATCGGCACATTACATAGTGCGAAAGTGAAAACCATACTCGGGTGGTCGGGCTTTAGTATTAGCTCATTATCTGGCTGATTAACTTATTAATAGTACATTGTTACACGAGTGGTGAAAGTGACTTATTTTTCCCGAGACGGGGTTTGGCGCCCGAGCGTAGCGAGGGCGCTAATAGTTCGAGGGACAAAATAAGTCTTTCACCCGAGGTAAACACTGTGCTTTTCATTACGAATACAAGGAAAATAAAAATAAAAACAGGAATTGGCTAAAGAAATAATACAAGGAAGCATGAACAATACTCAACAACTCGAAAAAAAAAAAAGATCGGATTGCCGCCTATTTTGTTTTTTTTCGTTGGCCGGCCAACTTCATTATTTAGCCAGTATTTTTAATTTTCATTATTAAATATTTTGACCAAATCTATGTTATTTTAAAGAAATTGTTGAAACTAAATTATAATTAAGTCATTTAAAAGTATATATTCTTTATTTAATACTCAACTTTATGTTATTTCAATTTTACATCGTGCTGTAATTGAGTGACTGTAGAAAAAGTTTGAACATGGTTCCATAGAAATGGAACTAGTTTTTTTTTATAATTTGACAGCTGTCAGTTGAAAGTGATTCTCCCGGGCCAGAAAAGTATTACTTTCAACCCGCTCCTCAGGCAACTTCAGACCTACTTTCAGAGTATGAGTAATGAAAAGTTAATTGAGGGTAAATAACGATGAAGTTCGCATTCTGTTCTGAACATATGGGTACTATAGGCGTGGGATCTCTGATTGAAAACAGGCGATGTGCAGGAAGGTAGGTGCCTACTTTACATTTTCGCGCCTATCTTAACGTTATAATATCGCTACCGGCGTTGCGACGCTTTCATGTTTTATCATTATACAGTCACCTCTAAACCCTGATCTATTACGGTTGTAAGTATGTGCTTAGGCTTTATACGGCTTTTCACATGTGTACAACTTTTTGAGGTAAGACAATAAAAAAGTTTTAAGAAACTAAACGCTCAATAAATAAAAGCGTTTATCAGCAGCAGTATAAATAAGGTTCTCTTTGTCGCACAAAATCACAAGTTTCCATTTTCAAACACGTTTACATAATTCACGGGGTGTGCGCGGAATGGCCACATTTCACTTTAAATCCATTACCGCGGGAATAATGCTCGTTAATGCTGGTCCCGGTGACGTCACCAATTAACCGCCTCGCCCGCTCCGTGCTGAAAGTGCAAGCGCACTCTTTATACCATTTATGGCAGCTAGGGTAGTTCGCATTGTGGAAATGCAAGAAGCATTTTTCTCTTGCATGCGAACCTACCGAGGATGTATTTATAATTTTCTTTTATAATCATGTCATCTCTTGTTTATATTGCTGATTGTCTGCGCAATTCTCTGTCATTACAGCCCTTAAGTCTGTAACCATGTTAATCAGCAGATTTTACCTTGTACCATTATATTATTTTCCAACATTCTTGCTACATCTGTTATCACAGCGAGTGAACACATCACTATTTTAGCGTTATTCAGTTCTCTGTTGTATAATGAGCAGTCCAGCGCGTGACATGATGTATAGGCGATGGTCAATGCACTTGTATAGTTTGATATGTAAATAAAAATGCAAGGCAGCGGCCGGGCTCATCCGATTTGTATCAAAAGCTGTGAAAACCTCGTATTCAATTAATTAAGTAATATGATTTCGGATCGGATATTGCTTAGTTAATCTTTGACTACAATAGTGTACTATGGCCCATCCCTTTCACATTGCCCTACAGGTTCATATATGTACCTACGAGTATATATTTTCGTCACATAGAATATGTTACGAATTAATTCATAGCCATACCTGACTTGAGTCTGGGCCGACTGGCCGAGTGAAGGCGTATTTCGCGGAGGCACTTATCCGTCGAGCTGGCTACAGGGGGAACAGTCGCGGTGAATTATCGCAGTAATTAGGTCTAACCTGGGATATTTTATTTGTATGCGTGGATTACTTTTCAGTATGAGTTGATTTCCTTGGTTAATAATATTGATATTTGGTGCGCCGAGTACTCAATGGGGAATATTACCAAAAACTTTTCAGGCAGAATGCACTGTGTATAAATACCTTGAAAAACGTTGTTCATTACTTTTTGATTGTCAAAGCTTTGGTTTGGTTTATGGCGATTTTTTATTTATAGATTTATATTTTACCAGACGTAACGCTCAGTTGATGGTGACCTAGTCGAAGGGTTCATTTTATTTATCATTTAACTAATTTTTTTTCCGTTTTCAGGACAATAATAAGGTTACATGGCATTTTATTTATTCTAAAATAAAATTATTCATAAAATGTTTGGAAGATATTTTTTTTGTTGAATAACATGTGAAGTTAGGTACAAAATATTTTTTTCTTTACTGATTAATAAAAGCTTATCATCGAAATTCCAACTTTAGCGGGTGTCAAAACAGCCCGGAATATAAAATGGAATTGCCAGAACATCGAAAAATTGCTTGTTTTATAATGTTCTCCCCAAGAGAAAGCCATTGGAGAATATCACTTATGAGTTATCTACGTTTACAACTACCTACCTATAAAATTTGTTGTTGTAAATTAATTTTCTGAATTCGACGACCGCTTGGCGCGATGATACGAGCGTAGTCCGCTCGGCTCACTGCACATGGTGGTTGCGGGTTCGATTCTCGCCGGGGCAAATTTCGGAAATGGCCTTTTCGTAATTTGCTTTGGTCTGGGTGACACTGGGATCGCCCCCAGTCCATTGTACGGTACCCATAGTAAAAGCGTTGCTTAGTTTGGGACCATATAGTTTGTGTGTCAGTCTGGCGATATTTATTATTACTATTTATTTATTAAATAAAATTTGTTCCTCTGTTAGGCACACACAAATAAAATTTTAATAATACAAATTCTTTGGGCACACAACACACTTTGTTCAATATAATTATTTAGAGCAAATGCCGGTATTGTCCGCGCGGTACAGGTGCGCCTTAATGAGCGAAGTTCACGGCGCTTTGTGCCAGGAGCACCACTATTCTGAACGCGACTTGTGATATGAGTTATGGCATCACTGAGACTACAGCAAGCGTTAAAATCAACAAACTTCGCATTAAAATAAGAAAAATACAAAACTTGAAGTCTTCATCCGATAACAACCATAATTATAAGTCCCAAAGTGTTGATAAAGTCCTTGAATTGATATCATAATGGATTTGAGAGAGGGGTTAAGAAAATCGATACTAATTTATAGAGGCTCTGTGGTTGAACTAGTCCGTAATTAAGTGACGGCTATTAGTTTGTGATTCTTAGAGGCTTAGCCGCCGAGTGCGGCTTAAACTTGCCGAGCGGGGAATTTAATTGGCACGACCAAGACCCTCGGAAAATGTCATACCTAATTGCGGTCTCAAATTTACTTTTAAATAAATATAAAAAATCTCAATGTTTAGGATCTAATATTTGGAAGAAGTTAATGGCAAACTATGTATGTTTATTTACCTACTTAGGTTAAATGCGGCAAAGGCCCCAGAGCGAACTAATTTTGACCAACAATCTCTTGTTTACTAGGCTATTTTAACTTTTTTTAAAATAATAGACAGGATGTCTTCATCCAATCAAGTTCCACAAAAAAGGTAATTCGCTGACTTAAAATCGTCGGCCGCCATAAAAAAAGTTTGTATTATTGGAGCAGCTGGTAACAAGACGTGCTCGGTGTCATTTTAAACTGAATTTCGTTTGGAAGTGTTGTTTCGCCGCGGCCGCCTCCGCGAGACAACTTTTTTTTCTATGCGAAACTAAGGCGTTTTTAAACGACTGACCTTTGTTTTGAGGCTCGAGAGGTAGCGGGTGTCAGAAAGCTTCAAGCTTCGCTTCAAATAGCTAAAAAAGCTGATTCTGCTGTGTTGCCGTCCATCTCATGGACGTACTGAATGAGCAAGACCAATATTTTTAGATCGGCCAAATTACCACCAGGGGTGATTACGACAGCAAAATAGTGCTGTAATCATGGTTTGAGGAATGGAAGTAATAAATTATAATTTTGCAATTGATACACTTGTTTCCAAAACCGTTTAGTATATAGGTAAGTAGCCTCTTAATTAATCTAATTATGATAGCTGAATTCCAGCGATATATCCAACCGTGTAGAAGCTTTAATTGGATAATTGGAAAAACTGATGTCGAGAATATCTGAACAAGAACAATTAGTTACCATGGCGCGTCACTTGCGCCACATCGTCCAGTGTTGGTGGAGAAGCGCAGGTGCGGAAGTTGGCCGCTTGTTTGACACTTTGTTGAATTTATTCCGAGGGGCGGGTGCGGGTGCGGGGCGAGGGCTGGCCGGTTGCCGGCCGGTGATATAGGGCCTCGTCGCCGGGACTAACTGGTGACCTGCGGCGCCTTTAATTATACCGTGTTCCTATCTGATATTATTTGTAACAAACATGGATTTAGTTAGCTCGGTTACCAATGAATATATATAACTAATTAGAGTATTTCTGCATTTTCACAGGACCTTAATGCCGCTTGTCTATTGCAAACGCAGGGTAATTAGTTGCTACCTCACCTTCTTTTACAAGAACAGCCCAAACATAATACAAATTATAGCCACAAATTATATTACCTGGAATGTGTAAAGTATATTTGAAATTTTGTTAGATATAGGTAGGTATCTTATTAGCCTGAAATCCTATTCTAACAATATTAGGAGGTACCTAAGGAAGACGATGACACATCTAGGTATTTATTTCTAACTTTATACCATCATTAGCATAAATCAATTCTCAATCCTGCAGCTGATTAAGGCGACTTCAATCTAAAACTGTAACTTAGTAGAAGTAGGTGTCAGGGCTTGGCGGAGCGCGGGCGGAGCGCGGGGGGGTCGTGCCTGTCCGTCTAGACTGGTGCGTTTATTAGATTTAATTATGCCACAACTTGTCACACGTGCTCGCAATTTTCATAGAGGTACAATAGGCTAAACAAGTTTTATTAGAATTTTCTATCTCGAACGTTACTTACAAATTAAATATGCATGATGTTGTTTTATGATAATAGCTAAATAGTGCCTCCAGGCTTGTACGTCCGCACATACCGAGCAGCCCCGCGAGACAAAAGCTTTGCCTCGCTCCGAACGACGTCATGTGTACGTGGTCAAATGAGTACTCGATATACTCTGTCGTTGCCTTGCGATGTGCTGCTGGCAGCCCTACGGTGTCTCTGGATGTGTTTCTGCTTTATCTTATTCACTGTGTTTCAAGTTTGTATCGGGAATGATACATTTCTTAGATTGTAGTATTCAAAATCAAAGGACTCTCAAATATCTAAGCCAAATAAAATAGTAATATTATCATATTAAACTGAGCAAAATGTACTTTTGATGATTCCTAATCCAAACCAAACCAACCAGATATGTAATACGCCCCGCTTGCATTCCCTCCACCGCGTCCACATTATGTTCTTATTACCATACTACCCCCATAATCTGAATTGTAAAATAAGTTTGTAATAATGTTCGTACGTAGTTCCACTAGCAATTAATTTAGTATTAAGTCTTTCTATGTTTCTCATTTTAAGTGAGTTGTACTCTTATGAGAAATAAATGTCTTAAACCACAAAACCCTCTATTATATACATCTTGTTGTCACTCTGTATAATTGTGAGTTATACAGGTCGCTTTCATGGACTTCCTTCCCATTTATACGTTCAACCTGTCCTCTCGTGCCGTAGGCCACTTCGCCGCAGTCTCCAGTCCCCAGGGTAGCAGACGGAACACAGTTCAGATTGTTTAGATTAATCCTGTCGGTCGCCGCTGGGACCGGGGCGCGATGTCGCGACGTAATTATATATCTACTGCACCACGATAAATACCGCATGATGTGGTTAGAAGTCAAGATATTGTAGTAGACGTGAAGTTAGTAGCCGCCGTAGAGATTAATAGAGTTCACGGTACCGAGAGTTGATTGATTGAGAATTTATATTTTTTTTAAGTAACTTTAACTGGCTTAACTAATCCAGAATGTCTACATCCTTTCTCAAGATCGAAAGTATAAGTAATCTGAGACATATCTCAACTCAGTTGTGGTGTAAACTGACCTATGACAGGTGACCGAACCGCTTCTAAAGTATTGATACATGTTTAAGTGTATTCTAAAGTAAACAATTCATTTTTTTTAATTGAAAACGATTACGAACGCATAATATCGCTCTATTCAAACAAGTAGGGGTGAGTAGGGATAGGTATCGGGCGACTTTTGGCTCTCGAATCGATCTTTTTACCGCAGAGTCGCTGCCTGTCACTCGTATTGCACGGAGACTCCGCGAGGAACAATCCATGGGAACTCTTATTTTAGATTTAGTTTCGTTTTCATTCGTTATAGGTAATATTATTTTATATGTACATTTTATATATAAATAATAATGATCAGGATAAGTCTCACACAGTACAATTATTTCTCAATGCGCGTGCATTCGTGCGCACTGTGAGATCTCATAGTGATGTTTGTAAATACGGGCACTTGTTTGATTAAGTAGGTACTCGTATATATAATTTCACTTGAGCTAAGTAGCGCTTCAACTGCGGTGAAGTTAAGGAAAATCTCTGCTATCGTAAGTATAAGCTGAGTATAGCGCGGAGTGTGTCGCGCATAGTATGTCTGCTATTGTGCCCGGCACGGAGGTGGAGGGGGGCGGGGCGGGGGGCGCGGGGGGGGGGGGGGGCTCGCTTCCAATATCCTGCATTTGCTTCTTATTGAAAACATACGACATAATTTGCTGCTTGCTTGTTGGAAACATCTGCACCCTTATGCGCACATCCTTGTACCCATCATTAGGTATATTTAAAATTCTAAGACAGGTGGTCGTAAAGTGATAATAACATTACAAGGATCATACGCAAAACATCAAACACGCATTGTCGTCATTTAGAATTTCATATTTTAAAAAGTGACAATGGAGTTTTGTCCATTATGTTCCATAGTTTAGTATACGAGTATAGTCGTAAATTCGTAATCCATTTTGAATAAGTGGTAGAGTCACATCATAATATTATTTGGTGTAATGTTTGTCGGTTCATAAACGCTATAGAATGGTTCAGGTACATGGAAATATAATATTCTGATTCTCATTCAAGTTACGCAACTATTCGTCTAGATAAGCACTGCAAATTAGAGAGAGGGGGGAGAACAGTTTTGATTGAAAAAGAAAAACTAATATCCACAAAGAGAATTTACCGAAGCTGCAGTCCAATAAGGATCATACTGTATGTACCTTGTATATCTTTGTAAGGCAAACAAATTAAGAGGTAGTAAATAGTGTCCGGGCGCCGGTGGCGTTTAAAACGATTATATTTATCGTCGGGAGGCGGCGCGGCGTGGCGCGGCCGAGTGTACCGCGCACGTGCACCGCAACACAAGGCCCGAGTGCGCTCCCTTGATTAACTTCTAAGGCGATTTCACGTCACGAACTTTGAATGCTTTCTGTTGTTTATGTCTATGACCTACAAGAAAACCTGGGAGTGATTCTAATCTAACCCTAAGTCTATGCGCATGAGTCATACAAGAAAATTGTTTATTGTACGAATGCGTAATATTGTTGCTTATTATTTATTATTTAGGCATAAACACAATAATAAATTTGTGTAGGTACTGACATTTGGTATTTGATCACGAAGGTGTAGAGAACTGTGCTTTTAAATTGTGCCAATTGATTACTAATATTCCGAATTAAGTATCTACTCTGGCAGTACCTACTTTACATCCTTTTTTACCGATGCTTCTCTCTACAGCTAGAACTGCAACTCGGAACGCATAACGTAACAGGTACCTATACCTCACTAATTTAGATGTTTATTATAGCCGGTTTTACTATAAGCATTTACCAAAATGTATTTCGTTTAAATTAAACAATCATAGCAGGTGCAACATTAAAGAAAACATCGCCGTTCAGGCATTAAGAGTCGTTTGCAATTCCGGGCACGGCGCGAAGTTGCCGCGCCGCGCCCGCCGCCGCGCCCGCCGCCGCCGCCGCGCCGAGCCCGGTAAGCCGAGTTCTCCAACTCCCGCCAACACATACCAACTTGGGGCAGTTTATTTTTATAGATAGCTGTGAAACTTCCGAGCCCTGGTGGAAGGTGAAAAATCAAAGTTTATGAAAAAAAAACTCGTCAAAGATAATGCAAACTGCTAAACTTCGGTGGTTAGGTTCCCTTCAGACATGCAACGTATTCAAATTAGATTCTGAGGGCAGTTTAGACCTGCGGTTGATGTAAAACTCAAAGTTTATGAGTCGCCGACGACGTCTCCTGCGATGAGTGGTCGAAATTTTACCACAACCTATTACCATGAATGTTTTTTCCTTAGCAGTATAAGATTATTCACAAAATTATAAAATTTCAATACTGGCTTGTAGTCCTTGCTAAACCAAAAGGTGCGTCAGTGTTTACTTTGTTTTCTAGCAATCTAGTATATTTTTGGTTTTAGGCGAAAAAATGATAACAATGTCAAGGGATATACTACCCCAACACAGAAATATTTCCAAAACACATCGTCTACCCTCAGAATAAGCACGAAAAGATTGCGAAACGAACCGGAAAAACTATTTTGCGACACCTCGATCGCACGGGGGACGCTGAGACGCCCCCCAATAACGGCAATATCGAATCATAACCCAGGCACCGACCACACTAGACCTCCAGTCTCTTAGTACATATCCACTAAGCTGAAGACGGCAAAGGTCTAGTTGAATTGGTTACTCAAATCTCAACTCGACTCCAGGGAGAAAGGACCAATGCGGTCTCTACGACGAGAGCCGGTTCCCGCGATTGGATCTCGAGACTGTAATGAGCCCCGGGATAAATACCGGCGAATATTATCGGGCGAGCTGATTGCCGGAGATTACATTGAACGCCTGAAGGACTGAAAGTAAATATGTTTTGGTTATGCGGAATGCTCCCCGAGGAGACGGCGCGGGATGCGCTCTGCTTGATTGTCGGGAACATAATTAAGTATAGGTATGGCTTTTATCGGAAACCTGGTGGCTGGAAATTAATATCATGTAGACTCAACACGAAACCAAAAAAACCAATTAGAACTTTTTTGGATCACTGTATTTAGTAAAATAAACAATACTAAACGTTTCCTAAGATCTCCCACCAACCCCATAGGTGTTAAAATGTTGAATATTTAAGTATGAGCAAATAAGAATCACATGCAATACTCATGGTTTCCGAAACGCGTTCTTAGTTGTCAGCTATTGAAACAAAGCTAAAAGGTAAATAATTCACGAGGCGTGGGAAAAATAGGGAAGGCATACCAACTTTCTTAGCCCGACTTCGGACCTTCAACTATTTATTTATTGCGCCAATGGGCTTTACGAGTTGCTCAACAACAAAATAATAAATACATGTCCAACAATCTCTATTTGCACAACAATTAGGTTGAGAATTTAAGGTGGCAAGTGTATGAGGATATTGTAAGAGGTGTTAGTAAGTTGTCGAGCGGCCCGGCCGGCGGCCCACCTCTGGCGGAGTTGTCTGAAACACAAATAAACATATTTCGCTAAGTAAAGGTACGGTTGTTAACGCGCCCTGATTTGTTGTAATATTCATTGTTTAATTCAAGTTTCTTTTCAGTTGCCAACTGTGGCGGCGCTGCGATCGTCGTGAGCCAGTTTGGGTACGTACCTATCTATATAGTTTTTGCTCAGTTTCAGAAGTAACTTTGCCAAGTTAATAAGGTCTGAAAATAATATAAAGATATCCATTATTTTTAAAAGCGGTTTGTTACACCATTGAAATTAAACACATATTCACCATAGGGTCAAAAGAGACGCGACATCGCTATAAAAGTGCACAACGGGGTTTCCGTATAAAAGCATCTCAACGCCTCTACGTAGGAAGTGACTGACGTATCTGTGTTCTGCTCCTATTATCTTGTACTATTGTACAAATAATTAATTTCGTGGTTTTATGATAAACTGTCTGATTTCTGTAACACTTTAATTCATTAACAATGATTTAGGCACTCCAAAATGTCGGTTACAGTGGGTGAATATTGGTTTGCATGCCGCGGGGGCAACTCACTTCCACTCTGTTATGTCAGTGGTCAAGTTTGTTGAAGAATGAACAATGAAATTGTAATAATAATACTATCACAATTTCTTTAATACACAGCAAAGGGTATGCAGGCAACTGGTTAAAAAAAACTTCCTCAACGAAGAGTGACGGGCCCAAATAATTGCACTGCTGTATGTAAAACCTGTTCTAAATGATAAATAAATTCATATTGAAATCATTTATATTGATCAGTTACACGGTCGGTCGGACGGCACAGGTGCGTCACATTGTAAATGTACTATGATAGAGCGCTGTGTGCAGCGCGCTTAATGAACTCGCTAACGAGCGCAGCGGAGCCGCTGAGCCGCGGAGCCGCGGAGCATCGGTCACCTGTCCGCACTGCATCAGTTACTTTCATATACCTACTTATTGTAAGCGAGATATTGCGTTGTGGAAGGGACTGTAGATTGTAAAAATTCTCTATGTCCGTATGCCTTAAAAAGCGCTATATCAGACTAACATTTAAAGAAAATAACATTCTGTCGGATTTGCAAGACCCATTTACTTAAAGACTCCAAGCGCTCGTTTGATTCCTCGGTGAAGCGTCAGGTGTATCCACGATGACGTCACCGAGCCGTGGAGATTTGGCGCGAACATCCGCCGCTTCATATAATATGCATTCACCGCACAGAGCCACGCGAGGGAGCCGGATACCAACTAATGGAATTGAACCTGTCGTGTTTTGGCCACAGGACCATCCCAGACATACCCCTCTACACCAACAACATAGTAGTGATCCTTTTGGATGACCATTTGTTATACACTAGTATTTATGAAAACACTAGCTAAGTATTCCGCGCGACAGGGTTGGGCTGGGTGCAGGAGAAAATCCTTAGCGAACATTATAATATAGTCGAAAATGAGAATAATAGTCGAAAATAGACCAGTAGGTGCGGTTCTCACTGTGCTCTAGTAACTCAGTAGATAGGCTATTAACCTAACTAAGTTAATAGATATCTTTGCCTTAACTGTATTTAGTCAGTCACCTTAGATTTTTATTGACAATTTTTCCGGTCTAAAAATATGAGAATCACTATCTATCTCCAGCTACAAAATAACTCGTCACAAATCGCAACAAGGCTCGGCGGCAGTGGCGCGGGGTGGCGCGGTGCGGGGCGGGGCGGGGGATACTCTGCCGAACAAACGCTGTTGATAGATGATGATGGATACTGTCCGCAAGTGTACACACGTCACTTCGACCAGATAACCCTCACTTCTACTCCGATAATAGTCTAAAGAATCTTACTGGACTCTTTAAATAGGTTTTCCAACTGATATCCATCCAACTTCATTGGTCAAACTCTTATAATAGAATGGTCTTAGAACTTTAATAAAGGACTTCTTCAAACTCTTAGAATAATATAATCCTACTAATATTATAAATGCGAAAGTTTGTGAGTGTGGATGTATGTATGTTTGTTACTCCTTCACGCAAAAACTACAGAACGGATTTGGATGAAATTTGGAACACAGATAGATTATAACCGGGATTAACATATAGGATACTTTTGAACCCGATAATCCCGAAATTTTTGCTAAGTTTAAATACTACGCGGATGAAGTCGCGGGGCACAGCTAGTATAATAAATAAAGACGAAGCACCAACAGCTGATAATAAGATAGCTCAAAGGACACTAGTGCGAATGCCTCATAGTAATAAATGGATGCGTGCAACGCATCCATGTTAGGATTTTTTTGATCCCGCTATTGAACCTCGACACGCATTTGGGTGGCCCTGGTGCTGATAGTGTATCCTCACTACCTATGTACTAGATGCAATACACAGTTTAAGGTAGAGCTACCACTCAATAACTCACTCTCTGCAACTCTACAAACTTGAAATTGGCTCGTGCTTTTTATAGATTAAGTGCTCGATGAGAAAGGATTTTATTGACTTGCGGGCCAGCCAAGAGCTAACTAGATTATTATGGTTCCGATTTCAGCAACCCGTACTAATTTCGGGGTAACCTACATTACACTAACGGCAAAAGCCCGCACAATACGTTACACGGATGAAGGGAAGGCATTGAACACAAAGGTGATGGGTGGCCGTCACGCCGCCGCGCGCCTATACATAGATCCCGCTGATATATTGTGCCATGGAAAAAATATTGCGTCCGAATAAGGTCTGCATATGGTGCTAGTAGCAGCGATATGTTTACCACCGTCACCGCGCTTTAACACGTTGAGTGCGTTAGGGTATCTAAAAGACCTCTAGTGCGACTTGCAGCTGGTGCGGCGCCAAAAATCGTGTTCTCCACCTCTGTTCGGGAGGTCGTAACTTCTTTATTCTATGTGTTTGACAGATACAAATATACTTACCTAATTCCCGTTGCGAATTTGATTCAATAATGTAATAAAAACAATAGGAGATGGATGAGGTCCCTAACGCACTGAGTTGTAATAATATACATCTGCCACCGGAAATAAATTATAACAGGATGATGAAAGAGGCATCCAAAAAATCCAAACGAATAAAGGCACTGTGTGCAATGCGATCAACAAATGTGTTTACCATGCTTCAATGAGAAACATTTTTCTTAAATATTTTTTAAATTACCATTTTTCAATGAATACTTCAATAAAAGTTAAGTTAAGTTTAGATAACTGGGGTTTTATTTTAATTCCCATCACTAGTCACTACCGTAATTAAACTATATTAAGTTGCGATGCGCGATTCAATCGATACCTAATTTTTTTTTCGTTAATTCAAAATTCAAAATTCAAAATTGTTTTTATTCATGTAAGCCAACAAAGCATTTATGAATAGTCAGAATCTACCACCGCTTCGGAATGCTACTTCCACTGAGAAGAGCCGGCAAGAAACTCAATGGTTACTCTTTTCAATGAATGAAAGATGGTGTACATTCTCAGGAACAGCATACACAAATAATATGAGCAGGCAACACCATTGCCACTAAATAGCTAATAGTAAATAATAATCAAATCTCACTCAGATTTAGGTATGTAAATAAAATGAGAAAGCTAGTTTAGTGTGATGTGCATACCTACTCATACTTACATCAAATTAAACATTTACGAACCAAAATAATAATTAATAAAACAGGGGTGGATAATATGATAATTGCTTTGGTGTGATGCCTTCCATGCTAAATAAATAGTATTTAACGACAATGTTGTTAAGAGGAAAGTGAGTGGACCAATCCCCGCAAGCAGCGCCCGCGCACGAGCATGACTTGAAAAGCGGCATCACTCTCCTCAACAATAATAGAGGGAAGAGGGTGACCCGATCCACAAAGCCACCGCAAAGAAGGACATTGAAGTGAGCATGACCATCACCTCACCTCAAAGACAACAGTTCACATATTTCAAAACCCACTTGTCATGTCCCCATACGTAGCAAACTTGAGATAGAACAGTTAATTATCTATTATTTACAGAAAGAACATAGATTGTATCTTATTTTTTGATAGAGATATGAGTTTTTTTTTAATACCTTATTTTAGGAGATGGTTTAGGTCTCTTACGCACTGCAGTGAAGCTCGGTTACGAGTTCTAATAAGTCTATAACGCACTGGTTGAAAGTCCTCTGAAAATGGTACCGCACTCAACGTGTTAAAAACGCTGTTTCAACATGGAAAGCAGTAAGGCAGCACTAACATTGGGTAGGTACTGGGTTCTGTCATTACAGGGAAACTGTCGACCAGTGCGGGCACCATGGTCTCTCATGCCTACGGAGCGCGGGCAGAATAACTCGGCACTCAAGCCTGAATGATATCATCAGTCGGGATCATGCCACCGCTAACGTAGCGGCTGTTTTAGCGCCTAATGGCCTCTCGACCAGATGGTATGACGCTGATCCCTTGGAAGATGGAACGGCCCTTAGTATTGGACGCAACATGCGTCGATACCTTGGCACCGTCCCACCTACGGAATTCCTCAAACGGCGCAAATATAGCACCTTGATCCAGGTTATATGTTTGATCCGTTGGGGTAGAGACTCTGGGACAGTGGGGCTAGGGCGCCCTTCGCAATTTTAGTGTTTTGGGAAAGCGGCTGGTCGAGGCAGCTGGTGACCATAGGGCTGGCACAAAAATAGTCCCCCAACATTAAAAGACAGTCTTCCCACTGACAGTCACTGCCCATTACTTTTTTTTCCGTTTAACTTTCGTAATAGTTACTATTATTATTTAAAATAGCCTACTCATGTACACCGCTCGTGCTAAACCCCCACCCAACACAGAGCCGGTGCGCTTTTTAACACTTTTAATGGTGTGAAAGGCCCACTATCGCGGGTCGTTAATCCAGTATGAATACGTATTTCAGCCGGATTACCTCCCCCCCGCACCGCGGGCAGTCGCTCTTATAGCTCCCACACACAGATGGTGTAGGTAACGTCATCATCGTGAACCTTCCAAAGCACGAATTTCCTTTGTTTTCATAATAATAGTACATTAAATAGTGGTGGTTATGATAGTAAAAAGCTGTAAAAGAATGTGTAGAGTTTTTTTTTGTGGCTAATGTATGTCATTGTTCAAAAGAGATTTAGACTCCTAATGAAAACCCAGATGAGCAAGCCAGGAAAGGAATCAAATCAGCCAGTTACTCATGATTCCAAAGCAACTGTTATGTAGCATAATATTTAACTCGCGCTTATAATTTTCCTCCACAAGTTCCCGTTAAGTTTGTGGTGTAGGTGCTTAATATGTAGGTACAGCGCCGCAAGCCTGGTGGCGCTCCTACGAGTTTGTGAAACACGCGTTCGGCGCAAGTGTTGTGTCGTGATGCGGTGGTTACGTCCCCGCTTTATATCCAGTTTCCAGCATTTTAGTTTGTTTATAATGATAGCTAAGTTGATTAAAAGATATAGGTACTTTTAAAATACAATTCACTACTAGATAATATTTATAATAAATTGTAAGTGCCCTTTTGCAGCCTGCATGTTGGGAGCCTTGTCCATTGACTTCCGTGTTGAGGCATTTGCTTGCATGTAAGATTTTGTTAATTTATAGTATTGTCTCTAAGATATAAATAATTGTAGGTATATAACTTAAAATTAACATCAATTATCATTATAAGCCTCGAAATATTTCACATGAAATTCGTTATTCGTATAGGATCTGTGCAGCACAGTATAAATATATTATCTTTGTGGTAAGTATACTTGACTGACGATACTAATTCTATTCCACAAGGAAATTAATGGTTATCAAATGGTGTTTTAAACAGTTCTAAAAATATTTCTTCAACCAAAACTTCCACGTTTAAATCTACCTACTCCAGCTGGCAAAATCAATATCACGAGCCTTGGGCACTCGTAAATTTGGGAACGATAACAGTTTAATTGAATAAAAACGTCTTCAAGACGTTACACGTGGAGGTGTAACGCAGGGCCAAGGACAAAAACATTTTAATCAACTAGGTATCTGTCGGTAAAATTATTTAGGACATAGAACTGAAATCACTTTGAAGAAATGACAATTAAACTACACGTGGAAGGCTTTTAGGGGTAATTTATGTAAAGTGGCCCTACCATGAGTTCTACACCCACTACTTGCTAGTATCTTCGTAAAATAATGGACAAGTGTACAGCGCTCCATGGCGACCACATGAGAAACTAACAACGATTTACTAGACGCTAGCGGCTAGCTACTGCTAGCGAACGTACAATAACAGACACAGTGGAGCTTCACTAAATTGACGGTTAAGCTTTGAATGATCGTTTAAAAAACCCTACAACAAGATACTAAGTATAATCTTACATATTCATATGTTAGATTATACTTAGTATCTCATGTTCCATTAAAAACGCTATTTTATTCCCATCTCCATGCATGTACCCCTACTTCGCCCTTCATAAGGTTTAATTTTGTATTTCACATATTCACAGGTAAGTTTTTTATGAGAAGGAAATTAAATCACTAAAGTCATCACAAGGAGGAAGCCGTGCCGCAGCATAATATCGCCGCCCCTCCTCCGGGGGAGGGTGAACAGCGATTAAAGTGCGTTAGAACCCTTTAAAATGCCATCACAACGATATTCGAAGGGACTTAATTTATTGGGAAAGAGTCGTGTGGAGGATTACGCGCTAAAATGTAAGTACTTACGCAATATGGCGATGATATTTGTTTACTTTCCGTGATTTTTTCTCCTGCGTATCGTAAACACAACACACTCATCGAGAGTCATTTTGTTCTGTCAATTTACTTAAACCAGCTTAATATCCCTGACTGAAGTCTAAACTTTTGTGAGGATTTATCACTATTATTTATTATTGATCTAACCTTCTCCAAATTTTAACGTAGGTTCATAATCTCAAAGTCTATCCTAAAATAAAACTCATTCAGCTCAAATCTCACGCGGTCTCCTAAAATATCCCCATCCCAAAATACTTGCGTCCACAAACCCACAGAGGTCGGATTCGTAATAAACAGCACATCTTTATTAAACACACGGAATATTGGTAGTCTTTATTAGCCTTTCTCGGCCGCTCAAAAGGCTGAGGTGTAATTGCGACTGACGAGACGAATTGCTCTTTGTATGATGATTGGATTAGTCGTTTGTGATGTACCTGCCTAGTTTTGTAAGCTACCTTGAAACCGTGAAGTAGTCGAATAATAAGAAAAATAAAATTATAAGGATCCGCATATCAAATAAACTTCCTACATATTATAATAATAATAATAAAGCCATTTATTCCGAATTTCACTTCCGATTTATATTACAATGTTTGTTAGTAGGTTGTTGCTTAAATTTAAGAAGGTTACTTATAATTACTTGTTAGTATTATTTAGGAGATTTTACTTGATTTGATTTGAGGAGACCCCTGTTTGGGTAAAGGCCTCCTCTATCCTTTTCCATGACTCCCTGTCCTTGGCTGACTTTATCCAGTCGTTTCCTGCGACATGTGTTATGTCATCAGCCCACCGTCGTAATTGTCGTCCAACATTCCTTTTCCCCATTGGTCCTTTCCATCGTGTGGCTTCAATGGTCCATCTTCTGTCTGGGTATCGTGAGATGTGTCCGGCCCATCTCCACTTAAGTAAAAGTGCGTGCCTGAGAGCATCAGTGAGTTTAGTTTTTTGACGAATGTTTTCGCTCTTAATTTTTTGTATTCTTCTAATTTTTAACATGCTCCTTTCCATTGCTGTTTGAGTGCATTTAATTTTTCGTTTTATTTTATTTGTAAATGTCCACGTTTGGCAACCATACGACAAGCAGGGTAGTAGGCATGAATCAAATATTGTCCTTTTCATGTGCATGTTGTAGTTCCCTTTTAGGATTTCCCTTAATGCCCAGAATTTCTTCCAAGTTGCGTTGGTTCTTCTTGTTACTTCTTCTTCGTTACTTGTCCTTTTGAACGAGATTTGCTTCCCCAAGTAGATGTATTCGCTGACGTACTCCATATTGTTGCCTTTTATCACTATTGGGCGTTCGTGATTGTTGGTTAATATCTTAGTTTTATTTACATTCATTTCTAGGCCAATTTTGGAGCTTTCGCAGTCCAGTGACCTCATCATTCCCCTCATCATCCTACATATTATGACGATATTAATGCCCAATCTGCACCGCCGTTCGTTCGTTCCCTATTGTGCCCATTTTATAATCATTGTGTAATTACTGGTGTACAATAAATACTTCCACTGTCCATCTCTCTTTAAACCACTATTGAATCCACAAAATGTGCCACATAATAATTAATAGTCTACATGTTATTATAATTAAAGACGAAATAAAGACAGTTTTGAGACATCCACTTCACATGAAGAGAGCCGAATACCTATGGAACTAAACTCACTGGACAAAGCGCAATCCGGCTACTCGTGAGCGGCAATTACACTAACCGTGGCCTTTATGCACCTTTGCTTAGCCTTTGCGGCTAACAAACAGCTTCTTGAATGCCTGTGTTAAAATAACAGTACCAAAGAGTGCTTGTAATGTCAAATTAGAGAAGGCATTTTTATCTTACATACTAAATTACACGTTGCGTGTCTGCTTATTTGTATGGTCCGTGGAGATAGCCACCAATATTGTGATTATGTTGCTGTTATTGTGCCGATGGACTCCTCAATTGTAAGATAAGATTCAGGAGGCGAGTGGTTTATTTTATTATCTGCTCTCACACACCATATTTTAATAATGAAAATATAAAAGGTACGCATACGCCAAACACTTTAGATCATCACAAACTTAATAATTGTATACATAAGCCTCAAGGAAGCAACGCGGAAACTCAAACAATTATCACAATTAAAACATGCAACTCCTCGGAGCTCTCAAGAGTTGGCTCAACTTGAGCCGGCTTGCTCAATCTTTCATACGTGGAGCTTTTAGCTGTGACGTCACGCGGTGGTCGCCCCGCAACTTCCGCAAGCAGCCTCTTGCTATCAACAAGTTTATTATGAGCTAATTGATACAGGTAAAGGAACTTTCGATGTGATTATACTTTCTTGGGAATTTATATTGTTTATGAGCATACTCAGTGAAGATCTTAGAACTGTGCTGCACCAATCATGCACCAGCAAATTTGGCATATATAACACAAGCCAATCGTTATTGAATAATATGTGTTACACCACACCACATGCTCTGTGGCAGTAGCGCGGATGCTCGCATCTTAGTTGGCCTTAAATTATGTAAACATAGGACCATTTATAACAAACGGAAGTGAGTGGTTTCTGTTCTAAGTTATTAAACGCCTTAGAAGATGGAGGTGGTTCTATGTTTGACTGCTGTATGTATTTTTATGAATGTTCTCCGGTTTATAAGTTCCCAATTTATTTCTAGCTTTTTGGTGCACCCTGGTTTTCTTTAAGTCTATTTAGTTTTTCATTTTTTTTATTTTGTTTTTCTTAGTTTCAAAGTTCTACGTTCAAAACTCAAGTTATAGTTTCTTGAAGAACTGTTTCTCTTTAACGAAATCAATAAATCCATAAAATTGCTGCGAAACTTGTTGCAAGTTTGTTTTATCGTGGTTTTATAACAGTTTTCTTGTTGTTGCCCGACTTCGTTGGCTTCTATTGCTTGCTTATTATCTTTATAACTGAGCCCGCGACTTCGTCCGCGTGGAATTTTGATCCTTTCTTAGGGGATGTCTACGTCATAGTAGCTTTATGCATGCAAAGTCTCAGCCCGATCGGTTGAAAATTGACAAAGTTTCATACAAAATTTCATCCCCTATTGTATCCCCTTGGGGATGGAATTAATCAAAATCCTTTCTTAGCGGATGCCTAAGTCATAACATCTACCTGCATGCCAAATTTCAGCCCGATCCGTCCAGTGGTTTGGGCTGTGCGTTGATAGATCACTATGTCAGTCAGTCACCTTTGAGTTTTATATATATAGATAACAAAATGAAACACTGACTTGCTAACAATTGTGTGTCACAGGGCCAACAGTATTTACGTTCCTGAACTCATTATATAGTTTGAAACCATTGTTAACATTTTTAAACACTGTGATTCAACAACATCACCACACCAAAATAGCGCCATCTAGTTCTAAGCCACGGAGTAATTAACATTGCGTCTAATTCCTTGTGATCATCAAAAGGCTCTGCTGTCTCTTAAAGCTTGAGCCCTGGATTCATTATTGTTCATAATTGCATGTATATGGTTACTGCGAACACACCGCCCCCTCGCGGAATGTGAGACGGATTAATTACAGTCTACTGCCTTATCCGCTTGTACGGTTTCATAAGAGTACGTTTTAGAGATTTTTACCTAGATACTAGTGAAAATTACAAACAGAATTACGAAAGTAATACTGTGTTTGGTACCGTTTTCAATCCATTTAAATAATTAGGAAGGAATTTGAATGCTAATATGTATGTACCCTCGAAGTAAAGAGTTAATTTGGGCCATCAGCCGCGCGGCCGTCGCTATATCCGGGCGGATCCGGCTGGTCCGGATTAAAATATTTGAGGCCCTAGCGTCATCGTTCCGCATAAAAGAGATTACGTGCTAACATCCAATAATAGCAGTTATGTGAAATACCTGCCAAATTGATCCGGCGACGGGACCGGATATTCCCTGGATTCGCACTCGATATTAACCTTTGTATCCATTCATTTTTGCAATGAACCGGCCCCACTGCTTGGTGCCAAGTTCTCAATATTTGCAAGTTTTTTACTTAAAGCTTTAGCAAATTGAGTCTGTTGATGAGTTCTTGGAACCCAACTTCGAATATTACTCTTCTATAAAATATAATATTATATTTGAATTTCAACGTAAAACGATGCAAGATTTAATAAAGCTATATACCATTGAATATTTTATAACTGATCGTAATGTATTATTAAGACTTTATGTTCAAGTTAGCATGGCCATTTGGATTTTGAATAAAACCAACTTTGTGCTAGGCTTGTGCTGCGTTGTGCCGCATATCGGGACTCTCGATCTCAATAAACAAAGCGGCTATCTGATAAAAACTATTTTTGTACCAGCATGGCCATTTTGTGTTTTCGAAATCTGAAGCTTGTGCCAGAATGTGCTAAACTTGTGCTGCAATGTGCCGCAAACCGTGTTTGATTATCTCAAAATACATAACCGTAATAGTCAAAGAACAAAATGAAACATTTTGTTTGTGAAATCTGATAATTTATTCTTAAATTTAAAAACATCAAAGTTTCATGTTGTGCTGACTTGTGCTAGGCTTGTGCTACGTGGGGTGCATGCAGGACAACCTCCTCATAGTGCACCCTGGGCACCGTCGGCCATCCTTCCAGCTAACTGGTTGGATGGCCGGCAGTTGCGGATAATCTGGCTAGGGAATCGCGTTTTGTCTGCTTCTGGCACTCTCCGGTTTCGGAGTCGCGACGCTTCTATAGTGGCGTCACGACGCTTCCATAGTGGCATCCCGACGTTTCCATAGTGGCGTCGCGACTCTTCCATAGTGGCGTCGCCATGTTTCCATGTTTATAATAATATCTATTATCCTTTGTAATTATTGATTATAAGCAACTGGAGATTTAAAAGAATATAACAAATGTAAAAAGACAAGCCCGCTGAGTTTCTTGCCGGATCTTCTCAGTCGAGGACGCGTTTCGATTCGGTTGTAGATATAAGAAAAAAAATGAAAAATTTGCAATTTGTAAGTGCCCCCCGTAGAAAATGTTTTTATCTAATGGCTGCTTTGTTTCTTGAGAACGGGAGTCACCATTTGCAGCCCAAAGTAGCACAAGTAACACAGCGTGATTATGCATTTTTCGATTTAAAAACATTCTGAGATTTACAACAAAATAATCATTCAAAAACAAAATGGACATGCGAACTTCTCGGAAATTATGATTTTGTCGTCTCTAATATTACGTTAAAATATTGCAGAATTGTTCGCTATGTTTCTGTAATAACATTGCATTATAAAAGCATAAAAATAAATCGAATAAACATAAAAATATCGCAATAAACTAGGTATATTTTAATAAGTTTTATGTCGCTAGCTATGAAACAAAGTGTCACTACTTACATGCACTTTACATTCAATAGTAATTTACCCAAACCCTAATGTAACATGAAGTCCAAAAAAGGTATCGTATGGAAGTAGATGAATGTTACCAAATTGTAATTTAAGGTTCACACAGTAGCCACAGCCGTTCCGTCCAGTCGTAATGGGCAATAGGCGGTGCGGCGCGGTTCGCTAGGCGGGCGGTAGGCCTTCTGGGCGGGCCGCGGCGGCAAAAAGCAAGGTGCGCCGCGTAACTACCCCACCCGACAGTTATGCGTAAATCAAGACCGAACGAACTAAGTAGTAACTTTTTAACGCTTTTGCTACTTAATATGATGATTTTGCGCGACGATTTTATGTGCATAATTTATAAAAGAATAATAGAAAGTACATATTCCACTCCTTCATTAATATCAATATAACAAACAGTATAATGAAGCTATGATACACATTTTATAGATTCCTTTGTAGCTGTCATAAGCAATTCCTTTTTATTAACTATTTTTGAATAAATATAAACTCAGTATTTATATAATTATTTATATAATTCCTTTGTGACGAGTGCGTCCGGTCCGTGATAATCTAGGTAATAATATTGTATGTGAATCTGTAATAAAGTATATGAAATACATTCAGAAATCAGAAATAAATGATTTTTATTAGGTACAAGGTAAAATTCAGCTAAGTTCATATAGAAGAACTTCAGCTAAACTACAGGAAGTAGGAACTTTAAATGAAAATGATAAAGTCAACTGTTTATCCTTTCTCAAACTTAAATATTTTACTAAAATACTATTGAAGCGTATGTATCGTTAAAATGAAAAGCCCGGTTAAATCAATAACCTAAAATATTTGAAATCAGTCCGACAGAAGTTTCCTCATGCAGGTGCTCAAAGGATTAAGGTAATTCTTTTAGACTCCATAAATCCCTGACTGGTAATATTAAACACGGAAACGTTAAACTTGTAACGTGATCCGACGGAGTAGACCTTAAATATGTAAGATATACTTCCGTTCCATTACTTTGTTTAAGAAAACGTTACAATTAAGTCAGATTTAACGTCTAAAATTGGGCAGTTGTGTAATCAATCGACACATCACAAAACAGTAAATGTACAAGAGTTCATCTACCTGCCACGCTAGAATGTATAAGTTAAATAAATGTGAACACAGCGAGATATTTCACGTGATTTATTATTAAATGTTTCAAGAGAGGAAAACCTAGGAACGGAATCTCGTAACATTTTCGCCACAAAATAAATAGAAGTGTAAAATCCCTTCACAAGTAGGTCGTGGGTGCCCAGCGCTGGGGAACGTCTTATGGACGACATCAAACGAGTTTAGTGTGTTACTTAATACTACATAATGTTGGTGTTGAAGTGCTATAAATATTATTTATTCCCTCTATGTTAATATTTTTCATATGAGTTATTTTTAACATTCACAATATCTACGCTTTTACAAAAAAAAAAACGAATTTACATCACTATTTGGCAGTATAATATTGACTCCATTAGTCACAAACATTTTCCAGCTGACCTTCAACAATTATAGGCCTACTACCCGACCGCTTGTTAGCTAGGCATACATCGAGTTGTATGGCGACCTACATGCTAAACTTAGAGAACCAAAGCGCCGAAGCTACTCTACCGTCTTCAATAGCTTAGGAAATCTAAACTGTATGAATTCTGTGACCTGGAGTGCTAGATTTTCAAACAAGTTATAAATCAAACTACAATGTTGGCAGATAAGACCATTAGCGGGGTTAAGTTTCAATGTATATTTCACTCTTTCATATTTGCCAAACGAAGCCATATATCATTATAGGTTATATCATGAATAACCAAATTAAAGTTGATTTTAATATAATTACTATTCACCTACCTATGTACCTAATCCAAAAAGTACCTTCTTCATTATAATAATACAGATGTTTCAGAAACAACACATTATTTTGGTTACAGGCATATCATCTTTCACCACAATAATTCACCCTTTTTTAAACAAAATGAACATGTCGGCCTGCACGTGTAAACATAGATAGATCTCCTCAATATATCGCGCTATTGTCTCAGCGCGCGGCGCCCGCGTCGACCCTCCCCGGCCCCTATCGTAATAGGATCAACGAGACTTGACCGAAAACTGCGCTCGCTACATTTGTCCTAACATTACCGGTAACACCAACTTTAGTCAATAACTAAATAAAGAACTATCATCTCTAAAATAACTAGAATAGAGTTCTTAAAGAGTGCCTTCCGTGGGTAGTGAAGTTGAAGTGTATTTTTTGTCATTTTCATGTAAGATTATTCCATATTATATATTATGTCGGCAACGTCATTCGAATCCTCTCTAACGTGTAAACTATATTTTTTTATATTATAGGCGCTATTTTTATATTTATTTCGATATTATAGGCATTTTTCCAGAGATTTTCTTGGGGATTACGATAGTGTAGGTTGTTCTTAAGTGGCTACGTGTGCTTTTGACGTAGGAAGTTTAAAATCGTATTCCAGTTGGTGAAGGCTCATCGTTACACTGTTTATATTGTACTAACTAGCGAGCGTATTGCTACAATCTCAGCCATACTCAACCCTGCTGAGCAAGAGCGATCGTAAAACTGCAGCATCAAACTCATTTAATTAAAACTTGTCAAAATAAGCGAACAAATCCAATACCTGTGTAATCCTCTACTAAATTGCAATATCGAATATTGTGTTTTACATCGTTACGCCGCATCGATCCGCGCTGCGCTCCGGCAAATGAACGGCGCATTCGATTTCAAAACGTTATTTTATTTCGGTAATCCACTCGACGCAGCTTAGTTCCACTCGCTGTGAAGGGTTGCGAGTACTTGCAACCTTGTGAACTGTTTTTGATCTCTGATATTAGTGTTTGCATCGTCTGTGTTTAGTTTGTTGGAAATTCATAACTCAATAAATCGAAAGATATCGTGTTGGATAATGTTGGATCCCAAGCAAATCTTTTAAGAGAAAATTGAAGAACCTAATGTTGTTTTTACCAGACAGTCGGAAGAGGGCACACGTACTAATTTAAAACTATCTCTATCATAATCATTTATAAATAACAGTACACGCGCGTCTAATGACAATATATAATCACTAATTAATTCAAATTAAGGAACAGGTTAATTCCCAAATGTTATACCGCGTGTGTGCCAGCGGCCACGTCACAATAATTTTATTAGTAAAATCGAAAACCGAATTATGCCGAGCTAATTTGCCGTAGATCTCATTACGAGATAGTTCGGATTTATGGAAACGGCCCGCGTCGCACCCGCTAATTGCTTTACAATGTTTGCTTATGTGCCGCCGCTGTCATAACTACGATTTGCTGTTAGATGGCGCAGATGTAGTTGGCGTATTCAGTATCATGAGACACTGATCTGAAGTGAAATAGAAAATGGATTGCAATAAACCGCGTTAGTACACGTTCGGAAGACATAAATATATGAAACGTTAAATTAGGCCCCGGTATTCACCAAAAAAAAAGAAATTACTACAAGCATCATAGTAACATGCATTATAAATAACGTTATTTTCTTATTGAAATTTGCATTAAGTATCATCTTTATCGCCGAAACCGAAGTGGATTTTTTGAGATACATACACTTACATTGAGCCGGCACTTGCAAACAAATCCTTTAATTCCATGAGTGGAACCGATCAGTGAAGGCAGGTGGAGAGCGTGCATGAAAGTCGAACTTTTATCAAAGAAATGGGTAACACTCAAATGTATTTGCGAGTCGACCTACTTTAAGATTAAGATTAAAGAAACAACGAGTTTACAATTATTTACTTACTAGCTGAGCCCGCGACTTCGTCCGCGTGGAATTTAACTTCGCAAAAAAGCTCGCTCCCGCGTTCTGAGCCCGCGCGAAAGGACCCATTTTTTAAATATTGTTTTTCTAAAATAAAAGTTACTGCTTATAACATCAGCTATCTACCAGTGAAAGTCCCGTCAAAGTCGGGCCACCCGTTTCGGAGATACTCTTTGATTTCATATGTTTTTATTTTTTTACGCGGATCCCTAATTGTTTTTTCTAAAATTAAAGTAGCCTTCGTTACTCCTTATAACATCAGCTATCTGCCAGTGAAAGTCCCGTCAAAATCGGTCCAGCCGTTTCGGAGATTACCCGGAACAAACAGACAGACAGACAGACAGATAGACAGACAGACAAAACATTTTTAAATCGCGTTGTTGCTAGAGGTGTCGTATGTACTTTCATTATGCATTTAGTGAAAAGGAGTTATTTTGATATTACAAACAGACACTCCAATTTTATTTATTTGTATAGATTTTCTAAAAGACTGCAAAGATACCTTACCAATCACGTTTTGAATTACACTATCATGGACCAAATCATCCCCGCTCCCCTACGTAACATGAGATTTGTGTAAACAAACAGCAAAACAGGTGTATATGTCGCGATCAACCCTGCAATTATCATAACGCCGAGCTCTGGGTATAATAGGCCCCATCCGGCGTCCGAGACGTAAATCCTGGGATATCGCTGCCGGCAAAAAGCTCAACCCTGCGACGCAAATAACTCATTTGGTGTCGTCGGCGGCGCAGGGTTACGGCTCATTTGAATTTGTAACGGCTCAACCTTTGGATTGCTGATATACTTTTTATGGCCAAATGAGATTTGGCGATGTTATAGATTTGGGTAATTTTTCTTACCTTGCCAAAAATGGTATTTCATAGTTTGCGGAATAAAAGGGCAGAAGCTTGCCAGCATAGTGTTCTTCTGGTTTTTTTGCAATTTTGAATATTGGTAGATAAAGAGTAGGTAAAACACCATTCTCCAAATTCCAAGCAAAGTATCAATAGGATCAGCAGAAAACGTTTGCACACCACAATGACAATGGGAGTTAAAGAAAACAGCCCTCGAGCTGTGTGAGCGGTGACAATGGCCAACGTGTACATTACGTGAGCCAACCCTCGACCCACCGAGAGTATACTGAATAGTGATGGGACATCCGAGTTGAACCGATACCGTAATCGATATTGCAAATAGCTATCATTACGGAGAAAATTGTGGCATCGATGTAAATCGATTCGTCGTTTTAATCCAATTAATCCAATTTACAGAACAATTATTTTTGACACCTAACTCATCCCTTGCTTAGCGTACACCATGTTTTTTTTTGTGACACTTACTCGTACAAACAATATCATTAATGGAACCGGATGACTTTGTCAGAGCACGCGGTGAGTTCGTTATCGAGTATCGTTTGTAAGCGGTGATAAACTTCAATTACTTACAAACCTTTTCATTTCAGTAATTTTTGTACAGAACGTAGGTAATTAGATTTACTTTTGGTTCCATCTAGTTTTATTTAGATTGCAGTTATAGTAACGATTGGTTAGAGATACGTTTATTTATAGATGAGTAACTTCTTTGTGTTTATGTTAATGTTAAGTAAGTAGTTGAAGTGTAAATAAAGACTGAAGAGTGGTTCGATTATAGTGTCGTATATTGCTTTGTCGTCGAAAACTATATATTGGTTGACGATGATTCTATAAAATACCTACTTAAATTCTTAGTCGAAGAGACGATTTGAATCTCCCCAGCACTATATCCTCCGTCTTTCTGCGTAGATCAGGTGGCGCTGTAAATCAGCGTGGGCGCCGCTGAAACCAATCCCGTTCGATTAGTGTCCCTCCCCCTGTCACCTGCACCACCCCGCGCACCCCCTCCGTCGCCCGCGCCGCACTGTGTTGACTCGCCGGTGAATTAATGTTTTGTTCCCGCAGTACGTGCCTCTAAGATGTTTGCCTGCGGCATTATTGGATTTGTATCTCTTGTTGGTTTATTTTCTTTTGAGAGCAACGGGATTGGATGCGTTTGTTTAAAATGCAGTTTATTAAGCGATTCGTGTACGAAAATGTTTATGTTCGCCAGGGATGTGTAATCGCATCGCTGCATTTTTATCTAAAACATTAAAGACGAGATCACTCCCACGGCTGTGTTTTCTCCCCTGAGGCAGAAACACTCTTTAATTCATGCTGGAACAAAATGTTAATTATCATCTTCAACTTCAGAATGGTCGTAAAAATTGATCTACCTATATCTTAGTATAGAACTACCACCAAGGACGTATTTCCATGTGCCTCTAGCTACCGTCAGCGCATTGTTGATTCGCGAGACGTTGCGCCTTTTGTTTTTATTAGCGGCACAATAAACGCTCATCGACTGGCCCTTACACAATAACCTCTTATGAATTCTGCTCCGGCTGGACCCAACTACTGAATCTATTTTTGCTATCACGTTCTCGTTTTAGGGCTTCATAACGACGATACTAATAATATTCCTTTACGTGCCTCTGCGCCAACATTTTTAAAGTTACAGTATAAAGTAGTCAGTTGGTGGAATGCTCTAAAGGGAAAATAAAGTAGCATCTTTACTTTTTTTGAAAGTCATGATTGTATGCAGGTCTAACAAATTATATTCTCCATACACCCTGGCATAGAATACTGTGAAGGTCTGCAGGTGAAGATCTATAAGGCCTCATAAAGCATCATCTTATTCGCCAGTACTGTAAAACGCGTCATCGAGAACAAAAGACACAAACGCGACGTAGCACTTGCCCAAAAAGAGAGTTTCGACGTTCTTAAGTACATCGTGGATAGTTTGAAGAACAAACTTTAAACAAAGGCGTTTCACTGGCAATCAAACATAACTAACTTCATTATTTAACAACTAATGTATCCAAATCATACCGCCACAATTCTATAACATTATTATTTCTTGGCAAGTTATTGGGCTCCAGTTAGTGTACTTATTATGTTCTTCTTTGAATGTGGGTATATATTGCTAACTACACAATGACCACGTTCAAGGAACCGGGTGGCAGCGAGGCCCGGTGTGAGGAGCGCCTTTCATTTCAATGGGAGAGATTGTGTTTGTAATATTATATTTACTTTGGTCATAATATATTTTTTTCTTAAGTCATAGTAAACTCTTGCGAGATTTTTAATTGGAGCCTACGCTTTTCGTCACAGATCGAGTGTTTGTATATGTCAGGTATACGCATAGGTATATACATGCATCAATTTCATTTTTTTTCCGTACCTTTAACGGAAAAAGCGGAACCCTTATAGGATCACTTTATTGTCCGTCTGTCTGTCTGTCTGTCAAAACCCTTTAGCGCAGAAACGGATAGAGTTATCAAGTTGAAATTAATATCAAAAGATATAGTCCCATGCAGGTGTAAAAAAATTATGCTTCTAAGTTATCGCACTCTAAAGCTACGGTAATTTATGTCACATATTGTGATACTTTTCGCAAATTCACTTATCAAAACAAAGGAATCAACGCACAGCCCAAACCGCTGGTGTGAGAATCATGTTTTTTTTACAGTAGGTACCTTTTCTATACAAATAAATAAAATTGGAGTGTCTGTTTGTAATATCAAAATAACACCTTTTCACTAAATGCATATGAAAGTACATACGACACCTATAACAAAAACGAGAATAAATTTTTTGTATGTCTGTCTGTCTGTCTGTCTGTGTGTTTGTTCCGGGTAATCTCCGAAACGGCTGGACCGATTTTGACAGGACTTTCACTGGCAGATAGCCGATGTTTTAAGGAGTAACTTAGGCTACTTTAATTTTAGAAAAACAATTAGAGTTCCGCGTAAAAATATAAAAACACATGAAATCAAAGAGTATCTCCGAAACGGCTGGACCGATTTTGACGGGACTTTCACTGGTAGATAGCAGATGTTATAAGCTACTGCTCCCATTAGTTACTACTTAGGCTACTTTTATTTTAGAAAAACAAAAAAAAAGAATGGGTCCTGTCGCGCGGGCTCTAAACGCGGGAGCGGGCTTTTTTGTTAAGTTAAATTCCACGCGGACGAAGTCGCGGGCTCAGCTAGTATACCATAAGTATCCAATATGGAAGGATTTTGGAGAATTTCACCACTAAGTCTATAAAATATAGAGTGAAAGTTTGTATCGGTACGAAAAAAATCTCAACTTAGAGACGTGAAAATTGGTATTAGCCATTACAAATAAAA
The DNA here is from genome assembly GCA_905147325.1 of Notodonta dromedarius. NCBI lineage: Eukaryota > Metazoa > Arthropoda > Insecta > Lepidoptera > Notodontidae > Notodonta > Notodonta dromedarius. The sequence goes on along the minus strand of LR990173.1, from coordinate 228,994 downwards.
ATATTATTTTCAGCGTTTAATCACATTCCATCCTTAAGTGTGTGAAATAAGTGACAATAGCTTGTATTGGGGTCCCGAATTTGTTAAAGCCGAAAACATGGCTTTGGGTATGTAGATCTTGCTGTAAAAACTTGAAACACTGTGCAGAAAATATGTAAAAAATCAGGATAACAGGAAAAATGGGTTCACTAAATCATGAGCTATAGCCTAACAAGTTAAAGCTATGTTGATTGCGCGTAGTTTCTAAATAAACTCAATACTCAGAGTCAATAATTAACCTCAAATACAACTTTTTTTCTTGTATTTCGATACTTTGGTTGTAAATAATACGAATAAAATGTTCGCTATTGAAATGAGTACGGAAGCCTTCATTGTGCATGGCCTGACGTGTTCAATTTATATTTTATGTAGGTATTGATTTTTTAAATTCACTTTCTTTCCAATATAGCTATTATGTGGCTGCCGCATTGTTACAGGGGTTCAGTTCGCCTTCAGTTCTTTGTCTAAATAGTACGATGGATAATAATATAAATAAGCACAGTGGTTCTTAATTATTACGAATTAATAAAATTTTTACCTAATGTAGTACGTGATTGATTCAATATATTCATTCCGCGAATTCCACTAACCATCGACTCATTCCTGACGACTTCGGTGAAATGTAACACATAAACGCATATCGCGTTTTCATTGAGCGGTGCATGAATAGTTCGAAAATGTTCGCAAATTGGCGCGAGGTAATGGCCGCGTCGCGCCGCGTCTCACCACACAGCACCGCAGCGCACAGCACCGCACCGCACAGCACCGAGTGATGCCTACAATATGATCATTGATGTCGTATAGTTCCAAATTATTGCAGACATTTTATAACATTAAAACAGTATGCTCTAAAAATTAAATTTAGTAAGTTCTTATCGCAGGGCTAAACCGGCTACTGCTAATTAATTTTTTTTTTTTTAATAACGTAACCTAGTCCACGTAACAATGGCCTATTTATCACCACAGTAGTTACAACAGATGGCGGGTACCAAAGCATTTTGCTAAAGCTAAACGCGCCAACGCGACCAAACGAACGCATTATTCCTGCTTCCAATGTAATCGTGAGCGAAGGAACAATTATACAAGCCATTAATATCTCTTAATAGCTTAATATAAGCGGTAATGTGCGTGTTATACACGTATCACTGTGTGTACTCCTCAGTGTGTGGCGTAGAGACTCACAGCATCCATAAGAAAACTTTTGATTAGAATTCCTACTTCATATTTGAATTAAAGAATAACACGGACTAATAGAGTAGGTTCTTGTTTTACTTCAGAGTTGTAAATCAAACATTCCTGGTTGTTATTACTGGGGTGGTTACGCTGCTACGTTCTAACTTGTTAAGGAGCACTCACAAAATATGAGTATAAATGTGAGATAAAATATTATATATATATAGACCTACATTTGAAACTGGCCCCATCAGGGCGCTTATACTATGTTTTTAATGGCTTGTTTCGACTCGCGCACTCGTCATATATGCTATACCATTTCTGTATAAGAGACCAGTCTTCGTTCGCACCCCCCCGACCCACTCACCGCTCTCCTAGACTCAGATGTCGAGGAGAACGACACACGCACACTCCCCACCAGACACCGACCTCGCCGGCGAGGTCGACGAACCCCCGCTTCCGCTAGAAGGTGCGTCTACTTACCTAGACGCACCTTGGCACCCGACAAGCCCGCTGAGTTTCTTGCCGGATCTTCTCAGTCGAGGTCGCGTTCCGATCCGGTGGTAGATTGACCCTCGCCACCTCTCCTGGCAGCGGCCCAAGCCGAGGTCGTGTCCCTTGTGGCGCCCTTGAGCTAGCTGCCCCCCTGCCCCTCTGGCTGGAGCGCACTTGCGCTCGCCCTCTGTCCGGGTGAAGTTGTTATGGCCACTCTGGCCAACAACATATAGTCAATTCAAAAAAAAAAAAAAAAAGTCTTCGTTCGTATGAATGCTTGCTCGCTTAAAATCAGGCCAGAACTTTACAATCAAAACTTCGATAAAACTAGTTGTGGGAATAAAAGTAGACTAATTGAATTAGGCATTTAAAAAATGATTCAGACATTATCCATATGGGAGAGAGTATTAATTTGGATTATTTTTCGCATTTTGTAACAATACGACCTCTACGTCTTAGATATACAATCAAGCTACACAGAATATGTCATAATACTAGGTATCGACAAGTGGTGGTTGGCGGCGTTGCTGCTTCTCTCAATATTGTTATGAAAATAAATTGAAGGACGATGTTGAGCGGCTCTCGTTCTGGCGCACTTTGTGTAATGTGCGAAAACCACAAGAATCAAGTACTACACCGAAGATATTATTAAATTTTTGTTTTTAAAACCTCGCTCGATCTTGGCCTATTTCGATTTGTATTATTTTGCATTACAAACCGATATTTATGATTTTTTAGAGTGGAAAAAGAACAGCTATATTTAATATGATATAGATTATGGTATAAAACCAATGGCATTAAACGACACAAAACTGTTTGTGGCTAGAGCGGGAAGCGCCAGCTCTCGCTCTTGACGATCAATCCAGAGTTACGATGGAGCAACTCGGAGCCGACGCAATTTTATTTTTTACACAAACTTCAAGTCGTTGACGAAAATTAAGCCGAGCTGCTCCACGCCAAGTGTGATGGAAATTTTATCAGCGCATCTTTCGGATCAATGGAACATAATCCTGCTAAGATTCTGCTTAGAACTGTCTGGTTAGATCGTGGATATATTAAAACTCGATTTAAGGAGTCTTGTCGCATATATTCACAATATTCGAACACTGGAAGTTGTATAATATCACCACGGAACCCGACGCGCGCAGTCGTCCCGGCGCAAGGCTTTGTCGCCATGTCCCCTGGCGGATAAACAACGGCCTCCGACCTCCAAGGGCACGGGGCCACGCCGCAGATGAGCAAGATTGATGGTACAAGTTCCAGCCATTAAGTTGTTGAACAGCAAATAGTTCTCAATTAAATTGATCTCAGTGAATAATCTAGGACCGCCTGGCATCCGCGGACCTGTAAACTCCACTCCTAATTTAATTAGTCACAAATTGTTTCGTGTTGTGTCTTAAATTAATTTAGCGAGATTTTCATTTTGAAATTACTGGAATGGAAATTGTTTGCCGAGACACAATTAATGTTTTCAAAATTATCTTTGCGTATAATTATAATAAGTGCCCACCTACCTTTACACATAATAAATTGTTATAAAAACCTCATGTAAGGGAACTTATGAATCATCAACACGCAATCACGACGCTACTTGGGTAAATATAGATTGTTTACAGACCAACAGATCTAACTGAAACACTAAAGGGATCGCAACAGAAAATAAAACGACATCAAACCTCTTACGTAACATCAAGAAATACGAAATCCTAGTGAAAGGGACTCGGCCTGTCAGTCCCTAATACGTAATAGAATTTATTAATAAAAGGCCTGAGCCGCCGCCGCCGCCGCCGCCGCCGCGTATCGAATCGCAGCCGATCGTTGTTATTCGATGTGAACGATTATTGTATACGGGATCGGGCGATTTTTTCCATTGCTCGATTATCAGCGAGGGTCCCGGGGGAGGGGGCGGGGCGCGACGAGGTGAGGCATTGGAATGGCCGCATTACAAGACGATAGCTAAACAATAGCACAGTGGCGGAGGGAAACGGTCCGCTTGTGGACCTTACGAGTTCTATACGGGCTAGCTATACTCGACACCGGCAGTAAAATCAAAATCGTTTTCAATTTCAAATCTAATAGTCTTTAGATCATTACTCTATGCTGACCATGATTTAAATCACTAACAAAGACGAAAATCATATATTATTTTGTTTAGGATGACTATCCAGATGGTTCTTTTCCATCTATTTTGGATGAATCTTACTTGTAATCATGATAGTATAGTATTAGTAGTCACACGGGGGGAAAACATCTATAATTTCATCAATATAAATTAATTTTCGGTCTTCTTCCTCGGAGCATATTTCCACGAAATCCCAGAGTTGTTCTGTTTTGTAATCTTGTCCATTGATTTGTCCTACTCACAAAATTATTAACACTGCGATTCACGTAACTACACCTCACGAGTCGGTTCCCATTTGCCCGCGCCCTGCGCCGGCAAATGTGGTCGTTTCCCATTTTTCCTAAACGCCGACGATCACGTAAGTCGCCGCTAGCTCGTCCCACGGCGCCGCCCGCGCCGCCCGCGCCGCCCGCGCCGCGTGTCCGTTACAGAATCAGGGTTTTCCGCTCCCGACAACCCTTGCCTCATTCGGATGCAAATTGGCCTTTTTCTAAATTGCTTTATTAAATCGAAACGTGTTCTCCAATAATTGAGCGGCGGGAAACGATACACTGCAAATTTACTGTTTTTATTAAAAGAGTTTTAATTAATTTGGGACGCGCCGTGAATTAGGGGCCGCCGCCGCCGCCGCCGCCCGCGCGACAGTTACGAAGCGCGCCCGATATTGTGGACGACTTTATTATTGAGTTTGACACGAATATTTACGAATATATTATTTTGATTAAGTATCTGACATTTTATTCCTTACTTAAAAGACGTATTGTGCCATATACAACGTGTCATTTAAATCACTAAAAACCTCAAACAACCCAAATATTTTTATTATGATAAATGTAAATGGCAAGTTTTTCAGATATGGCAGTTTTATAATAAGTATTTTTGGTACCATGATCTAATCGATTCATTTACCCGCCCCGCGCAGGCTGATAATGAAAATGTCATTTTAACGCGTACAGCTAATTCAATGATAAAAACATATTAAAACATGGAAAAATCTACGGTAACCCAATGTTTTAAAAGCGACATGTGATCGTATAGACACATGGAACAATATGGAGTGCGGCGGATCGGGTTTCTCTAATTCATGACTATTCGCAGGATTCACAACCGAACGCGAGCGTAGCCCTGCGCCCTCGGAGTGATGATCCGCGTGGCATGCACCTCCGGACGGAACAGGCCCCTTGACAAATGGCCGAATCAATACCATTGGTGTTATCAATTGTTGCAAAACGTAGTGTCTAACGTTGTACTCGGTTTGTTTGTATTTTATAAGTAAAACACTATATTTCGTGTACAAATTATAATAGTAAGTAATAAAATATAAAATTATAAAGTTTCGTGGTTGTTCGTCGTAAAAATTATAGAGAAGTAAATTTCTAAGTAGTTCTGAAAATAACTGCCAACTTAACCTATTTTATAGATGTGCACACCCCTCTCCCGTAATTCGTAATAAGTTTAGATTGTCATTTTTTAATTCGTAATATCTTTTGAATGGAATGTCCGATTTAAAAAATTCAAAAGTAATCTACTGGTATGATAACTCTAAATTGAAAATTTAAAAACCCCCGATGCGACGACCTATTCATCAAATGTATAATTTACCTAGTTCTTCCAAATAATGAAGTTAGCGCGATTTGCGTAGCTCCCGTAGCTCAGTATCCATAACTCATCTCGCAAATTCATCTGGTACAACTAGTTTCGATGCCAGATTATGAAAGCGCCATTTACATAATTTGTTTTGGCTTCCTCATTTATAATCTGATGTACAATAATCAACAGAAAATCTGTGTAAAAGTATGAGACATTATTTTGTTATGACATTAGAATAGACAACGAATCTAAATATTGATGCCACGGAGGTTTAATTCCTAGTAAAATATTATCAATTATGATTCAATTTGATGTAATAACTCTGGTTGAGGCTGACGGGAGCAGCCCCGGGGAAGAATTTTCAATAACGCTAAAATTATTTTAAATTAGATTTGTTTTTTTTATATTTTTTCTCATTGGCGGATCAGCGCCCTCTAGAATTATTATAGCGTAATATTCCATGACCATTAACAAAACAAACAAAATTTTACGCATGCGCGTATCCATCATTTGAAACGTGACTTATGGAACGTCTTTAGTTCATACACAAATCTCATATGAAAATTGATAAAATATACATTTTTTCCAGAATCAGGGAAACTTTTCAAATTTATAATATTGTAAAAAGCCAGTTCAGACTATTACGATCATTTAATAACTCTAAATTGAAAATTCAAAAACCCCCGATGCGACGACTTTTTCATCAAATGTATACTTTACCTAGTAGGTCTTCCAAATAATAATTAAGTGAGCAAGATTTGCGTAGCTCCCGTAGCTCAGTATTCATAGCTCACGTCGCAAATTCATCTGTTACAACTAGTTTCGATGCCAGATTATGAAAGCGCCATTTACATCGCATCAGTCGTTTTGGCTTCCTCATTTATAATCTTAGATAACTAATGCAATGTACAATAGTAACAGAAAATCTGTGGAAAAGTATGAGACATTATCTTGTTATGACATTATAATCATTGACATTAGAATAGACAACGAATCTAAATATTGATGCCACGGAGGTTTAATTCCTAGTAAAAGATTATCAATTTTGATTGAATTTGATGTAATAACTCTGGTTGAGGTGGACGGGAGCAGCCCAGGGGAAGAATTTTCAATAACGCTTAAATTATTTTAAATTAGATTTGTTTTTCTGTATTTTTTCTCAATGGCGGAGCAGCGACCTCTAGAATTATTATTGCGTAATATTCCATGACCATTAACAAAACAAACTAAATTTAACGCATGCGCGTATCCATCACTTGAAACGTGACCTAATGGAACGTCTTTAGTTCATACACAAATCTCATATAAAAATTGATAAAATATCATTTTTTCCAGAATCCGGGAAACTTTTCAAATTTATAATATTGTAAAAAGCCAGTTCAGACTATTACGATCATTTAAAAATATAATAAAGCGAAATCGTTTCAGCCGTTCTCAAGTGATGCAAAGATATTATTCCAATGAGCCCAAATTTCGAACGGATTCGAGCCGTGGAAGTTCGTTTTGGCCGCGAATGTGGCTTTTTTACCTACAAAAAAGCTGATGATCTTCAAACGGCTGAACCGATTTTCATGAAACATAGCTAAGAAAACTCTCGATCAGAATACCTATCTAACAAAAGAAACAAAATTGAAATCGGTTCATCAGCTTGGGCGCTACGTGGCTACAGACAGACACACAGATACACAGATACACAGATACACAGATACACAGATACACATGTTAAACTTATAACACCCCTCGTTTTTCGTCGGGGGTTAAAAATAGGCTCAAATACGAAATGATTTATTTGGATATAGATTAATACTAAGGTATAGATAACATGGTCAGATTTTGGTCCGCATTTCTATCAACTTTTAAAATGTAAAAAAGTAGTTATAGTAACGAAACTATAATAGTTGGACATATGGTATCGCGAAGGTTTTTGGAGATATTGATATGTTCATTAATATTGTAGAACATTTTTTTATTCTATCATCAATTGTTTCCGTAGCGCATGCGACGAAAGACATTTTATGTCATTTTTTTTTACACCTTGGGTTACATTAGGTATTGAAGTTTTAGTAGGGATCCCTAATTTTTTCTAGTAATAAATATAGCCTATGTTACTCAGGGATAATGTAGAATTCTAGTGCTGAAAGAATGTTTGAAATCGGTCTAGTTATTTGTGAGTGCCCAGCTTATTTATGCTCATGCTCATGTCATTTCGTGAATAAAAGTAGTTTGTAAGCCCGTGAAACTAAATTTCCTAATTACATTTGCAAAATCGACAAATCAACATCAACAAGTCTTCTCAATTATGGGCCCTGACAGTTAAAGAGATACCTATTACTTAACAGAATTCTAGACTACTGGACTTTTCGTTTCAGTTTTTATTTTAAGTTAACTTTTTAAGCAGTCAGGTGTTTGATTTGTTAATTTTACTTCTATTGCTGATTTTTTTTTGAACGTAACTGTTTTCCACTCCGGCTGGGAGAGCCGCCAGTGTCGCCGCCAGCCCTGGGCCCCGGCCGCACCGGGCCCCGGCCGCCCCGGCCAGGCGGACCTCCGAGCTGTCCTAATTGCCTTCTTACATTTCACGTTAAGCAATTAATTAATTAAAGCCCCGCCTTTGTCGGCTCCTGTCAAACGACGATTCTATTGATATTTCTTTAAGTTTAAACATTACTCCTTAACTTTTATTACACCTAGTCATTATTAGGGAAATATTGAGAAAAAAAATAGGGTCAGAATAAAATAATTTTCGTTATAACAATGAATTGTAAGAAAAAAATAACAATGTCCCAGATTGAAACAAATTATAAAAATAAACCGTGCTTAAAATCAACATATTATGTACCTCTGTTTTAAATATTATTTTAAATATAACAAAGTAGCAAACAAGCGTACTATCCGCCTGATGTTAAGCATTTATCGTAGCTTAAATTCAAATTCAAATCGTTTATTTTATTTAGGCCTACGGGGGCACTTACAAATTGTTAATTTACATTTCTTTTTCTTATATCTGCTACCTGATCGGAACGCGACCTCGACTGAGAAGATCCGGCAAGAAACTTTTTTATCGCCAGTTGCTCAAATAATTAATAATTCCAAAGTAGATACTAGATACTAATATAGATACTATAGAAGCTTGCAACACCAAAGGCATGGCTCGCACGACCTGAAGCGCGGTGGGATGGAGGGAGAGGAAGGAACGGAGGATTGGCTTCGGGAATTGTAATGAATAAACCACTCCACAATCGTACTAATACGAAATAATTATTAAATGTTCGTAACTAGACATTGGCAAAAGCACAAACGGTTTAACGACGCGACTGTCGTCTGAATGTGAACACTATAAAATTCGACGACAAATTCTACCGGAAACTTGTTACTAGATAGTGGATCCCGAAGTTCAGGGGAGCGTCATGAAAACTACTTCATACATATGTAGATAGAGGAGCCTGCATGCAGCCCGCTTCTGTTCCGACTGCATGTGTAACTAAACGCTCTAAAAACGTTGAGTGTAGCCGACCATTCCAAAACTTCCACGGCACTCCCCGAGACAGCGAAGGACGAAGCCACATGGACCGTGTTGGAATAACCGAGAAATAATTTGCCAAGTATCATGTACTAGACAGCTACTACTACTAGACTATTCAGCTTTGGATCACTGTACCTACACCCAAATGTGACTTATTGAACGAGTAAGCCACACCCTCGCTTTTAGAAGGCATTTAGGTACTATTTATTTACGTAATAGACTCACACTTCAAAAATGTTGGCAAGTTTTATCGAGGCATAGTTACGAGACATAGCCTACATTCGTCGGTACATATTAACGTAAATTACATTATCGTGAAATAATTATGTTTGACATATCTTATTACAATGATGCTAATCTTACGACAAATTAAACTATTGGATATAAATGTTATTCTTCGTTAATCTTCGTCTAGTATTATTATAAGTTGTTGCGACATACACTTGACTCACCTATCGAACTTGTTAGCAACCACTTCAACTGTAAGTTGAATACAGAAATAAAAATAACTCTTTTCGTTCGCAATAACACGAGCGATATTTTCCTCCCGCGCGTAAACCCCTACACAGTTGTAAACCGTCGCAGTGAGCGAATGCAGCGCCGAATACAATAATAGTAAATCTAACGCTGCGCAACTTGAGGGACTGCACTGTAAACAATACCAGAGTTGCTAGATTCAAGACTTACCAGCTCCCTTAATTGGAAGTACATTTCCGTTCCAGTGTGTGCTAGACCTACATGAATTAACACATAGTAATTCTGGCAATAGCCATTTAAATACATGGTGATTTGCTTATTTACAAAATTCATATCAGTTTTTGAAAAACATTTAAAAAACAGTCTTGCTTTCAGTGTCTGAGATGTAAAAAAGATAGCTCTAACAACCTCCATAAGTTACTAACTCCTTAACAAGATAAAACCCTATCACTTATTAACATAATACTGACCGATTTAATAACTCATGTTGCCCTTTGTCCCAGTCCCAGACTAACTCTGGAGTCTGATAACACTGCGCACAACACGGCCGTTCGCGGGGATTTATCGATGTATGCGCACGTTGCGAAGCTAGCCGACATTATAATACGGTACGCTTTCCATTCCTACCTTCGTTATAAGCAAATCTATGCCTTTTCGCACGTCAGCAACCATGTATTCCATGAAAATTGTTACAATCGGTTCGTTTTAATGTTCGGTGTACGTGGCATCAGTCTTTCGGAACACATGTAGGTCAGTCTACGTGTGATGCAGGGGACTTTTTATGAGTGTTGCTTATAGGAGTTGTTGTTCGAATGGTTTTTTGTATAGTGTGTCGGCGATACAGTGACGGTGAAGTTTTAGCTGTTTTATTGAGTGTTGCGTTTCCAAAATAAGTTACTTATGCTGACTGCTTTTAGAATACCAACTAATGCTATTTTTAAGACGACGCAATACAACTTGTTACCCAAATTCAATCAATTGGTGTGGAGATTCTTATTACATATACCTACAATAATAAATAAATTATGTATTATATAAGACACATACAAATGTACATATCTCACATATACATGTGAGATACCCATTAATATATTCTCATTTCATTACATAATAATTTATATTTAAGCAACACAACCAAAGCACATGTAGCATTCTCGTAGTGGCTGATGTAAAGTCGTGTCTTCAGCTCATTTGTGACATTTATAATCTCTTATCCCAGAACAACGCTAAACTTCATTTAGTGACGTAGTAGCTACGAATTCCCATTCATATCGATTTTTTGTAGCGCTCTCATACTTTCCTTTCAACGGCATGAAGTTACCATTATATAGCGTTCGTAGTAGTTCGTAGCGCGGTACTAACGACTATGAGTTTATTCCACGCGGCATGTTTGCGGGACTCAATGCGAGATTTGTTGAAATCGGGAAGCGTTCCCCATTGTTCGTAATAAGAAATCCAATGTGAATAAATTATAATCTTTACCGTACTATAAAATGGGGGGACCTAATGTTAATAAACTAACAACCTCATTTTTGGCAACCTCATTTTTTGTGTTGCCCTACTAGTCCGAATTACTTATGCAATCTTGGTAATCTTAAAAGTCAACACACTGGAGCTATTATATTTATATTAATATCTACTTTGTAATTAGTAATTAGACAAGCAACTGGCGATTACAAAAAGAAATTAACAAAATGTAAAAAGACAAGCCCGCTGAGTTTCTTGCCGGATCTTCTCAGTCGAGGTCGCGTTCCAATCTGGTTGTAGATATAAGAAAAAAATATGTAAAATTGTCAATTTGTAAGTGCCCCCGTAGGCCTAAAAAAATAAACGATTTGAATTTCAATTTGAATTGAATAAATTTTATACTATGTAGTTTATTAAATAAAAATACTATTTTTATGATATTTAAATGATGTAGTATCACACAAACATTATATCCCACTGAATTAAACCATATTCATTCAAATTTAAGATAGTATATTTTATGAAGTGGATTATTGTATTAATATGCCTAAAAATTAGATATCATATTCAATGGATAATTATCTTAGACGTATCTATATCTACATACGTATACCTACGTATGTACGTATGTACGTATATATTTTATTACAATTTAATATATAACATCAACAATCTTTAAATGTGACCGTGAAACCGCTCCGATTTATGATTTCCAACTTTGTGTCATCGTGTTCGTCCAAGGCGACCATCAATTCGATTTTAATTATTGAAACCACTATTGTTGTATCAGTTCTTTTCCCGCCACCCGGTTATCCGACTGTCTGCAGCCGGTCATAGCTCCCGCATCACCGGCCGCATAGTGCCAGCAGTAGGTACCTATGGGCGGGTAATAATACGTGGATTGTCTCGTGGTCGATTTGTACACTTGGTCACCTGTTATGCCTTACTCGAGATGTAGGTTTAATGTGATAATTATAAAGCTAAATAGAGCTACATACCTACATAGAAAAATGAGACAGTTAAGGTCTGGCTTGAGTCTAAGAATAACGGATCAGGCGCATTTCAACCCGACGCTACTTGTCCCATGTTCAAATATTTCTTGAGAGACGAATCTCGCCTGGTGCTCATGTTTGTTTTAGATAAAGACGCAATACATCCCGGTGCATTTCACGTGCATCATATTTCATTCTGATTTGGGTATGTTCCGATGATTTTTGATCTAATGCCGATCGCCCTCTACAAATGTTGAACATGCTGGTTAATTGCACAAACAGTAATCACGTAAATCGGCCGCTGCAACAACGCAACGGTGTTTGCGTTGCGGCCCGCACCGCTCCGCAGCGCACCGCACCAAACCGCTGCACAACGCACCGCCATAACTCAACGTATGAACAAACACGGCGACGTACGTGCAGACACTATAGTGCCTGCGATGGTAGACTACCGCGGTATATTTCAATGCGATGAGACGCATCAAAAAATACAAACCAATATATGAAAGCTATACGAACTAAAAAGCAATGTGCACAAGGTTATGCGTTCAAATCCCGGCTCACACCCCTGGGTTTTTCGAAATCTATATTACGCATATCATAATTTAAATATAACTATTACTTGCTTATGGTGAAAGAAAAACTTCGTGAGGAAACCTACGTAACTTATAACTAAATAATTTCCGAAAGGTAATTATGTGAAATCCGCTAATTTACATTGGGTCCTCGTGGAGTATGATGGGCTAACTCGCCCTCGCATTGAGGGCTCGTGCCCAGAAGTGGGGCAGGCAATGGGTTAATTATTATAACATTTATTTTTACGAAGCAGTGATAGCCGATTGGTTAAAGCACGCTTCTTGCGGGCACCAGGTCTTGAGTTCAAATCCCGGCTCGCACCTCTGGATTTTTCGAAATCTATGTGCGAATCATAATTTATATATGATTATCACTTGCTTACGGTGAAGGAAAACATCGTGAGGAAACCTGCATGTGTTAGAAGATCTAACCAATTTTCAAAAGACATGTGAAATCCGCCAACCCGCACTGGGCCAGCGTGGTGGATTATGGCCTGAATCCCCCTCATGTTGAGGGGAGGCCCGTGCCCAGCAGTGGGACGTCAAAAGGGCTAAATTATTATTATTATTATTATGTGTTTTGTGTTTATATTTTTCTCCCTGCTTGAGGGTGGTGAAGTGTGCCAGCTAGCAGCTATAGTTAGGGTCTAAGATGATGAAGAGTTTTGGAGGAATTTGCGTGTGAGACGACAGGTATTAAGGATAACTGCTTTCTGCATGAGTGAGAGAGTGGATTTGGGCATTTGAAGTGTATTGAGGCTAGTATGGAGGGTACTTGGGATGACACCTGTTGTAGAGATAACTATGGGTATAATTTTTACTGTATCTACTTGCCATTGTCTCTTTATTTCTGTAGCTAGGTCTATATATTTTGTCATTTTCTCGGTGTGTGTAGTGAGGAGGTTGTGGGTGTTGCATACTGCTATGTCTATAATAAATACTGCTTTGTTAGCTTTGTCTAAAATTGTTATGTCCGGTCTGTTAAAATGAATAGTTACCTTACTTATCATTTCAGACTTATAAAAACACCCTGTATAAAATTACCTATTACTATACATATATTCGACGACCGCTTGGCGCTGCACATGGTGGTTGCGGGTTCGATTCCCGCTGCGGTAAATTTCGGAAATGGCCTTTTCGTAATTTGCCCAGGTCTGGGTGTCACTGGGCTCGCCTCCAGTCCATTGTACGGTACACATAGTACAAGCGTTGCTTAGTTTGGGACCATACAGTTGGTTTGTCAGTCTAGCGTTATTTATTTATTATTTATATTGAATCCCGGTAACCACAATGCTAGACATCTGTAACAGATCAAAGGGTCCGATTGCCACCGCGTCGACCACAATCGACCAACAAACGGTATTTGGAATTATTTGGACAGGTCCGTCTGTCGGCACGGGCAGGCGAGTCGGCGCCCCTACTCGGCCAGTGGTGCTCAATATAGAACACGTGTTTCGTGAAAAATGGCACGGCCCTGTGAAATAGTCCGTAACCGAAAATGGTGTGAGTGGCACAATTCTATGAGGGAATTTCATTTTATGGAATAGTCATAGACTTATTTACTTTTTGCAGTGCATTAGTCCCTACAAGGTATACCCACTTGGATTATCATACTTACTCAGGTATAGGGACATACAAGATATCAGAAGCGCACAATTTTTACTCAATGGGTCATTTACCTAGTATACCATTCGGCCAGTAGATCTGTCAGTTTATTTGGCATGAAGTTAATAGTTGGACATAACTGAAAGATAATAAAAAATAATAATTATAACGCTAAATTGAAATTTAAAAACCCCCGATGCGACGACCTTTTTATCAAATGTATACTTTACCTAGTAGTTCTTCCAAATTAATAAGTGCGCGAGATTTGCGTAGCTCCTTTGAAACGTGACTTATGGAACGTCTTTAGTTCATACACAAATCTCATATAAAAATTGATAAAATATCATTTTTTTCCAGAATCCGGGAAACTTTCAAATTTATAATATTGTAAAAAGCCAGTTCAGACTATTACGATCATTTAAAAATATAATAAAGCGAAATCGTTTCGGCCGTTCTCAAGTGATGCAAAGATATTATTCCAATGAGCCTAAATTTCGAACGGATTCGAGCCGTGGAAGTTCGTTTTGGCCGCGAATGTGGCTTTTTTACCTACAAAAGAGCTGATGATCTTCAAACGGCTGAACCGATTTTCATGAAACATAGCCAAGAACACTCTCGATCAGAATACCTATCCAAAAGAAACAAAATTGAAATCGGTTCATCAGCTTGGGCGCTACGTTGCCACAGACAGACACACAGATACACAGATACCAGTGGCGTGCTTAGGGTTTTGAAACAGGGTAGGCAGAGTTTAGCATAAAAATAAATTAAATTATGCATTACCTACCTAGGTAGGTGCCTTGAATTATTGCTTGTTAGCTTTGCCCAGGTTTTCATGTGTTAGGCTATTGTATTGAACAAATGGGACATCTTGTGTTGTGACGTTGTGAGTAAGTAGGTATTTAGCCATATCAGATATCTAAGGTGATTGAATGATGTTCATGAACATTGATATACCTAGTTACCTATATTATATTGTATGTCAAGTCAGTCCCTGGGTGGGTGCTTAGGTATCCGAAGAGGCCTTTAAAAAAGACGTTTTGTTATTTAAGTACCTAGATCTATTCATGCAGTTATTCACAAGGATAGATAGGTAGACCAATAAAAGTACCTACCTACCTAGGTATGGGTTATAGGTAAGTATCTACCCAAACTAAATAAAATTATCAACCTTGTTTACTACTTCATTTATAAATTAAATCTATCGGCATAAACCTTTTTGGAATAATTATTGAATAGGTACCTACCTACTTACAACATCGTAAAAAGATCCCGTTCATTTAAATCCGTAAGTAGGTAGTTTTTTTTATCAATCTAAATTTTAGACAACACGGCAAGACCCTCGCCTTGTACTTTTTGCGTATTTCGTAAATACCTACCTAAGTACCTATGTAGGTATACGCTTTAGCGACGAAAAAAATCCAGTATCCTGCCAACCAAGGAAATGCTTCATAAAATTTAGCATTCATTGTCTCGTGATATTATTCAAAGAGAATAGGTACAATATGTACTACAAGATATTAATAACCTACCTTTCTTCTGCGACAAATCCGAGTTTTTTACGCATCGACAGTTAGAAAATAATGTTCACTTTTTCTGCATAAAGCAATTGAGAAAACCTACTTATCGCACACGTCACAAATTTCACAAGTAATATTTATCCATAACAACGAGGATTTAGTAATTATTCAAACTATTTAGCACGCATGTAAACAAACCAAACAAACACAGAACAACAACAAACAATAATGGCGTCTATAAAAATCACATTAAAATTTAATACTCAATATTAAGTAACCAAATCGCATTGTAAACTTTAAACAAACAAATTACATTGCGATTCAACCTACTAGACTTCGTCGGGTTACCAAACCAGGCAGTGCCTCTAGCCCGAACATTTTCATTTGTAGAAATGTAGTAAACTCTGTCAAGGAATCGACGTTTCTTACAAAGGCAATGAGGCACATTTAGTTCGTGCCTTTGCCACCTTACCGCCGCGAAAGCAGGGGCGCTGCCGGCGCGAAAGGAGTTGTCATCTCCACATGACAGCATTATGGGCGCGCTTTTTCAAATATTTAATTAAAATGATTATTTATTTACGAATATTTTTTCTGTTTGATATTATTATTTATTATTATTATAACATAAAATCTCAGGGTAGGCAGTGCCTTTATGCCTCTATGGAGTGCACGCCACTGAGATACACAGATACACAGATACACAGACACACAGATACACAGTATACATGTTAAACTTATAACACCCCTCTTTTTTCGTCGGGGGTTAAAAAGGCATTTCAAGAAAATCAAAAAATAATATCGGGAAAGGCAAAAGTTTGCGATCCGGCGAATTGGAACGCGGCCAGGCTCTCGCTGGCTGGTGGGAAAAACCAACCATTTACCTACATGATTTATGGGCCTTCATCCACTCCAGTTCTGGCTTAACTAGCTAAGGAAATGCAGATTTCGGCTCCGTATTCAACGTGACGCCGTTCGAATGGAAATCGCCGACTGGGACGCGACCGACGACAGTGTTACAGCTTAAATGACGACGGCACTGACTAGTCCCATTTAAATATGGCGAATCAATGTTTTAATTATGCCAAATGGTGCTAATGTCACTTGTAACGGTGACGGGCGCCCATACTGAAATGATCTTCTTTATGTTTTCAATGTAATGTAAGTAGGTATATAGCGATGTAGCAAAGATCGCGCGCGGAATTCACGAAAATCACACGCGCTGTCGACGATGTTTGCTCCCTTTAATATTTTTTGTGTTCGATACTGCTCGATATCACAGAAATGGTGTTTTTCAACGCCACACTTGAAATAACAAACAAACGGAAACACCGCCGGCGTGCGGTAGCTAAAGATTTGGATAAGGTACTTACAACACCATGTCATTGTATGGGTTGTATTATTTATAAATTGTAACTAAGTTTGGAGCCACATATATAAGCGCTATACTTAAATTTGTTCCTTCGGTTTCAAGCCTTGCATCACACTCGTTTCGCGTACGAGATGAACCCACCATGTCCTCTGTTATATAATTCCCCGAGCAGTAAGTTGATAGCGTCTTTTATTTACTGGCAACACACATTTCTCCGTTAATTTGTTGCCGCGGATGTGTACACCGACACGGGAGAGTAATGGGCGTCTAGATAAAGCCCAGCATTAAGAGAATATTCTAAGGAATTTATAATGCTCAAGCCCCAAAATAAAAACATAATCCTGGGGACCGCGGCTGCATAATTAAGCAGTTAGTCGGTGCTCTTGGATTAACAGTTTACAAACTTACATTTTCGTGCCCGAGAACCCTTATCACAATGCCACATAGTTGAGTATCTGCTAATATAGCTACGTATTTTAGTTGCTGCAATAGTGATGTTGTTTCACCCAGTATTATTTTTCGAGCTGTCCCATCGTAGCGTTTCGCATTGTGCTCGTAGCGGCTGGCTACGTTTATATCGCGTGTGGCATAGCGCTCGTAGGTACAAATGGACTTACAAATGTTTACGATTATTATTGCTATTATCACATAAAATAAATGTAATGATATTGAGAACGTTGGGTTTAGGCAACATTTGCTAGTCACATTATTTGTTGTTTGTATCGCTCTTCCGTTGTTGGTATTATGGGCATTAGTGGTGCAATTACGTGCTGCAGCAAGAGCTGAGATAGTAGCTTTTACAGCGACACGCAACCAAACTCTGTATTGAAATACAGTGTTATCTACTTGAATGCGTCCCAAAGTTGTTTTTCATTTGCTGATTTATTTAAAATTTCGCGTTCTGTCTGCAGGAGTAGTAGATACAATGGGAGGTATGAATAATCAACATACTCGTACACACTACACACGACCAAACAACTCACTCCACAATAGTTGCAGTGACGTGGCGCTCTAACACAAGAACAAGTCGTCGAGCGAAGTCATTTTTGTGTAACACTTGAAGCAACTAATCACTGAGGTAAAAACATGAGTTGGCAGTGCGCACCGTGGCGCGCAGCCAGCTCCGGCCCCAGCTCCGGCCCCAGCTCCGGCCCCAGCCGCGGCCGCGGCCGGCGACGACAGAGAACTTATTTAAAGTACGTAGCGTGGACGATCGTACATAGTTCGTAGCCAATCATGAGCTCCTACAATAAATATAATGCCGCTAGCTGATCCGACAGACGTTGCCTGTCTTAACTTTGAATATTGAATTCGAATTGTTCCGCTCAACTCTTTTACTTTTTTCTGCCATAGGAACATTCTCCTGACAATAAAAAAACAACAAAAAAATTGGCACTGTTTATACCACATTTAACGCGACATGCTGAAGATAATTCATTATAACTAAAACGCAAACGTGCTAACTAATTGTAAATCGATTTTATTATTAATTATTTTATCATTTCACAGTCTTGTAAACCCGTTTAGAAGAGCATTTGGTAAATGTCACTGAATTTTACCAATTCCTTAGACAGATGGGTAACATAGTTAATACGTTAAAGCTATTTTCTGAATAACTTTTAACTGAAATTGATTAGATAGAATTGTACAGTCAGAGGGTGTCCGACTATCTGAATATGGCCTATTGTGTGCCCCGGTGTCGGAATGCCTAGAGTCGGATTTACAATGTTTGCGTTATGTTGAACTGCGGCGAATGTTTTGCTATACTTTATGCCGTTGAGTTAGAAGCGTTATGAGCCGCCCGCGCCGTTACCCCGCCGGGTGTCGGTTGCCTGCAATTTAATTTGTTCAAACGGCAATTCAGAAGCATTTCTGAAATATTCGCTACATGCCAATTATGTTTTGCTCTGAAATTAAACTAGAAAATGTGTTTTATTAATAAACAACAAAATAGACACTAATGATGAAAATTTTATCTTTATACTAACTATTCTATAAAATGAGAATTTATTTATATACTCTGATAAAAAATGCAGAGCTTATCATTATTATTATTATTCCACGTAGAACGTTCTCGATGTGTCTACTTGTTACGTAGGATTTGCCTTGAACTTATTACCCACTGTGGTGGTTATTATCGACAAAAATGGAACCCTATTTTACATTTTCATAGCTGTGGTCACATTGGCTTTGCTTGGGTTAACTGTGGAGCCGATAATGCGCATCAGCCTAGCAACACCGAGGCAAGAAATCAGCTTCAAGTAATCTGGCGAGTCAGATACCGCAGCTATTAGTCGCTCTAGTTATAGTCTACAACCGTGGGGCTAACGGCACACGGTGCAACTCGGAAACAAGACTTGGTGCTGTAAGAGGTAAAGAGCTTCAGTACAATTGAGGAATAAGTAACTATAATATGCTTTGAGGCGTTAGAAGGTACTAGCATGGCGCATAATACGCACTTGCCGTATAATTTATAAAACCTGACAGTGCAGCCCGTGTTAAATACAGTCTTCTGTGTGGTCGGATCCCATTCAAACCAAATGCAGTAAAAGCGTCTACTCTAAAGATGTCACTAAAGTATGCCGAACTGAGCCTGCATACCCGCGCAGATTACCAGTTTAACCAATTTTATTGAATGGCCCGCGCCGCACTGCCGCGTCGCCTGCATAGAACGTTTGAATTTTTTGCTAAAGTAAGTATAGGCAGTTAGGCACAAACGTGGATTTTCGGCCACCCCTGCACGGATAAAACGAGAAATAAATTTGTTTTTATTCGTTGGATTAAGTGTTATTTCATTGGTTTACTTTCGACGGCGTTTCCGTAGTGTGATGTTAATTTTATTGATTCGATATGTTTTTAGCCAACCAGCGGCTATAGGTGGGCATAACACATCTAGATGGCACATCGTACTATAATACAAATACTGCAAATACTGCTAACATTTTTGTTTTTATTTTATTTATTAGAATATCGTAAAATAATGTTACACACCATTCGTGCTCGAAAACACATACATTTCCAGAAAACCTTGAGTAAATTGTAAAACAAAAAATATGCACCTTGGGGGACTATACCTAGTTTTTTTTTAGTGTTCTGCTTGCCTCGTGGCGTACCTGGAGAGTCCAACGATACGATGACCTCGTTCACAGTTAGGCCTGTCTATGTACAAGTGAATAATATCTTCGTAACCATTGTGCTAATAATACTCGTTTCACTCACTTATTAAGTATGTCAGCCTCGGTCGATTACTTTGTTAGTAAATCAGTTAGTATATCAAGGGAATTTACTTAGTAACAGAAATAAGATGGTTGACATGACATGAGACCTCTTCTAATATTTTAAGAGCTCATTGTTATGGGGTGATGTCGCCGGAACGGCTCACAAAAGTTTATGTTATTTTCAGCTTTATTAATAAAACTAGTTGAATTTCATAGGTAAAACAACTATCATTATTTCTAAGTAACTAGTAAATGTTATTACTTTGGAAATTTTGCAAAATCAACTCGTTGTTTCAGCAAAAGTCAGAATGTTCGTGTCTAAATACCATGTCCAACGCGTAATTAGCTTAATTACTCTCACATAACAACCTTCTCATAACTCTAAATTTAAAATTTAAAAACCCCCGATGCGACGACTTTTTCATCAAATGTATACAATAATCAACAGAAAATCTGCGTAAAAGTATGAGTCATTATTTTGTTATGACATTATAATAATTGACATTAGAATAGACAACGAATCTAAATATTGATGCCACGGAGGTTTAATTCCTAGTAAAAGATTTATCAATTATGATTCAATTTCATGTAATAACTCTGGTTGAGGTGGATGGGAGCAGCCCAGGGGAAGAATTTTCAATAACGCTAAAATTCTTTTAAATTAGATTTGATTTCTTATATTTTTTCTCAATGGCGGAGCAGCGCCCTCTAGAATTATTATAACGTAATATTCCATGACCATTAACAAAACAAACAAAGTTTAACGCATGCGCGTATCCCTCATTTGACACGTGACTTATGGAACGTCTTTAGTTCATACACAAATCTCATATAAAAATTGATAAAATATATTTTATTTCCAGAATCAGGGAAACTTTTCATATTTATAATATTGTAAAAAGCCAGTTCAGACTATTACGATCATTTAAAGATATAATAAATCTAAATCCAATAATCTCAAATTTCGATTGGATTCGAGCCGTGGAAGTTGGTTTTGACCGTGAATGTGTCTTTTTAACCTACAAAAGAGCTGATGATCTTCAAACGGCTGAACCGATTTTCATGAAACATAGCTAAGAACACTCTCGATTAGAATACCTATCTAACAAAAGAAACACAATTGAAATCGGTTCATCAGCTTGGGCGCTACGTTGCCACAGACAGACACACAGATACACAGATACACAGATACACAGATACACAGACACACAGATACACAGATACACATGTTAAACTTATAACACCCCTCTTTTTTCGTCGGGGGTTAAAAAGTGGTTACTTGTAAGAAATCAATCAAAAACAAAACTTTCAAGTTATTCGTAATAGAATTGAAGAAATTTCTTCTAAGCTAGTAATTAATCGGCGTGAGGTCGGGTAAGGTTATTGGTCATAAGTAGAGACGCGGCCGGCGCGCGGCGCGGGCGGAGGGTCCGGCTCGACGCTGCCCGTCCCAGCTTCAATTAAGCTAGAAGTGTGAGTGCGACGGGCGAGCACTAATTAATGTGCTTGGTTAAGCGCTGTCTTCTATGAGTGCTAGAGCCCTTCCCCGCCCGATCGTCTGCGACTGCAGCACCCCTCGCCGCATCAAACTATCATATAATGTCAAATGTACTCGAACTTTTAGCAGTACATACAATAGCCCTCAACGTTACTTATTTATCTTTAATTTGACAAATTAACATAATTAAGGTGTACCCCTACCACACCATTTCTTTAAATCAGTTATAATAAGTAGTTCGTTACTAGCCAATATCGCAATGCCATTGGTAACTAGTAAGAAGTTAGGTCTCGTAGTCTCGTGCAGTTGTGGCCGAGTTGCCATCATATCGGTAGTTACCGGGAAGTTGCGGGCCTCCACCTGAGGGGAGTGGCGGGGGTGCTGAGGCTGTGGAGAGGCTGAGGGGACGGGGGAAGGCAAATCACAGGGAGGAGTGACAGGTTTTGGTTTGGTGTTTAACGAGGAGGTACGTCATGTTTTTATGAAGTTCCTTTGTAATGATTTTGCGTAAAGAACGTTTGAATCATTTGATTTTAATAATTTCAACAACATTTGGTTAGGTCCGGTCTTAGTAACAGCTTATCTTTTCCTATATTAGGATTTATTAGGTTACACTAACTTATGTTAATGGGTGTTTAATACCTCCACATGGTTCGCACCTAGCTTTTTTATTTATATTATATTAGTTCAAAGTAAAATCTCTCCTTTTTAATCGATCGTTTATTTAGTAAACATTGTCACAAATCAGCTCCTAACCCGTTGTATTGGTAAACAAACGTAATCAGGTCATCCTGAGCTGGCTGGATTGAAGCCAGTGACGCGATCGGCATCGCGGGACGTCACTAGTTGAAGTGCCCGCTGATAGTTGCAATAGTTACTCCGGAGGGCACTTGGCGGGCGGGATGATCTGCTAATAAACGGATAATAATATCTTTTTATGGTCATTTTTCAACGGAAAAATAAAAATATAATAACTTTGGTAATCACTCGACGGTTGGTATACCGCTTGTATACACACTGTGGTTTAATGCCGCGACTTCGTTGCCATCTCACACACGTATCCATTTTAATTAGCCAAACCTAAAGGTAAAGGAGACGTGCGTGACATTTGATGTGCGGTTTTAAAGCAGGACAGACAGAGAGGGAAGGAAACGCTGAATTGAGACCCGGCTTTGGGAATTTTGACTTGTCTGGAATTAATTAGGTTTGCGATTACAAGTCGTTGTGCGTGTCAAAATACTGGTAAGTAGTTATTATTTCCTTTTTACCGACTTCCAAAAAAGGAGGACCTTCTATGTTCCTCTGTACGTATGCTTTTTTATGTATTTTCAACGATATTATCTACAACCTGAAAATTATTTTTGTGTTGTAAGGGTAGGTAATTGGAGTCGGGGTGACTATCTTTACAGTATGTTAGGACTACTTCTTAGGTAGGTACCTACCCTGTTAGGTTACTTACTTAAATTAGCACCGACTCCAAATGAAAGAAATAATAAGGTCCCTAGTTATTTCTAACTTTTTAGTGCATCAGGTTTTTTTGAAGTCGGTTCAATTTTTTTTTATATCCATATTATGTGTACTTATTTAACAAAATATCAAATCCAATGAGTATCTAATAACAAAATCGCGAGACTTCTTACACGATAAACTTAGAGACAAATGGAAGCTCAGTATAATACAATAATGAGTGCAATTATAAGCGATGGTGGGGCTGGCGGGGTCGCGAGAGGGGTGGGCGGCAGGTCGCCCTGAAACAATCAGAAGACAATTAGCAACTGTGTCCGACAACTATAGCGGGCACGTGCTGGCCTGTCTGCATATTGAGTATGAATTATTGAGTGAAAATAACTGTATAAGTGTCGTAAAATGATAAAAGGAAAGCGGGCCATTAGAGTCTAAAAGAAGGGTATATTTCCACAAGTCATACAGACAAACATTCAAGAAGACCTACAGAGGTAGTGGTAGGTAGTTATATAAATTACTTTAAATATTGAGCTTATTTGTTCTATATTAGAAACGATAATTTTATTCCAATCTACAAGCCAATTTTGCTATGCCTATAGGAGCCAGTGCAAAAATCGGATATACCATTATAGGTATTACCACTGTTGGTCATGCTCACTTCAATGTCCTTGTTTGCGGTGGCTTTGTGGAGCGGGTCACCCTCTTCCCTCTATTATGGTTGAGGAGAGTGATGCCGCTTTTCAAGTCATGCTCGTGCGCGGGCGCTGCTTGCGGGGATTGGTCCACTCACTTTCCTCTTAACAACATTGTCGTTAAATACTATTTATTTACTTAGCATGGAAGGCATCACACCAAAGCAATTATCATATTATCCACCCCTGTTTTATCAATTATTATTTTGGTTCGTAAACGTTTAATTTGATGTAAGTATGAGTAGGTATGCACATCACACTAAACTAGCATTCTCATTTTATTTACATTATTACATATATGATTATTATTTACTATTAGCTATTTAGTGGCAATGGTGTTGCCTGCTCATATTATTTTTTTATGCTGCTCCTGAGAATGTACACCATCTTTCATTCATTGAAAAGAGTAACCATTGAGTTTCTTGCCGGCTCTTCTCAGTGGAAGCAGCATTCCGAACCGGTGGTAGATTCTGACTATTCATAAATGCTTTGTTGGCTTACATGAATAAAAACAATTTTGAATTTTGAATTTCAAGGGATTTCACCGCAAGCAGGAACTTAGATGTTTCAATGGATTTCGATTGGCGTAAGTGAGCGACACTAGTTCTCATGAATATTATCTCTTGTTCCTTAGCGATGCCATTTACACACAATTATTCATAGTTCAGCCGCTGTAGCGCTAGTTGGTTAACAATTGTGTTACTTTAGCAGCGGATTGATTGTCTACTTTAACTCATTTTGTAATATTATGATTGCTGTGATTATAATCAGTTGGACCGGGCACATTATATATTATTACTACAAACAGACCACTTCACCTTTTGTCGAGGTTGATAGGATATGTCATAAAGTAAAAAAAATAAAAAGTTACCTTTTGAACCGACTTAAAAAAACCTGGGTGCACTAAAAAGCTAGAAATAACAAGGGACCTTACAACTTATTTCATTTGGAGTCTGGAAAGAATTCAAATCGGTTTTAAAATGACGGAGTTTTGAGGTAACAAACATTAAACAAATTACAACCGAATTGAGAACCTCCTCCTTTTTGAAGTCGGTTGAAGATAGTGTGTGGCTCCAAAAATTATCATAGATCTATATCAGTACATCCATGGCATGTTCATAAATCCGAAGTAACCGCCGGCCGTGTCTAAGCTCTTACTGCGTAACAGGATTAGTTTGTTTTGAATAGTGTAACACGGCTTCAACAGCCCAAAGCCTATTCCAAGGGTACAAGTTTCAAACCTTAATTGAGCACTACGCAGTTCTCTTGTACAATGTAAAGACTTGGATTTAACAATATACTAAAATGGATGTCTGGAAATATACATCATCAAGAGTCATTTATTTTTATGCTTGTGATAAATGCTTCACAATCTATTTGGCCTTCACCTGCGATGTAATGTAAGCGACGAGGACACTTCGTTATCTGTAAACTACAATAATATTGACCTTCAGACAAATTTATAACCTATTGAACCACCAATAACGTGTTTAACACAGACTTCACAAACACCCTTTGCTCTTCCGACTTTAAAACAAGTTGACTAACCATTACCACCTACTATTACAACTTCTTACGAACAAACTGTAATAGATACAATGTAAACGGTCCGCTTTTAAAACGAGGGATAACAAGAACATCTGGTAGAGCGGCATTTACTGCGGAAAGTGAACCGACTTCGCATTGATGAGCGGCAATGGCGGATGGCGGTGTGGCTCCTGCGACAGAGATGCTGGGCGGGGATGCCAGTGGGCTAATGGACGCGGCGGCACTTTCGGTTTAACTTTCATAGAAAGATTGGGAACTTCTTTATTGTATTAATGTACTTATATGAAATCAGTATCTCTAACATGAATCTACAACATGCCATAAAATATTTGTGTGGAAAATTTTACAAATATTTAGCGACTTTAGGAACGTATACTCTTATGGTAGAGCTACAGTGACAAGTTTGTAGCGTTTAGGTTAAAAAATATTTTCTTACTTCTTCTTTACCCACTTCGTGATATTGTACATAATTTAAGAAATAAGATAACAATCATAGACAGAAGCCAGGAGAATCAATTATGAAAAAGTATGTATAATATATGTCAATCAATCAATGCCTTTGCGGTCAGAACATACCATTAAGATACTTAGCGACATTTTCCGGGACCCGAGCAAGTATCTACAATCTTAGACCATTTTGGTTCGTTAATCTAAGTCTACAATGGATTGAAATCCGATATTTAGATCGGTTTTTGAATACACAGCGCACTCAGACTAGCGCTACAGCGGTAGTAAAAAATTGTTCCCAACTCGCATACCTTCTATCGTAACCATGGCAAC
Organism: Notodonta dromedarius; assembly: GCA_905147325.1. Lineage (NCBI taxonomy): Eukaryota > Metazoa > Arthropoda > Insecta > Lepidoptera > Notodontidae > Notodonta > Notodonta dromedarius. The sequence goes on along the minus strand of LR990173.1, from coordinate 202,847 downwards.
CGCGCACCCCGCTAGAAACATCAAATGAATATCGACACTGCCTAAGTGGAGGAACTAATAAGAGCCCCGGGTCAGGACTTAATCCTGGGATATGAGCCAGGACCGATGGGGGGTAAGGAAGGGCAGAGGGGACCCACTTCACGTAATGAATTATTGCCACAGTTATTGTTGGAAATGGGGTTCATTGAATTGTCGTTTTTGATTTTTTATTTCGCTAATTGCGCGTGATCCCTATAATAATTATCTCTTTGCTCATAATGAATATTTTTTGGGTGCGTTACATTTTATAAATTCCTGCATTTTTTTATTTCCATTGTTCCAAATATAGGAAACGATATTCGGGCTAATTTCCGACCCGATTGAATACTGACCCATTCTCAAAATACTTCCAACATTATTTACTCTATGCTAACTACTGTTAAAATGTATTTATCATTTGAGTAATCATTCTAGTAACCAAACGTATTTATCTACTTTACTTACTAAATATCGGGGCCACCTTACTCCGGCTAAAAGTCCTTATTTTTTATTCATTTACAGCTGTACCTACAAAACATTCATTGCTATTTTAATGAAGACGTTTAAAAAGAAGGGTTAACTCGGGCCGGAGATAAAAACGCAGTTAATATAATGGCAAGGAGACGCTGGTAATCACCGCGCGAGCCGCCCCCGACCACGATTATGCAGATTAATTGAATTGCCTATGTTCTTGATCATAAAAAAACCTCGAGCCGCCTGTTGAGGTATATTTCTTATTTATAGATGCAGCAGCCTTGGACAAAATACCGATAAATTTCAGTACAAAAACCAGTCAAAAAACATAAAAATCTTAAAATAAAATTGAAAAACTCGAATTCGAGATTCCTCCACTCATTCTTGTTATTTGAGTGAAGTTTATAACCAAATAGCAATGTTTGCTAAGCTAGAAAGGGTTTTATTCAAATTAAGTGTGTTAATCAGACACAGCAAACGCTTGACAACAAGATTTTGTCATTATGCTCTCGTTATGTATGTCACTGGATGCGCGTCCGGCACAGTTGCGGCTAGCTACAACCCGCTGCGGCTACGTGCGGCCCGCTGCGGCCCGGTTCGATTATTCGCAGTGAGATGCATAATCTATATCTATACAAATAAATAAAATTGGAGTGTCTGTTTGTAATATCAAAATAACACCTTTTCAATAAATGCATATGAAATTACATACGACACTTATAGCAAAAACGCGATTTAAAAAATTTTTGTCTGTCTGTCTGTCTGTCTGTCTGTCTGTGTGTTTGTTCCGGGTAATCTCCGAAACGGCTGGACCGATTTTGACGGGACTTTCACTGGCAGATAGCTGGTGTAATAGGGAGTAACTTATGCTAAAATTATTTTAGAAAAACAAAATTAAAAAAAATGGGTCCTGTGCGCGGGCTCAAAACGCAGAAGCGAGATTTTTTTTAAGTTAAATAAAGGCCGCTAAGAAAAGGATTTTAATTAATTCTACCCCCAAGGGGATAAAATAGGGGTTGAAAGTTTGTATGAAACTTTTTCAATTAAATTCCACCCGGACGAAGTCGCGGGCACAGCTAGTCGGTATATAAAAAACGGAGTTCTGAGGTGGTAACAAACATTAAAAAACTCACCCGAATTTCAATCCTCCTCCTTTTTTGAAGTCGGTTCAAAATAAACTAATTCAATCAATACATCGATAATTTTTGTCTTACTTCTCGGTAGGATAGGCCAAGAAATCAATTGTATCTTGCCGGTGCCCTTATAACAATTAGTGATTCCAGCGCATCATCATGACGCGACACAGTGCAACGAGCCGACGTTCACCGCGACATTTAAATCAACGCGATAATTGTTTCCGTTGCTGTTGTGCAGATATATGAGCATGCTTGCGAAATAGCCTGTTGACTCAACACTAGTATATAAATTTCAACTCTATTCGTAAGCATGATATGTTCGAAAATAGCTGAGGATGTATCGCGCCGCATTTACATAATAGGGACATTTGAGTGGCAAGTGCCGCGCGAGTACCGAACGAGTGCTCAAACTACCGTTAATTACCGTTTACGTACTGTACCCAGTACGTAAGAGCGGCGGTGTGTCGTCCACTGCTGATTCGATATCTTAAAACCATTTATTTGGTACTAAATTAACACATTTATGCGGTGGAACGTGTACCTAAAGAACTTGGACAAATTTGGTAAAGTTATTTTTCCAGACGTTGAAGAGGATTTCATGAATATTGAATCCAGACAATTCTATCGTATCTCAGACTAAGTAGCTCTACCCATAAGTACCAAACTTCGCGAATTACTTGCACAGTTTCCATACACTATAACCCTTGCCAGCCGGCGGAGTTTACATTTATTAGCTCTCCAATGTAAATCGACTTGTTTGGATTGCTAATCTGATCAATCTGACGGCATCGGAGGATCTCCTTCCCTCCTTTGTGAGTGTTCTGGAAACTTTGTGGTCGAGTCCACACTCAGACCCTGTATTAGGGTTTAACGCCAGGGCACGCGTCACATACCGGCTCTATAATATTCTAATGCGAAGGTCGATCACATGAGTTTCCGTTTACCTTTTCCGCACTTGTGGAGTTTGCTAGGCCATCAATCCTTACTCACTGATGTTCCTATTGTAATTGATTAACAGATATTTTTTAGGGTTCCGGACCTTACAAGGAAAAACCGCAACCCTTATAGGATCACTTTATTGTCCGTCTGTCTGTCTGTCTGTCTGTCTGTCAAGACCTTTTTTCTCAGAAACGGGTAGAGTTATCTAGTTGAAATGAATACCAAATATCAAATGCTATGGTCCCTTGTAGGTGTAAAAAAAATAGGCTTCTAAGTCAACGCAATCAAAAGATACGGTGATTTATGTCACATATTTTGATACTTTTCGCAAATTCACTCAAAACAAAGGAATCAACGCACAGCCCAAACCGCTGGTGTTAGAATCATGAAATTTTGACAGTAAGTACCTTATATACCGCAAGTATCCACTAAGAAAGGATTTTGGAAAATTCCACCCCTAAGTGCACAAAATAGGGGGTGAAAGTTTGTATGGGCTAAAAAAATTAAATGAACCTCGAGACATGAAAATAAGTAATGAGGCTACTTATTACAAATAAAAAATATTAATTTCAGCGTTTTGTAAAATTCCACCCCTAAGTGTGTAAAATAAGGGTTTGTATTGTAGCTTGTATTCAGTTTGGTTGCAGTTTGTATTGTGTCCCGAATTTGTTTAAGCATTTTTGGGAACTATTTATTATTAAAATATCTTGCCGGTATCGATATTGGAATCCAGGAATGGAAAAACGATCTAAAATCATAATAAAATGTTGTACGGAACCCTCAGGGCGCGAGTTCTACTCGCACTTGTCCGGTTTTTTAATATGACGTCAGATCGCAACTGGACATTTAAACTCGCCCAAAAATTACTTTCCCTGAAAATAGGAACTGAATCAGGGTAGTGCTAGCGGTAACCTTAAGCGAACTTAGTAACTTCACTATTCTAAAGACCTTAGTTTTGCGGTCCGACTGCTGAACAGGTAATACGTATCTATTCCCAATGCGTGTTCAGTGGGTTGTTAATTCATCTGAGGCACAGACGTAGATCGAGGCACATCGGACGAACTACCACTCTCCCGCGATCTTGTTTCTGAATTAGTCCTCCAGCCGCAGGACGCAACAGCTTAATAGTGCACAAATATACACATGCAGTTTTAGACTTCCCTATCATAACCGACTCAAGGTTTAATTTGTGATTTTCGGGTGTCCAAGTCTACTGGTCAGGATTATCTTAAGAGGCACGTCATCTCAGAAGTTAGTTTAATTAAAGTTGCCACTGAGAGGCGGTCGCCACTTAAAGTCTACGATTCCTAGTTTAGAATTGCAGTTCCGTAACTATTTGCATTTTGTGCCAGCGACGTTTATCGGGGGACTTCATTATTTTCGCTTGAAATATTGTTGTAACCCAATTCCGTGAAATGGTTATAAGATCGGATAGTTGCACTAGCAACATTATACTTAGGTTTTTTTTCTTCATAACTGACATCAATTTTGTTGGCTATGACAGAGCATTGGTCCTCGGCCCCCTTTAAAACCGTTCACCAACTCTCATTCACTCTTTTCATATCTTCAAACTAAAGTTATTTGCTAGAGATGCTATAAATTTGCAACATACATAGCTAATCTACACAGTGGTGAAATCAGTTCCTAGGGAAATCTCAGAATTCATTTTTTACTTTCCTATCATAAAAGTTATATATAAAAGTTTAAAAACAGTATAAAACATGGTGCTAAATAAAATAAACAGTTCCTAGTTTATTTATCAGACGCAGTACGAGCACACTCCGTGGCACTTATCACGCGGTTTCCAATTAGTCTCCAATGGAAATAAATTAACTTCGACGTCGCGCGACGTCACGATATAAATCGCTAGTATATCATTCGATCTTTCTATGTTTGGCGTATTAGACTGATGGTAAGTTTTTGATTTCATATAATAATAACATTTTTTTTTATAAATAATATCAACAGTAAAATTATAAAAATATACACTAGGAATTATTCAATTCGATGGATTAGTTTTACTGTGGATCCCAAACTAAGTAATAACTTGTATTTTGGGAGCCAGAGCCAGCTTATGCCATGAGTTCGCAACACAATATTTGTGTACGTGTCAAACATTTAAACAGGTATGCCCATAATACATTCTGAGTAACACTATCGTAGACAATTTACGTTGGTACAGTAGTATTTAGGCCACAACAGTATACCCTGCATATTTTGCACACCTTTATTGGCATATTGTACTTAGAGGATAAGAGGCAGATGACTTGAACATTTCAACGAGTGCTTCGAAGCTGGAGAGCATTGACCTCTACAGACATCGTTCTACTCGCGTTCAGGATGATAGCTCTGGGAATAGCAAAAACACTGTGTAAAGTAGGCACTAGACACAATTTACTGTGTGGAACGGGTCATAAACACAACACTAAACCTCTGCCAGCCTACATACTTCAGTAGAAAAACTTTAATTAATCTCGAAAATTTAATTCCGGCGGAATTCGTTTCACTCACCCTGCCTCTAGTGAGTCATGGTTATCACCGGTCCTCGCACTGCGTACTTGTCTCACTAACATTGCGTTAAAACCGGCATAAAGTTGCGTCTACTACTGTTACTGTGTTCGGGGTAGATGTTACTATCGCCGGGACTTTCCACAAGGACTTTAGGATCGCGTAACCAGAATGCAAAGCCGCTAATTGTGTGGTCAAAGGAGCAAGTATATAACTACCATGAAGTTTAACTTCTGGTTAATAATTTTGCCATGTAACTCTGTAGGTTAGTTACGTCAAAGATGAAGCAGTTTAAAATATACGAGGACAAGAGCCTCGGGCAGGAGGAATTTATAAACCCATGTTTAATTTTTAACTTGGTTAACCTACCTTTCATGCTATTATTGTTATTATGCTATTTTATGTTTAGATTTTATTTTGTTATTGCCTATTCGGTGCAAAGTAGGGATTGGAATCCGGAAAACCGGATCCGGTAACTCCCATTTCTTGCAAAAATACTCGCCTGGCCCACCCTACTTCTCCTTAGACCAGAATATACAGATTATATAAATAAAATTGAACTAGTTACACTACATACTAGATTTTCATTGTTGATTTTTATATAATTGTGGCTTATGTTGAAATAATATATCAATTATAGGATACTATAATCATACTGATCATACTTTCGCCCCTATAATTTCACCATTTTCGTCTGTCCTTCCGTCTGAACAAAGAGTAATTTATGCGGAGACTACTCTGATGAGGGCTTCAAATTGGCACTTAAATAGATTCTAAGTAAAACTATACAACTGTGTATTAGAATATTGCAAGACAATTATTTTAGGGTACCTCCCGCACTTGAAAGGGCAGTGAAAAAAAATGTTTACTTACCCCCTCGAGTGGTACCCCACTACACATATTCAACAATACCTCGTTGAATAGGTATGTAAATAAATTTTGAGGTTTCTTTGACAATGTTTCAAAATTCATTCCCGTGAACGAAATATTGAGCTCAAAAGTGGTATTTTTGCGTGTTGTCTATGGACCCCTATAGAATGCGTGGTCCAACACGCACTTGGCCGCTTTTTATGATCTTTATGATACACTTAAACATGTTTTAAACAATTAATTTTGGAAGGGAAAGTACCACCATGTACCACAAGTACCATGTGACCAATCCGGCCGGATCCGGTCGGATTGAAATTGGTGCCGGATTGCAATCCCTAGTGCAAAGGTAGTACTGTGTTATTTTATGTAGCTAATCCTACTAATATTATAAATGCGAAAGTTTTTGAGTGTGGATGTATGTATGTATGTATGAATGTATGTTTGTTACTCCTACACGCAAAAACTACTGAACGGATTTGGATGAAATTTGGAACACAGATAGATTATAACCGGGATTAACATATAGGATACTTTTTAACCCAATAATCCAATACTACGCGGATGAAGTCGCGGGGCACAGCTAGTTAAGTAATATTTCTCGTAAGTGATTTATTGAAATCTTAGACAAATAAAGAATCATAACCGTACGTATTTATCATGATTTGTTGCAGCAAAGTTCCAGCCGGAAGACCAACCCCCCCCCCTCCCTTCTATCCCACTCCTTTACAGGACGACAACGTGCGAGCAATGCCATTGTTATTGAAAGCATCTGTATGCTACAGTAACAGTTACAGATTTCATATTTTAAGAATTTGCAAATGAGCTCTAAGCTTGATCTTTGACGTAATCTATACATCTATACAAATAAAAAAAATTGGAGTGTGTGTTTGTAATATCAAAATAACACCTTTTCACTGAATGCATATGAAAGTACATACGACACCTATAGCAAAAACGCGATATAATTTTTTTTTTTTGTCTGTCTGTGTGTTTGTTCCAGGTAATCTCCGAAACGGCTGGACCGATTTTGACGGGACTTTCACTGGTAGATAGCTGATATTATAGGGAGTAACTTAGGCTACTTTAATTTTAGAAAAACAATTAGAGTTCCGCGTAAAAAAATAAAAACACATGAAATCAAAGAGTATCTCCGAAACGGCTGGATCGATTTTGACGGGACTTTCACTGGCTGATGTTGTAAGCAGTAACTAAGGCGACTTTTATTTTGGAAAAACAAAAATAAAATCAAATGTGTTCTGTCGCGCGGGCTGAGAACGCGGGAGCGGGAGCGGTTAAGTTAAATTCCACGCGGACGAAGTCGCGGGCTCAGCTAGTAAATATATATAATCAAATGGCAGGCTGAGTGTCCGGTCTCCTTGCGCCGGGTGGTCTGGCTGGGATACCATTCGACCAATAGGACCGCACAAAAAAAATGAAATGAATGAAACCTTATCGCTTCAACTAGTCAAAGAGTATACTCATATTTTGTTTGCTAACGAAACAATCGTCAACGGTGTTGGCGAAGCTATACATCCATAGTACAGTCAAGGGCAAAGATATGTATACACCACAAAATCTCAAAAAATGGTGTCATCAGTGAGATCATAAATTAGGGAACATCAAAAGGTGCAATATTATGTCCTCATCTATCAACGCATAAATTCGGAAACACCATAAAATTCAAAAATATGTATACATCATTATAGGCGACAAGACGTGCGGCAATGCTTCATTTCCAAGTAGCCAGCCACTTAAGAGGCAGCTATTCAAATAATAGTGATATTCATTTCGACATATTTCTTTCATTATACGGACTATGAAGCTTATTTTCAACCGAATTCAAAAAGGAGGACCTCAATTCGTGTCTCTGTTTTTTTTATTATTTGTTATTTCAGATCTCAGTAATTTATAAACCGATTTGAAGTTATTTATTTTTGAAGCGAAGATTCTTTACGGACGTTCGGGGCGCTCGCTGCCCGGGCACTCTATCCGTGCAAATTGTGACGTAGCGTACACGTTACACGATGACGTCAGAGCTGCGGCGCTCTAAGCTTTATACTAAATATGGCTTGAAGGTTAGATAGAACATTGGTAATAATTGCACCGTGACGTCAGTAGCGTTACACCGCGACGTCATTAGCGTTATACCGTGACGTCAGTAGCGTTACACCGGGACGTCAGTAGCGTTATACCGTGACGTCTTTAGCGTTACACCGTGACGTCAGTAGCGTTACACGATGGTGTCAGTAGCGTTACGCCGTTACGTCAGTATTTTACACGATGGTGTCAGTAGCGTTACGCCGTGACGTCAGTAGCATTACACGGCGACGTCAGTACCGTTACACGATGACGCCAGTAGCGTTACGCCGTGGCGTCAGTTGTGTTGCATGATGACGTCAGTAGCGTTTTTTTTTTAGTGAAGTACTAAATGTTGTTGGCCAGAGTGGCCTTAACAACTTCACCCGAACAGAGGGCGAGCGCAAGTGCGCTCCAGCCAGAGGGGCAGGGGGGCAGCCAGCTTGGGCCGCTGCCAGGAGAGGTGGCGAGGGTAAATCTACCACCGGATCGGAACGCGACCTCGACTGAGATCCACGTCAGTAGCGTTACGCCGTGGCGTCAGTAGCGTTGCACGATGATGTCAGTAGTGTTACGCCGTGGAGTCAGTAGCGTTACACGACGACGTCAGTAGCGTTACGCCGTGACGTCAGTAGCATTACACAACGACGTCAGTAGCGTTACACGATGGCGTCAGTAGCGTTGCACGATGACGTCAGTAGTGTTACGCCGTGGCGTCTGTAGCGTTACACGACGACGTGAGTAGCGTTACACGATTACGTCAGTAGCGTTACACCGTGACGTCAGTACCTTTACACCGTTACACGGCGACGTCAGTAGCGTTCCACGATGACGCCAGTAGCATTACGCCGTGGCGTCAGTAGCGTTACACGACGACGTCAGTAGCGTTTTTTTTTTAGTGAAGTACTAAATGTTGTTGGCCAGAGTGGCCTTAACAACTTCACCCGAACAGAGGGCGAGCGCAAGTGCGCTCCAGCCAGAGGGGCAGGGGGGCAGCCAGCTTGGGCCGCTGCCAGGAGAGCTGGCGAGGGTAAATCTACCACCGGACCGGAACGCGACCTCGACTGAGATCCACGTCAGTAGCGTTACGCCGTGGCGTCAGTAGCATTACACAACGACGTCAGTAGCGTTACACGATGGCGTCAGTAGCGTTGCACGATGACGTCAGTAGTGTTACGCCGTGGCGTCTGTAGCGTTACACCTTGGCGTCAGTTACGTTACGCCGTGGCGTCAGTAGCGTTACACGACGACGTCAGTAGCGTTACACGATTACGTCAGTAGCGTTACACCGTGACGTCAGTACCTTTACACCGTTACACGGCGACGTCAGTAGCGTTCCACGATGACGCCAGTAGCGTTACACCGTGGCGTCAGTAGCGTTACACGACGACGTCAGTAGCGTTACACCGTGACGTCAGTACCTTTCGTCGTTACACGGCGACGTCAGTAGCGTTCCAAAATGACGCCTCTAGCGTTACGCCGTGGCGTCATTAGTATTACACGACGACGTCAGTACCGTTACACGATGGCGTTAGTAGCGTTACACCATGGCGTCAGTAAAGGTACACGATGACGTCAGTACCGTTATACGATACATATAGGTATACAGAGTAGCAGCTGCGTCGCCCTACTCTCTATACTATAAAGCTTCGCTTCTTTCGGGCGTCCCTAGACGGCACTGTTTTTTTTTTACCCATTCTAACATCCGAGAAAAAGGGTCTTAAGAGGCAGATAGACAGACAGACAAAGTGATCCTATAAGGGTTCCGTCTTTTCCTTTTGAGGTGCCCAACCCTAAAAATGACATAAAACTTATACAAAATGATTGATTGCTAAGTGTACATATTTATGGGTTCAGTAATGTGTACATATTTATGAGCATTTGGATGAGTACAATTTTGTGCATCTTATTATGACTACATATTTTTAATAACTATACTTGTATACATATCTTTGCCCTTGACTGTACCTAGTAGTAGTACTAGCATTGATGGTAAATGGTAACATTGGTAACCCCGCCATCAGCCGGTACCACGATAATTTACAGCGCGTGACAAAAGCGAGGAAGCATCATCTCACGTGCGAGCGCGTGGTTCCGCGCGCCCCCGCTAGATGTCGCCGCGTCATTAGCGGCACGCCACTTAAACTCGTATCATGCGATATAACAACCCGCTAATGTCGCGCGCGTCCGATTTACATATAATGATGCGACATTAGGCTCCGCCGCGCCGCGACATGACGCGACGCGTCGCGACGCGTTTTGTTGTAATTGGTGGCAAAGCTTAGTGCGTTGTGCACTATAAGTTTTTCATTTATTTTTTTATTATTTCTGTTTGGGTAGCCCAAGTTGTGTGTAAGACAGGATATGAGGAGGCTTTGGCTGAAAGTCAGCGCTGGAGGAAATCTCGTTCTCCTCCAGCACATGCTGAGCCAAATGCCTTTCGATACATCTCACACTGTAGAAAATGCAGCTTTCTTGCCTTAGGTATGTCTGTCTATTTGACTTCTTTTTTAATTTTGTGCTATTCTTTTCTTGTGTGTAGGTACTGCTGTGCTGAATAAATATTTTTCATATTTCATTTCATATTTCACGCGCGACAACATGTGGTGCCGAGTTTCAAGCGGCTCACTATTAAGGATAGTTGCCATGGCGCCATATGTTGCCAAGTTGAAGGAGGAGTTTAATTGATTGATATAAGAGTTGATGTCGATATGGTTGCATTTTATTACAATCACTATCATATTTTTTATTCCAACGTAATGACACCTGTAGCTAACCGAGCCTTTTACGTCGTATCTATGCAACAGATCCTATATAAAACAAAAATAATTACAAACTGTCTTCAATTACACATTCCTTATTAATTATTAATTTATTGTGGGTTTGCGACAAATAAAGTAGTTATATTAAATAAATCAAAAGCCATTATATAGTGATATAATGGTTTTTGATTTATTTAATATAACTCGATATAATATAACCACTTGTAATAATATTTATACTAAAAAACCACCGCCTGTAAATTAAGTTTTCCAATTTTCTACTTGAGCGTTTAATCCTTACTGTAGATACTTTTAATATGAAATATAAACTGCATGCTCTATAAAAAAATGGAAGTTCCACAAGCACCAGCATGGTTGGAACTGTTTAAAGTGACGGTGGCTAGGTAATATCAGTATCATTAACAAGTTCCACAAGCACCAGCATGGTTGGAACTGTTTAAAGTGACGGTGGCTAGGTAATATCAGTATCATTAACAAGTTCCACAAGCACCAGCATGGTTGGAACTGTTTAAAGTGACGGTGGCTAGGTAATATCAGTATCATTAACAAGTTCCACAAGCACCAGCATGGTTGGAACTGTTTAAAGTGACGGTGGCTAGGTAATATCAGTATCATTAACAAGTTCCACAAGCACCAGCATGGTTGGAACTGTTTAAAGTGACGGTGGCTAGGTAATATCAGTATCATTAACAAGTTCCACAAGCACCAGCATGGTTGGAACTGTTTAAAGTGACGGTGGCTAGGTAATATCAGTATCATTAACAAGTTCTACAAGCACCAGCATGGTTGGAACTGTTTAAAGTGACGGTGGCTAGGTAATATCAGTATCATTAACAAGTTCCACAAGCACCAGCATGGTTGGAACTGTTTAAAGTGACGGTGGCTAGGTAATATCAGTATCATTAACAAGTTCCACAAGCACCAGCACGGTTGGAACTGTTTAAAGTGACGGTGGCTAGGTAATATCAGTATCATTAACCTCCCATTTGTTAAATAAAGCACTCAATTACTTTGGAGAATTCAATACAATAGGAGCGTTCGATAAGTCTTAAGGAATAATTCGAATTTCAAGTAGAGATGGCGTTTGAGCGCGGAGTCTGTGCGATCTAGTGGTCTCATGGGGAGCCGTGCGATGCGATGCGACTCAAGTAGCCAGACCAGACCCGACGGAGCAGTTCTTCATTCTGTCTAGGTTTTTATGTTAAGCACTACTTCTAGCGGATCTATTGCACTTTAGACCAACTTCTTAGGGACTAGTGTTTAAAAATGCAATATACTGATATCATCAATTTATAATTAGTACTAATAGTCTTAACATGTGGTATGGTCTTGTTTTACAATCTTGTTTCGTTGGACACGGTCAAAGAAATTGTAATAATAAGGACATAGTAAAACCATATTCATTAGATTCTTGATAATAATCTATGATCATTTCGACAATTATCAATGGGATGTAGTTTCAAACAGTTACCAAACTTAAAGAAGTTAATTTTTCACCTCTTGCGTCTTCATGTGAAAAGTGTCGGGGCGATTAATGTAACTTATACTTGCAGAAAGGCAATTAACATTTTAACTATACGTTAATAGGTCCCTATGTTATTTTATGAAATAACATAGGGATCTACAACCTATTAAGGCTGTCTTCGGGAGTTGGTGTTCCACGTCCGTGCGATCCGATACGATGGAACAATCAGAATAATTTACATCACAAAGGTGCGGCTTGCACGCCGTGGCGCGGTGAGGCGCGGTGAGGCGCGGTGAGACGTAACTCTCGAGGATTTTTTCTTATTATCCATTTGTTATTATTCAAATCTTACCTTGATCCGGTGATGGTCTGGCAAATTAGACGGATATTCTATGCATACAAATTACTGATCCGTAGAACGTATAAGATAACGGAACCAATACTGTACCAATATATACCCCAAACTTTTTCAAAAATTTACCTAATTAGGGACTTCCTTTTTAATTAAATAATTTAAAAACTTTACGTAAAATTCGTGCCTTGTGTGCTTCTCAAAAGAGCGACAAAATTCACCGTTGAAAAAATGAACAATGAAGTACAAAGTTGTTGTATTCTTGAACTGTCATTTTTGGGTTCAGTAGTCAAACTTGGAACCCTTATATAGGTAGCTTCGCCATGTCTCTCTGTCCATCTGTCCGTCCGTCGCACGTCACAGTCATTATATTCAGAGACTATTAGGGCTAGAAAGCTGAAAATTGGTACAAAAATAGATTTTTCATTACTCATACTCTGAAAGTAGGTCTGAAGTTGCCTGAGGAGCGGGTTGAAAGTAATACTTTTCCGGCCCGGGAGAATCGCTTTCAACTGACAGCTGTCAAATTATAAAAAAATAATTAGTTCCATTTTCACATTTCTATGGAACCATGTTCAAACTTTTTCTACAGTCACTCAATTACAGCACGATGTAAAATTGAAATAACATAAAGTTCAGTATTAATTCAAGAATATATATTTTTTAATGACTTAATTATAATTTAGTTTCAACAATTTCTTTGAAATAACATAGATTTGGGCAAAATATTTAAAGATGAAAATGAAAAATAATGGCGAAATAATGAAGTTGGCCGGCCAACGAAAAAAAAAACAAAATAGGCGGCAATCCGATCTTTTTTTTTTCGAGTTGTAGAGTATTGTTCATACTTCCTTGTATTATTTCTTACGCCAATTACTGTTTTTATTTTTACTTTCCTTGTATTTGTAATGAAAAGCACAGTGTTTACCTCGGGTGAAAGTCTTAGTTATTATGGGTTACCTCCCTTACGTAGGAAGGGAAGTGATAAAAACGTTTACTCACCCCTTCGAGTGTATTAACATTAATATACCTATTTTAAAATATTTGGAGGATTCTTTGACAGTTTTTTTTAAACTATCCCGTTGTTAAAATTTTGACCGCAGAAGTGGCCTTTTTTACGTGAGAGCAAGGTTCAACCTCTTACTCTTAAAAAAAAAACATTATTAATTTAAAACAAAAGGTCGGACTGGAGTTTCGAACCCACGCACCATTGATTGTATACGCGGTCTATTCACAACTGAGATATTTCAACGTTGGAAAGAGTTAATCAACCGTTTGATAATATGCAGGGTTACGAGATCCGCCGTATTGGATGTTTCACATCAAAATTAACCATCACGTTTATGGAAAAGATAAGAGAAATAAAATTAGGGAAAAGAGGCGGATATTTACGGAACCTATAGTATGCGTGGTTCGACACGCACTCTGCCGGTTAGTTTCAATACGTGGATAAAAAAGAAATAGGTGACATCCACTATTGAAAATATTGGCGGGAAATAGCAATCGGTAGCGGGGAGTGTTAGGAATGATTGTAACATTCATAGCGCGTAGCCGCGTAGCCGCGTAGCTCACGATCGCAGAGAAGTAATTAACTACGGCACGTAGCACGCCAGTTTCACCCTCTCTACACAACTTCATAATATACACCAGGAACGCCACATTCTGAATTATTGGCTTGACCAAATTGTGGATTCAAGATAATTAGACTTTGGACGCTTTGAAGTTTTCTATAGGTCATACTTGCACATAGCTAGTTTCAGTTCAACGGGAATGCTATATTAAGGTGATACTAGTCGTCATGCACCTACTCTCACTCACAGGCTAGTTTTCTATTCGAGATGAGTGTCGTTTTAAATTTGAGCATCAACGCCAACACATTAGCGTACAAAATAAGCTATTTTACGGATGCGCTGCGGGTGTGGCGTCAGGAGCGGGCGCGGGCGGTGGCGGCGGCGCTTATAAATCACAGCACTTTATCGTCTTACATTTTTATGATATTTCGCCACAAACAAAGCCAGTTCGCATTTGTCTCGCGCGCGTATCTTCGCACTGTTATTTTTCTCGAACAATGGCCGCGTGAAATCAAATTATAATTTAAAATTTGAGTGAGACGGTGCGGCCCTAAATAAATTGTTAAAGATACAACATGAAGTCGTTCTCTTTGAGTTATGGCGGTCGGCGGCATTGTGCGACTAAGTGTACCCCGCACCGCCCCCTCCCCCCCCCCCCCCCGCTCCGCACCGACGTTACTTACGTACATACCTCTACACACACAATGGAATAACTTTATTCGGGACATTCTACTAAAACTTAATGAGATTTTCTTGTATTGTGCGGTGCTGTGTGCAATGATCCTAGTAATTTGGGTATAGCCTTAATCTTTGTGTTCAACACATTTGCTTGAATTTGTTACAGTGTTGTACAATGGTGTAACAAGAAGGTACTTCTTTTCGTAATTGTTACTTATTCCTCCTGCTTATAATTATCCCCTAGAGTGAGATTCACCCAGCGCGGCATCCGGCGCGGCATCCGGCGCGGCAGCCGGCGTGCAAACCTATTTTTAACGGACTTCCAAAAATGGCTCTATGTTCATCTGTATGATTTTTTGATGTACTTAGGTATATTCACCGATTTCTCCGTCAATTATGGACCGATTTTGAACATTATTTGTTTGAAAGGATGTACTCTCCACAACTGGGCCCATATAAATTTCATCAAAATCGGTTCAGTTGTTTGTGAGATATGGATAATTTACGGTTACCAGACGTCATTCAGCAGTAAAAAGCGTATTTTTTTATAAGATATCAAACCTACTTGAAATAAACTACTGGGACACCAAAAAGCTATAAATAACTGGGGACCTTATAATATCATTCATTTGGAGTCGGTGCCAACGAACTCCAAATGAATTAAATATATTTAGATTATTCGAATAAGAAGATATCCTGTATGTTATTCAAGATTATAATCAAGCTTCGGTTCAGCCGTTCATGCGTGATGTTAAGTCAAACTTACGAACTAACAAACACACTTTCACATATACATAGTAGTAAGGATTGTCAGATTGTAATATTCATAACTTTATTATAACATATAACTTTTCTAAAACTGCTATTTTGAATTGAAGTGGTAACACCTGTAATTTGGTAATGGGCACAGTGCTATCAACTAGGTGCTCGCGGCCATACATAATGGAGCAGTATTTTTCAATCGGCCGTCCCATAAGAGCCGATGAACCGTGTAAATTGAGGAAGTAACTCACAAAGCCCGCAGATAATATAAATCAACGGCCACCGAAACTCCACGGATTAATATAAATTTATTGAGGAAATTTTCAATCTTCACTTGTACAAACTGGGCTTCATTCATTACGTGGCGGGGAAATAAATTATTCGTACTGTTGCTGGGAGGTAAATATTGGTAAACACGCGGCCGACGGCCGGCAGGCGGGACTCTGCCTTACAGATAATATATTTGGGTATACTATATTTATACTCGTACAAATTGCATGATACAATACAAATATGACTAATTTATAACAATTTTGGAAATAATGTAAGCAAAAATTTGCAACCATCGCGCGTTGAATACGTGCAACCGCTCAGAGTTTTTATCAGATTTCTGAACTTCGTTGAATTCAATAATTCATATAAAATGGTGGCTCGTCTGTATCCATGTGGCCTGAACGTGAAATGATACTACTAATATGGCTATTAACATGAATAGCCTTGTCTGCTGCGGGCACGCCTCCGCAGGGGCCAATACTAAGGAGCAGGACTGTTTAATGATACATCATTACACCCTTATCTCCCGGCTGGTTATGTATCAAATTTATTGGTTACTCACATAGTTGCTCCAATCACTGCGTTACTTCAAGTGGTTTGAACGCACCACAATCTGAATGTGCCATCATGTGGTGATTTCAGCACAGTGCACAAATGTTCATGTCGCCCTAATGACGACAGGTTGCGGATGACGCCGAAAAGAAGAATTCGATGAGAATCTAAAATTAAACGTAAAAGTTAACCGTCGAGTCAGTTACTAGTACACAATGCCTTTTCACAAAAACTTTTGCTGTCAGCCTTCTACACAATTAATATAGGTATAATAGTAGGTGTTTCAGTGAGTCTTGTGTGAGAGCTATCGCATATATTGTGTTAATGTAATAATGTTACTTCTTATGCTAGAGTATGTAAATACTGGGGCAGTAACAGGGGGAAGATCTGATAGCGGCATCATGCGATGATTACCCGCTCACCGGCCGCACTTGTCATTAATGTCGCCACGTTCAGTCCACACGGCAATCCGTGCTGGAAGTGACACTTTCTAAATAATAAAGTTATTTTGAAATATCTTACCACTGTTGCCGGTAGGTGCATATCAGATAAAACTCTCCACGTCCATTGTTTTACTTTTTGAGGTGTTTTTGTGTTAAATTTTGAATGTATGTTTTACTTCATGCTTTATATTAACAGACTTCAAAAATTCGCCAAGTGCCATGTCGAGCCATGCACAATGAAGAGTTCCGAGTCATTGAAGGTAATCTGTTTAAAAATTCACCCCAGATTGAAATAGGTTCTAAAGTTGTATACATACTACTACCGACATCTATCGACACCATTAAATACTAAGAAACAGACTAATGAACATAAAACATACATTTATTGCTGTTATTTAATTTGAATTTATTAACAATGTATCCAATTTCTGCATAATGTTATTCATATTTTTGCAATAGAAAAATGTAAGAAGTGTCGGAATTCATTACGTAAATTTTGATTTAATCTTTAAAAGTTAAAAATCTCGCAAACGGAATTTTTGATGATAAAATGTTGTATGAAAACACCATTTTATTTGAAAAGACCTATTCAACGATACCCCACATGATGGGGTAACTAAGAAAAAAAAAATTATCCCCTCTTTCGATGTTCGGGGAGGTACCTCAAAAAAATTAATTTTGTTACTTTTTATATTTTTGCAAGTGAGATCTACTCTTAAAGTATTATTGTACCAAATTACATCAACTTCCGTCAGAAACTGTAGAAGTTATGACCCTGTGGCAGGTCGAGACTGACGGACGGACGGACCGACGGACGGACGGTCTGGATGATCTTATAAGGGTTCCTCGTAGGGACTACGGAACCCTAAAGAAAGGAGGAGGTTCTCAATTTGGTCGTATTTTTTATGTTTATAACCTCAGAATGCCGTAATTTATACACTGATTTGAAAATAATTTTCAGATTGGTTCCACAGAAATTTCATCGAAATCAGTTCAGTAGTTTGAGAGATATGGAGCTATTTTCACTAAGATAGCGAAGCAAAGCCACATCCAGTTCTAAACTAAATCGTCATACTTAGGTGCTGGTTGAAGGTAGAGCAGCTTCGCCGTCACCGCCATTGTTCTGCGTTTAGCGTCGATTGCGACGCATTAACGCGACGACGACGCCAGCGCCTAACGAGAACTATAGGATATCGCACGCCGAGTATTATATGCTATCAATACTTAGTTGTTACAAATAGGTAGGGATTCAAAAGATTTCCATACCTTATGACCACAGCAGACACTCGTAGAGTTTGTACTTGTTTTCAAATAAAACACAATAGCAATTACAACAGAAACTAGGCCTCTGGGTACCAGGCCTCTTCATTCCAATGTCGAATAAAAACACGAATACGTAACTAATAAAAAGTTTGATAGCGGCTAACGTACTTTGAAATGGTTTTCCTAAGAGAATAATATGTATTTTAGCAATAAGATAAAGAAATAAAATATCGCATACACAACGGAGCAATCTTAAGACGCTCCTATCGCTACGAGTATACACAACGTAGCTTAACATTGGTGGCATTAAATAACAATGATTCGTAGAATTCTGATGCAATTCAACACGGAAGCTGCTCTTTGAAGAATTTTCAACGATATTATCGATAATTAGGGGTTAAAGCTCGGCGTCATTGGTGAAGACCATTGTTAATCGCTCACTAACAGGTGTAAAAGTTGTGGGAGCACGGCGGGAGGCCGCGGGCGGCCGGCGCGGGCCCGGGCGGCCTGCTTCCATCGTGTCTGTTGGGTCGGTATTACTGCCGTACGGAAATATCTGGTCAGCTTGCTTGATGTTTCTAGAATCAGCTAAGCCGCATTATTTAAATTTTCAAATATTTTCTTTCGGCACTATATCACAGTATATAACCTAGGTTTTAATACAGGTGCTTGTTTATCGAAACAATGTTCGGTAGCTTATTGAACTATTATGTATAGGTTCCTGATAAAAAGCAAGCAAACTCCCACCTACATATGGTGTAACATAGCTTATCGGATCAGAGTTTGACTCCTTGCTGAGACTAGTTTAGGGCGCTATTGGCAGAGAGAGTGAGGAATGGGGGGTAGGAGGATTTTTCAGGGAGCGACAGTTGAGAGCAATAAATACTGAACGCAATATAACTTGGACATTGCAGCGGAGTGCGGCTCCCCTACTGAAATAACAACGATATTAACTAATTTGAAGAGAATAGAATTTCGAACGCTCAGACAGCAAGCTCACGGTAGATATTGTAACATCACAATATTACATATATTGTTTGTATTGTTATTAAACCTTTGTATTGTTATACGTAGCCCAAAGCTGCACAAAACCGTGTTTTGTGGGGAAATCAGGGAGAGGACTTTGCTCAGGAGTGGGACACACAAACCGGTTTATAACAAAGGGTTAATCAAACTATGCAGTTTATGTACACCAAAGTACACAGTAGTGTCCTTTTGTTTGTTTTCGCTGGGAAATGCGGTTACGCATTCCGTCTGGGCTCGGGGGAACCCAGACGGATATGTGGGACTCCTGGACGACTATCCAGCCTACCCACTAAAACCCAGCGGTCTGACCTCGCCGCTGAAATACGAAGCGCCACAGGATCTTCGTCAACTGTGACGCCCCAGCGGCTGGCCTGGCAGTGAGCACCAGGCCGCAGACATCAAGACGGGTGAGACACCCCCGTCCGTCCAGGGACTTGGTTTGACCATGGGGCCCCCCGACCCCTTAGCCCAAGCCCCTCCCTCCACTACGGTGGCGGCAGAAGGTGCGCATAG
The DNA here is from genome assembly GCA_905147325.1 of Notodonta dromedarius. Lineage (NCBI taxonomy): Eukaryota > Metazoa > Arthropoda > Insecta > Lepidoptera > Notodontidae > Notodonta > Notodonta dromedarius. The sequence goes on along the minus strand of LR990173.1, from coordinate 183,145 downwards.
CGCCTCCGACGACGGCCCCGCCGGACTCTACGGATCGGGTCAGCGAGGGCATCCTCCTCTCTGACCCTCTCCGCGGCCTCCTTCTGTGAGAGCACTGCTTCACAGAAGGAGACCATTGCCTCCCAACAACCTCTGCTCCCAAGCATGGCCTGGACTATGCTTCGGAGCGAGAGGTCTCCTCCCACCACGCTCATCAATGCGTGCCTCTGAACGCCCCACGCCGGGCACTCCTCCACTGTGTGGCGCACTGTGTCCGACGGCGCCTCACACGCGTGGCAGACGGGGGTCGCTTCCCTCCTCGCTATCCGGTGCAGGTACTCACCGAAGCACCCGTGCCCGGTGAGTACCTGCGCCAGTCTATACGTGACACTGCCACGCTTCTTCAGCCAACCAGACAGACTGGGGCGGATCGCCTCAATCGTGGGACGACCAAACTCTGATGACTGAAGTTGTTCGTCCCACCTCCGCACCACCTCTTCCTGAGCCCTCCGTCTCATGCGCTGCATTAACTCCCAGTCTGGTATGACGCCTCTATCCCGCTCACTCTCGCGGACACGGAACACCGTTGCCATCACCTCTGCCTGGAGCTCCCAGGGAGGGTCTCCCGCCAGGAGTGTCGCTGCCGCCCAGGAGATTGTACGGTACCCTCTAATGGCCCTCACCGCTATGATCCTCTGCGGTCTCCGCAAGAGGATCCTGTTCGGAGCGGTTAGGGCATCCGCCCAGATGGGGGCCCCGTACAGGGCCATACTCCGGATTATTCCAGAGTATAGGCGCCTGCACGTGGACCTGGGTCCCCCAACATTTGGCAATAGCCTCCCCAGCGCGGCAGCGGCGGACACCAACTTCGGCGCAAGCCGGACAAAGTGGGGCCCAAATCCCCATCGACCGTCAAGCACGAGGCCCAGATATTTCATCTGAGCCCCCACTTTTATTACCTCCCCGTGGATGACGATTTGCGCCCCCCTGGGCGGTCCCCTCCGAGGCCCGTGGAATAGAAGGGCTTCCGTCTTCTCGAGCGCAACTTCGAGCCCTAGTAGGCGGATGCGGTCCACCACCAACGTTGTCCCGACTGTCGCCCTCCTAGCCGCCTCCTCCCAGCTCCTTCCCCGGACTGCTAAGAGGGTGTCATCCGCGTAACACAGAACCCTCATTCCGGGGAGGAGTGGCCCTCGAAGTAGCCAGTCAAACCCGATATTCCACAAAGTAGGTCCTAGCACCGAACCCTGTGGAACACCTCGTTCGACTCGCCGCCAGCCCACTTCTCCGTCCTTTCCCTCCCATACGACCTGGCGGTCCCGCAAATACGCCAGCAACATCTTCCGGAGATAGGGAGGCACCCCATGGTACCGGAGAGCCTCCCCTAACGTCTCAAACGGAATGCTGTTGAATGCGTTCCGCACGTCCAGGGAAACCGCTAAGACCACCTCTCCTTCCTCCACTGCCGCCTTGGAGAGACCCTTCAGCTGGTTCAGGGCATCGATCGTTGATCGACCTGCCCTAAATCCCCACTGCGCATCCGACAGTCCAGGCCCGGACTCCTCGAGGTGCTGAACGAGGCGGTAGACGAGAATCCTCTCGAAGACTTTGCCTACCTCGTCCAGCAGCACTATGGGCCTGTACGCAGATGGCTGGTCTGGAGGACGGCCCTCCTTTGGGAGAAGGCAGACCTTGCCCTCCTTCCACGGTTTCGGGAATTGCCCGGAGCGGAGGCACTCATCAAAGAGCTCCCGGAGCCAACCGCCAAGGAACTCGGTGGCAATCGCCACAATTGAACCTGGCACTCCGTCCGGCCCCGGTGCCCTCTTCCGCGTACGAAGGCGGTAGAGCGCCCTGTCCATCTCCTCATCCTGGATTGGAGGAGGAGCCTCAATACCAGCTCCTGTTTCCGCAGGACTGGGAGGCACCATCCTCGGGGGAGAGAATCCATCCAGGGCGCTCGGAAACAGCCCCTCCATAATCCGCCCGAGAAGATCCCGAGGCAGCGTCTCTATTACCGGCCCGCCCTGGCCCTGGAGCTTCTTACGCGCCGCACGAAATGGGCGCCCCCAGGGGTTCCGGTCAAGCTCCTCCATGATCTCTTCGTCCGCCTGCTCCTTGGCCCGACAAATCGCCACCTGGAGCACCTCCTTCGCTCGACAGAAGGCGTCCTTGAGCCGGGCCTCCAGTACCAGATCCGGAGTCGGGTTTCGCCCATTGTGCCTACGGCACCTTACATAGGCCCTTCGCGCGGCATTGCACGTCACCCTGAGCTCCCCGATTTCAGATGTCCACCAGTAAAGCCTGCGGCGACCTTGGAACCGCCGGGCCCTCGGCATGGCCGCATCACAGATCTCAGTTAGAGCCCTGCGCATGCGGCCCGCCTGCTCATCGGCATTTCCCCCTGGCCGGGATCCAGAAGAGACCCACCGCTGGACAATTGCCGCCTCTCTGGCCAATTCCGGGTCCAAGCGGCTCAGTGCCCAGCGCGGAAATCTGCCCGGCCCCCTGGGAGGCTCCGCCTCTCTAGAGGGGGTGGAGACTCCAAATCGGATATATCTGTGATCCGACAAAGTCTCCACCCCCTCTTCAACCCTCCAGTCTCCAATTTTTTGCGCGACAGTGGGAGTGGCGAACGTGAGGTCCACCACCGACCCCCCATTATGTCGCACGCAGGTATGGACATCTCCCCTGTTGAGGAGAGAGAGACCACACAATAGAGCCCAGTCCTGGACTGCCCTCCCTCGTGGGTCAGTGGCCGCATTCCCCCACTCCCTAGCCTTGGCGTTAAAATCGCCAAGGACTATGGTCGGCCTAGAGGACCACCTATTGAAGGCAGCCCTGACAGAGTCGAGATATGTCTCAAACTCCGCCAGGGTGCGATTGGGGGAGAAGTAAATCCCAATTATGACGTAACCTCCCCACCTCGCCACCACATAGCCTGTCCCCCTCTCCAAAGATGCCAGGGGAGTATTGGTACCCGACCTGGTGGTCACCGTGACCACACCAGTTAGGTCCCCAGCCCAGTGCGAGTGCTGAGGGACATAATACGGCTCGCAAGCCACCGCCACGTTCACTCCCCACTCCGCCATGGACTGCAAGAACAAGTCCTGAGCCCCGGCAGAGTGGTTGAGATTCGCCTGAAGGAAGCTGATATGTCGTAATGGATTCATTCCGACATTTCAGCTTCCTCCTGCGCTTGTTGGCGCCCGTCCACTGTGGCGGTCGTGGGCCGTTTGGCCGCCTTTCCCTTCGTACGGGGGGGGTTGCACTGAGCCCCCGCCATCTGATGCCCAGAAGGCTTACCGGCGTCGGAGCACACCGCGCACCTCAACGCAGCCGTGCAATCAGTCGCCTTGTGGCCCCCCTTACCGCACCGGAAGCAGAGCGAGCCACGCTCCACTGACGAAGTGCACATCGCCCTGGTGTGGCCGATCCCCATGCACTTAAAACAGCGCATCGGGCGCTGCTGCAGTGCTTCAACTCTAGCCGAGCTCCACCCGACCAACAGCCTACCCGCATCGACCAGCACCTTCGCTGCCGCAACTGGGCACTTCACGACCAACGCGCCCATACCACCTGGTCCGGGCCGCACCTCCCTGGTCTTCACCAGCTCCACGGCGCAGCCTCCCGCTTTTGCCACAGCAGCAACCACCTTGCCTTTGGTGACTGAGTCACCCAGATCCGTGATCCGAATCTCCACAGACTTCGTAGGTCGGGCGACATCAGCCATACCCTCCAATGCTATGCGAAGCTTCTCCGCAAGCTGGTCAGCCTTTTCCGGGGTCTGGCCCTTCGGCAACTCCAACACTCTAGCCCCAGTGGCAGCACGACGGATCTTGACGGCTTCCATGCCCAGCTCTTTGAGGTTCACCCTCTCCTCGGCCCTCTCCAGAATCTGGCTGTAGGTAACACCAGATTTATCCGCATCCTCCCGCAACGTAATTACTACGGCAGCATTGCGGGGAGGGATGAGCTTCGGCTTGGCCGGAGCACCCTTCGACGCCGCTTGAGAAGCCGGGGCGTTCTGTGCCGCCGCCGATGAAGCTGACGCGCTCTGCGATGTCGCCGGCGTCGCCTTTTTCTTATTCCCCTTCTTGATGACGGGCGTAAACTCGCCACCATCATCCACTGGGACGGATGCAGTCTCCTCCGTCTGTTTTGGTTGTACCGGAGCAGAGGAGCTCCCAGTTTTGCCTGTAACAGGCTTCTTCGCTGCCCTCTTTTGGGGTACCGAAGGCCCAGGCCGAGCCCTTACCGGCTCCTCTACCTCCGATACAGCAGCAGCCGCCTGCCGCCTTTCATCAGCCGCCAACGGTGGACGATGGACGACCTCCGGTAACAGGCGCTCCTCAATCCCGGCGAAACGAGCATTCAGCATTTCGCCCACCGAAACAACTATGGAGCGCCTGAACTCCTCTAATGCGTCGCCGCCAAGCCCCGGCTGAGGAGGCGGTGTAGGCGTCTTGGCACCTGCCAACGACGACCTCATCGCCTCAAACTCACGCCTATGCGCAACTACCTCCGCCTTCAGGGTGTCCACCTCTCGACGCAGGAGAAGATTGTCTCTCCGAAGTTTGCGCGTCTCGTCCGCTTCGGGTCTCGCCACAAGCACGTCCACAATCTCCTGCATCCTCCCCGCAGCTACCTTCAGCCGTTTTTGAAATGGCCCCTGGAGATGGCCCGACTTCTTTGCAACCTCCACAATTGCTGCCACGCTTCGGCCGGCCAGCGCCCGCAACTCCTCTGCAGGGAGCAACTCCACATCTACGTTGTCCTGGTCTGCCTCTTCCATGAGGTCCAGGACCGGTTTAGCCACGTTCTTGCGGAACGCTTTAGCCTTCAACGCCTTGTCCAACACTTCGTCAAGGGCTTTTCCCCTAATCTCCTTATCTATCGCCTTAATCGCCTTGAGTCCCGCCCGTGCGCGAGTTACGGCCCCCCCTCCGCGTTTGAAACCCGACGAATTACCACGGCGGGGAGTCCCAACCTTTGGCACCTTCGCGGCTGTCTCCCCATCAGAATCCGAGTTACCTCTTCCAATAGTCGCGTACTCTCCACCGTCCCCGCTCTCCCCTCCAATCAACAAATCCATTCCGTTGTGCTGTTGCTCAAGTCCATTGTTATCGCCTATGTCCTTCGTTGTAGCCGTATCCGTCGTAAAAGTTACATGTAATGCCATTCAGTTCCCACGAGTAGGAGGGATATATGTGGTCAATCCGCATGGTGCCCTCTGCACACGGACAAGCCTATTACATCCTGGGTGTCGGCCGGTTCCCAGGGGACTCTACCTCTTAGAGCTGACCTCCCGCCAACTATTCATCGCCCTCTCAGGGGCGGTTGGTCATTTTTATAGTGGATTCCGACCACTTGGCCCAGCCGGTAAAGGCCAGGCCCCCGGTCCCACCATCATCGGCCGCGAGACGTGATACCACGACACCTCCGGTGGGATTACGAGATCGCCCGGCGTCGGCAAAAGCCGAGTGCGCTTGTCAAACGCACCGCGCGAGTCACACCGTCCCCTTTCGGGGACTTCCATACATACACACACATTCATCCATCACCTTTACCCCCCCCGAAACCCCTTACCCCCCCCCGTCGCCGGTCTGCCCCCGACCCTCTCCGAAGAGAGAGCCAGAAACAGACAAAACGCGACTCCCTATGCCCGACTATTCGCCACCGTCGACCACTTCAACAGGGATGCTGAAGAGGTGGTCGGCGGTGCCCAGGGTGCACCACGAGGAGGTTGTCCGACCTAGCACCCCACACACAGTAGTGTCCTAACGTAACCTACACTATATTTACACTACGTAAGTACTACTTCTTTAGTAGGTAACCTACCCGCTACTTACATGAAATGGGATCGACCCAAATGAAAAGAAATTACAAGGTCTCTGTTTCTAGCTTTTTAGTGCACCCGGGTTTAATTTTTTTATTTAAATATTTTTTTGTCTTTTTCTCAACTAATTGAGTTGTTACGTGTAGTGGTAAGGTTTGGGCAGATATTAATTTCTAGCATTGAGACTGTAAAACACAATATTTGGGTTAGCAAGCCGCCGCGATTCAAACTCAAGTCGATTATAGAGTGCACTATGTACTATGTATTGGTTTAGTGTCGGCAGGAGCCTCGCCCCGACTGGCTGCACGTGGCACCCGGAGCCCGACACACGAGTGCGCGGCGCGTGCGGCGCATGAGATTGTACCTTGTACACGAGACGCACTCACGTTGGCTAAAACTAATGTGTTTCCTGCTTGAGCTTACAGTTTTCTAGATCAGGTAAGGCATTCAAAACATATAATTTTGGTGATTTTAGAATATTCTAAATATTTTAATTAACAATCTTCATCTCATTATTATTTATAGTAAATGATTAGAATGAACATTCTAAACTCAATAACAATCCGTTTGGGCAAGAAATAGGATAACATTGCTTTACAAGCGTGTGTCGTGTGTAGCGTCGCCTTAACAGATCAGGCAGTGGGCCACAGATAATATTACCAATGGTACAACGTCGGAAATGTACAAATCGGCTTACCACACAACACATGTTGTTTCTGTTGTGGCTTGCAAATATGATACGTTCATTTACTTGGTGCTACCATTAGATCTTACCAAATAGGAGCATCTAGTCTAGGTAGTGAGAGAAACCAAATCAGTTATGTAGATGGAAGAACGATTTAATACGTAGGTATTTCAAGATAAATATTTTTAAAGTGTACCATCGAGATTGATAGTATGGAATCCCGACATAATAATACTGCATAGCTGATCCCATAACTACTTTACGCAGGAAATGACTTTCCCTCCAGCTTAGAGCCACGTGTCATCAATAAGACGCTGCAGACGGAAGGGCATCCTCATTGCGAGAGTTGAGAGGCGAGAGGCGCGGCGGGGCGGGGCGGGGCGGGGCGGAGACGAGGTGTCGGTTCATTTCCTGAGCGGTTCCGTGACACTGCCACAATCGCATTCAGGCCACGCTGACGCGGAGTGGATTATGAACTAGATTTGAGAGTAGCTTAGTATCGGTTTACCGGGAGCTCGTTCATGGGTAGACGCGACGATTGACGGTTATGCAACGTCATACCGTTCACCCGGCCGCGATACAGCGCCGCCGCGTTACAGCGCCGCCGCGATACAGCGCCGCCGCGATACAGCGCCGCCGCGATACAGCGCCGCCGCGATACAGCGCCGCCGCGTTACAGCGCCGCCGCGATACAGCGCCGCCGCGATACAGCGTCGCCGCGCCGCGCTCTGGCACCGCGACGCACCTTTACGGTTAATGTTGCAAGAACTCCGCGGGGCCCGTTATTGCCGTGCTCACCAATTATGCGAAAGCGCCCGGCGTGTAACGTCACGTGTTCACACTTGTTATTCGATCATGAACAAGAGAAAATACTTCTTGGGAACCTATATTATAGGATACTTTGACGACCGCTTGGCGCAGTGGTTCGAGCGTAGGCCGCTCGGCTCACTACACCGGGTGGTTGCGGGTTCGATTCCCGTCAGAGTAAATTTCGGAAATGGCCTTTTCGTAATTTGCCCTGGTCTGGGTGTCACTGGGATCGCCCCCAGTCCATTGTACGGTACCTACCCATAGTACAAGCGTTGCTTAGTTTGGGACCATACAGTTGGTGTGTTCGTCTGGCGATATTATTATTATATAATCAAACACAAAATCACTTACCAATAGCTATCTTATCCTAAGATCAATTGCATGCAATAGAGTATCGGATGTTTTTAATGACATGTCATTAAAAGTTTAATAGATGCATCCTACGAAATTCCGACAAAAATCACGAAGGTACAACCTTAAACACCTACCGTAAATATTTGGTGCATGTTATATTGATTGTTTGCGTTGTTTGTATTTGTTGGGTTGGAATATTTGAGCAAAAACGCACAAGTCAACGTTGCAAATTGTTTGGCACACGGCGACATGCCGACATGCAGCGGCTAATATTGACTGCTTAGGTTCCTTTTTTTTCTTTTTAAAGTCCGGAACCCTAATAAAACAAATACTAAAACCCGACTACGGCAAAATCACGCTCTAAAAATTATGAAACAAGATAATATTCTCATTGGATTTTTTTATGTACAAACTAGCAAAATAGCCGTGGTCGTATGCCGCCTTACAAAGCAATACATTCTAACAGTAGTAAGCAATCAAAAGCTTTAGGGCAAAGGGGCATATTATGATAAGTAGTTTAGAAGTAATGAGGGAAGAGATTAACATACATACATACCGGTCAAAATCATAACCCACCTTTTTGCTTCACTGTAGTCGGGTAAAAAGTAGTCACAATGTTTCGACATAAATAAAACGGAACCTTTGGCACCACATCGGAGCCGGCGACACCTGCTTGTTCTAATGCACCGCATCGCGTCGCATTATCACATTGGGCCTGACTCAATTGCAACAGGCTAATCCGAAACACAAATAGATATCACGTCTGATAACGGGTAATTAGAGTGATTCAATCTGTGATACGAACACCAATTCATCGGAACCCGGCAGATTAGGCAGATAAACACATTAATCGAATGTTGAATTCTAATTATTTCAAAAATCCGTATACGGCGTGTTAATTAGTCTCGCTAACAGCGTACACATCACTTTAGTGTTAATGAAAACTACTGCACTTGGATAATGATAGTGTCCATCCATACCCAATCCAGTGACACTTGTTGCTAGAACTACTGGATCTACTGGCCGACCGTGTGAAATCCACACGAATGAATAACGCACGTAACGAATTAAAATGTTACACAACGCCAATCTTCTGGCAAAAGTTACCATTCCTATGATAAACATAATATAAAGCCCCGTCATTTTTAATGTAAACTACATGAAAGAATGAGCTGTGTCCGGCTTGGCGCCCTACGCACCGCCGCCCCCGCCGCGGTGTGCTCTCCGCTCGCTCGCATCACTTCCAATATTCGTTGTTATGCGGCTGCATTAACATTCCACCCTGGACACCATTTAATTATCTACTGAAATATATAGATAGACTAGCTGTGCCCGCGACTTCGTCCGCGTGGAATTTAATTGACAAAGTTTCATACAGACTATCATCCCCTATTTTATCCCCTTGGGGGTAGAATTAATCAAAATCCTTTCTTAGCTGATGCCTACGTTATAACATCTACCTGCATGCCAAATTTCAGCCCGAACCGTCCAGTGGTTTGGGCTGTGCGTTGATAGATCACTATGTTAGTCAGTCAGTCAGTCAATCAGTCAGTCACCTTTGAGTTATATATAATAATAGCTGAGCCCGCGACTTCGTCCGCGTGGAATTTTGATCCTTTCTTAGGGGATGTCTACGTCATAGTAGCTTTATGCATGCAAAGTCTCAGCGCGATCGGTTTAAAATTGACAAAGTTTCATACAAACTTTCATCCCCTATTTTACCCCTTGGGGGTGGAATTGATCAAAATCCTTTCTTAGAGGATGTCTACGTCATAGTAGCTTTATGCACGCAAAGTCTCAACCCGCTCGATTTAAAATTGACAAAGTTTCATACAAACTTTCATCCCCTATTTTATCCCCTTGGGGTGGAATTAATCAAAATCCTTTCTTAGGGGATGTCTACGTCATAGTAGCTTTATGCATGCGAAGTCTCAGCCCGCTCGGTTTAAAATTGACAAAGTTTCATACAAACATTCATCCCCTATTTTATCCCCTTGGGGGTGGATTTAATCAAAATCCTTTCTTAGGGGATGTCTACGTCATAGTAGCTTTATGCATGCAAAGTCTCAGCCCGCTCGGTTTAAAATTGACAAAGTTTCATACAAACTGTCATCCCCTATTTTATTCCCTTGGGGGTGGAATTAATCAAAATCCTTTCTTAGGGGATGTCTAGGTCATAGTAGCTTTATGCACGCAAAGTCTCAACCCGCTCGGTTTAAAATTGACAAAGTTTCATACAAACTTTCATCCCCTATTTTATCCCCTTGGGGGTGGAATTAATCAAAATCCTTTCTTAGGGGATGTCTACGTCATAGTAGATTTATGCATGCAAAGTCTCAGCCCGCTCGGTTTAAAATTGACAAAGTTTCATACATACTTTCATCCCCTATTTTATCCCCTTGGGGGTAGAATTAATCAAAATCCTTTCTTAGCGGATGCCTACGTCATAACATCTACCTGCATGCCAAATTTCAGCCTGATCCGTCCAGTGGTTTGGGCTGTGCGTTGATATATCACTATATCAGTCACCTTTGGGTTTTATATATATAGAGACTAGCTGTGCCCCGCGACTTCATCCGCGTAGTATTGGATTATTGGGTTAAAAAGTATCCTATATGTTAATCCCGGTTATAATCTATCTGTGTTCCAAATTTCATCCAAATCCGTTCAGTAGTTTATGCGTGAAGGAGTAACAAACATGCATACATACATACATACATACATACATACATCCACACTTTAAAACTTTCGCATTTATAATATTAGTAGGATAACGGTAGTGCTTTTAATAAAGATGTTACCTATATTATTATATCATAAAAACACCCATATTGTACCGCACTGAGGCATTCTATGCGTTACGTAATTTATTGACTTATCGTGAAAACCCGATTGTTTATCTTCCGCAGACAGTGTAATACGAGTATGTCTGCCTTGTTTGCAGGTGAACGCCCTGAACAAATTATCCTAAATTACTATAACATGCAGTAATGGCCACAAGTCATTCGCTGTAAACTCGCTGCGCCTATTTTTATTTTGATATTTGTACGTAGGCGTTCTATCGAAAACTGATTTTCCCTACAGAGTGCCAAATACTTAATTCTCGTATTATTTATTTGCCAACAATACATTCGACTAAAAAAACACGAAAATGTATGTTTCTTGTGAATGTGCCGTCGCGTTTGCTTCCAAATCAATAATCAAATTTTATATTGCTGGACGCATAATATACAAGTGATATGAAAATGCTCAAATTGGTTTGGCACGCGATGGCTTCTATTCCGCGACGTTTTATTTTTCGCGCAACGTGAGGAAGTTTTGATGGAGTGCCAATTGAACCGCTCACCCGCCGCCTTTCTGCCGCCTTCCCGTAAACTACAACTGTCCCTAACACGAATAACACTCAAACATTATACACCCCTGAGTGAAGTCATCGCACTTTAAAACTAGTTTAAGCTTCCGTTTTATATCTACGAGTATTACATTGTGTCTTGCGGCCGCAGTTTCGAGCGGCGATATCGCACTCGCTGAAATTACATTTGACGTAATTATTCATATTTTTTCATAGATATTTTCTCTAATATTTTGCTTCAGCCATGTCATGAATTATTTGAGTTCTGAAAAATAGGAGAAACACTTATTAATAATTTAGTTGTAAATTTAAGAAGACATGAAATATCAACGGATTATCATAGTGGCTGCAAGCGGCTCAGCTGGGCGACCAGCAAAAGCCATGACGAACACCCGCCGCTCACTGTCTTATATCTGATAGAGGACAGAGATATGGAAACAAATGTATCTATATGTCGCAGCCAAATAGCTTAATCCGCCGTTCAATTAACAGCCTAGGCACTTTACTAAACAGCGCCGTTCAACTAACGGCCTAAATGATATTCAGCCATTTGATCAAACAGCTAGGCAAATGACTTGGATCGATGACGTTTAACTACTTGCCTAGCCGTTTAATTACCTGCCTAGACTGTTCATTTCTATTTAGTTTTACTTTCTGCCACCTAGCGCCGAAACTCACCAAACTGTCAATATCTCTATATTCTATATTCTCTATGGTCAATATGGCGTCGGAAAAAAACAACTTTGATGGAATCATTTTATTAGGTACTTAGGTTTTTTACGTTTTTTTTTAGATCCACCGAATCTATTTGCCGGGTGGGGTTTCTGTGGGGTCATAAAAAAAATAACCCTAACCTAAACCCATCCAAGTCGTTCTGCTTGGGTAGTATTTTGAAAAAGTTTTGTAGTACTTAAATTTCAACCAGTTGCCTAAGCATTAGCCAGCCAATTTATTAAATGTTGTAATAGACTATACGGCTGAATATCATTTAGGCCGTTAGTTGAACGGCGCTGTTTAGTAAAGTGCCTAGGCTGTTAATTGAACGGCGGATTAAGCCAGTTGGCGGCGACATATACATTGCTATATTTTCTATAGTTTCGTCTCGTTAAATCGGGTGCCAGAGCGGTGCATGCGTAGCGCGTTCAATTCAAGGGTGTAAGTACTTTCAGGTTTACAGGAAGAGTTTTATGTATATTAGTCTCTAAACTCTAAGGTATATATTATGGCCCTGAGTGTGTAGGTCACAAAAATTCGCTACATACATATTTGGTTGTCTGAAATAAAAAGTTAAGAAATATAACTAATCAAAATGATTCACTCATTGCGATAACCGATACTAATTGTATTTATTTGTCATTGTTATGAGTAATAATAACTTGGATATTATCTTTGTTTTACATCTCCGATATCGACACTTATCTGCTAATTACTCAGTAATTACTGTAATGCTGATATCGCAACGCTTAACCCTTGTCACTGTAGCGTTTGAGTCTACGAGTATTATAAGTACTAAGATTATTTCAGATTATTGCGAAACATTTTTTTAATCAGAGTTAAATCTGGAAATAAAGAAAATAATGTATTTGATACACAGCAAACGGCTAGTATCAGGTATTTAATTGGTGTGCGGCGGCGACACGCTACAGTTCGCCGTGAACAGTCTTCACATGCGTACGGAAATACCATTACAATCAATCCAAAATGATCACCATAGCGATCGCACTGATCCTGCTGATGACGCTCTACTTCTACGGCACTAGGAACCACAACTACTGGAAGGAGCGCGGCGTCAAGCACGACAAACCAATCCCGCTGTTTGGCAACGATGCCAAGCGGTTCCTCATGCAGCGAAGCATCGCGCAAATGGGTGCCGACGTCTATTGGAAGTACCCAAACGAAAGATTCGTGGGCTATTTCCGAGGTAGCGTGCCTGAGCTTGTGATCCGCGACCCGGACCTCATCAAACAGATCATAATGACCGATTTCACATACTTCACCTCCCGCGGCTTATCACCCAAATACAAGGAGCCGCTGCTGCGCAACTTGTTCTTTGCGGAGGGTGACTTGTGGCGGCTGCTGCGCCAGCGCATGACGCCTGCGTTCACGAGCGGCAAGCTGCGCGCCATGTTCCCGCTGATCGTGGAGCGCGCCGAGCGCTTGCAGGCGCGTACTCTGGCCGCCGCCGCCACCGGCGCGCCCATCGACGCGCGTGACCTCATGGCGCGGTATACCACTGATTTCATAGGGGCCTGTGGCTTTGGACTCGACGCAGACTCGCTCAATGATGAAGATTCCGCCTTCAAGAAGCTCGGCGCCCGAATTTTCGACATTACCCTGACTCGCGCCATCGTCACGATTTTCAAATCGCTATTCCCAGAGCTTTTTAAGAATGTTAAGTTCCTCGGGCAGGACCTCGAGGATGACGTGCTCATGTTGGTCAATCAGATCCAGAAACAAAGAGATTTTAAACCGTCCGGCCGCAATGACTTCATCGATTTCCTGATGGAGTGGCAGCAGCGAGGCAAGATCCTGGTAGAGTCGCTAGAACACCGCAATCCCGATGGCAGTGCTAAAACCGTAGAGCTGGAGATAGATAACGTGCTGGTGGCTGCGCAGGCGTTCATATTCTTCGCTGCTGGTTTCGAGACATCGTCGTCGGCGACGAGCTTCACGCTCCACCAGCTTGCATACCACCCCAAAGTGCAGCACCGCGTGCAGGAGGAAATCGACTTCATCCTCGCCAGACACAACAATAAACTTAGTTATGATTCGATCAAGGAAATGACCTACTTGGATTGGGTGCTGCAGGAAGGACTGAGAATCTTTCCTTCGTCCGGATTTCTGACGCGCCAGTGCGTGAGCAAGTACACCATCCCCGGCACGGACGTCACCATCGACGATGGCGTCAAGATCTGCATACCCCTGATGGCGCTGCACAACGACCCGCAGTACTTCGACGACCCTGCCGAGTTCAGACCCGAGAGATTCGCGCCTGAGGAAGTCGCCAGGAGGCACAAGTTCGTCTACTTGCCATTCGGCGATGGACCCCGCTCTTGTATCGGTGAGTATTCTTATATTTAGCTACCTCATGCCTATATTTTTCCTTGATTATGTAAAATTCAAAATTCAAAATTGTTTTTATTCATGTAAGCCAACAAAGCATTTATGAATAGTCAGAATCTACCACCGGTTCGGAATGCTGCTTCCACTGAGAAGAGCCGGCAAGAAACTCAATGGTTACTCTTTTCAATGAATGAAAGATGGTGTACATTATCAGGAACAGCATAAAAAAATAATATGAGCAGGCAACACCATTGCCACTAAATAGCTAATAGTAAATAATAATCATATATGTAATCTATACAAATAAATAAAATTGGAGTGTCTGTTTGTAATATCAAAATAACACCTTTTCACTAAATGCATATGAAAGTACATACGATACCTATAACAAAAACGCGTTTTAAAAAAGTTTTGTCTGTCTGTCTGTCTGTCTGTCTGTGTGTTTGTTCCGGGTAATCTCCGAAACGGCTGGACCGATTTTGACGGGACTTTCACTGGCAGATAGCTGATGTTTTAAGGAGTAACTTAGGCTACTTTAATTTTAGAAAAACAATCAGGGTTCCGCGTAAAAAAAAAAATCACATGAAATCAAAGAGTATCTCCGAAACGGCTGGACCGATTTTGACGGGACTTTCACTGGTAGATAGTTGATGTTATAAGCAGTAACTTAGGTTACTTTTATTTTAGAAAAACAAAATTTAAAAAATGTATTCCGTCGCGCGGGCTCAGCACGCGGGAGCGGGCTTTTTTGTTAAGTTAAATTCCACGCGGACGAAGTCGCGGGCTCAGCTAGTAATGTAAATAAAATGAGAATGCTAGTTTAGTGTGATGTGCATACCTACTCATACTTACATCAAATTAAACGTTTACGAACCAAAATAATAATTGATAAAACAGGGGTGGATAATATGATAATTGCTTTGGTGTGATGCCTTCCATGCTAAGTAAATAAATAGTATTTAACGACAATGTTGTTAAGAGGAAAGTGAGTGGACCAATCCCCGCAAGCAGCGCCCGCGCACGAGCATGACTTGAAAAGCGGCATCACTCTCCTCAACCATAATAGAGGGAAGAGGGTGACCCGCTCCACAAAGCCACCGCAAACAAGGACATTGAAGTGAGCATGACCAACACCTCACCTCAGAGACAACAGTTCAGAAAGGATAATAAGCATGAGGCAAGACCCGCTACAATCCTACTAATATTATAAATGCGAAAGTTTGTGAGTGTGGATGTATGTATGTTTGTTACTCCTTCACGCAAAAACTACTGAACGGATTTGGATGAAATTTGGAACACAGATAGATTATAACCGGGATTAACATATAGGGTACTTTTTAACCCAATAAGCCAATACTACGCGGATGAAGTCGCGGGGCACAGCTAGTTAGACATAAATATTACTTTGTTAAAATTTGTGGCTACATGATGCCCATATTTTAAAAGGTGACATTTGTGTCAAATATGTCAAAAGTGCTAGATTAAGAGAAGGAAGAGGGAAAATATAGGAATGAACCATAACAAAAGATTCTAGTTATTCCCGTTCCGGTGGAGCTGGACCAGCACCTAGCCAAGCATCTTTATCTTTCAAATAATCGTCTAGTGTGTAGTAAGCCTTCCTGCATATCGTACGTTTTACACACGTTTTGAATTTGGATTCACTAAGACTGATAATGCTTAACGGTATTTTATTATAGAACTTAACACAGTATCCCATGAAAGATGTGTGAATTTTTGCTAGCCGAAAGTGTGGTTGATCCAATTTGTCCTTATTTCTAGTATTATAACGATGACTATTACCCAGCTTTTTAAATAGATGTAAGTTTTTTCTGGTATACATTATGTTCTCATAGATATATTGACATGGAACAGTCATAACATTTATTTCCTTAAACAGTTCCCTCAGCGAATCGCGACTTCCTAAATTATAGATGGCCCTAACGGCCCTCTTTTGTAAAATAAAAACCGATTCGATGTCAGCTGCTCTGCCCCACAATAGTATACCATACGACATGACACTATGAAAATAACTGAAATAAACTATTCTCGCAGTTTCGACATCGGATAGCTGTCTGATTTTTCTGACAGCGTAGGCGGCGGAGCTGAACCGCTTAACTAAAGCTGTTATATGTGGGCCCCACTGTAATTTAGAGTCAAGAAATATTACTACTTTGTAATATTACTACTAGCCGAATGCGCGATCGAACTTTAATATAAACTGTCATCCCCTTTATGGGATAAATGGGGGAGATAATAGGGGGCCAGACATCTAAAATCCGCCAACCCGCACTGGGCTAGGGTGGTGGGTTATGGCCTGAATCCCCCTCGCATTGAAGGAGTATTATTATTATTATATTTTTATGGGATGAATCAAATTGAAATCGTTTATTTTGTTTAGGCCTACGGGGGCACTTACAAATTGAATTGTCAATTTTACATTTTTTTACTTATATCTACAACCGGATCGGAACGCGACCTCGACTGAGAAGATCTTGTCTTTTTACATTTTGTTATATTTCTTTTTTTTTAATCGCCAGTTGCTTAATTATATGGTTAATAATTGCAAAGTAGATATTAATATAAATATATTAGCTCCAGTGTGTTTAGATCCACCGAACCTACTTGCCGGGTGGGGTCATAAAAAAAATAACCCTAACCTAAACCCATCCGGGTCGCTCTGTTTGGGTAGTATTTTGAAAAAGTTTTGTAGTACTTAAATGTCAACCAGTTGCCTAAGCATTAGCCAGCCAGTTTATTAAATGTTGTAACAGACGATACGGCTGAATATCATTTAGGCCGCTTGTTGAAGCTGTTTAGTAAAGTGGCTAGGCTGTTGATTGAACGCCGAACTAAGCTAGTTGGCTGCGACAGATCCAAGTAACTTATCTAGCTGTTTAATCAAATGGCTATATATCATTCAGGCCACTAGTTGAACGGCGATGTTTAGTAAAGTGGCTAGGCTGTTGATTGTACGGCGAATTAAGCTAGTTGGCTGCGACATATATATATATTTTTATACAATTCAGGTGTGCGTAATTCTTCTCTTCCTAAACGGCTTAACCTGTAGGTACCCAAGTAGGTACCTACTTGTCAAAACTCTTGGAAAAGAGTAGGATTTGAACCAGGATGAAACCTATATAATAGACTAGCTGTGCCCGCGACTTCGTCCGCGTGGAATAGTGTCTTTGGGTAGCATTTTAATTATTTAGGCGCCGTACCACGCCGCGCTCCGCCCCCTCCCCCCCTTTTGTGATGACTCCGTAAATGTTACATCAGAATAACTCTAATATTTTGTCTCATGTCACAAACTTATAAAAGATTCACATAAATCAAAGGGCCCCAAAAAAAAAACCTTCACATAAACCTTACATATTTCCGTACAAACTTTCATCCCCTAGTCCCTATTGGTATTTCACACCCTAGAGGGTAAAGCATATAGCGGCCGCCCCACCAGGCGTAACACCCGCCTGACTGGAAGATCTTTTCCGCTAAAATACACTACAAAAATGTGACCGTCCACTTTGGAAAACCAAAATGGAGCCATTTTTTATTGATTTGTTAATTCTTCAACTCACTTTTTACTATATCTGTTGTTTTGACCAAATTAATACATTATACAAATATATTACTACCCTCTAAAGAGATTTGTGTATTTAATCTCGTCGCGTGACGAAATTGCATCATCTGCTCGTACGATCGTTGCTAATTAGGACGCCGCCTTAGAGTTTTATTATTTAGAAAGAAAGATTTGTATTAGATGAGTTTTCAATATTAAATTTCCAGGCGCTCGGCTGGGCCAGATGCAGTCCATGGCGGGGCTGGCGGCGTTGTTGGCCAAGTTCACGGTGTCACCGGCAGCGGAGACGCGGCGCGAGCTGCTGGCCGACCCCCGCTCCAGCGTGGTGCAGAACATCATCGGCGGCATCCCGCTCGTCTTCACACCGAGGAAGGGCGTCCAGTTGGAACACGACGACTGCAAAACTTTATAGGCTACCCCGAGTTCATCAGGCGAATGTAAATTATGGCAGCAGCTGTTGACCAGTACAACACGACTAACATAGTTCTTGCAACCATCAAACTTGTGGCATGCGTATTATTATACTTTCTAAAAGAGATGTTAGCGTGACCATCAGTATTTCTGAATATATCATTGAGTGTAGGCGTAAACGCCGATGAGGAGTGACAGATCTCTGTTGATTGCGTGTGTGTGTCTTATGGTTATTATGTAGATATCATTTAAATAATGTTCCTAGCAGAGTAGTCATTTACCTTCTTGATAATAGTGTAGTTTTGTGAAGGAGGTGTAAATAAACTAATCTCACAGTGATTGTCGTGATTTAATGTGTAAGGCATAGTATTATGATATATTTAATAATTTTGAATTCGACTGATTGTCGCTTCTTACAATTTTGAAATAATAAATTAGGTACATATACGGTAATATAAAATATTCTAAGTAACAGGCATTTGAATATTTGTCACAATTTTAGTGGTGCACTTTAGCCACACCTAGAAAACACTGTAAACTGCATTTATGAGAAGCTAATACGAATATTAAAATTTAACAATGAGAATACCTATTTATAAAATAATCCATTATAAGTACTAGAGATACTTAGGTACTATGTTTTTTTTATCGGCGCTAAAGAAATAATTCAAAAAAGAGTTCGAATTTCGATAAACTTGTATACCATTTAGTTATATGTCCGATACTCATCCATACCCTCAAATATTATTATTTCGGACTTTTGGATCACTCTGTTTAGGTAGGTACTTACTTACCTACCTACCTAATTAATTATCTACTATATAAAAATAAGTCGGGTTTTCCTTCCTGACGCTATAACTCCAGAACGCACGAACCGATTTCCACGGTTTTGCATTCGTTAGAAAGGTCTCGGGCTCCGTGAGGTTTATAGCAAAGAAAATTCAGGAAAAATTTCAACAGAACGCGGACGGAGTCGCGGGGCACAGCTAGTTGTGTATATGAACGTATTGCCAATAAATATACAAAAAAACCTTTGAATAAAGTTAAAGTTTCTATCATTTTTTTTTGTTTTTAATTAAATACATTATTAACAGTTAACATAAATATTACCTTAGTAGGTAGGTACCTACTAGAAATATGCCTCGAAGGAATGGTTTTGTGCTATATTACTATATATTTGAGTGTCATCTTTAACATATAATATAATAGACATTAATTAAGAAACTTCATAAGTCAACTAATAACAATTATTTAGATAAGCAATAATAATGGATACAGCGATAGGTGCTTGCTGTAGCGCCTGGATGATACACGCGCTGCAAAATCGCGACTGTGCGTGTCGCTATCTATAAGTCACAGATCCGAAGGCGCGGTAGCCGCTGCAGCATTCGTGACGCTGGATTCCATTAGGACTACAATGTCTTGGAATCGAACATCGCAATGTCAATGCACAAAATTACTTCAATGTACCCTGGTGTATGCTGTTCGCTGACGACATTGTTCTTGTTGGGGAAGATGGGCCTGAAGTACAGAGTAGATTGGTAAAATGGCAGGAGAAACTGGAGAACGTGGGGCTTAAGATCAGCCGGACCAAAACAGAGCAGATGTTCTGTGATTTTGGCGGCCTCTCCAGTGTTACTCCAGTTGCCCTAGATGGCGTATCCCTTCCAGTCTGCTCAGACTTCAGATACCTCGGCTCTATCTTGCAAAGCGACGGCGTCATTGACCGGGAAGTAGCAAGCAGGATAAATGCTGGTTGGATGAAATGGCGACAGGTCTCAGGGATAACCTGCGACCGGCGAATGCCCCTTAAACTTAAGGGACAGATTTACAAGTCGGTTATAAGGCCTGTCGTATTGTATGGATCAGAATGCTGGGCTACAAAAGCGGTGGATGAAAGAAGAGTGCATGTAGCAGAGATGCGAATGTTGAGATGGATGTGTGGTGTAACAAGGATGGATAAAATTAGAAATGAGTATATAAGGGGAAGCCTGAAAGTAGCGCCGGTGACAGAGAAATTAAAGAGCGGAAGGTTAGCGTGGTATGGACATGTTATGCGAAGAGAGGATGATCATGTGGTCAAAAGGACGATGGGTATGAGAGTGAGCGGTAGTCGGGGTAGGGGACGTCCTAAAAAGACGTGGATGAACTGCGTGGAAGAGGGTATGACCGTAAAGGGAGTGAGTGCAGAGATGACGGATGATAGGCTTGAATGGAAGAAGAGAACGTGCTGCGCCGACCCCACCTAGTGTGGGATAAGGGCAAGGTGATGATGACCCTTTAGGGACGTGCAAAGTTAAGACTTGTGGTCAAACCACGCCGCGCGCCTGCCAGGCGGTAGGCCACATCGCCGCGTGCCGAGTGATGTCAGCGTTACATCGCTCTTTGCCTCCATTTGGTTCTCCAGTTACTCCCTGGCAATAGGCCCTTGTATCGTCAATGACATAATCTCTATATCGTTAGTTCTACACAGATATAAGAACAAGTCATCCTATTAATATTATAAATGCGAAAGTTTGTGAGTGTGGATGTATGTATGTATGTATGTTTGTTACTCCTTCACGCAAAAACTACTGAACGGATTTGGATGAAATTTGGAACACAGATAGATTATAACCGGGATTAACATATAGGATACTTTTTAACCCAATAATCCAATACTACGCGGATGAAGTCGCGGGGCACAGCTAGTAAGTCATAAATATAATACAACGGTAGGTGTGGTGAATCCGCCACCCTCTCACCCCTTCTCCCTTCCCCTTCCCCATTCCGCGCAGAGTGGGTAACAATCGCCAAGTTTAATGCACTCCCAGCTATAAGTTTCTAATATACGAGGGAATTGATTCAGAAAACTTAGCGCTGGGAAGTGCAGTTCATATAATTGAGCAATAAACGAAGTAGCGGCCGACCCCCACAAACTGCTCGCGAGCTACTCGTGACTCGTGCCCCACTACTATTGATGCACTCGCACCGCACTGCTCGAAAGTGACTGTTGCGGCACTGCTCGCGAGCCACTCGCACCTAGAGGATTTTATCGTAGAGGATTTTATCTCGGGATTCCGGCCGTGTTTTACTCCCGAAATTTTCAGGAATAAATTTAACATATTCCCGGATTTTCGGGATTAACAAAAAAGTTAATTAATGTTGTGCAAATTTTACATTAAAAAAAAAACTAAACGCACATCGACTTACATCGACTTGACATTTTATCAGTGATCTTGTTTTGCCAGCTGCAGGGGATATTTAAATCATTCGAATCGAAATCAGAAACAGAATTTTGCCAATTTTATAAATATACTTTGAAAATTATTTTACTGTTAATAATCATAGGACACACCTACCTATTTGATTACTAACATTCAAATATTTTTCTAAATTAATATTAAATTAGTGAACACACCAATCGTTTAAAGTATCCGAATCCGTTTCCGATATCGATTAGTATGATTTAAATATCCCCTGATTTAGTTAGTTTTCGCTGACGATGGGCTATGTTGTGATAAGGTGTATAGTAACTATATAAAGTAAAAAAATCATATTCACTTCGTGTCGTGTAATTAAGTATCATTAAATTTTTGTGTTGTAATTTGTAAAATTCATTTAAAGGAATTGATAACAAGTAATAATTATTATGTATTTATAAACAGTAATATAATGAGTACCTATAGGTTAAAAACAAACAGTTACCCATTAATTTATGCAGTTCTACGGGGTTATTTTAATGCCGTGGGCTTAAAGATTATTTTCTAAATGATTAAATTTCATTAAACTAAAATCCCGGTGCTATCCCGGGATTAGAAAAAATGTCGGGATCGCATTCTCTACTCGAGCCCCACTGCTAGCGTGTCATTCGCGCCGCACTGCTAGCGTGTGACTCGCGGCCCCTTTTTTCCGCAGCTGGCAAGTGACCTATAAATCCTATAATTTTTTTAAAGCATTTATGGTATGTGTTTACTAGTATCAAATACATCAAGTAAAACATGAACAATTAGATATCACAGCCTCATTTTACAGATGGGTGTGTGTGACGCTATTAGGTATCGGTCTGTGTCAGACACAGTAGATACGTGAGGAATATGTGGGAGCTCGAGGAAAACTTCTAATGTAAGAACAGTCTGTAACTGTGTAATAAGTAGGTACTTTCAATGTAAGCTTAGAGTGGAATATAATCACTTATGATGATTGTATGTAGGTGTGTGTAGGTTCATGTACGCTAATTAACAATTGCAATGAATTGTTGACTAGTTAGTTAACTATATCTTATCGTATTCTGTCTCATGACGCCTTATCTTATTACGTATTTGTTTGTTTTAAACGTTGTCTGTTGTCCTCGTTTCCACAGCGTGTCTATTCGCTATCAAAACATGCAATCCGTTCAGAAACAATCGTGTTGTAACAGAATTTTAATAATGTTACTACTTTAGGCCAAAGTTTTTAGGCTTATATTAACCACAACTTACCTGCAATTCTGTTGTCAAATAAGGAGGGCTACAGCCCGTTCTCAGTCATTTTACTAAGCGCTGTGTTTGTCAGTTGTACATATTATGTATAATAAATGTAAACTTTTACCCTTCTAACAAAATATATAACATAGAAAGAAAAAAACTTTTAGGACATAAAGAACAAACATAGTAAAACACAAAGACTGCTATGTGCTCGTCGCAAACGGTCCCAATTCAGCACAATTATGCTGGTTGACGATAACCAATCCTGGGCTTCCATTGAAACCGTTTAGGGATATCACAGGCGCATAAATAATAAATAACGCCAAACTGACACACCAACTGTATGACCCCAAACTAAGCAACAATTGTACTATAGGTACCGTACAATAGGCTGGGGGCGATCCCAGTGACACCCAGACCAGGGTAAATTACGAAAGGGCTATTTTCGAAATTTGCCCCGGCGGGAATCGAACCGGTCGTCGAAACTACGAACATAAATAAATGTTTGATTCCTATACTTACACATTTATTATGTATACAATAACAAGGCGCTAACTGCTTTACCCCTGCTATGAATATACTGAATATCTCCACCTAATCTTTTCTTCACCAACTGAACTGAAATACTTACTTACCCTGATCTCATTATAAATTGTGGTTTAAAGAACAACATTAACTTCCCTAATGAAGTGATATTCTTATAAAACATGGAGGTATATTACGTCGACCTTCGATATACCCAGTTTAATGGACTGGTCCAACAAGTTATTATAAAAAATAATCACTGCGATTGCGCATATTTGGCTGTTCTGTGCCAGGCAATGTCATGCACAGAAATTCAAGCTGTCCAATTATAAATAAGTTTACTTAAGATAATAGGTACTTAGTTACACTAACTACTATCACAGTGAAGACCTCTTTTTACAACATTACTTCTAGAGTTTTTTTTTGTAATTAAGTAGGTAAAATACCTGCCTCCAACCCAAGATATTATTTCAAATTAATCTTACGACATACAGAAATATACCATTCTGGCATATCGGTCTGACTATAAATAACACAAAACAAAATGATAAAATACTTTCAATTACGACCTTGGACGCACAAATGCTGATTCCCGAGAATTATACAAAAGCAAATAGTGCCGTTCATTAATATGAGAGTTTCATATTAATGCAATTTGTGTTTCCGTACGGTGAAGAGCAGCGGAAGTCCGCCCTGAATGGTTTGCACGATGTCGGACTTGGGGTCGACGCGCGGCGTGCGCGGCGCGTGCGGCGCGGGCGCCACGGTGCACCGCGCCAGCACCGCCACCAGCCCCGCCAGGGACTGCATCAGCCCCAAGCGCGCACCTGCATCATCACATTCATCACTAAAGGACAGTGGCAAACTGTTTTAAACGATTCACTGGTTATACAAGAAATAGAATCCAAAATACCAGGCGAAATAATAAATAACACATGCTTACCGATACAGGCGCGAGGTCCATCGCCGAATGGTAAGTACACATATTTTGTGTCGGGGTCAGCTCGGGCGGCCAAGAACCGCTCCGGGCGGAACTCGGCGGGCTCCGGGAAGTACTTGGGGTCGTTGTGCAGCGCCTGCAGTGGAATGAACACGCCGACGCCCTCGTCCAGGGCCAGCCCCAGCTCCGGCAGCGTGTAGGCACGCGCGCACTCACGGATCAAATAACCGAGTGACGGGAACATGCGCATGCCCTCCTTGAACGCGCACTCCAGATACGTCATATCCTTGATGGCGTCGTACGTCAGCCGACCGCCGTGGCGGATAAGCACTTCGTCTATTTCGTTCTGCACACGTTGCTGCACTTCAGGGTGGTATGCGAGCTGGTGCAGGGTGAAGCTCGTCGCCGAGGAGGAGGTTTCAAACCCGGCTGCAAAGAACACGAACACCTGCGCGACTATCAGCTCGTCTGTCAGCTCCATAGAGACGAACTCGGGCGCACCGTCCGACTTGAACCTTTCCAATGACTCTGCCACCATCTTCCCCTTTTTCTTGCACTCTAGCAGCTGATCGATGAAATCATTCCTGGGGGAGGGTTCGTAATTCCTTCGCTTCATTATGGCCGTTACGAGATCCGTCATGCCCTTCTCCGACCTCGTCAAGAACTTGAAATTCTTGAAGACTTCCGGAAACACCTCCTTCAGTATCGCAATAACAATATCCCGGAAGCTGAATGTAAAAATAGTGGCACCGAGCTTCCGGAATTCAGAATCCTCCTCGTTCAGTGAGTCGGCGTCGAGTCCGAAACCACAGGCACCAATGAAGTCGGTGGTGAACCGCGCCATGAGATCGCGCGCGTCGATGGGCGCGCCGGTGGCGGCGGCGGCCAGAGTACGCGCCTGCAAGCGCTCGGCGCGCTCCACGATCAGCGGGAACATGGCGCGCAGCTTGCCGCTCGTGAACGCAGGGGTCATGCGCTGGCGTAGCAGCCGCCACAAGTCACCGTCTGCGAAGAACAGGTTTCTCAGGAGCGGCTCGATCACGGTCTTGTGTGGATTCAAACCGCGGGGATAGAAGTACCCGAAATCCGTTAGCAGAATTCGCTTTACGATTTCCGGGTCCCTAATCACAAGCTCGGGTCGCGTCGACCGAAAGAAGCCCACTACTCTCTCATTAGGATACTTCCAATAAGTCTCCTCTGCCATCTGAGAGACGCTTTTCATAACGAGGTAACCGCGGGTATTATTGCCAAAGAAGGGCACCGGCGGGTCGTGTCGGACGCCTCTCTTCCTCCAGTAGCCGAAGGTCCTGGTGCCGTACAGGTAGAGCGCCGCGGCGACGAGAAGCGCAACGAGCACGGAAAACATGGCGGCTGTGGGGACGCGCGCTCGGTGCGCTCATTCGCCCGTTACTGTGTGTGAACAATATCAAATGCGCGCGCGCGCGCCGCTGCCGCGCCGCGCGCCGTGTTTGTAGAAGTAAGTAAGTTATAGGATAACCTGTTCCGAGCACCGGCCGATAGCTTCTCAGTACAAAGTGGTTTTTGGCTATTAAGGTGAAGGCGCCTGTCTAGCCCGCGAAATTCAAAATTTTCGAGTAATTTTATAGTTTATCCAAAATCTGAAAACATTTCAGGCAACATTTTGTGATTTGCGAAAAACACAGTATGCAGTGCGTTTATTAATACATTTATTTTACTCTAAATATTATCACGGTGGATATGATACTAGTAAATCACTAAATATACAAAAATTGCCAGATTATCTGGATAGCTGTCGTTCTTGAAATGTTTTAGAGTAATTTGGATATATTAATAAATGCACTGCACACGGTCTTTTTCGCGAATTACATAATGTGCCTTTTATTATTGTCAGATTTTGATAAATTTCTAAAAAACCTCAAAAAATTTGAACTTCGCGGGCTAGATGGGCGCTTTAGCCTTAAAAGTATGATGTTTACGGATCTTAGAACTTGGTTTAATGGTCTAATAAGTTACGGTTTCGTTGTCTTATTCATTTTTATATCAACAATACATTTAATACACTTATTACGTTCTCCGGCAACTTGCTTTTTTGTTAACTCGCACATACATAGGTAATCGAGCAAATGTATATATGCGGCAGCCAACTAGCTTAATTCGCCGTTCAATCAACAGCCTAGCCACTTTACTAAACAGCGCCGTTCAACTAGCGGCCTAAATGATATTCAGCCGTATCGTCTGTTACAACATTTAATAAACTGGCTGGCTAATGCTTAGGCAATTGGTTGACTTTTGAGTACTACAAAACTTTTTCAAAATACTACCCAAGCAGAGCGACCCGGTTGGGTTTAGGTTTGGGTTATTTTTTTTATGACTCCACAGAAATCCCACCCGGCAAGAAGGTTCGGTGGATCTAAACAATTTCGTAAAATACCTAAGTACCTAATAAAATTATTCCATCAAAGTGGTTTTTTGCCGACGCCATATTGACAGTTTGGTGAGTTTCGGCGCTAAGTGGCAGAAAGTGGAACTAAATTGAAATGAACAGGCTAGGCAAGTAATTAAACGGCTAGGTAAGTAATTAAACGTCATTGAACCAAGTCAATATTCTGAATATCATTCAGGGCCCTAACCACGCTAGCTACTCAAATCGTAATATAAAGGCAAAAGCTAGCGATTGCGTTTCAAACGCTCCGCTTTTGACGTTTTAAAACTAGACACTAGCTTTTGCCTTTCTATTACGATTTGAGTAGCTAGCGTGGTTAGGGCCCAGCCCACTAGTTCAACGGCGCTGTTTAGTAAAGTGGCTAGGCTGTTGATTGAACGGCAAATTAAGCTAGTTAGCTGCGACATATACACTATCATGCCTTATTTACCAAAAAAGTAGGCAGTGATGCAATGCAGTGTACCATATTTCTTTTATCCTATGTAATAGGAGGATAGGGGGCGAGATTTCCATTATACTCGGTCCTTTCCCCCTCAATGCGAAGGTGATTCGGGGCATAGTCTACCACGCTGGCCCCGTACTGGTTGGCAAACTTCACACGTCTTTTTGAAGTTCGCACGTAGGTTAACTCAAATGACGATGTTTTTTCCATAATATATTGGCGTGATACCTACTGAAGTTGTTGCGTTCACTTCACAGTGAGCGGGGAGGAAGTGCTCCGCGCCGAGTCGAGACAGGATGCGGCCCATTGTTGCGATGTTATTTATCATGAACTATGATTGGCTGGCAGTCACCAAACAGGTAGGTACACGTTTACAGATGTTACCGAAATATATTCATGTTGTAGAAATCTCTTGGAGATCCTCAACAAAGTCAAAGGTAAATTCCAGCATACCTCATTAAATCTACAGTTAGATTCAAAAAGTAAGTATAGTGGCGGCGGTGACAGACGCAGCCGAACTGCGAGCATAACAATGAAATTTCACTGCCAATCAACAAAACAATTATACAATTGTTTTGTTGATTGGCAGTGAAATTTCATCTGATATACATCAGATTTGCTTATGTTTGACACCAGCTCACCACCATAGCGTTACAACAATGCCTAACAAAAATAACAACGATGCAACATTACCATTAGGTATCGCCATTTACTTGCGCGTGGCAAGCACATTCATTTATTTGTTTATGTCTTCTATTTACAATATATACAATTCAAAATATACAGAAGGTCCGCCTGAAGGTCGGGTCAAGGCAATGTCAGGCGCGGCCGCAACAGAGTGCGCCCCAGCGCCGCGCACAGCAGCAGCCACGGCGCCGCCCGAGCAGTGCGGCCGCCGCTCGCGGCCTCGTCGCGCTGCATCGCCTCAGCATTTTCTGAGAGAGACCAGAATATTATTATAAACTTGGAACCTCATTCAGTTCAGTTACTTGCAAACATGAGACGGTCGGGTCGTAGCGCGAAAGCTCACCTTGCGTGTCGAGCACGCGCAGGCGCAGCGTGACGGTCTCGTCGGCGGCTGCGCACGTGTAGGAGCCGGCGTCGGCGACGGCCAGGTCGGCCAGCGTCAGCCGCGACACCACGCGCGCCGCCCACCGCTCCGTATCCAGCGACACTCCACCGCGACCGCCCTGACACGACACACCCAGCTTTGTAGATACAGAAGCGTTAACAATAATAGAGTGAAATTCAATTAAACCTATTGTGTACATATAGACTGTACAAACACTGTATATACTTATGGAATTATCTGCTGACTGTCGATCTCCGGCACCAGTCTATTATGCCCCATAAGTACCTCTGCGCCGATTTGCAGCGTCACGGGCTGGTCTGCCCGGTGCCAGTGGACGTCGAGCGGCGGCAGCGGGAGCTGGCGCGGCGCGGGCGAGTAGCGCGCCTCGCACGACAGCGTGGCCGTGCCGCCCGCGATGCCGTGCACCACGGGCGCCTCCAGGGCCGTCACCACCACGCGCGGCACCACCTCGTCTGGAGACACGAACACTCAACTAGAACTGAACTGGCTTATCGCTGAATGGCGCCGCTCGTGATAAAGTCATCGGTTGAAAATTAAGGTGGAATTCCATTCGCAACTCGAAGCCACCGGTTTTGTGAATTTCCTATGCTAATAGCCCGAACGCACTCTTGTAATGAGTGTCTATATCCACTAGGGTAGGGACATAGCCCGGTATCGTTGTGGTACTCACCGACTACTGTGAGGTTGAAGAACAGACTGAGCTTAGGCTCGGTGTTGACCTGGCACTCGTAGCGGCCGGCGTCGCCGCGGCGCAGGCGGTCGATGCGCAGCGCGTGCCGGCTGGCGGCGGCGGCGCCGGCGGCGGGCCCGTCGGCGCGCGCCGCCGCCGCCACGCGCGCGTCCGCCGTGAACACCGCGCCCGCGTGCGACAGGATCTGCAGGTCGCGGGACCGCACCCAGGACACCTGCACATTCACTACACCTTATATACGGGCTGGCTCGGCCGGAGTATTACACCACCCTTACAGAACATCAGCGTAGTAAAGTAACTTTATAGCTGCGTTTCGTACGGCAAGTGAGCCGAGAGTCCAACCCTCCCCGCTGCCCCCCTCTCTGCCCCACGCTCCTTTAGGTCGGCAACGTGCGAGCAAAGCAAGCATCTATAGGCTACGGTATCTGCTTAATATCAGGCAGACCTTACGCTTTTTCCGATTTTGTTATAAGTATTTATTTTAAAAAAGTAAATCTTAAAAATAAAAACACGACCGCTTAAAAACTGAACATTAAAGAAAAACCGAAAAGAGAAAAACAAGCCCAGTGGTCTAAAATTATATTAAATTGTCTCTTTTACTGCCGGAAGATCGATGCGAATTTGAGCCGGTCTAGTTTTTTAATAGGTCCCGACTGTTAAATTATCTTAACAGAATGCTAGACTACTGGGCTTGTTTATATCTTTTCAGTTTTTATTTAAAGTATTTTTTTTAAGAAGTTGGGTTTTTGGATTTATTAATTTACCTTTTTTTCATACTTGCAAAAATTATGCGCCATCTAATCCATCCTTATCAACTTCAAAATGAATTGTCATATGATTCTCGGTGATGGATTCCATCATAATGTATCTGGCTTGTTTACCGCCACTGAAATAGTCGCCGGGCACGCACTTGGCCATCCGCCATATCGATGGGGATCACACCGCCAGCGCAACCGCAAAAACACTACGCCGACCTTGATACGCTCGGGGCGGACCGCGGCGCGTGTACGCAACAATGCGGCGGCGGCGGCGTAGCGACACAAAGTATCTTGCTAATATTCAGCTTGGCAGCGAGCAGCTTCCGGGAAACGTAGTAAGTAGTGCGGCCGTAGCGCGGGCGGCTCGGCGCGCGGTGTGGGCGGCGCGCGCGCTCGCCACGCGCCTCGCGCTATAAGCGGCGCGCGCGCCTCGCGGACCCCGCGCGAGTCAATGACCGGCATTTTCCAGATCGCTCACGATCAGTGTCAGGTGGTTCATTTTAGCCGGTGCCAAGTGACGTCGCGCTGTAGCGTGCCAGCGGCCAGTGTCCCCGGGGCGCGGGCGCGCGGCGCCTCCCCAGCTGATGTGGGTATCTTTTGAATCGTTGTCGATTCATCAGATGCTATTTTTTGCGTGCGAATGGATTATTTACGGTTCTCATTCCAGAGCTGTCGCTAAAGTTTGTCACGCATGGGGTCTCGCGAGCCATCCGTCACTTGGCACATTTGGGAGGTACCGACCTATAATTTTATTCACAAAATTACGTAGGTAGGTAAGTACCTACTTCCAACTACAGCTAGCAAATTATCGCGAGCAGAAGGTTATTATTTATACCTACGTAGTTAAAGGTAAATTAGTAGAAGTTAGTTAGTCAAGCAGACGTTTGAAAGCATGCTGTGGTATGGTCGATGGTCGTAACGTAGCATAGTGTGAGTATCATACCGCCTTGTCCCCGAGACGCAGCACGCGGCAATCGAGCGTGGCGGTGTGGCCGAGTGGCGCCACCACCGCGGTGGGCTGGCCCGGCGCGAACGCGGGCCCCGCGCCCGCGCCGCCCTCAGCCAGCGATACCACCTCGCCCTCCGCGCACCACCCGCCTAGACCTGATAAGTACACACCGAAACACATGACATCACTGTAAACAACGTGTTACGAACTTACGACAATGGACGACGAATTTGTCCGTCCCGCCCGGCCCCTCTATCTTGCTCGTTCATCGAAGAAATATACTTAATTATGAAGAGAGAAAAATCTCTTCGTCAGGATTAACGATTGACCGGTGACGACGGATGCTGAATGAATATTATGCAAAGCAGAACAAACTGTAATACTACCTATACCTATTTATGCACTTTCCAAGTGTTTCTTGTAACGATCTACGTTTAAAGTCTATGCTTTTTCATGATGAACACAGATGATTCTGTGAAAAAATGAGCAGGCGATCAAAGTGCGCACTGAACAAATAGTAGGTAGGTATAGGTAGGTACCTATGGCAGTTCTCTTCTCCGCACTAATGGCGCTCTACACGTCGCGTCGGCTCAGTGGCGTGGGCGCAGGGATGCCAGGATGCCACACACGCAATTACCAGCCTCGAGAGTAACTATAGCAATAAAGACTGGCAGGTACCTATACTGACCACTAGAGCAATACCTATCATTTTAGTATAAATTGATGTTTTGTCTCATTTATTTTATAGCTAAGTACCTACCTACTTATGTATCAGTTATTTAGTTAGAGCATAAAAATGTATTATGGCAGCAGCCCTAAGTGCAAGGTCGGTGTGGTGCATGAATGGCGGGTGACGTCACGCGGTGCGCGTAAAATGCACACTGTTTGCGTGCTGCGTGTTGCGCGACATACCTACCTACTTACCGCGCAAGCACAGGGCACTCCTCGCGCCCGAGCCCGCCCGCTGCCTGGTGTGCAGCGAGCGAGCGGCCCGCTCCATGCGCGGGCGCTGACTCACCACGCCACGGCACGGCCGGCACGGATATCACGCGCACAATGTTAACTCGGCAATTCATGCCATTCCACAGCGCACGCGCAAATATGCCGCTCGCGACTCCAAATAAAACGCTTGCGGTATTATGGATGGAGTTAGTCATTGAAACGAGCACGCGGTTCGTATGAAGTCATTTGTGTACCTATTCTTTTTTTTACACATGGATTCGGTCTTCAATTTATTACCTATAGGTAAGTACATACCGACCTACTTTAACGAACGAAACGCGTACCATTTGCTTAGGTTAACCTTAAAATTTGACTGTTATTCATATTTTCATAGGTTAGGTATTATTGTACTACCTATGAAAATATGAATATAAGTCAAATTAAACATTATAAGGATAACTAGGTATATAATACAATATCAATTAATCATTAGAAACCCCCAGATACGACGAAACCTTCGTCAAAATACCTATTATTATTCTATCCACATTAATCTTACCTGCTCCATCATGAGACCCTGAACACCACCTAATTTAAAGCCTTGCCCCTTGCCATACCTATCACTAAGTAACAGGATACCTACCAAAGTCCGAATCGATCAGACTTGTTGATGTTGCTCATACCTACTAGGTAAGTAGGTATTTATATCAAAATCGGTTCATCCGCTTGAGCGCTACACAGACAGACACACAGATAGATAAGTACACATGTTAAACTTATAACACGGTCGGGGGTTGAAAACATAGGTTACTAGAGACATAGTTACCTTAACTTAACTTAAACCATCTTAAAACAGACCTACCAGAATAGATAGTACCTACACCTACCTACCTATCTAGCTACCACCACATCGCATCAGTGTTGATTGGTTTGCTTTGACACCTATACATTTCACAAAATAAAATAATGATACGTAGGTGTACCTATTCAAAATATTAATGGTAGAAAGTAGAGATGCCACGAATAGTGATTTGGCCGAATACCGAATATTCGACTACGTACTTGGCCGAAGCGCCTAATATTCGGCGGCCGAATGTTCGGCAAAAGATGTGCATTTCGCGAGCGACAGGTTACGACTTGCCTCAGTGCGTTACGTGCGGGAGCGACGGAGCGCACTAAATAGGACGGCAGACCTTACAAGTGGTGGTCAGCAAACGCAAAAGTGTATCCAATTCTGACAAAATTTGCTAAGATTTATCTATCGTCTCCTGGCAGTAGTGTATATAGTGAGAGACTATTCTCAGAAGCCGGTATTCTTTATGAAGAATACCGTTTGCTATCTACATATGCTGAAAAACTTGATTTCATTCATCATAACTTACCTTTGATAGATTTTAAGTAATGAAGTACTTATTATTTTATATTTATGAAAGTTAACCATTTGTGATTGAAATAATATATCTTTTTGAATAATATGTGCTTTTTTTACCTACCATAATTTGGTATTCGGTATTCGACCGAATACTGCATGCTATTCGGCCGAATACCGAATATTAAAAAATGTAGCCGAATAGGCCCAATATCGAATAGTAGCCGAATATTCGTGGCATCTCTAGTAGAAAGTACGTAGTACGTACCTATATTTGAATAGGTAATATAGGTACCAATTTTTTGATCTACAGTAGTAGAGTTACTTATCAAGTTTAAATTACTTAGGTATTTTAAATTGTATTTAATTTTACCAGTAGGTACCTACTTGTATTGTATCTACACATTTGCAATAGAGTGGTATTTCCTGCAAATTCGCGGTGTAACGGAGATGAATCAAGCGGATACAGGATGCGGGCGGAGCGAGGCGAGGCGGGGCCGACCGGGGCGCACGTGCAAGCTACGGCGCGGCGGCGCGGCGGGGCGGGCGGCGCGGCGCGGCGGCGCGCGGCGCGGGCGCACACCTGCCTGCCTGCGTACTGTGCAACTACTGCGCCCTGCGCACGCCCTGCGTGACAATAACCTACCTACCTAGGTATGTTGATGTGTGATGCGATCACTCGACGCTGTGCATATTGACCAACTTTATGCTTATTGAATACTAGCTGAGCCCGCGACTTCGTCCGCGTGGAATTTAACTTAACAAAAAAGCCCGCTCCCGCGTTCTGAGCCCGCGCGACAGGAACCATTTTTTAAAACTTTGTTTTTCTAAAATAAAAGTAGCGTAAGTTACTTATGACAACAGCTATCTACCAGTGAAAGTCCCGTTAAAATCGGTCCAGCCGTTTCGGAGATTACCCGGAACAAACACACAGACAGACAAAAAGATTTTAAATCGCGTTTTTGTTATAGGTGTCGTATGTACTTTCATATGCATTTAGTGAAAAGGTGTTATTTTGATATTACAAATAGACACTCCGATTTTATTTATTTGTATAGATGACAAAAATAAACCTATAATAATATAGGTAGGCACCTACACTTGCCAGCTCTTCTCAGTGGAAGCAGCATTCCGAACCGGTGGTAGATTCTGACTATTAATAAATGCTTTGTTGGCTTACATGAATAAAAACAATTTTGAATTTGAATTTTGCATTTTGACACGAAAATGTGAGCGCATTTATGGCAGTTATTTCGACTCTACCAAAAATATTTTGAAATGTCTAGTACTTAAGTACCTAGATACTTGTTAAATCGAAAGTGCGTAGATTCCTACTGACTATTTTATAATATTAATAAATCCTTAGGTGTGGGTACACAAACTAAAATAGAAGCCAATTAACCGCATTGTGACTTGTGACATAGCCGGGATTCTGTTTCTAGAGCGCCGCCCGAAATAACGGGCGCTCCGAGCGGGCCGCGCGCACGCCATCCATGCGCCATGCGCCACAGCGCGCCAGCCGCCAACCCACCACCACCGGGCGGCCTGCACCAGTCTCACCCACCACTCACCACGCCTGGCCACCGCCACGCATCACCGCCGCGTTACCGAGGCGGGGACCTGTCCTTTACTTAAGTAAGTACACTTAATCTTAGTGTTACAAGCTTCAGAAAATGTTGTAATGTATTTCACATAGGCACTTACTTACCTAAATTGATGTTAAACTTTAAACACATATTATAAACTAGCTGAGCCCGCGACTTCGTCCGCGTGGAATTTAACTTAACAAAAAAAGCCCGCTCCCGCGTTCTGAGCCCGCACAACAGAACCCATTTTTTTAAATTTTGTTTTTCTAAAATAAAAGTAGCCTAAGTTACTGCTTTTAACATCAGCTATCTACCAGTGAAAGTCCCGTCAAAATTGGTCCACCCGTTTCGGAGATACTCTTTGATTTCATGTGTTTATATTTTTTTACGCGGAACCCTTATTGTTTTTCAAAAATTAAAGTATCCTAAGTTACTCCCTATCACATCAGCTATCTGCCAGTGAAAGTCCCGTCAAAATCGGTCCAGCCGTTTCGGAGATTACCCGGAACAAACACACAGACAGACAGACAGACAGACAGACAGACCGACAGACAGACAGACAGACAAAAAACTTTTAAATCGTGTTTTTGCTATAGGTGTCGTATGTACTTTCATATGCATTTAGTGAAAAGGTGTTATTTTGATATTACAAACAGACACTCCGATTTTATTTATTTGTATAGATAGGTATGTACTTACTTATACTTACGTTACTTATGTACCCAATCACGCTCTCTATCAACATCTGAATAACAACTGACAATGTTTCAACGATGGGAGGTAGCTACTTACCAAATAACCTAACTCTCATCGGGGCTACCTAAAAATTTAAAATCTCTCATGTCGGCCGGGGCGCGGCACACGTGCGACCACCGGCGGCGGCGGCGGCGGCGGCGGGGCGGCGGCGCGGCGGCGGCGGCGGTGCCGCCCTCAGCCCCTATGCACTTACCGCCAAACAACACGCAACTGCCGATGGAGTGATACTGAGCAATAATAGCGTGCACCGCTATGGAACATTGGCGCCGACCTACAAACAATTGGTTCAACAAATGTACGTGATAGTTTCTGTAGGCATTAGTGCGACGACACAGTTAAGATGAAAGGGCTTCTGGTTGAAAATGTTTACGTGAGTGGCGCGATGGAGCGGCGCCGGCGCCGGCCGCCGCCGCGCCGCCCGGCCGGGGCCCCGCTCCCGCGGACGCCTTGCTCTCACATTTTTATGCGGACAACGACATACGGCATTCTCCGGTAAAAACTAATCGTGCGCACATGGCTTGATAATTTATTGGTTAGGAATATTATCAGTGATTATTAATTTCTACTTATTAAGGCCATAACATTATAGGTAAGTTTTGCGATAAATATTGATATACATCATAATACACAGGTATACCTATAATCGTACACCCACAAACAATCTCAGGAAGTTGATTACATAAAAAATATTTAGATACCCACTTAATAAAAAAATTAAATCGAATTCACAAAAACGTAGGTGCACTAAAAAGCTATAAATAACTAGGGCCCTTGTTGTTCATTTGGAGTCAGTGCCACTATCTTTACACTACGTTAGGACTACTTCTTAGGTAGGTACCTACCTACCCCCACCATATACTTGAAGAGGCACTGACTCCAACAATAATAAGAAAAATTATTTGATAGTATACCTAAAGTATTACTAACTAATATCACTGAGTAGGAGGTAAGTGAGTTACATCCTCAAGTACTTCGATGACCTGTCCCGGCCATTCCGAATGCATTTTTTCTGTATCCAGACTCCATTCAAATTCAAATTCAAAATTGTTTTTATTCATGTAAGCCAACAAAGCATTTATGAATAGTCAGAATCTACCACCGGTTCGGAATGCTGCTTCCACTGAGAAGAGCCGGCAAGAAACTCAATGGTTACTCTTTTCAATTAATGAAAGATGGTGTACATTCTCAGGAACAGCATAAAAAAATAATATGAGCAGGCAACACCATTGCCACTAAATTGCTAATAGTAAATAATAATCATATATGTAATAATGTAAATAAAATGAGAATGCTAGTTTAGTGTGATGTGCATACCTACTCATACTTACATCAAATGAAACGTTTACGAACCAAAATAATAATTGATAAAACAGGGGTGGATAATATGAAAATTGCTTTGGTGTGATGCCTTCCATGCTAAGTAAATAAATAGTATTTAACGACAATGTTGTTAAGAGGAAAGTGAGTGGACCAATCCCCGCAAGCAGCGCCCGCGCATGAGCATGACTTGAAAAGCGGCATCACTCTCCTCAACCATAATAGAGGGAAGAGGGTGACCCGCTCCACAAAGCCACCGCAAACAAGGACATTGAAGTGAGCATGACCAACACACATTAAAAGCCAAGCAGAACCTGTATCATTCTAACTGCAGGACTCGAGACATTCGATAATCATTGAAGAGTCTGTAATCACTGACTCGTAAAAAAATCGTTAGTAAACGCATTTTATTTATTAACCTTGCTTGTGTCAGCCCTAACCGATTCAACTTCACATTACTTCACAAGAATCTGGCGGCGGACGCAATCTGCGTTCGGCGCACATGTGGGCTGTTCCAAATTTCCACGAAGTCTTCACCGAAACGAAACGAGCCGAACAATAAAATTTAATATGATTTCATAGCACTTTTATTTGATTGCGAACGGTGACGTCTCCACTCTGGAATCGGCGTCGGATACGATCACAACGAAACGAGTTCCGCCGCGGTGTAGAGCGCAGCGCAGCACGCCGCGCGCCGCGGACGCGTCGCGTGACTCGCGTGGCAGCCGGGAATACCTACGCGTGTTTAATTTTGTTACCGTGGGAGTCGCATTTATTGGCATGTTTAAGTAATGACGACAGGCCGCAACACCGCTCTGTCATAACAATCTGACTCCACACTTCGCACGCTTCACCTGAATATACTTAATTGCAATTTACATTAGTATAATTTTATTATATTCTTTGATAGCGATCGCGGTCATCCATCATGCCCAGCGCGCGAAGCACGACTCCAACACGCAGTTGCGATCACGAAGAAGCCGTTTTATCTGTAGATTTTAGCAGATAATGGCCGTATTTGACATCCGGCAACAGCAAAAGGGTTGAGAATTATCGGTGCTGCGTTAACCGTGTAAAAAGGCTAAGTACTTCCTTATTTCAAACACGTTTAATTTTGTTGATAAAGAACCTGGCTGCGAATAGTGCTAAATAAGAACATTGAATTAGGGCCGGCTAACAGTACATTTTTCTTGATTTTCATATTTTAACCAAACTGTTTGTTACCCATACAGATGTTTAATTAACTTTTAAGGATAAATAATTGCCTACCCCTAGCTTCCTACTTTTATTTATTTTGACAACCATCAAGTCATACACCAACCACCAGGTCTTACCAACGTGCTGACTATCTTAAAGGTTGCCCTGGCATGCATATTGTTGCGACCTAGAAACTATTTGGTCAAATACCTCGAAGGATCCTTATTTTATCAGCTTGATACAAAAACGCATTGTTATTCTAGAGGAACCCCATCGAATAATTACGAAGGATCTCTAAAAGTTGAATGTTCGAGACTGTAGGTATGTAGGTATAAAGTGAACGCGTGATCGGCGCGACGGCGGCGGCAAATACCTACTCGCGAGCGAATACAAAGGGAAGCCGACAGTGGGTCTCGAGATCATTCGATTGGGATTATTATTACCTACATACCTACCGAGAATGTTCAGGAAAATACCAGCTCGCATCTTTATTCCGTATATAAGGTGTTGACGACGGGCAGCGAGTCAGTTACTTCTTGGAAGCGACAGTGTACGGAACTCAAGTAAGCGAACGAAGAGTGATATACCAGTGACCTAGGCGATTATATTGGAATACTGTGTGACTGCTAAGTGGTTCGGAACAGTGTTAATTGTGAATAACTAGTGTTGGTGAAGTATTGTACTAGTGAGTATTTGTCAAGTTTGTGGAGAGCGGAATTAAACCTTTATACACGTAGTCGGCATTATTTTTACCTACCCCTAGTACGTAACAATTGGTGTCAGAAGTGGGATGCCGTTACTACCGCGAGACGAAGAAGGGCGTACTCCACGAACCAGACGTCAAGTCGAGATGGATGCCGCACGTCAACGTAGCCGTGAAGAAGAAGAGCGTCAAGTTGATGCCGGTGTTTCGGCGGGAGCTGAGGCAGCATCAACAGGTAGTTCTTCGGAATTGAACTTGGCAGCGTTGATGGCCTCTATGCAGCAAATGCTCAAGGCCAATCAAGAGGCCAGCGAGCGAATGATCCAGACCCACCAAGAGTTGATGCAGGCCAATCAAGAGGCTAGCCAGCAGGAGTTCAAAGGGTTGATGCAGGCCAATCAAGAGTCTAGTCAGCAGGAGTTCAAACAAATAATGGAGAACATGCGCGCAATGGAGGCTAATCAGCAAGTGATCCAAGCCAATCAAGAGGCGGTCTTGGGTAAAATCGACGCTGGAATCACTATTCTGGGTGAGAAAGTAAAGACACTAGAAGACCGCATGCAGGTACTGAACGAGGTGGTGAATCAGAAGACTGGAACCCTCGAAAACCGCCTGATTGTGCTTAATAAAGAGGTAACCCTAAAGACTGAGACCTTCGAAAGCCGCTTAGAGGTAATGAATAAGGAAATGGTGAGGCTGAAGACTCAAGGACCTATTTCAGTAGCTTCACCATCATCCACAAAGCTCGATCTCCCGCGCTTCGATGGGACTTCCTCGTGGACAGCCTTCAAGTACCAGTTTGAGATACTTGCAATTGGAAATTCCTGGAGCAGTGAGCAGTCCTTTGCAGCCCTGGCGCTTGCCTTACGGGGAGATGCTTTAATGGTACTGGAAAATCTGCCGCCTGAAGGAAAGACGCTGGAGACTTTGATGGATGCACTGGACACACGCTACGGTGAAAAACATCTGGAATATGTTTATCGAGCGCAACTCCACGAAAGAAAACAAAAGGCTAATGAAAGTCTCCAACAGTGGGCACAGGAGGTGGAAAGGCTAGTTCGTCGTGCTTACCTATCGGCACCAGAAATGATTGAGAAGACTCTGCTGGATGCCTTCATCAATGGCATAAGAGAAACGGAAGTTAGGACCTTTGTACGGCTGGGTCACCATCAAACTTTGAAGAACGCGCTTGCACATGCTCTCGAAGTGGAGGCTGTTCGGCAGGACTCTAAATTAAATAAGGTCAGAGAGGTTAAGGAAGTTGTTAAAGAAGAAAGGAAGCCTCGGTTTGTCCCAACCTGTTATGGCTGTGGTGGTAAGGGACATATTCGCTTGGAATGCCCGTCAAAGAAGAGAAAGGTCGCGGACGAGTCCGAGACACAAGCGGAACCAAGTGTCCCGTTAAACTAGACGTCGCCAGGGCCTCGGGGCGGGCGCTGGCTGGTCATGTTGAGGCCCCAACAGTCACTATAACTCAAGTTTGCAATGGAAATAGCCTGATCATCGAAGCCACCTTAGACAACCAAACTTGCAGTTTAACTGTTGATACTGGAGCATCGCGTACAATTGTGAGGCCGGAACTACTGAAACGCACCATAATGTGGGAAAAGCGATCACCGTCATGCCGACTGCAAACAGCCACTGGCCAGCCAGTTTCCGTCCTCGGTGAAACAGATGTTAAATTAAGAATTGGCGACCGAGTCTATCTCCAGTCAGTGTTGATTGCTAATATTACTGATGATTGCATTTTGGGACTAGATTTCTTGAAGAATCAACAGTGTGTTTTGGATGTAGCCAAAGGAGTGCTAAGGTTTCCTGATCAAGAAGTCTGTTTACGAGGATCGCGTCCGTGTACTCTTTATTGTTTGAGGGATACCACATTGGCTCCAAAATCAGAAACCTTAGTGAGAGTTAAATTTCCTGCGAAGACTGAGCAAGGAAGATGTCTCATTGTGGAAGATGCTGGCAATCACCCGAGTTTAATTACAGCAAGGACGCTACTGATGTCGAACGGAATTACTAGGGTAAGAATCCTTAACCTTAGTAATGAAGAAATACAGCTGAAGAAGAATAGTGTGGTTGGAAAATGCGAGGAAGTACAGTACCTAAGAAAATTAAGCGCTCCAGATAAACAGGAAGGTACGCAGATCGCGGAGGATCACATCTGGGAACTTCTGGAAGCTTCTAAGGAAAATATATCGGCATCGGAACTACAACAGGCCAAGAAGCTGATGCTAGAATTCAGAGACATTTTCGCAACCGGAAACGATTGTGGAAAGACAGGACTCGTCAAACATCGGATCGACACAGGCGACGCCAGGCCTATTAAACAAAGACCCCGAAGATTACCATGGGCAAGAGAAAAGGAGGTGACAGATATGATTAATGACATGGCTGATAACGGAATAATTGAACCTTCTACGAGTCCATGGTCTTCACCCGTGGTGCTGGTAAAGAAGAAGGATGGCAGTACAAGGTTCTGCGTGGATTACCGAATGCTGAATAATGTCACGAAGAAAGACAGTTACCCCTTGCCGCGAATTGACGACACGCTGGATATGCTCAGTGGTATGAAGTGGTTCTCAACCATCGATCTGAAAAGTGGCTATTGGCAGGTCGAGCTCAGCCCAGAGGACAAGGAGAAGACTGCTTTTAGTACAGGAATCGGGAACGGATTGTGGCAGTTCAACGTTATGCCATTCGGCTTATGTAATGCTCCGGCTACATTTGAGCGCCTAATGGAGAGAGTAATGGTGGGTTTACTCGGGGACGTGTGCCTGGTCTACCTTGACGATGTAATTGTTATGGGTCGCAGCTTCGAGGAAAATCTGAAGAACTTGGAAAAAGTTTTCACTCGAATCCGTGAGGCTAATCTAAAACTTAGTCCTAAGAAGTGTGCTCTGTTTAAAAAGGAGGTCAGTTATCTTGGACACGTCATCTCAACCGATGGAGTAAAGACCGACCCCGAGAAGATAAAATCTGTTCGAGAATGGCCTTCTCCAAAGAACAAAACAGAAGTACGAGCGTTCCTTGGACTATGTGCATACTACAGACGATTTATCAAGAATTTTTCAGATATTGCGAAACCTTTACATCGGCTAACGGAAGATAAACGGGATTTCGTTTGGGACCTGGAATGTGAGAAAGCTTTCATTGAGCTGAAACAACGATTGTGTGAGGCCCCAATATTAGGTTACCCAACGAGAGAAGGAAGATTCATCGTGGATACTGACGCCAGTAACACCGGAATAGGTGGTGTTTTGTCACAACTACAGGGAGATCACAACGTTGTCATAGCGTACTTCAGTAAATCCCTTTCCAAGCCAGAGAGAAACTACTGTGTGACTCGCCGTGAATTGCTAGCTGTGGTGAAGACCTTACAACATTTTAACAAATATCTTATAGGAAGGGAGTTTACACTAAGGACAGATCACGCTGCATTACAATGGTTACTACAATTTAAAAACCCAGAGGGCCAAGTAGCACGATGGATCGAGCAACTACAGGAATTTTCCTTCGTAATAGAACACCGCAGTGGAAAAGGGCATGGTAATGCTGACGCTTTGTCACGGAGACCGTGTGCCGAAGACTGCAAACATTGCCTAAGGAACGAAGTTCGGGAAGAGGTCAAGCTCATAGGGACTCACGGAATTGACGACGAATGGACCGGAGCCAGTATGAAGAAAGCGCAGGAGGAGGATAATGACCTACAACCTATACTGCAATGGAAACGGAGCGGAAACAGGCCTCAATGGAGCGACGTGTCCGTCTACAGTTCAACAACGAAGAGTTATTGGGCTCAGTGGGACAGTTTGGCTCTGGTAGATGAAGTGCTGTATAGGAGATGGGAATCAAACGACGGTAAGGAAATCACCATGCAAGTGATAGTGCCGCGGAGTAAGGTGGCTTCTCTTCTACGGCACATTCATGATGGTGTTTCTGGTGGGCACCTAGGAGTCAAGAAAACCCTTGTTAAGGTGCGGCAGCGGTTTTATTGGTTGCGCTGTCGAGAAGACGTCGAGGATTGGTGTCGCAGATGCACTGCGTGTGCGTCAGTGAAAGGCCCGCAGACAAGAAGTAGGGGAAAGTTGAAGTTGTACATCGTTGGAGCCCCATGGGAGCGCATCGCCATTGATGTTGCTGGACCGTTTCCGATGACTGAGGATGGGAACAAATACATCATAGTAGTGCAAGATTACTTCACTAAGTGGCCAGAAGTATTTGCAACACCCAACCAGGAAGCAGTCACCGTAGCGAAGAAATTGGTCCAAGAAGTAGTCTGTCGGTATGGTGTACCTATGGAGATCCATTCCGATCAAGGACGGAATTTTGAGTCTGCGCTTGTTAGTGACCGTACGTGGGCCTGGTCAAGCGCAGTGAAAAACTTTAGGCCCAGGTTGCAAGTGGGGGCCTAACTAACATTTGGGCCGCGTTGCGCGGCGCTATTTATCTTAACTAAGTTCCTTAAAACTAGCACTTACAGTCCTTACGCCGTGATGCCCGTGGTGTACGAATAATTACAGACAAATAACAAGGTACCTTTCTATTAGCCGCAATTATTACATACGTGACTCGACGAGCAGACTCCAAAAAGGGCGTGGTCGGGTGGACCGCAATATTCAACCGTGATAGTTCACTCAACAATTGGCCTCCAAGGCAGTTAGTATAAACACAAGAAACAACTGGGCTACGTTAGCCGAAAAGTTCACAACTCGGTCATGCACCAATAATATGACGCTAGTACCTATACGCGTGTGTGCTTCAATACGATCGAGATGAGAAAACACAATTAAATAGTCCAATTATCATCAAAGTTACACTTATTCGCGGCAATACTATCGCGACAACAATACAAACAGAACTGTCCGAGTCCTTGTCCCCAAAATTCACATTTACGTGTCAAAGCACCCAAATTCGCTCCAAATTAGCGCGTGCGTCCT
The DNA here is from genome assembly GCA_905147325.1 of Notodonta dromedarius. Classification (NCBI taxonomy): domain Eukaryota; kingdom Metazoa; phylum Arthropoda; class Insecta; order Lepidoptera; family Notodontidae; genus Notodonta; species Notodonta dromedarius. The sequence continues at coordinate 139,997 of LR990173.1, read as the reverse complement.
TCGTGACAGCTTTCGAGGGACATACTGGCCGCGCGAGGGCGCGTCACTTAGTCGCCGGGCGATCCTTATCGCTACGATCTCCAGCGTCGATCCCAGAGCACGCATTCCAACGCGCTATTAGACGATTTAAATAACCGTGTAATATTATGCACCAGTCGCGCGTACAGACTTAGCTCGAATTGGTATATAACATCTACCCGCCTCGGACCAGGTATACCTGGCCGCTAATCAACTGGGAGACGTGATAGAGTTGCTACCGCTCTCTTCAAGACCGAACCGTCCACCTGAACCTCAGCAAAACGGGGCACACCATCTGCACCAAAGACTAGGTTGAGGATGCGTCCTCGGCGCCAACGCAGTGGCGGTAGGTTAACATCCTTAACCAAAACGAGGTCACCAACACGAGGTGGATCGGTTTTGTCAGTCCACTTAACGCGCTGCTGGAGAATATGCAAATATTCCAAATTCCAACGTTTCCAAAAACTCTGGGTGAGCTGTTGCACCAATTCAAACCGTGAGAGACGATTGGGTCTCACATCAACAAAGGGGTATTCCGGCAGGGCGTTTAGTGGCTGTCCAATCAAAAAATGGCCCGGCGTGAGGGCTTCAAAATCATTAGGATCTGAAGAGATCGGGCACAACGGGCGTGAATTTAACATGGCTTCAATTTTGCAAAACACAGTTGCGAGCTCTTCAAACGTCAATATTGACTCACCAATTACTCGTCGCAAATGTGTCTTGGATACCTTTACAACGCTTTCAAAAATTCCGCCCCAATGAGCGCAAGCCGCGGGACTAAACCGCCAAATTATTCTACGACTAGCTAGCCTAGAGCCGATATCGTTCTCGTTCTTGACGAGAAATTCGTATACATCCTTCAAATAGTTATTTGTGCCCTTGAAGTTGGTGCCGCAATCCGATCGAATCAAGGACGGTAGTCCTCGTCTAGACACGAACCTGTCCAAGGTTGCAACAAAGGCCTCTGTCGAGAGGGCTGAGACGAGTTCCAAATGCACCGCCTTGGTGGACAGACAAACGAAGACACACAGGTAGGCCTTGACTGTTCTACTATTCCGCAGGGCCGAGGTTTTAATCAAAAAGGGACCTGCAAAGTCCGTACCAACTCCGGCGAAGGGCCTCGCCTCTGTGACCCGATCCGGTGGAAGGTCACCCATAATAGGCTGCATGGTAGCGGCCTTGAGCCGATAGCAAGGCATACAGCGAAAGACCACACTACGGATCGTTCTTCGGGCAGACAAAATCCAGAATTCCCGCTGCAAAATGGCCAATAGGGCGTTACAACCAGCGTGGGAATTCTTGATGTGACGATCAGTCACCAACAACGTTACCAAATGAACACTCTTGGGCAATAAGAGGGGGTGACGAGCTCCATAAGGGAGGTTGGCGTTCCTAAGACGCCCTCCAACACGCATAAGACCCGCATTATCCAAAAAGGGGCTCAATTTGCAAATCGCTCCGTTCAGCTTAGACTTGGCCGTCTTCAAAATTTCAATCTCTTTTTCAAAGTGTGTTTCTTGCACCGAACGAACCCAATGAAGAAGAGCATCTTGTAGCTCTTGTGGCGAGAGAAACGCCTCCAATCGTTTGTTCTGTGGATGTCTACAATTCCAAACAAAGCGCGTGATCCATGCGGTGACACCAAGTAGTTTGTCTAAAGAGCTGTATCTATTCATCAACATATCTGGGTCGAACGGACGGTCTTGCCGTTCAATCGCAAGCGCTCGTAACCCAGGCAACGAGACAGTATCCAAAGCTGGCGTTCGTGGCCAATCAGCCTCAGATCGAGTCAACCACTCGGGTCCCCACCATAGAGAGTGATCAATCAAAAGGGGTGCCATACATCCCCGTGACGCACAATCCGCAGGGTTGACTTCGCCAGGTACGTGTCTCCAAATCAACGGAGTCTCTGATTTCTGAATCTGCGAAACTCGATTTCCAACAAAGACCTCCAAGGTGTGAACCGACGTCTTCAACCAACACAAAACAATTTGACTGTCAGTCCAGGCATATGTGGTGGTAATGTTCACCGTCTGACGCAACGTCGTCGTGACGTGATTCAAAAGACGCACAAGAAGGGCCGCCCCTGACAATTCTAGCTTAGGGATCGTCAAAACGGTTCTGAGGGGCGCGACCTTGCTTTTCGCCATAACCACAGAAACTTTCACCTGACCGTCCACGGTCACGGTGCGCAAAAATACAACAGCTGCGTACCCGCGTTCAGAAGCGTCCGAGAAGCCATGAAGGGACGCCGTATACTTCCCTGGTGGAAGCATAGCACGAGGTAACAAAATTCTATTAATCGCAGGCAGTGACGAAACAAATTGAAGCCAATCTTCCAAAAGGGTTCCGCGAAGTGGCTCATCCCAACCGAGTTCTGCCGTCCAAAGCTTTTGTAGGAAGCATTTGGCCCAAAATATTACCGGGCAGATCCAGCCGTTGGGATCAAACGTCCTAGCGACAGTAGACAGTACCAGTCGTTTCGTCCAAGCACGAGGTAATTCCAAATCGACATTGTATGTGAATATATCTTGGACTGGTCTGTACTGAATCCCAAGTACTGTCATCATGGTAGGATTGTCACGATTTTCAAACAAGTGTGGATCTTGCTGATGATCATCTGGTAGCCCATCCAAAAGCGCAGGTGAGTTGGAAACCCATTTACGCAACTCGTAACCTGCGGACGCTAAAATACCAACCAACTCGTCGCGCAAGAGGAGTGCTTCTTTCTCAGTAGACGCACCGGTGCAGATGTCATCAACGTACAGGTCCTCCTTCAAGATGGCGGCTGCGCGAGGAAATGACATACGCTCTCGATCCGCGAGCTCCCAAAGCGAACGTATTGCCAAAAAGGGACTAGACCTTAGCCCGTACGTATTCGTGTTGAGCTCATAGACAAGCATGGGATCTTGAGGGTTTTCGCGCCATAATATCAACTGGTAACGACGATCATCGGGGTGTATAACCGTTTGCCTGAACATCATTTTGATGTCAGCCACAAAGACAAATTGATGTCGCCGAAAACGTGTTATGACGTCGCAAAGGTCCTTAAGCAATTTGGGACCTGAATGAAGACACTGATTCAATGAAGCTCCCGATGAAGTCTGCGCAGAACCATCAAACACAGTGCGCAGCTTCCCATTCGATGCCTTTATAACCGCATGATGCGGGAGGAAAAAATGCTCCGTGGAACGCCAATCCAAATCTGACACTGACATGTGTCCCAATTCTTCATATTCACGCATGAAGTCAATGTATTTTTCGCGAAGAAGCGGGTCCCTACTCATGCGGCGCTCCATGGCCAACAGTCGCTTCTCTGCAATAGGCCGCGAAACGCCAAGAGGCGGCCGTACGGCAAGAAACGGCAAACGTGTCATGATCCGGCCGGAACGGAGGTAACCAGTGTTATTCTGGTAGAACAATTCACACTCCTCGTGTTCCGGATCAGAGCGGGACGCTGGCGGGGGCTCTTCCACTTCCCAAAACCTCTGAACCGCGTCAGAGAGAGCGGAGCCCACCATCAAAGCCGTATCCAGTTCAACTGGAGGGGGAGCCTTCAATACAGGTCCCATCAACGCGAACCCAAATATGGTCCGGACAGCAACCAAGCCACCTGGCTGCAAAACCCGCATCTTTCCCAGCAAGATTTTACCCAAGATATCGGCGCCAAGCAACAAATCGACCGTACCGGGTGTATCAAACTTGGGGTCTGCCAGGTCCAAATCGGCGGTCAAGTTTACCGCGGCCGTAGATAACCGTACCTGCGGGTGGTTACCCAAAATATTACTCATAACAATAGCCGATGAACCAAGAGTCGGGTGAGAAGATTTTACAGGGGAGAATTCAAACAAAACGCGGCCAGCAACGTTGGCCACAGTGACATTCCCAACACCCCTTATTACATCCGAATACTTTCGAACTTTTAGGCCTGTCTGCCCCACCAACCAAGACGAGACTATGCACCCTTGTGAGCCTGTGTCCAGAATGGCCCGGACTACAACTGAGGCACCCGTCCGTCCCCAGACCCTGACATAGGCCGTGGGCAAGAGGACGGTTTCAATAGGGGTTGGTGCGTAGTGGGGGCAGACGCCAACATCCTAATCCCGCCTGGGTCGAGCGCGGTCGCCGCAGCCGCGTGCTGGCAGGTCGAAGCGAGGATAGTGCTCGAACTCCTCCTCCGCCCGACGTGCCTGAGGGCGAGCCATAGGCGGGACCTCATAGCGTCGAGATCGTCCAACTCGAGGGGCGCGCGAATCAAGGCGGGGACGTTCCGCCAACGGGGGGGACGGCAATCGCACGGGTGTATTGCGATAATCGTGATACACTACCGTGGGTGTCCTAGCGCGTTCACGTAGGGGTGGAGGGGACCTCAAAACGCGGGATTCATCCCGGTGTCCGCGATCATACCCGCCCGTGGGGCTGTGTGCGGGGGACTGGCGGCAGTCAGCAGCTGCACAGTCCGCGTTGCGTGGGGAGGGGGCGCGGGACTCCAAACAGCGGGACTCGTCCCGGTGTCCGCGCGCGTACCCGCCCGTGGGTGACCCACCATGGTCACGCTCACGGCCCATACCGGGCGCATTAGCGCACAGCAGCCGCAAATGTTGCCCGCCGCACGTTGCACATGGGCGCGGGTCCGGGCAGTCGCGCTGGAAGTGTTCCCCCATACAGGAGAAACACCAGCCACGAGCCCGGGCAATTCGCCGTCGTGAGGCTACGTGCAGTGCGGCAAAGTCGGGGCACTGTGCGGCACGATGTCCCGAGGACTTGCAAAAGCCGCAGTCAGGACGAGTGTGAGCAGCAGCAAAGCGAGGGGGTGCTTTCCCCTCTGGCCCTCCACGGGCGTTGCGCCGTGGGTTGCTCGGCCGTGGCGCGGGTGGTCCCACCGGCGTGTCGACAACCATCATGTCACCCATGCGACACTCGTCCTCCAGGAACTGCACCAGTTCCGCAAAGGTAGGGAGGGGGGCGGCATCATGCCCACCGTGCTTCTGCTCGAAGCGTGCCCTGAGCGTCAACGAAAGCCGCTTAAGCACCACATGGACCAACAAATATGACCATGTGTCCACGGGCAGCTCTAAGCGGGCGAGGGCATTCGTGGCGATGAGGAGGGGGTTCAGCAGCTCGGTCCTCAACGTGGCGATAGTGGCCACTGTTGGCAAGCCCAGAATCTGGTCGATGTGCACATCGGCCAGACAGCGCAGGTTGTGGTAACGCTTGCTCAGCAGTGTCCGCGCGACCGAATAGCTCCCGTCCGAAATCGGGAGGTGCTGGATCAGACCCCTGGCTTCGCCATCTAGAACAGATAACAGATAAGCCAGCTTCTGTGAGGGTCCCAAGTCCTCTCGCGCGTCCACGAGGCTATCAAAAAGGTGGACGAATCCCAGCCACTGGTCCAATCTACCATCAAAACGCGGGAGGTCTAATGTCGGCAATTTACTCAGAAGACCCACGGGGGTCTTTACCGGGGCCCTGCGGGGCAGCTCCCCCGCGCGTGCTGCCAGAATCTCCCGGGCGTGCTGGGAAACGGCGTCAGCCAGTTCCAAAATCTGGCCGTAATCGGCGTGAACCTGGGTCCGCCTGACCTCTGGGAACGCCTCCGGGGGGACGTCATCACAGCTTACCGTGAATCTGTGGTACAGCAGGTCCACCTCCCGGAGCCGTGCCGTACACTTGTCGTGTCTGTCCAGCAAGGCTTCCGTGCGGTCCGGTCTGCCAATCAAGGCGGCGGCCGACGCGAGCCACCTCAGGTGGGACTGTAATCCGGCGGCGGAGTCGCGCACAATACCTACGGCAGACATCCTCAAAGGCACAATTGCAATACCGGACTCAATAGGCACTTAACAAAATTAATTAAAATTAATCAAATTAAATCAACAAAAAAAAATACAAAGTAAACAAATTAATACAATGCGTGTCTACAAAAAAAAACAACCACGCTCTGCTACCAGAAATTATGTTAGTGACCGTACGTGGGCCTGGTCAAGCGCAGTGAAAAACTTTAGGCCCAGGTTGCAAGTGGGGGCCTAACTAAAATTTGGGCCGCGTTGCGCGGCGCTATTTATCTTAACTAAGTTCCTTAAAACTAGCACTTACAGTCCTTACGCCGTGATGCCCGTGGTGTACGAATAATTACAGACAAATAACAAGGTACCTTTCTATTAGCCGCAATTATTACATACGTGACTCGACGAGCAGACTCCAAAAAGGGCGTGGTCGGGTGGACCGCAATATTCAACCGTGATAGTTCACTCAACAATTGGCCTCCAAGGCAGTTAGTATAAACACAAGAAACAACTGGGCTACGTTAGCCGAAAAGTTCACAACTCGGTCATGCACCAATAATATGACGCTAGTACCTATACGCGTGTGTGCTTCAATACGATCGAGATGAGAAAACACAATTAAATAGTCCAATTATCATCAAAGTTACACTTATTCGCGGCAATACTATCGCGACAACAATACAAACAGAACTGTCCGAGTCCTTGTCCCCAAAATTCACATTTACGTGTCAAAGCACCCAAATTCGCTCCAAATTAGCGCGTGCGTCCTTCGTGACAGCTTTCGAGGGACATACTGGCCGCGCGAGGGCGCGTCACTTAGTCGCCGGGCGATCCTTATCGCTACGATCTCCAGCGTCGATCCCAGAGCACGCATTCCAACGCGCTATTAGACGATTTAAATAACCGTGTAATATTATGCACCAGTCGCGCGTACAGACTTAGCTCGAATTGGTATATAACAGCGCTGTTCCAAGAGATGTGCAAATTACTCGGAATGAACAAGACTCGTACAACTCCAGCACACCCGCAGTCAGACGGAATGGTCGAGAGGTTTAATCAGACCCTGGAAAACCACCTGGCCAAGGTCGTAGACGAACATCAGCGAGACTGGGACCAATACATTCCGCTGTTTCTGATGTCCTATTGGTCTGCAGTACATGACAGTACGGGACACACTCCAGCCAAAGTAAATTTTGGTCGAGAAATGAGGCTCCCAGTGGATGCGATAACGGGCACGCCACCCGACAGTCCTAAGGCCGTTACGGACTATGTGAGTGAACTTCAAAACCAACTGGACGAAGTGCATCGAATGGTACGGGAAAACAACTTGAAGTCAAGTACGAAGATGAAGACCCGGTACGACCGAAGTGCAAACACCAATGGTTTTGAAGAAGGAACACTGGTGTGGCTCCACAATCCCCTTCGCAGAAAAGGGAAGTCCCCGAAACTTCAGGCTCGCTGGGAAGGACCTTATACAGTTATTACGAGGATCAACGATGTGACCTATCGCATTAAGAAGGGACTTCGAGGAAAGCCAAAGGTAGTCCATGTGGACAGATTGGCTCGGTATCATGGAACAAATGATGCTCGGGACGAGCATGACTAAGAGGGGGGTAATGTTGCGACCTAGAAACTATTTGGTCAAATACCTCGAAGGATCCTTATTTTATCAGCTTGATACAAAAACGCATTGTTATTCTAGAGGAACCCCATCGAATAATTACGAAGGATCTCTAAAAGTTGAATGTTCGAGACTGTAGGTATGTAGGTATAAAGTGAACGCGTGATCGGCGCGACGGCGGCGGCAAATACCTACTCGCGAGCGAATACAAAGGGAAGCCGACAGTGGGTCTCGAGATCATTCGATTGGGATTATTATTACCTACATACCTACAGTCTCGAACATTCAACTTTTAGAGATCCTTCGTAATTATTCGATGGGGTTCCTCTAGAATAACAATGCGTTTTTGTATCAAGCTGATAAAATAAGGATCCTTCGAGGTATTTGACCAAATAGTTTCTAGGTCGCAACATTATTCCGTATATAAGGTGTTGACGACGGGCAGCGAGTCAGTTACTTCTTGGAAGCGACAGTGTACGGAACTCAAGTAAGCGAACGAAGAGTGATATACCAGTGACCTAGGCGATTATATTGGAATACTGTGTGACTGCTAAGTGGTTCGGAACAGTGTTAATTATGAGTAACTAGTGTTGGTGAAGTATTGTACTAGTGAGTATTTGTCAAGTTTGTGGAGAGCGGAATTAAACCTTTATACACGTAGTCGGCATTATTTTTACCTACCCCTAGTACGTGTTATACCATCGTGCTATGCATGTAACGCTGACTATGCAGTGAGGTCAATCGCACCGAAAAGCGTTGCATCAGCCGCGGGCACGCGCCACGACCACGAGGTGCTGACATCGCGCAACGTACCATCACCGCGCCACCGCCGCGTCACGGATCGGACACTTTGATTCTAACATTGAACATTGTCACTTAGACCTTAGATTGTAATCCTTAATTTTTATTACATTTTACTTTAATTAGTTTTTGGGTTTTCTTTATATCCTCCGGCTCGCAGCCTCCGTAATTGGCGCAGTCGGTAGGATACTCGAAGCAGTGCGCGACGCGATACAAAAAGGACTCTAATATCGATCCCGGCTTCGCATAGCCGCTGCGTGTGCTCTTAAGCCTTCATCGAGTATCCTGAACCACGGGTAGCTGCAGCAGACCGGTGCATCCAGACATTGATGAAGATATAGAGATACCAAGAATGAAACTGTAAGTACACTTGAATCGCTCTTGTGTTGCTTCCTTGTATTTTAAGTTTCCCCCTTCCTTACCTACCTTACGTAATCCATCAAGATTTTTCATCCTAGGCGATCTCGTTCTTGTACCCCTAGGGGCGTAAGGCAAAGTAGGTTAGATATAGCTAGAAATTTAAGTGATAGCGAGGACTCAATCGTGATGTCTCAGCCAACCGCAAACGCGATGGACCTTATTTTAAAGTCCCTTCGAGTCCTTCCGGATTTCGACGGGAATCCTAATATATTAACTAGGTTTATTAGCTTATGCGACCAGTTGGTCACACGTCATCTGGACCCAAGCCCAGGACATGACTTAGAGAACCAAGCCTTGCTTAACGGTATATTAAATAAAGTGACTGGTCCCGCAGCCCGTTATATAAACTCGAACGGTATCCCAAGCGACTGGAATGGTATTAGAACTGTATTAATTAATAATTTCGCCGATCAACGCGACGAAACGGCGCTGTATGATGATATTGCCTCATTAACACAGGGAAATGATACGCCACAGGAGTTCTATGAACGCTGCCAGAATCTGTTCAGTACCGTCATGACATACATCTCCCTACATGAATCTGTACCTACCACCATAACCGCAAAACGTGATCTTTACAAAAAACTCACGCTAAAGTCCTATATGCGCGGCTTGCGCGACCCGCTAGGCTATCGTATCAGGTGCATGCGTCCCGTATCTATAGAGCAGGCCTTGGAATTCGTACAAGAGGAAGCGAATACATTATATTTACAACATCACCATGATAAATTTTCAGATCGGAAAATAGACCATCAGTTTAGAGCCCCGTTTCAGTCTAATACTATGAATCCTATCTACAGTATGCCTGGCCCTTCACGCCAACCACCAATACCAGTTTATCAAAATTGGAGGCCTAACATAAATTTCCCCCAGACTATTCGTGGTCCATCACGCACCCAGCAGATGTTTAGGACTTTACCATCAAATTATAATCTGCAGAATAATTCCTTCAGAACAACGCCACCCACAGCGGGGGCTCCACGTTTTGGTATGCCAAGTGGGTCTGGTCCCCAGAGGGCTGTCCCTATGAGTGGTGTAAGTCATTACGTTAGCAGACCCATGCCACTAAGAGGACATGATTGGACAAGATCAGGCAACCCACCACCTAGTAACTATTTTAAATCGCGTGAATTAAATTATAATGAGTGCCCGGACTATGAATACGGCCCCGATTACTATAGCGCAGAGTATTATTACGACGGCCCGGAGTATTGTGAATATTTTACTTACCCAGACAATAATTACTACGAGCAATATCATTACGCGGATACTTATATGTCACAGGCAGATAGTGCGCCAAAGGTGGAATCAGTTTCAACTAGTAATCAAGATGACAATTTTTGCATAAACCCCAATTCAGACAAACCAAAATAGAGATTAACATGCAGACACAAAGACAGCTTCCGTTCATCCAAATTGCAAACCCCCCGTTGAAACTATTGATTGACACAGGTGCTAATCAGTCCTTTATTAGCCCAGAGGCCACGCGTAGATATTACTCACACGTGCCCCTAAATTTTGAACCATTCGAAGTTGTAAATGTCCACGCGACCAGTAGGTGTAAGAATTCGATTACATTACCTTGTTTCTCAGAGTTTAATGAATCGGATGATATTAAATTATTCATTTATAAATTCCACGAGTACTTTGACGGGTTAATAGGCTCGGATTTATTATATAAGTGGGAATCTAACGTAGATTATAAGAATAAGTGTTTAAGGACCAGATTTGCAAATAACCCGATTCACGTATACAATTCGCGTAATGTGAACCTTTATGAGGATATAATACCGGCTCAATCCTCTAAATTAATTAAATTGCCAATTAATATAAAAGATGGCAATGCTCTTATACATGAACAAGTTATTTCCAACTGCATCATAGGCGAATGTCTTACGTCCGTAAGTAACAATCGAGGCATTATAGAGGTTTCGAATCCTAGCCAACATGATGTGATATTTTCTGTCGACCGCCAAGTTAGCGCTGAGGCGCATAATATTGAGTGCACGCGTACCGAACAGCTGACGACGCCACGCACTCAAGAGGTGCTTTCGCGGTTACGTACTAGTCATCTAAACCCAGAGGAACGCGTTAATCTAGAGTTATTGTGTGCTCAGTATGCCGATGTTTTTTATATAGAAGGTGAACCGCTTACGTTCACTAACCAAATTAAGCATTCGATTAAGACCACCGACGAATTACCCGTATATACGAAAAGCTATCGATACCCGTACATCCATCGCGAAGAAGTAAGGGACCAGATCGGAAAGATGCTAGATCAGGGTATAATTAGGCCTTCGCAATCAGCATGGAGCTCACCTATTTGGGTCGTACCAAAGAAAGCGGACGCTTCGGGTAAAAAGAAATGGCGGATTGTCGTAGACTTTCGGAAGTTAAATGAGAAAAGTATTGATGATAAATACCCAATCCCGAACATCGCAGATATTTTAGACAAGCTAGGTAACTGCCAGTATTATACGACCCTAGATTTAGCTAGTGGGTTCTATCAGGTTGAAATGGACCATACGGATATACCGAAGACTGCGTTTAACGTGGAGCACGGCCACTTTGAATTCTTGAGAATGCCAATGGGTCTTAAAAACTCACCATCTACATTCCAAAGAGTGATGGACAACGTGCTCAGAGGCCTGCAAAACGTTATCTGCCTCGTATATTTAGATGACGTCATCGTTTTTGGTACATCTTTGCAGGAACACATAGTTAATCTCGAAAAAGTGTTCCAGAGGCTGCGAGAGTCGAATTTTAAGATTCAACTCGACAAATCGGAATTTTTAAAACTCGAAACTGCCTACCTTGGTCATATCATAGGTAAAGATGGGATAAAACCCAATCCTGATAAGATAACCGCCATTCAAAATTACCCATTGCCAAAATCTCCCACCGAAATTAAACGTTTTCTTGGCTTGCTTGGCTATTACCGCAAGTTTATTCCCGATTTCGCTCGCTTAGCAAAACCTCTAACCCAATGCCTAAAAAAGGGTTCTACGATTAATTTAGATACGGATTACATCAACTGTTTTGAGAAATGTAAATCTCTTCTTACCAACGACCCCATTCTTCAATATCCTGATTTCTCAAAAGAATTTATTTTGACAACCGATGCATCTAATTTGGCTATCGGTGCTGTGCTTTCCCAAGGTTCAATAGGTAGCGACAAGCCTATAGCATATGCATCGCGTACATTAAATACTAGTGAGATCAATTACAGCACGATAGAGAAAGAACTACTCGCTATTGTATGGGCGACTAAGTACTTCCGACCTTATTTATTTGGTCGCAAATTTAAAATCATTACTGATCACAGACCGCTTCAATGGGTCATGAACATCAAAGAACCCAACTCTCGTTTAACCCGCTGGCGATTAAAGTTAAGCGAGTACGATTATTCGATCACTTATAAACAGGGCAAGTACAATACTAACGCCGATGCACTTTCTAGGATTGAGATACATAACGAGGAGACTAGCTCCTTATTGGCTAATGCCACTGTTAACCCGCCTACATTAGATGAATCCAGAACTCTTACAGCCCATACCGATGCCGAAAAACCCATATTAGAAGTACCGATATCAGATGCCCCGCTTAACAAATTTAATAAGCAGATTTATCTTACAGTCGTAGGTGACTTGAAAGGTAGGACGAGTGTTACAAAACCATTCGACACCCATACTCGTACCGCTATTCAAGTATCCAAGTCCAACCTTGAAGAAAATGTAGTAAATGCGATCACAGAATTTGTTAATCCAAAGGTTAAGACCGGAATTTTAATTGTTCCTCCGTTGGAGATGTATTCAATTATTCCTATCATCCAGAATCACTTTAAAAGCTCATCCATGAACTTAGTGCTAACGAAAGTAGAACTCGAGAATGTAAAAGAATATTTACGCCAACAAGAGATCATTCAAAAATATCACGAAGGTAAAACAAACCATCGCGGTATCAGTGAATGTTACCTTGCTCTATCTAGGCGGTACTACTGGCCTAAGATGAGAGAACATGTCACGAAATACATCAATGAGTGTAACATTTGTGGCCAGTGTAAGTATGACCGTAATCCGATTCGACAGCAGCTTAACGTAGTTCCTCCACCGGGTAAACCTTTTGAAACGATACACATCGATTTATTCACAGTCGAGACTGAGAAATTTTTAACCATCATAGATTCCTTCTCTAAGTATGCTCAAGCATACCATTTAAAAGATGGAACAGCCATTAATGTTATTCAGGCTTTGTTAGTATTCTGTACTCATCACGGACTGCCATTAACAATAGTCTCTGATCGCGGCACTGAATTCACCAACCAATTATTCTCAGAGTTTACTCGGCTACATAAGATACAACATCATAAGATCTCAGCCCACACACCTAACGAGAACGGAATGGTCGAACGTCTACATTCAACTTTATTAGAGCACTTGAGAATACTTAAGTTACAGCATCGCAGCGACTCTGCGACGAATCTAATGACATACGCTATATTAGCCTACAATAGCACTATACACAGTTTTACAAAGTGTAGGCCATTAGAGCTCATAACCGGACACTTTGATCCTAGGGATCCGGTAGACATAGACATTACTGGGTATTTACTGCAACAATATACTCAGAATCATCGTACAAAGATGGACAAGGTCTACGAACTTATAAGTAGAGCGTCCCTAGAACGGCGAACTGAAATTATAGAAAACCGTAATAGGAATCGCGAATCCGAGGAAACTTATAGCCCCGAACAACAAATATTCATAAAGAATCCGATGGCAAGTCGACAAAAATTAGCACCACGCTTTACACAAGATGCAGTTTTAGCGAACCAGCCAGTTCACATATATACTAAGAGAAGCCGCGGTCCTGTAGCCAAATCACGTCTAAAGAGAGTACCTAAAATTACGCGCTTGTTACAGGACAATACTGATATTCCTACTACGAGCGGAAGCTTTTGATTCCAACCGTGTCATAAGAGGGTTAATAGATGGCCTAGGTTCTATTATTAAGAGTATCTCAGGGAATTTAGACTACACCGACGCAATACGCTACGATAATGCCATTAAAGTACTTCAGGATAACGAACATGAGCTAGCTGCACAAATCAACCATCACGTCAGCTTAAGCAAGGATTGGATAGCCCAGCATACAAAAATCTTGGACACTATTGTTGCCAACCAAAATAAAATTAAGAAAATGGTTGAGGCAGTAACAAATGTCACCACTGTTGCGAGACTAGATCTTATACATTTCGCCCATCTGGCTCAGTTATTCTTAATACTTAGTGATAATGTCGAAAATTTATATGACGAATTACAAAAGATTGAAAACCTCTTAGCCTTTATTCGTGCGAATAGTACGCACCACTCAATGCTCAGCTTAAGTTCATTAAAGTCAATGATAGATTGGATACGTAGTTTATATAATAAAGACGAAATATTAGACATAAGTATCAGGGATTATTATGATATAATTAAATTGGGTTCATATTACAGTGGTAATAAATTAGTTATAGCTTTTAAAGTGCCAATCGCCTCGCCTTATACCTATGACCTGTACAAACTATCCATTGTTCCTAATAAAAACCATGAAATTTTAATACCATCCTATCCTTACATAGCAATACATGAAGCTGATTTCATGTACATAGAGACAGAATGTCCGAAGGCAAGTACTTGGTATCTCTGTGAGAGGAAGATCAACTTCAGACATCGCGACCAGGTGGATTGCATCCAGCAACTTATCATGGTGCAGAAAATCGATTCTACGTGTAACCTAACTCCAGTTGTACTCACCAAAGAAGCTCTAGAACAGCTGGACGACAGGCATTACGTCATTACGTTCCCGAGACCCACGAAGATCCAGGCAGCATGTGGAAGAAACGTTTACTCAAGACGACAAGGGAGCTACCTAGCTGTGATACCACACGGATGTTTCCTGCGGACTTCTGAGTTTATGATTATTAACAGCGACGATCGCACAAGAGGTCAAGTTACCAAGATAATGGACCTGCCAACCCGAGATTCGAGATTGTTATCATCGCCCCAATCCGTTCTAACTCTAAACTCGATAAGCTTGGAGAACTTGCATGCGAGCGCTGCTAAGATATCGTTGCAGCAACCGATTGAGTTAAAGGAGACCGCCGCCGCCGACACGAGCCTGTACCATACTACAATACCGATGTACTCACTTTTACTAATCGCAATTGTACTCGGTATAGTTGCCATCATCCGCAGATTTATAAGACATCGTCCTAAGAAAACCAAGGAAATCAAGATGAAGCGACTCTCAAGACAAGACGACGACGTTGAAGTTGTAGTAGGACGTCAGCCAGATCCAGATCAGGTTTCAGCAATATTTTCAACGAAGGTCCTCAAATAATTGCTGAACTGCGGCGAGAGGTGTTATACCATCGTGCTATGCATGTAACGCTGACTATGCAGTGAGGTCAATCGCACCGAAAAGCGTTGCATCAGCCGCGGGCACGCGCCACGACCACGAGGTGCTGACATCGCGCAACGTACCATCACCGCGCCACCGCCGCGTCACGGATCGGACACTTTGATTCTAACATTGAACATTGTCACTTAGACCTTAGATTGTAATCCTTAATTTTTATTACATTTTACTTTAATTAGTTTTTGGGTTTTCTTTATATCCTCCGGCTCGCAGCCTCCGTAATTTACGTAACAATATTATACAAGTAAGAAACAAGAGATGTCGCTCGCGTAACAACTAAGGAGAATAAAGCAAAATAACAAAGCTCAATAATAACAGTTATGAATTGAATCGTACAAGTACTTGGCGTGAAATGTTGGAAAGAACGCCGTTTTGCCGAACATACAAGGTATATTATTTGTGAGCGAGTATTAATTGGTTTCAAATTCGTTTTTAATCCCCGACGTTAAAAGTGGGGTAATATAAGTTTAACATGTGTAAGTAGCTGTGTGTCTTTCTGTGGTATCGTAGCGCTCAAGCGGATGAACCAACCGATTTGAATTTAGTTTTTTTTTAATGAAAGGTGTTTTGATCGAGATTGTTCTACTATCCATGCTATTGTGATTCAAGAAAATCTGTTCAGCGTTCAGCCGCTCTTTTCTAGTTCATCAAGAGATATGAGCAACTTCCAGAGGTCTGATCGATTCGTACTTTGGTAACCTGTTACTTCAATTACCTATAGGTATGGCAAGTGGCAAGGACAAGGTTACCTTGACCTTAAGCTGATACCCAAATCAAATCCTCACCAACTTACAGCACAGGTATCGTGTTGGGGCTCATTGGAATGGTCTCAATGAATAGCTTATATGTAGATAAAATATGTACTTTTCATCGTACCGTGTCTACTAGCGACTAAGCGTCGACGTATCGGGGTTTTTTTTATTTATAGTCATTATACATATAGGAAACTAGCGGCCCGCCCCGGCTTCGCACGGGTACATTGCGGTTACATTATTCGAGTTTTAGTAAGGAACCCTAATTTTTTTGAAAATATAGCCTATGTCACCCGGGGATAGTGTAGCTTCCCAAAAGTGAAAGAATTTTTCAAATCGGTTCAGTAGTTTCGGAGCCTATTCATTACAATCAAACAAACAAAGTTTTCCTCTTTATAATATTAGTATGATAAACAATTGGTAACAAATATGAAGAAAAACATTATCACGTAACATTTGTAAACCTATAAGGCGATAAAAGTTTCCTATCGCAAGTGTACTTGCATACATAAAACGCGGTCGCATGGATCCCTGCCAATTCGCACTCCAGTTAAGGTTAGGTTTATTTTCGTATTGAGATCGACGAACCTCGTATCTCTTTTATGGTCTACCTAATGGCCTACGTCACTAATGTTCTAACGAAATGATTTCATCGTTTTCGCCATAAATAAAAGGAAAGGAAACCATTGCATTATTGTGTGGACCCCAGCTAATCGCAGATAGGTTTAATACTAATGCTAAATACTGAATGCCGTTATTTACCTGCGAGGGCGGGCAATGCAGAGAGCAGCAACAAGCGTGCGCACGCGCACATGTCAGGAGATGGCGCGCTGCGCAGCACCGCGCCCGCGCCGCTTCGCCAACACACAGGCACCGCGGCTACAACCTCACCGTGCGTCTCTCATAGTCACAAGTACCTGAAAAACACACATACACATAGTCTTTGGAAACTTAGATAGAGCAAAGAAAAAAAGGAGACAAGTGCCCGTCAGGCCATGCACAATGAAGGCCTCCGTGCCCATTTCAATTGCGAACTTTTATCGTATCTATTACCAAAGTAGTGAAACAAGAGATAAAGTTGTATTTGCGGTTGATTTTTGACTTTCAGTATTGAGTTTATTAAGAAACGACGGGGAATCAACTTTGCTTTAACTTGGTGGGCTGTAGCTCGTGATTATAGTCGTGATTTAGTGAACCCATTTCTCCTGTTATAATTTTAATTTCAATTTCATATCATGTCAGTATCCTGTAGCCCGACGTAATCACGTAATCAAAACCGTAGCGATCTCGCCGCGACTTCATTCTTAATATTTTTCAGATTTTTTGCACAGTGTTTCAAGTTTTCACAGCAAGATCTATCTAAGGCCACGTTTTCAGCTTAAACATTTGTTTAAGCAGAACCCGGGACCCCAATACAAACTGTTTTCCCTTATTTCAGACACTTAAGGGTGGAATTTATTTGTGTGTCTGTCTGTGGCATCGTAGTGCCCAAATAGATAATCCGATTTTAATTTTCTTTATTTTTTAGAAAGGTTTTCTGATCGAGAGTGTTCTTAGCTATGTTTCACGAAAATCGATTCAACCGTTTGAAAATTATTAGCTCTTTTAATTTAAAAACTCGTCGCATCGGGTTTTTTTTTTTAATTTTCAATTTAGGGTTCTTATTTGAAAGTCAACATTCGCATTCGCATTCGCATTCGCGAATGTCAAAAATCCAACATTCGTTACATCACTAGTGTCGTACCAACAAACTTTCACCCCATATTTTATACACTTCGAGGTGAAATTTCCAAAATCCTTTCTTAGTGGATACTTACGGTATAAAAGTTACCTACTAACAATATTTTATGATTCTAACACCAGCGGTTTGGGACGTGCTTTGATTCCTTGGTTTTGATGAGTGAATTTGCAAAACGTATCAAAATATGCGACATAAATAGCCGTATCTTTTGATTGCGTTGACTTAGAATATTTTTTTACACCTCAAAGGGGCTATAGCATTTGATATTAATTTGAAGTTCATAAATCTATCCGTTTCTGAGAAAAAGAAAAATTATTAAAAAATAAAACCGACTTCAAAAAAACCTAGATGCACCAAAAAGCTAGAAATAACTAGTTACCTAACTAACTAGATACCACATAATTTCACCAATTTGGAATCGGTGCCACTACCTTTACACTAGGACTTCTAGGTCCCTACCTACCCTTACTTACTTGAATAGGCACCGACTCCAAATTAAAGAAATTATGTGGTATCTAGTTAGTTAGGTATCTAGTTATTTATAGCTTTTTGGTGTATCTAAGTTTTTTTGAAGTCGGTTTTATTTTTTTATTAAAAATTTTTTTTATCGATTTTTCGTGGTAAACTATTTATCGAATTGCTGGCAAACGTAAACAAACAGCCCATATCTCTCAAACTACTGAACCTACTTTTATGAAATTTCTATGGTATCACCAAGGTATCCTGGAAATCAAGGCCACACATAGTATACCACTTATACCAATATATGGCACTTATAGCCAGAATGCATCTCATGATAATTCCACCGAGCCCAAACACGACTAGGTTACATTGTGTTTTTACGGATTTCCGGCGCCTACCTTCCAATTTCTTCATCATATGATGATGAAGCCGGTAGGTAGGCAGTTTACTGAGACCATTTTAGTGACCGCAACCACCACTGAAAAGTCGCAGGAAAGCAAATCACGCAATTTCGTTTACTTGGATGCTGTATTTTTTCCAGTTATTTTGATTTTAAAGCCAAACTACTGAACCGATTTTGATGAGATTTTTATGAGACCAATCTGCACGGACGTCCACTCAAATTAAAAATAAAAAACATACACACGAATTGATAACCTCCTCCTTTTGGAAGTCGGTTGAAAAGGATCTTGACAGACAGACAGACGGA
Organism: Notodonta dromedarius; assembly: GCA_905147325.1. Classification (NCBI taxonomy): domain Eukaryota; kingdom Metazoa; phylum Arthropoda; class Insecta; order Lepidoptera; family Notodontidae; genus Notodonta; species Notodonta dromedarius. Next base: position 121,228 of record LR990173.1, on the reverse strand, counting down.
CGGACAACAAATTGATACTATATGGGTTCCGTTTTTTTCCTTTTGAAGTACGGAACCTTAAAAATGGGCTAAGAAAAAACTTAGACAAGACACGTCTTACAAAGCTGAAAGGAAAGTTTTTTCTTAGCTCATTTTTAAGGTTCCGTAAGCAACTGGGATTATCCAACGATAATCTCAGTTGCTATTTTATTACCTAGAAGAGTATACAATGGGTGAGTCAACGAGTAAACATTGGGAAAATCAAGCAAGTTGCATACTATCAAAATGCACAATTTTAGGGATCATCACGATCCCCACGCTTTCATGACGGCGCCGTACATTAAGTGTCGGAATTAATGAAGTAAATTTTGATTAAATCTTTAAAAGTCTCTCTTAAGTCTCTTTAAAATCTCGCAAATGGCAATGTTAATAATAAATAGTTGTATTTAAACACCGTTTCAATTGGAAATACCTTTTCAAAGATGCCCACATGACGGAGCAATAAAAAAAAAACCTTTTTCTGTGTTCGGGGAAGTACCTCAATAAAGATAATTTTGCTACATTTTATATTTTTCGAAGTGAGATCTGTTCCGGACGGACGGTCAGACGGACAGACGGACTGGATGATCATACAAGGGTTCCTTGTGGGGACTACGGAACCCTAAAAAGAAGATAAGTGCCCGTTTATAATGTCAATATTTGCTTTTTACTAAATAATGCTTGTAACTAAATGCACACGAAATAAAATTATATACCATCTACAGAAATACAACGCGGGCGGAGCCGCGTGCAACAGCTAGTGCTGCATAAAATAGGCAGAATAGCTTCTTGCATGCAATAATAATGATTACCCAGGAGTGAGACGTTAATAAAGGGCTGAATTATTATATTGTTATTATAATTATGTAAAAATTTTACAATAATGATTACTACTTTTTTTGTCTCAAGACCATAAAAGCCTATGTACGGCACCTAATGGAAACACGTCGCCGCTGAGGGACTCATATTTCTTACGCCGTTGATGTCTTTTACAAACGAACTTTACCGTCCGCGTCGGACCTCCACCGCCTCACTTGATTATACTTTTATTTATTTGTTTGTTTTGGCTCACAGAACAAGTTATAATCTATAAAGGTTTTGTATATAAGAACTAATATTAAAACTAGATTATGACTCTAAATGTGTGGGCACTGAAAAATCCAAATGTTTATAACTATGTGAGGGTTAGTAATAATGTACCTACTTAAATTAAGTGTAAGTAATTGAAATGATTGAATTAGTATTATTAAGTGTTAGGATTGACACTGAGAATGCTCTGAATTATATTTTTAAATTTAGGAAGCTTCGAATTGAAAATGTCCAGACAAGGATTCTTAGTCACCCACCGTATCATTGTACAACCGGCACATTCTGGTATTAATGGGATTATACAAATATGTATTGTTGTTATATACTTGGAGGGCAAACACTCTGAGGCTGGGATTACGAGATCTGTAACGAATATTGAAGTTAAGAAGAGAGAGCAGGTTAGGGCAGTCAATATGGTAATGGATAATTTTGTATTAAGGGTAATTAATTCATTTTGTTCACGGTGAGACGAAAGAGTAGGAATTTTAAATTTCGTTAACTTAATGCGGTAGGATCTATATTGAGGACCAAGTCTGATTTAACTTTTGTTTATCATCTGTACATAATACAGTTATTACATAAATAACAACATTGCATATCACGTTGTTTTGAAATAAATAAAGTTTGCGGGCAGGTAGCTATTTAAACCACCGGTATAATTTTATAAAAAACGAACACGGCGGCACTCATAATAATCTACTATATAAAAATAAGTCGGGTTTTCCTTCCTGACGCTATAACTCCAGAACGCACGAACCGATTTCCACGGTTTTGCATTCGTTGGAAAGGTCTCGGGCTCCGTGAGGTTTATAGCAAAGAAAATTCAGGAAAAATTTCAACAGAACGCGGACGGAGTCGCGGGGCACAGCTAGTAATAATATGATTATTTTGAAACATCCTTCCACCGTTTAATGTTACTTAAATAAAATGCGAAGTGAATAATAAACACCCAGCACACTTATGGATTTTATTAATACATTAGCATAAGTGGTTACAGGAACAAATGTGGTTTGTCGTCACTATCGATCACTCACATTCGAAGGAAACCAGATTAGAAGACTCGTAAAAGACAAGTTCATGTTGATGAGGACAATCACCTCCCTTCTGATCCAGACCCACTGAACAAACGCGTCTCGCGGCACGTGGGAACCGCCCGCGCCCGCCCGCGCCGCCGCCGCCGCCGCCCGCCCCGCGCGCCGCAGGCGACACGCTGCGCCGCTGCGCTGCCAGTGTGACAAATCTCGTTAACAAAATCTCTCTTTTACGACACCATTCCTTTTAATGTTCTACATATGTTTACTATTACAATTTATTGATGAGCATGAATAGCGCTCGCGCTTCGATCGATACTCGGCACCGAAATAACACTAAGTAATTGCCCAAACGCGATCAGTATACAAAACAGCGCCGCGTTTGATCACACTAATCTGAAATGTTCGAATGGGAAAATATCGTTCTAATCAGGTAGGTACGCAATGGGCACTGGAAGCAGTGCTCGCGGCGCCGGCGTAGGTAAGTATAATATCACAAACCCGGCGCGGCGCCGCCATATAGGTAGGTAGTTTGTCTACACCCGGCACTAACCCGGTCTATACCAACGCGATAATGCAGCCAACGGAGCAGCCAGCCATGGGCTCCTAATGACACAATGATGTACCTACCTGTTTATCAATCAAATCAATTCTAGGAAAACCTACTGACGATGAACTGGATTAATAAAAGTCAAAAGAATGCTAAACATTACTGAAACTATTCTCCTTTTTTATTGAGATTCAATTTCGTCGCAAGTCGCAACCATAAAAACACAATAGAGAAACTTCCATAAGTATGTGATTGGTTCGGTTGCGCGCACGCAAGACCGCGCGGAATGTTTGTTTACACACGTCTACATACAGCTGAGCGCAGCGACGCACACCCGGCGGCACCGGCGCGGGGCGGGGCGCCGCGCGCCCCGTACTCGCGTCCCGTGGGGTTCGTGGGAAACCCACCATTGTCGAGATATTAATTATAATAATTAGGTTCCAATTCGGTGTATTGAGTTTACAATCAAAAGTTACATCTTAAAACATTTCGGTTATTCAATTAGACACCACAAGCGCCGAATGACTGACTGGGCCTTAGACTAAATCTGTGGACTAGGCTATCTATGAATTATCTTTAGGGACTACGGATCCGTACAAATCAGTCTATCAGCACACCACTGTGAAACATTTCGCTGCAGTAAATCGAATAAATCGCAGCGGACACGGCATGTGCCGCCCCGCCCGCCCCGGGCCGCGCCCCGCCAGCGCCAACAGTCACCACGGTCAGCCCGCGGCGCCACCGCCGCCACCGCGCGGGGCGGCCGGCGGCGGCGGCGGCCCCGGGTGGACACTCGTAAACAAACACTGGACTTCCAACTAGCGTAGGTTTATGATCTCGCGGCAGATACGCAGCGCGTGTTGCTGCGACTTTTGATTGCCCAGCCATACTATCACAGATTAGAGAAATGTTGCATACTATTTATTACCAAGGCAACCTTATTTCAAATGGATATAACTTAGGTACCTAGGTTAGATACGTGTTTGGTATCTCTAGTTTAGTACCTATACGTACATTTTTAATCGCGGCTGCCACAACGACATTAGAAGGGGTTTGTAATGAACACGAGGCGAGCAAATGGATGAGAATGGACATACCTCCCTATGTATCTACATAATCGTCAAGTTTAATTCCATGTTGTTGGACAGCCAGCCTTTCAGTCACTACAGATTTGTCTGCACCATGCCGCTGCCGTACATTTGGCGTTTGATAAGTACGTTTTCTATGCGATAAGGCCTACTCCGATCAGCGGTTATTTTGAACGGCACTAGTGTGCACGTGTGGTCGAAGTTAATACAATTTGCGTGTGCGTGGTTATGCGCACGCTGCAGACGATCACGCTGGTGTGACGATCGCGCTGGTGTGCCGGTGCGCGCGGGCAGCTATTTCTGCGCGCACTATCGGAGGGCCCGCAAATAGCACGCCCAGAATACCGCGCAAAGGTTAACTAAATATCGACAGCAGGCCTGCATCGCAGCGCGCAGCACGCATCGCGCCCATCTGCGCGCCTGCCCCGGCCGCGACCCCCTTCCGCCGCCATCGCGCGCACTGCACGCTACTGCCGAGCGTTGTTTATTGACAAGCCACTAACCATTGGACGCGGATCAATTCGCAAAAACACGGATTTTAAAGATAAAACAACTCGATGAGCGCTACGTGTTCCAACCAGACAGACCTACTTACTAGTATACTTAATAAATAAAATTGGACTGTCTCTTTGTAATATCAAAGTAACACATTTTCACTAAATGCATATGAAAGGAAGTACATAGGGTACTTATAACAAAAACGCTATTTAGACATTTTTTTGTCAGTCTGTCTGTATGTTTGTTCCGAGTAATCTCCGAAATGGCTGGACCGATTTTGATGGGAGTTTCACTGGTAGATAGCTGAAGTTATAAGGAGTAACTTAGGCTACATTAATTTTAGAAATTAATTAGGGTTCCGCGTAAAAAAATAAAAACACATGATTTCCAAGAGTATCTCCGAAACGGCTGGACCGATTTGGACGGGATTTTCACTGGCATCTGCCAGCTGATGTTACAAGGTTGATGTTACAAGGTGAAACAGAAAGGCTATACAATTTTTTTCAAAACTTAACTTTGTAATTCTAAAACTATCAGCTTTGGAGGGAACTTGAAAATAAAAAGGTGTTATAGGAATACAGCTGTTGAGCAATTTCACAAGTCTACAAAACCTTTAGTACTTCAACTGTCCCACAAAGCCGATAGTTTGAGATTTACAAAGTTAAGTTGCAAAAAAATAGTATACCCTTTTTGTTTCACCTAGTATAAGCAGTAACTTAGGCTACTTTTATATAAAAAAAAAAGTAGATCACAAATGCAGCCTGTCGCGCGAGCTCTGAACGCGCGAGCGGGCTTTTGCGATAGGTAGGTACCTAGGTATATAGGTAAAACACGACACATCGACTGACAAAAAAGAAAAATGAGATTAAACTTAGCAAAGGTATTACTTACTTTATATACTTTTCGTAAACCATGCGAACTGAACGCACATTTTTTGTTAAGTTAAATTCCACGCGGACGAAGTCGCGGGCTCAGCTAGTTACTTAATAATTGTGGTGTTAGCATTTACCTATCAGATTACTATTATTAGTATTTGTATGTAGGTAAGTACATAACGTTTGAATGTTTCTATGGGAGTGTAATTTAACATGGAATATTCTGGTTTTACGAAGAGCTTATCGCTAGGCGGAGATGGGAATCTTTTAAACTTTTGAAAAGTAATTATATATATGTATATGTATTAGCAGTTAGCACGCTCTAAACTGATATAAGTAGGTACCTAGGTAGGTACAAATCGCTCCGTGAAGGCGATCTCAGCACTGACCGAACAATAAATTAAGTAATAAATACCTACATTCCGCGAGAGTATTTTCCGATATAAAACACGAGCTAAAGATCGCGAAACCGGAAGATACCTACGCCGCGTTGACACCAACACAGCGTCACGCCACCGAAATAGCCTCATTGGGCGCGCCTACACTACACACTCGCTGCCACGCGCACGCGCACGCGCATCTCGGCGCTACCCGCCTGCCTGCCAGCATAACTACATAACGCTTGATGGATGGACGACAGCTCTCCGATCAAACGACACGCACGAGGCAGTAGGTACCTATACGCACACAGCACAACACAACACCCAGCTTCAGCATGGACTGCGAAGTGCGGGCCTCTTTCCGCGAACAATCTACACCGAATAAGCGCCAATCACATTTAATGACGCTAAGAATAGACAATGTATAAATAAGTACCGACCATCAAACTATTTTACCAATGCTAGAGAGTCATAGCGTGCTCTCGATACGTTATTATTCTGAAGATAGTGGAGTGGATTTTTATGTACCTAGGTACCTACTTCCCTACAAGTTTTAATAGCTTCGATATCGAATTATTAAAAATCGAGTTTATGGTACATTTACCAATAGTGCGGCCCAAACGGAATCGTGAACGGGAAACATGCAACTGGGCAGTATTAATAAAGTGGTAGGTGGATACCTATCCACCTACCTATGTCATAGGTAGGTACCTACCTACCTATGACAAGATTCAATGTAGAGTTCGGTTTAAGTACGTCTTTATGTTATTATTATAGGTAAGCGAACGCCTGAGGATTTACATTTAGGTACTTAGGTATATTAAATTTTATGCAAAAATATGTACTTATTCACCGGGCGGCGGTATACCTACCTACGGAAGATTAGTTCAAACTTCAAAGAGGCATGATCTTTGTACCTAATTGGGGCACCGCGCTAGATCTGCTTCTTTATTAATTGCAGCAATAATAGGTCAATAGGTAGAATGTTTGCGGCCGACACTGACCTGCCTGCCTGTCCCTGACCTACGCCAGGAGCGGCTTAAGTAGGTACCACACACGCTTCCATAGTTAAGGAGGTACTTATAGTTTCATTGTTATGAACAACCTATGAAACGCTTCCCATGATAAGTAAATTTCTCAGAAAGTCATGATACCTACCTAACTTTAAAACGTCGTCTGTACCTACCACACAAATTGATGAAAAGAAAGACATGACAGTTCCTATTAGGTGCACGCCAGTACAGAATAGACACAGATCCAGGTCTCGAACTAGTGTTATTTATAATAATACTTAATAACGATGTGACACGAGAAGAAAGAAATCAAAACGACACTACTTGCAGTCCCCACTCTACATTAGGTACCTACCTAATTTACAAAATTACTTACGTGTTAATCATTGTTACAATATACCTACCTACGGGCGTCCTTTACATACAGTGGAATATGTACACAGATAGGTACCTAGCTAAAATGCATCTTCAACTCTCATTATTTCCTCGCTAAGTATTGTAAGTAACTAGGTAAATATCTACTAGGATTATGTGAGTTTTATAGAAGTAGGTAAATAGGTCACAAATGAATAAACTTAAAAGAGTTAAAAGTTTTGTATAGCAACCTTAACGATCATTTTCTTAATAGACACTTAATTTGTGGGCCTAGATAATAGAACGAACTGAACTCTAGGTAGATGACACTTTTTAAAATGGTAGATTAGATTACACGGACTTTTGTATCGAATACCTATTTAAGTTACTAGAAGATATTTAGTGTAAGATTATACTGCAAAATACCTGTACCTATCTATAAATCAATCATGGTAAGTAAGTATTAAACAAACAATTCACATTCAGCGACTTGCACCTAGGTAGTCCCTAAGTTCGGTAGTAATGTATAAGCATACCTTAGTACAAAGTTTCACTAAAATCACAGGGGAAAGATTTAAGATGAAAACTACAAATTGTCTATTCAACTCGCGTAAAATGTTCACAATTATGATGATTGTTCGTGGTTAATCGTCGTTAACGCAACGAACGCGCGTCGAACAACCAATACACTGCACTACTGTCGCCGCCGCGAGCCGCTGCCAGTGCAGGCGCATGGTTCCCGGTCCCGGTCCCGCGCGACACTACGCTGGGCGGGCGGCCAAAGCACGCGCGCCGCCCATCGAACCTTGCGCGCTAACTTCACTATCTATGCTAAAAGCACTATCAACACGTTTGCGCTCCGCCCCCAGCGCCTGGTGCATTCAGGTAAGATCCGCGGTGGGGAAAGGACCATATAAAATTAATTTACGGCTAATTTGGACATGTTATCTAATGTTGGCAACATTTTACACGAGGCAATTTTATCCCGCCGCCGCGACCACTAGTACTAGTACCCGCCACTCGCAGTCGCTCCGGCACGCTTGACGTATGCTACGTGCCATAAGAAAAAATAACGTCATTTTTTCTATTTTTTGGCCATCCGGTCTTACCCCATTGACTTTTTTTTGCATATTTTGGCGAGAATGTAGCTTGTGTTGATATTATTCTGCCTAAATACTGTGTTTTATGGACTTATAGCTAGATAGAAATGACCCAAACTGGCCTAGGGTCATTGTAGGCAAAACTCCGCTGTTCCCCCTCACATTTCAAGATCGGATAATATCTGTGTCTCTACCCGTTAAAAAAAGGCGCCGCAGCTGCCATTCTGTATACCTATATATATCGTGTAACGCTACTGACGCTTAGCACGGATAGAGCGGCCGCGCGGCGAGTGCCCCAAACGTCCATATAGAATCTATATGGACGAAGCAGTACGAAGCATTTATAAAATTTTTGAAGCGAATCATCTATAATATAGATGGACGTATATGTAGGAAACCATTGAGTTTATAGATGTCGCAGCCAACTAGCTTAATTCGCCGTTCAATCAACAGCCTGAATATCATTTAGGCCACTAGTTGAACGGCGCTGTTTAGTAAAGTGGCTAGGCTGTTAATTGAACGGCGAATTAAGCTAGTTGGCTGCGACATTGACACCGGTAAGTTTTAATAATCTGATGTATACAAAATTTGGGAAAACATAATCCTTACCCGACTCCTTCAACTAGTCAAAAAACAATCCGATCTTACCTGAACGCACCTTACACTTTGATTCCGTGCTATCATGCTTATAAGTTATTGCTTAGATCCCTATCATTGGTCGAATTGAAATAAATTACGAGCTAAATAATATAGGTACTTACTTATCAACTTCCCACCGAAGTTTAACGTGTTAAAATTAAAACGTCGTTGGTAGGTACCTACCTACCTCCGCGCACTCCCTGGCGCGACCCACTCATCTATTTGAAGCCGGTGCCAGCCAAGCCAAGTAGTTAGTAGATAGATGCTATGAATGTAGTAAGTAGGTACATAGGCACTTGTAGGTAGTATCTATCTACTACCTATTTATTTTACTTACCCTTTTTAGTGCAAAGCAAGATTTAATTATTTTTTTAAAGACAAGCTTTTATAATCTAGGAGCCACGTCATGACAAAGTTTATAAAGGGCTATAAAAATTAATAATGCATGTATGATAAAAAAAATATGTCCTTCCTATTCACTGTTGAGGAGTTCCCTCGCCGGAAGTCAACCCTGGGTGCATCAGCCATGGCATGATGGAATTTAGAACAGGCTATTATGGTTAAATCCGATTACAAAATTTTGTGTCTTTACTCTACTACTCACCGTTGAGGAGTTCCACTATCCACGTCGTGACTCCATCATCAGATCAGCTCAATAGTAACAGATTATTTATTTGTTACTCAACTTACATAAGTATGCAAAATTTCAGCTCAATCGGAAACCGGGAAGTGGGTCAAAACTTAAAACTGACTTATAAGATTGTATTACATTGTTAGTTAGTTTTTCCTCGATTTCCTTGAGATTCCATCATCAGATCCTGACGTGATGATAATGGAACCACCTCGGGAGTATACCCTTTCGAACTAAAAATATTTTTTTTAATCGGTTCACAATTCGTGAAAATATCGATGAAGATACACAAAACCCAAAAAAAAATACATACAGACGAATAAAGTACCTAACCTCCTCCTTTTTGGAAGTCGGTTAAAAATGCGTGAAAACGGCACATCTGTAACCAATTTACATTTACGAAAATATGTACTGGAAAAACTACGAATTTTTATTTATTTTTCATTAATTAATAACTCTAAATTTAAAATTTAAAAACCCCCGATGCGACGACTTTTTCATCAAATGTATACAATAACTAGCTGTGCCCCGCGACTCCGTCCGCGTGGAATGTGGACCACCCTTAACATTTTTCCTGAATTTCTTTGCTATAAACCTCACGGAGCCCGAGACCCTTCCCACGAATCCAAAACCGTGGAAATCGGTTCGTGTGTTCTGGAGTTATAGCGTCAGGAAGGAAAACCCGACTTATTTTTATATAGTAGATCAACAGAAACTCTGCGTAAAAGTAGTCATTATTTTGTTATGACATTATAATAATTGACATTAGAATAGACAACGAATCTAAATATTGATGCCACGGAGGTTTAATTCCTAGTAAAATATTATCAATTATGATTCAATTTCATGTAATAACTCTGCCTGAGGTGGACGGGAGCAGCCCAGGGGAAGAATTTTCAATAACGCTAAAATTATTTTAAATTAGATTTGTTTTTTTATATTTTTTCTCAATGGCGGAGCAGCGCCCTCTAGAATTATTATAACGTAATATTCCATGACCATTAACAAAACAAACAAAATTTAACGCATGCGCGTATCCATCATTTCACACGTGACTTATGGAACGTCTTTAGTTCATACACAAATCTCATATAAAAATTGATAAAATATACATTTTTTCCAGAATCAGGGAAACTTTTCATATTTATAATATTGTAAAAAGCCAGTTCAGACTATTACGATCATTTAAAAATATAATAAATCTAAATCCAATAATCTCAAATTTCGATTGGATTCGAGCCGTGGAAGTTGGTTTTGGCCGTGAATGTGGCTTTTTAACCTACAAAAGAGCTGATGATCTTCAAACGGCTGAACCGATTTTCATGAAACATAGCTAAGAACACTCTCGATCAGAATACCTATCTAATAAAAGAAACACAATTGAAATCGGTTCATCAGCTTGGGCGCTACGTTGCCACAGACAGACACACAGATACACAGATACACAGATACACAGACACACAGATACACAGATACACATGTTAAACTTATAACACCCCTCTTTTTTCGTCGGGGGTTAACAATAAAATGCTTGAGTTCATGTTTTAAGAGACTTCCAAAAAGGAGGTTACTATCAAGTTACTATGTTCGTCATTTTTAAAGTCTGTGGTTCGTCTGTATGTATTTTTTATTTTCATTTAAGCACATTAAAATATTATTTAACCCTTAGTCTTCATTTCATAAAGCTAGGTCAGGTACTTCTGAAGATATTGAAGTTTTTCTAACCAACCCTGTATTTTCTTTTAGATATACACCACATACTACGCTACGTATCTTACAGACTTTTAAATAGTACATAAAACTATTGAGTCAAATAACAAATCTAAGCTAAAACTTATTTACTTGATACTGGCTAAATATGACATTGTTTCTGGCTTGTTAGCTTGCTACATTTCTCTAATCTGTGGGCTATATTCTCTTTGGTATTGCATTGCATCCATTGTATTAGTGAGGTTATAAAATACAAGACTATTTCGAAGTACCTATAGAGTTATTCATATTTATATTTAAGTGAGTGGTGTGGATAAAACATAAGTGCAAATAAAACAAATATGGAATTGGTAAGCTCTAATCTAACATTTGGAATTTGGACCATACGAACAAATCAAACATTGACAGATGGCTAGATACCTACCCAGTTTTAGGTTATTGCGATTTCAGAAAATAAATCGTATACCTATGTTGCTCTCAATAATAAATGTATTGTAGCCTTTAAATAATACTCTTAAAATGCTTGTAAAGAAATCCAATTACGCCATAATTAATTTCCTTTTCATGACTTGTTATGTACCCACATAATGAAATGAATGAATTTAGTCGTTGAGTTTAGTGTTTATCTTTCTGAAGTAGGGAACCCTGCCCCGGTACAATCTGAAACTATTGCAAGCTTGGGATGCAGTGCCGTCATTGTAGTAGCGCCACCAGGTCGCTTACTCCGTAATAAACAGGCACTAAATTACAATAATAAAAAAATAATAATGATAAAAATGTTTAGATTTTGACTTCGTTCGAGCACGAAGGAAGTTAAGGCAAAGCCATCATTTGTCCCTTATCCCCCACCTTTTTTACCTGCCAACGGCAAAGCCAAAAGGAAGGGTTATGTTTTCAGCAGTCTGTATTAAAAATCCATACATAACAATGTATATTAACTTGTATGTATCTATGTCTGTCTATTCTCAACTGAGCTGGGTATATAAACCCAGAAGAATCTGGCAAAATTATGAAGCATTAGATAGAGAGACAAGACCCACTGCAGTAGATGTTTCACATAAAAAAATGACTCATTACATTTTTGAAATAGGGTTCCATATTATTGAAAAGTGGCAGGATGTCTATGGAACCCAGTATAGTATGCATGGACCGACACGCACTTGGCCGGTTTATTTCAACAAACCTTAAAAAGGAGGAGAAATTGGTTCAGTTGTTTGGCATTTAAATCAAATAACTGGAAAAAATATGTCATCAAGTAAACAAAATTGTGTAATTTGCTTTCCTGTGAATTGTCAGTGTTGTTAGCGGTCTCGAAAATAGTCTCAGTATACTGCCTACCTTCCGGCTTGAATGATGAAACTGAGCACTGGACCTCCGTAATTAAACAATGTATCCTAGTCGCTTTATTTGGGCTTAGTGGAATTGTCATGAGATGCATTATGGCTATAAGTATACTATGTGTGGCCTTGATTGTCAGGTTCCATTGGTGGTTCCATAGAAATTACATAAAAATAGGTTCAGTAGTTTCAGAGATATATGGACTATTTACCAGCAATAAAAAAGTAGTTTAGCACTAAAAATAGTAACAAAAAAATTTTAATAAAAAAAATTGAACCAACTTGAAGAATACCTAGATGCACTAAAAGGCTAGAAATAACTAGAGACCACATAAATTCTTTAATTTGAAGTCGGTGCCTATTCAAGTAAGAATGGTTAGGTAGGTACCTAAGGAGACCTAGATTAAAGATAGTGGCACTGATTCCCAATTAAATAAATTATGTGGTCTCTAGTTATTTCACGCTTTTTAGTTCATGTAAGTTTCTTTATAGTTGGTTCAATTTTTTTTATTACTATTTACACAAAGTAAATGTAAACAAACAAAGAACCACAAGCCCCTTAAACCTATCTTCCAACCCAGTCAGTCTGCAATAGGTGACACACTGTGTTGATTAACTATCTGGAGCGGGGTTGCTTGTGGCATCACAGGGCCATGTCAATCAGGATACACCTCACCTGTGAGTGCAGCTCCATTTAAGTTATGTTGTGCATAATAATAATCTGCAAACCAAGGCTAATTATTCAACATGTTATTCTATTCTCTCATCCATCACAACACACATCATGGGACAGACCATTCAATGAGACATTTTTATAAGCTTAATTATAGAGTATAACCTACAACAGAGCTTTCATTTAGTTGTCTCCTGCCTCGCCCCAGTTGCAGGGCGGCGACACGAGCGCACTGCAGCCGCCGCTGCCGCCCCCGGTTAGCATGCCGCCGCCCGCGCCGCCGGCGCCCCTCGCTCCCGCCGCGCCCCTCGCTCCCGCCGCGCCCCTCGCTCCCGCCGCGCCCGCTGCTCCCGCCGCTCCCGCCGCGCCCGCCGCGCCCGCCGCTCCTGCCGCGCCCGCCGCTCCCGCCGCGCCCCCCGTGCCGCCCGGTAAGTGCGCCGCCGCCGCCGCCGCGGGGCGCGGCCAGCCGCTCCGGCCGCCCGCGGCCCGGCCCGGCCGCCCTCAGTGCTCGCTGTTGCAGGCCGCGCGCCGTCGCCGCCGCCCACCGCGCCGAGCCCAGCCGCCGCGCCGCCCGCCACAGGCGAGCCCCCGCTGCCTCCCCCCCACCGTCTCGATTCTAGTTCGAAACCGTCCTCAGTGATCAGTGTTTCTGCTTTCTGTTTCAGGCTAGATGTAAGTTAGGTTTTTGCTATACGCTTAGGCGTGCCGGTGACGAGTCGACTGCGGCCGCGGCGTCGGCTGCCCTCCGCCGGTCTCACAATGTACCTACTTCATTATACCGCATTGTATCCCCGCGTGCTAGTGGAGCGAACGGTCACGCGGCCGCGGCGCCGCCCGCCGCCCGCCGCCCGCCGCCGGCCCCGCGCCGAGGCGAGGCGAGGCGAGGCGAGGCGAGGCGAGGCTAGGCGAGGCGAGGCGAAGTGTGCGAGTGCGAGTGCTCGGGGCGCGGCGCCGGCGGCGGCGGTCGCGCCGCGGCCGCGGTGCCTGGTGACGAGTGAGAGGCGCGCGTCTGCGTCCACTGCCGTTTATCGTGTGGGTGTGACGGGCACCGACTTATCGGAGTTAACTTTTACAGGAGGATTCTTCGCGGCGCCCATCTACGACTTGCAGCAGGTCGGAGATGTGTTCACAGGTGAGCCTCGACCGAAGATTTTGTAAAAAGCCTCGACTCTCTCGCGCTGGGCGGTAACGCATGAACGGAATCTATTAACAAAATTATTGATCAGGCTATCCGCCTTCTAATACTCGGGGAATAAGTTATAAAGCGTTCAGTCGTTTCCGCATCGATTTCGGTGACCGCGGTACGAAACCACCGCTGTGCCGTCGCGAAGAGTGGCACTCCTCGTGTGGGAGCGACTCGCCCGCAGCTCACCCGCGGCGTGGCTGTGCTGTGCAGGTCCGGGCGCCAAGTGCTCCGCGCTGCCGGCGGTGCTGGGCGGCTCGCTGCCGCGCCTGGCCGCCGACCAGGCGGAGGCTGTGGCGCGCGCCAAGAAGTACGCCATGGAGCAGAGCATCAAGATGGTACTCATGAAGCAGACGCTGGCGCACCAGCAGCAGCAGATGGCCTCGCAGCGCACGCAGGTGCAGCGCCAGCAGGCGCTCGCGCTCATGTGCAGGTGCGTCACAGCTGGGGGGGAAGCGGGGGAGGGGGAGGTAGCGCCGCGCGCCGCCGTGATGAGAGCGATGCCGGAGGCTCCCGCCGCGCGCAGGTCGAGCCCGTGACCGTTGTGCTGAAAAGATCTGAGCGGACGCGCGGCCGCTACACTCCGCTACCGTAACGTGGCGTGAAACACCGATATTCGGTCTCACAAAGTTATATACGATATTAGGCTTCCGTATAGTAATGTGTACCTTCCATTTACGCACAGGGTGTACGTTGGATCCATATCGTTCGAGTTGAAAGAGGACACGATCCGTCAGGCATTCCTACCGTTCGGCCCGATCAAGTCGATCAACATGTCGTGGGACCCCGTCACGCAGAAGCACAAGGGCTTCGCGTTCGTCGAGTACGAGATCCCCGAGGCCGCGCAGCTCAGCCTCGAGCAGATGAACGGCGTCATGCTCGGCGGCAGGTACACGCCCGCTGTTGTAATACTACGATATCGATTCAAAATGTCACCGGGATCGGTCCCGGTTTATAATACAAGCGTGCCTTCGTTCGGGACCGTACATTTTGTGTGTTCGTCTCGCGATATGTATCTAATGACTGGGTTCAATGAAATCTTGTGACTGATAGGTACTGTGTTTATTTTATGAGATGAAATGTGTATTTAATCCATTTTTGAATGTAGGAATATTAAAGTAGTGGGTCGGCCGTCAAATATGCCGCAGGCGCAGGCGGTGATCGACGAGATCCAGGAGGAGGCCAAGCAGTACAACCGCATCTACGTCGCCTCCATACACCCCGAGCTGACCGAGGACGATATTAAAAAGTAAGAACGTTTCCTTCATTCGTGTAGTTCGACCCGCGCGATCCCGTCTCGCGCTCTAATCCACTTCCGCTTCGCAGTGTGTTCGAGGCGTTCGGGCCGATCACCTACTGCAAGCTGGCGTACGGCGCGTCCGCGCACAAGCACAAGGGCTACGGGTTCATCGAGTACGCGACGCTGGCGGCCGCGCTCGAGGCCATCGCCTCCATGAACCTGTTCGACCTCGGCGGCCAGTACCTGCGCGTGGGCCGCGCCATCACGCCGCCCAACGCGCTGGCCGGGCCGCCGCAGCCCTCCGCCATGCCCACGGCCGCCGCCGTGGCCGCCGCCGCCGCCACCGCCAAGATCCAGGCCATGGACGCCGTCGCCAGCAACGCCGTGGCGCTCGGCCTCACCAAGCTCAACGCGCTCGGCGTGTCCGCCGCCGCCGCGCTGCCCTCGCTCGCGGCCGCGCTGCCCGCCGCGCTGCCGCTGCCGCTGCCGCTGCCGCTGCCGACCGCGCTGCCGCTGCCGCTGCCGCTGCCGCCCGTCGCGGTGGCGGCCGCCGCGCCCGCCGCGCTGCCGCCGCCCGGCGTGGTGATCCCGGCGCCGGCGCGGCCGCCCAGCCCGGCCGCCGAGCCGCCTGCCGCCGCGCCCCCGCCGCGCGCTGCCGCCGCGGCCGCCGCCGCCGCCGCCGCCGCCGCTGCCGCCGCCGCCGGCTCGCAGCAGGCGGCGCAGGCGGCGCTGCAGCGCAAGCTGCTGGACACGTCCCCGGACACGCTGCAGCAGCAGGAGTCGCTGTCCATCTCCGGGCAGTCGGCGCGCCACCTGGTGATGCAGCGGCTGATGCGGCGGCGCGTGTCGCGCACCGTGCTGCTGTGCAACATGGTGTCGGCCGAGGAGGTGGACGAGGCGCTGCACCACGAGATCCAGGAGGAGTGCTCCAAGTGGGGCCGCGTGGACCGGCTCGTCATCTACAACGAGCGGCAGACCGAGGACGACGACCCCGCGCACGCCGACGTCAAGATATTCGTGCAGTTCGGCGAGCCCGACGGTCGGTGAACAAGTTTATTCTCGCTTCGAACTTGATGTCGGTCGGGGCGATCGAACGGTCCTACTCTGACGTTCGCTTCCTCCACTGACGCAACATTTATTTATTTGGTATTCGATTTCTATAACTTTTTTTTGTTGCTAGTACTGACGCTAATTATATCCGTCCATAAGTGATTCTCGAATGGCATATTATAACCTTAGTTGTTCACCCGATAATACCGAATCATGAAAAAAAAAAAAGAGTATCAAATAAGCGCTGAAAATTATAATAATTAGATTATTTTTGGAAGAAATGTTCACCCAATATAATGTTATTCTAAATATTATAATTTATATATTTTTTTAAATTATTTATTTAGTTTGGAAAAAAACTATTTGGTGTTTTAATTATTTTTAAAGCACAATATAAATATTAAAAAGGTAGATTAACATGTCATCGTGAACATTTACTTATACGTTTTGGGTGGTAAGTTTTTTTTAAGGTTCTGCTAAAGTTTGATATACATGTCATAAGTAACCGTGTGTCGGCTGTAACGCGTTGGTCCGGCCCGCAGAAGCGAACGCGGCGGCGAGCGCGCTGAACGGCCGCTACTTCGGCGGGCGCACCGTGCGCGCCGCGCTCTACGACCAGGACCTGTTCGACCACGGCGACCTCTCCGGGTAGCTGCGGCCCGCTGCTACACCCACGCCTAGTTTATAAGCCCTAAGTGACATGAGATGAAGCGAGATTTAAAATAAAATATTACTCCTTAATCAAGCATTCTCATTCTGTCCCGCATTAGAATGTATTATTTGTTCCAAGTGTCTATTGATCATGGCACTAAGCACGTATCATGACACTTGGCTTAGCTGGCACCGACATCAAATAGTAGTAGTAGATGAGTGGATAGCGCCTATAATAATTATATTAATTTACTTTTCGCTGTTGAGTGCCTATTTGTGGTTGTGAAGTCGGTTTTTTTTTCATAAATTATTTACCCTTTTTCACTGCTGAGTAGTTCCCTTGCCGGAAGTCAACCCTGGGTGCGTCAGCCATGTCATGATGGAATTTTTCAGGGTATTATCTATATTAATAATTCCGTCAAGGGGTACGGTAGACTCGATTGAAACCATACCAAAATAGTAGAACATAAAAATATAATGATTTGGAGTCGACAACATATATCCGCAAAATTCGGATTGTCGATTATTTTGTTAAATTCTAATGGTGCAAATGGAAATCGCCATATTGGCAGTTCAGTCAAGTCCGGCATTAAAAAGTAGCCTATGTCCTTCCTCAGGCTCTAGACTATCTGTGTATTAAATTTCATTGAAATCGGTTCAGTAGTTTTGGCGTGAAAGAGCGACAGACAGACGGACAGAGTTACTTTCGCATTTATAATATTAGTAAGGATTAGTAAGGATAAAGGGATAAAGTACTTAGAATTTGACAATATATGCTGGACACGGCGGGGAACACTTCTATCACTGTCACTATTGTCACTAATGTCATTGATTAAAATCAGCCGTTGAATATTGAAAGCTGGACACGTCAGAATTACATGATCTAAATTGGCGTTATCTTGTGAACAGTGGGAACATCGGCTATTGTGGACAATGTTAAGTCTATATAGAATCACATTGGGCCTGACTCAATGGAAAGAGGCCATTAACACAAAAAAAAAAAAAAGTTTATATAGGTGAGCAGGTGTTAAGCAATGTCCTAACCGCATACGGGAAACAATGGTGAAGAATTTTCTATCAATATAATCAAATTTGTTAAACCAAGGCTTCATCGGAATCTCACCTTGAATTTCAGCATACCATTTGCCTTTAGTTTCGAGAGTTATTGCCCCGCATTGGTTCCATAAATGTTTATTTGAAACGTTAAAGTAGTTATAGTAATCTGTAAATGGGACTTTTAAAATCTCTGTATGGTCTTCGTTGTGATCCATATGTGTTACTCTGTCAACAACTTCATTTCCGTAAATGCCACTGTGAGAAGGCACCCATAAGAATTCTACATTAATGTCTTTCTCAACAAATAGCTTCCATAACATCTTTCTAATATCAAAAATTAAATAATTTAGTTTAAAAGAAATATTTACATTTGACAATGCAGAAATAACACTCTTAGAATCTGATACTATTAGAACACTTTGTACATTATTTTTAATATGAACTAATGCACAGTAGATGGCATAACTTTCAGCTGTGAAAATACTGCAAAGCTTAGTGTCAGTGATGACACAGTGTTCTCAGTGTGTTAATTTATGAGGGTTTATTCGAAATACCTATTAAACTAGGTGGTCCATATTTTTAGAGAAAGAAGAAGAAGCTTTTAGAACAAACAAATTCAGTGCTCATGTTTTTTTCGTATTCATTTTATTTAGTTTTCTTTGCATAGTGATTTATGGATTAAGGCTAAAGCGCCCATCTTCCCGCGAAGTCCAAATTTTTTGAGGTTTTTTAGAAATGTTTCAAAATCTGATAATAATAAAAGGCACATTTTGTAATTCGCGAAAAAGACCGTGTGCAGTGCATTTATTAATATATCCAACTTACTCTAAAAAATTTCAAGAACGACAGCTATCCAGATAATCTGGCAATTTTTGTATATATTTAGTGATTTACTAGTATAGCATATATTCGTATAGCATCGTTCTATGTGTTTAATACTTAATTATAATACATTAAAGCTGCAAAAGTTTTTATAAACATTTTTTATTTAAAATCATCTTTGATGACTTTGAAAACAATGATGAAAAACAAAAAAGGCATTATTTTTATGATATACTTACGATTTCCGGCATGATGTTTGTACTTAAGGTGAAGGCGCCTGTCTAGCCCGCGAAATTCAAAATTTTCGAGTATTTTTATAGTTTATCCAAAATCTGAAAACATTTAAGACAACATTTTGTGATTTGCGAAAAACACAGTATGCAGTGGGTTTATTAATACATTTATTTTACTCTAAATATTATCACGGTGGATATGATACTAGTAAATCACTAAATATACAAAAAGCTCTAGCGCTAAAGGTGTGTTAGTCATTGTAACGGTCTTTCCCCGCGCCAGACGCATGCCGCCGCAGGCCGCGGCATGTGTTGCTGGACCCCCCCGACCAACTCACCGCTCTCCTAGACTCAGAAGTCGAGGAGAACGACACACGCACACTCCCCACCAGACACCGACCTCGCCGGCGAGGTCGACGTACCCCCGCTTCCGCTAGAAGGTGCGTCTACTTACCTAGACACACCTTGGCACCCGACAAGCCCGCTGAGTTTCTTGCCGGATCTTCTCAGTCGAGGTCGCGTTCCGATCCGGTGGTAGATTTACCCTCACCACCTCTTCTGGCAGCGGCCTAAGCCGAGGTCGTGTCCCTTGTGGCGCCCTTGAGCTAGCCCCCCTGCCCCTCTGGCTGGAGCACATTTGCGCGCGCCCTCTTTCCGGGTGAAGTTGTTATGGCCACTCTGGCCAACAACATATAGTCCATAAAAAAACGTCCGTCTAGGGACGCCCGAAAGAAGCGAAGCTTTACAGAAGATATTAGGTATATTATTAGTGGCGTGCATAAAGTTTTGAAACAGGGTAGGCAAAGTGTAACATAAAATAAATGAAATAAGGCATAGGTACCCATCTACCTGCCTGGGTAGGTACCTTGAATTATGTCTCGCTTGCTTATTCCAGATTTTCATTTAGGTTATCGTACCTTTGATAAAAGAAGTAAAGGATACCGCATGTTAGTACACGCAATGTTCCACCAAAAAATACGCATGATTCAAAATTCGCGCAGTCGCCCGCTAGTCTACAATCGACCATTGACACAAGAGCTGTCAAAACCGCGGCGTAAAATAATGAAAAAAATACCGGTTTGCATCATTAAAACATGTAAAAGTGAGAACTGGAAGCATAAGAAAGCGAATGGCATTTCATTTTATCAGTGAGTCCCCCTAAAAATACAATATTTTACAAGAAAAAGTAAAATTTATATTTTCATACATTCTATGTAGTTGGAGAATGTTTCGTAGAAAACGGTTTATTGCGCTCTCCACAAACTTAACTTATACGCACTACTAGGTACAGTAATATTTGTTACACACAAAACTTCCAAATCACATAGCAGTCGCATAGTCGTCCAATATAGTCGCTTACCAAGTGTCATCCTATATTCCTCTTAGGTTTTTTTTTGGGTTAGGTTAGGTTAGGTTTTTTTTTTTTTTTTTTTTTTTAATGGTTGTGCACAGAGTGTGCACAGCCGCCGCTTTTCCCCGGACATGATCCAGGCCCTTGTCTTGTTTTTTAGTTCTTTATGTTAGGGTATTTTCTTTTCCCTTGGGTAAATAATTTTTTCAGGCATGTATTATTTTAATATATGTATAGGTATATCATTTTTTGGCTTATAGTACTATTAGTACATAAAAATTTCTATTGCGGCATGTTATGGTTAAAATATCAAATAGAGTTAACAGTGGTTTTCGGTTACATTTACATTTTGCTCTAAAGAGATTAATACAATTTTGTATATCATAATTTACAATAAGATTATAAGTTCATATCAATGAAAGTGTAGAATTTGTAGAGTTTTAATTGTATTGTATAATTTAATAAAATGGTGTATTTGGTCAAATTAAAATAAAATAAAATCGAAATATCAAAATTTGTTAAGAATAATTAAAATAATTAAAATAAAATTGAATAATTGAATTAAAACTGGATAAAATTGAAATTGAATGAGATGAATATTAAATAAGAATTTGATAAAATGGTTTTGGTTTGTGCCGGCGAACGCGACACATGTTGTGTGTGTTGTGATGTGTGTGTTTATGGCCTTGTTCAGTTTCATGTACATTGTTTTTATATTCTCATGAGTATAATATATGTGACACTATTTATGACAAGGCCATAAACGTGTGTGTAGATGTGGGAGTGTTTTATGTAGAGTGTGTGTTTTGTATTGTGTTTTTGTGTGTGTGCGGATTGTATGTAAGCACAAATGCATCCGACAACACCTTAGTGTTGTCGTGTACATTTGTGTGGTGTGATGTGCTGTGCTTTCAAGTGCGGCCTGGATACTCTCCAGACCAACATTGCACAGAATGTGGCTGTCAAATAATATTTGTACGGGTTCCCAGGTCGCACTTGAGAGTGTTGTGTGGGTTACATGTTGTGAGTGTTTGTGCAAGTATTTGTGTTGATTTGTGCCGCGTCCGAGTGTATATGGCACCAGTTGCACGCCCGCGTCGACCTCAGCAATACGCGACGCTCGACCGCGCGATGTCGTCCCATTTCTTCCTGATTGGACAGTCCCCGCTGAAGGCAGTGTGCCCGGTGTCTTTGCACTTGCTGTTTGTGCAGTTTTTGCAGTTTGGTTTGTCGCCCGCGATATACCGCGGGCAGTCTGCACGTGGGTGCGGGGCGCCGCAGAAGCTGCAAAGGTCTGTAGTTTCTTTGCAGCTTCTGCGACCGTGCCCGTAACCCAGACACCGGGTACACTGCACGAGCGGGGACTGATCCTCGACCGGCACCCTCTGCAGGTCGATGTGGACCTTCCCCACCGACGTCAGCCTCTGCCACATCTTGGGAGGCACCTGGAGGACGACGTGACACTCTAAGGGGTTTCTCGCCTTCCTCCGGTACCTCACCACGACGGCGCTGAAGTCGGCGTCGGTGAGGTCGGCCAACCGATCTACATTTTGGGTCCGCAAGGACGCCAGGATGTCCTCGTCCGTGTTGTACGACAGGACATCCCTTATTATGACCAGCGGGTTTTTGTTCAGCGCCTCCGCAACCTCCAGAGTCCCGGTGGTCTTGAGCTTGGCTGCCATTCTGGTCAGCTCATCCTTGCTGGAGCAGCTCAATACCACCTTTTGGTCTCTGACCTTGCGGACGCGCTGGACTTGAAAGCCGCTGGTCTTGGCGTCAAGCGCGGTGCGGACCCGTCCGAGCACATCCTCGCTCGTGTCCATCGCCTCACGGGAGGACACGATTATCGAGTGATGGCTCGGTGGGGGGGCCGGTCGTATGGGGGCGGCGGGGGCGGCGAGCGTCTCGGTGTATGTGGAGGTGGTGGGTTTCAGTTCCGGGATCTGGGTGCTGATGACCGCGGTGGTCTCCCTGATGGCCAACACCTCGGTCATCAGCTCCTCATGTTTGTCCCGGATTTCCTCCTTCTGGACCTCTCTAATCTCCTTTTGGAGCTTGGTGTTTTCGGCAAGCAGCTTGCTGTTTTCAGCAAGCAGCTTGCCGGCCTCCACCAACCTCTTGTTGAGCTGGTCCAGCTCCACCTTCCTCTCCTCCCCCGAGTCCTTCTGTCCTTCTTCCTGTTTTTTCCCCTCTCTCTCTTTGCCCCCTCCCTTTTCCAGTTCCGCCTCCTTAACTAGCTGGTAGAGACGCTCCACTGCCGCCACCACCTCATTTTTAATCTCCGTCTTGAGATTTCTAGAGTTGCCGAGGTGGAGCTTAGCCTTATTCAGGCACGCTCTCGCCTCGGCAACTCTAGACGGGATTTTGTGCAGTGGTGGTGGTGGTGGCGGGCTTGTTGGAGCGTCTGTCGACGACCCGCCTGGTGCAGCCCTGCTGCCCGTTTTTGGCTTGGTCGTCGCTGGGGCCGTGGTCGGTTTAGGGAGGGGTTTGGGGTTCGCCGACTCGCATTCCCCTAGACTGCGTCTAGTGTTTTGGGTCTGGTCGTCGGCTGCTTTTGGTTTCTGTGGGGAGGAGGACGCCCTCTGGGTCTTCTTCACGGGCGTGCGCATGCCAAACATCCTGCTATAATTCATATAAATTTCCTAAAGGTATTATATGTATAATGTAAATGTAAATGTGTATAATTTGAATTATGTGGTCAATTTGTAAATAATATAAATTAAAATACTTAAATCTAGGTCAAAAGGGACAATAATAGGTCGGATTAAAAATAGAATAACATAAAACAATAAAACAGGGTCAATATAACAGCTTAAATCTATGTCAAAAGGGACAGTAAAAACTTAATTAAAAATTTGGAATTGTGTTTGCAAAAGTTGCCTGGTGCAGCCTACCAGATGGCGGTAAAAGCACCTACCGATCATACAAGTGGCGCCCCTGGCGTCAAAAAATGTCCCTAGCTCCTATTGGGGCCACTCGAAGTGTGCAGAGCTAGGTGGCTGACCAAAAGTTGTGGTCCCGTCGCCGCCAGGTGGCGGTAAAAGCACTAGTGTGCTTTTAGCGCCTCTGGTACCAGGTATCGTGCAACTCTGGCGGAGCTGGAACTCGGTCTGGATAATGTACAATTGTCCTAGGACAAAACACAGTCAAATACTTAGAGCTAGGGAGTAAAATATAATAAGTGTCAACTTAAATCTAGGTCAAAAGGGACTATACAATAAATTAAATTAAAATGTTCGTTATGTTGGCCGCCGCTGGGTTAGCCAACTTCCTATAATGTAAGGGTACAAAATTTTACATAAACCTACGTCAATAGGGCAGTCACATGAGGCCTTACGGCTAATACCTTATTGATAATGTTTTTATTCACCTCCGTCAGGTGGCGCTGCAGTCGGCCAATTGTGTTGTCGGCTATCTGCCGCCAAGGGGCGCTGGCTCTGCCGCGACCGCACACACTCTCAAGAAGGAGGCGGGGCCTGCGGCAGTGACGATGCTGTGGCTACAGGCGCACACACTGACACTCTTGTGGTGCACCGGAGTTGTTCCCTATTGGACGCTAGATGTCGCTAGTTGTGTCTTGGTTTTGTATCAATTTTTGACAACTTTCAGGACCTGTATCTTCAGATTCCTTGTCTGAAAATTAAGTCTGACGACGTGCAAAACCGTTTTGAGGGGTCCTCCTTCGAGTCCCACCCCAAGAATCAGGACAAAGGCCAGCACAAAAAAGCAGTTTTTCAAGTTACGTGTATGTTTACCACGTTATCTGGCCGGTTCTGCGGTTCGTGGTAAAATATTTTTTCTGTTTTATAGCTGGCGTTCGGAGGTCACACACAGGAAAAATATGAGACCTGGAGTATGTTGTTCCTGTGGAAACACTCTATCCAATGCTATAAATTTTGGGGGGGGGTCCCATACAAAAAACACAAATGGGGGGGGACACACACTTCTGAAAATCCAGTTTGTAACCGCAAAAAGCGAAAAGCTCAGCGGTTATTCTCTTTGCTGAGATATAGTTTACAGGATCCTGTAGAGGGATCGATTCTCTATATTATTAACACTAAAAAAGTATATGTCACTCATCTAGTTCAAAAGTTATTGGCTCTGAATAGTCGCAAAGTCGATAAAAAACACAGGAAATGTTGTTTTTCTGGCTTTTATTTCGCCGTCACTTAACCTAGAGAAAAAATAATTATATATCTGAGATGGGCTCGGTTAGGGCTTTCTAGCCGTACTAGTCTCAATGTTGTCAGATTAATTTTGTCACACTCCAATTTCGGAAGGTTGTCACAAAAAGTGTATTTTCTCAGTGAGTACAAGGCTTTATATTACAAAGGAGGTGTCCTTTAATAAAGAGCACTTAGGCGCACAGGATTGCACAATAAAAAGTAGTGGTCATCGATTTACTTTTCGAGATAAAGGTCAGAAACTAAAAGTCGGAAAATTTTTCCACTAAACTTAAGATTGTACTCACAGTTTTTCACTGATATTAATAAAAAATATGTCAAATGAAAGGTCTCTCTGAGACCTATTCACTGGTATAAGTCACTGTCTTCTATATTGCACTAACACTAAATTGGAGTCACTATCTCACTGTTGACCGCTTTTCGTGGGAGAACTTTCGTCCTGGAAGCTCGATCACCACGAAAATTGGTTCGCCAGGTAGCCCTTGCCAAGCGCCGTCAAATAAGCCGCAAATCACGAAAATCGGAGCACTTTTCGATTTTTCCCGAATTAAAAACGCGGAGCGAGTTAAAAACCGATCTGGTCGCTACGGGAGCGTGATTGCGACTGGGTTAGGTTTTTTTTTTTTTTTTTTTTTTTTTTTTTTTTTTTTTTTTATTTAGTGACTGTGCACCAGAGTGCACAGTCTGCCGCTTTTCCCCTGATATTATCAGGGACCTTGGTAGGGTAATAATTTTTTCAGGGCATGTTTTTATTTTCAATGTACAGGTAAATCCGTAACAGTTGTACGTCTTATCGTTTTACAATACATAGCATTTCCATTGATGCGGCATGTTGTATATAAATCAACAATAGTTTGGTTAAAATTACATTGTAATTCGCTTCGTTGATATAATTTTGTATAATAATTATTTTTATAAAATTGACTTACAAATTAAAATACAGTTTAAAATCATCATAATAGTGTAAAATTGTAAACTTGTAGATGTGGTGTAAAATGCAATATAATAATGTTTGGTAAAATTGGGAATTAAAAATTTAAGAATTGGAATTATAATTTAGTTTAAAATTTAATTAAGTTAAAATTTAATAAAATAAAGTAAAATAAAGTTGCATAAAATTGAGTAAAATCGAATAAAATTGAATGAAATTGAATAAGTTTGAATAAAATGTTCTTGGTTTTAGCTTTACCGGCGAAGGCGACACGTGTTGTGTGTGTTGTGGTGTGTGTGTTTATGGCCCTGTTCAGTTTCATGCACATTTTTGCTGTATTCTAATGAATAAAGTACAATGTTACACTATTTATGACAAGGCCATAAACGTGTGTGTAGGTGTGGGAGTGTTTTATGTAGAGTATGTGTTTTGTATTGTATTTTTGTGTGTGTGCGGATTGTATGTGTATACAAATGCATCCGACAACACTTTAGTGTTGTCGTGTACATTTGTGTGGTGTGGTGTGCTGTGCTTTCAAGTGCGGCCTGGGTACTCTCCAGACCAACATTACACAGAATGTGACTGTCAAATAAAATTTGCACGGGTTCCCAGGTCGCACTTGAAAGTGTTGTGTGGGTTGCGTGTTGTGGGTGTTTGTGCAAGTACTTGTGTTGGGCTGTGTCGCGTTTGTCGGGTACGCCTTGATTGTTTGGCACCTGTTGCACGCCCGCGGCGACCTCAGCAGTACGCGACGCTCGACCGCGCAATGCTGTCCCACTTCTTCCGAATGGGACAGTCCCCGTCGAAAGCGTTGTGCCCGGTGTCTTTGCACTTGGAAGTTGTGCAGTTCCTGCACTTTGGCATACCGCCCGCAGTATAGCGCGGGCAGTCTGCACGGGGGTGCGGGTCGCCACAGAAGCTGCAGAGATCGATAGATTCTTTGCAGCTTCTGCGGCCATGCCCGTACCCCAGACACCGGGTGCACTGCACCAGGGGGGACTGGTCCTCGACCTCCACCCGCTGCAGATCGACGTGGACTTTCCCCGCCGACGTCAGCCTCAGCCACATCTTGGGAGACACCTGGAGGATCACGTGGTTCTCGAGAGGGTTCCTCGCTCTCCTCCGGTATCTCACCACGACGGCGCTGAAGTCGGCGTCGGTGAGGTCAGCCAGTCGATCTGCGTTTTGGGTCCGCAGCGACGCTATGATGTCCTCGTCGGTGTTGTAGGCGAGGACATCCTTGATGATCACCAGCGGGTTCTTGTTGCGCGCTTCTTCCACCGTAAGGTCGCCCGTGGTCCTGAGCTTCTCAGCCATCTTGGCTATCTCCTCCTTGGTGGAGCAGCTCAGGACCACTTTCTGGTCTCTGACCTTACGGACGCGCTGCACCTGAAACCCGCTGGTCTTTGCGTCGAGCGCTGCGCGGACCTTGCCGAGCACCTCCTCGCTAGTGTCCATCTCCTCCTGGGAGGACACTATGATGGAGTGGTGGCTCGGTGGGGTGGGGGGTCGTGTGGGGGCGGCGGGCGCGGCGAGCGTCTCGGCGTACGTCGGGGCGTTTGGAGGTGAGGCAGCCGCAATGTTGGCGACTTTTTCGATGACGGCTTCAGTGGCCGATCTTGAGGCCCGAAGCTCCGTCATCAATTCTTCGTGGCGCCTTTCTCCCTGGCTTATATGTTCCCCGGCCCCCATTATGCGGTCCATTTGGTTCCTAATGTCTTCTGACGCCGTCCTTGTCGCCAGCAGCTCTGTCATGACTTCTTCATGTTGAGCGTTTCCGGGGCCCTCGTTTTGTGAGTGTTCACTGTTTTTCCATGCGTCGTTAAGATCGACCATTTGTCCGCTGGTAAATTCGACCGTGGCTTGTAACCCCGCTATTTCTTCGCGTACGTCTTCGTACAAATTCAAATTCAAATTCAAATTCAAAATTGTTTTTATTCATGTAAGCCAACAAAGCATTTATGAATAGTCAGAATCTACCACCGGTTCGGAATGCTGCTTCCACTGAGAAGAGCCGGCAAGAAACTCAATGGTTACTCTTTTCAATGAATGAAAGATAGTGTACATTCTCAGGAACAGCATAAAAAAAAATAATATGAGCAGGCAACACCATTGCCACTAAATAGCTAATAGTAAATAATAATCATATATGTAATAATGTAAATCAAATGAGAATGCTAGTTTAGTGTGATGTGCATACCTACTCATACTTACATCAAATGAAACGTTTACGAACCAAATAATAATTGATAAAACAGGGGTGGATATTATGATAATTGCTTTGGTGTGATGCCTTCCATGCTAAGTAAATAAATAGTATTTAACGACAATGTTGTTAAGAGGAAAGTGAGTGGACCAATCCCCGCAAGCAGCGCCCGCGCACGAGCATGACTTGAAAAGCGGCATCACTCTCCTCAACCATAATAGAGGGAAGAGGGTGACCCGCTCCACAAAGCCACCGCAAACAAGGACATTGAAGTGAGCATGACCAACACCTCACCTCAGAGACAACAGTTCAGAAAGGATAATAAGCATGAGGCAAGACCCGCTACAATTAGACATAAATATTACTTTGTTAAAATTATATTTAAAGTGGCTACATGATGCCCATATTTTAAAAGGAAACATTTGTGTCAAATATGTCAATAGTGCTAGATTAAGAGAAGGAAGAGGGAAAATATAGGAATGAACCATAACAAAAGATTCTAGTTATTCCCGTTCCGGTGGAGCTGGACCAGCACCTAGCCAAGCATCTTTATCTTTCAAATAATCGTCTAGTGTGTAGTAAGCCTTCCTGCATAGCGTACGTTTTACACACGTTTTGAATTTGGATTCACTAAGACTGATAATGCTTAACGGTATTTTATTATAGAACTTAACACAGTATCCCATGAAAGATGTGTGAATTTTTGCTAGCCGAAAGTGTGGTTGATCCAATTTGTCCTTATTTCTAGTATTATAACGATGACTATTACCCAGCTTTTTAAATAGATGTAAGTTTTTTCTGGTATACATTATGTTCTCATAGATATATTGACATGGAACAGTCATAACATTTATTTCCTTAAACAGTTCCCTCAGCGAATCGCGACTTCCTAAATTATAGATGGCCCTAACGGCCCTCTTTTGTAAAATAAAAACCGATTCGATGTCAGCTGCTCTGCCCCACAATAGTATACCATACGACATGACACTATGAAAATAACTGAAATAAACTATTCTTGCAGTTTCGACATCGGATAGCTGTCTGATTTTTCTGACAGCGTAGGCGGCGGAGCTGAGCCGCTTAACTAAAGCTGTTATATGTGGGCCCCACTGTAATTTAGAGTCAAGCGTTATACCTAAGAAAACAGTGTCATTAATAAATTCAAGTTTTTCTGTATTTAATACTACATCGCATTCACTACTTCTTACATTAGGTAATGAGAATCTTACACATTTAGTTTTTTTACTGTTTAATACCAAATTATTAGTAGTGAACCAGTTATGGACTTGAACAATAGCATTATTCACGTCGTCCAAGTTATTTACATGTCTACCTACTTTAAAAATCAAAGAGGTATCATCAGCAAATAACACTATTTCTGCCCTTCTCTGTATTATCTGCGGTAGGTCATTAATATATACTAAAAATAAGAAAGGGCCTAGAATTGATCCTTGAGGAACACCCATTTTTACTATAGAGCCTAAAGATTTAACACCATTTATTTGAACATTTTGCCTTCTGTCCTCTAAATATGATTTTACAAGTTGGAGTGCTCCATTTCTAACACCGTAATGTTCCAATTTCAGCAAAAGTATTTCATAATTGACGCAATCGAATGCCTTTGAGAGGTCACAAAAGATACCAATTGCATCCTGTGAGTTTTCCCATGCGTCAAATATATGCTTAATCAAGGTTACACCGGCATCGGTAGTACAACGGCCTTTGGTGAAACCATATTGTTGATCATGCAGGATGTTGTTTGCGTTAAAATGATGTAACATTTGGGTAAGCATTATCTTTTCAAAAATTTTACTAAAAACTGGCAAGACGGATACTGGTCTATAGTTATTAGGGTCTCTACTATTACCGGATTTAAAAAGGGGGATTACTTTACTGTATTTCATTAAATCCGGGTAGACTCCCTGATCAACACACTTATTAAATATCATGGCCAAATAGGGCGCCACGGTATTAATAATAATTCTACATGATTTTACAGACATTCCCCAAAGATCTTCGGTGGGTTTAATTTTTATTTCACTAAAGGCTTTCATGATAGACCGAACGTTAATGTAGACGAATTTAAATTCCATAGGACACGCCGCTATGTTACTTTTAAGAAGTGTAATTGAAAGTGAAGGTGAGCAGTTTAAAGACTCTGTTGTTTTCACAGGGACGTTTGTAAAGAACGTTTCAAATTCCTGTGCTACATCAGAGTCTGAATTAACAAGACCACGCGAAGTCTCTAGCGTGAAATCTGTATTTAGTTTTTTGGTTTTACCAGTTTCACTATTAACTATATTCCAAGTGGTCTTTATTTTATTATCAGAGGCCTTAATTTTTTGCCTAATGTACATCGATTTAGCCACCTGACATATTTTCCTAAACAATTTTGAATATTTAGTAACATACTGAGTAAGAACTGCATTGTTAAACTGGGCTTTTAATTCATAAAGCTCAAATAGCCTTACTCTACTCCTACGTATACCTATGGTGGCCCAGTCACTAAAAGTGAACTTTGGTTTTAAGGTTTTAGATTTAATCGGAAAAAAAGTATTAAATTCTGTATGTACTACTGAAAAAAAGTCGGCGTAAAGTCTATCAGGATCATCTAAGTTAAACTTGGGAACACTTAATTTGTTGCATAGACTGTCATTATATTTCTGTAAGTTCCGAGATGTTACATTTCTACTTTTTATTTTTATATTTGTTAAATTTATGGCAGAATTAAAGGTGACGTTTTGACCACTATGATCTGACGGCAAGTGATTTACTACTGCTTTATCTAAATATTCACAACTACAGAAGACATTATCTATACAAGTCGCAGAAGTAGAAGTTACTCGCGTTGGTTCACAAAAGACGTGCGTTAAGTTAAACGCTTTGAATAGGCCCAATAGTCTAGCAGTATAGCTGGTTTCTTCCAAAATATTGATATTAAAATCACCACAAACTATAATTGACTTGTTGCTTACAAATATTTTTTTTAACACATCTTCCATTACTGATTCAAACATACCAAAATGCTGAATATTTGGGGGTCTGTATACACATACAACAATGTGCTTATCCAGCTCAACACAGGAAATCTCAATAATCTGTTCCACCGAAAGTCCAACTATATCTTTTCTTTCTTTAGACTTAATAATTTTCCTAAGTAATATTAATGTACCACCATGAAGCCTGGATTTGCGGTTATAACAACTTACAACTGTGTAATTCTCATAATTTATTAACATTTCATGCTCTTTAAGCCAATGCTCGGAAATACAAACAATATCATATTGAGATTTTTCTAAATATAATTCAATTTCTAACATTTTTGAACAAAATCCTTGTATATTTTGACTAAATAATCTTAACGTGCCCGGTCTCTCTTCCTTCCTATAATCTGCACACGTTTGTGATATGCCAGAGATACTAGAATGCATCTCTATTGTCGCCCTCGGGAGTTTAAACAATCAATCACAGCATTATTCGAATAACTAAATAATACTGATTCGTCTTCTAAGCTAGATTTTGTTGTTTTATCAACAACAAAGTTAATATTATACGCTATCAATGTAGCAATCATTTGTTTATATCTCTTAGGAATAAACATATTTTCCTGCGTCAGTTTGAAGCCGCAAATAAATTTATTTGTGTCAAAAAATAAGATATTATCATTATGCCATGATAAAGTGTACATTAAATTATTCAGATACTGAATATATCTATTTTGTCTATCTGACAACAGGTCAGAATAAGGTAGGGCACATAACATAAGCTTCCCTACGTTCAATTTTAATAACGTGTCAACACCATCTACAATGTCCTTCTTTTTAAGTCCAAAGCTATTACCTAGCAGTATAACTACAGTAGTCTTCTTATCAACTTCTGCCTGAGCAATTTTTTGTATTAATAATTTATAAGGCAGGTTATCATAACAGAAATTAGTAGCTTTATGAGTAAGCCTACAAGTTAACAATGACCCGAGACCTACACCTAGCCGGTCTGAAAAAATCAGTGTTTTGTTATCACTGTTTTCCTTGATACAGCGTTCTACCGGAAGAGTTGCCTCAGGAATTGGTTGAGGTTCAGGATCAGACAACGAGAGGGCGCAGTTGAAGGAGAGATTATTCGTCAAAGACTCATACCTCTCAGCATTGTACCGCACTAGATCCATCAGCTCACTAGCCTCGCGCATGCGCTCGCTCAGTTGTGTTTGAGCAGCTTCATATTTGTTAAAAATATCATTAATTGAAATTTCTCGTAATAGCAACTCATCCCGTAAACGCTGTGTATCAACATCATAAATAGACCTACTGTATTCTAGATCATGTGTACATGACTCTAATCTATTTATTAAGTGCATACGTTCTCTTCTGAGAGATGTATTTGTTTTAAAATAATGTTGCTTATTTAATGCCTTTTTTGTTTTCTTAATAAAGTTCTTAATTTTTAGGTATTTTTTAATTTTATTAACACTTTTAAAGTGAGGACGAATGTTGGTATTGGTGTCGTCACTAGTCAAGTCAATTGTGACCGACGGCAGGTTACACACTGAGCTGGATTCACCACATACCACTAGCTCATCATACAGGCTATGGGTAGATATAACCTGCTTATCAATTTGAGTGGATTGCAAGTTGGTTATAACCTCATGGGCTTCACTCAGTTGAGACTCGAGTTCAACAATACGTTTTAGAGCCAGCTCATGTGCATCACTACACTGGTCAAAATTTGATACAATTGCCCGGACTTGCTGGTATTGGTCGAGTACATCCATATGTTGGATATGTAACTCAGCCAACTCATTCTTAAGCTCGGTGTTTTTATCTATAATTTTCTTCACTTCCACCTCGCTGTCATCTCTCTCCTGCAGCAGTTGCTGACACAGGTTCTTGGAGGACTGCAGCTCTTTAAGAGTTGCCCTCAGCTTATCCTCCATGTCGCGAGTTGTAGCTCTGCGGGTCATCATTTTGGATTTTCAGGGGAGTCTGAAAAATGAAGACAGATGGATAAGTGTCAAGTAAAGTAAAGAACAGATAAGGAAAGGTGAGCTGATGTAAAAAATAAAAAAAAAATAAAAAAACTATGAAGGACAAAAAAATATAAAGGACAACTATTATTAAATTTAGTGAGCAAGTATGAAATTTACTAGGTCGAATACAGTTAAAACAGGCTTGGTAATCTAAAATTGGATTAACTATTTATTAAAAAAGTATTGAAATGAGTTATTCTTGGTTATTCGGTTGATTACAAGGAGAAGTTATTGATGCAGTATAACCTCAAAAAGTAAGAAATGTTGTTAGTGGATTAGTAAGTGTGATAAGAAAAGATACAATTGAACACTATGTAAATTATAATAATGTTATTTGTGTAGTGTTATTGTCGTGTTTTATGTCTGTGGCGAATGTTTTGTCATCTATTTTGTTTCCACTATATGTCAGTCAAACAAAAGGAGACAAACGATGCCAATGAGTATATTGGACGAAACTCACGGATGTGAGTCGTGTTAATATGTTGTGAAGTATGTAATTGCAGACTTTAAAGGAATTAAAAACAATACTCCCCGGGATTATAAGGAAAAAATTCAAATCCAGTCCGTTGACTTCCTCAGGTTGACAGCTGGTCGTAGTTTTATCAATATTTGTTGATATTTCCACAACAAAACACGTCACTAACACTTGTTATCGTAAAATACACGTAACTGATTGTAAATACACCGTAATTAAAAGCTTAAATCTATTTTAATAATTAATTTACAAAAGATCGTTTCGGGATACGACCGGTGGCCAGTGTTGCCACACAAAAAAAAAAAGAAGATGTACTTTCTTCCTACGGTCGCCTCCTGCCGTCTTTGTTCTTCTAGCATCCTGTCTTGCTTTTCTACTACTTCTTTGAGCAGTCTCTCGTTCTCCTGCAGAAGTGCGGTATGGTCCTCTATCTGCTTCTGCAGGGTAGAGGCGTCCAGGGTGACCACTCGACCTTCTTTGGTCTGATGTTCGACCAGGCCCTTTTCCCCGTGTCCGGACTCCACGAGTTCGACTATCATCCGGTATAGCCGGTTTATAGCGGTCAACACCTCCGTCTTAATCTCCGTTTTGAGATTTCGCGAGTTGCCGAGGTGCAGCTTCGCCTTGTTCAGGCAAGCTCTAGCCTCGGCAACTCGTGACGGGGGTGTTGGTTCGTGGGTTGGGCTTTTTTGTTTCTCCGCCGATGTTCTGCGGGTGGCCCCGGTTTTGGTTTCCGGTGTGGGGGTGGTCCTTTGCGTGCTGCGTCGGCTCTCTCTCGCCTCGGCTTCAGTTGTTGGGCTGTCCAGCAGCCTTTCCTCTGGGACCGGGACGGGGGCCTCCGTTCTGGTGGTGGGCGCGGCGGCGGGTTTCTTGATGGGCGTGCGGTGGCCAAACATTTTCAATTTTATTTTTAAAATTTAAGCTTAAACTGTAGGGATTTTTTATAAATGTCAATAATATCAATAATAGTGTAAAAGTGTATAAAAGTCAGTATAGTTACAATATAAACTTAAATCTAGGTCAAAAAGGACAGTCAAAATTAATAATAAAATAAAAAACACAGTCAAAATGAACACAATAAAGCTTAAAACTAGGTCAATAAGGACATAAATGAGTTAATAGAGATTTAACAATGTTTCCAGAAAGTTTCCAAAACAGTCTACCAGGTGGCGGTAAAAGCACCTACCGATCATACAAGTGGCGCCCCTGGCGTCAAAAAATGTCCCTAGCTCCTATTGGCCACTCCAAGTGTGCAGAGCTAGGTAGCTGACCAAAAGTTGTGGTCCTGTCGCCGCCAGGTGGCGGTAAAAGCACTAGTGCTTTTAGCGCCTCTGGTATCGGAACCCGTTCAACTCTGGCGGAGCTAGAACTCGGTCTAAAAATGCAAAAAATGTTTGTAAACAATCACTGTCAATTCTTAAAGCTAGAAATAAATATAGTAAATGTCAACTTAAATCTAGGTCAATAGGGACTATACAGGTAACTAGGAACTTAGTGTCTTTAAGTTAGTGTTTCACTGGTTGTCGTCAGGGGGCGCCAACGCCGCTGCACGCACACTCTCAAGTGTGGAGCGGGGCCAGCGGTAGTGACGTGTGTCAGGACAGTGTTCGCACACTCTGTCGACCTTCTGGAAGGTTCTGTATAGTTCCTTCCCCTGACCGCCGTGTGGCGCTAGTAGTTGAGAGGGGGCGTGTCAAAGATGCCACCACACTCACACTAACATAGCCTCCAGGCAGTTTGCTGCCCGGCGCTAGATGACTCTGGGGTGGCGCAAAGTCTGTTGCCGGTAATAGATGGCGCCAAGTAGTGGTGGGGGGTCTTAAACTCCTTGTCAAAGGGTCCTATGTCCCGATTTATTGCTTCCAGATGATGCACTATCCAAATTTACCCTGTATTGTTGTATTGTGACACTGCGTTCCCGTGTTTATGGCCGCAATCTTCCACACAGCTCGGAAGAGTTTGTGTTTACGCCAATAGTTCCCTCCACTTGTCACCGGATGGCGCTGATTAGCGACAAGTGTATGTCACGCCACTGGGCGGGGCTTAAAGTGCCAAGGGTATGTCATGCACTCACACCTGCATAATATTAAAATTTTAATGTGAAGTTGGCCGCCGCTGGGTTAACCAGAGTTCTGTGATGTTTTGGACCATAGGTGGGTTTCTAGCTGGAATAGGGGGGGGGCAGTGTCACAGTATATACAGTGAGTCTTAATGTTCTATAATGCGGGAACTATATGGTCGCAAGTCTCTTAAAATTCTCTATTTACTTAAATTTATGTTGGTCCAGTTGCTGTTCTCTGCCGTCAGGGGGCGCCACCTTCGCACTGCGACTGCACGCACACTCTCGTGAAAGGGGGCGGAGTCAGCAGTACTGATGGGCGCCTCGTAAGCACACGCACACACTCTCAAAGGGGGCGGGGTCAGCGGCAGTGGAGGCTCCTTGGCAACAACACACACAGAGAAAAATCCTTCTAGAACCTTCCCATATGTTCCGCTGCTGGTCAATAGATGGCGCTAGTTGTGGGTTGGGTTTGTTATGTTTTCCGATTTTGAAAACCCAATATCTCCCTGGGGAAGCGCAATTTTGAAATTTTCTCCTGATGGAAAATGGTTTGAGGCGGCCCTCCTCAAAGTCCACTAGCGGAGAAGTCGCTAGGGGGTCACACAAAAAAGTCGATTTTCAAGTTACGTAATTTTACGTGGACTGTGAAAATTCTTTAAAAAGTCTATATCTCCTTTGTTTGTGGGCCGATTCCGTCGCAAAAAACTAACACTTATAGATAAAAAGGAGCACTATCTGATTCTTATTTTTAATTTAGGTATTTTGTGTCACTTTCCAAGTTGTGATTTTTTTTAAAGTTTTAAAATATAAAAATGTCCTTAACTTGGTTTTGGTCAGTCCGATATCCGCGTCCGAGGTATTGCCGAGGTCCTGGTGAGGTCCTCCTGCCTGCTGTGTATCCAGATGTTGGGGAAAATACAATTTGACACTTTTGGGCCACGCCCAAAAAATGTTTTTCTGGCTATTTCTCAGCCGTGGAGTGTCAGAAAAATCCCAGGTTGGTGTCAAAAGTTGGGGGCAAGGGAGGCGCTCCTCGTCACAATTCCCGTTACACAGTTTCACACTCAATATTTTGCACCGCACGCACTTTAAGTTTCACAGTTGTCGGTTTTTGGTGTTTTTCAAGTGAAAAACCACTGAAAAATCACTTTTTTCCAAAATTTTTTGCACAGACGCGTAGGTCTCACTGAGACGGAACTTTCGGTACTACGCGCTGGTTTATACGAGGTGTTTTACTATTTTTTTGGATTTAAATGCGATTTTCTTGAACTTTGATTGCGCGGAGCTCAATTTTGCGACTTGGGACGTGCGCTGTCGGGACAACGGATCGAACGCGACTGACTAGGACGGGTTAGGTTAGGTTAGGTTAGGTTAGGTTAGGTTAGGTTAGGTTGGGGTGGGGACCCCGCAAACGTGGCAGGCCCCCTACCACTGGCGAACATGTGGGGAAGTGGAAGATCAAGAAGGAGATGGAGGCTGCCAAGCGTGCCAACTCACTGGAAGT
The DNA here is from genome assembly GCA_905147325.1 of Notodonta dromedarius. Lineage (NCBI taxonomy): Eukaryota > Metazoa > Arthropoda > Insecta > Lepidoptera > Notodontidae > Notodonta > Notodonta dromedarius. Next base: position 84,271 of record LR990173.1, on the reverse strand, counting down.
GAGGATTGCCGAGGCGGACCGAATAGCAGCCGAAATCGCCATGAGCGAGGCAGCTAGCGACCGAGGCTCCCGGGCGGCATCGCGCGCCTCATCGAGGCTTGACGCTGACGAATTGCCGCTGGAGGGCCTAAGGAAAAGACTAGAAGAATCCCTCGCAGGAATTCGAGAGGTATCGAGGGTGTCCAAGGGGCTTAAAGGGGTGTCCCAGAAGACGCTCAAACAGGCGGCAAGCAGCATTGAAGACGTGGCAGAGGAACTGCTAACACGCACGGCCACAGATGAGATACGCCGCCTGCAAATCGAGAACGCCCGCCTAAAGAGGCAAATGGGCGAACTTCGTAAAGAGCTCGACTGCGTGCGGGCTATGGTGATTGGAACCGGGGAAGAGAGGCCAGCCAACCCAACTCAGGCCCCTAAAACAACGGAGTCGGACCTTGCGCAGGTTGTTAGGGAGGAGATCGGCAAGGTCCTCCAAAGGGTACAGTTCCTGGAGGGAAAAATTCTCCGCCCGCCCTTGGCGGCTGACAGGAACAAGCAGGCGCCGCCAGCCCCCGAAGAAAGACAGGCCTTAAGGGCAGCGCGCCCTGCTCAACAGCCGGAGAAGGCACCCTCCTCTGTGGCGCATCCATCCCGGTCCACATCGACCGCTCCCAAAACCACCGGCAAAGCCCCGCGTGGTAAGAAAGAATTAGGGAAGGAGAAGGGGAACATCAAAAAGCAGGAGGCCACCATTGCCCAGTCTCAGGCGCCCGCTAGGCCCGATAGCGGAGAGTGGCAGGTGGTTGGTGCCAAAAAGGCTGCCAAAAAGGCAAAGCGTAAGAGGCAAAGGTCAAGGAGAAGGCTCCGGGCACCGCGCTCAACGGCGGTGGTCCTCACCCTCGCACCCGATGCGGAAAAGCGCGGCATCACCTATGCGGCGCTGTTGCATAGCGCCAGGTCAGTGATCCAACTCAATGACCTTGGGATTGACGGCGTGCGCTGCAGGGTAACAGCGACCGGTGGCCGCCTGCTAGAAGTGCCGGGGGCTGCTAGTAGCCAGAAGGCAGATGCTTTGGCGGCCGAATTGCGAGCCAAGCTCTCTGATGAGGACTGTCGGATCTCTCGGCCGACAAGATGTGCCGACTTGAGGATATCGGCCCTTGATGACTCCGTCTCTGAGCAGGAGTTAGTGGCTGCCGTCGCCGCAACTGGAGGTTGCCCTGTCACCCAAATTAAGGCGAATGCCATCAAATTGGGCTCAAACGGACTTGGAACTGCGATAGTAAGTTGCCCCATTGCGGCGGCCCAAAAGTTAGCGGATGGCCGACGGCTCCTCGTGGGTTGGGTCTCAGCCCAAGTCAAGTTACTGAAGCCGAGGCCCATGCGGTGCTACCGCTGCCTCATGGGGGGGCATGTAGGTGCTAAGTGCACTGCAGAAGTTGACTGCAGCAGCGCCTGCTTCAAGTGTGGCAAATCGGGGCATAAAGCCGCCGATTGTGGGGACTCTCCGCACTGCCTAATGTGCGCGAAGGCAGGCAAGGCCGCTGAACATCCTGCGGGCAGTAAGGGCTGCTCATCATTTCAGCCCAGAGGCAAAAAGGCGGCTCCAGCGCAAAACGGTAAGCCCAAATCGGCACCCGTACCGCGACCGGCAGAGAAGGAGAAAAGCATGGACATCTCGTAATGGACCAGATGCTTCAAGTTCTCCAAACCAACGCAAACCATTCCGCCAGGGCCCAGGACCTTTTGTTCCAGACCCTGGCGGAATGGTCCATCGGACTGGCTGTAGTTGCCGAGCCATACAACGTCCCTGCTTCACCTATGTGGGCGGGAGACTTGGATGGCCTGGTGGCCATTATAACGGACTCGACGAATGGCGGTCCGACTCTCGAAAATGTCGAAAGGGGCCACGGCTATGTTGCCGCCAGTGTTGGCAACATCACTGTCGTGGGGATTTATTTTTCCCCCAACCGACAGTTGTCGGAATTCGAGACCTTCGTGGCCCAACTCAGTGCCCTAACTAGAAGAATACACCCCCGTCCTGCGCTACTCCTTGGGGACTTTAATTCTAAATCACCTGCGTGGGGCTCACCAACCGCTGACGCCAGGGGTCAAATTCTTGAAGAGTGGGTGATAGAGAGGGGATTCGTCGTCCTAAATAGGGGCACAGCATACACGTGCGTTCGGCAGGGGGGTGGGTCAATAGTGGACATTTCCCTATCCAGCCCCAGCATAGCGCGTCGGGTTCGCGACTGGCACGTTGTCGAGGGGGCGGAGACGCTGTCGGACCACCGCTACATCCGATTCAGCGTCTCTGCCCAGACCTCCGGCGTCCCTGCACGGGCTTTGATCGACCCTAATCCGCGATGGACCCTGGGCCGCCTGAACCCTGAGCTTCTGCGGGAAGCTGCAGAAGTCCAGGCTTGGGCCTCGCCGCCGCGTAGCTATAACATCCAGCAGGAGGCGGACTGGTTGCGGTCCGCTTTAGTCGCCATCTGCGACGCGGCGATGCCAAGGGTGCGGCCTAACACCAGGTCACGGAGACGGCAAGTGTACTGGTGGTCGCATGAGCTCGCGCAGTTGCGCAGGGCTTGCATAGCCGCGCGCCGCCAGTACACTCGCCATCGCAGAAGACGCCGCCGTACCCAATACTCGGCGATAAGAGAGGCCGAACTATATGAGGCCTATAGAGCGGCAAAGAGGACTCTGCAGGAGGCTATTAAAAGGGCTAAGGTGCAAGCTCGGGAGGAGCTTCTGGCCATCCTGGACAGGGACCCCTGGGGACGCCCGTACAGGATGGTCAGGGGCAAACTTCGCCCCTGGGCCCCGCCCCTGACTCAGACCTTGCAGCCCCAAATATTGGACGCGACATTAAGTGCCCTGTTCCCGGATGGAACAGAGCGCACTCCCCCGGACATGACCACACCTGGAAATGACGCCCTGGACAATGACGAAAACGCCCCTGAAGTCACCGAGCTGGAGCTAGAGGTGGCAATACAGAAAATGAGGACCAAGAACGTAGCCCCAGGACCTGACGGCGTACCTGGACGTGTTCTGGCTGCGTCACTGGCAATCCTGGGACCCCGTTACATGGCGTATCTGAGCGAATGCCTACGGCAAGGTTACTTCCCCAATAATTGGAAGACCGGGAAGTTAATTCTTTTAAGGAAAGACGGACGTCCTGCGGATTCTCCTTCCGCTTATCGGCCAATAGTCCTTCTCGACGAGGCGGGAAAGCTCTTTGAGCGAATCATCGCCTACCGCCTCGTCGAGCACTTGACTGTAGCAGGGCCGGACTTAAGTCCTCACCAGTTCGGGTTCCGGCGTGGAAGGTCAACCATCGACGCAATCAAGAGAGTGAAGGGTATCGTGGAGGAAGCGGCGTCCCGGGGAGAGGTGACATTGGCAGTGTCAATAGACATTGCCAATGCGTTCAACTCCCTCCCCTGGGGCGCGATCTTGGCGGCCCTGAACCACCACCGGGTCCCATTCTACCTGCGTCGATTGGTGTCCAACTACCTATCTGAGAGAAGCATCACCTTCCCGAACAACGCGGAGTGGTGCCAGAAGGACATAAGATGCGGTGTTCCACAGGGGTCGGTCCTAGGGCCACTCCTGTGGAACATCGCATACGATTGGGTGCTTCGCGGTTCGCTGCTTCCTGGTGTCTCCCTGACATGCTACGCGGATGACACCCTAGTGACCGCAAGGGGCAAAACGTACCGGCAGGCTGCCCTACGGGCTACAGCAGGCGTAGCTTTAGTCGTTGGGCGCATTAGAAGACTGGGCCTCAATGTGGCGCTTAATAAGATCGAGGCGGTCGCCTTCCATGGGCCCCGAAATGCGCCGCCTGCAGACTTGCACATCGTGGTGGGGGGCGTGCGCATCAATGTGGGACGAACCCTGAAATACCTTGGATTACTCCTTGATAGTCGCTGGTCATTTCGTTCCCACTTTGAGGCGCTCGCTCCCAAACTCACGAAGACGGCGGCGGCATTATCGTCTATCCTCCCCAACCTGGGGGGACCTGACGCCTCATGCAGGCGGCTTTATACAGGGGTCGTGCGGTCCCAGGCCCTGTATGGTGCCCCGATCTGGGCTGAAGCCCTATCCGCCCAAAACACTGCGCTCCTGAGGAGACCTCAGCGAGCCATGGCGAATAGGGTGGCCCGCGGGTACCGCACGATTGCCTTCGAGGCGGGGACGCTGCTGGCGGGAACACCTCCGTGGCAACTGGAGGCGAAGGCGCTATACCGCCTCTATCAATGGCGCAGAGATGAGCTCGGGCAGGGACATGTCGTGGACCTGCTCGACCTAATAAGGAAGAGGAGAGAGCTGAAAGACGCCGTGATAGAGGAGTGGGGCGAACTATTAGCCCACCCAAGCTCGGGCGTTAACACCATCGCCGCCATAGTGCCGGTCTTCAGGGAGTGGCTGGAGCGCCGACACGGTGCCCTCACGTTCCGACTCACACAGGTGCTGTCCGGACATGGTTGTTTCGGGCGGTATCTGTGTCGTATCGGACGTGAGGAACAAGAAGGGTGCCACCATTGCGCTGCCCCTGAAGACACGGCCTTGCACACACTGCAGGCGTGTCCGGCTTGGGATGAGGCGAGAGGCGAATTGGTCGCCGCGATCGGAGTGCAGGCGCTCTCGCTGCCGGCCGTGGTCGCTAGCATGGTCGGGAGCGAGCGCGCTTGGGAGGCAGTAGCCTCATTCGCAGAGGCCGTAATGGCGGCCAAGGAGGCAGCTGAGAGGGAGAGGGAAGCAACGTCAACGCTTCCCTCCCGCCGCAGGCGCCCAGGGCGTCGACGAGCAGCCCACTTAAGGGAGGATTTGCGTCCGCCGTAGGGCGTGGCCTGCGGGCGTCGGGGAGGGCAACCCGGCGTCCGACCAGTAACAGGCCGAGGAGGTAGACGGGCTTGCCGTGTCTCGCAGGCCCGTCCCAGTGGAGGAAGGGAGCAAAGGCTTCCTGCAAGAAGGGGACTGCAGTGGCGGTCCAGGCCCCGTCAGCGCCGTAGTAGTTATGCTACTCGCGGTACCTGCGGCGCTGACACTCAGGGCTGAGAAGGGACACCGAGGGTTGTTTTAGTGGGTGAGAGCCCCACATAACCACCGCGCCATGCCCTTGGCGCGGTGGTATGCGGCAGGACATTTTTTCCCTCGAAAAAAAAAAAAAAAAAAAAAAAAAAAAAAAAAAAAAAAAAAAAAAAAAAAAGGTTGGGGTGGGGAGGGGTGCTAGGTCGGACAACCTCCTCGTGGTGCACCCTGGGCACCGCCGACCACCTCGTCAGTTTCCCTGTTGAGGTGGTCGACGGTGGCGAATAGTCTGGCAGAGGGAGTCGCTCGCGCCGTGCTTGGTACCTCTCTGTTATCAGAGAGGACCGTAGCGTGGCGTGGGGCGACTGGGGGTGGGAGGGCGGCGACGCCATTTTGGGGGTGGCGATAGGGCCCGTGGTGGGCTGCTGTTGGCGGAGGGCCTTAACCCGAGCCCCCTTCCCCCGGAGGGGGCTCGCAGCAGTGTCGGGGTTGAAGCCTTTTGGCATCCCCCGACTTTCCCGCCTGGGCCTGGTCGCCCAGCCTGATGGCTGAGCGGGAGTGCGGGTGGAGCACTGCGTGAGGCAGCGGAGCTCCCCGCGGAGCCTCTGGTGGCAGGCACGGGGGTGCCTGCCATTACAGCTTGGGCTCGAGAGGGGGCGCCGTGTTACGTGTGTCAACACAGCGCCTGAGGTCGGAGTGGCGCGTCCTTTGGACGCGCCCCCAGTGAGGGGGCCTTACCAGGCCAAGTCGCGCCGGGTTGCGGTTGCTTATAGCATTCCCGGGACCCGGCACATGCGACCAAGAGGATACACCGTTGGTTTTTAGTGGGTATACCATGCGCCTTCGTGGTGCGGGGACTCCCACATACCCCTCTCGACTCCCCCGAGTCGGGAGGGGACCCATAAAGGGTTTTCCAACGTAAAAAAAAAAAAAAAAAAAAAAAAAAAGGTTGGGGTGGGGAACCCCCCACAGTGCTTGCGTCCTCGTCGCGTTCCCTGGGCAACGACCCGGTTCTGACCACCGTAACGGAGTGGCAGACCGGTGTTCGGCTAAAGTGCACTGTGACGTCGTAGTCTTTACCTTGCGGTTACCTACGACACCTGCGGAGGCTATGATGCCAAAGCCAACGCGTGACGCCTCTGGGCGTTTTATAAAAGGCCCTTCTCAGGGCCAACCCGAAGACGCAGACGCGTCGAAGTCTAGCCGCGCGCCTTCTGCGGCTAGCTTCTTTTGCGGGGCGGACGAGTTGTCGGACAGTGACAACGTGTCCATTATGTCGGAGTCGGACGCAGGTTCGACGGCGAGCGGTCGCCAGGAATCGCGGAAGCGGGCATTCCTGAAGGAAAGGTCCGAAGGCTCCTCGGACTCTACGAGGAAGCCTAAAAAGAAGGCAAAGGCCAAAAAGCCAACAGTCGCGGACACGCACGACGTGGGTCTCGCGGACGCCCAACGCCAGTTGGATCTAGCTCGGCGGGTGCAGCTCCAGCAAGACCTGGAGGAGCGGGTTGCTGCCAAAGAGCAACGGACGTGCGTCGCCCGGGCCAGGTCCGGGTACGGAGCGTCCACTGTCCTCTACTCGGACCACTCCCTGGCCGAGCTGGAGCAGATGGCTCAGGAGGACCAAGAGGAGATTGTGGAGATCGCCTCCAAGTCCTCCAACCTAAAAGGGACTTTCCAAAAGTCCCTTAAATGTAGGGCCGCGAGCATGCGCGGCATCGTCGGGGAGCTGATTCAGCGCAAGGCCACTGACGAAACGCGGCAGCTGCAGGCGAAAGTCAATCGCCTGCAGTCAGAGGTTAGCCAGCTGCATCAAAAGCTGGCTGAAGCCACGGCTCGGCCAAATCAAGCCGAGCCAAGACCAGCGGCTGAAGGCCCCGCCCCCTCAAACCTTGAGGATATGATCCGCAAGGTCATTATGGAGGAGAGGGCCTTCACAAGAGCCTGCTTCGCAGGGATCGAAGACCGGCTCTTGCCGGAGAAACGCCTGCGACCGCCGCTTGCGGCCGACAAGAGGCAAAGTGAGTCGGGGCCGTCTTCCCAGAGGGAGGACGCTCTTCTCCCTTCCACCACCCCATCCAACCAGCGAGAGTGGACGGAGGTGGTCAGCAAGGGGAAGGGCAAGGCAAAGAAGAAGGCAGCGGCCGCCCCTGCCGTCCCCGCCACTACCCCCTCCGGCCCGTCGCAGTCGACGGGCAAGGGAAAGGGAAAGGGGAAGGGGAAGGGGAAAAAGTCGGCCCCCAAGCCCACTACCGCTGCTCCCGCAGCCAAAGGGGCCCCTGTCGGCGTAAGGAAGAATCTTGTTCCTCCTAAGACCGCAGCCGTCGTGGTGACGCTCACCGCGGAGGCTGCGGAGCGGGGGGAGACGTACGCGTCCGTGATGAAGAAGGCGCGCACCAACGTGGATCCCACCCAACTAGGGATCAGCGCTGTCTCGTGCCGCCGGACTCAAGCCGGGGCTCGAATCTTCGAGTTCCCTGGGGCTCAGGGCAGCGCCAACGCGGACCTCTTTGCGACGAAGTTGCAAGAGGTCATCGCGGACGTGGCCAAGGTGGGCAGGCCCGTAAAGTCTGCGACCTTAGAGGTGACCGATCTGGACGATTCGGTCACCAAAGAGGAGGTGGTGGCGGCGGTCGCAGCAATAGGGGGCTGCGACATAGCAGCGGTGCAAGGCCGGGACATCAGACCCGGCCGCGGCGGCATGGGCACAATTCGCGTTGAGTGCCCAGTCGCCGCTGCCAAAGTCGTCGTCTCCAAAGGGCGGCTTGCCGTCGGATTTAGCTCGGGTGCGGTCAAGGCGCTTGTAGATCAGCCTCTGCGCTGCTACAAGTGCTTCGGAGTCGGACACACCCGGGCCCTCTGTCCGTCCAAGGTAGACAGGACGGACAGCTGCTACCGCTGCGGCAAGGACGGGCACAAGTCCGCCTCCTGCAAGGCCGCCACGCCGCACTGCGCGGTGTGCGCCGCCAGCGGCCGCCCAGCAGGCCACGTGATGAAGGGGAGGAACTGCAATCCTCCCCCCAAGAAGGGCAAAGCGCAGGCACCGACCCAGCCTGCCGCTGCAACCGCCGTTCCCGAAACTTCGGCGGCCGATGAGGAAGGCGGTGTGATGTCCATTGATGGATAGGGTGGAGCATCGCATCCTCCAGGCGAACACCAACCACTGCCGAGCAGCTCAAGATCTGCTGATGCAGACGATGGCTGAGTGGTTGGTTGATGTGGCGGTGGTTGCCGAGCCGTACTCGGTCCCTGGCCGTTGGCTGGGTGATCGGGACGGCTTGGTGGCATTAGTGTCGCGGTCTTCCACAGACTCCCCTCCCCTCTCGCTTTTAGAGAGGGGACCGGGATACGTGGCCGCCGCGTGGGGAGATATAACCCTGGTGGGAGTTTATTTCTCCCCAAACCGCCCTCTGTCGGATTTCGAGATCTTTCTCGAAATCCTCACCGCAGTGGTCGGGAGGGCGGCGCCGCGCCAGGTCGTCGTATTGGGCGACCTGAACGCTAAGTCGGCGGCCTGGGGCAACCCGGCCGCCTCTTGCAACGTCCGTGGTCGCGCCGTTGAATTCTGGGCGGCTTCGACCGGTGTGTCCCTCCTAAACCGAGGGACAGTCCACACGTGTGTGCGGCAACGGGGAGGGTCAGTGGTCGACGTTTCGTTTGCCACCCCCGTTCTAGCCGCCCGCGTTGTGAACTGGCGGGTGGAGATGGTGGAGACCTTGTCGGACCACCGATATGTGCGGTTCGACATCTCCACCCAGAGCCCCCGGGGGATGGTCCGCTCGGGCCGATCCCCCTTTCCACGGTGGGCTCTCACCCGCCTGGACAGGGAGGCCGCTGAGGAGGCGGCGCTCCTCCAGGACTGGCTCGCGCCTCCACTCAGAGTCCTGGACGTGGACGCCGCAGCGGTCCAGCTGAGGGGGTCTCTGACCGAGGTGTGCAACTCCAGCATGCCTCGGTCTCGTCGCCCACCCCCCCGTCGCGCCGTCTATTGGTGGTCGGAAGAATTGGCGGGGCTCCGGGCCGCCTGCGTGGCAGCCAGGAGGGCCTACACGCGGAGTCGACGGCGCCGCCCCCGAGACCAGGCCAATGAGGATCGCCTCTTCGCCGCGTATGTAGAGGCGAAGACGGTCCTCAGGTCGGCAATGTGCGCCGCCGACGACTCGGCGAGAGCCGAGATGCTGGAGGGTCTCGACAGGGACCCATATGGGAGACCGTACAAGGCGGCGCGGAACAAACTGCGCCCCTTTGGTCCCCCACTGACGGAGACCCTCGAGCCGGCACTGCTGGATGAGGTGGTCCGGTCCCTGTTTCCGTGCAGGACCGTCTTCACCCCACCAGTGATGGACCCTCCGCGGGAGGCGGGTCCGCCGGAGGAGGAAGTCCCCCCGGTCACGGTGGAGGAATTTCGCGCGGGCACTCTTCGCCTCCGCGCGAAGAAGACCGCCCCTGGACCGGACGGGGTGCCCGCACGGGTGGTGGCCATCGCCGCCTCCAAGATGGAGGAGAGGTTTCGGGACCTCTTCAGCGCGTGCTTCACGACTGGGAGGTTCCCGAAACTCTGGAAGGAGGGGCAGCTATGCCTCCTCCGAAAGGAGGGACGCCCGGCGGACTCCCCCTCGGCATACCGGCCCATCGTTCTGCTCGATGAGGTCGGTAAATTGTTCGAGGGGATCGTCGTCGCCCGGCTAAATGGCCTCCTGCGGCTGGTGGGGCCGGACCTGTCGGACGCCCAATTCGGTTTCCGGAGGGGGCGTTCGACGATAGATGCGTTGGCCCTGCTCAAGGGCCAAGTGAGGGAGGCAGTGGAGGCAGGGGACGGAGTGTTGGCTGTGTCATTTGATATAGCCAACGCCTTCAACTCCGTCCCCCACTCGACAATCTTGGAGGCACTCCGGTACCACGGAGTGCCTCAGTACTTGCGCCAACTCCTGGCCAGTTACTTGGAGGACCGAGCTGTCCTCCTCGTTGACAAGACGGCCACAGTTAGGCGGTATGGCGCGGAGTCCGGTGTCCCACAGGGGTCGGTCCTAGGACCCCTGCTGTGGAACATCGGATTCGATTGGCTCCTGCGGGGAACCCTCCTTCGTGGCACGAGTGTCATCTGCTATGCGGATGACACTCTTCTCACGGCCCGGGGGAGGGACTACAGGGAGGCGGCCAGTCTGGCCTCGGCGGGCGGATCCTTGGTCTCAGGAAGGATCCGCCACCTAGGACTGAAGGTGGCGCTGAACAAGACCGAGGCCGTGTTCTTCCACGGGCCTCGGCAGCGCACCCCTCCTGACGCCCACATCGTCGTGGAGGGCGTCACGATCGAAGTAAGGGCCCAGATAAAATATCTGGGTCTTGTACTAGACAGCAGGTGGCGCTTCGGCCCGCACTTCAGCGCGCTGTCGACCCGCCTGCTGAAGGCTGCGGATGCCCTTTCCTGGCTCCTCCCGAACCTGGGAGGGCCTAAGACGCGATGCCGGCAATTGTATGCCGGCATTCTAAAGAGTATGGCCCTTTACGGGGCTCCCATCTGGGCGGACTCCCTCCACAGGAGGGAGAACGCCACCGCCATTCGCAGGCCCCAAAGGGCCATTGCACTGCGAGTGGCGAGGGCCTACCGCTCCGTGGGCTTTGCGGCGGCGTGCGCTCTGGCCGGCACCCCTCCTTGGGAGCTCGAGGCGTGGGTGCTTGCCAGAGTCTACGAGTGGACGGCGCGGCGAAGGGCGCTCGGGGAGCACCCCGCCGCGGAAGAGCGGGAGGCCGTCCGGCGAGAGGCGAGGGCAGCAATCGTCCACCATTGGACGGAGGACCTCGCCTCCGCCGCCTTTGGCCGGCGAACGTTGGACGCGCTCGGGCCAGTACTGAAAGACTGGCTCGAGCGGTCCCACGGTTTCCTCTCCTTCCGTCTGGTGCAGGTGCTATCCGGCCACGGATGCTTTGGATCCCACCTGCACCGAATCCGGAGGGAGGAAACCCCGGCGTGCCACGATTGCGGCGCGCCGGAGGACACGGCACAGCACACCCTCGAGGTGTGCCCCGCCTGGTCCGAGCTGCGCCGCAGTCTTGTCGCGGTGGTTGGGCAGGACCTGTCGCTTCCCAGTGTGGTCAGCTGCATGCTGGGAGGCGAGGAGGCCTGGGCGGCGCTCGCCTCCTTCTGCGAGGATGTCATGTCGCAGAAGGAGGCAGCGGAGCGTGCGCGGGAGGACGACCCTCTCGCAGCGCCGCTCCGTAGGCGAAGGAGAGGAGGGAGAAGGCGACAGTACGATCGTCGTCTCCCTCCTGGTGGCGAATAGCGGGAGACAGGCGCGGGGGCGCCTTCTTCCGCACCGCACTATTCGTCACCATCGCGGGGCGAGAATGGCCGAGCACTCGCGGTCATTCCCGGGCCCTTCCCCACAGGGAGGGGCGTGAAGGGCCCGCTGTAAAGGCGGGCGGTCGTCGAGGGGGACTAGATGTAAAGGCTCTGCCAGTTCCCTAGTCCTCCTCCTCATAGACGAGGCGGGAGTGCCGGGGGGGTTTTTAGCCGGTAAGAGTCCGGCATAACCCGCGCCACGCCCCCGCGTGGTCGGGTATCCATGAGGATTTTCCCCCCCGAGAACAAAAAAAAAAAAAAAAAAAAAAAGGTTAGGTTGGGGTGCTAGGCCGGACAACCTCCTCGTGGTGCACCCTGGGCACCGCCGACCACCTCTTCAGTTTCCCTGTTGAGGTGGTCGACGGTGGCGAATAGTCTGGCATTGGGAGTCGCGTTTTGTCTGCTTCTGGCACTCTCTTCGGAGAGGGTCGGGGGCAGACCGGCGACGGGGGGTAAGGGGTTTCGGGGGGTAAAGGTGATGGATGAATGGTGAGAGCGTGATGTATGTAAGAGGAGAGGGTGCAATGTCCGCAAAGAATGGTGCTGCGGCCTGCCCAATGCAGGGGGTCTAGCGTGCCTGAATGCTGAAAGGCGGGGGGGCGAAGCCCCGTCACTAGCGCTGGGGGGGAGGGAATATAGGGACCACACCCTTTAAAAGGAAAACAAACAAAATGCAGGCGAATACGATAAATAATTTACCCCAGGGTGGTACCGACCAAGTCGGAGAATCCGCCACACGATCCAAGGGTCGTGTTCAAAGCTCCCAACGTATTCTGGGGGGGAGCAACGATCGCCTCGCGTCTTCGGACGCCGAATCAACATCCTCCGTTGTTATGGAGCCGCGAGAACTCTGCTCTCGCGACTCCATAGGCAACGGCTCTTTAATAACGGGCTGCTCAATGTCACCGGAGTCAGCAGCCCGGCAAAAACGACCACGGGGAGGGTCGTGCGGCTCGACGTCATCCTCAAACGGGGAGGGCGTAGAGCCGCCACCCAAGGTGGCAACGGCGAGGAGAGGCCGCTCCATAAATATGGGGTCCTCGTCGATAAGAGGCCGCCCTCAATCTGCAGGGCCAACAAGTGCGCGGGATGGGAGGGGGTGCTTTATGAAGCGCCCGTATACTCCACCGCCTCCAAAGAAGAGGGTACCGGTTGTGGTGGTTGAAGCGCTCGAATCTCGCGCTGAGGCGGCGGTAGTCGCTAAATCCGATTTGGCGAGAGCGGCGAAGGCCAGAACGGGGATTGTGGTCTCATCAAAGGGCCCCAATGCCACGGAGCTTCAGGAGCTGGTGGAGCGGGAGCTGGCCGTGGTGCTCGAGGTGGCAAAGAGGTCCAGCAATCTGAAGGGTACTTTCCAGAAGTCCCTAAAGGATGCTGCGGCCTCTATCCAGGCGGCGACTGAGACTCTCAGCGCGAGGACAGCCGCGGAGGAGACTGCCCGCTTGAAGGCTGCGAATACGCGCCTGCAATCCGAGGTGGCAGCACTCCGCGAGGAACTTGCCGAGGTCCGTAGAACCTTATCGCGTACGGATACAGCCGCACCTCGCACGCCGACCGCTCCACAGGGTCCGGAGGGGGGATGGGAAGAAGCAGCTCGCGTCATCATGCTCCAGGTAGGGAGTATGATGAACGCACGATTTGAGTCCCTAGAGGATAGACTCCTCCCCGAAAAGCGGGTGAGGCCACCCCTCGCGTCGGACACACGGGCGACGCTGCCGGCCTCGACGCCCCAAGTCCCGGGCCCATCAGCAGCACAACCGCGGGCCCCAGAGATGGCCAAAAAGGTCAAAAAGCCCAAACGACCCAGGGGAAGGCAGGCACCTTTACCACCGCCTCCGGTGCCTGAAGTACCCCCAGTGTCGAGACCTGGGCCGCAAGCAGTCGCTCCCGCGGCCGCCGCACCCCCGACGGCTGAGACCTGGGCCGTGGTCACCGGCAGAAAGGCAAAGACCAAGCCCAGAGTGCCCACCGGGGGGCCGATGCAGACTCCTCGGACTGCACGTCACCCTCCACCCAGCGAGAGGCGGGAAAATAAGGGAAAGAGGAAGTCGCCCAGACCCCCGAAGTCCGCCGCGATCGCAGTGACGATCCCCGAGGGCGCAACCGCCACTTATGCCGAGGTGATGGCCGCTGCTAAAAGCAGAATCCGTCTGTCGGATCTCGGCATCGACACGGTAGGCCAGAAGAGAGCCGTGACTGGTGGGCTCCTGCTCGAGGTCAGCGGACCCGATAACGGGGACAAGGCGGATCGACTGGCAGCGCAGATGCGCGAGGTCCTGACTGAATACGGCGTGCGCATCAGTCGCCCCACCAAGACCGGAGAGATGAGGGTCACTGGGCTGGACGATGCGGTCACCCCCGAGGAAGTTGTAGTGGCCATTGCGGACGCAGGTGGATGCCGTGCGGACGAGGTCAAAGTCGGCGACGTCCGTCGAGGAGGCACCTCATTTGGGACCGCGTGGATCCGTGTCCCTTTGGAGGCCATGCGCAAACTGGCCGTCGCCAAGACTATCCGCATCGGCTGGGCGCTGGCGAAGGTTGAGGCGCTAGAGGCACGACCTCTAAGGTGTTTCCGGTGCCTCGAAAGCGGGCACGTGGGCAGCAAATGCCCCAACGGGGCCGACAGGAGTGCACGTTGCTACAATTGCGGTGAGCCTGGACACGTGGCCCGCAATTGCGTCGCGCAAGCCCCAAGGTGCCCGCTGTGCGCTGACAAGGGCTGTAAGGCGGACCATCGGCTGGGTACCAAGAAGTGTACCCCACCCAAGAGCAAAGGGAAGGGCAAAGCCCCCCTTGCTTCCACCAACCAGACGGTCGCCGCGGCTACTGCCAGCGCAGCGGGTGCAGGCTCGCAGGAGGCAATGGAGGTTCGTTGATGTCTGTACAACCAACGATCCTCCAGGGCAACCTGAACCACTGCCGCAACGCACAGAACCTGCTTTTGCAAACTGTTGCGGAGAGGTCGGTTGCCCTTGCCGTTATGGCGGAGCCCTACAACGTCCCGGACCATCCTCGCTGGTTCGGGGACGACGCCGGCTCAGTAGCGGTGTACTGGGGTGGGGGCGAAGGGGTCCCTCCGTGCTCCCTCCTAGAGAGGGGACAAGGCTTCGTAGCGGTCAAGTGGGGCCCTCTGGCCGTAGTGGGCTGCTACGTCTCTCCCAACAGGTCCCTCGCCGACTTCGAGGTGTACCTGGACGGGCTGGCGAACTGCATACGCAGATGCCTACCCCGTCCGCTCATCGTCCTGGGGGACTTTAACGCCCACGCCAGAGCGTGGGGCGGACCTAGGGATGATGCGAAGGGAGGGACGTTGCTGGAATGGGCGGCTGCGTTAGACCTCCGGCTCGTGAACCGAGGGTCCGTCAGCACATGCGTGCGGTGGCAGGGAGAGTCGATCGTGGACCTCACATGGGCGACTCCCGCTGCCATGGCCATGTTGTCGGGATGGCGGGTCGCCGAGGAGGTGGTCACTCTTTCTGACCATCGCCACATTGTTTTCAGTGTGGCCATCCGCCGCCCCAACAACTCTCATCGCCGAGGAGGCAGCCCCCCGCGTCGTTGGTCTCTCAAGCGGCTAAATCGGGATCTTCTTGAGGCCGCTGCCAACGTCGCGGCGTGGCCGGAAATCGCCCAAGAGGTTCGATCCGATCCGGAGAGGGTGGCCATTTGGTTCAGGGATACCATGACAGTCATCTGCGACGCCGCCATGCCCCGAGCCGGAAACCCGAAGCGAGGGCAGGTGTACTGGTGGTCAGCGGAAATCACGCAGCTGCGGGCGGTCTGTCTGCGATGTCGACGCACGTACACTAGAGCCCGGAGAAGAAGGCGAGCCTCAGCCGAGGAGACAGCCAGCGCGTACGCGGCGTACCGAACGGCTACAAAGGCGCTCCAATTCGCCATTGCGGATGCCAAGAGTCGGTGCTGGAACGAGCTCCTGGAGGGCTTGGATAGGGATCCGTGGGGGCGCCCCTACAAGGTGGTACTTGGGAAGCTCCGCCCCTGGATGCCCCCGGTAACGGAAACCCTCGAGCCGGAGTTGCTGGAAATAGTGATCCGGACGCTCTTCCCACCGGCGCCAGCCAGTCCCTCAATCCCCCCGACACCTTCGGATTACTCCGATGAGTTGGGGGTGACCGAGCAGGAGCTAGACCGAGCCGTTGGCCGCATGCGCGCCAAGAACACCGCGCCAGGACCCGACGGTATACCGGGCCGAGCTTTGGCGTTGGCTTTGGCTGCCCTGGGGGGCGCATTGAGGCAGCTGTTCGACAACTGCTTCCGTAGTGCCACGTTCCCCACGGCCTGGAAGGAGGCTAGATTGGTCCTCCTGAAGAAGGAAGGCAGAACTGCGGACTCTCCCTCTGCATACCGTCCCATATGCCTGCTGGACGAGACTGGCAAGCTCTTTGAGCGCGTCATCGCCTGTCGTCTCAGCAGGCATCTGTCGCGTGTCGGCCCCGACTTGGCGGATAGCCAGTATGGCTTCCGGCAGGGACGTTCAACGATCGACGCGATCATTCGCGTCCGTTCCCTGTCGGAGCAGGCTGTGTCCCAGGGTGGCGTGGCGCTGGCGATAAGTCTAGACATTGTCAACGCCTTTAACTCCCTGCCCTGGGACGTGATTGGGGGGGCGCTATCACACCATCGTGTGCCCCCCTACCTGCAGGCCATTATCGTCGGGGGCTACTTGCGCGACAGGTACATTTCGTACGTGGGACAGGACGGTGCAGTGCACCGGAGGGAGGTATTGTGCGGTGTTCCGCAGGGCTCCGTGTTGGGGCCCCTTTTATGGAACCTGGCATATGACGCAGTTCTGCGTGTTGAACTCCCTGCCGGCGTAAGTGTCGTCTGCTATGCGGACGACACGTTGGTCATTGCCAGCGGGGAGACCTTCGAAAGGACCACGAGGCTCGCCGAGCTTGGGGTCTCACTGGTCGTTGGCAAGATCCGCGAGTTGGGCCTCCAAATAGCGCCCCATAAGACCGAGGCGCTATGGTTCCACGCACTGCCTAGGAGCAGGGAACCGGCCGAGTCGTGGGTTCGCGTGGGTGACTCGCCGGTCCGGGTGGGGCGGTACATGAAGTACCTGGGCCTTACCTTGGACAGCCGCTGGGGCTTCGAGGAGCATTTCGAGCGCCTAGTCCCCCGGGTCGAGAGGGTAGTGGGTGCTCTGCACAGACTGCTGCCCAACCTTGGGGGTCCAATGGAGGAAGTTCGCCGCCTCTATGCGGGGGTCGTGCGATCCGTGGTGGTCTACGGAGCCCCGGTGTGGGCTCCGCGGTTACGAATCCGACGCTGCAGGACCAAGATCTATAGCCTGCAGCGGAGGATGGCCATCCGAGTCGCGCGAGGATACCGCACGATATCCTTTGAGGCGGCGACGATTCTGGCGCGCTTCCCGCCTTTGGACATCCTGGCGGACATGGACGCGAGGGTCTACGACCGGATCCGCGTAGCCCGCCAGAGGGGCGATGAGGCACCAGCGCTCGAAGCGATAAGACGGCGGGAGCGGAGAAGCGCTTTCGAGGAGTGGCGCGCGCGGCTCTCTGATGAGCGATACGCGCGCAAACGCGTCATCAGCGCTCTCCTGCCGGTCCTCGACACCTGGGTGAGGAGGAAAACGGGGCGAGTCACCTATAGGCTTGCACAGATAATCACTGGACACGGCTGTTTTAGTGATTATCTGTGCAAGATAGGGCGCGAACCAACGGCCAATTGCCACCACTGTGGAGGGGACAATGATTCCGCCCAGCACACGCTAGAGGCGTGTCCCGCGTGGGACGCGGAACGGCGGATACTGGTCCAACGGATCGGACCGGATCTCTCTCTGGGCAGCGTAATTTCGACAATGCTGTCCGGGGAAGCGGCGTGGGGGGCTGTGACCTCATTCTGTGAGACTGTAATGTCCCTGAAAGAGTCCGCTGAGCGGGATCGGGAGAGAGCCGATCCCGCTCGCCGACGTAGGCGCCGTGCTGCGCCTCGTCGGGGCCTCCCGGCCCTATTGCCCAGGGCACAAAACAACGGGCTACCCACGGGGTCGAGAACGTCCAGGGTGTGGGCCCCGGGCGTTCCATGACGACGACGACCCTGAGGAGGACGGTGGCGGGTGTGGCTCCCCGCCACCGTGCACTGAGATGGTGCAGGGGAGAGCGAACAACTGCTCCCCCCGGGACGAGCTCCCACTAAGGAGCAAGGCATATGAGGGGCACCGGCGAAGTTCCGCAAGGAGAACCCGGTGCACTTCCGACGTGCTGAAGGCGGCCACCGGGGAGGTTTTAGTGGGTAAAAATCCCACATACCCCAGGCCTCTCCCACAAGAGACCTGGGGATCTTTTGAAGATTTCCTCCTCGACAACAAAAAAAAAAAAAAAAAAGGTTAGGTTAGGTTAGGTTAGGTTAGGTTAGGTTAGGTTAGGTTAGGTTAGGTTAGGTTGGGGTCGGACGCTGAATCTTCCGGTGCTGTGGAGTCGAGAGAGCTTGGATCTCGCGACTCCATAGACACCGGCTCGTCAGTTTTGGGCCGCTCCATATCGCGGGGGCCAGTGGCCCCGCACAAGCGCCCAAGAAAAGGGTCTGGCGGCTCGACGTCGTCCTCGAGTGGGGAGGACGTGGAGCCGGCACCAAAGATGCCAACGGCGAGGAGAGGCCGCCCCTTAAATGCGGGGTCCTCGTCCGTAAGAGGCCGCCCTGCGTCAGCAGGGCCAACAACCGCGCGGGATAGGAGGGGGCGCTTCATGAAGCGCCCGGACACTCCACCGCCTCAAAAAAGGAAGGCACCGGTGGCTGCCGCCGAGCGCGAGGCACTCGAGCTTCGCGCTGAGGCGGCAGTCATCACGACAACAGAGCTGGCGAGAGCGGCGAAGGCCAAAACGGGCGTTCTGGTCTCCTCCAAGGCCCCAGGTGTGGCGGAGCTGCAGAACCTGGTGGAGCGGGAACTGGCCGTAGTTATCGAGGTGGCGAAGAGGTCCAGCAACCTGAAGGGTACCTTTCAGAAGGCCCTGAAGGATGCTGCGGCTTCTATCCAGGCGGCGACCGAGACCCTCAGCTCGAGGACAGCCGCGGAGGAGACTGCCCGCTTGCAGGCTGCGAATACGCGCCTGCAATCTGAGGTGGCAGCACTCCGCGAGGAGCTCGCTGAGGTTCGCAGAACGATGTCGCGAACGGATACGGCCGTCCCTCGTACGCCGACCGCTCCACAGGCCCCGGAGGGGGGGTGGGAGGAACTTGCGCGTGTCATCATGCTCCAGGTGGGGAGCATGATGAACGCGCGGTTCGAGTCCCTCGAGGACAGGCTCCTCCCGGAAAGGCGGGTGCGACCACCACTCGCGGCGGATACACGGGCGCCAACAACATCCCCGGCGCCCCAGGCTCAGCCCTCTCCACCACCAGCGCAGTCCCGGGCCCCAGCGGAGGCCAAGAAACCGAAAAAGGCCAAACGGCCCAGGGGTGGGCAGGCACCACCACCACCACCTGTGCCTGAATTGCCCCCAGTGCCGACCCCTCAGTCGCGCGCAGTAGCCTCCACAGCCACCGCACCCCCGACGGCTGAGACCTGGGCTACGGTCACAGCCAAGAAGGCGAAAACCAAGCCCAGAGTGCCTGCCGGGGTACCTTCGCGGGCCCCGCGTGCTCGAACTGCGCGCCCTCCGCCACCCAGTGAGAGGCGGGGCCGGAGGAGGCAGAAGGGGCCCAAGCCCCCCAAGACCGCCGCCATCACGATCACGATCCCCGAGGGCGCCACCACCACATATGCCGAGGTGATGGCCGCTGCCAAGAGCAGAATCCGGCTGTCGGACCTCGGCATCGACACCGTGGGCCAGAAGAGAGCCGTGACTGGTGGGCTCCTTCTGGAGGTAGGCGGACCCGAAAACGGGGAAAAGGCGGATCGCTTGGCAACGCGGATGCGCGAGGCCCTAGCCGAGTTCGGCGTGCGCATCAGCCGCCCCACCAAGTCCGGGGAGATAAGGGTGGTTGGCCTGGACGACGCGGTCACCCCTGAGGACGTGGTGGCGGCCATTGCGGAGGCGGGTGCGTGCCGAGCGGACGACGTCAAAGTTGGCGACGTCCGCCGAGGGGGCACCTCGCTTGGCACCGTGTGGGCCCGGGTCACCTTGGAGGCGATGCGCAGGCTGGTCACGGCCGGGACCATCCGCATAGGCTGGGGGCTGGCCAAGGTTGAGGCACTGGAAGCACGACCTCTGCGGTGCTTCCGGTGCCTCGAAAGGGGGCACGTGGGGAGTAAGTGCCCCACCGGGGTCGACAGGAGTGCGCGGTGCTATAGTTGCGGTGAGCCTGGTCACGTGGCCCGCAACTGCACCGCGCAAGACCCGAAGTGCCCGCTGTGCACAGACAGGGGCTGCAAGGCGGACCATAGGCTGGGCACTAAAAAGTGCTCACCGCCCAGGAGCAAAGGGAAGGGCACTAATGCTCTCCCTGCTCCCACTAGCCAGTCGGTCGTAGCGGCTTCTGCCAGCGCAGCGGGCACGGGCCCGCCGGAGGCAATGGAGGATCGTTGATGTCTGTGCAACCAACGATCCTCCAGGGCAACCTTAACCACTGCCGCAACGCACAGAACCTGCTTCTGCAGACCGTTGCGGAGAGGTCGGTTGCCCTAGCCGTCATGGCGGAGCCCTACAGCGTCCCGGACCATCCTCGCTGGTTCGGTGACGACGCCGCCTCAGTAGCTGTGTACTGGGGCGGCGGAGAGGGTGTCCCACCCTGCTCCCTCCTAGAGAGGGGGCAAGGCTTCGTGGCGGTCAGGTGGGGCCCTCTGGCCGTAGTGGGCTGCTACGTCTCTCCCAACAGGTCCCTCGCCGATTACGAGGCGTACCTGGACGGGCTGGCGAACTGCATTCGCAGATGCCTACCCCGTCCGCTCATCGTCCTGGGGGATTTCAACGCCCACGCTAGAGCGTGGGGCGGCCCTAGGAACGATGCAAGGGGAGAGACGTTGCTCGAATGGGCGGCTGTGCTAGACCTCCGGCTCGTAAACCGGGGGTCCGTCAGCACATGCGTGCGGTGGCAGGGGGAGTCGATTGTGGATCTCACATGGGCGACTCCCGCTGCCATGGCCATGTTGTCGGGATGGCGGGTCGCGGAGGAGGTGGTCACTCTGTCTGACCATCGCCACATCGTATTCGGTGTGGCCATCCGCCGCCCCGACAACTCCCGCCGCCGAGAAGGCAGCCCCCCGCGACGTTGGTCTCTCAAGCGGCTAAATCGAGATCTTCTCGAAGCCGCCGCCAACGTCGCGGCGTGGCCGGAAATCGCCGAAGAGGTCCGATCCGATCCGGAAAGGGTGGCAATCTGGTTCCGGGACACGATGACGGTCGTCTGTGACGCCGCCATGCCCCGGACCGGAAACCCCAGGCGTGGGCAGGTGTACTGGTGGTCAGCGGACATCACGCAGCTACGAGAAGTCTGTCTGCGGTGTCGACGCCAGTACCAGAGAGCCCGGAGAAGAAGGCGAGCCTCAGCCGAGGAGAAAGCCAGAGCGTACGCGGCGTACCGAGCGGCCACAATGGCGCTCCAGTTCGCCATCGCGGACGCCAGGACTCGGTCCTGGAGCGAGCTCCTGGAGGGACTGGACAGGGATCCGTGGGGGCGTCCCTATAAGGCGGTGCTTGGTAAGCTCCGCCCCTGGATGCCCCCGGTGACGGAAACCCTCGAGCCGGAGCTGCTGGAGAGAGTGATCCGTACGCTCTTCCCGGCGGCGCCGGCCAGTCCTTCAATCCCCCCGACACCTTCGGACTACACCGATGAGTTGGGGGTGACCGAGCAGGAGCTGGACCGAGCCGTTGGCCGCTTGCGTGCCAAGAACACCGCGCCAGGGCCCGACGGTATACCGGGCCGGGCGTTGGTGTTGGCTCTGGCTGCCCTGGGGAGCGTGTTGAGGCAGCTGTTCGACAGCTGCCTCCGTACTGCCACGTTCCCCACGGCCTGGAAGAAAGCTAGGTTGGTCCTCTTGAAGAAGGAAGGCAGAACTGCGGACTCTCCCTCTGCATACCGTCCCATATGTCTGCTGGACGAGACTGGCAAGCTCTTTGAGCGCGTCATTGCCTCTCGTCTCAGCGGGCATCTGTCGCGTGTCGGCCCCGACTTGGCGGACAGCCAGTATGGCTTCCGGCAGGGACGATCGACGATCGACGCGATCATTCGCGTCCGTTCCCTGTCGGAGCAGGCTGTGTCCCAGGGTGGCGTGGCGTTGGCGATAAGCCTCGACATCGTCAACGCCTTCAATTCCCTGCCCTGGGACGCGATCGGGGGGGCGCTGTCACACCATCGTGTGCCCCCCTACCTGCAGGCCATCATCGTCGGGGGCTACTTGCGCGACAGGTACATCTCGTACATGGGACAGGACGGTGCAGTGCACCGTAGGGAGGTGTTGTGCGGTGTTCCGCAGGGGTCCGTGTTGGGGCCCCTCTTATGGAACATCGCATACGACGCAGTTCTGCGTGTCGAACTCCCCGCCGGCGTGAGTGTCGTCTGCTATGCGGACGACACTCTGGTCATTGCCAGCGGGGAGACCTTCGAGAGGACCACGAGGCTCGCCGAGCTTGGGGTTGAATTGGTCGTCGCTAAGATCCGCGAGTTGGGCCTTCAAATAGCGCCTCACAAGACCGAGGCGCTATGGTTCCACGGACTGCCCAGGAGCAGGGAACCGCCCGACTCGTGGGTTCGCATCGGTGACTCGCCGGTCCGGGTGGGGCGGTACATGAAGTACCTAGGCCTCATCCTGGACAGTCGCTGGGGCTTCGAGGAGCACTTCGAGCGCCTAGTCCCCCGGGTCGAGAGGGTAGTGGGTGCTCTGCACAGACTGCTGCCCAACCTCGGGGGACCGATCGAGGAAGTTCGCCACCTCTACGCGGGGGTCGTGCGATCCGTGGTGGTCTACGGAGCCCCGGTGTGGGCTCCGCGGTTACGAATCCGACGCTGCAGGACCAAGATCTACAGCCTGCAGCGGAGGATGGCCATCCGGGTCGCACGAGGATACCGCACGATATCCTTTGAGGCGGCGACGATCCTAGCGCGCTTCCCACCCTTGGACATATTGGCGGACATGGACGCGAGGGTCTATGACCGGATCCGCGAAGTCCGCCAGAGAGGTGAGGAGGCGCCAGCGCTCGAAGGCATACGCAGGCGGGAACGGAGGCGCGCGTTCGCGGAGTGGCGCGCGCGGCTCTCCGATGAGCGATACGCGCGCAAACGCGTCGTCAACGCTCTCCTGCCGGTCCTCGAAGCCTGGGTGAGGAGGAAGACGGGGCGAGTCACCTTCAGGCTTGCACAGATCATCACTGGACACGGCTGTTTCAGTGATTATCTGTGCAAGATAGGACGCGAAGCGACGACCAATTGCCACCACTGTGGAGGAGACCAGGATTCCGCCCAGCACACGCTCGAGGCGTGTCCCGCGTGGGACGCGGAGCGGCGGATCCTGGTCCGCCGGATCGGATCGGACCTCTCCCTGGGCAGCGTAGTATCGGCTATGCTGTCCGGGGAAGCGGCGTGGGGGGCTGTGACCTCCTTCTGCGAGACAGTCATGTCCCAGAAGGAGTCCGCCGAGCGGGATCGGGAGAGAGCCGATCCCGCTCGCCGACGTAGGCGCCGTGCTGCGCCACGTCGGGGCCCCCCGGCCCTGATGCCCAGGGCCCAAAACAACGGGCTACCCTCGGGGTCGAGAACGTCCAGGGTGTGGGCCCCGGACGTTCCCTGACGACGACGACCCTGAGGAGGACGGCGGCGGGCGTGGCTCCCCGCCGCCGTGCACTGCGAGGGTGCAGGGGGAGCGACCATCTGCTCCCCCGGGGCGAGCTCCCGCGAGGGAGCGCGGCACATGAGGGGCACCGGCGAGTTCTTCGGGAGGGCCCGGAGTCCCTCTGACGTGCTGAAGGCGGCCACCGGGGAGGTTTTAGTGGGTAAGAATCCCACATACCCCAGGCCTCTCCCACAAGAGGCCTGGGAATCTTTGGAAGATTTCCTCCTCGTGAAAAAAAAAAAAAAAAAAAAAAAAAAAAAAAAAAAAAAAAAGGTTAGGTTGGGGTGCGTGCTGGACAACCTCCTCGTGGTGCACCCTGGGCACCGCCGACCACCTCTTCAGCATCCCTGTCGAGGTGGTCGACGGTGGCGGATAGTCCGGCTAGGGAGTCGCGTTTTGTCTGCTTCTGGCACTCTCTTCGGAGGGGGTCGGGGGCAGACCGGCGTCGGGGGGGGTAAGGGGTTTCGGGGGGGGTAAAGGTGATGAATGAACGTGTGATGAATGATTTGGGGATGGGGGGTAAAGGCGATGGATGAATGGTGATAGCGTGATGTATGTAAGAGGAGAGGGTGCAATGTCCGCGAAGACTGGTGCTGCGGCCTGCCCAATGCGAGGGGTCTTGCGTGCCCGAACGCTGGAAGGCGGGGGGGCGAAACCCCGTCATTAGCGCAGGGGGGGATGGGTATAGGGACCTCACCCTTCAAAGGAAACAAACAATATGGAGCAAGCTGAACAATACATAATACCCCAGGGAGGTACCGGCCGCGCCGCGGCTGGAGAATCCTCCCCGGAACCACAGCTTCCCCTAGTGGGAAGAAGTGGTTCCGGCCGCCCCTCGTATTCTGGGGGGGGCGTCACTTGCTTTGCGTCTTCGGGCGCACCCGACCTTGGCGATCCTAACGGACTTGATAATGCTTATGATGTGGCGAGTGGGCGTGTTGACCTGGTGAGGTCCGCGTCTGTTGAACAAGGAGAGGAGCGGAGAAGAGTGGAAGTGGACTCTGACGCAGAGTCTTTGATGAGCGCGTGCAGTGCTCAGAGTGAAGACGGAGCTAATCGGCTACCCCGCAAACGTGGCAGACCCCCTACCACTGGTGAGCATGTGGGGAAGTGGAAAATTAAGAAGGAGATGGAGGCTGCCAGGCGTGCGAACTCACTAGAAGTGAGGATTGCCGAGGCGGACCGTATAGCAGCCGAAATCGCCATGAGCGAGGCAGCTAGCGACCGATGCTCCCGTGCGGCATCGCGTGCCTCATCTAGGCTTGACGCGGACGAACTGCCGGTGGAGGGCCTTAAGAAGCGGCTTGAAGAATCCCTCGCGGGAATTCGGGAGGTTTCGAGGGTGTCCAAGGGGCTTAAAGGGGTGTGCCAAAAGACGCTCAAGCAGGCGGCAAGCAGTATTGAAGACGTGGCAGAGGAACTGCTATCACGCACGG
This sequence comes from Notodonta dromedarius, assembly GCA_905147325.1. Classification (NCBI taxonomy): domain Eukaryota; kingdom Metazoa; phylum Arthropoda; class Insecta; order Lepidoptera; family Notodontidae; genus Notodonta; species Notodonta dromedarius. The sequence continues at coordinate 59,727 of LR990173.1, read as the reverse complement.
CCACTGATGAGATACGCCGCCTGCAAATTGAGAACGCCCGCCTGAAGAGGCAAATGGGCGAGCTCCGTAAAGAGCTCGACTGCGTGAGGGCTATGGTGATTGGAACCGGGGGAGAGAGGCCAGCAAACCCAACTGAGACCCCTAAATCTACGGAGTCGGACCTTGCGCAGGTTGTAAGGGAGGAGATAGGCAAGGTCCTCCAAAGGGTTCAGTTTCTGGAGAGCAAAATTCTCCGGCCGCCCTTGGCGTCTGACAAGGTCAAACAGATGGCACCCGCCCCAGAAGTAAGGCGAGTCGAAAAGACAACACGTCTTGTTAAACCACCCGAGCGGGCGCCCACACTCGTGACGGAACAGACTCCGACCACGTCGACCGCGCCCATAGCTGCCGCCAAAGTCCAGCGCGACAAAAAAGGGAAAGGAAAGGAGAAGGCGAACAGTCAAAGGCAGAAGGCCACCATTGCCCAGCCTCAGGCGCCCGCTAAGCCCGATGGCGGAGAGTGGCAGGTGGTTGGTGCCAAAAAGGCTGCCAAAAAGGCGAAGCGTAAGAGGCAAAGGACAAGGAAAAGGCTCCGAGCACCGCGCTCAACGGCGGTGGTCCTTACCCTTGCGCCCGATGCGGAAAAGCGCGGCATAACCTATGCGGCGCTGTTACATAGCGCCAGGTCGGTCATTAAACTGAACGACCTGGGTATTGACGGTGTGCGTTGCAGGGTTACGGCGACCGGTGGCCGCATTTTAGAAGTGCCTGGGGCCACTAGCGGCCAGAAGGCAGACGCTCTGGCCACTCAATTACGGGCCCAGCTCTCGGAGGAGGACTGTCGGATCTCTCGGCCGACAAGATGTGCCGACTTGAGAATATCGGCCCTTGATGACTCCGTCTCTCAGGAGGAGTTAGTGGCTGCTATCGCCGAAACTGGAGGTTGCCCCGCCGCCCAAATTAAGGCGAATGCCATCAAATTGGGCTCAGACGGACTTGGCACTGCGATAATAAGCTGCCCCATTGCGGCGGCCCAAAAGTTAGCGGATGGCCGACGTCTACTCGTGGGCTGGGTCTCGGCCCAAGTCAAGTTACTGAAGCCGAGGCCCATGCGGTGCTACCGCTGCCTCATGGGGGGGCACGTAGGTGCTAAATGCACTGCAGGAGTTGACTGCAGCAGCACCTGCTTCAGGTGTGGTAAATCGGGGCATAAAGCCGCCGATTGTGGGGACTCTCCGCACTGCCTAATGTGCGCGAAGGCAGGCAAGCCCGCTGAACATCTTGCGGGCAGTAAGGGCTGCTCATCATTTCAGCCCAGAGCCAAGAAGGCGGCCCCCGCGCAAAATGGTAAGCCCAAATCGGCACCCGTACCGCGACCGGCAGAGAAGGAGACAAGTATGGACATCTAATAATGGACCAGATGCTCCAAGTACTTCAAACCAACGCAAACCATTCCGCCAGGGCCCAGGACCTTTTGTTCCAGACCCTGGCGGAGTGGTCCATCGGATTGGCAGTGGTCGCCGAGCCATACTCTGTCCCTGTCTCACCTATGTGGGCGGGAGACCTGGATGGCCTGGTGGCTATTATAACGGACTCGACGAATGGCGCCCCGACTCTCGAAAATGTCGAAAGGGGCCACGGCTATGTTTGCGCCAGTGTCGGCAACATCACTGTCGTGGGAATTTATTTTTCCCCCAATCGACATCTGGCGGAATTTGAGACTTTCGTGGCCCAACTCAGTACCTTGATTGGCAGAATTCACCCCCGCCCCGTGCTAGTCCTCGGGGACTTTAATGCTAAGTCCCCTGCGTGGGGCTCACCAACCGCCGATGCTAGGGGTGAAGTTCTGGAAGAGTGGGTAATAGAGAGGGGATTTGTCGTTCTCAATAGGGGCACGGCCTACACGTGCATTCGGCAGGGGGGTGGGTCCATAGTGGACATCTCCCTGTCCAGCCCCAGCATAGCGCAACGGGTTCGCGGTTGGCACGTTGTCGAGGAGGCGGAGACGCTGTCGGATCACCGCTACATCCGATTCAGCGTCTCTGCCCAGACCTCCGGCGTCTCTGCGAGGGCTTTGATCGACCCTAATCCGCGATGGACCCTGGGCCGCCTGAACCTTGAGCTTCTGCGGGAAGCTGCAGAAGTCCAGGCGTGGGCCTCGCCGCCGCGTAGCAATAACATCCAGCAGGAGGCGGACTGGTTGCGGTCCGCTTTAGTCGCCATCTGCGACGCGGCGATGCCACGGGTGCGGCCTAACTCTAGGTCACGAAGACGGCAAGTGTACTGGTGGTCGCATGAGCTCGCGCAGTTGCGCAGGGCTTGCATAGCCGCGCGCCGCCGGTACACTCGCCATCGGAGAAGACGCCGCCGTACCCAATACTCGGCGATAAGAGAGGCCGAATTGTACGAGGCCTATAGAGCGGCGAAACGGACTCTGCAGGAGGCCATTAAAAGGGCTAAGGTGCAAGCTCGGGAGGAGCTTCTGGCCATCCTGGACAGGGACCCCTGGGGACGCCCGTACAGGATGGTCAGGGGCAAACTTCGCCCCTGGGCCCCGCCCCTGACTCAGACCTTGCAGCCCCAAATACTGGACGCGACGCTTAGTGCCCTGTTCCCGGATGGAACAGAGCGCACTCCCCCGGACATGACCACACCTGGACTAGACACCCTGGACATTGACGAAAACGCCCCCGAGGTCACCGAGCTGGAACTTGAGGTGGCAATACACAAAATGAGGACCAAGAACGTAGCCCCAGGACCCGACGGCGTACCTGGACGTGTTCTGGCTGCGTCACTTGCAGCCCTGGGGCCACGTTACGTGGCGTTCCTTAGTGAGTGCCTACGGCAAGGACACTTCCCCAATAACTGGAAGACGGGGAAATTAATTCTGCTTAGGAAAGACGGGCGTCCTGCCGACTCACCTTCTGCATATAGGCCAATAGTCCTTCTCGACGAGGCGGGAAAGCTCTTTGAGCGAATCATCGCCTACCGCCTCGTCGAGCACCTGACTGTAGCAGGGCCGGACTTGAGTCCCCACCAGTTCGGGTTCCGGCGTGGAAGGTCAACCATCGACGCAATCAAGAGAGTGAAGGGTATCGTGGAGGAAGCGGCGTCCCGGGGAGAGGTGACATTGGCAGTGTCAATAGACATTGCCAATGCGTTCAACTCCCTCCCCTGGGGCGCGATCTTGGCGGCCCTGAACTACCACCGGGTCCCACTCTACCTGCGTCGATTGGTGTCAAACTATCTCTCGGATAGAAGCATCACGTTCCCGAGCAATGCGGAGTGGTGCCAGAAAGAAATAAGATGCGGTGTTCCACAGGGGTCGGTCCTAGGGCCACTCCTGTGGAATGTCGCATACGATTGGGTGCTTCGCGGTTCGCTGCTTCCTGGTGTCGCCCTGACATGCTACGCGGATGACACCCTAGTGACAGCAAGGGGCAAAACATACCGGCAGGCTGCCCTACGGGCTACAGCAGGCGTAGCTTTAGTCGTTGGGCGCATTAGAAGACTGGGCCTTAATGTGGCGCTTAATAAGATCGAGGCGGTCGCCTTCCATGGGCCCCGAAATGCGCCGCCTGCAGACTTGCACATCGTGGTGGGGGGCGTGCGCATCAATGTGGGACGAACCCTGAAATACCTTGGGTTACTCCTTGATAGTCGCTGGTCATTTCGTTCCCACTTTGAGGCGCTCGCTCCCAAACTCACGAAGACGGCGGCGGCATTATCGTCTATCCTCCCCAACCTGGGGGGACCTGACGCCTCATGCAGGCGGCTTTATACAGGGGTCGTGCGGTCCCAGGCCCTGTATGGTGCCCCGATCTGGGCTGAAGCCCTATCCGCCCAAAACACTGCGCTCCTGAGGAGACCTCAGCGAGCCATGGCGAATAGGGTGGCCCGCGGGTACCGCACGATTGCCTTCGAGGCGGGGACGCTGCTGGCGGGAACACCTCCGTGGCAACTGGAGGCGAAGGCGCTATACCGCCTCTATCAATGGCGCAGAGATGAGCTCGGGCAGGGACATGTCGTGGACCTGCTCGACCTAATAATGAAGAGGAGAGAGTTGAAAGACGCCGTCATAGAGGAGTGGGGCGAACTATTAGCCATCCCAAGCTCGGGCGTTAACACCATCGCCGCCATAGTGCCGGTCTTCAGGGAGTGGCTGGAGCGCCGACACGGTGCCCTCACGTTCCGACTCACACAGGTGCTGTCCGGACATGGTTGTTTCGGGCGGTATCTGTGTCGTATCGGACGTGAGGAACAAGAAGGGTGCCACCATTGCGCTGCCCCTGAAGACACGGCCTTGCACACACTGCAGGCGTGTCCGGCTTGGGATGAGGCGAGAGGCGAATTGGTCGCCGCGATCAGAGTGCAAGCGCTCTCGCTGCCGGCCGTGGTCGCTAGCATGGTCGGGAGCGAGCGCGCTTGGGAGGCAGTAGCCTCATTTGCGGAGGCCGTAATGGCGGCCAAGGAGGCAGCAGAAAGGGAGAGGGAAGCTGCATCAGCGCTCCCCTCCCGCCGCAGACGCCCAGGGCGCCGACGTGCAGCCCACTTAAGGGACGATCTGCGTCCGCCGTAGGGCGTGGCCTGCGGGCGTCGGGGAGGGCAACCCGGCGTCCGACCAGCAACAGGCCGAGAAGGTAGACGGGCTCGCCGTGTCCCGCGGGCCCGTCCCAGTGGAGGAAGGGAGCGGAGGCTTCCTGCAAGAAGGGGACTGCAGTGGCGGTCCAGGCCCCGTCAGCGCCGTAGTAGTTATGCTACCCGCGGTACCTGCGGCGTTGACACTCAGGGCTGAGAAGGGACACCGAGGGTTGTTTTAGTGGGTGAGAGCCCCACATAACCACCGCGCCATGCCCTTGGCGTGGTGGTATGCGGCAGGACATTTTTTCCCTCGTAAAAAAAAAAAAAAAAAAAAAAAAAAAAAAAAAAAAAAAAAAAAAAAAAAGGTTAGGTTAGGTTAGGTTGGGGTGCTAGGCCGGACAACCTCCTCGTGGTGCACCCTGGGCACCGCCGACCACCTCTTCAGTTTTCCCTGTTGAGGTGGTCGACGGTGGCGAATAGTCTGGCATTGGGAGTCGCGTTTTGCCTGCCTCAGGCACTCTCTTCGGAGAGGGTCGGGGGCAGACCGGCGACGGGGGGGTAAGGGGTTTCGGGGGGGTAAAGGTGATGAATGAACGTGTGATGAATGATTTGGGGATGGGGGGTAAAGGCGATGTATGAATGGTGATAGCGTGATGCATGTAAGAGGAGAGGGTGCAATGTCCGCGAAGACTGGTGCTGCGGCCTGCCCAATGCGAAGGGTCTTGCGTGCCCAAACGCTGGAAGGCGGGGGGGGAAAACCCCGTCATTAGCGCAGGGGGGGATGGGTATAGGGACCTCACCCTTCAAAGGAAACAAAAAATATGGAGCAAGCTGATAAAGACATAATACCCCAGGGAGGTACCGGCCGCGCCGCGGCTGGAGAATCCTCCCCGGCACCACTGCTTTCCCTGGTGGGAAGAAGTGGTTCCGGCAGCCCCTCGTATTCTGGGGGGGGCGTCACTTGCTTTGCGTCTTCGGGCGCACCCGAAAACGACCTTGGCGATCCTAACGGACTTGAGAATGCTTCTGATGTGGCGAGTAGGCGTGTTGACCTGGTGAGGTCCGCGTCTGTTGGACAAGGAGAGGAGCGGAGAAGAGAGGAAGTGGACTCTGACGCAGAGTCGTTGATGAGCGCGTGCAGTGCTCAGAGTGAAGACGGAGCTAACCGGCTACCCCGCAAACGTGGAAGGCCCCCTACCACTGGTGAGCATGTGGGGAAGTGGAAAATTAAGAAGGAGATGGAGGCTGCCAGGCGTGCGAACTCACTAGAAGTGAGGATTGCCGAGGCGGACCGAATAGCAGCCGAAATCGCCATGAGCGAGGCAGCTAGCGACCGATGCTCCCGTGCGGCATCGCGCGCCTCATCTAGGCTTGACGCGGACGAGCTGCCGGTGGAGGGCCTTAAGAAGAGGCTAGAAGAATCCCTCGCGGGAATTCGGGAGGTTTCGAGGGTGTCCAAGGGGCTTAAAGGGGTGTGCCAAAAGACGCTCAAGCAGGCGGCGAGCAGTATTGAAGACGTGGCAGAGGAACTGCTATCACGCACGGCCACTGATGAGATACGCCGCCTGCAAATTGAGAACGCCCGCCTGAAGAGGCAAATGGGCGAGCTCCGTAAAGAGCTCGACTGCGTGCGGGCCATGGTGATTGGAACCGGGGGAGAAAGGCCAGCAAACCCAACTGAGACCCCTAAATCTACGGAGTCGGACCTTGCGCAGGTTGTAAGGGAGGAGATAGGCAAGGTCCTCCAAAGGGTCCAGTTTCTGGAGAGCAAAATTCTCCGGCCGCCCTTGGCGTCTGATAAGGTCAAACAGACGACACCCGCCCCAGAAGTAAGGCGAGTCGAAAAGACAGCACGTCCTGCTAAACCACCCGAGCGGGCACCCACACTCGTGACAGAACAGACTCCGACCACGTCGACCGCGCCCAAAGCTGCCGCCAAAGTCCAGCGCGACAAAAAAGGGAACGGAAAGGAGAAGGCGAACAGCCAAAGGCAGAAGGCGACCATTGCCCAGCCTCAGGCGCCCGCTAAGCCCTATGGCGGAGAGTGGCAGGTGGTTGGTGCCAAAAAGGCTGCCAAAAAGGCTAAGCGTAAGAGGCAAAGGACAAGGAAAAGGCTCCGAGCACCGCGCTCTACGGCCGTGGTCCTTACCCTTGCGCCCGATGCGGAAAAGCGCGGCATAACCTATGCTGCGCTGTTACATAGCGCCAGGTCGGTCATTAAACTGAACGACCTGGGTATTGACGGTGTGCGTTGCAGGGTTACGGCGACCGGTGGCCGCATTTTAGAAGTGCCTGGGGCCACTAGCGGCCAGAAGGCAGACGCTCTGGCGACTCAATTACGGGCCCAGCTCTCGGAGGAGGACTGTCGGATTTCTCGGCCGACAAGATGTGCCGATCTAAGAATTGCAGGCCTCGACGACTCGGTCTCCCAACAGGAGCTGGTGGATGCCGTGGCCAAAGCCGGAGATTGCCCCGTCGTCGAAGTTAAGGCGAATGCGATAAAGCGGGGACCGAGCGGACTCGGTACCGCAATAGTCAGCTGCCCCATTGCGGCGGCCCAAAAGTTGGCGGATGGTCGGCGTCTCCTTGTGGGCTGGGTCTCGGCCCAAGTCAAGCTACTAAAGCCGAGGCCCATGCGGTGTTACCGCTGTCTCATGGGGGGGCACGTAGGTATAAAGTGCACAGCAGAGATAGACTGCAGCAAAACCTGCTTCAGGTGTGGCAAATCGGGGCATAAAGCCGCCGATTGTGGGGACTCTCCGCACTGCCTAATGTGCGCGAAGGCAGGCAAGCCCGCCGAACATCCTGCGGGCAGTAAGGGCTGCTCATCATTTCAGCCCAGAGGCAAGAAGGCGGCTCCCGCGCAAAGTGGTAAGCCCAAATCGGCACCGCGACCGGCAGAGAAGGAGAAGAGCATGGACATTTCGTAATGGACCAGATGCTCCAAGTTCTCCAAACCAACGCAAACCATTCCGCCAGGGCCCAGGACCTTTTGTTCCAGACCCTGGCGGAGTGGTCCATCGGATTGGCTGTGGTCGCCGAGCCATACTCTGTCCCTGCTTCACCTATGTGGGCGGGAGACTTGGATGGCCTGGTGGCCATTATAACGGACTTGACGAACGGTGGCCCGACTCTCGAGAATATCGAAAAGGGGCACGGTTATGTCGCTGCCAATGTCGGCCACTTTACTGTCGTGGGGATTTATTTTTCCCCCAACCGACAGCTGTCGGAATTCGAGACCTTCGTGGCCCAACTCAGTGCCCTTATCGGAAGAATTCACCCCCGTCCTGCGCTAGTCCTTGGGGACTTTAATTCTAAATCCCCTGCGTGGGGCTCACCAACTGCCGACGCCAGGGGTGAAATTCTTGAAGAGTGGGTGATAGAGAGGGGGTTCGTCGTGCTAAATAGGGGCACAGCATACACATGCGTTCGGCAGGGGGGTGGATCCATAGTGGACATTTCCCTATCCAGCCCTAGCATAGCGCGTCGGGTTCGCGACTGGCACGTTGTCGAGGGGGCGGAGACGCTGTCGGATCACCGTTACATCCGATTCAGCGTCTCTGCCCAGACCTCCGGCGTCCCTGTGCGGGCCTTGATTGACACTAATCCGCGTTGGACCCTGGGCCGCCTGAACCTTGAGCTTCTGCGAGAAGCTGCAGAAGTCCAAGCTTGGACCTCGCCGCTGCGTAACTACAACATCCAGCAGGAGGCGGACTGGTTGCGGTCCGCTTTAGTCGCCATCTGCGACGCAGCGATGCCACGGGTGCGGCCTAATACTAGGTCAGGAGACGGCAAGTGTACTGGTGGTCGCAAGAGCTCGCGCAGTTGCGCAGGGCTTGCATAGCAGCGCGCCGCCAGTACACTCGCCATCGTAGAAGACGCCGCCGTACCCAATACTCGGCGATGAGAGAGGCCGAACTATATGAGGCCTATAGAGCGGCGAAGCGGACTCTGCAGGAGGCCATTAAAAGGGCCAAGGTGCAAGCTCGGGAGGAGCTGCTGGCCATCCTAGACAGGGACCCCTGGGGACGCCCTTACAGGATGGTCAGGGGCAAACTTCGCCCCTGGGCCCCGCCCCTGACTCAGACCTTGCAGCCCCAAATATTGGACGCGACATTAAGTGCCCTGTTCCCGGATGGAACAGAGCGCACTCCCCCGGACATGACTACACCTGGAAGTGACGCCCTGGACAGTGACGAAAACGCCCCCGAAATCACTGAGCTGGAGCTAGAGGTGGCAATACATAAAATGAGGACCAAAAACGTAGCCCCGGGACCCGACGGCGTTCCAGGACGTGTTCTGGCTGCGTCACTAGCAGCCTTGGGGCCCCGCTACATGGCGTATATCAGTGAATGCCTACGGCTAGGACACTTCCCCAATAACTGGAAGACCGGGAAGTTAATACTGTTAAGGAAAGACGGACGTCCTGCCGACTCACCTTCCGCATATAGGCCAATAGTCCTTCTCGACGAGGCGGGAAAGCTCTTTGAGCGAATCATCGCCTACCGCCTCGTCGAGCACTTGACTGTAGCAGGGCCGGACTTGAGTCCCCACCAGTTCGGGTTCCGGCGTGGAAGGTCGACCATCGACGCAATCAAGAGAGTGAAGGGTATCGTGGAGGAAGCGGCGTCCCGGGGAGAGGTGACATTGGCAGTGTCAATAGACATTGCCAATGCGTTCAACTCCCTCCCCTGGGGCGCGATCTTGGCGGCCCTGAACTACCACCGGGTCCCACTCTACCTGCGTCGATTGGTATCAAACTATCTCTCGGAGAGAAGCATCACGTTCCCGAGCAATGCAGAGTGGTGCCAGAAGGAAATAAGATGCGGTGTTCCACAGGGGTCGGTCCTAGGGCCACTCCTGTGGAATATCGCATACGATTGGGTGCTTCGCGGTTCGCTGCTTCCTGGTGTCGCCCTGACATGCTACGCGGATGACACCCTAGTGACCGCAAGGGGCAAAACATACCGGCAGGCTGCCCTACGGGCTACAGCAGGCGTAGCTCTGGTTGTAGGGCGCATAAGAAGACTGGGCCTTAATGTGGCATTAAATAAGATCGAGGCGGTCGCCTTCCATGGGCCCCGAAATGCACCGCCTGCAGATTTGCACATCGTGGTGGGGGGCGTGCGCATCAATGTGGGACGAACGCTTAAATACCTTGGGTTACTCCTTGACAGTCGCTGGTCATTTCGTTCCCACTTTGAGGCGCTCGCTCCCAAACTCACAAAGACGGCGACGGCATTATCGTCCATCCTCCCCAACCTGGGGGGACCTGACGCCTCATGCAGGCGGCTTTATACAGGGGTCGTGCGGTCCCAGGCCCTGTATGGTGCCCCGATCTGGGCTGAAGCCCTATCCGCCCAAAACACTGCGCTCCTGAGGAGACCTCAGAGAGCCATGGCGAATAGGGTGGCCCGCGGGTACCGCACGATTGCCTACGAGGCGGGGACGCTGTTGGCGGGAACACCTCCGTGGCAACTGGAGGCGAAGGCGCTAGACCGCCTCTATCAATGGCGCAAAGATGAGCTCGGGCAGGGACATGTCGTGGACCTGCTCGACCTAATAAGGAAGAGGAGAGAGCTGAAGGACGCCGTGATTGAGGAGTGGGGCGAACTATTAGCCCACCCAAGCTCGGGCGTTAACACCATCGCTGCCATAGTGCCAGTCTTCAGGGAGTGGCTGGAGCGCCGACACGGTGCCCTCACGTTCCGACTCACACAGGTGCTGTCCGGACATGGTTGTTTCGGGCGGTATCTGTGTCGTATCGGACGTGAGGAACAAGAAGGGTGCCACCATTGCGCTGCCCCTGAAGACACGGCCTTGCACACACTGCAGGCGTGTCCGGCTTGGGATGAGGCGAGAGACGAATTGGTCGCCGCGATCGGAGTGCAAGCGCTCTCGCTGCCGGCCGTGGTCGCTAGCATGGTCGGGAGCGAGCGCGCTTGGGAGGCAGTAGCCTCATTTGCGGAGGCCGTAATGGCGGCCAAGGAGGCAGCAGAAAGGGAGAGGGAAGCTGCATCAGCGCTCCCTTCCCGCCGCAGACGCCCAGGGCGCCGACGTGCAGCCCACTTAAGGGAAGATCTGCGTCCGCCGTAGGGCGTGGCCTGCGGGCGTCGGGGAGGGCAACCCGGCGTCCGACCAGTAACAGGCCGAGAAGGTAGACGGGCTCGCCGTGTCCCGCGGGCCCGTCCCAGTGGAGGAAGGGAGCGGAGGCTTCCTGCAAGAAGGGGACTGCAGTGGCGGTCCAGGCCCCGTCAGCGCCGTAGTAGTTATGCTACCCGCGGTACCTGCGGCGTTGACACTCAGGGCTGAGAAGGGACACCGAGGGTTGTTTTAGTGGGTGAGAGCCCCACATAACCACCGCGCCATGCCCTTGGCGCGGTGGTATGCGGCAGGACATTTTTTCCCTCGAGAAAAAAAAAAAAAAAAAAAAAAAAAAAAGGTTAGGTTAGGTTAGGTTAGGTTAGGTTTGAGACCAGGATTCCGCCCAGCACACGCTCGAGGCGTGTCCCGCGTGGGACGCGGAGCGGCGGATCCTGGTCCGCCGGATCGGATCGGACCTCTCCCTGGGCAGCGTAGTATCGGCTATGCTGTCCGGGGAAGCGGCGTGGGGGGCTGTGACCTCATTCTGTGAGACTGTAATGTCCCTGAAAGAGTCCGCTGAGCGGGATCGGGAGAGAGCCGATCCCGCTCGCCGACGTAGGCGCCGTGCTGCGCCTCGTCGGGGCCTCCCGGCCCTATTGCCCAGGGCACTAAACAACGGGCTACCCATGGGGTCGAGAACGTCCAGGGTGTGGGCCCCGGGCGTTCCATGACGACGACGACCCTGAGGAGGACGGTGGCGGGTGTGGCTCCCCGCCGCCGTGCACTGAGACGGTGCAGGGGAGAGCGAACATCTGCTCCCCCCGGGACGAGCTCCCACTAAGGAGCAAAGGCATATGAGGGGCACCGGCGAAGTTCCGCAAGGAGAACCCGGTGCACCTCCGACGTGCTGAAGGCGGCCACCGGGGAGGTTTTAGTGGGTAAAAATCCCACATACCCCAGGCCTCTCCCACAAGAGACCTGGGGATCTTTTGAAGATTTCCTCCTCGACAACAAAAAAAAAAAAAAAAAAAAAAAGGTTAGGTTAGGTTAGGTTAGGTTAGGTTAGGTTAGGTTAGGTTGGGGTGCTAGGCCGGACAACCTCCTCGTGGTGCACCCTGGGCACCGCCGACCACCTCTTCAGTTTCCCTGTTGAGGTGGTCGACGGTGGCGAATAGTCTGGCATGGGGAGTCGCGTTTTGTCTGCTTCAGGCACTCTCCGACTATCGGAGAGGGTCGGGGGCAGACCGGCGACGGGGGGGTAAGGGGTTTCGGGGGGGTAAAGGTGATGGATGAATGGTGAGAGTGTGATGTATGTTAGAGGAGAGGGTGCAATGTCCGCGAAGAATGGTGCTGCGGCCTGCCCAATGCAGGGGGTCTAGTGTGCCTGAATGCTGAAAGGCGGGGGGGCGAAGCCCCGTCACTAGCGCTGGGGGGAGGGGATACAGGGACCACACCCTTAAAAAGGAAACAACAAAAATGCAGGCGAATCAGGTAAACATATTACCCCAGGGTGGTACCGACCAAGTCGGAGAATCCGCCACACGATCTCAGGGTCGTGTTCAAAGCTCCCATCGTATTCTGGGGGGGAGCAACGATCGCCTCGCGTCTTCGGACGCCGAATTCTCCGGTGCTATGGAGCCGCGAGTACTCATTTCTCGCGACTCCATAGCTACCGGCTCTTTTATACTGGGCTGCTCAATACCATCGGAGGCAGCGGCCCGGCAAAAACGACAACGGGGAGGGTCGTGCGGCTCGATGTCATCCTCAAATGGGGAGGACGTGGAGCCGCCGCCCAAGGTGGCAACGGCGGGGAGAGGCCGCCCCGTAAATATGGGGTCCCCGTCGATAAGAGGCCGCCCTCAATCGGCAGGGCCAACAAGTGCGCGGGATGGGAGGGGACGCTATATGAAGCGCCCGGATACTCCACCGCCGTCAAAGAAGAGGGTACCAGTTGCTGCCGCCGGGCGCAAAACGCTCGAACCTCGCGCTGAGGAGGCGATAGTCGCCACATCCGATATGGCTAGAGCGGCGAAAGCCAGGACAGGGATCTTGGTTTCATCCAAGGGCCCCAACGCCAAGGAGCTTCAGGAGCTGGTGGAACGAGAGCTGGAAGTGGTGCTCGAGGTGGCAAAGAAGTCCAACCATCTGAAGGGTACCTTCCAAAAGGCCCTAAAAGATGCTGCGGCCTCTATCCAGGCGGCGACTGAGACCCTTAGCTCGAGGACAGTCGTGGAGGAGACTGCACGCTTGCACGCTGCGAACACGCGCCTGCAATCCGAGGTGGCAGCACTCCGCGAAGAACTTGCCGAGGTCCGAAGGACCTTATCGCGTAAGGATACAGCCGCACCTCGCACGCCGACCACTCCACAGGGTCCGGAGGGGGGATGGGAAGAGGTTGCTCGGGTCATCATGCTCCAGGTAGGGGGTATGATGAACGCACGGTTTGAGTCCCTAGAGGATAGACTTCTCCCTGAAAAGCGGGTGAGGCCACCCCTCGCGTCGGACATACGGGCGACGCTACCAACCTCGACGCCCCAAGTCCCGGGCCCATCAGCAGCACAACCGCGGGTCCCAGAGAAGGCCAAAAAGGCCAAAAAGCCCAAACGGCCCAGAGGAGGGCAGGCACCTTTACTACCACCTCCGGTGCCTGAAGTACCCCCAGTGCCGACACCTCGGCCGCAAGCAGTCGCTCCTGCGGCCGCCGCATCCCCGGCGGCTGAGACCTGGGCAGTGGTCACCGCCAGAAAGGCAAAAGCCAAGCCCAGAGTGCCCACCGGGGGTCCGACGCAGACTCCTCGGACTGCACGTCACCCTCCACCCAGCGAGAGGCGGGGAAATAAGGGAAAGAGGAAGCCGCCCAAACCCCCGAAGTCCGCCGCGATCGCAGTGACGATCCCCGAGGGAGCAACCGCCACTTATGCCGAGGTGATGGCCGCTGCTAAAAGCAGAATCCGTCTATCGGATCTCGGCATCGACACGGTAGGCCAGAAGAGAGCCGTGACTGGTGGGCTCCTGCTCGAGGTCAGCGGACCCGATAACGGGGACAAGGCGGATCGGCTGGCAGCGCAGATGCGCGAGGTCCTGGCCGAATACGGCGTGCGCATCAGTCGCCCCACCAAGACCGGAGAGATGAGGGTCACTGGGCTGGACGATGCGGTCACCCCCGAGGAAGTTGTGGTGGCCATTGCAGAGGCAGGTGGATGCCGTGCGGACGAGGTCAAAGTCGGCGACGTCCGTCGAGGAGGCACCTCATTTGGGACCGCGTGGATCCGTGTCCCTTTGGAGGCCATGCGCAAACTGGCCGTCGCCAAGACTATCCGCATCGGCTGGGCGCTGGCGAAGGTTGAGGCGCTAGAGGTACGACCTCTAAGGTGTTTCCGGTGCCTCGAAAGCGGGCACGTGGGCAGCAAATGCCCCAACGGGGCCGACAGGAGTGCACGTTGCTACAATTGCGGTGAGCCTGGACACGTGGCCCGCAATTGCGTCGCGCAAGCCCCAAGGTGCCCGCTGTGCGCTGACAAGGGCTGTAAGGCGGACCATCGGCTGGGTACCAAGAAGTGTACCCCACCCAAGAGCAAAGGGAAGGGCAAAGCCCCCCCTGCTTCCACCAACCAGACGGTCGCCGCGGCTACTGCCAGCGCAGCGGGTGCAGGCTCGCAGGAGGCAATGGAGGTTCGTTGATGTCTGTACAACCAACGATCCTCCAGGGCAACCTGAACCACTGCCGCAACGCACAGAACCTGCTTTTGCAAACTGTTGCGGAGAGGTCGGTTGCCCTTGCCGTTATGGCGGAGCCATATAACGTCCCGGACCATCCTCGCTGGTTCGGGGACGACGCCGCCACAGTAGCGGTGTACTGGGGTGGCGGCGAAGGGGTTCCTCCGTGCACCCTCCTAGAGAGGGGACAAGGCTTCGTAGCGGTTAAGTGCGGCCCTCTAGCCGTAGTGGGCTGCTACGTCTCTCCCAACAGGTCCCTCGCCGACTACGAGGTGTACCTGGACGGGCTGGCGAACTGCATACGCAGATGCCTACCCCGTCCGCTCATCGTCCTGGGGGACTTTAACGCCCACGCCAGAGCGTGGGGCGGACCTAGGGACGATGCGAAGGGAGAGACGTTGCTGGAATGGGCGGCTGCGTTAGACCTACGGCTCGTGAACAGAGGGTCCGTCAGCACATGCGTGCGGTGGCAGGGGGAGTCGATCGTGGACCTCACATGGGCGACTCCCGCTGCCATGGCCATGTTGTCGGGATGGCGGGTCGCCGAGGAGGTGGTCACTCTTTCTGACCACCGCCACATTGTTTTCGGTGTGGCCATCCGCCGCCCCAACAACTCTCATCGCCGAGGAGGCAGCCCCCCGCGTCGTTGGTCTCTCAAGCGACTAAATCGGGATCTTCTCGAGGCCGCTGCCAACGTCGCGGCGTGGCCGGAAATCGCCCAAGAGGTTCGATCCGATCCGGAGAGGGTGGCCATTTGGTTCCGGGATACCATGACAGTCATCTGCGACGCCGCCATGCCCCGAGCCGGAAACCCGAAGCGAGGGCAGGTGTACTGGTGGTCAGCGGAAATCATGCAGCTGCGTGTGGTCTGTCTGCGATGTCGACGCGCGTACACCAGAGCCCGGAGAAGAAGGCGAGCCACAGCCGAGGAGACAGCCAGCGCGTACGTGGCGTACCGAACGGCTACAAAGGCGCTCCAACTCGCCATTGCGGATGCCAAGAGTCGGTCCTGGAGCGAGCTCCTGGAGGGCTTAGACAGGGATCCGTGGGGGCGCCCCTACAAGGTGGTGCTTGGGAAGCTCCGCCCCTGGATGCCCCCGGTAACGGAAACCCTCGAGCAGGAGCTGCTGGAGAGAGTAATCCGTACACTCTTCCCAGCGGCGCCGGCCAGTCCCTCAATCCCCCCGACACCTTCGGATTACTCCGATGAGTTGGGGGTGACCGAGCAGGAGCTAGACCGAGCCGTTGGCCGCATGCGCGCCAAGAACACCGCGCCAGGACCCGACGGTATACCGGGCCGAGCTTTGGCGTTGACTCTGGCTGCCCTGGGGGGCGCGTTGAGGCAGCTGTTCGACAACTGCTTCCGTAGTGCCACGTTCCCCACGGCCTGGAAGGAGGCTAGATTGGTCCTCTTGAAGAAGGAAGGCAGAACTGCGGACTCTCCCTCTGCATACCGTCCCATATGCCTGCTGGACGAGACTGGCAAGCTCTTTGAGCGCGTCATCGCCTGTCGTCTCAGCGGGCATCTGTCGCGTGTCGGCCCCGACTTGGCGGATAGCCAGTATGGCTTCCGGCAGGGACGTTCAACGATCGACGCGATCATTCGCGTCCGTTCCCTGTCGGAGCAGGCTGTGTCCCAGGGTGGCGTGGCGTTGGCGATAAGTCTCGACATTGTCAACGCCTTTAACTCCCTGCCCTGGGACGCGATTGGGGGGGCGCTGTCACACCATCGTGTGCCCCCCTACCTGCAGGCCATTATCGTCGGGGGCTACTTGCGCGACAGGTACATCTCGTACGTGGGACAAGACGGTGCAGTGCACCGGCGGGAGGTGTTGTGCGGTGTTCCGCAGGGCTCCGTGTTGGGGCCCCTATTATGGAACTTAGCATATGACGCAGTTCTGCGTGTCGAACTCCCTGCCGGCGTAAATGTCGTGTGCTATGCGGACGACACGTTGGTCATTGCCAGCGGGGAGACCTTCGAGAGGACCACGAGGCTCGCCGAGCTTGGAGTGTCACTGGTCGTTGCCAAGATCCGCGAGTTGGGCCTTCAAATAGCGCCTCATAAGACCGAGGCGCTATGGTTCCACGGACTGCCTAGGAGCAGGGAACCGCCCGAATCATGGGTTCGCGTGGGTGACTCGCCGGTCAAAGTGGGGAAGTACATGAAGTACCTGGGCCTTACCCTGGACAGCCGCTGGGGCTTTGAGGAGCACTTCGAGCGCCTAGTCCCCCGGGTCGAGAGGGTAGTGGGTGCTCTGCACAGACTGCTGCCCAACCTTGGGGGTCCGATGGAGGAAGTTCGCCGCCTCTATGCGGGGGTCGTGCGATCCGTGGTGGTCTACGGAGCCCCGGTGTGGGCTCCGCGGTTACGAATCCGACGCTGCAGGACCAAGATCTATAGCCTGCAGCGGAGGATGGCCTTCCGAGTCGCGCGAGGATACCGCACGATATCCTTTGAGGCGGCGACGATTCTGGCGCGCTTCCCGCCTTTGGACATCCTGGCGGACATGGACGCGAGGGTCTACGACCGGATCCGCGTAGCCCGCCAGAGGGGCGAGGAGGCACCAGCGCTCGAAGCGATAAGACGGCGGGAGCGGAGACGCGCTTTCGAGGAGTGGCGCGCGCGGCTCTCAGATGAGCGATACGCGCGCAAACGCGTCATCAGCGGTCTCCTGCCGGTCCTCGACACCTGGGTGAGGAGGAAAACGGGGCGAGTCACCTATAGGCTTGCACAGATCATCACTGGACACGGCTGTTTCAGTGATTATCTGTGCAAGATAGGACGCGAACCAACGGCCAATTGCCACCATTGTGGAGGGGACACTGATTCCGCCCAGCACACGCTCGAGGCGTGTCCCGCGTGGGACGCGGAACGGCGGATACTGGTCCAACGGATCGGACCGGATCTCTCTCTGGGCAGCGTAATTTCGGCAATGCTGTCCGGGGAAGCGACGTGGGGGGCTGTGACCTCATTCTGTGAGACTGTAATGTCTCTGAAAGAGTCCGCTGAGCGGGATCGGGAGAGAGCCGATCCCGCTCGCCGACGTAGGCGCCGTGCTGCGCCTCGTCGGGGCCTCTCGGCCCTATTGCCCAGGGCACAAAACAACGGGCTACCCACGGGGTCGAGAACGTCTAGGGTGTGGGCCCCGGGCGTTCCATGACGACGACGACCCTGAGGAGGACGGTGGCGGGTGTGGCTCCCCGCCGCCGTGCACTGAGACG
Source organism: Notodonta dromedarius (assembly GCA_905147325.1). Classification (NCBI taxonomy): domain Eukaryota; kingdom Metazoa; phylum Arthropoda; class Insecta; order Lepidoptera; family Notodontidae; genus Notodonta; species Notodonta dromedarius. The sequence goes on along the minus strand of LR990173.1, from coordinate 42,144 downwards.
GTGCAGGGGAGAGCGAACATCTGCTCCCCCCGGGACGAGCTCCCACCAAGGAGCAAGGCATATGAGGGGCATCGGCGAAGTTCCGCAAGGAGAACCCGGTGCACCTCCGACGTGCTGAAGGCGGCCACCGGGGAGGTTTTAGTGGGTAAAAATCCCACATACCCCAGGCCTCTCCCACAAGAGACCTGGGGATCTTTAGAAGATTTCCTCCTCGACAACAAAAAAAAAAAAAAAAAAAAAAAGGTTAGGTTAGGTTGGGGTGCGTGCTGGACAACCTCCTCGTGGTGCACCCTGGGCACCGCCGACCACCTCTTCAGCATCCCTGTCGAGGTGGTCGACGGTGGCGGATAGTCCGGCTAGGGAGTCGCGTTTTGTCTGCTTCTGGCACTCTTTTCGGAGAGGGTCGGGGGCAGACCGGCGACGGGGGGGTAAGGGGTTTCGGGGGGGTAAAGGTGATGGATGCTTGTGTGATGTATGTGTTTTGGGGATTGGGGGGTAAAGGCGATGGATGAATGGTGATAGCGTGATGTATGTAAGAGGAGAGGGTGCAATGTCCGCGAAGACTGGTGCTGCGGCCTGCCCAATGCGAGGGGTCTTGCGTGCCCGAACGCTGAAAGGCGGGGGGGCGAAACCCCGTCATTAGCGCAGGGGGGGATGGGTATAGGGACCTCACCCTTCAAAGGAAACAACAACAATATGGAGCAAGCTGATCAACACATAATACCCCAGGGAGGTACCGGCCGCGCCGCGGCTGGAGAATCCTCCCCGGAACCACAGCTTCCCCTGGTGGGAAGAAGTGGTTCCGGCCGCCCCTCGTATTCTGGGGGGGGCGTCACTTGCTTTGCGTCTTCGGGCGCACCCGACCTTGGCGATCCTAACGGACTCGATAATGCTTCTGATATGGCGAGTAGGCGTGTTGACCTGGTGAGGTCCGCGTCTGTTGGAAAAGGAGAGGAGCGGATTTCCGCCAGTAAGGATACGGAGAGGAGATTTGAGGTGGACTCTGACGCTGAGTCATTGATGAGCGCGTCTAGTGCTATGAGTTTAGACGAACGCGGCTCACTGCCCCGCAAACGAGGAAGGCCACCTACCACTGGCGAGCATGTAGGGAAATGGAAGGTTAAAAAGGAGATGGAGGCTGCCAAGCGGGCGAACTCACTTGAAGTGAGGATCGCTGAGGCTGATAGACTGGCAGCTGAAACTGCAATGAGTGAGGCAATTAGCGACCGAGGCTCCCGAGCGGTATCACGCGCTTCATTGAGACTCGACGCTGACGAACTGCCGGTTGAGGGTCTAAAAAAGAGGCTCCAAGAGTCCCTCGATGGGATCCGGGATGTGTCGAGGGTTTCTAAAGGCCTCAAAGGGGTGTGCCAAAAAGCACTCAAGCAGGCGGCGAACAATATCGAAGACGTGGCAGAGGAGCTGCTATCGCGTACGGCAACCGATGAAGTCCGCCGCCTGCAAATTGAGAACGCCCGTCTGAAGAGGCAGATGGCTGAACTGCGAAAAGAGCTCGACTGCGTCCGGGAAATGGTGGTTGGAGTCAGAGAAGAGAGTCGGCCTGCAAATCCTGCTGCAGCCCCTAAAACCACTGAGTCGGACCTTGCGCAGGTTGTACGAGAGGAGATCGGCAAGGTCCTGCAAAGGGTACAATTTCTGGAGGGCAAGATCCTTCGGCCGCCCTTGGCGTTTGACAAGGTCAGACAGCCGCCACCAGGCCCAGAAGTAAAGCAGGCACGACCTGCTAAAACATCCGAGCGGGCGCCCTCTTCCATGACGGTACCGGCACCCTCCACTTCGGCCGTTCCCAAAGTTGCCGCCAAAGTCGTGCGCGACAAAACAGAGAACGCAAAGGGGAAGGCGAACAGCAAAAGCCAGAAGGCCATTGCTGTCCAGCCTCAGGTGCCTACGGAACCCAATAACGGAGAGTGGCAGCTAGTTGGTGCCAAGAAAGCTGCCAAAAAGGCAAAGCGGAAAAGGAGAAGGACGAGGAATAGGCTCAGAGCACCACGCTCGACAGCGGTGGTCCTCACCCTCCAACCTGAGGCGGAAAAGCGCGGCGTAACTTATGCGGCGCTGCTGCATAGTGCCAGGTCGGTCATCAAGTTGAATGACCTTGGTATTGACGGCGTGCGCTGCAGGGTCACGGCGACCGGTGGCCGCATTTTAGAAGTGCCTGGGGCTACTAGCGGCCAGAAGGCAGACGCCCTGGCGACCGAATTACGGGCCCAGCTCTCGCAGGAGGACTGTCGGGTTTCTCGGCCGTCAAAATGTGCCGATCTGAGGATAGCGGGCCTCGACGATTCGGTCTCTCAACAGGAGCTGGCGGATGCCGTGGCCAAAGCCGGAGATTGTCCCGTTGCCGAAGTAAAGGCGAATGCAATAAAGCGGGGATCGAGCGGACTCGGCACCGCAATAGTCAGCTGCCCCATTGCGGCGGCCCAAAAGTTGGCGGATTGTCGGCGTTTCCTCGTGGGCTGGGTCTCGGCCCAAGTCAAACTACTGAAGCCGAGGCCCATGCGGTGTTACCGCTGTCTCATGGGGGGGCATGTAGGCGTAAAGTGCACAGCAGAAATAGACTGCAGCAACACCTGTTTCAGGTGCGGCAAATCAGGACATAAAGCCACTAATTGCGCAGACAAGCCGCACTGCCTAATGTGCGCGAAGGCAGGCAAGCCCGCTGACCATCCTGCGGGCAGTAAGGGCTGCTCTTCATTCCAGCCCAGAGGCAAGAAGGCGGCCCCCGCGCACAATAGGAAGCGGCTGGCAGAGAAGGAGAAAGTAATGGACACCTCGTAATGGATCAGGTGCTCCATATACTCCAAACCAACGCAAACCATTCCGCCAGGGCCCAGGACCTTTTGTTCCAGACCTTGGCGGAGTGGTCCATCGGACTGGCTGTGGTTGCCGAGCCATACAACGTCCCTCCCTCACCTAGGTGGGCGGGAGACTTGGATGGCCTGGTAGCCGTAATAACGGACTTGACGAACGGCGGCCCGACACTCGAAAATATCGAGAGGGGTCACGGCTATGTAGTGGCGAGTGTCGGAAACATCTCTGTCGTTGGGGTCTATTTCTCCCCTAATCGTCATCTGGCGGAATTTGAGACCTTTGTGGCTCGGCTCAGTGCGCTCGTCGACAGTCTTCACCCCCGCCCCGTGTTAGTCCTCGGGGACTTTAATGCGAAGTCCCCTGCGTGGGGCTCACCAACCGCTGACGCTAGGGGAGAAATTCTCGAGGAGTGGGCAGTGGAGAGAGGACTGGTCGTCCTTAATAGGGGCACGGCCTACACGTGCGTTCGGCAGGGGGGTGGGTCCATAGTGGACATCTCCCTTTCCAGCCCTAGCATAGCGCGTCGGGTTCGCGACTGGCACGTTGTTGAGGGGGCGGAGACGCTGTCGGATCACCGTTACATCCGATTCAGCGTCTCTGCCCAGACCTCTGGCGTCCCTGCGCCGCGGGCCTTGACCGACCCTAATCCGCGATGGACCCTGGGCCGCCTAAACCTTGAGCTTCTGCGAGAAGCTGCAGAAGTCCAAGCCTGGACCTCGCCGCCGCGTATTTATAACATACAGCAGGAGGCGGACTGGTTGCGGTCCGCTTTAGTCGCCATCTGCGACGCGGCGATGCCACGGGTGCGGCCTAACACCAGGTCACGGAGACGGCAAGTGTACTGGTGGTCGCACGAGCTCGCGCAGTTGCGCAGAGCTTGCATAGCCGCGCGCCGCCAGTACACCCGCCATCGGAGAGGACGCCGCCGTACCCAATACTCGGCAATAAGAGAGGCTGAGCTGTTAAACGCCTATAGATTGGCGAAACGGGCTTTGCAGGAGGCCATTAAAAGGGCCAAGGTGCAAGCTCGGGAGGAGCTTCTGGCCATCCTGGACAGGGATCCCTGGGGACGCCCGTACAGGATGGTCAGGGGTAAATTCCGCCCCTGGGCCCCGCCCCTGACTCAGACCTTACAGCCCCTAATACTGGACGCGACACTAAGTGCCCTGTTTCCTGCCGGAACAGAGCGCACTTCCCCGGATACGACAACACCTGGCTTAGACACCATGGACATCGACGAAAACGCCCCCGAGATTTCTGAGCTGGAACTTGAGGTGGCAATTCAGAAAATGAAGGCGAAAAACGTAGCCCCGGGACCTGACGGCGTGCCTGGACGCGTACTGGCCGCGTCACTCACGGCTCTGGGGCCCCGTTATATGGCGTACCTCAGCGAATGCCTAAAGGACGGACATTTCCCGGTTACCTGGAAGACCGGGAAATTGATTCTTTTAAGGAAGGACGGGCGTCCTGCGGATTCGCCCTCCGCCTATCGACCAATCGTCCTTCTCGACGAGGCGGGCAAGCTCTTCGAGCGAATTATCGCCAACCGCCTCGTCGAGCACCTGACTGGAACAGGGCCGGACTTGAGTCCAAACCAGTTCGGCTTCCGTCGCAGACGATCCACAATCGACGCAGTAGAGAGAGTAAAGGGGATCGTGGAGGAAGCTGTGTCCCGGGGAGAGGTGATATTGGCGGTGTCAATAGACATCGCCAACGCTTTCAACTCCCTCCCCTGGGGCGCGATTTCGGCGGCCTTAATCCACCACCGGGTCCCATCCTACCTGCGTCGGTTAGTGGCCAATTATCTCTCGGACAGGACCATCACCTTCCCGAGTAACGCGGAGTGGTGTCGGAAGGAGATAAGATGCGGTGTTCCACAGGGGTCGGTCCTAGGGCCACTCCTGTGGAATATCGCATACGACTGGGTCCTCCGCGGTTCGCTGGTCGCTGGCGTCTCCCTCACCTGCTATGCGGATGACACCTTGGTAACCGCGAGGGGCAAGACCTACCGCCAGGCGACCATACGGGCTACAGCAGGTGTAGCTCTAGTTGTTGGGCGCATTAGAAGACTGGGCCTTAATGTGGCGCTTAATAAGATCGAGGCGGTCGCCTTCCATGGGCCCCGGAATGCGCCGCCTGCAGACTTGCACATCGTGGTGGGGGGCGTGCGCATCAATGTGGGACGAACCCTGAAATACCTTGGTTTACTCCTTGATAGTCGCTGGTCATTTCGTTCCCACTTTGAGGCGCTCGCTCCCAAACTGACGAAGACGGCGGCGGCATTATCGTCTATCCTCCCCAACCTGGGGGGACCTGACGCCTCATGCAGGCGGCTTTATACAGGTGTGGTACGTTCCCAGGCCCTGTACGGTGCCCCAATCTGGGCTGAAGCTCTATCCGCCCAAAATGTCACGCTCCTGAGGAGGCCTCAGAGAGCGATGGCGAATAGAGTGGCCCGGGGGTACCGTACCATAGCTTTTGAGGCGGGGACGCTACTAGCGAGATCGCCGCCCTGGCAGCTAGAGGCGAAGGCTCTAGGTCGCCTTTATAAATGGCGCAGGGATGAGCTCGAGCAGGGACATGTCGTGGACCTGCTCGACATAATAACGAAGAGGAGAGAGCTTCAAGACGCCGTCGTAGATGAGTGGGGCGAACTATTAGCCCACCCAAGCTCGGGCGTTAACACCATCGCCGCCATAGTGCCGGTCTTCAGGGAGTGGCTGGAGCGCCGACACGGTGCCCTCACGTTCCGACTCACACAGATGCTGTCCGGACATGGTTGTTTCGGGCGGTATCTGTGTCGTATCGGACGTGAGGAACAGGAAGGGTGCCACCACTGCGCTGCCCCTGAAGACACGGCCTTGCACACACTGCAGGCGTGTCCGGCATGGGCTGAGGCGAGGAGCGAACTAGTCGCCGTGATTGGAGTGCAGGCGCTCTCGCTGCCGGCCGTGGTCGCTAGCATGGTCGGGAGCGAGCGCGCTTGGGAGGCAGTAGCCTCATTCGCAGAGGCCGTAATGGCGGCCAAGGAGGCAGCTGAGAGGGAGAGGGAAGCAACGTCAACGCTCCCCTCCCGCCGCAGGCGCCCAGGGCGTCGACGAGCAGCCCACTTAAGGGAGGATCTGCGTCCGCCGTAGGGCGTGGCCTGCGGGCGTCGGGGAGGGCAACCCGGCGTCCGACCAGTAACAGGCCGAGGAGGTAGACGGGCTTGCCGTGTCTCGCGGGCCCGTCCCAGTGGAGGAAGGGAGCAAAGGCTTCCTGCAAGAAGGGGACTGCAGTGACGGTCCAGGCCCCGTCAGCGCCGTAGTAGTTATGCTACTCGCGGTACCTGCGGCGCTGACACTCAGGGCTGAGAAGGGACACCGAGGGTTGTTTTAGTGGGTGAGAGCCCCACATAACCACCGCGCCATGCCCTTGGCGCGGTGGTATGCGGCAGGACATTTTTTCCCTCGCTAAAAAAAAAAAAAAAAAAAAGGTTAGGTTAGGTTAGGTTCCTGAGGAGGCCTCAGCGAGCGATGGCGAATAGAGTGGCCCGGGGGTACCGTACCATAGCATTCGAGGCAGGGACGCTACTGGCGGGAACGCCTCCCTGGCACCTGGAGGCGAGGGCGCTAGACCGCCTTCATCAATGGCGCCGTGACGAGCTCGAGCAGGGACACGTCGTGGACCTGCTCGACCTAATAAGGAAGAGGAGAGAGCTGAAAGACGCCGTGATAGAGGAGTGGGGCGAACTATTAGCCCACCCAAGCTCGGGCGTTAACACCATCGCTGCCATAGTGCCAGTCTTCAGGGAGTGGCTGGAGCGCCGACACGGTGCCCTCACGTTCCGACTCACACAGGTGCTGTCCGGACATGGTTGTTTCGGGCGGTATCTGTGTCGTATCGGACGTGAGGAACAGGAAGGGTGCCACCACTGCGCTGCCCCTGAAGACACGGCCTTGCACACACTGCAGGCGTGTCCGGCTTGGGCTGAGGCGAGGAGCGAACTAGTCGCCGTGATTGGAGTGCAGGCGCTCTCGCTGCCGGCCGTGGTCGCTAGCATGGTCGGGAGCGAGCGCGCTTGGGAGGCAGTAGCCTCATTCGCAGAGGCCGTAATGGCGGCCAAGGAGGCAGCTGAGAGGGAGAGGGAAGCAACGTCAACGCTCCCCTCCCGCCGCAGGCGCCCAGGGCGTCGACGAGCAGCCCACTTAAGGGAGGATCTGCGTCCGCCGTAGGGCGTGGCCTGCGGGCGTCGGGGAGGGCAACCCGGCGTCCGACCAGTAACAGGCCGAGGAGGTAGACGGGCTTGCCGTGTCTCGCGGGCCCGTCCCAGTGGAGGAAGGGAGCAAAGGCTTCCTGCAAGAAGGGGACTGCAGTGACGGTCCAGGCCCCGTCAGCGCCGTAGTAGTTATGCTACTCGCGGTACCTGCGGCGCTGACACTCAGGGCTGAGAAGGGACACCGAGGGTTGTTTTAGTGGGTGAGAGCCCCACATAACCACCGCGCCATGCCCTTGGCGCGGTGGTATGCGGCAGGACATTTTTTCCCTCGAAAAAAAAAAAAAAAAAAAAAAAAAAAAAGGTTAGGTTAGGTTAGGTTAGGTTTTTTTTTTTTTTTTGTGCCCTTTGACTTTTGTCAAAGGGTTAATAATTTTAGTGTTTAGGTACGAGAAGTATAAATATATCGTCACGATTGTATTATGGTTCTTGGTTACGATTTTAATTTCTCCTCTGCTAGTGGATACAGAGAAGATTTGTTTTCAGTTAAGGGTTTTTAGGTACAATTTATTCTTTTTAAGTTGTTTACAATAGATTTGATGAAAGTTATGAATGATTTTATTGCGATGGGGTTTTTGGCTATTTCGTTGAGTTTAAAGGGGTCTATGTTTAGCATTGAGCATGCGCCTTCGTGATTAAGTCGGGTGTTGTTAAAAATTGGGCAGTGTTTTAGAAGATGTTCAGTATTCTGGGTTATGGTATGGTCGCATGGGCATGTACTGTTAGATGTTATTTTAAAACGATGGAGGTAAGACTTGTGGTAAGCATGGCCGGTGACAATTTGTGTAAGCTCGAAGCTTGTCGGGAAAAGTTTCCTAAATTCGGTGATTTGAACTATGTTGGTGAACCACGCTTTAGTCCCTGCTCCTTGGGGACTGTCTTCATATTCCTTTTGCCATTTTTCCATGGTTTCAGATCGTAAGATTCTCTTTGAGTGCGATAGAGGGAAGAAGTTGTGGTCGGTGGCCGTTTTTGCCGACGCTGCACTTTTGGCCGCGGCGTCGGCGCATTCGTTGCCCGGGATATTATTGTGGGCTCGCACCCATGCGAATTTTATGGTGGTTGTCCGGTTTGTATTTTGGATTATGTGGTGGATGGAGTTAACAGTTGGGTCTTTATTGTTTGTGTCTTGGATTGCATTGAGTGACGAGAGGCTGTCGGTGAGGATGAAGATTGTATCTGGGATTTGCTCCCGTTCTATCCACATCAGGGCTGCCTCGATTCGCCCTGAGGTTAGGTTAGGTTAGGTTAGGTTAGGTTAGGTTAGGTTAGGTTTTTTTTTTTTTTTTTTTTTTTTTTTTGGGCCCTTTGACTTTTGTCAAAGGGTTAATAATTTTAGTGTTTAGGTACGAGTAGTATAAATATATCGTCACGATTGTATTATGGTTCTTGGTTACGATTTTAATTTCTCCTCTGCTAGTGGATACAGAGAAGATTTGTTTTCAGTTAAGGGTTTTTAGGTACAATTTATTCTTTTTAAGTTGTTTACAATAGATTTGATGAAAGTTATGAATGATTTTATTGCGATGGGGTTTTTGGCTATTTCGTTGAGTTTAAAGGGGTCTATGTTTAGCATTGAGCATGCGCCTTCGTGATTAAGTCGGGTGTTGTTAAAAATTGGGCAGTGTTTTAGAAGATGTTCAGTATTCTGGGTTATGGTATGGTCGCATGGGCATGTACTGTTAGATGTTATTTTAAAACGATGGAGGTAAGACTTGTGGTAAGCATGGCCGGTGACAATTTGTGTAAGCTCGAAGCTTGTCGGGAAAAGTTTCCTAAATTCGGTGATTTGAACTATGTTGGTGAACCACGCTTTAGTCCCTGCTCCTTGGGGACTGTCTTCATATTCCTTTTGCCATTTTTCCATGGTTTCAGATCGTAAGATTCTCTTTGAGTGCGATAGAGGGAAGAAGTTGTGGTCGGTGGCCGTTTTTGCCGACGCTGCACTTTTGGCCGCGGCGTCGGCGCATTCGTTGCCCGGGATATTATTGTGGGCTCGCACCCATGCGAATTTTATGGTGGTTGTCCGGTTTGTATTTTGGATTATGTGGTGGATGGAGTTAACAGTTGGGTCTTTATTGTTTGTGTCTTGGATTGCATTGAGTGACGAGAGGCTGTCGGTGAGGATGAAGATTGTATCTGGGATTTGCTCCCGTTCTATCCACATCAGGGCTGCCTCGATTCGCCCTGAGGTTAGGTTAGGTTAGGTTAGGTTAGGTTAGGTTAGGTTAGGTTAGGTTAGGTTAGGTTTTTTTTTTTTTTTTTTTTTTTTTTTTTTTTTTTGGGCCCTTTGACTTTTGTCAAAGGGTTAATAATTTTAGTGTTTAGGTACGAGTAGTATAAATATATCGTCACGATTGTATTATGGTTCTTGGTTACGATTTTAATTTCTCCTCTGCTAGTGGATACAGAGAAGATTTGTTTTCAGTTAAGGGTTTTTAGGTACAATTTATTCTTTTTAAGTTGTTTACAATAGATTTGATGAAAGTTATGAATGATTTTATTGCGATGGGGTTTTTGGCTATTTCGTTGAGTTTAAAGGGGTCTATGTTTAGCATTGAGCATGCGCCTTCGTGATTAAGTCGGGTGTTGTTAAAAATTGGGCAGTGTTTTAGAAGATGTTCAGTATTCTGGGTTATGGTATGGTCGCATGGGCATGTACTGTTAGATGTTATTTTAAAACGATGGAGGTAAGACTTGTGGTAAGCATGGCCGGTGACAATTTGTGTAAGCTCGAAGCTTGTCGGGAAAAGTTTCCTAAATTCGGTGATTTGAACTATGTTGGTGAACCACGCTTTAGTCCCTGCTCCTTGGGGACTGTCTTCATATTCCTTTTGCCATTTTTCCATGGTTTCAGATCGTAAGATTCTCTTTGAGTGCGATAGAGGGAAGAAGTTGTGGTCGGTGGCCGTTTTTGCCGACGCTGCACTTTTGGCCGCGGCGTCGGCGCATTCGTTGCCCGGGATATTATTGTGGGCTCGCACCCATGCGAATTTTATGGTGGTTGTCCGGTTTGTATTTTGGATTATGTGGTGGATGGAGTTAACAGTTGGGTCTTTATTGTTTGTGTCTTGGATTGCATTGAGTGACGAGAGGCTGTCGGTGAGGATGAAGATTGTATCTGAGATTTGCTCCCGTTCTATCCACATCAGGGCTGCCTCGATCGCCCTGAGTTCCGCCATGAAGACGGAGCAGGTTCTGCAGAGTTTTATTTTCTTTTGATTTACGATGGTGTTGTTGCGGAATGCCACGTAGGCTGCCCCTACATCTCCTGATTCGAGTTTGCTTCCGTCGGTGTAAATTTGTATAGGGGTATTTGTTACTATTATGTTAAGTTCATCTATATTGTTTATTTTGTGGAATATAATTTTGTTGCGATGGGCTGGGTGTAATCTTTGACGGTTGGTTATTGGTTTTATGAGTTGAATGTCGTCGGGTAAATCTGGTGAGAGTCTGGTTTGTTTTATGGTTTCTATTTGGTGAAGCTCTCGTATCAGGAGATGTAGGGGGACGAATTGTGCCAGGGCGATCGAGGCAACGGCGGATACCGTCCTGAATGCGCGGATGGCTCGGATTGCGAATTGTCTTTGGAAGCTGGTTAACATTTTGCGTACACTATAGAACTTTACTGCGTCGCCCCAGACGCTTGCAGCATATGTTATCATGGGCTGAACTACCTGTTTGTATATGGTTTCTACATTTGCTGGATGGATGCCCCAAGTGGGTTTGACAAATTTGCTTAGGTTTTTAAAGGTTTTTGAAGCTTTCCGAATTATGTATTTAACGTGGCTGATGAAACTGAGGCGGTCATCCAGGATGACCCCGAGGAGCTTTATTTCTTTCAAAATGGGGACTTTGGTTCTATTGATGAAGAGTTCAGCGGTTTTAGTGGGCGACGTGAATGAGATGGCCTGCGTCTTTTCGGGTGCGAATGATAATTTAACACTTTCGCCCCAGTCGGCTATTATTTTTAAGCACTCATTAGTTGTTATTTCTACGGCCTGTTTCGTGCGGCCTTTGACTATGAGCAGCACGTCATCGGCGAAAGCTTGTATGTGGGCCTCATCAGGTAGTCGGATGTTCAGTAAATTGTCGAGGATTATGTTCCATAGAACAGGACTACATACAGAGCCCTGGATGCATCCCTTGGTTGTTGTTTTCGATGCCTCGTCCGTGCCGTAGTGCAGAGTGACCCTTCTGTCCTTGGTGTAATTTGTTAATAGTTTGTAAATATTTCTTGGGCACTTTAACTCTTTAAGTCCTCTGTATATGGCGGGCCACCAAGCGTTATCGAATGCGCCTCTTATATCTAGTGATACAGCCAGGACCTGCTTTTTCTGTTGTTTTGCTTCACGAATCTCGTTTATGGCGGTTTGTAGAGCATCAGTTGTTGATTTGCTTTCTTTGAAGCCAAATTGCCTGTCATTCATTCCGTTGAGACTATCCGCCTTGTACACTACGCGTTTTATGATAAGTTTTTCTAATAGTTTTCCAAATACGGGTAATAGGCCAATGGGTCTATAGGAGGATAATTGGCTAGTGTCGGCTTTATTGGGTTTCGGTATGATTTTGGCTATTGCGTGTTTCCAAGGTGTGGGGAAGTGATGTATTTTCAGGCTATGGTTCAGGATGTTAGTTAAAAAGTAGGGGAATATTTTGAAGAAATTGTAACAGATATCTGCAGTTAAGTGGTCGTCCCCGGGGGCTTTATTTGCGTTAATTGATGCGAGACAGTTCTCTATCTCGTCGACAGTGAATGGAGGGTCGTTTTCTGTATCCGGTTCATCCTGTATTTTGTTTCTTAAATCTCTTTGGTGCTGGGTTGTATCCTCGGTGTCATCAGCGTAGAAGTGATCTAATAGGGCCTTGGCCGTGTTGGCGCATGTGGTGGTGAAGGTGTTGCCGCAATTTAGTGTTTGTGGGGGCCGTTGTACTGATGCTTCCTTTATTATGCGGTTGGTCAGTGACCAGACGTTTTCTTTGTCTTGGGCAGTGCAGAATGCCCTGAAGTGCTCAGTGGAAGTTTTCTTGAGGGCTGCTGCGTAGTTTTCTTTGAGCTGTTTTTGTTGGATGATAGCTTGGTCTAGCGGTTGATTTCGTGATTTCAGGTTGTGTAGGTGGTGGTGGGCTTTGATGCATTCCTTTTTCATGCTTTCTAGTTCGTCGTTCCACCAGGGGTTGTAAACTCCGTGGCGTAGTTTTTTAGGTATGGTTTGATGACAAGTGGATTGAATAATTATGGTGAGATTGGTGACTAATTTATCGAGGTTTGCAGCATCTAGGTTTTCGAAATTGGTGTTAAGTATTTCAGATTCTATTATATTTTGCGTTAGTTTTTCTTTAAATGCATCCCAGTCGGCCGTTTTGGATTGGTATTTAAAGGTTGAGTGGGTTTTTGCGGGTTTTACTTTGGTGTTGGTTTTGATTAGGAATTGGATTGCATTATGGTCAGATTTAGTGCACGCAGCGGTGTTGACATGCCAATCGGACATAAGGTCTATCATGTTGTTGGAGACGGCTGTAACGTCTATAATCGAGGATGTGTGGTTGCCGTATCGTATGGCTTCGAAGGTTGGGACTCTACCAGAGTTGCAGACGGTCATGTCGTGGGAGGCGACGATGTCTACTACATCATCTCCTCGGGAGTCGGATGTTAATTCTCCCCATTCCGGATGTTTCCCGTTTACATCACCGCCTACGACTCGTAGCGATCCAGAGGTTGAATTGAGGAATGTATCTAATGCTACTAGGGTGTTGGAGGGGTCATTTCCAGGTTCTATATAAACTGAAGCTATGTACAGTTTCCTCTGACCGAGGTGTAATTCGGCTATTGCTAGATTTGGGGTGGACAGCTGAGTGATACCGAGTGCGAAACCGAAACTATTTTTGATCAGAATGCATGCTTTGACACGCTCTGTTGTGGTGAATTGGAAGATGTTAATTCCAGATATTGAGTGCACGGTCGGATTGCGGCCCGTGTAGGGTTCAGTAATTAGAGCTATGTTGTAATCGTTGGATGTAAAATGTTGGATGAATTCATGTTGTGCCAGGTAACAACGTTGTACATTACATTGGATTATTTTTATAGGCTTAGTACCCATAATCGGTTTGTTCATCAATGCGGGATTTTGCGAGTTTCAATTTTGGGCATAGTTTTGCGTTGACAGCGGTGTGGTTTGTGTTTATTTTGTTACCTGTAGTAGATTTGATGTTGTGACGAGCGCAGTTGTAGCACTTGCGTTTATTGTTGTCATCTTTGACAGGGCATGTTGTGAACGAGTGTTCAGTGGAGGCACAGTGTGAGCACGGGTGCACTTCCGAGGTGCATTTGGCTTTTGTGTGGCCGTATTGCAGGCATTTAAGGCATTGCACAAAGCGCGAGAAGTCCTCGGCGTGCACTTTGTTGTGGTCGACGTTTACGCGGCCGAGTTCGATTATTGATTTGCGTACGGCGGGTTTCACTTCGAGTACCGCGTTATATAAGTTCTTATTTCTATTGGAAAGCACGAAGCAGAAGCGAATGTCATCTGGAGAAAAGGAATTTTGGCAGCTTAATAGTTCGGCTACTTCACCCTTGGGCACATCTTTATTGATCCCCTTGAGTATGACTAAGGGTAGTCGAGGACGACCCTCTTCAGCCTTGAGATCTGGGATTTTGGCGACTTTGCTGATGATTTCATCGCATTGTTCCTTGGTGTCGAACTCGACACGAACCTTATTGTTGGCGAGTGGGTGTACTTTCGAAGGAGCGTATTTGAGAGATTTAAAGGATATCTCCTTTCTCCATTGGCTGAGGATTGTGCGAGAGGTCGCTTCGGGATTATTAGATTGAATGACGATTGCCGGTTTGGCGGGTGGCTTGGCTAGAACAGGAGGTTTGCTCATTGCGATCTCTGCGAAGCTGGGAACAGGGATGGGTGCCGGTGCAGGTGGAGCGATATTGATTTTAGCGATCTCATCCCTTACACAAGAGATGATTTCGCCAGGATCTGCGAAGGGAGCGGGCGCAGGGATGATGATTTTGGCAATTTCATCTCTCATGCAAGAGATGAGGTCGCTTGTGTCGGGGATGGGTGCTGGGGGCGGGATGGTTATTTTAGCGATCTCATCCCTCACACAAGAGATGAGATCCTCCTTAAACTCTTGGTCGCTGGGCATTGGGGGGAGGGGGGGGAGGGATACAACAGTGCGGAGGGCGACGGATGCCTTCTTTATCTCCTCAGCAGCGATTTTAATAAGCCTCTTGTTTGAGGTGGTGACGCTCTTGCCGTCATTGATGGCGGTTATTATGGTTTCTGTGAGGCCGGATACCACCCGCATGAAGCTGGTGATATCCCGCACCTCGGTAGCCGACGGCAGGTCAGGGGGCAAGATATCTACGACGAATTTGCAGGACTTTCCGGCTGCCGAAGCGGTTGCCGGAGCGGTTGCCGGGACAGTCGCCGGAGCGGTCGCCGGAGCGGGCGCTGAAGCGGCTGCTGGAGGCGGAACTGTGGCCTTTGCCGGGGCGGATGTTAGAGCGGGTGCTGGAGGAGGAGCTGCGGCCTTAGCCGGCGCGATTGGTACAGCGGGAACTGGAGCGGATGTAGAGGAACTTGCCGGGGCGGTTGCCGAGGCATCCTGGCTCCTTCGCCGGGTCCGACCGGGCGGCGGGGTTTTAAACATGGTGCTTTTCACCTTAAAAAGTTTCTTAAGATTTGTGTGTTATCGAATTACCTGATTAATTATGTAGAAGTTAGTTTTAATATTTTGAAGTGTGGGTTATCGAGTTGTTTGTTTGCAGAAATTAACTTTTTTCGACAAATTTAGGTAAGTAGTATGTTCAAGAAAAGCGAAATTATGGATGGAACCAACAACGCAGACCCTGGGGACCTTCCCACCAGGTATGACGGCTATCAGATGAACTGATTATCGAGTTATTTGTTTGCAGAAATTAACTTTTTTATTCTGAAAATTAACACGAAAAATATACCAAAATTTGGGAAAGATAGGTACGTTGATTAGGAACGATGTTATCACAATGAATGTTCAAACGACAATAGCCGGTTAGGTTAGGTTAGGTTAGGTTAGGTTAGGTTAGGTTAGGTTAGGTTAGGTTAGGTTAGGTTAGGTTAGGTTAGGTTAGGTTAGGTTAGGTTAGGTTAGGTTAGGTTAGGTTAGGTTAGGTTAGGTTAGGTTAGGTTAGGTTAGGTTAGGTTAGGTTAGGTTAGGTTGGGTTGGGTGCTGGACAACCTCCTCGTGGTGCACCCTGGGCACCGCCGACCACCTCTTCAGCATCCCTGTTGAGGTGGTCGACGGTGGCGGATAGTCTGGCTAGGGAGTCGTGTTTTGTCTGCTTCTGGCACTCTCTCCGGAGAGGGTTGGGGGCAGACCGGCGACGGGGGGGTAATGCGTCGCGTGTGCCGTTCCTGGTACTTCTCTGTTTTGCAGAGTGGACTGTGGAGTGGCACACGCGGCGCGGGGGTTGGGGGGGTAAGGGGTTGGGGGGGTAAAGAGGATGGATGATTGAGTGTGTGTTTTGCCAAAGGTGATGGATGAACCGCGTCTGCGTGAGGTATGATCGGAAGTCCCCGAAAGGGGACGGTATGATTCGTGCGGTGTAGTGCCAGGTGCACGCGGCTTTTGCCGCCGCCGGACGATCCCGTTATCCCACCGGAGGTGTCGTGGTATCACGTCTCGCGGCCGATGATGGTGGGACCGGGGGCCTGGCCTTAATTGGCTGGGCTGCGTGGTCGGAATCCACAATAAAAATGACCTATCCGCCCCTGAGAGGGCGATGAAGTGCTGGCGGGAGGCCAGCAAAAGGTGGTAGGATCCCAGGGAACCGGCCGACACCCTGGTGTACATAGGCTTGTCCGGGTGCAGGGGGCACCGCTCGGATGGACCCACCCTTCCCCCATACTCGTGGGATTAGTATGGAAAGATTAAACAAAAGCAAAAACGACGGACACTCAAAAAATGATAACAATGGCGACAATAACGGACATGAACAACCCTCTGGATCAAGAACGTTGGGAGGCAGAACTTGCGAAGTCTTTATAGACTCCGCGACGATGGAGTGGAGCAAGCGGATGGCTGCTAAGCTGATAAGGTCTGGGAGTGTGGACTCGATGGTGCTTGACACTGACGACTCCCTTCTCTCGAGACCGCAGAGCGGGATGTCCGAGGACGGGGTCCGGAAACGGCCTCGTCACTATGATTCGGACGACGACTCAAGTCTGGGCGACTTCTCGGATGACGAGGCCCGCCCGACTCAAAAGGTCCCTAAGGCGGCGAGCGGCCGTGGCCGCGTTCCTCGCCCAGCCAGGGACGGCAAGGGGCGGTTCGCAAAGCGGACAGACTCGCTGGGGAGCGTTAGGTCGCTCTCGGGAGGCAGGAGCGGCGCTCGCTCTGCCCCCCTGAAGGGCACCGAGGCCTCCCAGCGAGGAAGAGGGAGACCCCCCACCACGGGGGAGTACGTCGGCCTGGCGAAAGCCAAGGCCGAGTTCGTCGCGGCCCAAAAGGCGGCCATTGCGGCACAGGCGGAGGCGGAGGCGGCGGAAGTTGTCCGCGAGGCATCCCGCCAGCGGCCAACCCGGCCACCGCCGGAGAACATGGAGGGACAATCGGTGCCCGAGCTGAGGGGACATGTCTTCAGAGAGCTCGGCGTGATCACCGAAGTCGCCGCGAAGTCCAACAACTTGAAGGGCACCTTCGTGAAGGCCCTGAAGGACGCCGCTGCGGCCATTAAAGCAGCGGTAGAGGAGATGGGCCGCTCCACCATCTCAGCGGAAACTATGAAGTTGTCCGCAGACAACGCCCGCCTGAAAGCCCAACTCGAGGAGGTCGAGGCGGACCTAGTGGATCTGCGCTACGACATGCGCAAGGCCGAGGAGGCGCGCAAGGCCAAGGAGGCGCGCGCAACCGTCCCCCCACCCCTCCTAAATGCTTCGGATGAGCAGGAGTCGCTCAAGCGCTCCATTATCGAGGCGGTGGGGACATTGGTGGACGCCCGGCTGGCGGCGCTCGAGGACCGGCTGCTGCCGGAGGTGCGCCTGCGCCCGCCGCTGGCTTCGGCCCCTGCAGTCATGCCGGAGGCCCGAAGGAGAAGCTCTGCCAGAGAGCCCGCTGCACCTGCAGCCACTGAGGATCTTGCTCCTCCTCCTCCCATGGTCTCGCGGGAGAGAGGTAGGCCTAAGGGGAAGGGCAAGCGCAAAACACGGAGGGCCACCCCAGCGACTGCTGCTCCGCCAGAGCCGCTACCGGCCGAGAGGCCAGCCGAAACATGGACCAAGGTGGTCAGGCGAAAGCCCAAGTCCGCTGCCGGTCCCGCAGCTCCCGCCCAACAGGCGAAAAAGAGGAAGCCGCGCAAGCGGAAGCTGAGACCCCCTCGCTCATCGGCGATAGCTCTAAAGCTAAAGCCGGAGGCTATAGAGCGAGGGGTCTCCTACGAGGGCCTGCTCCTCAGGGCGAAGGGCAAAATTGTCTTGGAGGACATGGGCATCACGGGCATCTCATTTAGGACGGCCGTGACGGGTGCCCGGCTCCTGGAGCTACCGGGGGCCGACAGCGGACATAAGGCGGACCTCCTAGCCGCTAAATTGCAGCAGGTCATGGGGGAGACCGACGTCGTGGTGTCCAGGCCCGAGAAGTGCGCAGATTTGCGCATTTCGGGCCTGGACGACTCGGTCGTGGCGTCAGAGGTGGTGGAGGCGGTCGCCAAGATCGGCGAGTGCGCGCCCTCCTCAATAAAGGTGGGGGAAATCCGGCGGGGTCAGTCCAGCCCGGGTACCGCCCTCATAAGGTGTCCCATCAGCGCGGCTGCCAAGGTGGCTGCGGCTGATCGCATCCTGGTCGGATGGTCGTCCGTCCGCGCCAAGCTGCTGCCGGCAAGACCTCTGCGGTGCTTCCGGTGCCTCGAACTGGGGCACGTACGGGAGCGGTGTACCGCAGAGGTCGATAGGGGCAACGCCTGCTACCGATGCGGGCAGTCGGGCCACAAAAGCGAGGGATGTTCCGCCGCGCCGCACTGCATAGTGTGCGCGGCGTCGAGTAGGCCCGCTGCCCATAAGCTCGGTGGCACCGCCTGCGCCACGGCGCCGGCTAGAAGGCGGAAGGCGAAGGCCACTGCTAGGGCAGAAGCCCCGGCGAAGCCTGCCCGCCCCGCGGCTCCTAGAGCTGCAGCAGCAGGAGACGACATGGTCACCTAACGGTGACCGTTTCGACTCCTTGAGCCCAAGACGGCAGGCACGGGGGTGCCTGTCGTCCGTTCAGGGGCTCGTGAGGGGGCGCTGTGTTACCTGTACCAACACAGCGCCACTCGGCCGGACTGGGTGGCCCTTTACACCACCCAGAGCGGAGGCCTGCAAAGGCCAAGCCGTGTCGGGGATGCGAAACTATACTTGATTTCGGGTCCCCGACACACGCGGCACAGAGGGTACAGAGAGGGGTTTTAGTGGGTAGTCCGGGCTTCACCCGGTAGTCCCACATACCCACCTGGGCCCCCCCGGGCTCGGGAGGGATGCGTAAATGCATTTCCCCTCTTAAAAAAAAAAAAAAAAAAAAAAGGTTAGGTTAGGTTAGGTTAGGTTAGGTTAGGTTAGGTTAGGTTAGGTTAGGTTAGGTTAGGTTAGGTTAGGTTAGGTTAGGTTAGGTTAGGTTAGGTTAGGTTAGGTTAGGTTAGGTTAGGTTAGGTTAGGTTAGGTTAGGTTAGGTTAGGTTAGGTTAGGTTAGGTTAGGTTAGGTTAGGTTAGGTTAGGTTAGGTTAGGTTAGGTTAGGTTAGGTTAGGTTAGGTTAGGTTAGGTTAGGTTAGGTTAGGTTAGGTTAGGTTAGGTTAGGTTAGGTTAGGTTAGGTTAGGTTAGGTTAGGTTAGGTTAGGTTAGGTTAGGTTAGGTTAGGTTAGGTTAGGTTAGGTTAGGTTAGGTTAGGTTAGGTTAGGTTAGGTTAGGTTAGGTTAGGTTAGGTTAGGTTAGGTTAGGTTAGGTTAGGTTAGGTTAGGTTAGGTTAGGTTAGGTTAGGTTAGGTTAGGTTAGGTTAGGTTAGGTTAGGTTAGGTTAGGTTAGGTTAGGTTAGGTTAGGTTAGGTTAGGTTAGGTTAGGTTAGGTTAGGTTAGGTTAGGTTAGGTTAGGTTAGGTTAGGTTAGGTTTTTTTTTTTTTTTTTTTTTTTTTTTTTTTTTTTTTTTTTTTTTTTTTGGGCCCTTTGACTTTTGTCAAAGGGTTAATAATTTTAATGTTTAGGTACGAGTAGTATAAATATATCGTCACGATTGTATTATGGTTCTTGGTTACGATTTTAATTTCTCCTCTGCTAGTGGATACAGAGAAGATTTGTTTTCAGTTAAGGGTTTTTAGGTACAATTTATTCTTTTTAAGTTGTTTACAATGGATTTGATGAAAGTTATGAATGATTTTATTGTGATGGGGTTTTTGGCTATGTCGTTGAGTTTAAAAGGGTCTATGTTTAGCATTGAGCATGCGCCTTCGTGATTAAGTCGGGTGTTGTTAAAAATTGGGCAGTATTTTAGAAGATGTTCAGTATTCTGGGTTGTGGTGTGGTCGCAAGGGCATGTACTGTTAGATGTGATTTTAAAACGGTGGAGGTAAGACTTGTGGTAAGCATGGCCGGTGACAATTTGTGTGAGCTCGAAGCTTATTGCGAAATGTTTCCTAAATTCTGTGATTTGAGCTATGTTTGTGAACCATGCTTTAGTCCCTGATCCTTGGGGACTTTCTTCATATTCCTTTTGCCACTTTTCCATGGTTTCAGTTCGTAGTATTCTCTTTGAGTGCGATAGAGGGAAGAAGTTGTGGTCGGTGGCCGTCTTTGCCGATGCTGCACTTTTGGCCGCGGCGTCGGCGCATTCGTTGCCCGGGATGTTATTGTGCGCTCGCACCCATGCGAATTTTATAGTGGTGGTCTGTTTTGTATTTTGGATTATGTGGTGGATCGAGTTAACAGTAGGGTCTTTATTATTTGTGTCTTGTATTGCAGCTAGTGAGGAGAGGCTGTCGGAGAGGATGTAGACTGTTTCTCGGATTTGTTCCTGCTCTATCCACATCAGAGCTGCCTCGATCGCCCTGAGTTCTGCCATGAAGACAGAGCAGGTTCTACAAAGCTTTATTTTCCTTTGCTTTATTATTGTTTGGTTGCGGAATGCTACGTATGCCGCACCTACATCTCCTGACTCGAGTTTACTTCCGTCGGTATAAATTTGTATAGGGGTATTTGTTACTATTATGTTAAGTTCATCTATATTGTTTATTTTGTGGAATATTATTTTGTTGCGATGGGCTGGGTGTAGTCTTTGACGGTTGGTTATTGGTTTTATGAGTTCAATGTCTTCGGGTAAATCTGGTGAGAGTCTTGTTTGTTTTATGGTTTCTATTTGGTGGAGCTCTCGTATCAGGAGATGTAGGGGGACGAATTGGGCCAGGGCGATCGAGGCAACGGCGGATACCGTCCTGAATGCGCGGATGGCTCGGATTGCGAATTGTCTTTGGAAGCTGGTTAACATTTTGCGCACACTATAGAACTTTACTGCGTCGCCCCAGACGCTTGCGGCATATGTTATCATGGGCTGGACTACCTGTCTATAAATGATCTCTACATTAGCTGAATGGATTCCCCAAGTGGGCTTGACAAATTTGATGAGGTTTTTGAATGTTTTAGTGGCTTTCCGGATTGCATACTTAGCGTGGCTGATGAAAGTAAGGCGGTCATCTAGGATGACCCCGAGGAGCTTGATTTCCTTAAGTACTGGGATTTTGGTAGAGTTAATGTAGAGTTCGGCTGTTTTAGTGGGCGACGTGAATGAGATGGCCTGCGTCTTTTCGGGTGCGAATGATAATTTAACACTTTCGCCCCAATCGGCTATTGTTTTGAGGCACTTGTTTGTCACTGCTTCCACGTCCTGCTTCGTGCGGCCTTTGACTATTAGCAGCACATCGTCAGCGAAGGCTTGTATGTGGGCCTCTTCTGGTAGTTGGATGTTCAGTAAATTGTCTAAAATTATGTTCCATAGAACGGGACCACATACAGAGCCCTGGATGCATCCCTTAGTTGTTGTCTTCGATGCCTCGTCCGTGCCGTAGTGCAGAGTGACCCTTCTGTCCTTGGTGTAATTTGTTAACAGTTTGTAAATATTTTTTGGGCACTTTAGCTCTTTAAGTCCTCTGTATATGGCGGGCCACCAAGCGTTATCGAATGCACCTCTTATATCTAGTGATACAGCCAAGACCTGCTTTTTCTGTTGTTTTGCTTCACGAATCTCGTTTATGGCGGTTTGTAGTGCATGAACTGTTGATTTGCTTTCTTTAAAGCCAAATTGCCTGTCATTCATACCGTTAAAGCTATCGGCCTTGTAAATTACGCGTTTTATAATCAGTTTTTCTAGTAGTTTCCCGAATACAGGTAATAGGCCAATGGGTCTATAGGAGGATAATTGGCTAGTGTCGGCTTTATTTGGTTTTGGTATGATTTTGGCTATTGCGTGTTTCCAGGGTGTGGGGAAATGATGTATTTTCAGGCTATGGTTCAAGATGTTAGTTAAAAAGTGGGGGAATATTTTGAAGAAATTGTAACAGATATCTGCAGTTAAGTGGTCATCTCCGGGAGCTTTATTTGCGTTAATCGATGCGAGACAGTCTTCTATTTCGTCAGTAGTGAATGGAGGGTCGTTTTCTGTCTCAGGTTCGTCCTGTATTTGGTTTCTTAATTGTCTTTGGTGCTGGGTTGTATCCTCGGTGTCATCAGCGTAGAAGTGATCCAATAGGGCCTTGGCCGTGTTGGCGCATGTGGTGGTGAAGGTGTTGCCGCAATTTAGAGTTTGTGGAGGCCGTTGTGCAGATGTTTCCTTTATTATGCGGTTGGTCAGTGACCAGACGTTTTCTTTGTCTTGGGCAGTGCAGAATGCCCTGAAGTGCTCGGTGGAGGTTTTCTTGAGAGCTGCTGCATAGTTTTCTTTGAGCTGTTTTTGTTGGATGATAGCTTGGTCTAGAGGTTGATTTCGTGATTTCAGGTTGTGTAAGTGGTGGTGTGCTTTGATGCATTCCTTTTTCATGCTTTCTAGTTCTTCGTTCCACCAGGGGTTGTAGACTCCGTGGCGTAGCTTTTTAGGTATGGTTTGATGACAAGTAGATTGAATGATTGTGGTGAGATTGGTGATTAATTTATCGAGGTTTGCAGCATCAAGGGTTTCGAAGTTGGTGTTAAGTATTTCAGATTCTATTATATTTTGCGTTAGTTTTTCTTTAAATGCATCCCAGTCGGCCATTTTAGATTGGTACTTAAAGGTTGAGTGGGTTTTTGCGGGTTTCACTTTGGTGTTGGTTTTGATTAGGAATTGGATTGCATTATGGTCAGATTTAGTGCACGCAGCGGTGTTGACTTGCCAATCGGACATAAGGTCTATCATGTTGTTGGAGACAGCTGTAACGTCTATAATGGAGGATGTGTGGTTGCCGTATCGTATGGCTTCGAAAGTTGGGACTCTACCAGAGTTGCAGACAGTCATGTCGTGGGAGGCGACGATGTCTACCACATCATCTCCTCGGGAGTCGGATGTTAATTCTCCCCATTCCGGATGTTTCCCGTTTACATCACCGCCTACGACTCGTAGTGATCCAGAGGTTGAATTGAGGAATGTGTCTAATGCTACTAGGGTGTTGGAGGGGTCATTTCCAGGTTCTATATACACTGAAGCTATGTATAGTTTCCTCTGACCGAGGTGTAATTGGGCTATTGCTAAATTTGGGGTGGACAGTTGAGTGATGCCGAGTGCGAAACCGAAGCTATTTTTAATTAGAATGCATGCTTTGACACGCTCTGTTGTAGTGAATTGGAAGATGTTAATTCCAGATATTGAGTGCACGGTCGGATTGCGGCCCGTGTAGGGTTCAGTAATTAGAGCTATGTTGTAATCGTTGGATGTGAAATGTTGAATGAATTCATGTTGTGCCAGGTAACAACGTTGTACATTACATTGGATTATTTTTATAGGCTTAGTACCCATAATCGGTTTGTTCATCAATGCGGGATTTTGCGAGTTTCAATTTTGGGCATAGTTTTGCGTTGACAGCGGTGTGGTTTGTGTTAATTTTGTTACCTGTAGTAGATTTGATGTTGTGACGAGCGCAGTTGTAGCACTTGCGTTTATTGTTGTCATCTTTGACAGGGCATGTTGTGAACGAGTGTTCAGTGGAGGCACAGTGTGAGCACGGGTGCACTTCCGAGGTGCATTTGGCTTTTGTGTGGCCGTATTGCAGGCATTTAAGGCATTGCACAAAGCGCGAGAAGTCCTCGGCGTGCACTTTGTTGTGGTCGACGTTTACGCGGCCGAGTTCGATTATTGATTTGCGTACGGCGGGTTTCACTTCGAGTACCGCGTTATATAAGTTCTTATTTCTATTGGAAAGCACGAAGCAGAAGCGAATGTCATCTGGAGAAAAGGAATTTTGGCAGCTTAATAGTTCGGCTACTTCACCCTTGGGCACATCTTTATTGATCCCCTTGAGTATGACTAAGGGTAGTCGAGGACGACCCTCTTCAGCCTTGAGATCTGGGATTTTGGCGACTTTGCTGATGATTTCATCGCATTGTTCTTTGGTGTCGAACTCGACACGAACCTTATTGTTGGCGAGTGGGTGTACTTTCGAAGGAGCGTATTTGAGAGATTTAAAGGATATCTCCTTTCTCCATTGGCTGAGGATTGTGCGAGAGGTCGCTTCGGGATTATTAGATTGAATGACGATTGCCGGTTTGGCGGGTGGCTTGGCTAGAGCAGGAGGTTTGCTCATTGCGATCTCTGCGAAGCTGGGAACCGGGATGGGTGCCGGTGCAGGTGGAGCGATATTGATTTTAGCGATCTCATCCCTTACACAAGAGATGATTTCGCCAGGATCTGCGAAGGGAGCGGGCGCAGGGATGATGATTTTGGCAATTTCATCTCTCATGCAAGAGATGAGGTCGCTTGTGTCGGGGATGGGTGCTGGGGGCGGGATGGTTATTTTAGCGATCTCATCCCTCACACAAGAGATGAGATCCTCCTTAAACTCTTGGTCGCTGGGCATTGGGGGGAGGGGGGGGAGGGATACAACAGTGCGGAGGGCGACGGATGCCTTCTTTATCTCCTCAGCAGCGATTTTAATAAGTTTCTTGTTTGAGGTGGTGACGCTCTTGCCGTCATTGATGGCGGTTATTATGGTTTCTGTGAGGCCGGATACCACCCGCATGAAGCTGGTGATATCCCGCACCTCGGTAGCCGACGGCAGGTCAGGGGGCAAGATATCGACGATGAATTTGCAGGATCGTCCGGCTGCCGAAGCGGTTGCCGGGGCGGTTGCCGGGACAGTCGCCGGAGCGGTCGCCGGAGCGGGCGCTGAAGCGGCTGCTGGAGGCGGAACTGTGGACTTTGCCGGGGCGGATGTTAGAGCGGGTGCTGGAGGAGGAGCTGCGGCCTTAGCCGGCGCGATTGGTACAGCGGGAACTGGAGCGGATGTAGAGGAACTTGCCGGGGCGGTTGCCGAGGCGTCCTGGCTCCTTCGCCGGGTCCGACCGGGCGGCGGGGTTTTAAACATGGTGCTTTTCACCTTAAAAAGTTTCTTAAGATTTGTGTGTTATCGAATTGCCTGATTAATTATTTAGAAGTTTAGTTTTAATATTTTGAAGTGTGGGTTTTATCAGGTTTTCCTTGGTAGAGAATTGACCTCAACTCAAAAGTGTAGATGTTTATAAGTTTATTACAATCAGATGCCTATAGAGCTCGCCGTCAGAGAACTATGCCAAGAATCAGAATTAATTAAAAGCAATTTATGAAATTTAAAAATGTACTGGATTTCCAGAAAATATATAGATGATGCACTGTTCCCTACTTATTCAACGTAGTGAGCCTCAAATGGGTGGGTATTATATAGCTTATATAGGTAAAACTTTTCGTCGAGACAAAGGAACAAAGGATGTGGTGTGGTGGGGGTGGCTGGGTGGTACTTGTTTGCCGCAGAGACAAAGGAAACAAAGAAAACAAAGGATGTGGTGGGGGTGGGTGGTACTTTTTTGAAGCTACTCTCTCGAGCGACACCTCGTCGGAAGCGGGGCGTCGCTGGCGATGCTATAGGATGAAAATTAGCCAAAAGTTAGGTTCAAAATTGTTGAGGGGGGGAAAAAACTGAAAATTTTCGATTAATTGGCGACTTTTGTTTTAGAAAATTGAAAATCTAGGTGACCTAGATAGCGGACACCGTCAGGAAGACCACCAGGGACCTCCCCAGCGAGTTAGGTAGTTATCGGTGAATTAGGTGCTGAGTTATTAGACTTTGAAATTCCAGAAACTACAATTCGACCGACGACGGCGACAAAATAGGTAAGTAGTATGTTCAAGAAAAGCGAAATTATGGATGGAACCAACAACGCAGACCCTGGGGACCTTCCCACCAGGTATGACGGCTATCAGATGAACTGATAGACGATTATCGAGTTGTTTGTTTGCAGAAATTAACTTTTTTCGACAAATTTAGGTAAGTAGTATGTTCAAGAAAAGCGAAATTATGGATGGAACCAACAACGCAGACCCTGGGGACCTTCCCACCAGGTATGACGGCTATCAGATGAACTGATTATCGAGTTATTTGTTTGCAGAAATTAACTTTTTTATTCTGAAAATTAACACGAAAAATATACCAAAATTTGGGAAAGATAGGTACGTTGATTAGGAACGATGTTATCACAATGAATGTTCAAACGACAATAGCAAATGTATTGCGCGCGGTCCGCGCTTATATAGGTAAAACTTTTCGTCGAGACAAAGGAACAAAGGATGTGGTGTGGTGGGGGTGGCTGGGTGGTACTTGTTTGCCGCAGAGACAAAGGAAACAAAGAAAACAAAGGATGTGGTGGGGGTGGGTGGTACTTTTTTGAAGCTACTCTCTCGAGCGACACCTCGTCGGAAGCGGGGCGTCGCTGGCGATGCTATAGGATGAAAATTAGCCAAAAGTTAGGTTCAAAATTGTTGAGGGGGGGGAAAAAACTGAAAATTTTCGATTAATTGGCGACTTTTGTTTTAGAAAATTGAAAATCTAGGTGACCTAGATAGCGGACACCGTCAGGAAGACCACCAGGGACCTCCCCAGCGAGTTAGGTAGTTATCGGTGAATTAGGTGCTGAGTTATTAGACTTTGAAATTCCAGAAACTACAATTCGACCGACGACGGCGACAAAATAGGTAAGTAGTATGTTCAAGAAAAGCGAAATTATGGATGGAACCAACAACGCAGACCCTGGGGACCTTCCCACCAGGTATGACGGCTATCAGATGAACTGATAGACGATTATCGAGTTGTTTGTTTGCAGAAATTAACTTTTTTCGACAAATTTAGGTAAGTAGTATGTTCAAGAAAAGCGAAATTATGGATGGAACCAACAACGCAGACCCTGGGGACCTTCCCACCAGGTATGACGGCTATCAGATGAACTGATTATCGAGTTATTTGTTTGCAGAAATTAACTTTTTTATTCTGAAAATTAACACGAAAAATATACCAAAATTTGGGAAAGATAGGTACGTTGATTAGGAACGATGTTATCACAATGAATGTTCAAACGACAATAGCAAATGTATTGCGCGCGGTCCGCGCTTATATAGGTAAAACTTTTCGTCGAGACAAAGGAACAAAGGATGTGGTGTGGTGGGGGTGGCTGGGTGGTACTTGTTTGCCGCAGAGACAAAGGAAACAAAGAAAACAAAGGATGTGGTGGGGGTGGGTGGTACTTTTTTGAAGCTACTCTCTCGAGCGACACCTCGTCGGAAGCGGGGCGTCGCTGGCGATGCTATAGGATGAAAATTAGCCAAAAGTTAGGTTCAAAATTGTTGAGGGGGGGGAAAAAACTGAAAATTTTCGATTAATTGGCGACTTTTGTTTTAGAAAATTGAAAATCTAGGTGACCTAGATAGCGGACACCGTCAGGAAGACCACCAGGGACCTCCCCAGCGAGTTAGGTAGTTATCGGTGAATTAGGTGCTGAGTTATTAGACTTTGAAATTCCAGAAACTACAATTCGACCGACGACGGCGACAAAATAGGTAAGTAGTATGTTCAAGAAAAGCGAAATTATGGATGGAACCAACAACGCAGACCCTGGGGACCTTCCCACCAGGTATGACGGCTATCAGATGAACTGATAGACGATTATCGAGTTGTTTGTTTGCAGAAATTAACTTTTTTCGACAAATTTAGGTAAGTAGTATGTTCAAGAAAAGCGAAATTATGGATGGAACCAACAACGCAGACCCTGGGGACCTTCCCACCAGGTATGACGGCTATCAGATGAACTGATAATCGAGTTATTTGTTTGCAGAAATTAACTTTTTTATTCTGAAAATTAACACGAAAAATATACCAAAATTTGGGAAAGATAGGTACGTTGATTAGGAACGATGTTATCACAATGAATGTTCAAACGACAATAGCAAATGTATTGCGCGCGGTCCGCGCTTATATAGGTAAAACTTTTCGTCGAGACAAAGGAACAAAGGATGTGGTGTGGTGGGGGTGGCTGGGTGGTACTTGTTTGCCGCAGAGACAAAGGAAACAAAGAAAACAAAGGATGTGGTGGGGGTGGGTGGTACTTTTTTGAAGCTACTCTCTCGAGCGACACCTCGTCGGAAGCGGGGCGTCGCTGGCGATGCTATAGGATGAAAATTAGCCAAAAGTTAGGTTCAAAATTGTTGAGGGGGGGGAAAAAACTGAAAATTTTCGATTAATTGGCGACTTTTGTTTTAGAAAATTGAAAATCTAGGTGACCTAGATAGCGGACACCGTCAGGAAGACCACCAGGGACCTCCCCAGCGAGTTAGGTAGTTATCGGTGAATTAGGTGCTGAGTTATTAGACTTTGAAATTCCAGAAACTACAATTCGACCGACGACGGCGACAAAATAGGTAAGTAGTATGTTCAAGAAAAGCGAAATTATGGATGGAACCAACAACGCAGACCCTGGGGACCTTCCCACCAGGTATGACGGCTATCAGATGAACTGATAGACGATTATCGAGTTGTTTGTTTGCAGAAATTAACTTTTTTCGACAAATTTAGGTAAGTAGTATGTTCAAGAAAAGCGAAATTATGGATGGAACCAACAACGCAGACCCTGGGGACCTTCCCACCAGGTATGACGGTTATCAGATGAACTGATTATCGAGTTATTTGTTTGCAGAAATTAACTTTTTTATTCTGAAAATTAACACGAAAAATATACCAAAATTTGGGAAAGATAGGTACGTTGATTAGGAACGATGTTATCACAATGAATGTTCAAACGACAATAGCAAATGTATTGCGCGCGGTCCGCGCTTATATAGGTAAAACTTTTCGTCGAGACAAAGGAACAAAGGATGTGGTGTGGTGGGGGTGGCTGGGTGGTACTTGTTTGCCGCAGAGACAAAGGAAACAAAGAAAACAAAGGATGTGGTGGGGGTGGGTGGTACTTTTTTGAAGCTACTCTCTCGAGCGACACCTCGTCGGAAGCGGGGCGTCGCTGGCGATGCTATAGGATGAAAATTAGCCAAAAGTTAGGTTCAAAATTGTTGAGGGGGGGGAAAAAACTGAAAATTTTCGATTAATTGGCGACTTTTGTTTTAGAAAATTGAAAATCTAGGTGACCTAGATAGCGGACACCGTCAGGAAGACCACCAGGGACCTCCCCAGCGAGTTAGGTAGTTATCGGTGAATTAGGTGCTGAGTTATTAGACTTTGAAATTCCAGAAACTAAAATTCGACCGACGACGGCGACAAAATAGGTAAGTAGTATGTTCAAGAAAAGCGAAATTATGGATGGAACCAACAACGCAGACCCTGGGGACCTTCCCACCAGGTATGACGGCTATCAGATGAACTGATAGACGATTATCGAGTTGTTTGTTTGCAGAAATTAACTTTTTTCGACAAATTTAGGTAAGTAGTATGTTCAAGAAAAGCGAAATTATGGATGGAACCAACAACGCAGACCCTGGGGACCTTCCCACCAGGTATGACGGCTATCAGATGAACTGATTATCGAGTTATTTGTTTGCAGAAATTAACTTTTTTATTCTGAAAATTAACACGAAAAATATACCAAAATTTGGGAAAGATAGGTACGTTGATTAGGAACGATGTTATCACAATGAATGTTCAAACGACAATAGCAGGTTAGGTTAGGTTAGGTTAGGTTAGGTTAGGTTAGGTTAGGTTAGGTTAGGTTAGGTTAGGTTAGGTTAGGTTAGGTTAGGTTAGGTTAGGTTAGGTTAGGTTAGGTTAGGTTAGGTTAGGTTAGGTTAGGTTAGGTTAGGTTAGGTTAGGTTAGGTTAGGTTAGGTTAGGTTAGGTTAGGTTAGGTTAGGTTAGGTTAGGTTAGGTTAGGTTAGGTTAGGTTAGGTTAGGTTAGGTTAGGTTAGGTTAGGTTAGGTTAGGTTAGGTTAGGTTAGGTTAGGTTAGGTTAGGTTAGGTTAGGTTAGGTTAGGTTAGGTTAGGTTAGGTTAGGTTAGGTTAGGTTAGGTTAGGTTAGGTTAGGTTAGGTTAGGTTAGGTTAGGTTAGGTTAGGTTAGGTTA